>OX401969.1:31827143-33106409 GCA_947859335.1 Tortricodes alternella | reverse complement strand
GGGAAACTCAACGCGGAATATCCGCAGATGAGGAACCCGTTAATCTGCGTAAGAGACGTCCTTAGCTATCATAAGGACGAAGACTTACCGCAGATGCTGCTAACCCAAAACCGTCACCTACTGGAAGGCCTAAACGTGGACCCCTCTCATCTAAAACTCCGCTACCGCAAGAAAGCCCGGAGCCCGCTCTGCTGTCACCTGGTGTTTGAGCTCCCACCCGTAGTCTGGAAGAGGTTTGTGGAGACCGAAAAGGTCTACATAGGCTTCCAAAGGCAAAAGGTGGAAGACCAATCGCCCCTTGTACAGTGCTCGAAGTGCCTAGCCTACGGCCACACGAAGGCACTGTGCAAGGAGGCGGACACCAGCTGTCGGTTCTGCTTGAACTGCCACAGACCCGGTAAATGTCCGGAAAGCCCAGAGACGCCAAAGTGCATCAACTGCACCAGGACAGGCAAGGGGCCGGCAGAAGTGCAGCACGACGCGTTCAGCCCCGAGTGCAACGAGCGGAAAAAATGGGACGCCATAGCGAGGTCAAGAGTAACATACTGTTGTTGACACGGTTGTACCGGCTCAAATAATGCAAACCTCCACCCTCACTGCCCCGCAACACAAGACACGGTTCTTGCAAGCCAATCTGCAAAGGTCAAAGCTGGTAACAGCTGAACTCCATCAGGCCATGCAGAACGGCAACTGCGAAGTAGCACTGCTACAGGAACCGTACGTGGGCGGAAAGGGAGAGGTCACGCCGCAACCAGGTTTCAAGGTGATTCAATGCACCCAAAATCGCACGAAACCTGTAAAGTCAGCGATAGTGGTGCTAGGAAGTCGGGTCCAAGTTCAATACGATCCACAGCTGGTTACGGAGAACATCACGGCGGCACTCCTGAAGTTTGGCAATGTATCAGTTGGAGTAATCTCGATTTATTTCGAGGGAGACCACGACATAGACGAATACATAGTCAAGACAAAGGAGATCATGCTTGCATTGGGTGCAGACAGCTACATCGTGGGAGGTGATGTAAATGCCTGGAGCTACTGGTGGGGAAGTAGATCGGAGAACCACAGAGGGGCAGCTTACCACAGCTTCCTCAATGAGGTAGATCTAAATGTCTTGAACGTCGGACACACTCCGACATTCGAGACATACCGGGGGGGCAAGCTGTACACGAGCATAGTTGATGTGACGGCGTGCAGCACAAACATTCTGTCCAGGATCCAAGACTGGGAAGTCGACAGAAACGTAATCACGTCCGATCACAACACCATAAAATTTGCAGTGTGCAGCGAAGCGGCCCCAAAGCCAGTACCGCGACAAACAACCAGGATTTACAACACAAAGAAAGCTGACTGGACCAAATTCAAGACAGCGTTGTCAAGGGAGCTTCAGGAACGGGATCTGACGATAAACTCAATCAGCAACGTTGGAGACACCGAGGAGCTGGAACAGGCGACCAACGCCTACATCAGCGCGGTGTCAAAAGCATGCGAAGAGAGTATCCCAAAGCCAGGAGTCCCCAAGACAAACGCCAAGCCGCCGTGGTGGTCCGAAGATCTGGACCGACTGAAAAAAGAGGTGTTAAGAAGGAAAAGGCGTATCAGAAACGCAGCCCCAATCAGAAGGCAGCACGTGCTCGACCAATACCTTCAGGTAAAGGAAGAGTACGCACAAAAAGCAACGGAGGCTCAGACGGCTAGTTGGAAAGAATTTTGTACCACGCAGGATAGGGAGTCAATGTGGGACAAAATCTACAGAGTCATCAGAAAAACAGCTAGACGTCAAGAGGAAACGTTGCTCAAAGACGAACAAGGGCTCACCTTAACACCAAAACAGTCGGCCCAGAGACTGGCTAAATGCTTTTATCCGGATGACCGCCAGGAAGGTGAGTCCGAACACCACAAGTGCGTCAGGGACGATACAGAGGGAGACACCCCAGCAGTGGAGTCACACCTCACAGGCGACGATCCACCTTTCACACGAGTGGAACTGGAAGTAGTCGCCAAAAGTATGAACCCGAAAAAGGCACCTGGGTCGGACGGACTCACTGCGGACATATGCGCAGCGGCTATTCAGTGCAATGAGGAAGTATTTTTGTGTCTAGCGAATTCCTGCCTTAGGCTAGCCTACTTCCCCAAAGCCTGGAAGTCAGCACATGTCTGCATCCTACGGAAACCCGGCAAGGAGGACTACACCCACCCCAAATCATACCGACCGATTGGTCTATTGTCGGTATTAGGGAAAATCCTGGAGAAGATGCTCGTAAACAGGATAAAGTGGCACATCCTCCCGACCCTGAACAAACGTCAGTATGGGTTCATGCCCCAGAAGTCGACGGAAGACGCCCTCTATGCCCTGATGAGACACATAAGAAAGGAAGTAGAAACAAAGAAAGGCATCGTTCTACTTGTCTCACTCGACATTGAGGGAGCTTTCGACAACGCCTGGTGGCCAAAGCTCAGAGCCCAACTGGCCAAGAAAGGTTGCCCGAGTAACCTCTACCATACGGTCCGCTCCTACCTGGAGGACCGTATGATAAGGGTTCACTACGCTGGCGAGACCAGCGAAAAGCCCACCACAAAGGGATGTGTTCAGGGCTCTATAGGAGGTCCAATCTTCTGGAATGTAATTCTAGACGACCTTCTACAGATGCTCAATGGCACGGAAGCCCATTGTCAGGCCTTCGCTGATGACGTCACCCTAGTGTTCTCTGGCAACGACTCAGGAGTCATAAAAGCACAAGCCGAACGGACTCTCCAAAAAGTGGTCGAATGGGGTGCCCAGAATAAGCTAAACTTCGCTGCTCACAAGACCGGAGCCATGGTCATAACGAGGAAGCTAAAATGGGACCCCATTCAAATCTCAATGGCGGGAACCGAAGTGGAGCTTGTCGAAGAAATCAAACTGTTGGGACTTACCATCGACAACAAACTGACCTTCAACACACATGTAGCAAAAACGTGCCGAAAGGTTACGGACATCTACAGACAACTGTCATGTGCGGCAAGGGTGTCATGGGGTCTCAACAGTGAGATTGTGAAAACCATCTATGTGGCGGTGATAGAGCCGATCGTCCTGTACGCAGCAAGTGCTTGGCACCAATCCGCCAACAAGTTGATGGTGCGAAACCAGCTCAACTCAATACAGCGTGGTTTCGCCCAGAAGATCTGCAAGGCGTACAGGACGGTCTCTCTAACATCGGCGCTGATCCTGTCGGGAACACTCCCACTGGATTTGCGCATTCACGAGGCGGCAAAGCTCTACGAGATCAAGAGGGGTTACAGTGAGGATCACATACCACCCGGAAGAGAACTCGAGGAGGAGACGGACGCCCTTGAGAGACCGCACCCGTCAATGGCCGTATCTGTCGAATATGTATGCCTGGAGGAATTCAACCAGGACATAGTCGACAGATACGACCTAAGAGGCCCACAGATTTACACCGACGGTAGTAAAATTGAGGGAAAGACGGGAGCGGCACTCTCATGGTGGGAAGGTGGGGTGGAAATCCGCCACTCAACCTTCAAGCTAGCGCCCTATAACACCGTGTTCCAAACCGAGATGTACGCGCTCCTCAGGGCAGTACAGATCGCAAGGAAACACAAGGCGCCAAACGTCAGCATCCTCAGTGACTCAAGATCTTCACTGGAACTGCTCAAATCACCGGACACGACACACCCTCTGGTCCAAGAGATCAAGGACAACATCACACTAACACAAGTAACAGGGACCGAGCTGAAATTCTATTGGCTGCGAGCCCACATCGGCACGCCAGGAAATGAGAGGGCAGATGAACTGGCAAAGCAAGCAGCCCTTAGAAAGAAGACGGCCCCCCAATACGACAAGGTGCCGTTATCTTTCGTCAAAAGGTCGATAAGGCAAAACACGGTCGACACGTGGCAGATTCGCTACGACGCCTCCGAGACCGGTGCGACAACCAAGAAGTTTTTCACAAGTGTGAGGGATGCGAACGGCATCATAAAGAAACTAAAACTCACAAACTTCTTGGTTCAAGCTTTTACTGGTCATGGAGGCTTCGCCGCCTATCTCCACCGCTTCAAAATCAAGGACACACCCTCGTGTGTCTGCGACCCGGCCCTTGACGAGGACATCTGGCACATTGTTTGCGACTGTCCCCGCTTTGGCGTGGAACGGCTCGAGCTCGAGCTAAAGACCGGAGTGAAAATCACTCCGGACAGCTCGAGCTGGAGCCTTCTGCTGGGCACAGGGGAAAACCGCGAAAGCACGAAGCGTTTTATAGAGAAGGTGGTTCGCGTAGCATGTCTAAGGAACAAGTAGTCCACCAGTTGGACTATCTTGAGGAACGCTACGCTGAAAAGTGACACCACGCAAACGCTCTCGGCACAGCGAAACCCGTGCGCCCGGCACGACTCCGCGTCAAACACCCCCCGCTCTACAAAACCCCTTCAAACCCACCAAACACCTCCAACTATTACCTGTCCCTCACCCAATACACTAACATCCACTTCCCCCCCCATCCCGTCTCATCCCAAACCAACCAACCCCCTCCACCGCCTTAAGCATTCCTCTTTACCCCCCTTCCAAAAGCAAAAAACCCAAAAGAAAACTAAGTCGCTTTAGTCAAAATTATATAAATTCACTTTATTCGTTTAAATCCTGTCATTATGTATTTCTGCATGTTATCTTATAAGCTCCCCAAACGTCCTGATGCTTGCACCTCCTCAACATCTTATTGGATGTGTGCCGGACGGGGGCCTGAAGACCCCGCGGACGCCAAAACGGGGGAATGAATTTCTCCTCCGGCCTTTCAGCATCGGCTGGGGTAAGGCTACGCGGGAGATTCACTAGGTCCCACCGTCCGGCAAACATCCAATCTCCCCCCCCTTTATTATTGTAGCTTAAACTAAACCAATGGAAGAGGCCACGAAAAGAGGGCAGCGCTAGGAGACAAGCGCAAAAGACTAGTCTCAAGGCAAAAGACATCGCCTCGAAAAAGGGAAGCCCCACCCAAAAGAGGGCACCCACAGCCACAACAACGGTCCAAAAAGATCTCCGACCAAACCTCTTCCATTGCCGGGCAAAAGATAGGAAGCCCGTAGTTTGTAAGCATGCAAGCACCAGGACGCCCCCCTTCGCGACTCATTAGTATTAAGTTTAGTGTAAGACCCCGCAGAAACCAAACGGGAGAATGCATGTTTTCTCTCCCGGCCTTCCAGCACTGGCTGAGGCAAGGATCTGCGGTCCGTAATGTAAATTCCCGTAATGCGCGTGGCGTTTTTAGTCGGTAAGAGTCCGGCACTACCTGGGCCCTCCATTCCCAGGTGTCCATGAGGATTTTCGCCGCGCGCCTCTTATTGTTTTGCAAATAAAGGCGCGGACCTATGTCCGCGGCCACCCTGTAAAACTGGGAAGTGCTGATGGTATGGATAAAAGGGTATCATGGCCCAACCAAACCAAATCACCACCTCCCAGTTCCCCCCCCAAAAAAAAAAAAAAAAAACCTAACCTAACCTAACCTAACCTAACCTAACCTAACCTAACCTAACCTAACCTAACCTAACCTAACCTAACCTAACCTAACCTAACCTAACCTAACCTAACCTAACCTAACCTAACCTAACCTAACCTAACCTAACCTAACCTAACCTAACCTAACCTAACCTAACCTAACCTAACCTAACCTAACCTAACCTAACCTAACCTAACCTAACCTAACCTAACCTAACCTAACCTAACCTAACCTAACCTAACCTAACCTAACCTAACCTAACCTAACCTAACCTAACCTAACCTAACCTAACCTAACCTAACCTAACCTAACCAACCAGAATTTCGAAATTTGCGAACTTCCAATTGCGTTTACTCCCTAACCTCTTTATCGAAAAATCCAAAATAATTCCCTCAGTTTCATCTTTGTCCATAAAAAATTACCACGCTGTCACTTTTCATTTATCTCATTAACTTTAGCTTTTTCCTCGGTTTTACTCGTTTTCAGAAAAGACACGCAGATCTGCGTCTTTTTTCGACGATTATCAAATTTAAAAAATTTATATCTCCGTCCCCTTTTAACAAAATAGTATTATTCTTTCTGCATTACAATTGTACCGCCTAAGACTCAATTTTCTGTAAATCTCACTAATTTTCAAAAAATTTTTTCATACTGATCAAGTAAATTTCACATTGCTATAAAACCTAACTTAGGCGCTGTCAAAAATCAGTTTTTATTTTTTATCTCTCGTTTGTTCAAAATTTTAGTTATTTTGTTTATTAAGTCTTATAGTGCTCATAATTCTGCGTCTTTTGGTGGTACTCACGTTCTGGTATTACATTTAGAAGTACCTCAAAATTTCATTTAAAAGTACCAAATTTTGCATTATTTTTGTTGCCGCGATTTTTATCAAGGCGCAAATTTCATTTTAAGGAGAAAAATCAAGGTATTTGCCTACAAACAGGTCATAAATCATGGTACTACACCATTCGCCCCCCCGCACACGGGAAAAACCACCTGACACCACTCCCGATACGGCCTCTGCGCCCGCCAGGCCCGCCACCAGCACCACACCAGAATCTCAATCAGAAGATAACGATGACCTCTTCTTCGGCATCCCGCCGCTGCACTGGACCCAAGATAGCGGCAGTGAAGATTGGATCACAACCCCAACCACGGCCATAACCCCTCAAGCACCACAAACATCCCCACAGCGGTCAGAGACCCAGATCCAGCAAACACTTCATTACAGCCAGGGCAGCGACGTGAGCGTGGAAGTTGCTGCCCCTCAGCTTAAGAGCGCCAGACACGATGCAGGTCATCTTAAATCCATGACTATCCACCGGGTGATGGGGATCCTGGAGGCGATCGACAGGCATAAAACCGTTACGAAGGACGATAGGGCGGAGGTTAGGCAGCTGGCCAAGGATATCATGAGCCAGACGGGGAAATTCGTTGTGGCGATTAAGAACAGCCAGTACGCGGAGTTTTCGCCGACATCCACACCCACTCCGACGCCCACTCCCTCAACCTCGCGCGCGCCTGCACTTGCACCCTCGCCAGGAACACTTCCAGCACACTCTCAAAATCCGCCGCCACAAAATGCTGCGCTCAGGTCGGCGGTCCTGGCCCGCACGCAGGGCATCATGAATTCCATCGTAAGGCATAAGAGCGTGACGAAAGAAGACAAGCAAGAGATAAAGAGGCTTACCGTCGAGATCCAAGAGGTGACAGAACAATTCATCAACAACGCTGCCAAGGATCCCTGTACTGTTGTCGCAGGGCCTACACCCACGCCTGCGAGCGTGCCATTGCACAGTGCAGTGATTGCCTCCCACCGCACCAAAACCTTCGCTTCCATTCAAACCCAGACCGACCCTACTCCCACAGCCACTTCCACAGTCTCAACTCTTGCCACTCTCCCCCCCCTTACTAAAACAACCACCCAAACCCAAACTCAAACTCAAACTGACACCACCCCCACTCCCACTAGCACTACCATTTCCACTCCCATTTCTACAGACGCCGCTCTCTCTCTCATTAAGACCACCATAAAAGAGGAATTCGAAAAGCTGAGATCCTTCGACAATTTGACCTCAAACACCGGGGCGTGCACTGGAACCAGCCCAACAACCTACGCCTCGGTCGCACGGACCACACCGGCTTGCTTGCCGACCGCTTCTGCCCCGATCCTCCCGAAGTCGAAGCCCGCAATCATCGTCTCATCAAAAACCACCGTTACCAAGCCAGAAGAAACATTGAAGTCATGGAAAAAGACCGTCTCATTCAGAGACACCAACTTCGCTCCAACGGCCACAAAATACATCTCAAACAACAAAGTGAGGATCGAGTTTGACACTGCAGAACAGAGAGACCGGGCTCTGGAAAAAACGAATGACGTGAACGGCGGCGTCACTGCTGAGGCGTCAAAGTCCCTGCGACCAATGGTTGTTCTAAAGGGAGTTTCCGTAGATACACCAGCCGAAGAACTAATACAAATCATCAGCGACCAAAACGATCACATAAAAACCAGCATCCAGAAAGAGGGAGACATCTCCCTACATTTCAAGCGGGCAAACAAGAATCCCCGACTGTATAATGCAGTCCTACTTACCACTCCGGCAGTGTTCGGGACGATGATCCACAGTGGAAGGGTCAATATTGAACACCAGAAGGTGCACGCCTGTGAATACGTCCCGCTGCTGCAGTGCTTCAGGTGCCTACAGTACGGGCATACCAGAAATCGTTGCACCGAGAAGGCCCCCACCTGTTCGCACTGCGCTGCACCCGGACACGATTTCAAAAACTGCCCCAACCAAAAAAATGCCACTAAACTTACATGTCTGAACTGCACCACTCACTTGCACAAAATTGGGAAGAAAGGCAATACAAAACACAGCGCCACTTCTGACACCTGCCCACAAAAAACCCTTATGGTAAATAAAATTAGATCCCGCATTAATTATGGCTAGAAGGCTGTGCTAACTTCATATACTCCTTATTCACGCTCCTCATACCGCATTTCACATGTCACATTCCACATTCCTCATTTCACATTCCGCATCCTTTACTCCCAACTAATATACACACTCCTCATCCCCATTTCCCCATCTCTCACCTCACTTTACATAGATTTCGAAATTTGCAGAATCACTTCATTCATCACACACTCACTCACTAAATTACCTCACCTACTCTAATCATTCGAACACTAACACTCCCAGTAATACTGGGCGGCGGGGTGGTCGGGTGTCGTGAGCTTTTCTGCTTCTCGGCACCTGGCTGCCCCCCCGCATATTAAACTCACCAAACACGACCCAATTTACATACAGAATGCTCAAACTTATTCACCAACTAACTCATCAAAATCCCTTCCTCTTTTTCCCACTACCCTCTTCATATCCGTCCCCTACCCACTCGTTCCCTTAAATATTCCTCTCCCCAATCATTACGATTCGGGTTTGGAGGGACTCTCCCATCCCCACCCATCAGCCGGTCACAACGCGTAAACCGTTAGCGCCGCGTGGCCGGTAAATTACCCCATCCACCACCGGGAGGAGGTTTTTAGTCCGTAGGCGTCTGGGACACCTTCCCAGATGAGTCGGGCATACAGCCAGGCCTCGGCCTGGATGTATACATGAGTATTTTCCTCCTCCCGTATAAAAAAAAAAAAAAAAAAAAAAAATAACCTAACCTAACCTAACCTAACCTAACCTAACCTAACCTAACCTAACCTAACCTAACCTAACCTAACCTAACCTAACCTAACCTAACCTAACCTAACCTAACCTAACCTAACCTAACCTAACCTAACCTAACCTAACCTAACCTAACCTAACCTAACCTAACCTAACCTAACCTAACCTAACCTAACCTAACCTAACCTAACCTAACCTAACCTAACCTAACCTAACCTAACCTAACCTAACCTAACCTAACCTAACCTAACCTAACCTAACCTAACCTAACCTAACCTAACCTAACCTAACCTAACCTAACCTAACCTAACCTAACCTAACCTAACCTAACCTAACCTAACCTAACCTAACCTAACCTAACCTAACCTAACCTAACCTTTTTTTTTTTTTTTTTTTTTTTTTTTTTTTTTTTTTTTTTTTTTTTTTTTTGATGCCCAGGGGAAATCCGTTATGGATACCACCCGCCCGGGGGGGTCAGATGGTTATGTCGGACTCGCACCGACTAAAACCCCTGGGGTGTTCCTCTCGCCGCCTATCGGTAGGGGTACGGGGACGCGTGTGCATTCTTCCGCGCCCCTACCAGCGGTTGCCCTTGCAGGCCCATCTCTAGGAGGGTTGGCTTTACAAGCCACTCCCGTCACTTCGCCGAAGGCACCCCGGAACACTTGGGGTGACTTCCAGCACGGGACCCCTTAAGGCAGGCGACAGACCCCCCGATCCATCACCCGCAGGTCCCTATTATGTTGGCGCTCAGTCGGCCGATGCCAACCGCCGCCAGCAGTCTTTTGAGGCACCGCTGGAGGTGCCCAGCACGCTTCCCCTACCCTTTGCTACCAAAGGGCGGGGAGCTAGCCAGCCTCAATTTGAATGGGCGTGCAGTTAAGCCGTTTCCATATTGTCCACCACGGGTGCCTGTTGAGCCCTGGGCACCTTTGCAGCCCCTCTGGCTTTCCTCTGCTTTGACCCTTTTTTAGGGCACAACTTGCCCCCGACTGGGTGCTGCGCTGACCTCCCAGCCGCGATGCAGATTGGGCATCGCGGATCGGCACTGCATTCGCGCGCCTTGTGGCCGGGCTCTCCGCAGCGGAAACAGAGTCCACTGCGGTCCACCTCGCTCGTGCAGTGCACCCCAACGTGGCCGGTCTCGAAACAGCGGTAGCACCGCATTGGTCTGGCCTCGAGTAGCGTAACCCGTGCGGAGACCCAGCCCAACTTGAGCCGGCCGACCGCTCCCACCTTTTTTGCGGCCGCAACAGGACAGCTAAGCCACAGCTTCCCGGATCCAGCTGGTCCGCGGGATATTACGCCGGGCTTAACTTCGTCAACCGTGCAGCCACCCTCTTTGGCTACTGAGGCCACTACTTCCTCAGCGGTCACGGAGTCGTCAAGTTCCGTGACGCGTATCTCGGCGCGCTTCGTTGGCCGAAGAATTCGAACCGCGTCGGCACTCAGGACCTCCCTAAGCTTATTAGCCAGGGAGTCCGCTTTTGCATTGACGTCGGTCCCAGGGATCTCCAGCATACGTGCGCCGGTCGCCGTCATTCTAAACCGCAGCTCAGTGATTCCCAGTTGCGCCAGGTCAATGTTTTCCTTCGCTCTTAGGAGAAGCGAAGCGTACGTAACGCCCCTTTCCTTCGCTTCAGGCTTAAGAGTGAGTGTCACCGCTGCCGAGCGAGAGGAACGGAGTTTCACTCTACGGGGCTTAACCTTCGGCGTACTTTTAGGTACGCTTGCAGTCTTCCTCTTTCTCTTTCCCCGCCTATTTACACTGGCCCAAGTCTCACCTTCCCGCGGGGGTGCGGGTAAGGTCGGACTTGTTCCGCGCGTTGAAGCCGAAGCCTCTGCTAACCGGCCTGACTCCTTCACTGATGCCACCTCTCTGGCCGCTAGGGTCTGTCTAGTCCTCTTTGTATTCCCTTTCGCCTTAGGTTGGGAGACATGAGTGTCCGCACTGGGGGCCTTTCCTGGACTTTGCGGCACACTTGGGCTTTGGAACTCCGGTCTCAGTGATGTATCAAACTGAGCTTCAGTAGCCACAGCCTGCACCTTGCGTCTGTCCGCAGCCAAAGGGGGCCCCAAACGCGGCGCTGGCAAGAGGCGAGACTCAATACCCTTCAGTCTGGCGTTCAACATTGTGCTGAATTGCTCAATGTTGGAACGCGAGACTTCCTCCATTACCTGCCGAATGTTGGGCTCGGCAGCAGCCACGGGCTGCTGGCGCAACTGGGCAACCTCGTGGCGCAGCTCCGCCAACTGGCTCGTGAGCTGCGCATTGGCCGCCTCGAGGCGAGCGACCTCCTCTGTCATGGTGCGGGCTCTTAATTCCGCAACGGCTACTTTAATTGTGTCCGTTGCGTCTTTAAGAGACCGCACAAAAGTCCCTTTAAGGTTGCCGGACTTGTTAGCCACCTTTGTAATGATGGCCAACGAGTCCAGCACCATTTTGTCAAGCGCGGCGGATGTCCGCGCTTCGTCCTTGTCGATAATTAGCGGCTCAGGTCTTAGGCGCTGAAAGGCGGCTGCCGCCTCCTTCACGCCTTTCGACATACCGCTCACCTCCTCTTCCGCCAGAAGACGGAGTTCTTCGGCTTTTTCGGCATTTAACCTGGCTTTGGCAGTGGCAAGCCCCACATACTGCCCTGTCGTAAGCGGACGCCCTCTGCCCCTTTTCGCCTTGGGCGTTGCCCCTCTTACCTTGGCTACCAACGACGGCGAATGATCGCTGTCGGAGCCGTCAGAGACTCTGTCTCGGGGCCTCTTGCCCAAGATGGTCTCGGTATCGGTGGACATTTGGGAGTCCTCGTGCTCCCTTGTCCCCTCTGACAGGTCGTCCGAGTCCGACACGTCATACTCCACTTCACGTGGGCCAGGGTTTGCAGCCAGGTTGTTAGAATCAACGCGTGCCATCGGGGCACCCGTCGACTCCGCCAAGACGTCAGTCACCAACACGTAAGCGTCGAAGTCCAGTTTCGTTAAGCCTGAGTTGTGTTCACGAGGGCCAGCATCTTGCTGACCCACGAGGCGATTTTTGCCCCCCCCAGAGTACGAGGGGCTGCCACCCGCCGTAGCGGATGGGTGGGATTCCCCCTTTCGGGGACCCACCTGGGGACACATTTCAAAATCAGCCTTTTTCATCTCCCACATCGTCATGCAGCATACACTCCCCACCGCCTTTCAGGGAGGACGCACTTTTGGGGGAGTATTTAGGTCCCCCCGGCTCGCGCTAGCCTTGATTGTTAGTGGATATACCGCCACTGGTTCGGTTGGAAAGGGATGGGAAGGTGGTTGGGGAAGGGAAAAGACGGGAATTATGGGATGGGAGAAAGAAGGTGGGGATTGGGAAGGGAATGTGCCGCTCTTAGTCTGGCCCCTCACCCCAAGCCTGTCCGGTATGGGAAGCCCTATCCGGCATAGCCTCGGGGATCATTGGGACACGCAAGCCCCCCCACCACGACAAGGTGGCAGCACGTTCGGGGGGGAACCTAACCTAACCTAACCTAACCTAACCTAACCTAACCTAACCTAACCTAACCTAACCTAACCTAACCTAACCTAACCTAACCTAACCTAACCTAACCTTTTTTTTTTTTTTTTTTTTTTTTGACCTGGGGAAAATCCTTTATGGATCCCACCGGCTAGGGGCTGCCGGTGGGTATGTGGGAGTCTCGCCCCTCTGAGGGGGGTTACCCACTAAAAACCCCAGGGTGTTCCGCTTCCCTGCCGTATTGCTGCCGCGGCCATGGGAAAATTACCGACCACAGCGGCGGCAGCACGGCAGTCTGTCCTATGTTGGACCCAGCTCTAGGAGATCTGCGTCTCCTTTCTCCACCGCTGTAGACGCGCCGGAACACTTGGCGCGTCTACCAGCTCGAGGACTTTATGGCGGGAGACAGGCAACCCCTTGCCCATCACCCGCAGTCCTCCTTATGGCGGTATTTGGCGGGCGAAGTTAGCCCGCCTACGCCCTACTCGCCTGCGGCGCAGTGGCTGAGAGGACGGGTCCTCTTCGCGCTCCCGCTCCGCTCCCTCCTTAGCCGACATGACCTCCTCACAGTAGGAGGCCACCGCTGTCCACGAGCCTTCGCTGTCGGTCATGGATTTGATCACGGCCGGCAGCGAAAGGTCGCACCCGATTTCCGCCGTCAGGCGAGCCCGCTGCTCGGCGAATGCGGGACACACTTGCAGCGTGTGCTGCGCTGTGTCCTCCGCCCCGCCACAGTGGTGACACATTGGCGTTGTTTCTCTCCTTGCGACCGTGCACAAGTACTTGCCGAAGCATCCGTGCCCCGACAGTACCTGTGCTAGGTGGAAAGAAACAACGCCCCACTCTCTTTCGACCCATCCTTGCAGGACAGGCCGGACTCCCGATATGGTCCAGAGGCCAGCCCTCGGCTGTTCTAGAGCCTCCAGCCATTTCCGGAAGAGAGTTCGGCGAGAGATCTCTCGCCATCGCCTTATCTCTTCCGGGCACGGCTGTTCCCCTCTCTCGCGTACCTCGGCTACCCGCCGGTACACCCTGGCCAGCACCTCGGCATCCAGCTCCCACGGTGGGGTGCCTGCCAGAACGCAAGCCGCCTCGAACGAGGTGGTGCGGTACGCCCTGGTTGCCCTAACCGCCATGACCCTTTGCGGTTGTCGCAGTAGGGTCCTGTTATGGGCGGAAAGGGCATCTACCCAGATGGGTGCTCCATAGAGCGCCATCGACCGCACCACACCCGTGTATAAGCGGCGGCAGCCCGCATTTGGCCCGCCCACGTTTGGGAGGAGCCGGCTCAGTGCTGACGCGGTGCCAATCAGCTTCGGTGCCAAGCGCCGGAAATGCTCCTGGAAGTTCCACCGGCTGTCGAGGACGAGTCCCAAGTACTTCATCGTCTTCTCGATGCCGATGGATACTCCACCCACCACTATGCAGGAACCCGGTGGAGGTGCCCTCCGAGGCCCATGAAAACAGATGGCCTCGGATTTGTGTAGGGCTACTTCCAGCCCCAGCCTTCGGATTCGATCCACTACGTGGGCCACTCCAGCGGTGGCCAACACGGACGCCTCCCTGAACGTCTCACCTCGGGCCGTGACGAGGGTGTCGTCAGCGTAGCACGTCGCGTCAACTCCCGGTAAGTTGGCGCCACGCAGAACCCAGTCGTACCCGATGTTCCACAGGAGCGGCCCTAGGACAGAACCCTGTGGAACACCGCACGACATTGACCTCTCCACCCACTCTTCCTGGGTAGGGTAGCGGATCGCCCTCTCAGAGAGATATGCCCCCACCACCCTACACAGGTGCGCCGGTATGTTATGGTACCTGAGCGCCTCCTGGATGGTTTCCCAGGGGAGGGTGTTGAACGCGTTAGCAATGTCCAAGGACACTGCCAACACCACCTCTCCCCGGGATACCGCGTCATCCGCCAAGGCCCTCACCCGCGCAATTGCGTCGATGGTGGACCTGCCCTGACGAAATCCGTACTGGCACGCGCTCAAGTCCGGCCCTTCCTCTCGCAGATGTTTCGTAATTCGGGCGGCCACCACCCGCTCGAAAAGCTTGGCCCCCTCGTCCAGGAGGACGATCGGCCTATATCCGGAAGGAGAGTCGGCCGGTCGTCCTTCTTTTCGGAGCAGCACTAATTTACCGCACTTCCAGTTCCTTGGGATTTGGCCCTGAACCAGGCATGCGGTAAATAGTGCCCTCACCCTTTCCTCGAGTGGCCCAAGTGCCAACACCCACGCGCGTCCGGGGACACCGTCGGGACCTGGGGCGGTGTTTTTGGCCTTAAGCCTCAGCACCGCCGCCCCCAGTTCTCCCTCCGTCACCTCAGGGACGGTGTTTTCCACCGGTGTGGATGCTGGAGCCATGGGCGGGGGCAGATGAACGCCCCGCTGTGGGAAGAGGGCTCCCACAATCTGACTCAGCAGGTTGGGCTGGAGACTTTGCGTTAGCGGGGGGGCCCAAGGGCGAAGCTTGCACCTCACCGTCTTGTACGGCCGCCCCCACGGGTCGCTATTCAGAGTCTCCAGCATTTCCTTCTCGGCCAGGTCCTTCGACTTGCCTATGGCCGTGCACAGACTTGTGTTGGCCAGCCTGTAGGCAGCGTACAGCTGGTCTTCCTCCGCCAGGTCTCTCCTTCTTCGCCTTCGGCTCCTAGTATACTGGCGTCTCGCAGCCACGCAATCCTTGCGCAGCTGCGTAAGTTCTGCGGACCACCAGTATACGTTCCGCCTCGGACCTGTCGGTTTCGCTCTCGGCATAGCGGCGTCGCACACCTGCGTCATCGCATCGCCGAGCCAGGCTGCTTCGTCCTCGATGTGGACCGGGCCTTCGGGCACTTCCGGCCAGGCCTGGACCAAGGCCGCCGCATACAGGACGTCCCGGTCAAGCCGGTTTAGTGCCCATCTAGGGCCATCACCTCTCCGAGGACGGTTCAGGCCGTCCGGGGTAGTGTGGTGGGCGGAGACTTCGTACCGAACATATCGGTGATCCGATAGTGTCTCTACACCCTCCAACACCTCCCAGCCTTGGACACGGCGCGCCAGGGCACCATTCGCGAATGTCACATCCACGATGGATCCGCCCTGTTGCCGCACGCACGTGTCAACCGCCCCTCGGTTCAGCACAACTAACCCGGTCGCAACCACCCACTCCAACAGCGCGTGTCCGCGCATGTCAGTTGCGGGAGAGCCCCAAGCCGTGGATTTCGCGTTGAGATCCCCGGCAACCAGCACCAGTTCGGGGCAACTTCTGCCGATAAGAGCCCCCACTTCGTCGAGAAAATTCTCAAAGTCTGCGAGGGCCCTGTTCGGCGAGAAATACGTCCCGACTACCAACGTTTTGGCAACGTACGCAGCCACGTAGCCATGACCCTGCACCACCCTTTCGAGAGGTGCAGAGCCAGCCGATGTTTGGGTGGCAATGGCTACGAGGCTGTCCAGGTCCCCTGCCCAGTTGTCCCTGGGAGGGACCGAATATGGCTCGGCCACTACGGCTATGTGGATCAACCACTCCGCCATGCTCTGGAACAGGAGGTCCTGAGCTCTGGCGCAGTGGTTGAGATTCGCCTGCAGAAAACGAGTGGGAGCCATACTATCCCTCGACCATTTCAACCTCCTCGACCCGGGTTTCATCAGCGCTGTTAATCCGGGTAACCTGCTGCGAGGAGGCCCGAAGGCCATCGTCAGCGCGATTCTGCTTCTTTTTGGGTGGGTTGCACCCCTTGCTTCCCACCCTGTGGTTCGCCGGCAGCCCGGCATCTGCACATAGCGCACAGCGTGCAGGTGCCGTACACGCATTGGCCATGTGGCCAGGTAGTCCGCAGCGGTAGCACAAGAGGGTGCGGTCAACCGATGCCTTGCACATTGCCCGCACGTGGCCCACCTCGAGGCAGCGGAAGCAGCGTAGGGGGCGTGCGTCGAGCAGTTTGACCTGCGCCGATACCCAGCCCACCAGTAGCCTACCCGCTTCCACCACTTTTTTGGCCGCCGGGATAGGGCAGCGAAGCCACACTGTTCCTAGTCCAGAGGGGCCAAAGACGACTTCGCCCGACTTAATGTCAGCCTCTGGACAGCCTCCGACTCGTGCGACTGCCGCCACAACCTCGGGACACAGCACTGACTCATCTAGACCCGAGATGCGCAGCTCTGCGCACTTGGTGGGTCTAGATATTCGGACCAGTGTAGGGTCCAAAACTTCCTCCAGCTTTTTGGCTAGGGCATCCGCCTTATCCCCGCTTGTGGTGCCCGGCACCTCCATTATGTAGGCACCTGTCTGGGCCTTGCGGAACCGGAGGCCAGGGATTCCTAGGTCTTCCAACCTGACCTTCCTTTTGGCCTCCGCTAAAACCGTACCCAAGTCGGCTCCTCTCTCCTTCGCTTGCGGCTCCAGCAGTGTAACTACTACAGCCGCAGAGCGAGGAGGTCGGAGTCTCTTGGGCTTCTTCTTCCTCTTGTTTGCCGGAGCTGGAAGCTTCTCCACTTGTTCCCTCTTATCTTTCGCCTTTTTCTTTTTCCGCTCCACCTTCGTCCATTTGGTCGACGAGGTCGACTTATCGGCCGGCGGTGGCAGCGGAATAGGGTCGGGGCGGACCTCTTTATTTTTGCCCTTCCTTGTCCGCTTCTTTTTAGGGCGGGTGGGGGCAGAACCTGAAGCAGAGTCATCAGCCTGTCCAGCTCTCCTGGCTTCGAGGGCCGACAGAGGCCGTACAGGCTTTCCCGGAATCGGCTTTTTCTTGAGCCCGGCTAAGCGGGCCTCAAGATATGGTTCGACGTGGGCCATGACCGCCTGGCAGAGCTCCTCCATCTGCGTCGGTGGCGGTTTGATGGCTCTACGTCCATCCGTCCTTCCCTTTGGGGAAGGCCGCGCAGGGGGCAGCTCTTCCCTGTCTGATCCGGTGTGGGGAGGTGGCGGGCTGCCCTGCTTCCGCATCCCCTCCATGTCCTTCCGTAAGTCGGCCAGCTCTTTTCGGAGGCTGGCCATCTCCATCTGAAGCCGGGTGTTGTCGGCTTGCAGCCGAACCGTCTCCTCCGTGCTGGTGCGTTTGCTGAGCTCAGCAAACGCATCGGAGATAGCCATGGCCGCCTCCTTCAGGCATTTAACGTAGCCCCCTGACAGGTTTTTAGACTTTTTGGCGACCTTTGTAATTATGGCCACACTGTCGGCCACCTGCTGACCGAGCTGTACCGTGGCCACGGTACACTCTGGTTCATTGGTCGACAAAGGTGAGTCGCCCCTCTGGTATCCCTGGCGGGTCCTAATATGCATATCTTGCACTTCTACTTCCGCCTCCAGCTGAGCCTGCTCCCTCAGGGCCCGAGTATATGCCTCCTTCGCCTTGGCAAGACCGACGTACTTGCCAGTCGTTGGTGGGCGGCCTCTGCCCCTGGCCGCCGGCCTCTCAGCTCCCACTGTTGAGCCTTCATCGCTCGAGCTGAAGTCGGATGAAGCAGGCCGCAATCTCTTGCGCTTCTGCTTCGTCTTGGTCCGCTCAGCTCCCTCCAAGATGTCCTCGAGCTTGCTCTTACCGGAGGACTCGCGACCTCCGGTCCCTTGTGAGACGAAGCTTTTCTCCGAGCTTGTGTTGGCCCTCAGTTCGGGCTCCGAGCTTGTTGTTGCTGGGTGCCTCGTGAGAAGCACCGAGCACTCGCGCGATGGCGCGTTGGTCCCAAATATGTGCGGGACCTGCGGGATCTGTATCGCCGCCGAGTGTAGGTTTATTCGCGGGCTGTCTAGGCCCGCGGAGCGATTTTTGCCCCCCCCAGAGTACGTGGGGCTGGACGCTTGCGCGCCGAGGGATTCTCCCCGAAGGGTACCCTCCTGGGGTAGTACATTTTTAAAACCACTCATAATTCCTTTCGTAAAGAGGTGGAAGTCCCCTGCTCTTTTTAAAGGGAGAGCACCCTCCTCTTTTTAAAGGGGTGAGTTCCCCTGTGTTGCAGTTACGCTGACCCTTTCTCCACATAAATGTGGTACATGAGGCTCACCGCTAATCCAGGCCGGACCCGTTCAGTCCGCAGGACCTACTTGTCTCCAGCCTGGTACTGGATGCGCTGCAACCCGCATCCAGAACCGCGATAAGGTGCGGTTAACCCCTGGTTTTTGAAGAGGTTTCCTTCCTCGTGGTCCTCCCTGTAAAGGCGACGACCCTCACTCCCGGCACCTACGGGCCGGGTTTGCGAGTTCGCAGTTGCTCTGTCAAGAGCCCTGCTCGTGCACCACCCTTGCGGGCAGCGCCCCTCCACGTCACGTCCACATCCCAGTCTACTCTGCTCATCAGAGAGGTACCGGGAGTGGACCCACCGCCTCTGCACTCTCGGCTACACCGATCTGCAGGATTGCACACTTGCGCCGCCCTTAAATGGACAGCGCCCCTCGTGCCACGTCCGCATCTCCGTCAACTCTGCTAATCAGAGAAGTACCGAGAGCGGACCCACCGCCTCTGCATCCCCATAATCCCCTGCTCCAGGGGAGATAGGGAGCAGGAATACGACGCACCCTTTCACTAGGGCGCATCTACCCCGCCTGGCCCAAGATGGGCTCCACCGGGGCCGTGCCGCTCTTGGTCACCCTTTCACTTCGAGCTTTTAGGCCCGAAGATCACTAAGGGGCTCAAGCCCCCCCACCACGACAAGGTAGCGACACACGGGGGGGAACCTAACCTAACCTAACCTAACCTAACCTTTTTTTTTTTTTTTTTTTTTTTTTTTTTTTTTTTTGACCTGGGGAAAATCCTTTATGGATCCCACCGGCTAGGGGCTGCCGGTGGGTATGTGGGAGTCTCACCCCTCTGAGGGGGGTTACCCACTAAAAACCCCAGGGTGTTCCACTTCACTGCCGTATTGCTGCCGCGGCCATGGGAAAATTACCAACCACAGCGGCGGCAGCACGGCAGTCTGTCCTGTGCAAGACTCTGCTCCAGGAGACGTAGCTCCTATATTCACCGCTGTAGGCGCGCCGGAACACTTGGCGCGTCTACCAGCTCGAGGACTTTATGGCGGGAGACAGGCAACCCCTTGTCCATCACCCGCAGTCCTCCTTATGGCGGTATGTGGCGGGCGAAGTTAGCCCGCCTACGCCCTACTCGCCTGCGGCGCAAGGGCTGAGAGGACGGATCCTCCTCGCGCTCCCGCTCCGCTCCCTCCTTAGCCGACATGACCTCCTCACAGTAGGAGGCCACCGCTGTCCACGAGCCTTCGCTGTCGGTCATGGATTTGATCACGGCCGGCAGCAAAAGGTCGCACCCGATTTCCACCGTCAGGCGAGCCCGCTGTTCGGCGAAAGCGGGACACACTTGCAGCGTGTGCTGCGCTGTGTCCTCCGCCCCGCCACAGTGGTGACACATTGGCGTTGTTTCTCTCCTTGCGACCCTGCACAAGTACTTGCCGAAGCATCCGTGCCCCGACAGTACCTGGGCTAGGTGGAAAGAAACAACGCCCCACTCTCTCTCGACCCATCCTTGCAGGACAGGTCGGACTCCCGCTATGGTCCAGTGGCCGGCCCTCGGCCGTTCCAGAGCCTCCAGCCATTTCCGGAAGAGAGTTCGGCGAGAGATCTCTCGCCATCGCCTTATCTCTTCCGGGCACGGCTGTTCTCCTCTCTCGCGTACCTCGGCTACCCGCCGGTACACCCTGGCCAGCACCTCGGCATCCAGCTCCCACGGTGGGGTGCCTGCCAGAACGCAAGCCGCCTCGAACGAGGTGGTGCGGTACGCCCTGGATGCCCTAACCGCCATGACCCTTTGCGGTTGTCGCAGTAGGGTCCTGTTATGGGCGGAAAGGGCATCCACCCAAATCGGTGCTCCGTAGAGCGCCATCGATCGCACCACACCCGTGTACAGTCGGCGGCAGCTCGCATTTGGCCCGCCCACGTTTGGGAGGAGCCGGCTCAGTGCTGACGCAGTGCCAATCAGCTTCGGCGCCAAGCGCCGGAAATGCTCCTGGAAGTTCCACCGGCTGTCGAGGACGAGTCCCAAGTACTTCATCGTCTTCCCGACGCCGATGGATACTCCCCCCACCACTAAACGGGAACCCGGTGGAGGTGCCCTCCGAGGCCCATGAAAACAGATGGCCTCGGATTTGTGCAGGGCTACCTCTAGCCCCAGCCGCCGAATTCGGTCCACTATGTGGGCCACTCCAGCAGTGGCCAACAGGGACGCCTCCCGGAAGGTCTCACCTCGGGCCGTGACGAGGGTGTCGTCGGCGTAGCAAGTCGCGTCAACTCCCAGTAAGTTGGCGCCGCGCAACACCCAGTCGTACCCGATGTTCCACAGGAGCGGCCCTAGGACAGAACCCTGTGGAACACCGCACGACATCGACCTCTGTACCCACTCTTCCTGGGTAGGGTAGCGGATCGCCCTCTCAAAGAGGTATGATCCCACCACCCTACACAGGTACGCCGGTATGTTGTGGTACCTGAGCGCCTCCTGGATAGTTTCCCAGGGGAGGGTGTTGAACGCGTTAGCAATGTCCAAGGACACTGCCAACACCACCTCACCCCGGGAAACCGCGTCATCCGCCAAGGCCCTCACCCGCGCAATTGCGTCGATGGTGGACCTGCCTTGGCGAAACCCGTACTGGCACGCGCTCAGGTCTGGCCCCTCCACTCTCAGGTGCTTGTTGATACGAGCTGCCACCACCCGCTCGAAGAGCTTAGCCCCCTCGTCCAGGAGGACGATCGGCCTGTATCCCGAAGGAGAGTCAGCTGGTCGTCCTTCCTTTCGGAGCAGCACTAATTTACCGCACTTCCAGTTCCTTGGGATTTGGCCCTGAACCAGGCATGCGGTAAATAGTGCCCTCACCCTTTCCTCAAGCGGGCCGAGCGCCATCACCCAGGCGCGTCCGGGAACACCGTCGGGTCCTGGGGCGGTGTTTTTGGCCTTGAGCCTAAGCACCGCTGCCCCCAACTCCCCCTCCGTCACCTCGGGTATGGTGTCTTCCACCGCTGCGGATGCTGGGGCCATGCGCGGAGGCAGATGTTCGCCGCGCTGTGGGAAGAGAGCTCCCACAATCTGGCTCAGCAGGATGGGCTGGAGACTTTGCGTTAGCGGGGGGGCCCAAGGGCGAAGCTTGCACCTCACCGCCTTGTACGGCCGCCCCCACGGGTCGCTGTTCAGAGTCTCCAGCATCTCCTCCTCGGCCAGGTCCTTCGCCCTGCCTATGGCCGTGCACAGACTTGTGTTGGCCAGCCTGTAGGCAGCGTACAGCCGGCCTTCCTCCGCCAGGACTCTCCTTCTTCGCCTTCGGCTCCTAGTATACTGGCGTCTTGCAGCCACGCAATCTTTGCGCAGCTGCGTGAGTTCTGCGGACCACCAGTATACGTTCCGCCTCGGACCTGTGGGTTTCGCTCGTGGCATAGCGGCGTCGCAGACCTGCGTCATCGCCTCGCTAAGCCAGGTTGCTTCTTCCTCGACGTCGACCGGACCTTCAGGCACTTCCGGCCAGGCCTGGACCAGGGCCGCCGCATAAAGGACGTCCCGGTCAAGCCGGTTTAGTGCCCATCTAGGGCCATCACCTCTCCGAGGACGGCTCAGGCCGTCCAGGGTAGTGTGGTGGGCGGAGACTTCGTACCGAATATATCGGTGATCCGATAGTGTCTCTACACCCTCCAACACCTCCCAGCCTTGGACACGGCGCGCCAGGGCACCATTCGCGAATGTCACATCCACGATGGAACCGCCCTGCTGCCGCACGCACGTGTCGACCGTCCCTCGGTTGAGCACCACTAGCCCGGTCGCAGCCACCCACTCCATCAGTGCATGTCCGCGCACGTCAGTCGCGGGGGACCCCCACGCCGTGGATTTGGCGTTGAGATCCCCGGCGAACAACACCAGTTCGGGGAGACTTCTGCCGATAAGAGCCCCCACTTCGTCGAGGAAAACCTCAAAATCAGCGAGAGCCCTGTTCGGCGAGAAATACGCCCCGACCACCATCGTTCCGGCAGTGTACGCTGCCACGTAGCCATGACCCCGCACCACCCTTTCGAGCGGTGCAGAGCCAGCCGATGTTTGTGTGGCAATGGCTACGAGGCTGTCCAGATCCCCTGCCCAGTTGTCCCTGGGGGGGACCGAATATGGCTCGGCCACTACGGCTATGTGTATCAACCACTCCGCCATGCTCTGGAACAGGAGGTCCTGAGCTCTGGCGCAGTGGTTGAGATTCGCCTGCAGAAAACGAGTGGGAGCCATTTATTCCTTGGCCATATCAGCCTCCTCGACCCGGGTTTCAGCAGCGCTGTTCATCCGGGTAACCGGCTGCGAGGAGACCCGGGGGCCATCGTCAGCACGTTTTTTCCTCTGTTTGGGTGGGTTGCACCCCTTGCTTCCCACCCTGTGGTTTGCTGGCAGCCCGGCATCTGCACATAGCGCACAGCGAGTGGGTGCCGCACACGCACTGGCTATGTGGCCAGGGAGCCCGCAGCGGTAACATAATAGGCTGCGGTCCACCAACGCCTTGCACTTTGCGCGCACGTGGCCCACCTCGAGGCAGCGGAAGCAGCGCAGGGGGCGGGCGTCGAGCAGTTTGACCTGCGCCGATACCCAGCCCACCAGCAGCCTTCCTGCCTCCACCACTTTTTTTGCCGCCAAGATAGGGCAGCGAAGCCAGACTGTCCCAAGTCCAGAGGGGCTGAAGATGACTTCCCCAGACTTAATATCAGCCTCTGGACAGCCTCCGGTTCGAGCGACTGCCGCCACTACTTCGGGGCACAGCACCGATTCGTCTAGGCCCGAGATGCGCAGCTCTGCGCACTTGGTGGGCCTAGAGATTCGGACCACTGTCGGGTCCATGACTTCCCCCAGCCTTTTGGCAAGGGCGTCCGCCTTGTCCCCACTGGTAGTGCCAGGCACCTCCATAATGTAGGCACCCGTCTGTGCCTTGCGGAAGCGGAGGCCAGGAATTCCTAGGTCTTCCAACCTGACCTTCCTTTTGGCCTCCGCTAAAACCGTGCCCAAGTCAGCTCCTCTCTCCTTCGCCTGCGGCTCCAGCAGTGTAATTACTACAGCCGCAGAGCGAGGAGGTCGAAGTCTCTTGGGCTTCTTCTTCCTCTTCTGGTTTGCGGGGTCCTGGTGCTTCTCCGCCTGTGCTCTCTTTTCCTTTGCCTTTTTCTTCTTTCTCCGCTCCACCTTTGACCATTGTGTTGACGACGAAGTCAACTTGTCGGCCAGCGGGGGTAGCGGAGTCGGGTCGGCGTGGACACCTTTAGTTTGGTCCTTCTTCGTCCGCTTCTTCTTGGCCTTTTTAGGGCGTGTAGGGCCAGAGCCGGAGGCAGAGACATCAACCTGTCCGGATTTCCTGGCTCCTCGGGCCAAAAGAGGCTGCACAGGCTTTGCTGGAGTCTGTTTCTTCTTGAGTCCCGCCAATCGGGCGTCAAGATACGGTCCGACTTGGGCCATAACCGCCTGGCAGAGCTCCTCCATCTGCGTCGGTGGCGGTTTGCTGGCTCCACGTCCATCCGTTCGTCCCTTTGGGGAAGGCCGCGCAGGGGGCAGCTCTTCCCCGTCTGATCCGGTGTGGGGGGGTGGCGGACTACCCTGCTTCCGCATCCCCTCCATGTCCTTCCGTAAATCGGCCAACTCCTTTCGGAGGCTGGCCATCTCTGTCTGTAGCCGGGTGTTGTCGGCTTGCAGCCGAGCCGTCTCCTCCGTGCTGGTGCGTTTGCTGAGCTCAGCAAACGCATCGGTGATAGCCATGGCCGCCTCCTTCAGACATTTAACGTAGCCCCCTGACAGGTTTTTTGACTTTTTGGCCACCTTTGTAATTATGGCCACACTGTCAGCCACCTGCTGGCCGAGCTGTACCGTGGCCACGGGCAACTCTGGTTCGTTGGTCAACTGAGGTGGGTCGCCCTGCTGGTATCCCTGGCGGGTCCTAATGTGCATCTCTTGCACCTCTATCTCCGCCTCCAGCTGAGCCTGCTCCCTCAGGGCCCGATTGTAGGCCTCCTTCGCCTTGGCAAGACCGACGTACTTGCCAGACGTTGGTGGGCGGCCTCTGCCCCTTGCTGCTGGCCTCTCACCTCCCGCGGAAAGGCATGTTGAGCCTTCGCTCGAGCTGAAATCGGATGAAGCAGGCCGCAATCTCTTGCGCTTCTGCTTCGTCTTCGTCCGCTCAGCTCCCTCCGAGATGTCTTCGAGCTTGCTCTTACCGGAGGACTCACGACCTCCGGTCCCTTGCAAGACGAAGCTTTTCTCCGAGCTTGTGTTGGCCCTCAGTTCGGGCTCCGAGCTTGTTGTTGCTGGGTGCCTCGTGAGAAGCACCGAGCACTCGCGCGATGGCGCGCTGGTCCCAAATATGTGCGGGACATGCGGGATCTGTATCGCCGCCGAGTGTAGGTTTATTCGCGGGCTGTCTAGGCCCGCGGAGCGATTTTTGCCCCCCCCAGAGTACGTGGGGCTGGACGCTTGCGCGCCGAGGGATTCTCCCCGAAGGGTACCCTCCTGGGGTAGTACATTTTTAAAACCACTCATAGTCCTTTATTAAAGAGGTGGAGTCCCCTGCTCTTTTTTAAGGGAGAGCACCCTCCTCTTTTTTAAGGGGTGAGTTCCCCTGTGTTGCAGTTACGCTGACCCTTTCTCCACATAAATGTGGTACATGAGGCTCACCGCTAATCCAGGCCGGACCCGTTCAGTCCGCAGGACCTACTTGTCTCCAGCCTGGTACTGGATGCGCTGCAACCCGCATCCAGAACCGCGATAAGGTGCGGTTAACCCCTGGTTTTTGAAGAGGTTTCCTTCCTCGTGGTCCTCCCTGTAAAGGCGACGACCCTCACTCCCGGCACCTACGGGCCGGGTTTGCGAGTTCGCAGTTGCTCTATCAAGAGCCCTGCTCGTGCACCACCCTTGCGGGCAGTGCTCCTCCACGTCACGTCCACATCCCAGTCTACTCTGCTCATCAGAGAGGTACCGGGAGTGGACCCACCGCCTCTGCACTCTCGGCTGACCGATCTGCAGGATTGCACAATTGCGCCACCCTAATGGGCAGCGCCCCTCATGCCACGTCCGCATCTCAGTCACCTCTGCTAATCAGAGAAGTACCGAGAGCGAACCCACCGCCTCTGCATCCCCATAGTCCCCTGCTCCAGGGGAGATAGGGAGCAGGAATACGACGCACCCTTTCACTAGGGCGCGTCTGCCCCGCCTGGCCCAAGATGGGCTCCACCGGGGCCGTGCCGCTCTTGGTCACCCTTTCACTTCGAGCTTTTAGGCCCGAAGATCACTAAGGGGCTCAAGCCCCCCCACCACGACAAGGTAGCGACACACGGGGGGGAACCTAACCTAACCTAACCTAACCTAACCTAACCTAACCTAACCTAACCTAACCTAACCTAACCTAACCTAACCTAACCTAACCTAACCTAACCTAACCTTTTTTTTTTTTTTTTTTTTTTTTTTTTTGACCTGGGGAAAATCCTTTATGGATCCCACCGGCTAGGGGCTGCCGGTGGGTATGTGGGAGTCTCGCCCCTTGAGGGGGGTTACCCACTAAAAACCCCAGGGTGTTCCGCTTCCCTGCCGTATTGCTGCCGCGGCCATGGGAAAATTACCGACCACAGCGGCGGCAGCACGGCAGTCTGTCCTATGTTGGACCCAGCTCTAGGAGATCTGCGTCTCCTTTCTCCACCGCTGTAGACGCGCCGGAACACTTGGCGCGTCTACCAGCTCGAGGACTTTATGGCGGGAGACAGGCAACCCCTTGCCCATCACCCGCAGTCCTCCTTATGGCGGTATTTGGCGGGCGAAGTTAGCCCGCCTACGCCCTACTCGCCTGCGGCGCAGTGGCTGAGAGGACGGGTCCTCTTCGCGCTCCCGCTCCGCTCCCTCCTTAGCCGACATGACCTCCTCACAGTAGGAGGCCACCGCTGTCCACGAGCCTTCGCTGTCGGTCATGGATTTGATCACGGCCGGCAGCGAAAGGTCGCACCCGATTTCCGCCGTCAGGCGAGCCCGCTGCTCGGCGAATGCGGGACACACTTGCAGCGTGTGCTGCGCTGTGTCCTCCGCCCCGCCACAGTGGTGACACATTGGCGTTGTTTCTCTCCTTGCGACCGTGCACAAGTACTTGCCGAAGCATCCGTGCCCCGACAGTACCTGTGCTAGGTGGAAAGAAACAACGCCCCACTCTCTTTCGACCCATCCTTGCAGGACAGGCCGGACTCCCGATATGGTCCAGAGGCCAGCCCTCGGCTGTTCTAGAGCCTCCAGCCATTTCCGGAAGAGAGTTCGGCGAGAGATCTCTCGCCATCGCCTTATCTCTTCCGGGCACGGCTGTTCCCCTCTCTCGCGTACCTCGGCTACCCGCCGGTACACCCTGGCCAGCACCTCGGCATCCAGCTCCCACGGTGGGGTGCCTGCCAGAACGCAAGCCGCCTCGAACGAGGTGGTGCGGTACGCCCTGGTTGCCCTAACCGCCATGACCCTTTGCGGTTGTCGCAGTAGGGTCCTGTTATGGGCGGAAAGGGCATCTACCCAGATGGGTGCTCCATAGAGCGCCATCGACCGCACCACACCCGTGTATAAGCGGCGGCAGCCCGCATTTGGCCCGCCCACGTTTGGGAGGAGCCGGCTCAGTGCTGACGCGGTGCCAATCAGCTTCGGTGCCAAGCGCCGGAAATGCTCCTGGAAGTTCCACCGGCTGTCGAGGACGAGTCCCAAGTACTTCATCGTCTTCTCGATGCCGATGGATACTCCACCCACCACTATGCAGGAACCCGGTGGAGGTGCCCTCCGAGGCCCATGAAAACAGATGGCCTCGGATTTGTGTAGGGCTACTTCCAGCCCCAGCCTTCGGATTCGATCCACTACGTGGGCCACTCCAGCGGTGGCCAACACGGACGCCTCCCTGAACGTCTCACCTCGGGCCGTGACGAGGGTGTCGTCAGCGTAGCACGTCGCGTCAACTCCCGGTAAGTTGGCGCCACGCAGAACCCAGTCGTACCCGATGTTCCACAGGAGCGGCCCTAGGACAGAACCCTGTGGAACACCGCACGACATTGACCTCTCCACCCACTCTTCCTGGGTAGGGTAGCGGATCGCCCTCTCAGAGAGATATGCCCCCACCACCCTACACAGGTGCGCCGGTATGTTATGGTACCTGAGCGCCTCCTGGATGGTTTCCCAGGGGAGGGTGTTGAACGCGTTAGCAATGTCCAAGGACACTGCCAACACCACCTCTCCCCGGGATACCGCGTCATCCGCCAAGGCCCTCACCCGCGCAATTGCGTCGATGGTGGACCTGCCCTGACGAAATCCGTACTGGCACGCGCTCAAGTCCGGCCCTTCCTCTCGCAGATGTTTCGTAATTCGGGCGGCCACCACCCGCTCGAAAAGCTTGGCCCCCTCGTCCAGGAGGACGATCGGCCTATATCCGGAAGGAGAGTCGGCCGGTCGTCCTTCTTTTCGGAGCAGCACTAATTTACCGCACTTCCAGTTCCTTGGGATTTGGCCCTGAACCAGGCATGCGGTAAATAGTGCCCTCACCCTTTCCTCGAGTGGCCCAAGTGCCAACACCCACGCGCGTCCGGGGACACCGTCGGGACCTGGGGCGGTGTTTTTGGCCTTAAGCCTCAGCACCGCCGCCCCCAGTTCTCCCTCCGTCACCTCAGGGACGGTGTTTTCCACCGGTGTGGATGCTGGAGCCATGGGCGGGGGCAGATGAACGCCCCGCTGTGGGAAGAGGGCTCCCACAATCTGACTCAGCAGGTTGGGCTGGAGACTTTGCGTTAGCGGGGGGGCCCAAGGGCGAAGCTTGCACCTCACCGTCTTGTACGGCCGCCCCCACGGGTCGCTATTCAGAGTCTCCAGCATTTCCTTCTCGGCCAGGTCCTTCGACTTGCCTATGGCCGTGCACAGACTTGTGTTGGCCAGCCTGTAGGCAGCGTACAGCTGGTCTTCCTCCGCCAGGTCTCTCCTTCTTCGCCTTCGGCTCCTAGTATACTGGCGTCTCGCAGCCACGCAATCCTTGCGCAGCTGCGTAAGTTCTGCGGACCACCAGTATACGTTCCGCCTCGGACCTGTCGGTTTCGCTCTCGGCATAGCGGCGTCGCACACCTGCGTCATCGCATCGCCGAGCCAGGCTGCTTCGTCCTCGATGTGGACCGGGCCTTCGGGCACTTCCGGCCAGGCCTGGACCAAGGCCGCCGCATACAGGACGTCCCGGTCAAGCCGGTTTAGTGCCCATCTAGGGCCATCACCTCTCCGAGGACGGTTCAGGCCGTCCGGGGTAGTGTGGTGGGCGGAGACTTCGTACCGAACATATCGGTGATCCGATAGTGTCTCTACACCCTCCAACACCTCCCAGCCTTGGACACGGCGCGCCAGGGCACCATTCGCGAATGTCACATCCACGATGGATCCGCCCTGTTGCCGCACGCACGTGTCGACCGCCCCTCGGTTCAGCACAACTAACCCGGTCGCAACCACCCACTCCAACAGCGCGTGTCCGCGCATGTCAGTTGCGGGAGAGCCCCAAGCCGTGGATTTCGCGTTGAGATCCCCGGCAACCAGCACCAGTTCGGGGCAACTTCTGCCGATAAGAGCCCCCACTTCGTCGAGAAAATTCTCAAAGTCTGCGAGGGCCCTGTTCGGCGAGAAATACGTCCCGACTACCAACGTTTTGGCAACGTACGCAGCCACGTAGCCATGACCCTGCACCACCCTTTCGAGAGGTGCAGAGCCAGCCGATGTTTGGGTGGCAATGGCTACGAGGCTGTCCAGGTCCCCTGCCCAGTTGTCCCTGGGAGGGACCGAATATGGCTCGGCCACTACGGCTATGTGGATCAACCACTCCGCCATGCTCTGGAACAGGAGGTCCTGAGCTCTGGCGCAGTGGTTGAGATTCGCCTGCAGAAAACGAGTGGGAGCCATACTATCCCTCGACCATTTCAACCTCCTCGACCCGGGTTTCATCAGCGCTGTTAATCCGGGTAACCTGCTGCGAGGAGGCCCGAAGGCCATCGTCAGCGCGATTCTGCTTCTTTTTGGGTGGGTTGCACCCCTTGCTTCCCACCCTGTGGTTCGCCGGCAGCCCGGCATCTGCACATAGCGCACAGCGTGCAGGTGCCGTACACGCATTGGCCATGTGGCCAGGTAGTCCGCAGCGGTAGCACAAGAGGGTGCGGTCAACCGATGCCTTGCACATTGCCCGCACGTGGCCCACCTCGAGGCAGCGGAAGCAGCGTAGGGGGCGTGCGTCGAGCAGTTTGACCTGCGCCGATACCCAGCCCACCAGTAGCCTACCCGCTTCCACCACTTTTTTGGCCGCCGGGATAGGGCAGCGAAGCCACACTGTTCCTAGTCCAGAGGGGCCAAAGACGACTTCGCCCGACTTAATGTCAGCCTCTGGACAGCCTCCGACTCGTGCGACTGCCGCCACAACCTCGGGACACAGCACTGACTCATCTAGACCCGAGATGCGCAGCTCTGCGCACTTGATGGGTCTAGATATTCGGACCAGTGTAGGGTCCAAAACTTCCTCCAGCTTTTTGGCTAGGGCATCCGCCTTATCCCCGCTTGTGGTGCCCGGCACCTCCATTATGTAGGCACCTGTCTGGGCCTTGCGGAACCGGAGGCCAGGGATTCCTAGGTCTTCCAACCTGACCTTCCTTTTGGCCTCCGCTAAAACCGTACCCAAGTCGGCTCCTCTCTCCTTCGCTTGCGGCTCCAGCAGTGTAACTACTACAGCCGCAGAGCGAGGAGGTCGGAGTCTCTTGGGCTTCTTCTTCCTCTTGTTTGCCGGAGCTGGAAGCTTCTCCACTTGTTCCCTCTTATCTTTCGCCTTTTTCTTTTTCCGCTCCACCTTCGTCCATTTGGTCGACGAGGTCGACTTATCGGCCGGCGGTGGCAGCGGAATAGGGTCGGGGCGGACCTCTTTATTTTTGCCCTTCCTTGTCCGCTTCTTTTTAGGGCGGGTGGGGGCAGAACCTGAAGCAGAGTCGTCAGCCTGTCCAGCTCTCCTGGCTTCGAGGGCCGACAGAGGCCGTACAGGCTTTCCCGGAATCGGCTTTTTCTTGAGCCCGGCTAAGCGGGCCTCAAGATATGGTTCGACGTGGGCCATGACCGCCTGGCAGAGCTCCTCCATCTGCGTCGGTGGCGGTTTGATGGCTCTACGTCCATCCGTCCTTCCCTTTGGGGAAGGCCGCGCAGGGGGCAGCTCTTCCCTGTCTGATCCGGTGTGGGGAGGTGGCGGGCTGCCCTGCTTCCGCATCCCCTCCATGTCCTTCCGTAAGTCGGCCAGCTCTTTTCGGAGGCTGGCCATCTCCATCTGAAGCCGGGTGTTGTCGGCTTGCAGCCGAACCGTCTCCTCCGTGCTGGTGCGTTTGCTGAGCTCAGCAAACGCGTCGGTGATTGCCATGGCTGCATCTTTTAGGCATTTAATGTAGCCTCCCGACAGGTTTTTGATTTTTTGGCCACCTTTGTAATAAGGGCCACGCTGTCGGCCACCTGCTGGCTGAGTTCCATGGTGCTCTCTTTTCCGTTGTTTGATAGAGGTGAGTCGCCCCTCTGGTATCCCTGGCGGGTCCTTATATGCATATCTTGCACCTCTATCTCCGCCTCCAGTAGAGCCTGCTCCTTTAGGGCTCGATTGTAGGCCTCCTTTGCCTTGGCAAGACCGACGTACTTGCCAGACGTTGGTGGGCGGCCTCTGCCCCTTGCCGTCGGCCCCTCAGCTCTCGCTGTTGAGCCTTCATCACTGGTGCTGAAATCGGACGAAGCAGGCCGCAATCTCTTGCGCTTCTGCTTCGCCCGCTCAGCTCCCTCTGAAATGTCATCAAGCTTGCTCTTTCCGGAAGACTCGCGTCCTCCGGTCCCTTGCGAGACAAAGCTTTTCTCCGAGCTGGTATTAGCCCTCAGTTCGGGCTCCGAATTTGATGTTGCAGGGTGCCGCGTGAGAAGCACCTTGCACTCGCGCGTTGGCGCGCTGGTCCCAAATATGTGCGGGACATGCGGGATTTGTATCGCCGCCGAGTGTAGGTTTATACGCGGGCTTTCTAGGCCCGCGGAGCGATTTTTGCCCCCCCCAGAGTACGTGGGGCTGGACGCTTGCGCGCCGAGGGATTCTCCCCGAAGGGTACCCTCCTGGGGTAATACATTTTGAAAATCACTCATATTCCTTTATTAAAGAGGTGGAGTCCCCTGCTCTTTTTTAAGGGAGAGCACCCTCCTCTTTTTTAAGGGGTGAGTTCCCCTGTGTTGCAGTTACGCTGACCCTTTCTCCACATAAATGTGCTACATGAGGCTCACCGCTAATCCAGGCCGGACCCGTTCAGTCCGCAGGACCTACTTGTCTCCAGCCTGGTACTGGATGCGCTGCAACCCGCATCCAGAACCGCGATAAGGTGCGGTTAACCCCTGGTTTTTGAAGAGGTTTCCTTCCTCGTGGTCCTCCCTGTAAAGGCGACGACCCTCACTCCCGGCACCTACGGGCCGGGTTTGCGAGTTCGCAGTTGCTCTGTCAAGAGCCCTGCTCGTGCACCACCCTTGCGGGCAGCGCCCCTCCACGTCACGTCCACATCCCAGTCTACTCTGCTCATCAGAGAGGTACCGGGAGTGGACCCACCGCCTCTGCACTCTCGGCTGCACCGATCTGCAGGATTTCACAATTGCGCCGCCCTAATGGACAGCGCCCCTCGTGCCACGTCCGCATCTCAGTCAGCTCTGCTACTCAGAGAAGTACCGAGAGCGGACCCACCGCCTCTGCATCCCCATAGTCCCCTGCTCCAGGGGAGATAGAGAGCAGGAATACGATGCACCCTTTCCCTAGGGCGCATCTACCCCGCCTGGCCCAAGATGGGCTCCACCGGGGCTGTGCCGCTCTTGGTCACCCTTTCACTTCGAGCTTTTAGGCCCGAAGATCACTAAGGGGCTCAAGCCCCCCCACCACGACAAGGTAGCGACACTCGGGGGGGAACCTAACCTAACCTAACCTAACCTAACCTAACCTAACCTAACCTAACCTAACCTAACCTAACCTAACCTAACCTAACCTAACCTTTTTTTTTTTTTTTTTTTTTTTTACCTTGGAAAATGCAGTTACGCATCCCACTAGCTAGGGTATAACGGCTAGTGGGTATGTGGGACTCCCGACCGGTTTACCCACTAAAAACCAAGGGTGTTCCATCTCGCCGCCTTTGAGTGGGTCCGGGGGAACGAATTTCGCCAACCCTAGGCCCAACCCGGCGTGTCGCCCTTGCGGGCCCTGCTCTGTGGCTTTTGCCACTTACCACCGATTGCCTGGTTATCGGCTGGACACTCCGGAACACTTGAAGCGTCCACCGTCACGGGGGCCTTCTCATCGGACAGCGGGTCCCCCGACCCGCTGCCCGAGGCCCCGGTTAGGGTGGCAGGTTGCGGTCATAGGCGACCCGCCTGCGCCCCGTTCTTCGACGGCGGTTTGGGAGCGCAGAGGGGTCTTCCTCGCGCACCCGCTCCGCCGCCTCTTTCTCGGCCATGACTGTTTCGCAGAACGCGACCACTGCTTGCCAGGCCTCCCTGCTTCGGGTCATAGCCCCCACTATAGCTGGGAGCGAGAGGTCCGTCCCAATGACCGCGGTCAGGTCCAGTCGCGGCACAGACCATGCAGGGCACACGGCTCGGGTGTGCTGCGCCGTGTCCTCTTCTCCTCCGGGGCAGTGCTGGCACACCGCAGATTCCTCCCGCCGGGCCACCTGGCACAGGTACTTACCAAAGCATCCGTGCCCAGTAAGCACCTGTGTCAGGCGGAATGCGACTGAACCGAAGTCACAGCTTATCCAGTCCCTAAGAACTGGACGTACAGCTGCCACCACCTCGCGGCTCGCGCTTGGAGACTCCAGCCTTCCCTCCCATTGCAAGAGGAGATCTTCATGGGCGTCCTCTCTCCACCGTTTGATCTCCTCCGGATGTGGTCGGTTTCCCGCTGCTCTAGCCGCCGCAACTCGCTGGTAGACCGCTGCTAGAACCTTCGCCTCCAGGTCCCAAGGCGGGCTGCCAGCCAGCATCGTCGCCGCCTCAAAAGAGACGGTCCGGTATGCTCGGACCGCTCGGTTCGCCACGATCCTTTGTGGCCGTCGCAAAAGGGCCACGTTTTTGGCGTTCAGCGCGTCTGCCCAGATGGGAGCACCATACAGCGTCATGGAGCGCACCACCCCCTGGTAAAGCCGGCGACAGGCGCTGCCCGGCCCTCCGATGTTCGGGAGCAAGCCCCCTAGTGCTCCAGCAGCGGCGACCAGTTTCGGAAGCTTTCTTTCGAAGTGCTCCGTGAACTTCCAACAGCCATCGAGAACGATGCCCAAGTAGCGCATCGTCGGCTCGATGGCGATTGTGGATCCTCCCACCACTATCCTGAGGTCCAGGGGCGGTCTCTTTCGGGGCCCATGAAAGAATATGGCCTCCGATTTATGGAGAGCCACCTCAAGCCCGAGTGCCCTGATTCGGCTGACCACTTGAGCGACGCCTGCCGTTGCGAGAAGCGCAGCGTCTCTGTGGGAACTCCCACGAGCTGTAACTAGGGTGTCGTCAGCGTAACAAATTACGCTGACTCCCCTCAGGTTGGCACCTCGCAGCACCCAGTCGTACCCGATGTTCCACAGGAGCGGCCCAAGGACCGATCCCTGTGGAACACCGCACGACATCCGTCTCGCAGACCATTCGTCCCGGGTAGGGAACACAATTGCCCGATCGACGAAATAGTCCGCCACCACCCTCCTAAGGTACCGGGGTACGCCGTGGTACCGCAGCGCTTCCTTCACAGTCTCCCAGGGCAGGGTGTTGAAGGCGTTGGCTATGTCTAGAGACACTGCCAACACCAATTCGCCCCGATCGACTGCCTCCTTTGTGAGGGCCTTTAACCGCGCGATTGCATCGATGGTTGACCGTTCCCGTCGAAACCCGTACTGGCAATCGTGCAGGTCAGGGCCCACCTCCTCGAGATGCTTGACGAGACGGGCAGCAAGAACCCGCTCGAAAAGCTTGCCCATCTCGTCAAGCAGGACGATAGGGCGGTAGGCCGATGGCAACTCTGCCGGGCGCCCTTCCTTCTGCAGAAGGACGAGCTTGCCCGACTTCCACCTCTGCGGGAACCGACCCCGGTCGAGGCAAGCGCAGAAAAGGGCCCTCGCTCGCTCCTCCAATTCGCCGAGTGCCAGCACCAACACACGCCCAGGCACGCCGTCCGTTCCAGGGGCGCCGTTCTTCTGGCGGAGCTTAAAAATTGCCACCGCGAGTTCGGCCTCCGTCACTGCAGGGACTTCGTCTTCGTCCTCGGCCTCGCTGGAACCATCGGGGTCTTCTACCATAATTGGAGGCCGCCACTCTCCCATTTCAGGAAAGAGGGCTGCCACGACCCGCTCGAGAAGCTCCGGCTCAAGGGTGGAAGTCAACGGGGGTGCCCATGGCCGGAGTTTTGCCCTGACCGTCTTATAGGGGCGCCCCCAAGGGTCGCCGTCTAGCGTCCCCAGCCATTCCTCCCACGCTGACTCTTTGGCCCGGGCAATGGTTGAGTAGAGCACTTTACAAGTCGCCTTGTAAGCTACGTATAGTGCCTCCTCGCGAACGGGGTCGCGGACCCTCCTCCTTCTGCTTCTGGTGTACTGACGGCGCGCCGAAGTGCACGCGCGACGAGCGTCACGCAGCTCGTCGCACCACCAGTACACCCGACGTCGGGGTGGAGTCGGCCCAACCCTGGGCATGGCCGAGTCGCAGATGCGGTGTAAGGCCACAATTTGCCGCTCCGCCTCGACATCGACATTCTCACCGACGAGATTGGGCCCGTCTTGCCACGCTTCCAGGATGGCTGCCTCCTTTGCAAGCTCTCTGTCTAGCTTGTTCAGCCTCCACCGGGGCGCCTCACCAGTAGGGGAGCGACTGGCACTTGGGGGAGTCGGGAACGCGGAGACATTAAATCGGATGTATCGGTGATCCGATAGCGTCTCCACGTCCGTCCTCACCTCCCATTCCGTGACACGGCGCGCGAGGGGGGAGCTTGCGAGTGTGATGTCCACGATTGACCCACCCTGTTGCCTCACGCACGTGTTTGTCGATGCCCGATTCAGGATCGTAAGCCCAACTGACAGCGCCCACTCCTCGAGTGCATGCCCCTTTGGGTCCGTCGCTGGAGAACCCCACGCCGTGGACTTGGCGTTGAAATCCCCAGCAACGAGCACTAGCCCAGGGTGCCTACCACCAATCAAGGAGCCCACCTCGTCGAGGAACGACTCGAATTCAGCGAGGCTCTTGTTCGGCGAGAAGTACACTCCAACCACCACTGTGTCGCCTAGTTGGGCTTTCACGTAACCGCGCCCCTTCACCACCCTTCTAGGGGGCGGTGCTGAGGGCTGCGTGACGATGGCTACCAGGCCATCCCTATCGCCCAGCCAGGTGTCCCTTCGGGGAACCGAGTATGGTTCTGCCACCACCGCGACCTTTATCATCCACTCCGCCATGCTCTGGAGCATAAGATTAACTGCACAACGCCCTTTTTCCGCCACTGCACTTATTACATCCGCGACCGTCGTAGAGTCGTCGAGGCCGGATATGCGCATTTCTACACTTTTTGTGGGCCTCGATATGCGAACAATGTTAGAGTTCAGCTCTGCCACCAATCTCTGGGCGAGCTTGTCCGCTTGGTCACTACTGGTAGCTCCTTGCACTTCCAGGACTCGAGCACCAGTGGCAGCCCGCCGAAAGCGAAGTGCCGTGATGCCGAGGCCTGCGAGGTCAACTTTGTTTTTAGCCTCTGCCAACACATTTGCATATGTGGCTCCTTTTTCCTCCGCACCCGGTTGCAAAGTCAACACAACAGCTGCCGAGCGAGGGGGTCGCAGTTTCCTTCGTTTGGTCTTCGCCGGTTTTTTCAGACGGGACTGTAATTGCGGCTCTGGGTGAGTCAGTTGCGAACTGGCTTGTGCAGCGGCTTTATTCTTTTTCCTCTTACCCTTCCGTGTCACCACGGTCCAGCCCTCGTCCCTGGACAAGTTTGTCGACTGTGACGGTTGGGATTCCTGCGGAGGGGCGGTGGTAGATTGTGTCGCTCTTCCCGTATTCGGTTCCAGCCTTTGACCTTTTGCCTTTTTCCCCTGCTGGGGTTTCATTGTGCCCACCGCCTTCTGCTCATCCGGAGCGGTCGCTGCCGTGCTTTGGGACTGCTTAACCCTTTTGTCCTGAGCTGGGAGGAGCCTGTCCTCGACCGCTTCTAGTCGGGCATTTACCATCGTCCCTACCTGTTCCATAATCGCGCGCGACAGCTCCTGGATATCGAGGGGGTTTCCATCATCTTTGGCTGTGGGTAGACGAGCCCTCTGAAGATCCGCTCTTATATCTGCAAGCTCCTTGCGGACATCGATAAGTTCCGCTTGTAGGCGAGCATTGGCCGCCTGTAGCCTCAGTGTTTCGTCCGTGGTTGTGCGCTTGCTAAGCTCAGCGATTGCTTCCCGAATAAGAGCTGTCGCCTCCTTAAGGTCCCGCACCCAAGTACCTTTGAGGTTGGATGACCTCGTCGCGATCTTATCAATAAGAGCCGTTTTCTGCAGTACCTTTTGATTTATGTCCGCCACGAGGTCAACAGCTATATCCGTACTCTGGGCTGTGGACTCTGAGAGCCGTGGGATTCGGGCTCCCTTACTATTCTTGCTGAGCTCTGCCAGCTCCATCTCGGCTCTGAGCCGCATATCCTCCCGTTTTTGGGCAGCAAGTGCCGCTTTGGCTTGAGCAAGCCCAAAGTATTGTCCAGGGGTAGCAGGGCGCCCTCTGTCTCGGCGTATACCATCCTCCACTGTTTTGGCGTTGAGATGCCCACCCTTATCTTTTTTTCGATTAGGCGTTTGGCATGCGGCCTCCCCTTCACTCGACGAGGAACTATGATCTAAGCGCGGTCGCTTTGGTCCCGCGCTCCAAAGGCGCCCAATGATCGCGGACGAGCAGGACCCCGATCGGCTTCTCACAGTTTCAAAGCTGCAGATGCTCGATTCCGATCCCGATGCTGCGTCAGCCCGACTTTTATCCGCAGCAGTGATGACCACTACTGGTACCTTTTTCATGCCCGAATTGTAGGTGTCGGTGCACGCCATCAGGGCGTCCACCTTCACTGCGTGTTCATCTATACCCAAATCTAGTTGCAAATCAGCGTCCGTTAGCGTGTTTTCCTCCGGTCTAGCCGGGTCAAAGTTGTTTTTACGGGGGTCAGCATCTTGCCGACCCACGAGGCGATTATTGCCCCCCCCAGAGTACAAGGGGCTGCCTACCGCCGTAGCGGAAGGGTGGGATTCCCCCTCTCGGGGACCCACCTGGGGACATATTTTATAATGCGCCTTAGGTTTCATCACCATCATCTTGCAGCATACCCTCCCCACCGACTTTCAGGGAGGACGCTCTTTTAGGGGAGTATTTAATTCCCCAAGGCTCGCGCTAGCCTTAAGAGTGAGTGGATATACCGCCACTGGTTCGGTTGGAAGGGGATAGGAAGGTGGTTGAGGGAAGGAAAGAAGGGAATGAAGGGATGGGGCAAGGAAGGTGGGATATGGGAAGGGAAATGTGCCGCTCTTAGTCTGGCCCCTCACCCCAAGCCTGTCCGGTATGGGAAGCCCTATCCGGCATAGCCTCGGGGATCATTGAGACACGCAAGCCCCCCCACCACGACAAGGTGGCAGCACGTTCGGGGGGGAACCTAACCTAACCTTTTTTTTTTTTTTTTTTTTTTTTAACGCTGGGAAAATGCATTTAAGCATCCCGCCCGGTTGGGGGACCGGGACGGGTATGAGGGGCTCTCAGTCGGACCGAACTACCCTCTAAAAACCCAGCGTTCTCCCTCCAGGCCGAATTTTGTGAGGGTCGCGGGTTCGCTTGCGCATTCTACCGCGGCTCTCTCGGCAGCTCCGCTTAGTGCGGGCCATTAAACAGGAGGAGCGCCCCGGGAGAATTCAGGGCGCTCTCACTCCAGTGAACCACTATGGGTGGCTGGGGTCCCCCGACCCCGCCGCCCGGTCCACTACGGCGGGGCGAGCAAATGCGCGTAGCGCCGTCTTGCTCGCCCCACCCTTCGTCTGCGGTTTGGCGGCGCGAAGGGGTCGTCCTCACGCTCGCGCTCCGCGGCCTCCTTCTGCGTCATAACCGACTTACAGAAGGAGGCCATTGCGTCCCAGCACCTCTCGCTGTCGAGCATCTTCGAGACGATGGTCGGCAGCGAGAGGTCTCCACCCACGATGGCGGCCAGAGCGTGCCTCTGTGGCCTCCATGCAACACATTCTTCAACCGTGTGGCGCACTGTGTCGACCGGTGCGCCACACTCATAGCATCCGGGATTGGCCTCTCGACCCGCCACTCGGTGCAGGTACTCCCCGAAGCACCCGTGTCCAGACAGTATCTGCACCAGGTGGAAGTCCAAACGTCCCCACTTACGAGAGACCCACCGCTCAAATTGTGGCAAGATTGGCCCCAACGTGTTCTGGCCGACAGTGGCCGCTGCGAGGTCTTCCCTCCACCGGGGAAGCAGGGCAGCCTGGCCAGCCTCCCTCAGTGCCTCCACCTCCCTAAAGTCGGGGAACTCTCCCCGGGCCCTCAATTCCGCGCGGTAAAAGTAAACTTCCGCGAGGACTTCCGCCTGGAGTTCCCAAGGAGGGTCACCCGCCAGCAGGGTAGCTGCCGCCCAGGAGACCGTGCGGTAAGCCCGGCATGCTCTTGTGGCAATGACCCTCTGCGGCCTGCGTAGGAGGGTCTTGTTGTTCGCCGTGAGGGCGTCCACCCAAATGGGTGCCCCGTACAGAGCCATACTCCGGACAATTCCAGAGTATAGGCGTCTGCACGGTGACTGCGGCCCCCCAACATTTGGCAGCAGTCTGCCCAGGGCCGCTGCAGCGCCCACCAATTTCGGGGCGAGTTTTGCGAAATGCGCCCCGAATTTCCATCTTCCATCGAGGATGAGACCGAGATATTTCATCTCGGTCCCGACCTCTACTGTTTCCCCCAAGAGGGTGATCCATGCTCCTCGTGGGGGCCCTCTGCGCGGGCCGTGAAAAAGGAGAGCCTCCGTCTTGTTGACGGCGACCCTCAGGCCCAGAAGGTGTATTCTTTCGACCACCAGCGTCGCCACTATTTGGCCAAGCCGCGCAGCCTCCTCATAAGTCCTGCCCCTGGCCGTGACGAGCGTGTCATCTGCGTAACAGATCACGCCCGTCTTGGGGAGGAGTGGACCACGCAGCAGCCAATCGAACCCAACATTCCACAGGACGGGCCCCAGCACGGAGCCCTGTGGAACGCCGCACCCGACACGACGCCGGTGGAGTCCTCCATCCGAACCCTCCCAACAGATTACCCTATCATGCAGGTAATCCTTCAACAGCCGCCGGAGATAGGTCGGCACTCCATGGAATCGGAGTGCCTCCAATATCGTCTCGAACGGCAAGCTGTTGAATGCATTCCTAACGTCCAGGGAGATCGCCAGGACCACATCTCCCTCCCCTACTGCATCCGTAGACTGGACCTTCAGGGCGGTTAGGGCGTCAACCGTAGATCGTCCCGCCCTGAAACCGAACTGAGCCTCTGACAGGTTCGGCCCGACTTCCTCCAGATGCCGGACGAGGCGGTTTGCAAGTATTTTCTCAAAAACCTTCCCGACCTCATCCAGCAAAATAATGGGCCTGAAGGCCCCAGAGGACCCCTTCGGGATGAGGGCGAGACGACCCTCCTTCCAAAGCTTCGGGAACCGTCCGACGCGGAGACACGCGTCGAATGTCTCCCGAAGCCAATCCTCCAGCTCGCCCGCCGCGATATAGAGCACCTTCCCGGGGACTCCGTCCGGCCCCGGCGCGGTTTTCCGGCCCCTAAGCCTGTCGAGCGCTACCCCCAATTCTCCGCCTCTGATTGGGGGGATATCCCCGGCCTCGACCTCCTCTTGCTCTGGTCGGGAGGGAGGAGCCATGACAGGGGGGGAGTGCCCCGTAGGTTCCGGGAACAACTCACCCACTACACCTTCCAAGATGGCCGGCTCCAGGGTCTCTGTTGGCGGAGCGCCCAGCGCACGAAGTTTTTTCCGTGCTGCACGGTACGGGCGCCCCCACGGATCCCTATCCAGTTCCCGGAGAAGCTCCTCCCTGCAACTGGCCTTGGCCTTACTAATGGCCAGCTGTAGAGCCTTCTTGCACCCCCTGTAGGTGCTCCATAACTGGCCCTCCAGCGCCGTACTTTGGCCATTATGGTGGCAGCGGCGACGACGGTACCGGGCGTACGCCCGTCTCGCCTCATTCGCCCGCGCTCTGAGGTCGGCGATTTCCGGTGTCCACCAATAGACCTGTCGGCGCGGAGGGCGCCGCTTGGTCCTCGGCATGGCTGCGTCGCAAACTGAAGTGAGGGCGGAGCGGACGCGCCCAGCTAGCGCGTCTACATCTGTGCCATTCGCCGCTACCTCAGGTGCCTGCCAGCGCGCCAGAATGGCGGCTTCCTTGGCCAGGTCCCTGTCAATTTGGGCTAGGGTCCAGCGAGGGAACCGACTGGGTCCCCCTGGCGGGGCCGCAAGCCCCGAGCCGGAGACTTCAAATCGCACGTATAGGTGGTCCGACAAGGTCTCCGCCTCCTCCTCCACCCGCCATCGAATTATCCTGCGCGCGACAGAGGGGGTGGCGAACGAAATGTCTACCACGGACCCCCCCTGCTGTCGCACACAGGTGTTAGTCGTCCCTCTGTTGAGGAGGGACAAACCGGCCAGCAAGGCCCAATCTTGGACGGTCCTCCCACGGACGTCGCTCGCGGGGTTCCCCCACGCACGAGACTTGGCGTTGAGATCGCCGAGGAAGACGATTTGTCTCGACGCCTGCCGCTCTATCGCTGACCTGACGGAGTCAAGGTACGACTCGAACTCCGCCAGAGTACGGTTGGGGGAGAAGTAGGCACCGGCTACAATGAACTCCCCCCACTCCGCCACAACAAAGCCAAGTCCCCTTTCAAGGGCCTTTAGGGGCCCTCCGTTCGGTCCAGCCACAATCACCACGGAGGCGTTTAGGTCCCCGACCCAGTTTGATTGGGTGGGGACGAAATACGGCTCGCAGGCCACCGCCACATCAACCTGCCACTGTGCCATGGACTGAAGAAGGAGATCTTGAGCCCCGGCGCAGTGGTTCAGGTTCGCCTGGAGGAAGCTGCTATGTCGGCACTGGTTCATTCCGACATGTGAGCAGCCTCCTCTCGTCGCTCTATGCGCGCTCCGTCATTAGCAGCAGCCGTGGTCCTGGCGACCGCCTTACCCTTCGTAATTGGGGGCAAGCAGCTCCTGCCTCCCATGTAGTGATCGGAGGGTCTGCCCGCATCGGCGCACACCGCGCAGCGCAGTGCCCCTTCACAGCCCGCCGCCTTATGCCCCTCCCCGCTACACCGGAAGCAGAGATCGCCCCGGCATACATTAGACGGGCACATGGCTTTAGTGTGCCCCGCCCCCATGCACTTATAGCAGCGCAGAGGGCGCCGCTGAAGGGCTTGAACCCTAGCCGAGCTCCACCCGACCAGGATCTTACCCGTCCTCCCGAGAGTTGCGGCCGCTGTTATAGGGCACTGCACCACCACCGACCCTATACCACCTGGGCTGCGCTGAATATTGAGGACCTTTACTTGGTCCTCACTACATCCTCCTGTTTTGGCAACTGCTGCAGCCACTCTTTGTTCGGTCGCCGAGTCATCCAGCCCCGTGATGCGCACATCGGCACACATGACGGGCCTGTCGACTTTTGCTGTGCCGTGCAGCACCGAGCGGAGGCGCTCGGCAAGTTTATCCGCCTTCTCACATCTGCCTTCACCATGCACCTCGAGAAGGCGTGCCCCGGCCGCGGACGCGCGGATTTTTATATTGCCCTGTGAAATACCCAACTCTTCCAGATTGATCTTTGCCTCCGCGGTGCATAGCGCTGAGGCATAAGATACTCCTCGTTTTTCGGCTTCCGGGTCGAGGCAGATAACAACAGCTGCCGACCGGGGAGGAACCAGCTTTGCCTTGGCTGGGGCCCCAGCTTTCTTCGTAATCTTGGGGGCACCAGCAGCCGCCATAGGTGTGGGGGTCTTAGTCGCCTTCCCCTTCCTCTTTTTCTTTCTAACAACGTCCACCCATGGCAGCTCCTCCTGCGCTGGGGCCGTTGTCGGGGCCGACGAATGTCCAGGCTGCTGTACGATCTCCCTCCGTATGGGGGGAGAGGGTGTCTTTCCCGCCGCAAATCTCAGCACAGGACCCACCACGGGTTTTCCCTTCCCGGGCTTGCTCGAAGGCCTGGTCTCTGGCCTTGCCAGGGTTGGGGCAGCCGACGATTGGGCGGTCCGAGAGGCCTTCGGGGCCGCAGCGGCCAAGGTCTTTGGGGCCTCAATGGCCGAAGTTGTTGGGGACTTCTTCTTATCCGCTGCCAACGGTGGACGGCAGATAGGAGCCGGTAGCAAGCGCTCCTCGATCACTGCGAGGCGGGCATTGAGCATTGTGCCCACCGTGTCAATCAGGGAGCGCTTGAGCTCCTCCATGTCCGGTGCCGGCGGCGGCGGCGGTGGCATGGCGGCAACCGCAAGCTCCGTCCTCATGGCCGAAAATTCCCGGCGATGGGCCTTCAGCTCCTCCTTCAGTATATCTACTTCCCTGCGCAGGCGACCATTGTCAAGCCGGAGCCGCCTCGTCTCCTCCTCCTCGGAGCGGCAGGTGAGAATATCCACCACTGTTCTTAGTGCAGCTGCTGAATCCTTCAACAGTTTCACGAGAGGACCCTGCAAGTGGCCGGACTTCTTTGCCACCTCCAAAATTTTTGAGACCCTGTCCCCGGCGAAAGCCCTCAGCTCCTCAGGAGAAAGGGTGCAAGGGTCGACCTCCGCCTTGTCACCCACCTCCTCCAAGTTTGAAACCTCTGATTCCACCTGCTTTTTGAAGGCCCGGGAGCGGAGTGTGCGGTTGAACTCGGCCTCTTTTGCCTCCTCCGTGGTCTTCAGGAGCTCCGCCTTAGCGCGGGTAAGCCCCGTTCCTCTTCCAGGCCGCGGCGTCTTCCCACGGCGGGCGGTACCTTTTCCCTGACGGGCGTCCGTCTCGGTCTCGGAGCCAGAACTCCGGACGTCCGACCATTTTCTCTTTTCAGTCCCCCGACTAACATCGGAGTCGTACTCCATGTTTCGTGGACCTGTGTTTCGTGCCAGGTCGATGGAGTTAACGCGTGCCATCTGGGCACTCGTCAACTCCGCCAAGTCGTCAGTTAATAATACATACGGAGAGTTGAAGTCCAATTTTGTAACGCCAATGTCGTGTTCACGAGGGCCAGCATCTTGCTGACCCACGAGGCAGTTCTTGCCCCCCCCAGAGTACGAGGGGCTGCCACCCGCCAAAGCGGATGGGTGGGATTCCCCCTTTCGGGGACCCACCTGGGGACACATTTTTGAACTAACCTTATCCATCCTCCTCTCGCCTTGCAGCTTACCCTCCCCACCGACTTTCAGGGAGGACGCACTTTTAGGGGAGTATTTAGTTCCCCAAGGCTCGCGCTAGCCTTAAGTGTGAGTGGATATACCGCCACTGGTTCGGTTGGAAAGGGATGGGAAAGTGGTTGGGGAAAGGAAAAGAGGGAATTAAGGGATGGGAGAAGGAAGGTAGGAATTGGGACGGGAATGTGCCGCTCTTAGTCTGGCCCCTCACCCCAAGCCTGTCCGGTATGGGAAGCCCTATCCGGCATAGCCTTGAGGATCACTGGGACACGCAAGCCCCCCCACCACGACAAGGTGGCAGCACGTTCGGGGGGGAACCTAACCTAACCTAACCTAACCTAACCTAACCTAACCTAACCTAACCTAACATCGAAGTCGGCGGCAAGTTGGGGGTTTGTGGTTGGTGGTGACTTGTCAAGTAAATGAACACAGTATGAGGGATGTATTGGAAAGTCCATTTATTCCATGTACCTATTACCTTATTAACTTGCCACCGACTTCGATATATTTAATTTATGACGTCACTTAACCAATAATATATCTCCCATTTCTAGGTAAATGACTTACAAAAGCCAATTATTATTTCTTACTTTTCAGTGGGGTTCTGGAGTCGGTTTTTTTATTTGTTAAATTATTATTTTATTTTATACTTTTTAGTGCTTATCGTATAAAACACATTTATTAAATCAAGCAACAACAGCATAATGCTAATTGCTCATCACCATTTACAAAATGTTGCTATCCAGGGTGCAAGGCCAGTTGTGCGGCATCGGAAACATTAGAGAGGCTGCCCAGGTAATCATCCATATAATGGTCTTCGAGTATTGCTTTACAAGCAGCAGGGTAGGTGGCCAACATACTCTTTGCATTTTTGTCTTTTATGTAAAGCGCAATGAAAGGGCTGGATACTGCCCCGAAAATCATAGACGCCATACGATACTCAATGAGGGCTCCATCTCTGTTACGCCAGAAAAACGTTGGGCATCCCTGTCTTTACTAGCGATTTTGATTTGCGGGAACATTTCCTTAATGTCAGCGTTTAGGGCCACAGCGCCTTCCCTAAAGCGGAACAGAATGTCGAGCAGAGAGCACAGTAGGTCGGGTCCTTGCAAAATTCAATGAACTGATTTTAAATGAATAAAGGCAAAGATTTTGGATACTCAGAGCAAGGAATACTATACGCAGCGTAACTAAAGCCTGTGTCCAGTGCCGACGATGGAAGGGTCAGATCATTAAGCCCCAGACCGGCGACTTACCACTAGAGTGACTCGACCATCATAGAAGGCCATTTACTTACGTAGGCCTTGATTTTTTTGGACCAATCACCGTAACCATTTACAGACGTCATAAAAAACGTTACGTTGCTCTTTACACGTGCCAAGTAACAAGAGCACTTCACCTCGAAGTCGTTACCTCACTTTCGTCTGACACTGCTATCATGAGTTTAAGGCGTTTCATTGCTCGCCGAGGATCCCCGTCCACCATATTCGCCGATAACGGTACCAACTTCGTCGGCGCCTCCCGTCAGCTACGGTCCCTGCATGGCGAGTCCGTCCAAGAATTTGCCACAAACCATAAGATCAAATGGCGTTTCACCCCACCCGCGTCCTCTTTCATGGGTGGGGCATGGGAGAGACTCGTAAGATCCGTGAAAACAGCACTAAGAGCATGTCTCAATGACAAGTTACTAAAGGAAGACGTGCTGACGACGCTTTTACTCGAAGCGGAAGCAATAATCAATTCAAGGCCACTCACATATATTTCATCTTCACCTGACGCACCTGAATCGATTACACCATTTCACTTCATTCTGGGCACTTCCTCAGTAGCGCCATGGATGGACTCTCTGACGGACGCAGACTTGATGCGTAGATGCGACTGGCGGAGAGTGTTACGGCTCACTGACCATTTTTGGGCACGATGGGTACGTGAATACTTGCCCACACTTCGGCCGCGAGGACAATCCAATAACGCAATACGATTAAGCGAGGGGGATGTGGTGCTCATCGCGGATTCCGGTCTCCCTTGCGGGCTATGGCCTTTAGGGAGGGTAGTTGAGGTCTACTCAGGGCCAGACGGAGCGGTCCGCGTAGTGGACGTTCACACCAGAGGCGGTAGGCTGCACCGACCGGCCCGTAAATTAATTTTAATGGAGGCCGAGCCTCAAGCAGTCACCACCGGTTGTTAGTGTTCCACTAGGCGTCCGGAATGTTGGTGACTGCAGGGAACTGTTTTTATACGTCATTTTTTATCATAATATGTTCCTAGTTAAGTTTTGCTATGTCATTCACTCTTGCTGTCAAGCCTTGTCGTCCTGCAAGACTATTAAAATATATGCGCTTAATTCTACGTTTCCATCATTGATTAGTTATTTAATACAGTCCACCGCAACATCCACTTCGTTCGCTATCAACTGGAAAACCTTATTAATCATAGACTGAAAATCTATCTTGAAAAAATAATTTACTAAGTTCAAACCAACATGGCTTCCGAGAGCAGAAATCAACAGAAGATGCTATACAACAATTAACTACTTATCTTGTTGAAAAACTTGATAATAAAGAAAAGGCGTTAGGTATTTTCTTAGACCTGAAAAAGGCCTTTGACACGGTCTCTGTTCCAATACTTTCAAGGAAGTTGGAAAACATGGACATACGTGGCCTACCATTACAACTCCTGAGGTGTTATCTAACAAATCAAACACAGTCAGTAAGGGTCGGAGATAAATATAGCAAAGACGAAAACGTCGTCTTTGCCGTCCCACAGGGTAGTGTCTTAGGGCCTACTCTGTTCCTTATATACATTGATGACCTATGTCGTTTAGCACTATCTAATGCTGAAATTATAGCATTCGCTGATGACACTGCTGTGTTGTTTCATGGAGACTCTTGGACGGAAGCTAACAACTTTGCTCAAATTGGTTTTGTTAAGATTAATGACTGGTTAAATCGTAACTTACTAACATTAGATTTTTCAAAAATAAATTTATGACCTTTAGTATTAGAAACAATTCTCAGCCACCAGCCAATGCTATATCTATCAAAGCCCATTCTTGCCATGAAATTACTAACTGCTCCTGCGAGTCAATACATGAGGCTTCGTCTATCAAATACCTGGGTGTTCTTCTTGACAAACGTGTGACTTGGCATGAGCATATCGCTAATATCACAAGTAAAATTAGGAAAATGATATACATTTTTAAAAATCTTAGGCATGTATGTGACAGAAAATTATTAACAACAATAATAATATATCATTCACTTTGCCAATCAGTCACTGCTTACTGCATTCCCGTATGGGGTGGTGCATCCAAAACTGCTATGCTCAAACTTGAACGATCTCAGCGGGCAGTGCTGAAGGTAATGACATTCAATACTTATCGGTACCCGACGCGTTCCCTATACATAGATACTGCTGTACTGACGGTAAGACAACTATTCATTAAATCACTAGTAAGCAGACAACATAAACAATTACCTGATTACTCTACATCGCGTAGGAGAAGCGATATCGTCTACTCCGTTCCACCACATAAAACCAAGTTTGCAAATAGATTTATGAGGGTCCTAGGACCCACCTTATACAACAAACTGAATAAAAACATAAACATACGGTCGCTTAACATATATTCCTGTAAGAAAGCACTGGAGGAATATCTGCATAAACATAATTATGACGATACGGAACAACTAATGAAGAAGATAACTTAATACATACATTACTTGTGCAAAAATACATACGCACACGTAATGCACACACACACACACACACGCACTCACACCCAAAAACTCACACACGCATGCGCACACACACGCACGCACACACACACACACACACACACACGTTTACACGCTCACACATTAACATAACGCATAGAAATATATCTTATCTTATATTATCTTATTTTTAATGCTAATTACTTACTCAAAACTTAAGACTTATCTCGTTTTTTCGCATATACTACATGTTTACGTCTTAACCAGTAACAACGAATACTTGAATATGTTCTCACCTACCCACATGTTTGCTTATATTTTTGTGTTTATTTCTTTTTTTTGCTTTATACTATTCTAACTACTGTAACATCAATTACTGAAGACGGTGAATCCTGTTCCACCGTGCTACAGTATTTACTAGTACGGGGGACAGAGGAAATTTACATCATAATTGTTTGTTTGTATGACAATATCATTTACTCACTAATATAAGAACTACAAACAAGTACCATAACCTATGAAGGTACAGGTACTTTAATGTAAGTTATACATATATAGTTTTCTTTGCTAAATAAAGTTTTATTATTATTATTATTATAGTCAGAGTTGCTGATGTTCATAAACAGACTAGAAACCTAGCGTCGTGCCTGCACAAGTATTACTAAACCAGACGAGCGAGCGCCGCGGCGAGCAGCAGCGCGAGGGCGGCGGCGGGCGGCGGCGCGGCGACGTCGGTCGCGTGCGCGGCGCAGGCGGCGCGGCGCGCGGCGGCCGGGCCCAGGCACGCGGCGTGCGCCATCAGGTGCGGCAGCTGGCTCTGTTCGTACAGCCCCGTGAACAGCTGCTGCTTCGGCCCGCGCGCGAATACCGCCACGTCGTCACCGCCGTGCGTCTCCGACTCCAGGGGGACGTCAGCGTGGGTCATCCAAGCGATTGACACTGGAAATTATTAGCTTCAATTGAAACGAACTACCGCTTGGTTCAATGGATCGAATCGAAATCTAATTATCAGAAAATATACCGTTCAAGAGGTCGGCACTGATTCTAATGACTTACTGAAATCGCTGTCTACTGTGACGTCGGGGCGCCTTTCATTGACGTGTGGTCGGTAGCCGGGCCCGTTGGTGTAGGAGAGCGTCATGTAGGGCACGCCGTCAAAACCGAGGTCATCGGAGGGGCCGAGGATGTCGGTACCGCGCCGCGAGTAGCCGTTGAAGGCCATGACGTGCGAGTGGTCGGCGGTGAGCACCAGCAGCGAGCTGGCCGCTGGCAGCAGCGCGTCGGCGCGCGCCACCGCGTCGTCCAGCGCTAGTGTCTCGTCCAGCGCCAGGTGCGGCTGGTTGTCGTGGTGTGCGTGGTCAATACGGCCGCCTTCCACGAATAGGAAGAAGCCTCGCGGGTTGCGCGATAGCACCCGGATGGCCGCCTCCGTCATTTCGGCCAGTGTGGGCTCGTCGTTTCCCGCCGCGCGAGCTTCTGCGGCGTACTGCATGTGGCCATCCTCGAACAGCCCGAGCAGGTACTCGGGCGGGTCGGCGATGGCTTGCAGCAGGTCAGCGCGGTTCCATGCGTACGCGTGCGAAACGCCGGCTTCTTCGCGTTGCGAGCGCCACTCCGCCACGAGGTCACGTCCGTCCCAGCGGCGTCCCAATTTGCCCTCCTCGTCTTGTGTCAGATTTGACCGGAATTCACGACGACCACCTCCCAGAATGACCTGTTCGAAAACAAAATGACATTATTTTTAGGGTAATAGGTAAAAAGGTCAAAAACCTAATCTTGTACTGTCACACCCAATGGAAAGAAGCCAATTAAAATTGAGAAGGATACACAAAACAAGAAACACTGACATCCGGCAGAAAACAAAACTAACCGATGCGCTACAGTTTCACCTGAGGCAGGACAAGACCCTTGGCCACAATGGGTCCGCTAGGAGTGTGGGAAAACTAAAGCAAAATGGACCGATGATATCATAAAGATTGCGGGAAAGAATTAGATTATAGCCACAGAAAAACAAGATGGAGAAGGCTTTTACCCACAAGGGATCACACATAATAAAATAATAATTTAATTTTAAAGGCCTTTTGTGGGATGCAACGTGTCTTAGTACGCGCCATCCTACTTGAGTCAAACAATGAGATCTGCTGGGTCAGCTGCGGAAAGAACAGCCAGAATAAAACAAGGTAGGTACGCAGAATTGGAACCAGTGTACGATTTTGTGACGATTGCCGTGGAGACGGCAGGGTCTTGGGGAAAAGAGGCCTTAGAGTTTATTTGGGAGCTGGGTCGCCGGCTTAGGGACAGGGGTTGCGATCCTCGTTCCGGATCGTACTATGTAGGTGCAGCGGATTTCCTTAGCCATACAGCGCGGTCACGCTGCTAGTGTTATGGGCACATTTGAACCGGCTACGATTCGGGGCGATCCTTTTTAGATTAAGGTGATGGATTGCTTATTTCTGTTTAATAAATTAGGTATTTGACGAAGCCTGTTTGCTGATGCATTTGTATACTTACTTGACGAAGCCTGCGTTGCGGATTCCATTTATGTCATATTATATTAATTAAGCTTACATTGAATAAGTACCGTAATAGTTGCAGGCACGGGATTTCTAAAACCATTACAATTCTCATAATCGTAACTTTCTAATCGAGAAATAAATAGCGGTGGCATAAACAGACAGAGAAACAATGAAGTCTATCTATTATTATTTATACAGCTTTATTTCTCACACAACTACATATACATAATTTATGCCACGGTACTGTAGCAACTGTTTAATTAATATTAAGATATATTTATTCATGAATAATTATTAAAATAAAACAGTACCAACTAACACTAAAAAAAAAGATAAAAACTAAAACTAGACTAAAATTACTTAAAATAAATTTAAACTGTACTTTTATTGTAAATCTTACTTAAAATATGGGCCATCTTATTCTTATTTTGCAGTCTAAGTAATAGAGTCAAAAGGGGTGTCGTTTGAAAGGGCTTTTTAGGCTTTTTATTTTTTATTATTATTAAAGTGCAGAACACACTTTATCTCCGAAACTTTAGAAAAAAACTATAATCATTCATGCTGAGAGGAATTTAGGTATGACCTATAGGAAAAAAAGAACGAATTTTTGTGATTTTTTGAATTCGGAAATACTTAGTTTAATAAACCGAAGATAAAACAGCGTACAATATTATATTACCCAAAACCTGAACAATTCTCACCTGGAACTGGTTGCCGGGGGAGGAGTTGATAAGCTGGTCAGCGATGTCGGGGCAGAGTGTGGGGTCCTCGCCATCAAGCACCACTGCGCCGTCGTTCTCCCAGCCGCGCTCCGCCGTGTTGGCGTACGTGCCCGCCGGCGACGCGTGCGTGACGCGTGTCGTCGTTACAATACCTGCAATCAATGTCATATCTTATTAAACAAGGCTGTTGCGATGAGATGACTAAGGCTTCCTAACGATGCCTCGAGGTCGTTTGTTTACCGGCGCTGCGGCCGTCGGCGAGCGCCCAGGCGGCGATGGACTGCAGGTGCGTGGCGGGGTCGCTGGAGGCGGCGCAGCCGTAGCGCGGCACGTGCCCCGTCACGCCGATCGTGCCGTAGTTGTTCTTCACGCCGCACAGGTACGCCGTGGCCGTGCACGCCGAGTCCGGGATCTGTTTATCCAGACAGTATGTCTGGAAAATCGGAACCACTGTGACTATCCAATTTAATATGATTATAACTAATTTAAGTAGTTAACTCTTTGACTTACACGGTCCCAATGGGGTTGCAAAAACCATAATCGATTAGCAGTTTACATGGAAGTAATACTTTTATGGATACCTTGGCTAGTCCAGTGATGGGAAATCGCTCATAGGATAGTATCTCCTCCTCGCCGGAGCGGCCGGCGCGCTGACCGCGTAGCGTGCGCGCTGGCGCCAGCGTGGGCACGGAGAGCCCGTCGCCGAGGAACATGACCACGTTGCGGGCCACCTCGTCGTACTGCGGCTCCTCGAGGCGCTCGTCGATGGCGCCGAACGCCTCCTGGTACCAGTAGTGCGCCTCGCGCTCGGCCGGGTCCGGCGCGATGGCGCGCCCGCCCGCGCCGGCGGCCGGCGCGCCGCGCTCAGGGTGGTAGCGGTCGCCGCGGGCCACCGCCAGCAGCAGCAGTGCGCACAGCGAGTGGAGCGAGGGTCGCATGGTCGACGCTGGCGGTGGATATGCAAATGCGGGGCGCTATGCTACGAGTCTGTTTTAATTGCTAGCCGTTTATCTTATCGCAAGGGACCACAGTTGCGGCTATCGGAATCTTTTATAACAAAGAGATTATACGATTGCCTATGCATCGAATTAGTGTTCCGCGCTTGTGATAGTAAAAACATGCCTTTCAACGGTGTTTAATATTGTTCTTGTTTTTATCTTTAATCCCGTGATAATAAATGGCAAAATTTATTGGCATTTATTTTGTGACTAGCAAAAGCGTTTAGTTTTACCTAGCAGTTGTTCCAATGTTCAAAACATTTGTCACGACAAACATTAAAATGACCCGAATAGTAAGTCAATAAGTAATGAAGAGAAAGCTCCCTCCGTCGACCTAGGCCTCTATTCGGGAACGTCTAAGCAATATTGTTGCGGCGAGCGAGCGAGACTCGCATCCTACTCTTACGCATTATGCATCGTGCGGAAGAGTGGGATGAGAATCTCGCTAGCACGTCGCTAGAATATCGCTTGGACGTTCCCGAATAGACACGCAGGATGCATGCATGTTACTTGGTTGGCAGTCAGATTAGTTTGGTAAGTCTTCTATCCTATATATACCTACCTATCGGATATGTTTGTGTTCTTAAAGACGTGATATCAGTATTTACAACACTATCAAGTTTAGTAATTGATCATCTTTATTGAATGAGCTTTTGGCTTTCGCGTAGACTTTGAGTTAGACAGCAGGAAAGCATCGGCTGAACTTAGCATATGACCGAGTCGATGAGTGGCGTAATAAAGGATGCCTATCGCCGAATTCATAAAGGCTACTCAAATTTGATCTATGGTTAATGAATGAAGCAATGTTAAGATTTATTTCCAAACATTTTGAGTCTATAGATTTGATGGTAGTCTCAACAAGGTTTGACTCATTACAAAATTAGCTTGAATTAAAGCAAGCAAATATTTCGTTTAAATAAGGTTATAATAATGGTAATAATTCAATTCAAGTAATTTAATAATTATATGAAATTATAAGAGCAGAGAAGATGATGATAATGATAATAGCAGTTTAATGTCTAAAAACCGGACAAGTGCGAGTTAAACTCGCGTGGAGAGTGTTCCGTGATTATATGAAATTTCCTGTTTCTTTAAATACCATAGACTTCTTATAGGTTTTCCTGTAATCTATAGGTAAATAACTATTGTCTGTAATTTTTTTTTCAAAAATGTAGGCCCAGTAGCTTCAGAGATAAGGTAGGGGGAATTGTCAATTTTCGCCTATTTTCTTAAATAAGATCAAAACTATTTATCATATAATTTAACAAATAAAAAAACAGACTCCAAAACCCCACTGAAAAGTAAGAAATAATAATTGGCTTTTGTAAGTCATTTACCTAGAAATGGGAGATATATTATTGGTTAAGTGACGTCATAAATTAAATGTATCGAAGTCGGCGGCAAGTTGGGGGTTTGTGGTTGGTGGTGACTTGTCAAGTAAATGAACACAGTATGAGGGATGTATTGGAAAGTCCATTTATTCCATGTACCTATTACCTTATTAACTTGCCACCGACTTCGATATATTTAATTTATGACGTCACTTAACCAATAATATATCTCCCATTTCTAGGTAAATGACTTACAAAAGCCAATTATTATTTCTTACTTTTCAGTGGGGTTCTGGAGTCGGTTTTTTTATTTGTTAAATTATTATTTTATTTTATACTTTTTAGTGCTTATCGTATAAAACACATTTATTAAATCAAGCAACAACAGCATAATGCTAATTGCTCATCACCATTTACAAAATGTTGCTATCCAGGGTGCAAGGGCATCAATCTTTGAGGAGTTCTTCTGGTTCTTCAAACCCAGTTCTATTTTACCACATGCATTTTCATGACCATAAATTGCTTCACAAACTTATAAAGAAATTTAATCGCCAACTGTGAAATACTTATCACTCAGGAGTTCCGGTGATCATCTATGGTCTTCATCAACAGTTCCACTTCACCAAATAATGCTTTTGGAACGTAACTGCTTGAGTTATTACAGATTATACTAAAATTGCTATGAAAAGTATTTTTCAAATCGGTTTATAAATGACGGAGTTCTGAAGTAACAAACATAAAATAAAAATAAAAAATAAAAAAAAATACAACCGAATTGAGAACCTCCTCCTTTTTTTTTTGAAGTCGGTTAAAAATTATAAAAAAATGAAGATTCCCACAACGAGCCCTTTCATTTGATATGAGATATTGATATGACACGCCATAGTTTGCAAAACTTATTTTTTAAAGTTTCTAATCTGCCCCCCAAAAGTACCGTGGCCCCAATGTTTAAAATTAATTTATTTACATTACAAGTCCGTACCGTCCGTACCGCGGCAGTGACCGCAACACGGTACGGACTTGTAATGTGTACCAAATTTTAACTCAATCGGTCCAGTAGTTTTGGAGCAAATTGGCTGTGACAGACGGACAGACAGACAGACAGGCAGATAGACAGACAGACAGACAGACAGACAGCCAGATAGACAGACAGACACACGATTGATCCTGAAGATGAGGATCCGGTGACGGAACCCTACATGGCCCGATATGCTCTTGACCGGTTTATTAATACGCTAATCAATAATGACTTCATGCCGCTCTTTGTTCGATGGATAGGTAATCGCGCGGAATCTGAAAGACAAGGCGATCTGTCAGATAGCGGTCTGATATACAGCAGATTGCTCTCCGCGCTGCCTCGCAGCTCACAGTTCGCGAAGCCTCAGCACGATGCTGCGCGCGTTTATTTTGTTGGGGGTTGTGCTATTCGCACTCGGTACGATTTCTTACCGGAATGGGTTTTAAATAAGACGATTGTTTACCATTGCTTGCTGACTATGTACAAACCTTCCCTGAACTTGGATAGCCCAGTTCAGGGAAGGTATACACACTATAATTAAAGAATGATACATACGAGCAGGTCACGATGAGTACCACGCGAAGAGGCGCGGCGGTGCGGCGCCGGAGCGCGAGCGCGAGCCAGCGCACTGGGCCGACGAAGCCGCCGCCGCCATCCAGCGGCGCCTGCGCGACGGCGCCAACGACCGCGTCGCTGACAACGTGATCCTGTTCCTTGGCGACGGGTTGTCCGTGCCCACGCTGGCAGCGGCGCGCGCTTTGCGTGGACAGCGCGCCGGCCGCTCCGGCGAGGAGGAGCAACTCGCCTACGAGCGGTTCCCCGTTACCGGACTCGCTAAGGTAGGTACTTCCATGCGGCGGTCGGCGGTATTTTAATCTTATAGTAATTCTGTTAGAAAATGTTATTGCTCATATTTCACATCGGCTTCCCGTCGGCCAGACGTACTGCACGGACGCGCAGATCCCGGACTCCGCGTGCACTGCGACGGCGTACCTGTGCGGCGCGAAGGCCAACAAGGGCACCATCGGCGTGAGCGCGCACGTGTCCCGCACGGACTGTGCCGGCGCCGTGCCGCGCGACCACCACGTCACTTCCATCGCCACTTGGGCGCTGCAGGATGGACGCGACGTTGGCAAGTATACTCGTATTAGGTGTACAAATAAGTTTTAGGACACTTAGATTTTGTATCATAACAGCTATTCTAAATTAATTTAAAGGTCCCGCTCACTTATCATAGATGGCGCTTGATATGTAGTATCGAAACCTAAAGGAGTCATAAACATAACCTATAAATTCTGTAAATTAATCATGCAGACCGATAAGCTATTTATTAGACACTGCATTCGCTATGAATTCCATCAAGGAAAAAGTGTTAGGAAAGCGTGTGAATCGATATGTTCTGTTCTTGGAGACAACATTATATCTAAAAGTACATGTGAGTATTGGTATAAGCGATTCAAAGAAGGTGATTTCGACGTTAGTGACCGTGAACGCACCGGGCCTCCTGTAAAGGTGGACGATCAGGAACTGCAAGCGTTGCTGGATGAAAACTCTTGTCAGACGGAGAAACAACTTTCGGAACAGCTTGGAGTAACTCAACAAACTGTTTCTTATCGTTTAAAAGCAATGGGTAAGATTCGAAAAGGAACAAAGTGGGTACCACACTTTCTAACTCAAGAAAATAAAAACAGCCGTCTTAACATTTGTGTGAGTCTTTACAACAAGCAACATAGAAAGTCTTTCTTGTGGAAAATTGTGACTGGCGATGAAAAGTGGATTTATTTTGATAATCCGAAACGCAAATATCATTGGGTTGACCCCGGCGAGCCGACAACATCCACGCCAAAGCGCAATGTTCATTGTAATAAAGTCATGCTGTGCATATGGTGGGATATGAAAGGCGTACTGTATTATGAACTTCTCAAACCTGGTCAAACAGTTACTGCCGATCGCTATTGTCATCAATTGATGCAAGTGAATCAAGAAATTGAGAAGAAACGTCCATTTTCTGGTAAAGGAAAACGTCCAGTAAAACTGCTCCATGACAACGCGCGGCCTCATGTGGGTAAACCGGTCAAGGATACGTTACTAGCGCTTGGATGGGAACCTGTACCACACCCGGCGTATTCACCAGACTTAGCCCCATCCGATTATCATTTATTCCGGAAAATGCAGAACGATTTGTCTGACGTGCGATTCAAAACATTTGAAGAAGTGGAAAAATGGGTCGCTAAATTTCTCACCTCACAAGACGAAAGTTTCTTTGCGAAAGGCATCCGCGAATTACCTGAGAGATGGCTGAAGGTCATTCAATGCGATGGAGATTACTTCGATGAATAACTGTGTTTTACTTCTTTTTTAATAAATCTTGAATTTTTTGAAAACTGTCCTAAAACTTATTTGTACACCTAATACTTAATCTTAATCTTTACTGCACAGTTAGATCCTCCATCCAGTTACATCAGGTAGAGCAAAAGGTAGATTTAAAACCTTGGGGTAAGTCTCTCTTATGCCATCTCTTCTTTCGAAGGTTGTCTGGAAGAGATCGCTACTTAGCGATAAGACCGCCTAATTGTCTACCGTGTTGTATTTCTTTGTATTTTCCAATATGTTTTAGGTGGTGTCCAATAAGGAGTATTTGTATTGTATTCTGTACCAGTCGAATTTTTGGGCGGTGCAGAAATTTTATGGTGGACGGTGCACAGACAAACATAGAAAGCAAAAGAAACTGATGATAGTATTTTCTGTGTAGGTATTGTGACGACAACGCGCGTCACGCATGCATCCCCGTCAGGTGCGTACGCGCACACAGCCGACCGCGACTGGGAGAGCGATGCCGACCTCGTCGGCGACTGCGCCGACACCGACCCCGCACTGCGTCAGACTGATATTGCTATGCAGCTCATTAACTCCTACCCGGGCAACCAGTTCAAGGTTCAATATATCTGAACTACTGAAATCTCTTCAGTCTTTTGTTGTGTTATTGTTACAATATGGGTATTTATCTGTCTGGTAGGTAATATTAGGTGGTGGACGTCGTGAATTCCGACCTAATACAACGGTGGACGAAGAAGGCGCTTCTGGGCGGCGTTTGGATGGGCGTGACCTGGTAGCGGAGTGGCGCGCGCGGCACGAGGCAGCCGGAGACTCGCACGCGTACGCGTGGAACCGCTCCGACCTGCTGCAAGCCAGCGCCGACCCACCCGAGTATCTGCTGGGGCTGTTCGAAGCAAGCCACATGCAGTACGAGGCAGAAGCGCGCGCGTCTGGCGCTGATGAGCCCACGCTAGCCGAAATGACGGAGGCGGCCATCCGCGTACTTTCGCGCAATCCGCGCGGTTTTTTCTTGTTTGTAGAGGGCGGTCGTATTGACCACGCGCACCACGAAAACTACCCGCAGCTAGCGCTGGACGAGACGCTGGCGCTCAGCGACGCGGTGGCGCGCGCCGAGGCGCTGCTATCGCCGGAAGATTCCCTGCTGGTACTCACCGCCGACCACGCACACGTCATGGCCTTCAACGGCTACTCGCAGCGCGGCAACGACATCCTCGGGCCTTCCAACGACATCGGTGACGATGGCATTCCTTACATGACACTCTCCTACACTAACGGGCCGGGCTACCGTGCACACGATGGCAACCGACGCCCCGACGTCACACAGGAAGATTACCGTTAGTTTACTCGAGGTATTTGTTAAATAAACTGCTAACCTTAAAAAATAAACTGATACACTGTATCTGTGTTCATAGAATCGCTGTGGTTCCGCGCGCCGGCGACCGTCCCCCTGGAGTCGGAGACGCACGGCGGCGACGACGTGGCGGTGTTCGCGCGTGGGCCGCAGCAGCAGCTGTTCACGGGGCTGTACGAGCAGAGCCAGCTGCCGCACCTGATGGCGCACGCCGCCTGCCTGCCGCCGCTCGCCGCGCTGCGTTCCGCCTGTCGCTCCCGCCGCCCGCTTTTGCCGCACCACGCTGTACCAATGGCAGGAACATGAACATATTAACTGTAGCCATTAATTGTAAAATTTCAAATGGGTTTATTCATAATAAAGTATCTATTATCGGCCAATTATTGTTTTTGTTTGCCATTGTCGTGAAGTGCATGGTGACCATGACGCGTATCGTATAGGAAAACAAATTTTATCTAAAACTATCTGACTGCAAATTGATGAGATTATGGTGACAGTCGGAGATGTGCGATACACAGATAAAATATGCGATTAAAGTACCTGACTACCTAACTGATATCAGAAACATTCTTGACAACTGTTTATTATTTTTTTACAGGTAAGTTTACATTTTAGACAATAAATTATTTGCCTTCTGCTTGACACGGTCTCAATCCTTATTCTTGAGGGAGTTACTGGAAGGAAAGAGAAAATATTACGAACCCTACAATATTATTTTTAGTGAACTTTGCAGTCGGAGGCTTAAGTAGGTATATATGAGTCAAGGTTTAGTGTGATTCCTTCGACTGCATGATAAGTTCACTAAAAATAATATTGTAGGGTTCATGATATTTTCTCTTTCCTTCCAGTCACTCTCTCAAGAATAAGGATCGAGACCGAGTAAAGCAGAAAGAAGGCAAAGAATTTTCCCCTTTGCTTTCGCGCAGTCGGCTAAAAAGTAAGAATAATATTAATAAAAAAGTGTTTAAACTTCCAATACTGTACAAAACTAAATGTATATTGGTTCTTGCGAGCTTAACCGTCCGGAGCCAGAAAGCAGTACAACATCCGCTCAAGAGTATGGTGCGTAACTCATCCATCGCCCCATCACACATCTTTTAGGGACGGTACAAACTACACTACTTAGCAATGCTTAATACACTGAAGTAAAACGTTTCAAGGTCTTCCGTCCATATTTTAGATCTCAGGGTTACGGATAGACACCAAATAAACTAGCAGTGATTTTTGCGCGACATAGTTACGCTTTGTGATGACCCTGGATACTGAAACAAAAATAATTTTAATTTAAGAGATCGAATACACATAATTATGAACTCACTCGTTGACGTCAGCAATAAAATAAATGTTAGAAGTTATAGACGCACGTGTGCAGGTTAATGAATGTTTAAATGCCGCCGCCGCCGTGGCCAACTAACAACCAGTAATGGTGGCGCTAGTCCAGATATTTCAAGACGATCATGCTGTTCAGGGATGGCACATGCAGCTAACAAATATAATAGGTATATTGTTATAATTTTACAAGTGTGTTTGTTTTTTTGTTCCTCTTTCACTTCAATACGGAGCAACGGATTGACCTAATGTTTTGCCCAGCGATACTTTTTTCTCGGAAAAATTGATATTTTCCATGCAAATAGCGATAACCGAAACCCACGCGGACAAAGTTGCGGAAAAAAGCTAGTATTATTAAAGGTATTTAAATAAAATTGTTAATTTTTACTTTATTTGGTTGATAGTGGAATATACTAGGGTGCTTCTTATTTTTCGACTTTTGAAAAATTACTGCGTCAGCCCACCATTCGCTTCTATCACCTAAAAAACTAACTTTAATTTTTTATTTATTTCTTAGATAGGTTTTTAGGGGTCGCTACCTCAGGTGAAAGTTTAAAAAAATTATGATAATGATAACTTGCAGCTCAATATGTACATAAAACAGTAATATTCAACATTTATACATGATAAAACATACTAGTGCAACTCGTCACATGGTCCGTACAAGGAAACTCTTAACCACCCCTCTCCCCCTCCCGCACGCATCAGTCACGCCTAGAGATAGGCAACAAACAAGTAACAAACACGCTGTGATAGAGAGTGCACGTTCGATTGTGTTTTAGCATGCATCGCGTTTTGTTACATCGCAACACTAGTTTAAGAGCAGGTTGAGCACATTCTATTAGCAAAAGATGCTCCTTGGTTGGCCTGTCGTCACCATATAATGGAAATACTGCTAGAAGCAATCGTAGTTCAAGCACTAGGTCCATCAAGTGGACCAGAAATATTGATCTTAAAACGATTTAGATCTGCTTGGCCTAACATTGACCAGAATAAGTTCAGTATAGTTTTTTCAGTCCAGTTCAGACGGATTAATAGAAGTTTATGCCATTATTGTTTCTTCCTATTCGCGATTCTGCACAATATGAATTCCACACATCTGCGTTTGACCACATTCGATATTCTTCACTGTCATTATTTTTATATAATCCCGTTTCTTCCTATTCGCGATTCTGAACAATATGAATTCCTCACAACTTCATTTGATCACATTTGGTATTCTTCACAGTCATTATTTTTATATAATCTACATGATTCTTACAATTTTCACTCTTAACTTGACGTATTTTCGACTTGTCCATTTATATGTTTGTGCATGTGCATCTTTTTGTTACTCTCGTTATCTTAATTTAAGCAATATTTCACTAATCTCATCGACATCTTTACATCTGTTACTGAATAAAGGTATCTTCCAAGGATCAAAAATTTATAAAAACGCTAAAGCCAGTTGATTGCCTATTTGCTTTCAATTCTGCCTTGGCTTGGTTAGAGAAGGGGAAAATATAGAGTTCAAATGGGAATAAACGCAATCGTGCATAAATAAAAACTATACAGAAAAGTAAATATGGTCAACACATGATCAGACTTTGAAGAATACCGAATGTGATCAAATGCAGTTGTGTGGAATTCATATGGTGCAGAATCGCGAATAGGAAGAAACAATAATGGCATAAACTTCGATTAATCCGTACGCTTTAAAATACGTAGAAAATATAGCAGGCAGCGCAATTTCATTTGCTGAAAAGCAGCTAAATGATTATCAACCACGTGACGATTACAAGGAACTGTTGACACTTAGAATAATATTGTTGGGAGGGGTATAGTGTAAGGGATATCATTCAGAGCTCCAGAGGTCTAAATCGCGCACGATGGATGGCAAAAGCAATTTATTGCTTTAAGCTTTTTATGTTCAGAGACCAGTTTAAACTGACAAAAAAAGAACTTAAAGCCATCACTGAAATGTTCGTTTCCGTCGTTACGATTTATGTAAGATGCTGGTTCCAAGCTCCCATGGCAACTTCAGCACCAAGAAATGACTTGTGGCTGTTAAAACATCTTAAGAAATTTGAAAATATAAGCAAAGCTATGTCCAAAAAAGCTTTAACGAAGTTCCTGGGGCATTTGTGGTATCTGTCCGAAGAACTTGTTGCGCTTACTTTTTTTTGATGACGAAGTTTTTCTTGGAAGCAAACAAAAATGGTGATTGCACTGAATGAGGAAGGTTCAGACTATAGCCCAAAGTGAATCACCTTGGATCTAAGTCACATTGAAGAAAAAATATTGCGGATTACGTGACCATGCAACACCTTAAGATTTTTTTGAATGCTGGGAATTCCGTCTGCATTTCTGTATAAAGAAACTCGTCTTTTGAAAGAAGATGAAGACTACAAAGCTTCCAGAGATATAATTTGTGTATGCTCGTCTTTTTTAGAACTTTATTGAAGAATTTTCGTATAAATCGTTTATTATTAATTTTCTTTCGCTGGTAGCAACCCCTAAATATTACTTTAAAAATAAAAAAAATTACATATTCGTTTTTTGCGCCTTAGAATAGAATAAAAGGGTGACATGCATCATAATAGAAAAGCTGCATTCGGCACTCTCTGCATTTTATAGGAACATTAATAAACCGACGCAAGGAAGTGTAATAAAGTGTATTGAGCTGTGACGTCGTTGATCCGGCAGCAAGTCGCAGCGGCCGGCGCCCTCTGGGGAAATGCAGCGGGTAATAAATCAGCGGATAAATGTACCGCGGGTCCTTTGTGCGCGCTCCTGCCTTCTCCTGCGCCCGCGCAACCCGCCACCACGCACGCGCCTGCGCCTGCGCGTCTTAAACCTTGCGTAGCGTGCCCACGACAACTCACCAAAATTGTATCGTAATCGGGTGAATGGAATAGGAATGCATAGGAGACGGATAAATAAATAAACAAATATTAATTTTATATATATTAGATAAGATTATTAAACATTAACAAAATTTATTACGAATATGAGACTTTTTAATAGGCCAGCAATCAATTCCAACTGATGTTGTTTGATAACAGCTTCACCAATAGCGACAATAGCATTCGAAGGCTCGGCGCTGCGCGCTGGGCTGTTCGTGTGCTCGCGCGGATCTCTAACGGCTCCTCCACGGTCTGTGAACCTGCGCACAGCATGAGCTGCAGCTCAATGGATGCACAAAACTTACAATCACCAAAGAGTGCACTGTGATATGAACGAGCGCTAACCGCCGCGCCGTCAAGGAATTAGAAACTATTGCAATATCGCTTGTTGCTGCACTTATGCTCCCAGTGCCGACTGTGCAACGATTCTGTGCTAATCGTTGCCAATAAGGATAATTGATGCCGATTTTCCTTATTTTGTATACATAAAAGTTTTGCTTCTCTGATAGTTTTTAATGCGGTGTACAAAATAATAACAAAAGTTTTATTTTAGCTACAGTTTTAGTACAGAAAGGAGATTTGTTCGTTTAAACCTCAAGAGCGTTCACTTTTTGCCTCCTAAAGCTCTAAACCGCCAGGGAGCGCGAAGTCAGGGGCGAGCGGTGATGTAGGTTCATGGAGTGCAAGTGTTCGCACTCGATACATTGAATGCAAGGCCAGCGGTGGACAAGGCAGCGACATTGATTGATAAAAGTTGCGATGTAGCTGGAACGAGCAGGGCGCGGGCCCGCCCCCGCCCGCCGGCGCCCGCCGCGGCCCGGCGCCGGCAGTCCGGGCCGGCAGCCGGCGCCGCCACACGCGCGACGGGCGCCACGCTCCGCGACGGTTCACTTTGTCAAGTGCGAGTGTCACGTGCTACAGTGAGTTTTGTGACTACTGACGGGAGCGCATTACAAGTTACTTTCATGTAGGTATACTATACTTCGTAGAAGTTATTTTGTGTACATGTAATGAAAATAGTAGATTCCAAGTTAGGCATAGGTTTTAATTGGTAAATGGATGCTTGTCGGCCCAAAAATGTATAACTTTTAACTTAAATTCTCGGAAATTTAATGACATGATTATAGGCAATAAACATGACTAATTACATACTTTTAGGGCTACTGGCATTGGGTGTGAGCTACTCACTGTGTACGAGCGCCACCCTATTCCCTAGTCAAAGCTTTCTGCGGAAGTCTACCTTATCATTTGCTAATGCAAGCAGTGCCTATGCGACACTGTGTTGTAGCTGCTAAATTGACTCAGAACCGCTGCGTCAGGCTATACTATAGATAGTATATCGAGCGTAGCCGCCGGCTGTCACGCGTAGTACCGCTACGTGCGCGCGCGCAGCCTGACGTAGCGGTTCTGCATCAATTTGGCAGGTACAACAGCGCCTCTATTCGGGAACGTTAAGTGATTCTGTAGCGACTCCTAAGCCAGATTTCTCATCTCGCTATTACGCATTACGCGTCGTGCGGAAGAGTGGGATGAGAAATCTGGCTTACGAGTCACTACAGAATCACTTAGCGTTCCCGAATAGAGGCGCAGTGTCACATAGGCACTACGCGGCATAGCGTGGGGGTTTGTGTTAGTATTTTATGAAATACTACACGAGTTTCATTGCAGCAATTTCATTTCAATCACATTTATATTCTGAGCTGTCTGAACAAAGTAGGTATAAAAATAAAACAACTCTTAAGCTCGAGTACTTACTTAAAAACGGTCCTGTATTTTTATTGAAACCTTCAAAGCCATATATGTGTGGGTTACACCAGACACTATGATATTTCAGAAACGTGATATAATCATATTTAGATACATATGTAGGTATAATATATAAAATTAATGTTTACGGTAATAATTGTTTTTCAGACATTTGGTTAAAGGGTTAGGTTAGGAGTTCGCCTTAGGAGTTCTTGAATGATATAAAATAATGTATCGCATTCTCAATAATTCCCGATAAGTACTTTTTCTACAACGTGAAATAATAATCTATTTAAAAAATAACACATGATTGAAATGATTTAGATTATCGACGAATAATGTATACATACATACATTGTAATAAAATCGTAAAGTGGAAAAAGTCTGTACAATGAAGATAACAATGAAAAATATGGTATGGGGGGCTTCAGAATTAGAAACACAACACATCCTATAGGTTTTTGAATTTTATGTCTGTTCGTGCGTTTGTCTGATTGTATGTGCGCGATAAATTTTAGAACTACTAAGTGGATTTCAATGCGGTTTTCGATATTATTATTTATTAAAAAAAATACGGAAATAAAACTGGATGGGGGTGGAATAGAGTAATACCTATGGTAAAAACGAATTAGATGACTTTATCAAGTTGAAACTTGGTATAAATACTTTTCAAAACATACAATTAGGTACACGTTAGAGAAAAAATAATCTACCCCTAAAAAGGGGTGCATTGGGGCGTTAAAATTTGCATGGGCAAAACCGATTCCATTCGTTTATCAACTAGAAACTTGGTATAAATGCTGTTCAAAACAAATAATTAAGTATGTGATTGAGACAAGAACGTAACTATCCTACATAGGGATGCCTCCGAATTCCATGCGGACGAAGTCGCGGGCGGAAGCTAGTTTAATATAACATTCAAGTTTTTTTAATATTATATTATTATAGCGATCATATTTTTTTATAATTTTGTCCGTTCGTTACGGTTTCGTACCTGTACGTACCGTTACGGGTAAATAAACGGCCAAGTGCGAGTCGGACTCACGTACTGAGGGTTCCGTACTATAAATGGTTGTATTACCTACATAAATTAAATAAATTAAATTAAAAATTAGTTTATTTGGTACATATTATGTTACATAATTCCCAGGGGTCCCCACACTAGGCTTCGCCTGTATCGCGGGCAACCAGTTAAAATTAGAGTACGGACTTAAGTTACCTTTTAAAGTAAATCACAAGACTTTAGGGAGAGAAAATTAAACATATTCCAGCAAATCTAAACTATTTTATCTAAAATAGTTTATATCTAAAATGTTTTTAAACATCACACAAATTTATTGGCGGTATTTAAAAAAAATGTAAGGTCGGTACCATACATTTATTTTTCATCGGATGTACGGAGCCATAAATAATCACCTAATTTAAAAAACTTAAAACCCGACTTCAAATAGCCTTTTCAAAGTAAGGTTTTTTTCACCTTTTAATTTATTATCATGTGATTTAATGACACACATTTACCTACTACATCAAGTAGCAATAGCATAATGCCACTTGCTCATCAGCATTTACAAACTGTTGCTATCCAAGGTGCTAGGATGTCAATCGTTGAGGAGTTCTCCTGGTTCTTCACCATTGATTCTATTTGACCACATGGATTGTCATGAACATAGTTGCCTCTAAACCTTAAACAAAAATCTAATCGCCACCTGTGAAACACTTATCATTTAGGAGTTCCGATGATCATCTATGATCTTCATCGAAAGTTCCGCTTCACCAAATAATGCTTTTTGAATGTAACTTCTTGAGTTATTACAGAAAATACTAAAATTGCTATATGCGTGCCTATAATATTTGAGGAGTTCCATCGATTCCTCATCCAGATCCTGTCATCACATCTCAATTTTGACTACAACGGGACCAATCTGGAGGTATACCCTACCGATCAAAAAAATAATTATAGAAATCGGTTCATAAATGACGGAGTTCTGAAGTAACAAACATAAAAAAAAAATACAACCGAATTGAGAACCTCCTCCTTTTTGAAGTCGGTTGAAAAGTTGCGAAACCCATTAGTTTATTTTTGTTTAAAAATCTGTCACCACCATACTCGTACTGGCAGCGCACATCCAGTTACACTATGTGCAGGAGCCGCGCGTGGGCGCAGGCGGCGAGCTCGTGCCACTATGAAAATGACGTGCTGCTACTCGATCGCATTCTCCAGTTGTCATAGCACGAAGCTCAGAGGGTTTCCAGCGAGTAACCGCTTAGGTACTAAGTATTTGAGCATTTTGTAAACTAACTTTTAAAGAAAGTGTGAGTTCTCTCGGTATATATGTCTATGTACATTTCCATCCATCTAGCTAAGTCTGCTACAGATTATAAATAAAGATAATGTAAGCCAAAGGAAAGGTAAAAGTAATAAATTAGTGGATCGGTACAAAATATGAATAAATATATTATCGACGTAGTGCCGACGCACTACTGCCACTACCAGGGGCTCGCGTTACGGCCGCCGGCCTCGCCACGCGCTCACCGACACTTTATCAGTTTCAGCAAACCTCTCGCCCCGTTAAATCATTTTATCTACACCCATATCATAAAACCTCCATTGGTTAATCAAAAACCGTAGGAAATGACCACCATTTTGACAACCAATTAGGAAAAACCAGTGCTGTGATAAAGAAATAACATGACTTCTTTATCGTTTTTAGTAAAGAAATGAGATTAAATTTGGAACAGCTGTCAAAACTCAAGTGGGTCTCTATTCTAGTATCCATAGATATTAAAACAGTTATTGATACGAAACGTCAATTCAGTATGTTTTTTTAATATAAACTGCACAATATTTGATCTCGAGTGACGTGAGAATAGAGACTTCATCCGTTTGTCTATGTTTTAAAAAAAAATGGTCTTGACGGATCGGCGCCATGTTGGTGTTTTGCTGAACGAAAGTAGAATTAATTGAATAGAAAAAGTTGTTTGTAATTTACATTTTAGTTGAAAATATGAATAGTAAGTAGTCTTCTCGGAGTGTGTGTGATGTGAAAATGCGCCGGATATCGGAAATATGCAGCCACGATTGCAACAAATAACTTGTTTCCAGAAAATATTGTTTCTGAACCCATCATGGAGGATTTATAATATGTGTGTAGATAAAGTTATGTATGCAACTCTGCATAATTTGGCCTTAAAACACACGTGCGATCTTATTATGAAACTCGCCTATCGGCTCGTTTCATGAAAACCGCACTAGTGTTTTAAGGCCTATCATTATGCAACCGTTGCATAAACTACTATTGTTCAACCACAAATTGCAAGTCATTAAATACATTCTACTGGTTGATAATAGAGTGGAAATCAGCATGCTCGTGCCGCCTAACGATCATTTCGAACAAATTGGATCCTATCAGGTAATTATAACCCTGAGTACGAGCGTCTTCCAATCAATGGCCTTCTGAATAATTTAAAAGTCATCTTTTTACTTATCGTATTTTTTATTAATCCCTTGTTATCAGTAAAAAAGTATAAAGATTATCATATCATTATGTACTATTTACATTAGATATTATCTATTTAATGTGAATGCGCAACTACCTCTGACGTAAAGATAACGAAAAGCGGAGGGAATCATATACCGACATATTAGGTAGGAATGATGAGAGCTTGTCGAAGCGACGAGCGCGGGCGGAAGCGCACGGGGTGCGGGGCAGGCGCGGGGCGCGGCGCAGCGCGGGCGCAAGAGGCTTAGCGCTATCTCTAACAGTAATCATTGAGCCGGCGCACGCTTATCGCTGATAGCAGCGGCGGCGGGCCGTCGAGTGCACGCGCGCCCCGCCTCCTGCAACCAGCATGCTAAATAGATGATCACACGGTCCAACATAGTAATACATTAATGCAACGGCTTGCAATGTACCTTTAGGCACTTGCAAACTGAATACTGAGGAAAGACTTTTAATAGTATGAAGCCCTTCCAGTTGAAGCTAGTATAGTGCTTTCCTAATGCTTTATCTTGGATGGAACAAATTTTCGTTGATATTAGTTGCCAGACCTTCAATTCTTTTTAAATAAACCTGGCATGAAATGACTTTTTTTTTTTATTTGGATTTGGATCTGACATCACAGTTCCAATAAGTCAGTTCGTGTTTTGCTATCTAGAAAAGAAGGCAAATATTCCTAAACATGTGTGAAAAAAGCTTTTTTCTCACACATGCATTGAAATGTTCCGAAAACAAAAACTCGAAAGTATTGCTTCCTGGAGAGCTTTTTGAATTCCCCAGGAAATCGAACGAATTTTAATTTGGAATCAATAACTGTCAAGGACAGTTGTATGAAAATTCATCTCTGTGATAATATTTTTGTGAATAAAGATTGTTACGTACTAACCTGATATCGATTATGGACCGAAATAAAAAACAGAATTTGGCATAATTAGTTCAAATATCAAATTACCAAAGCTAAAGAAATTGGCGCAACAATAATACGGCCAGCTTATTTAAAAAAAAACCGGGAAAGTGCGAGTTAAACCCGCGTGGAGAGGGTTCCGTTCCATATATGATTATTTGAAATTTCCTATGTTACTTTAGATACCATAGACTTCTCATAGGTTTTCCTGTAATCTATAGGTAAAGAACTATTTTCTGTATTTTTTTCAAAATTTTAGGCCCGGTAGTTTCGGAGATAAGTGGCGGGGAATGGTCAATTTTCACCTATTTTCCTAAATAACTTCCAAACCATTCATCTTAAATTAAAAAAAAAAAACATATTTAAGATCCTCACAATACGCCCTTTCATTTGATATGTCACATAATATAGACAGCGTGAAGTAAAGTGGTCCCCATGTTTAAAATTAATTTGTATACGTTACGCATCCGTGTTGCGGTTACAGACTTACATATGTGTACCAAATTTCAAATCAATCGGTCCCGTAGTTTCGGAGCAAATTGGCTGTGACAGACGGACAGACAGACAGACAGACATACGAGTGATCCTATAAGGGTTCTTTTTTTTCCTTTTGAGGTACGGAACCCTAAAAACGCATAGATAAACAACTAATCAGGGTTAGCTAGCACAATAGGAAGTATAACTAAAAAGAAATGTATTCAGATCGAGACTATTGGTGACTACAAGCGCAGTGTCTCAGTGCGATGTCGCGGTGACAGTGAGCAGTGTCGTAGGCACAGTGAGTGCAAGTGCAGTGAGTTAGTGCAGTGAGTGGTCTGCGATGCAGTGAACAACATGGCGGACGATAGCACCATCATCGAGGGGACCGTCAAGTTCCGCGACGGGAAGAAGGTGAGTGCCATAGAACCATATTTAGCTTTCTTCTGTAGTACGTTGCAAAATTAAACACTGCATCTAGCCATGATAATTATATCAAAACACTATGATATTCACATAATTCTGGCATCATAATACATTTTAGGTAATATTTGCTTTCAGCAGCACTGCAATTCAATTCATTTTAATATGATTAACTATGTCAAGATAATAGAGCAGTCTTAATCCAAGTTGGTAACGTAACTGACTGGCAATTATGGAATCATTAGGTTTCTACCTGCAGTTATCATTCAGGCCATTTTAAGGTAGCGTACGGGTGCCCCTTGAATCGTCGACAAACTTTTTATCGAATTTCATTTCATCGAAAAGGTTTTATAGAAGTAATCTGGTTTTATCGATTATACATTACACATTTTCTTAATTTCTAGAACAACTGTACATGGATTATTATTTCTTAAAACTTTTCATAAACTATACAAAAGACATCCTTAGCCTTTGGTGATCTTTTTTTTTATTTCAACCCTGGAAGTCTTGCTTTTTATAAACAATTATTAGTGTTTCATTGATTAGTGGAATTATTCGTATGATATCTACCCACATCCGTCCTCTAGCGTATTGCGTTTAGTTCACCAAACTAAACAAATTAGTTGTATTAATCCACGTTTGAATTGAACGATTTTTTATGAAACATCATTTACAAGATTTAAATAAAAAAATAAAAAGAAACTGTCGAAATGAAGTTCTGTAGAATAAACAAATTATGAAACAATTATTCTACAATTAAGAGGAGTGTGAACCTACGGCTTTTCTTACAAAAGGCGATAACGATTTCCACCCCTTAAGTATTAACCGATTTTGACCAATTTCTGATAGGTTGTCAGTCAGAACAAAATCTAAGTCTATACGTTTTGGTTTTTTCACTATAATCAATAAATTCAGTTTTATCGCTGTTTCAGTATTCAAATGCAAAACTAATTTCGGCGATTATTTGACTTGTTGACCTTTAATCAATATTCAAAAAACGTATAGACCTAGATTTTGTTCTGACTGATAACCTATCAAAAATTGGTCGAAATCGGTTTACATTTAAGGGGTAGAAATGGTTATCGCCTTTTGTATGAAAAGGGTGATTTTTGCTCTTTGCAGTGCAGTGCTCTTAAATAATCGGCGATTTAAAAATACTTGATTCATTCGTTCGATGATATGAATAGTCTATGAAATGAAAACATGGGAAACGTTGACTTTGAACTGATATTCGATGAAAACTTTGTCGACGATTCAAGGGTAAACTGGTAGCGTACAGATGTAGATGCACGGAGAAATTTTGTTCTATTGAGCATTTAATTTTTATATCGAGTTTTTCCAGCGATAATTATGTTATGACCTGTCTCCACGGAGGCAATAGTGTCTTCAAATAAATGTCGTAAGTTAGTGTCTGTGCAACTCAGACTCGCGGCTCTGTGTTCACGACGAAACTTGATGTTTAGTCTAGAGCAAAGTCTCTCCCGTAGCCTTAGTGTCAAGTAGCAGATGTGATGACGCTGTCGTCAGGCCCTGAGCTCGCGGCTGTACTCGACCCTGCGCGCAGTACAAGTTGGGGCTCTATTGTGCCGCAGTGTTGACGGAAGGAGTTAACACTTGTGTTTGTCGGCAGTGGAAGTCGCGGTGGTGCGTGATGCGCAAACTGTCGCCCGTCGCAGGTGAGTCCTCCCAACATCGCGTCTAAGATAATAAAATTGTTACTAACCCGATATGGATCAAAGTCCGAAATAAAAAAAAAACTATTCTATTCTATTCTAATTACAATATGTCCTTATTTCCCTCAAAAAAGCAATTTAATAATGGCTCAGGATGACTTCGTCCACAATCCTATTTCGTCACCTTCTTAAATCGTCCACAGTGCAATGTCGTCCGCCTACAATTCCTAAATCGTCACCTTCCTAAGTCATCCACTTTCTGATATCGTCAATACCCCATTTTGTCTACATTCCTATTTTGACCACAGTGCAAACTCGTCCACTTTCTTTTATCGACCTCAGTACTCCTTGGTCAGCAGTGCCTACTCGTCCACATTCCTATATCGATCTCAGTGTCAACTCGTCAGCATTCCTATATCGACCCCAGTGTCAACTCGTCCGCATTCCTTTATCGACCACAGTGCTACGATAAACGATAAGGTAAAGTCTATTAAAAATTAAAATTCAATTAAAATTCATTTAATCCTGAAATATTATATCGTGGAAGGTTGGGAATATGTAAAATCCCAACTCAAAATAGGAATGTTGACGAGTTGGCACTGTGGTCTAAATAGGAATGTTGACGAGTTGGCACTGTGGTCTAAATAGGAATGTTGACGAGTTGACATTGTAGACTAATTAGGAATGTTGACGAATTGGCACTGTAGTCTAATTACGAATGTAAACGAGTTGGTACAGTGGCCCACGTAAGAAAGCGGACGAGATAGGGAAGTGACGATATAGGAATGCTGGCGAATCGAAACAGTAGACAATATGCGAATGAGAACGACTTAAGAAGGTGACGAAATGGAACTGTGGCCGAAGTCATCCTGAGCCTTAACAATTAGTCAGTGTGTTTAATGAGGTGTCTATGACAATCTTTATCGATTTGAGAAGCTTGGCCCTTCAATAGTTGGTTTTCTAGGTTTTACTCGGGGAGTGCCGGTGAAGCCGTTGACTAATTATATTAAATATTTCACTACTGATACGTAGTACGATATACGTAGAATGTATTAAAGTTGCACGGTCAGACCACGGCCACGTCGACTATGATTTACATGTACTCAATTTTATCACTTATCAGGAAGATAAAATAACCGTTCATCAACGATTTTAATATAACTTAAGCTTGGATTCATTCGCATATGACTGATTTCTACGGTATACTGCGTTGAATCGTTCACAGATATTATAATATAAATTTATAAGATGAACATAAACAGCAGGTACTGATTATCTTAAAAATATATTGATTTTTACGAATGATTTAAACGAATGTTTTTCCGGAAGAAAATCGTTCCTTCATTTGTAAAATAAACTTAATACTAGCGCGACAGAGCAGAGCTACATTACCTTAATATGTTTCCTGACTAACATTTTGTTCACAATCTCCAACTAAGACGATACTCGACAGATAACAGCGAGTTTTGGATGAGTTATTCGACGGTTTAATATTACTTGGACATTGTGAAACAGGCCATAAGTCTATTAGAATTTTTCAACTAGCCATTATCATAGCGTATGCTTGAAAAACACTCTTGACTATGACAATTTATCGATCGACCAAAATTCCCGGTTATGTTGTTTGCCGCTCGGGTACCAACTAATACACATTAGTATTTAGCCAATTAGCATCTTAATGTTATAACTGATTACTGTCGTCGTACACTGGGTTGGGGGCCGGCGCCGGGTTGTGCCCGCGCAGGCACGCTGACAGCTGTCACGCGTTATCCGCGCTCTAATATCGCGTTTATCGTGCGCTAATATCGCGTTTATCGCGCAACCGATTGCGCCCGTGAACCTAGCCGAACTCCAAGGTTGCACTTGAGGTTATATCATATCTACTAATGATAATCAACTTAAACAGAACTTATTTCTAGTCTTAGTAATGTCTCACGAAAGTTTTAATCTGATTATTGATAATCAACTTGTTTGCTTTTATATTTCAATTAAATGCAACAACCTATTCTCTTCTTTATGAGTGTGTTTATGCGGATATCCAAAGAAATACGTGCACGACGTCGATATCTAGATTTTGTTTTGAAGACATTCACAAATTAATAGCATTATGAGCCAGTGTCTCATTCACAGCCGCGAGGACACACACACACGCACACACACACACACACACACACACACACACACACACACACACACACAGACACACACACACGCGCACACACACACGCACACGCACTCACACACACACACACACAACCATCTTGTTTTGTATTGTTTTCTTAATAACTATTAGGTACTTTGTGTGTGTTCTATGTTACTAAATAATGTATGTTATTTGTTATTAAATGTTTTTATTTATTCCTTTCTTTATTTCTTATGTCTACGTACGCAGGAGCTTTACTCAGTTATTGCGTTTCTTTTGCCCTATCAAACGTACCAGTATGTTACCCTGGCGATAAAAGCTCAACTGCACAATAGCAGGCGGGTTTCACTCCGCACTTTAGATACGCTCGGCCGTCGCGTTGCTTGAAGGTGTAAATCGCAGCAGGTTGCCGCTCGCTCACTCGCTGGACGATTCGCGCGTCTTTGTCGTTGATGACACGGATAGAAACTGACAACCCTAGCGTACACGAAAGAGGACGTTTTATGCGACTGAGAAGGCATGATTAGGCATATGTTCGTATCCAAACAACGGTTTTGCTAGAGAGTGATTCTGCTGTACGTTAGTACTATTATCTATTCTGTGACAATATCTACGTGGTCGTGATGGTGTCTGCGACGGCTGCTCAGCGCTCCCCGGCTGCGTCACGGTCGGACTAATTAATCCCGGACTCGCATCAATTAGAGCTTTTCATCGCGGCAACAAGTGGCGCCGCGGTCGCCGGCGCGCGGCATTGTCGCGCGACTGCCTTCACCGCTTCAGGACACCTGAAAAACTTACAGCACCACGTGACTTACATATTTGTTGCTGCTGTGGGCTCAGTTTGAAAACATCCTGGCACAAATTGTTATAAAAGTACAGTATAGCAATTCACTATTCAGATGAATCTCAGTCAATAACTATTTCGGAAATGCTATAATAATTAGATTTCCTTACTGAATGACCCCTGCTTTAGCAGCCGAGCACCCATACAATTGACCACAGCCTTACCAACAAAAATTAGAACCTCGAGTTTATGAATCATAATAGTTTTTAAATATGATGATAAAGTCTATGACGTACAAATTAATATCTTTAGATCGTTTAAATATGTATAGTGATCCCGTGTAATAAAAAAAGCTATTCTTAAATATGCTGGAGCCGTTTATGTAGGTAATAACAAGTTGAATGACCCAATTGTTTGATTTATAATTATATGCGCTTAATGTTTCACAACACATTCTGTACTTATGTATACATAAGTTTAAAACCAAAGCTGAAAAAAAACAAATGGTTCTTGACCAGTTCACAGTTCTCAGTATATCGCTCGTCATCTTCATGCCAATTCCTTATACATGTACATTAATTATTTTTTTAAGGACATCTATAAAATAAATATCTTTTATTATTGTGTAAAGTTAAATGAAACCCAAGGAAGACATTTTCAAGACTCTTTTTATTTCTCTTTCTATCATGTCTATTGTTTTACTTAAGCTATCTCGCTCGCACACTATTTGAATGTATAAGGCGGGTCACACCCTTTACATGCCCTTTAAATTTACAAATTTAACATTTTGGTAATGTTTATTTTCTAAATTTACAATTCTTTTTAGTGAATTTAAGTGATCATTAATTAAAAGCTACTTCTTTCTTACAATAAATGTTTTGTTTTAACTACTATCGACTTTCATTCATTTCTCCTTTCATCCCTTACATCCCTTTCATACCTGTAAAAAAATCTTATCTTAATACAGTTTTCGAAATAAACCTTTTATATGTTAAGTTATTGTGTAGCATAAGTAGTTACTTATGCTACACAATAACTTAACATTTTCAAATAAGTTTTACAAACTTTACATGGCGCTCTGGTAAAAAAATCAAATTAAATAGATTTAGGAGTGAAAGTTAACAAATATTAAGCGCAATAACAAGTAAATAGTCCGCGATAAGTGAATACGTAAGAATCTAGTAGTTTTCGCGAGAAACTTTTCAGATGCAAAGTGATGACCGAAAGAAGCAACGCATGTGAATTATTATTGCTACGTATAAGCAATAAAAGGCAAACGTAATTGCCAAACGTCAAGCACAACGGTTTATATTATTACTTTTCAGCATTTGTTAATTAGCAAAAAGTAATTACAAGGAAGACACGCTAATTTTTTTTTCAAAATGGAGTCCACAGACGAAAATGAACTCGAACAATACAATGTCACGGAATTAAAGGACGAGTTGCGCATAAGATGTATGCACGTTTCCGGCAGCAAAATTGACCTAATTAGAAGACTTGTGATAGATAACATTGCAAGGTCAAACGATCAAGAAGCCATGAACGTACTTAAGGAAGAGAGAATCCGAAGGGAAACAAAAGATATAGAACCTAGGGAAATGCAAAAAAAATTACAACAATTAAAACAAAAACTGTCACATCTACAAAACGAAAATACAGGTATGCCACGTCACGAAGACCAACAACCAGGTACGTCAAACTTTACTATGCAACAAGGACAAAGTTTAGAAAGTGTAACCTTATTAAATATATTATCCCAAATAGCAAATACACAGGAAAAAATTGTATCCCAACCAACATTTCAAGTCTTTTCTACAAGCGATACTAGCAATGCTATACCATTGTTTGCTGGTAACAAGATGGATAACGCAAATAATTGGTTATGTCAAGTAGAACGTATTGGAAATTTGGCTAATTGGACAAAGAACTTAATGCTTATAAATGCATCTATGAGGCTACGAGGTCCTGCGAATGATTGGCATGTAGCAGTGGGGAAATAAATTGAAAATTGGGATGAATGGAAAAAGTAAACAGAATATAATATAAAGTAACGTAAAAATAAAACGAGCATGTACCTTTTTATATAAAAACTTTTTAACAATTTAATCAACTTTAGTTATTATTTTCAAAGTAAAAATAGTAATTTAAAGTCTGGCTAAATTAAGTTCAGTTAAGATATATCTATGTTCAAATTTGTAACGTAAGTTTGCAACATACAATAATGACTAGATAAAAGAAAGTTCCATTGTATAATTTAAAATAAAATTAAATAGTAAAATGTAAACTAATAATAAGTAAAATTTAAGATATAAAACATAAGAAAATTTAAAAACAATTTGACAACTGTAAAGCGATAAATAGTAAAATGTAAACTGATAATAAGTAAAATTTAAAACTCACTACTACATATTATTTATATAAATCTGAAACCGAATCAAATTGGAAACGCAATAAAATACTCGTTAAATATTATTTTAGGATACGAACATTCGAACAGTCCTATGGTTTATGAGTTGCGTCGTTCCAGCCGCGCCAGTGAACATGTGGCTAATTGATTCGCGAAATGGCGCCGCCAGAGCACGCGGGTTCATTGTAATCTGTTCCCGATGACTACGTGACAAATAAATTAGCAACCCTAGCGCGCGCGGGCGCCGGCGAGCGTGCGGCGGGGGAGCGCGCGCCGCGAGGGACGCGCCGAGCGCCGGGGGGTGACGACGACGTTGTCAGTGAACTGTAATGATAAGTCTTGCTTTCTTTGTTTATGAAACTATAGGATTTCATTCCACGCTGTATTTTGCTTTGACATGATTTTTGTAAGTTCAAAGAAAACCGGCGAGACGTCAGTATTAAGACAAATGATAAAGATACGTCATGTATGCCTGTGACATAATCGTGAATACGGCGGATCCCGCTATGAGAGTCATGTGAATCGCGGTGATTAGCGGAGCGGCGCGTGCGCCGTGCTATTGAGGTAAATAAGCACCGCCGGCCGCCGCTCGAGCCGTCCCATTCATACAAACTGACTATTATGCACTTTAAACCGGCGACTAGAAGATATGCTGTAATTTTGCTGATTTTACCTTGTAGTTATTATAAAATGAGAGAAGACGTATTTGAACTCCTCGACCTACATCACAGTACCAAGGAACAAGATAGACCGCGTGGACGAGTACATCTTGTAGTGGTAGAGCCAAACAGTAATCCACACTAGATGATTACTGTTCGAATGGGCCGGCTCGACCGGGGTAGTACCACACTCTCACAGAATATCGGCGTAAAGTAATAGCTTGCTATTGCGTTTCGTACGGTGAGTGACGAGATCCGAAGGCCTATTCCCTCGTCCCCATCCCATCCCCATTCTTCATCCTTCATAGACTGGCAACGTATTGGCAGCACCTCTGGTGTTGCAGATGTCCATGGACGGCGGTGACCACTTTCCGTCAGGTGGGCCGCCTGCCGATTTGTCAGTCAATTGACATTTAAAAAAAAAGGTGTGTCTGGGGCAAACCCTGGCATTAGACAAGAATGAACAAGAATCACCGCCATTGCACGCATAATAGCTCGCAAAAAGTGGGAGTGGGCTAGTCACGACTTGGACTACCCTAATAGCATTTAGTGTTGGCATTTGGTCGGGCTACATGAGTCTCGTTAGTTGGACAACGGTTAGATTTGGCCGTCGTTTTGACGTGATGCCTACAAACAAGGGCAAACAAGGGATTGTAGAATTTCCAACTAAAAGAATATAATGCAGAAATGCCAAGAGTTTTAAACCAACGGTAGCAGAAGTCGCATTGGCCCAACGTTGGTAAGTTGATGGGCGTAATGATAATATTTTACTGTATTGGGCTGACGTTAGTTTATATCTAATAGGGCCTTCGTTGTATACGATGCAGAAATGCCAACCGTTTTTAAACAACGGTAGCGGTATTTACAATGGCCCTACGTTTGTGATTGCTTGGGCGTAATAATAATCTTGTCATGTCATGTCATGTCATGTGGGCAAACTACTATTAACTATACCCCTATGGATTCCCTACTGTTGGCCAATGGATGCCAACGGAATATTCTTCCTATAGGAGACGGGACAGGAAAGTGGGGCAGGAAGGTATTGGAGTGGCGTCCTCGAACTGGTCACAGAAACGTTGGCCGACAAAGAGCAAAATGGGCGGAGGACATCGCTAAGAGCACGGGGATGAGGTCGATTACAGCGACTCGCGACAAAGAGTGGCACCGTTTGAAGGAGACCTTTAGGCAGCAGTGGGTGGTTATATTATGGGTTGAAGAAAGAAGATAAATAAATAATGAGTATAAATATACCCGATACACCTAGGGTTGCCAACTATTTATGGGGCAAATATTGTATTTCCCAGGCAAAAGTTATAAATAAAATAGTACTCAGTAAGAAAATATAGTACTTCAAAGAAAAACCTTTTCGAAATAGTGTAAGGTATGATTGATTTAGACATTATAGTACGGTTGGCAACCTTACACGGAAAAAACGAAGTGCCAGCAAAGTACCAATTTGGCTTTGCTAAAATGTTACGGCTACACACAACCGAGACTTATTTGAAAATAAATAACAGCTTTGTAAATTATAGATATGGGATTGGTTTGATTTGTTTGATGTTAGCAAACAGCTCTGCGAGCTCTGTCCGAAATAAGTCGTTTGGTTGATATTAGCAATAATTTGTTTATTTCTATCCCTTCCATTTTTTCAGTGTAGTTACACCCACGAATGCACATTCAGCCAACATATAATTTCATAATTATAGGTAACATCAACATCAGACCGAAAAAGAATCTGTGTACTATATCATGCAAATAAAGCCACAGATTACAATAATAGTATTCTAAAGCTGTGCAGTGCATATGGCACCCAATTTAAAATAGAAGGCTGTTTCCCCTTTCTCAGCTAGTTTCTCTTGTAATGTTTTATTCACCCTTCAAACATCGTGATGGTGACATATCACCCAATCAGCGCCGATTGTCGCACGCGCTCATCGACTGGAAGAGCCGATTGCTGACACACATCAGTGCAGTCCAACTCCGATCTTGACGCGGCGCTCTCGAGGAGATGGGTTTCAGTTGATCAAGGAAAATTAACGAGAACTCACCTTCGACTAGGTTTTGAAAGCGTGTTATCGACACGTATCATTAAGATATAAATCTATGTTCTCAAATAAATGCATAATACCGAAAATATTTGGCGTATCATTGAACTAAAAAATAACGTGCAATATAAATAAGAGAAAAGGTTGTTTCCTATAATTTTGGTAAAGCGTTAAGTATAATAAAAAATCATTCACTCATTGGCTCATTGTAGATTACAGAGAGAGCCAAAACAGAAATTGGTAAAATTATGAACGAGGACAACATTGTAATATTTTTATGAAGAAATGAATACCTAAACACCACATTGAAAATTGGTTACCACTTTGAATTTTTGTCTGAAAGACTCCCGTAACAATCAGACAATCTGTCACATACAGGCTCTGTAATTGGTTCCCGTTGGGTACGGAACCCCAAGAAGAGACAAATGTGTGCCATTAAGTGGCCGAGCATGGGTTTCCGCCGCCCAATAGCCAGCGACCTCTGATACAAGATGTTTCGCGGCCCTCGTCGCCGCGGACAGTTCTCGCAACTTGAACTCCGTATCACAGTATAACAAACTTGTCTCAGTATTTGGTCTCGGCAGTGTCCTCGAAATAATTACCTACGGCCGCTCGGAAGTAAGGCTGCCCGCCGACTGTCTTTCTTGGGTTACGTACCTATTTGATAATGCTATATTAAATTCTCTTAGCATCTTTTCATGAAATATAATTGCAAATCCTGTTAGTCTAAATTTTAATAATTTCTACTTTCAACAGTGACTGTAAGTCAGTGTGGAGTAGAAAAATGCATTTTATTCATTTTGCTTTTAATATATCAAAAACATCAAATATTCTCGTACCATAATTATGGTAGATAAATTCGCGGGAGCGTCTCGCACTGTCCACATTCGTACCCAACCGCGGCACACTCGTGACCACTCTTATCTATGCTCGCGACTGTTGTGTACCGAAGTTTACCGAGATTTCGAAGCGCGTCGTTTCGGCCGTTTGTATGAAGATGGAATACTGTATACTTGATTATACTGTGTCCGTATGCAGCAGCTGCATAATTCCATTGTAACAAAAATATCAGTTCCTACCTATGTTGATTGGTATTCAGTTAGACTTAAAAATTTTACGACGTCGTAAAATTTGTATTTTATCTAATATTGTGCTTTTATTACGGTTGTATTCCACAGTGATTAATAGACTGTTGGTCTTACAAGAACGCTTTCATAGTAGTGGCGCAAGTATTTAAGGAGCGCCATAAAAGTGTTATACTAACAATGTTGTGGTCACAGTGCGAGCGGCGCCGGCGCCGCTCAGCTTGGATTATTTTGGTGATGTTCATTTGATTTAGTTGACAATTATTGTCACTTCCTTTTAAATGCAAACTTTGCAAGATAGATAATGGATCAAACATAATATTACAAAATTATAGGTTATAGTATATTAAAATTAAAAAATATAATAAAGGTGGGTAAGTGAGTAAATAGTACCTATTAGATATGAGCGCCGATGGCATTTTAACCGGCGGCGGCGTGGGTCAACATTTCCATCGGCGGCGGCGGCGTTGTCGGCGGCGTGACTTTGCAATACATCAGGGTTAAAAAAATTAAATAAAACACGTTTTTTTTTAAAACAGTCAACTTAAAGTCCTTCAGAGGCTCTTTAATTCCGTCTTACTCGAAGGCATAACGCCAGAAGCGTGGAACAGAGGTGTGGTGGTGCTGTTCTTTAAGAAAGGTGACAACACCTTGCTTAAAAATTATAGACCCATCTCACTTCTGAGCCATGTTTATAAGCTTTTTTCGAGGGTCATCACAAATCGTCTCGATTGCAGGTTTGATGACTTCCAGCCTACCGAACGAGCCGGTTTCCGAAAAGGCTATAGTACCATAGACCACATCCATACGCTACATACAGAAGACCGAAGAGTATAACCTGCCACTATGTTTAGCGTTTGTGAACTATGAGAAAGCCTTTGATTCGATCGAGATATGGGCGGTGCTAGAGTCTCTCCAGCGATGCCGTATTGATTATCGGTATGTCGAAGTTTTGAAGTGTTTGTACAATAACGCCACCATGTCGGTCCGAGTACAGGAGCAAAGTTCGAAGGCAATTCCATTGCGAAGAGGCGTGTGACAGGGAGACGTAATCTCTCCGAAACTGTTCACTGCCGTAATGGAAGACGCTTTCAAGCTCCTGGAATGGCAAGGACTCGGCATCAACATCAACGGTGAGTACATCACTCACCTTCGATTTGCCGACGATATTGTGGCCATGGCAGAATCAATGGAAGATCTCGGCACGATGCTCGAAGGCCTCAATCGAGTCTCCCAACAGGTGGGCCTTAAAATGAACATGGACAAGACGAAGGTCATGTCAAACATCCTTGTTGTGCCCACCCCAGTATCAGTTGGGAACTCAGTTCTAGAAGTTGTTGACGCGTACGTCTACCTAGGACAAACAGTCCAACTAGGCAGGTCCAACTTCAAGAAAGAGGTCAATCGACGAATCCAACTCGGCTGGGCAGCGTTCGGTAAACTTCGCAACGTCTTCTCGTCCAAAATACCTCAGTGTCTTAAGACGAAAGTCTTCAATCAGTGTGTGTTGCCAATGATGACATACGGCACTGAAAGCCAAACCCAAGCTCACTTGACTCTATTATTGAATAGGTATAAAAAGAGATGATTTTTTTGCAAAAAAAGAAACAATTCCATAACTCTTCCAGTTAATTCATAGCGAATATAATTTATCATAATTGGTACAAAGTAATATTATTTGAAATAAAAAATTGTAAAGACTTACTCTGCAAACAGAACATCTTCATTGATATTCTTTCCAGCAAGCATCGCAAAATATTTGGTCACATAAAACACTTCTTCTTTTGCCATCTAAATCGATTGATCTAAAATTAATCGGTAAATATCTAATTGTATTATTCGCGGTCGATGCAGTCGCCATTTTGTTTTATATTTGACATGGGTTCGCTCCACGGCGAATAAGTTTCGACTGATCGGATTCATCGGATCACCCGATCGGCGCGCCGATGGTGCCGCGCCGGCGGCGACGGCGCGGTTGTTGATTGCGGCGACGGCGGCGCGCCGGCGTGGCGCTCATATCTAGTACCTATGCAATTTATACATTTGTTTGCACTCACGGTGCGGCGGACAGAGATAAGACGCTAGGGTAACATGGCATGGCATGGCATAGCATATTTGAGTCTTTTAAATCGTATTTGTGGCAAATACTGCAGGGTGTACGCTATTATATGTGCAGCAGCATCAGCCAAGTGTTGGAAGATCTCCACAAGTACCCGCTAGTGCTCGCTATTAAACTCTTGACAAGAGCCACATGTAGACTCACTGTATAACACTTTCTCGAACTGATAAGACTAACGCATTCACTACCACCCTCTTTTCCTGGACATTCGCCAGGTGCCGCACTTTGCTGTGTGCCCCAAACGCATATGTGAGTTAAACAGACTATTACCCAGTGCCTCCGACGCACATATGAGTTCATACTAATTTGACATTGGTTTGTTCGCTTTGGAACTAGGTCATTATTCTAACAAAAGGAATAAAACATGGTAATTCATATTTTATATTCTTTAATCACATTGAACCTTTAATATCGATTTTAATTGAGTTTCATATACAACAAAAATTTAACTAAATCGAATACAACTATATCGACTAACAAAACACCATTGAAATTGGGATACTTACAAAAAAAACAATATATATTCCAATATTCTAGGATAACTGAATTTAAAAATTCAAATATACTGAAAGTAATCATAATAATATTGTGGCGGATAGGCAGGATTTATAGAGAAAAGATGAAAAGATATGCAATTCTTTTATTAGTCTGACGTGGAATGACAATTCGCTCTCTTCTCAATTCAAACGAGAGTTTTTAAAACTATCAAAAAGGTTTCAGCGTCAACATTCTCCCCCGCAATTCTATATGCACAGCTCGCACTGTAAGGCACGTGAACAAGACGCCATATCGTTTTTCCCTGCGTCGTCCAATGGTGACTTCCATGGGTCCAAACAGGTCCACACCGCAGTGGGTAAACGGGCGCTGGTGATGGGCTATTCGACATGCTGGCAAATCTCCCATTTTTGGCATTTGTGGCTTTGCTTTTTGTAATCTGCATATCATGCATTGAGCGGCAATACTTTTAACTGTTGGACGCATTCTAACAATCCAATATCTTTGCTTTAATTCGTTGACAACAGTCTCCTGATTGGCGTGTGCAGCATTAATGTGGTAATACCGTACAATCAATCTTGATACTTGGTGGTGACCATCCAATATAACAGGATGCTTGACATAGTCAGAAACCTCGGCGGCGGCGCTGATACGCCCACCTACGCGCAGCACTTCGTGTTCGTCCAGAAATGGTGATAGTTTAATTAATCTGCTGCTCCGCTCTATATTTTTATTATTTGCTATTGCAGCTATTTCTTTCCCAAATGAATCGAGCTGGGCTTGTCGAATCAATAAACATTCTGCCTTATTCAAAACTATGCATTCTGTGTCTGCTTGTCTATTTTTACATTTATTTACAAATTTCAGGACCGCTGCTGTAGCTCCCAGCAAACGCAGCCAAGACGAAAATCTCATAGGTTCCGGCACAGGTAAGTTAGTAGAGCAGACTTCTCTTATTGTATTTATTCTTTCTAACTGTTCTTCGTTTATTTGTTTTTCTGTTTCAGGTTCAGCAGGCCAGTGATCGGGGCTCGAGTGCAAGAAGGCGGGCCCACAGTACCATTCACTCTCAGCGTGTAGATTGTACGAATTATTCTTTGTCGCCGCATCTGCCGTATTCATATTGGACGGAACATAGTGCCACTCTGAAATCTTACTCATCGTATCAATTTCTCCGAGTCTGTTTGCAATAAACACTTTATAATTTCTGTTTTCATTTCTTATCCAGTGTAGAACTATTGTAGAATCGGTCCAGAAATACTTTGCACCAGGTCTGATTCTGTGCTCATCTAAAATCACCTTTGCCAAGCGGCAGCCAAGCAAAGCGGCTTGCAGCTCCATTCGAGGGACGCATACTGGTTTCAAGCTAGCTACGCGGCACTTGCTGGCAATAAAAGAAACCTGCACGCTAGCATCAATGTTTACTACACGCCAAAATGCTACGCAGGCGTAGGCAGAGGGCGCTGCGTCGCATATGACATGTAACTCAACGCTAACTTGTTCATTGATTGGCACGCGGAAGTACCATCTTGGTATTCTTAAATTTTTCAATTCTTGTAGTTGCGTTAACCAACCGCGGAACGCAGTAAACAGGTGATCTGGTAGTTGGTCGTTCCAGCCAATGTTTAATTTCCAAGTCTCTTGTATCATAATTCTTCCTTTAATAGTAAAAGGCGCAAGCAAACCGTAGACATCGAAAATGGACATCACTATTCGTAGTAATTCGCGCTTAGTCGGTTTTTGTTTGAAAGTTAAAATTTGTTCTGGAATGCGTTTCAGCGATAAATCAAATCCGAGAGTGTCATTGGCCGGACACCATAACAATCCAAGTGTTCTCTCTGTTTGGTTCTCACATTCGACTTTGAACCTTATGTCATTTGAACTTAAAGCTTCATTTGGCAAGTCCATCAAAACATCGGGTTTGTTACATGATAAGTTTCTCATCTCGAAACCACCTGCTATGTGAATCTTTAAGACTTCTTTTACTATCCGTGCAGCAATTTCATTTGTATCATAACTGTCTATCCAATCGTCCATATAATGTGAAGACACGATGGCATGAACAGCATCAGGCATCTCCAACTCGAACATTTGTGCGTTCTTGTTTTTAATATATTGTGCTATAAAAGGTGAGCACACACCACCGAAAAATAAAGCTGTCATAGCATATATTTTAACAGGTCCCTTACTATCTTCCCGCCATAAAAATCTTAAGGCATCTTGATCTTCCTTTCTTATTTTTATGCGTAGAAACATATCCTTGATGTCGCCGACAACGCCGACCGCACACTCCCTGAATCTAAACATTATACCCAGTAGGGACTGAAGTAGATTGGGACCCTGAAGTAGGTAACTGTTTAGTGAATTTCCGCTAGAGGTCGCGGCTGCGTCTAAGACGACGCGAAGTTTTTTTTTGTTAGGATTATCAACACCGAAGTGTGGAAGATACCAAATACGGGAGGCGGGCTCGTCGGATGTCACTTCACGTGCGTAACCACTGGATAACAAGTGATGAATTCTCTCGCGATAGCGCAAAGCGTATTCTTTGTTTTTATTCATCTTGTATTCCACAGACATCAATCTTTTGTACGCAGTTGGGTATGAATCCGGTAAGGTGACGTCATTCTTCCAAGGTAGGCCAACTTCCCACTGACCATTGACCAACTTGGCCGTCTCGTCCAGCATCGCCATCGCTTGTAACTCACTTTTGTTCTGTCGATATTTCGTAGTGACGCCGAGAGATTCCAATGCAAATGAACTGCGAACTAATGAGTGTAATTCTGTCAAAGTTTGATTCTCGTCGTGAATATCGATTATTTCGGTACTATTATTATTCGAATTTGAAATCGAATTGGGAATATCTGCCGATGTTCTAAACGTCTGGGCGCGGGCGGGCAGTGCGGCCGCAATGGCCGCGGCATTAGTCTGCGCAGTGTTCGGCGCAGCGGCAGCCTGCGCAGTCGTTGGCGCGAGGAAAGCCTGCGCAGCGGTGAGCGCGGGATAAGCCTGCGCAACGGTGAGCGTGTGTGAAGCCTGCGCAGCGGTGAGCGCGGGCGAAGGGTAACAGAGCGGCTGTATCCGTGTTGACAAAAACGCTGCGGCATTTTCACGCCGGCTGACGGCAGAAGTATTGCACACAACACCGTGAATGCACCATCCCAGCGGCGTGCGTGTAACGTAGGGCTTATTTTTGTTACCTACGACCGTATCAAGCGGTGCAAGTAAATGATAATGATCTTGGCCGATCAGTAATTGCGGCTTAATATCATCGCGTGGTACACAATCTTTGAAGTTTTGTAGGTGTTCATATTTCTCAAAACTAATACATGACATTTTTTGCACAGGTAAATTAAGCTCGTTCATTTTGCGCGCGTGCAGAGTAAACGTGTCGCCATTCGAGTTCGTAACTGTGAAGTCTACTATCTCACTCTTGCATAGCAATTCAGTGTTGTCCCAAGCACCACGCACACGTAATGTTTCACTGCAGCCATGGAGACCGATCGCGTCCGCGAGATCAGCTGATAACAGCGATAAGGTAGCTCCATCGTCGAGTAACGCGTGTACGATAGCGCTGCCATTAGGTCCGTGTATAGTAAGGGGCACGACCTTTAATAACACTTTAGGGTTCAGCGTATTAGTGTTAGCAACGACCTCGCTCAAGTCCACGTTCTTTTCGGCACCTTCAGTTATATTGCTGTCACTTAAATCAATAATTTCACTAATGTTTACGCTTTCGTTCTTAATTTTATAGTGTAAAAGTCGATGATGATCTTGACCGCAATTGTCCACATTACAAGCACTAGCCGAGCAACTGTCTTTGTCGTGACGTAAAAGTAAGCACTTAAAACATAGTCTGTTGGCACGAACAAATCTCCAACGGTCACGTCGCATCGCGCGTTTGAATCGCGGGCAGTCTGGTAGGCGGTGTACAGATAAACTGCAGAATCGGCACTTCTCAGCTTCAGAACTGGTCAAGACAGGGAGCGGAGGCCCTCGGCGTTCTTCGTAACGCTTCCTGTTGCTGTCTGCTTGGCTGTGGATGTGCGAGACACCTGCCGACGCTGTCTTCTGAGCCTCACCGACTAGAAAGTCCGCCAGTACTTCGAACTTAGACTTCTCATTACTGCAATACTGATAAGCGTAATCTGACCATCTGTGTATAAGATTACTCGGAAACTTGCAAACTACAGATGTTAAGAGCTCGGGGCTTCGCAAATAATCCGATTGATTGATCGCATCGGCGGCCACAGCGAAGTTCTTGATTTTGGTGGCAAAGTTAACAATCTCGTTATGATACGCTGTTGACAACGGTGGTAGCCTCTTAATTTGATAAACAATTTTATTAATAATCAATTCTGGGCGGCCAAAACGAAGTTCGAGGGTTTGCAATATCACATCGGGGCCGGTGTTTCCGATGAGCATTGAAACTACGGCTTCTTTAGCTTCTCCGCGCAAACACTTTCGTAAGCGATATAAGTTTTCATTATCGCTAAATTTACAGAGCGAAGTAGATTCATTATATGCGGCCTTGAATTGTAACCACTCCATAGGATCCCCGAAATATAATGGCAAGTCCTTGGACGCAGTAAATTTCAAAATCATCTCTTGATTTGGCACCTTGGCAACAGAAGCAGCAATAACGTCATTCAGCGCGACAGCTAATTTTTCGAAGTCGGTAGGCTGACGTTCGGGCTGTGGTTGCGGCGCGGGTGCCTTCACAGTGTAACTGGCAAACGGTTTCTCGGTGCGGCCGGAAATCGGCTCACCAATGACGCGAGGAGATATGTGTGGCTTGTCGTCGATCTCATCTACGTCAGGCTTAATATAGGTATAGTCTAGCCAACTCTCAACCTTCTTATTCGCTGAGCTCTCTAAACAATATGACTTGTCACTCTTACACGACTCCGATTCGAGGGCAGCTATCTCAGCGGCTAATCTCTTGTCGATCAGTTCCCTCTCAATCCTGGCTTTAGCTTCAGCTGCTTCCAATTCTAGTTTCATCTTTCTAACCCTTAGCGCGGATGACGAAGTAGAATTTCTAGAGCGCTCGGTCTTATTATAACCCTCTGTACTTGGGCGTTGCTGAAGTTCCACAGGCAACTTGGAGCCTCTCTCCACGACCCCACGTTCGGATTGCACCCCTGTTCCGTGTTTCTCCATTTGGTCGGCAATAGCATCCTGTTTCTTCATGCGTCGCGTTTGAACACCAGTGCGCGGCGGAGTACGAAACATTTAGCTCAGCCAGTCCTGTTCGCTGGTTCCTTAGATCCGGTTCGAAGGACCACTTTGTGGCGGATAGGCAGGATTTATAGAGAAAAGATGAAAAGATATGCAATTCTTTTATTAGTCTGACGTGGAATGACAATTCGCTCTCTTCTCAATTCAAACGAGAGTTTTTAAAACTATCAAAAAGGTTTCAGCGTCAACAAATATTATGTATTTATAGTATAATTTGGGGCATTACATATCTTCTGATGAAAATATTAGACTTAAGTAGAACATTTCAACATTCATGACTCATATACGCGTCGAAGTCACAGGGTGAAAGTCAAGGTGACGCATATGTGCGTCGGTGGCAGTGAATGCGTTAACCAGGAGTTTCTGACGACTAATGATTTAGACTAAAATATTTTTTACGGATGTAGCTCAGCCCACAAACTATTTATTTGAGTCTGTTAGTTTCATTATTGATTTTTGAAAGAGCTCGGAACTTTATCACATCCGTTTACCGTTTATACTTGAGTGTTTAGTATTCTTACAATGACTGTCAAATAAAACATCCTGCTTGACGAATGCAATCGCTATATGCCAAATTGCAAAGTGAATCAACTTGTGCATTCAAGAGGGAAGCCTAATAAAGAGATCTCTATAATTTGGCATACAGTAATTTGTTACTTTATGCGAGTAGGTACTTGTCTTTTGTCATAATGTTAAGCTTACGGAAGACGACGCGGCGTGGCGCGTCGTTTCCCGCGGGTTACGTAGCAAGCGCGTCACTAGAACGCCGCGATAGTCCCCGTTTGGCGAGGCACGCTATTTTCTCGTCGATAAAGCACGCCCCCTAAGGAATCGTGCCTATCGGATTCAAAACGATTTTTTCGGAATCTAAACCATTCCGTATCGCAGACACCCCTTCATTGTTCGCTGCACCCTAAAGTGTAATAAAAATTCTTACAGTACATTCATTGCTAGTGTTATAGCGCGAGAGGGTTGCGCAAAAAATGTTACAAAACATTATAAGTTATTGACTGTATATTTAGTTTAAGCTTCGTTGTTTAAATCAACACGTCCATAAACCGCGCAGCAACCAGCTCCATTAACGTAAAACCTGACTTTTATGTATACATAGGTATTTGATAGCTTTAACTGATGCCAAACTTCTTAAGGCACGCCTCATTGGACACGCTGACTAGCCACGTTATTTGGGCACAATACGAGTTAAAGTTTGCTCTTTATTACAACTCTTCATTCCTTCAAATCCCGGTAAAGCTTGAGCAACTAAACTCAAGGACTAAATGTGCGACGTGAGCTGTATCGCGTAAGCTACATCAATCACTGGCTAGTCACTAGGCCTGACCTTTTTGTAACAAGGTCCATGTCAAGTTTCTCAACATGCACAAGTAGCCCGCTTCGTGCGCACCTCCAGAGTCGTACGTTAACTGACATGTCTCGTCTTCTAGACTGCGTGCACCTGCAGTTGTACCGCGACGCGCGCGCGCGCTACAACGCCGCGGGCGGCTCCAGCGCCGCGGGCGGCGTGAAGGCGGCGCTGTCGCTGCAGCAGTTCGTGGGCGCGGAGGCGGGCTTCACGCTCGACAAGCACTCCAACACGCTGGCGCTCGTCTGCCGCGACCTCGTCGCCATCCTCGCCTTCGAGACGCGCGAGCGACTCATACAGTGGCAGGTGAACCAATTATACTTGTTTATAACGTACCTATTTGACTTTTACTAATGTAAATTAGTACCAGAAACAGACAATCTTCATTTTATTAGTCACATGGCAAACGGGTACATAATAGATAGAAAGGTATAATAATTCTGCGGGCTGTCTCTTAGGTAGTGATGAGAACATTGACAATTTAGCGTGTTTGCTGCATACAATTTTGGTCGTTGAATACGCGCGTTATTGAGGAAGATTACCGCTTCCTTGTCTATGGTCGCTGCGCTGGTTTAATATATTGGTTAACTACGTTCAGAGTTTGTCGCGATATTAATAAATAAAAAAAATCTATTAATTTTCGGTTTTGTTCTCATGTTGGTATCTCAAGTTGCATTGAGCAAAGGCTCAAGCTTAAAGGTTGTAGGTGATCTGAATAAATGACTTTCCAGTAACGAGAAAAGAAACCCAATTGAAATGATTATGTTGTGTGTGTAGGTGAAGGTGAACCTACACCTGGGCGAGGGTCGGCAGTACCTGGTGCTGCTGGGCGCGGGGAGCACCGGCGGGGGCGCCGCGGGCAAGCGGCTGGCGGCGGGCCCGGCGCGGCTGCACCTGCGCGAGCGCCGCTGCGCGCTCTCCGCTGGCGTGCCGCCGCGGCTGCTCGGCGTCTGGGAGCTGCAGCATCTCAGGTTAATCCTCATTCATAAATGAAACAATATTCCGTTCATTCTTAAATAAGTATCAGACATTTTTTAGATTTGAGATAACAGCCGATTAGAGTGTAGTGGCAGATGTCAAAAATTGGGCATAATCGAAATTGGTTAGGAGACTTATTTGCAGATAGAAGTTAACTGTGACATCTGTTGTTTAGTGACCACAAACTAAACTAGAATCATTAAGCAATTTATTGTTTTTTTATTTAGACCCAATAAAATATTGTAATGCAAAACCAATGTTTCCGACTCATTTGATGCGAGCCAATATAACTTAAAAACACCGACTTTTTTATTGAACTGTAGATAATTTAGTTAATAAAAAAATAACATAGCGCTAGTATTCTCCAGCTTATAAGTAGTTGTTTTTCATACTTGCTCAGTTTAACCAAAACGTAAAATAATAAACGGTGTGTTTTTTATCTGCCCTATTATATTGCTAACATTATATTGTACCACGTCAACTGCTCTCACTGAACGCCCAAAATGTAGGCTCAGTCTAGTCCAGTTTGGAGTCTGCCGGATATTTATCATTATGGAAACAAAAACCCTTTTTTTGATAGTAAATATATTCTTATTTTTATTCTTATTCTTAAAGTTGATAATTTTAGATGTCAAATAATGAGCAACGGTATCCGTACTACACATACATACATAGCATCACGCCCGAAATCCCTAATGGGGTGGGCAGAGCCACAAAACTACTTGTGGCCACGTTCGATTAATTAGTCCTAAGATGGTATGATGAACCGTATGGAGACAGCAGAGGAGTTCCGGAGTATCCATACTTAAGTAAATAAATTAAGATCAATGTAAAGTCAATAAGAAGTGGATTTCTTAATTCCAGCACGGCAAGAACGTGCAGGCGTTGTTAGCCTAGGTGAGATGTATCCAAAAAAAATGGTTCTGCATTACGTCTTAAAACTCATCTGTATGATTAAAAAACGTGTAACATGGATGTGTACTCTTCTGTGCCCCACTGAGTTCGGACAGTGGCGCGTAGTACATGAGATTCGATAAGCCATCTATCTCATCAACAAGCCATAAAGTTGCTTTAATTTGGGACAGGCGGTACGGTGTGGTGGAGGGCAAGTTCTGCTTCGAAGGCGGGTCACACTGCGGCGCGGGCGAGGGGCTTTTCGTGTTGGTGTCGGACCAGGCGCAGCAACTCGCGCGGGATTTTGAGCTGGCAGCGCAGGGCCGCCTGTCGCCGCGTCGCCGCCCGCTCGCGCAGAGACCCAATGACGGTAAACGGTATTCTAATGCATGTCAATAAGAACTAAAAATGTGGAATGCATATTTTATACTATGTTTTTGACCAGGTCAAGAGAGTCCGAAATCAAACAAGGCGTTTCGACCCGACACTCGCTTGTCTGAGCTCAACGCAGTCGATCGATCACTGCCCACGGATCTGCAGCTAGATGGCGATGCAGGTCCGACAGGTGCAGCAGGCGCGGGCGGCGTAGCGTCCCCGTGCTGGCCTTCGGCAGAGGGACGGCGAGCGCGCGCGGGAGAGGGCGACACGGCGTCCGTGCATGGCGCGGAGGGCTGGACCAGCGGCGTAGCGCTTGAGCGCTGCGTGAGCTGCATGTCCAAGCTCGGAGCTATGTCGCGCTCATCCACGGCGGCGCTGACGCCGGGCACGCCCTTCAGCCCCGCGTGGACCATGGACGCGCTGCCCGAGACAACGGCGCCACCCAGCGCCCCCTGCGGCTGCGCCGCGCCCCCCCGGCCCCCCAAGCCGGTGCGTCTGGAGCTCGGCGTTGGCCGCACGCCTGCGCCGCCACCGCACGCGTGCTCCTGCTCGCAGCCTGACGACGCCAGTTCTAAAATTGGTCCTTATGAAAATTATGATGTGCCTAAAGTGCTTTCGACCGAGGTACGCGATCTTCTTAAAATCAGGTTCATGTCATTCGATAGTAGACTAATATAAATTTCACAGAATTTGTTTTCTTTTTACCAGATTGAAGGAGAATATTACGACACCCCTAAAAGGCTCAAAGAGTGTCTGAATGATGAATTGTTTAAAATTACTAAAAGTTCCACATCAAGCGCTATTATTTTAAAGAAACCGTGCGGCTGTCTCCTTAAGTTCGGGAAGCGACGGAGTGAAGCGAGGGTGGTGGAGACGGAGGAGACCCTGGAGCCCGTGGCCTGTCCATGCCGCCGCGTCACCGACTGGGCGCACAATTGGATCCGGCTGCCTTATTGTCGCAAGGCCACCACGCCCGGCAAGCCCTCCATGCCCAATAAAGAGAACTTGACCCCCAATAGCAACGACCGATTGGCGCTCTATGCTACCATCGATATCTCTCGAAAAACAAAACGGAAAGCGTCTCCAGCCGGCGGCGAGGTGAATGAGGAGTTGCCGCGGGTAGCGGCGCGCGCAGAGGTAGACGAGGGTCCACTCGCCAACTACGAGAACCTGAACTTCGCTTTGTCCCTGGAGCACTACGAAAATGCGCGCGCGCTGCTGCGGCGCGCCGGCGTCACGCAGGCCGAGTTGGATGCCCTCAGTGCCAATCTGCGCCCTGGCGCCTACCATCTGCGCGCCGGCCGCTGCGCCTGCCGCGCCTGCGGCCCACCCGCTACCACTGACGAATATCTTTTGATGGAGCCCAACAGCATAGAACTCAACAAGTTAGATCTGACTAGAGCTCCGCCCTCAGGGTACACGCCCATGTCGCCCATCGGCGCCTTCGCCTTCCACACGTTGCGGCTCCCGGCACGCGCCGCTCGAAGTTTAGGTGAGGAGAAATCTGCAAGCAATCCTGCGTTGTGCCCAGTGGCACGAGCAGCAATGCGGGGTTCCGGCAGCGCGGCGGACGCGGCCGGCTCGAGCGACGATGGCGCAAGGGCAGAGCGCGCCGCACGCGTTGAGTACCGCAAGCGGTCGAGTTCGGCGGACTCGTCGCGCTTCCTCGAAGACGTAAAGGAGTTTGAGGGGAGTGCGGGTAGCCGTGGCTCCTCGTCATCAGTGGAGACGCTGCGCGACGCTGCGCCGGGTTCACGCACCGCGTCGCCCTGTGGCTGTCATAAGCTGTCGGATGCGGACAGCTCGGAGGCTTCAAAGGCACGCGCGGCGGTTCCGGGCAAAGCGGCCGGCAATCGTGACTCGTCCAGCAGCAATGACTCGGGCGTATCGAGCTGCTCGGTGCGGCGCTCGGCGGATGCAGGCCGCGGCGAGTTCGAGCTTCCGCTGACTACGGCGGCCACGCGCCGGCACTACCGCACGGCGCGGCGCGCTGCCCTGCCCGTCGGCGACGCGCCGCCGCGCCGTGCGCGCTCCAGCGACGCCCCACGACTCGGCTCCACTGATGCCATCCACAAGTCTTCATCAGCCGAGGCCGAAGTGCCTCTGCTGTCTCTCAAAGCGCTTAGAGGTAAATATACCTTCTGATTAATTTATGTTTAGCTTTAATTTAAATATGTCAGTTAACTTGATGTCTCCCCCGCAGGCGTGCTGGACACACACAGCTCGTCGAGCGGCGCGTCAGACATGTCCGACTACATCGAGACGCTCTCTATCTGTTCTTCGCACTCCTCGACTGACACGCCGGTCACCATGCGGTATGTGCATCTCATTATACCTTGCACGCTGCTGTGTCCGTCTGCTAGATTTGCTAATTGTGTACGTCGGCAGGGCGGGGCGGCAGTGCGCGAGCGTGCTGCGACCGCGCTCGGGCAAGGAGTACCAGCCGCTGGGTGCGCGGCTCGCGGCCACCCTGGCCCCCGCGCCCGCGCCACACGCCGCGCACCCCGCGCGCCCCGCTCCGAACTTTTACTCCAACCTACCGTGAACGCCAGACACCAATCAGTGACAGTGATTTCGTCGCAACTACTCTACCAACTTATTCGTGTTCTGGCCAAAACGAAATATTCAGTAAGTAACACATCCATGGTCACGTCACTTATTTATGTGACTTTTATGAACTGCTACTGCCATGAAACTTCGTGGATAAGTTGGTGGACCTTAAAACGGGCGCAGACCCGGGTTTCAGTGCCAGACGAGTGAAATTATTTATTTGTTGAATTATATTGAACAATTGTTGCGATCGAATTGAATACTATGTATTTCTGTACTTATAGTAAAGCTCATTTTTGTCTGTCTGTGTTGAGTGTGATCCGTCCACGATCTGTCCGCTCGCTCTACGGCGAGTCTGTCCCACGGATCATAGAAACAGATGTTAATTTTGATTCTATGGTCGGTGGTCTATTCCTATTATAGTAAGTTTATTTCATTTCGATTTGAATTTTCCATAGCCTTTTTGTCTTACAATAATTGATATTGTAAATTTTTATGACCATTATGTTATTAATTATTATGAAGGAATTCTTAATAGCAAACTCTGATATAACGGAAGAAACAAAAGCGCTGATCGGCGTAACTAAACGAATTACAAGACAGGTCAAATAAATAAATTAAATAGTTATGAACTTTTTATTCGAATACACTATTATATTGGTCTAAGATTCAGCCAAAATATATCTTATTTCTAGTCATTTATACCACGTGTACATAGGGAGTGCAGTGGGGAAGGTGTACAGTGCGGAAGGAGGTTATTGTAATATTTTGATACAGAGGTTTACGACTGTACGATATTTTATGAACTCACTATAGCAATAAGAGTGCAACCACAGGTGATCCGTATGTGTAATATAATAGTTAATTATATGATAGCGTAGAACTGGTTAGTGAGCGCGCCCGCGGCCGACACGTCACATGACGCACGTCACGACTAGATCACGACACCAACACGACACGACGCCGACACGACCGACGTGTTAAATAGTGACACTGTCGATTGAATAGGTATTTGCAAAGGCTCAGTTCCTTACCGTTCAAAGAAAATTGAGAAATAAACCCTAAAGTTTCTAAAGTAAATTGGGAAAATAAGAAATTCTTTGAAATAATGTTAGGTAGTAACTCTTGAAATGGTAAGAAAATGAAAACAGAACTAGCTAATTCTTGAACTAAGATAATATTGTAAGTACGTAACTAGACTGTGAGGCGCGGGCCGCGGGAAGACTGGATAGTGCAGGTTGTAGGTGTGCGCTAGTAACTGAATTTATATAAAAGTAATGTTAAAAAACTTGAAATTTCTCAATAAAATATAAATATGAATTATGTTGTTTTTTTCTGTTCCAATATTCCCTTCCTAGTTCGAGATAATGATTCGTTCCGTGTGTGGGGCCAGTGCGGTGCGGCAAGTACTTGGCTTATACCTACTCGCGACAAAGCGTTTCCCGATGCCAGACATCCTGTTATAATATGTATTTTCTATTAAATCACTACACAAATATAAAATAGTCAAAAGTACCAAATAAGTATCTATTTGATAATGTAACACAGATTAGCACAAGATATTCATACTATTACTAACGCTATATGGGCTGTGCATGAAATAAATGATTCATTCATTCATTCATGCAATTCTAATGGACAATGATAACCTACGTAGATCGATTATGCGACCTACCAATCACAACCATATCTGAAAATAAAAATATTTATTTTGCAAGTAGGCAACAACACATGGGCTCTTTCACATGTCTGAATCTACCAGCGTTTCGAAAGGTGACATCTGTTGAGAAGAAATCTAGTCGTAGTAGCCATCTAGCCAACCACCAAAGTTTTTAAATTTTAACGACCTACCTTGATTATGTCTGCCGGCTATATGCTCTACTCCAAGATACAAAAATACGATTGTTATGGAAAAATTACTAGGCCTTTGTTAGGGAATTTTAATCATCGGAGGACATTTCTCTTTGACTTAACTACCGTAATTAGTTCGCGCGGACGAAGACAAAAAACGGTTAGTCTGGGGAAGAGACAGAAGATAGAGACTCATTGCGTGCGAGCGAGATCACCGCCGTCAGGGTGCTCTGGATGCTGTGATGGATGGGTAGGGTTGCCAATTTTATCGAGAGTAAGATCCTGATAAAATTTACTTTTTCAAAGTGAACAAGCTTTTCCTCTTCATGATAGATAACGGATACGGTTTTTATGAGGCAGTAATGATGGCGCATGTAGGTTCACAGGGAAAAACATACTGATTCATGTTCATTGCCTTGAAAGAGTCGTCTCCTTAGTCTAGTATAGCACCCTAATGTTGAAGTTTATGTGAATATCATACATAACGAGTATTAGACCGGAAATGCAACGCGACGATGAAATATGCAATAACTACAGGTTTTCGCTTCGCAACAGCACTACAATAACTTGAACCATTATTCTTTTCCATCGTAAATTTTCGGTCTTTTCTTTTTTTCTAATTAAAGATCTGATCCGATAAATAATAAGTTAACATAATTCAGATCTAAGAAGTTGTTCACATTCATATTTTATCAGTCTTTTTAATCGGCAAAATTAGAGCGAACATTTTTGAAATGTAAAAATCCAAAAGAGTTATAGGAGTATGAACAAAGTTGAGCATGTTTGTTCATCCTTTCCGGCGAGGATGGGGGGGGGGGGGGCGTTATTAAAGAGGCGCTCATTAAGGGCCGCGGATGTCAAAGCGCCGCGAGCAACGTTTTTAACACAAATACGACATCACGTAGAGCAGCTACTCCTGCAGCTCTGGGACGCTTGCCTGCACTGTGTATGTATAATTCAACGTTTTCACGAGTACCGCGGAAATAACCGGTATGCAATAAAGACAGATGGCTTATACGAAGCAAAACATTATGCATGAAAAGCCAAAACTAAATTACAACAGCCTGTATTGTGTCTAATATTATTTTAACGCCTCAGATTTTCATGATATCTTTGAAGCCATCAAATAATGATCCGGTTGGATCGCACTAAGACAAGACGAAAATAATGATTTACCAAACTAAGTAGCCGGATCCAGTTCGGCGTCATTAAGACTGTCACTCGGCAATAAAGCACGTCAAAGTCCTCCAGTTCCTTTCCTCAAAAATCCTCGACTTTCAGACTTCATTTCAGAGAATAATTAAGTCAATAATCACACTTCTTTACGGAGCGCCTTTTAAAATCGCGCGGGCCGTAATTAAATATAATTAATGATCACGACATTTTTCAGCGACTTCTTTGCCTTTTACTTTTGTAACTCAATCTGTGCTTTGAGATGTAAAATCTCAACATTTTCCGCCGCTCGTGAAAGCTGAAACTTGCTAATCGATGACCATTAGTATCTAGTCAGTTAATTAAAAATTCGCATGCTAGTCAACATTTTAAGATGGATAGATCATAGATCATCACACTAATATATTTATAAATGCAAAAGTTTGTGAGTATGCATGTTACGTCTTCATGGCTGAAACAGAATTGAGTGAAATTTAGATTGGAGATAGCTTACCTATACTCAAGATTAACACATAGTTAACTGGACTAATGCTACTTTCTATCCCAACAAACTAAAAAGTTCCCCAGGTACCATAACCGAATGCCACGCGAATGAAATCGCGGGCAGAAGCTAGTAATATTATATGTAAAATCCGCTAAAGAAATTTGAGTATTTGATTGTTCTGTTTTTAGTTAAACAGATAGTGATTATTCGCCGTGCTGGTAGCAACATGTTAAGATTAGATAAGGACAAGAAGCCACAACGAGCGGCGCGCCTGCAGGTGCTTCCGTTTGATCTGCGGCGGCGGGAGGCGGCACGAAGGCGCGGCGTTTATCCAATTGAGGGATTCTTCCCCGATACCAATTTGCTTAGAGAAAAAACCGGACGTATTTATTTGAGATTCCTGTTTAACTAGCGAACAACAATTAAATTTGTATGCAACTTTATTTGCTCTAGAGCAAATAAGGGCTGCTTTGTGCTGAGTATTTAAGGCCATATTGATGAAATTAAAGCGTACTTAGTTCATGCATAAAAAATGTTCATGCATCGTATTCGCTGCCGGTGAGGTGTTATGCAAATGCGTGTAATGCCGGCACTTAGCGCTAATGCGCCGCTCGGCTGCAGTTTTAACGGGAGCTCCCGGGAATCCAATCTGCATCTTATCAACCGATACGACTTGCTGAGGTTTTGTGCGTCCTTGTGCGCGAATAAAATCATCAATATGAATTTAATATTAAATAAGTGTTCTCTCCTAACTCACCTCTGTCATGACGTTTACGTAGTTACGTAAATCGATTAATTACTTACATAGATGTAATATATTGCGTACTCAATTATTTTGTATGATAAGAAAAAAACAAGCAATTAGTTAACGAAATTTATGTAAATACAGTGGTGGTGGGCCATAAGTTTTTGCACTTTTAGAAACATGATAGAGGCAAAACTACAAATGCTATTTTATTAGGTATCAATTATAAGTAATAAGCAAAAAGTATATTTTTTATTTGTATAAACAATGTCGCCTAAATGAGCTCCGTCTTGTTGCTGGCACTCCTGCAACCGACTACGGAATTGTATGAAAATATCAGTATCTTTTCATCAATCATCACTTCTGGTACGTACGATTTGCAAAATATGGTGCGTGACATATCAAATGAAAAGGCTCGTTATGAGGATCTTAAATATACTTTTTTATAATTTTAAAATAAACGGTTTTGAAGTTATTTAGGAAAATAGGCAAAAAATTACCATTCCCCCTCCCCCTCCTTATCACCGAAACGACTGGACCTAAAATTTTGTAATATAGTAAATAAAGTAACATAGTAAATTTCATATAATCACAGAACCCTCTCCACTGGAGTTTAACTCGCACTTTTCCGTTTTTTTTTGGAATGGGTTTGAAAATGAAAATGAAAATGAAAATGAAAATGAAAATGAAAATATTTATTTTGCAAGTAGGCCTCACGGGCTCTTTTACATGTCTGAATCTACCAGCGCTTCGAAAGGTGACATTTGCTGAGAAGAAACGCCGCAAGAAACTCAGCAGTAAGTCTTTTTTCCACTTTAAAATTACATATAACTAAAACTAACATAAAAAGTGCAACAAATAAACCTAATGGGCACAAATTAATTATCTTATACAACTAATAAGGGAGATGTATAGTCTCCGCGTCTGAACAAGTAAATTTAAGTGCCTTAGAGATGTATAAAGTCTCTAAGGGTCATAATAATAAGAATAATATTAAAACAGAGAAAACATCTAAATTGATTAATCTAGGTTACATGGAGATGTAGACAGTCTCCATGGTCAAGTATAAAGATGGAGATGTAAGGTCTCCAAATATCAAAAACAATCTGAAATATAACATTTCATGTCCTAATAATACAAATATTATTGGCTATTAAGCCAAAAGGTCAATAACAGTTTATTAAGGAGACACAATAGGAAACGGAGACAGCCCCAGGAAACGACATACAGACTCCCGGACACTACGAGGTTACACTGTTGCGTTTCTTGGCCTCAGAGCTGGCCAAGCTTCTTTATCATTTAAATAATCTTCAACTCTATAATATCCTTTCTTAAGCAGCGAATCTTTAATGTACCGTTTAAATGGATTAACAGACAAGTCCCATGCTTCAAGGGGAACTTTGTTGTAGAATCTTATGCAGTTCCCCAAAAAAGATTTACTTACTTTCTTAAGGCGAAACTTAGGAACAAGGAGCTTATTCTTACTACGTGTATTAAAATTATGGACATCAGACACTTTCTTAAAACCTTTAATATTCTTGTGCGTATACAAGATCACCTCATAAATATACTGTGAAGCTACTGTAAGGATGTCAATTTGTTTGAAACGGTCTTTTAACGAATCACGGCAGCCCAGGTTGTAAATGGACCGGACTGCTCTCTTCTGTAGAATAAAGACCGTTTCGATGTCAGCCGCCTTACCCCAGACCAGGATGCCATAAGACATAATACTATGAAAATAACTAAAATAAACAAGTCGCGCTGTTTCCACATTGGTAAATTGACGAATTCTTCTTACAGCATATGCAGCAGAGCTCAGTTTGTCTGCAAGAACAGATATGTGTGGACCCCATTGTAAATTGCGGTCAAGAGTTAGCCCAAGAAAAACTGTCTGATCTACAAGAGATAGGTTTTCTCCATTTAAAGTAAGGGCTGCGTCTACCTGTGTAACATTAGGTAAAGAAAATTTAACACATTTAGTTTTCTTCGCATTAAGAAGCAAATTGTTAGCTGTAAACCATTTAAGCACTTCCTTCAAGGTGTCGTTGATATGACTATAGTCTTCCTGCTGTCGATTTACTTTAAAAATCAGCGAAGTATCATCAGCAAATAAAACTATGTCACACTTGTTATTTATAAGGCTAGGTAGATCGTTTATATAAACAAGGAAAAGGAAAGGGCCCAAAATAGATCCTTGGGGCACTCCGAGCTTCACAGGTAAACCAGAAGACTGCACTTTGTTAACTACTACTTTCTGAATCCTCTGGCTAAGATAAGATTTTACAAGGTTTAGTGCTTTAACTGATAATCCATAGTGCTTGAGCTTATATAAAAGTGTCTCATGCTCAACACAATCGAATGCTTTTGAGAGGTCGCAGAAAATACCAATCGCATCTTGCGAATGTTCCCATGCTTCATAGATATGCCTAATAAGCACCACACATCACAATAACCACGTTACTTTCCTGTAAAACGGTCTATCAAATATATAAAATAGTCAAAAATATAAAAAATGGCGTTTAATTTCCCATCATCCTTTGTACCGCACAATTAATAGTTTAGAAAAAAATCTGTGTTGCTATTTGCAAAAACTTCTGGCCCACCCTGTATGTTTAATAGGTCCGTCATAGTCTTCTATATATATAAAAGAAGATGCTGACTGACTGATCGGGTGACATATCAACGCACAGCCAAAACTACTGGAGCTAGAAGTCTGAAATTTGGTACAGGTATTCTTTAGGTAATGTAGGCGCCCGCTAAGAAAGGATTTTACGAAAATCAATCCCTAAAGGGGTGAAAAAGGAGCTAACAATTTGTATGGAAATCCGTGATTATTAACATGAAAATGAGAATTTAGTCTTCTGAATAGAAACAAAGGCGCACTGCAAATGCATTTTGAAAAAATCAAGCCCTGTAAGGGTGAAAATGATTGTAAATTGATTTTGGGGTAGTTTTGAAATTCCATCCCATAAGGGGCAAAGTTTATATGGAAAATACCGCGGGCGAAGCTGTGGCGGGTTCTCTAATCCTGTCATATTTATTTAGTAAATGGAAACTGTGAAAAGAACATAAGGTAAAACTAGCTATATTAAAACGATTTTGACGAGACGTTGATAGTTTTTTTTTTAATTCTAGATTAGTCGATAGGTCGAAATAGTTGCAGTCACGATGTTTCAAAACTGGCGTCATTGTTGTCATGTTCATGCAAACCGCAGGAATATGCTTGACATTGAGAATTCGTTGCAATTTGTGTTATTTCGTGGCAGATTAGGCAGATTAGATTGCGTACGGTACTGAAGGTCTATTGCGTGTCGCGTGATGGAAGGCGATAGCGCGGCAGGGGCGCGCTCGGCTCGCGCTGATACCGGCGTGAACATCACCACGTGCCCGTGTTTCCATAATAGATAATAATCTCGAAAATTATGCATACTCTGGTTCTTTAGTACTTTCACGATATTAATCATCAAACGCGGGTTCATCGGATGTTGGTGTATTGATCCATCTTGAAGGTCCTTCGAAATAATGTTAAGGAGACCAGAGTTTCCTTTCAGTCTAACTACCTATATTATGTACTTATTTAAAAGTGGAAATGCATGTGAGGCAGATTAACTGGGTCTCTACTGCTTCAAAATGTTCGAGTTTTACTTAAGGTGTTGCAGTCAGAAGATGCCCATCTCTACGATAGTAAAATAGTAAAATCCCGACTGAAGTCATATTAGTGAAATAAGTGGGATGTAGCGGCGGGGGCGCCGTCTCGGGCGGTCGTAACTCGTAACTGGTTTACGGCCGACGACGGAGAGCGCTCAATAAACACTCTTTAATCGCTTCCTTGGAGACACCCACGACGTCCTCCGTCCGAGGGCCGGCTGTAAAGAGATCGTTAACTGCTGGGATAGGTTTGTGACAATTAATTGGAGGAAGTTGGTGTTTGCTCTAAAATGCATAGGTTCAAACGGAAGTTGTCTTTGATGCTTATTTTAAAAAGGTTCCGACAAACGGAACTTTTTGGATACTCTCCCGGGATTGTAGACAACATAATTGAAAGCAAAAACCTTCATATCAACTCTCAAAATTCAAAATGCCTCTTTATTTAATTTAATTAATTTATTCAACAAAAAAGTATATTACAATTTTTTATGACATAAATTGGCATCTTTTTTGTCATTGGTTCATAAGTCTATTTTGTAAGGTTTATTTTGTCTAGGTTGTCAGGGCTGCTGCGGGAAAGTTAATAAAAACAATCTTTTGTACAGCAAGTTCTTTATTGAAAGGATATAGTTATCAATTGGTTCCTCCTTCACATACCTTTAATTTTTTTGTTTAAATCATACTTCTCTACTTTTTTTTTATTTACCTAAAGGGTCGCTAGCACGCTTGGTCAATAACTTTCTCTACAAATTTGCTCACACTATATGTCCCTAACTAACTGGATTAGAGGGCTCCTGTACCTTGGACGGTGGGACCTTCCCCGTCCCCGGAGTGCCGTCTCGTGCCCGACGCTCCCGGAGAAGCGTGGCTTAGGGCAACACCTGCTTGTCTTGCCCAGTAGACCCACACCGGGCCGGTACAGAGAGCTGTCTCGTCCACTTTTCACTAACGAAGTTTAAATCATAACCAAGCACCTCCTACAAACAACACCACAATGTAAAATAATACTCAGATAAGTCTTGGCGGTCTGATGGACCTTGTTCAGGACCAGAACAACGAGCGGCACAATGAAGACAGATAGATACCTTTAAGGAAGGTGAGTCCTGCGTCATTAACACTTGACTCGCTGTCTACTTAAGGGGGTGCTTATCCACAGACCCTGCAAAACCAGACAAACTGTTCATCATCATGGTCGTGGTGATATGAGGGAATCTCATAGCAAAGCTTATATACCAGATTCGGTATTAGAGTACAGTGAATTGCCACACGCCGTTCCAAACACAATGAAATTATACTGCCACACTATTCACCACACACAATCTGGAAAGAAATGTCACCGTCATTATTGCACGTCCTGTCAATAAAAGATGCCATTAGGTCGTGGAGATATCATCGAAAACTCACCAGCTACGAATATAAATTCGACACCACACCCAGTGCCCTTCAATAAAATCTTTCTAAGACGCAATTAATTCGGTGATACCATATCTAGAGATCCAGTTCCCGCTCAGAAGCTTCACTGACGATGACAGCTTGAAGCATATCAGATTATTTAAATATAAAAGGCGCACCCTGGAACCATTTGATCACAAAGAGAAGGAAAAGCCATACCTAACTGGACAGGCTTAATAAATCTACAATTCCTATCATTCAAATAGTTCCGTGATAATATTGGAGTTTGCTGAACTGGCAACACCTCTACATGACGGAGCTAAATTTGACAACCGACGTATTCGAGTCTCTTTTATTCCTGCCAATACAAATGTTTGGTGTATAAGACCCTTAAAAATAACCACTCTACAATTTGAATTTTTTTATCTACCTTTTCCTTACATGTACAAGTAGATAAATAAGGGCAGTTTAACAAAGTGAATGTATGCGTCGTCAGCTCACCGTACTAGTAAAAACTGTACCGCTGTTGAGCAGGATTCACCGTCCACAATTATTACCTAGTTTAAATAGCTAGAACTAAAAAAATATTAAATATTTTCTAACCAAACGGGGGGTAAGCAATGCACAGCATCGTCGCTGATGACGCTTAGCTTAATGGTTGACATAATATATGTAAAATACTACGATGGATGCTATGCTCTGATTTTAGATATTGATTATTACTATAACTAAACATTTCGCGACACCATCTAGTGTGCGTTACCAAAAATAGTCCTAATCCGACAAACGTCATTTATTGCGGTTTAACAATTCAATAAACATTGGCTTGTTGGATTATTATCGGTATTAACCATAATTATCGAACTAATCTCGTTTCTATCATTTTTTATGAAAATATGCATGTTTAATGTCTTTATTTTTATTGTTGTAGATTAATATGAGCCATAAATAACTTTGAAATTATAAGCAACACAATACAATACAATACAATACAATACAAATACTCTTTATTGAACACCACATAAAACATATTGGAAAAAGACAAAGAAATAGGCAACACGGTATACAATAGGCGGTCTTATCGCTAAGTAGCGATCTCTTCCAGACAACCTTTTGAAAGAAGAGATGGCATAACAGACTTGCAAAGGCAGGTGGTGAATACTATAGTAAACATTTGAAGTACACAAAACCGCTAACATACAAAACACTTACATAAGCACATACTATACACAGATACATAAATACATACATACATATAAATATACATAATTATAATAGAAAGAAAACCTAGTCAACAACACAAAAGAGAGAAAGATAAAAGCAAGAAAAAAATGGTGGAAAAGAATGGACAGACTCCAAAGTTTACAAAGGTAGTGACAAATAGTGCTCTTTTAATAAACCTTTAAATATAGGAAGAGACTTAGCACGCCTTAAATCCGAAGGTAAGGAGTTCCACAACCGAATAGCTTGAGAAGTAACTGAATTAGCATAAAATTTTGAGGAAGAAGGAGGAACAGCCAGAAGGAAGTTTTGAGAACATCTAAGGGTCGAGAAATAGCTGAAACGCTCTTTGAGGTAGCGAGGAGTTGCAGGGAAGAAAAGTATGCCATATAGAAGTGTAAGAATGTGAAAGTTCCGGCGAAAGCCGATAGGAAGCCACTTAAGTTGTGAGCGAAAACTAGAGATATGGTCGAATTTACGTAACCCATAAATGAAACGAATGCATAGATTTTGCATACGCTCAAGTTTATTAAGCTGCTCCTCAGTGAGATCCAGATAGCATACATCAGCATAGTCCAATATAGGGAGGAGAAGCGACTGTGCAAGCGCAATTTTGGTGGCATGTGGAAGAAAATTTCGGAGCCGCCTCAAAGAACCCACAGCAGCAAACATTTTCCTGCTAGTGTTATTTACTTGAGGAACCCACGAAAGGGTACGGTCCATGATAACACCAAGGTTCTTAACCTGATGTGAGTAAGGAATTCGAACGCCATCAAAATAGACAGAAGGCAGATTTGCAAAATCGACTCGAGAAACAAGCTTAGAACTGCCAATGATAATGACTTGGGACTTTGATGGATTAACCTTTAATCCATAGCTATTGCTCCAGTTTAATATACGAACCAAGTCATTATTTGTAGCATCATTAACGGAATGGAGATCACCAAGCACGCCCTGAGAATAGATTTGGAGATCATCGGCATAAAGGTGATATGAAGAGAGAAGGCTATGGGTAATGGAATTTATAAATATAGAAAAAAGCAAAGGAGACAGCACGCCGCCCTGCGGAACGCCGGCAACTGTACTGCACCAAGATGATCGAGAAACTTCCACCTTTATCCGCTGCCGACGATCAACCAAGTAACTATGAAACCATTCAATAACCGCAGGAGATATGTTAAGAGACCTGAGTATTGCAAGCATAACGTCAAAATCAACTGAATTAAAGGAATTACTGAAATCCAACAGAGCCAAGACTGTCAGTTTCCTGCTGTCCATTCCAATCCGAACATCGTCAGTGATTTTGACAAGAGCGGTAGCCGTACTGTGACCAGGGCGAAAACCAGACTGAAAGGAGTTAAGAAGGTTATTCTTGGTTAGATAGGAACCAAGTTGCTGGTGCACTAGACGCTCCAGAACCTTGGAAAGGAAAGGAAGAATGGAAATGGGGCGATAATCAGAAAATGATGAGGGATTGGACTTTTTGGGTAAAGGGACATAACACAACACAACACATATATTTGTGCCAAAATATATTAATATTTTCTTGTATAAGCCTCATATATTTCAAAAAAATAATTATGTTTCTGAGTTATTATCATTATCAAACACATCCTTCAGCCACAGGCGCTAGACGTAAGAAACTGTGATCTAGGTAGGCTATTATTTTAACCTTCTGCCTACCTCATGATACGCACAATTGGAGCGATAGGTACGGCCTGAGTTGGTGCGATGGGTGGAGCGGCGGCATAGACCACTCACATAGTACAGGTTGGTGCATGTCTGTCCTAATGGCAGCACTTTTTTTTTTTTTTTTTTTTAACGGAGTGGAAATGCATTATGCATACCCCCGCGCCTGGGTAAGCGCAGGGGTTATGTGGGACTCTCTCCCAAGGGGGAGCATACCCACTAAAACCACTCCGGCGTTACCCTCTTTGCCGTTTTCGGGGGCGCCGTGGGATCCCGAAGATTCAACCAAAACGACGCCCCCCGGCCGCCCCGGTTTACACGGGGGCCACCCGCACCAAGGAGGGAAGGATCAGTAACGCTACGACCCTCCCCTCAGACGTGTAGAGCCGTGCAATGCGGGCAGGAGATCTCCATCTCCCACCCGCTGGCCCTATTGGGGGATGAGGCGAGCCGCAAACTGGGCTCGCCTCCTTCCCCTCCGTCTGCGCCGGAGCGGGTGCGCGTCGACGCTGTCTTCGCGCCCCCGCTCCGCGGCCTCCTTCTGCGAGACGACGGTCTCGCAAAAGGAGGCAATTGCCTCCCAGGATCTCTCGCTGCTCAGCATGGCCGAGACGACGCTGTGAAGCGAGAGATCCTCCCTCCCTATGGCCGTGCATAGAGCGCGGCGCTCCGTACCCCAGCGGTTGCACACCTCAAGGGTGTGCTGAGCCGTGTCATCCGGAGCGCCGCACTCGTGGCACGACTGGCTCTCTTCCCTCCCAATGTTATGCAGGTAATGACCGAAGCAGCCGTGCCCGGTCATTACCTGCGTGAGCCTATACCCCAGCGTGCCATGCTCCCTCTCTAACCAGAGGTCGAGCGACGGGAGGAGTGCCCCTATGGTGTGGGTGCCATAGGGGGAGTCCTCCAGGTCGCTCTTCCAGCGGTCCCTCATCCGCAGCTCGGTCGCGCGCCTCGCCCGGGCGACCTCTTCTGGGGCCGGGCTCTCCCCTCTCGCCCTGGCCTCCACCCGCATTTGGTATGTGCTCGCCTGCACCTGAGCATCCAGCTCCCACGGCGGGGTGCAGGCGAGGACGCACGCCGCCGCATGTGCCACCGTGCGGTAGGCCCTGCAGCTGTCTAACTGTCATACCAATCCACTCCCACACACGGTCAGTTCTAACTGATCCAATCGGTAGCGTCATGCCGATTGGACGATAGAAAGCATGGTGTGTGACTGCCATAAATTGAATGGAATCGAATGGAGTCGTGGACCAATCGTCGGGTCGTCACTGTCGAATGCTAAACGGCGATCCAGTGACGTCCCAATAAGACGATGAGGGTTCCTCTTTCTTCGGCATAATAATGTTAAGCAGAATAATATTACAGCATTAACCTATTCAGCATATCACTTGAGCTACAGGCCATGCTTTAGCAGTAAAAGATTTCCTCAACCATCAGTTATGTTGTTTTTTGTAAAATCCCTTCATTTGCGAATTGCACTATCATGATTGACAGTTTAATCGCTGCCACTGTAGTCGCGCTCGGTTGCACTCAGTATTTAATCAAGACTCGTTTACATTCAAAAGATGAATTAATATAATTATACTTTATATTTGAAATTCAATTTGTTTATTATCTCTTTGATTTGAAAAATACGTTAATCTTGAGATGTATTATGATTGTTTACAATATGAACGAATAACATAGAATTAATGATAATGAATATTCTTTAAAGAGCACTAATTTGGTTCTACGTCCTACTTTTAACTTTAGGTGGCATTTGCTGATTTACATCCTTTATCTGTATTTATTAAAAATATGTGCCATATCGCGTAAGTTGCAACAATCTATTGGATATACTGTTGGTCCACGACTAACATACAAAGAGTATGCTCTATATAATGCTCAAAATTGCTCTTTACTATCCTACCCTACTAATAAATGTGAAAGTATGTTAAGATGTTAGTTGCTCAACCACGTGCTAACGGCTGAATGGATTTGGATGAGATTTAGCAGATAAATAGACCACTATATCTTGGAATAAAATGTAGGATAATTTTATTGCGATAATGTAGGCGGTATCCAGTGAGATAATTTACGAAGAAAGTAGTGGCGGATACCAAATATAGTTATCAGTTAGTAACCCAGGCTTGTCGTTTGCTATGATAGACTCAAAAAAAGTTAACATTCTGATGGCGGGAGATATTATGCTATAAACGCAGAGGATAAATTAGTATAAATCAGTAAAAAGTACTGAAAAATCGGCCGGTGTGCGCCTGCTCGAGCTCATATCGCGCCTGTGGCATGCAAATGCCGGCGCTCTGTTGAAACCTCGGCCGCGCAGCGCCGCGGCAGCTCCGCGTTGCACAAGTATTGCGTTTACTCTTGACAACATACTCGAAATTGTACGTACAGTGTAAAAGTGGCATCTTTATGAAGGGGTTCGCCTTTTTCCTAAATAACTTCAAAACAATTTATCTCAAAATTATAAAAAAAAATAACATTCTCACGAGTCCTTATTTGATATGTCACCGCCAGTTTGCAAAACTTTTTTTTAATTTATAATTTACCTCCCGGAAGTAGTCCCCATGTTTAAAATTAATTTATTTACGTTACGGACGTGTTAAGGTCGCCGTTCGGTTCAATAGTTTCAGAGCAAATTGGCTGTGATAGACGGATGGACAGACAGACGAGTGATCCTGTAAGGTTTCCGTTTTTTCCTACGGAACTCTAATAAATTAATTTTTACTTCGCATAATATTTGTAGGGTTCCTTACCTCAAAAGGAAAAAAGGAACATCCTATAAGGATCACTTGTTTGTCCGTCTGTTTGTCGGTAAAGAACTTTTTCTCAGGAACGCGTGGAGGTATCAAGTTGAAATGAATATCAAATACTGAAATTTGCAATCTAGTGAAGCTGTGAAAAAACCAACCCTCTAAGTCACCGCAAACAAAAGATACGGCCGTTTATTTCGAGGGAATCAAACCTATAGGGTAGGTATACTTCCCGTTAACCTAGAACCATGAAATTTGGCAAGAAGCAGTGTCTTATAGCACAAATAAAGGCAAAAGTCGGAAGACCGTAAATCTGTAATTACATCACATAAAAAAAATAGTTATAACAAAACAACCGTCGCAAGCTTCGAATCACACTCTACGATTGCACGGAGATAGGAGCTTGCGAAAGTTATTTTTTGTCTTATTTCATAGGTTGGTTGTAAATGGTTACTCCGTTGTTAAAAGCATTTCTTTTTCATTATTAGGGTTCCGTACCTACAAGGGACTGTTTTATTTTTCATAGGTATGTACGGAACCTTCGGCGCGCGAGTCAGACTTGCACTTGACCGGTTTTTTTATTTTACTTTAATTTTACTTGCTCCGATTATATTAACACTTGTTCTTTGCGGGGAATTAGCACAAAATCTGATTCAAATCATTTAGTCAGCTAATTCAATTGGCCACCTGTGGGCTCTATTATAAAAGCCGAAAGGTGGCCAATTCCCTAAACAAAAGTTCATTCCACTTGTGCCGTAGACCAACCTTCTGCACTGCCGCCGGGATAAACGAAGACAAATGTTCCTTCCTTCCCTTACCAATAATCTGAGATAATTTCGCTCCCTCAACCCTCTGGTACAGTTCTACAACTTTTATAAGAAACGTGATTTAAAGAACAATAGCCTTTTTGTCAACGGCATAAGACCTTTGACGCAAGACTTATTTCCCTGGTAGTGTAACGAGCGGCGCGGGCGCCCCTGTTTGCCCTCATCTGCATTCCGCGCGCGCGCCGGGCCGGGCGGACCGAGGCCGGCGGAGGCATTCAGTTATTGAATTCTGAGGTGTGCATTGACGCGGTATGAGTATAGAGATCAAGTATGGGTGCCTGTTTGTAAAGATATAGGACTGCAGGTTTTTAAAATAATCCGTAGATTGGAAAATCTGTTAAAAAGCAAAATAAATAAAAAGCGACGACAGTTTTAAAAACCTAATGTCTAAATTATCGTATTATAGAGGTTCATTAATATAATGGTGCCATGAAATAGTTATTTATGCTGCAAGTGCGGAAAGTAGGTGATTTCCTTCGAGTGGCATTTTTATATAAGTTGTATAAGACGACACGAGTCGGAAATCATCTTACGCACGTGTATCATAGAACGTTTTACTGTGCCATGTGGCCACTTTTTATATGAATGATAATCTGTACTTGACTAATTTATAAAACTTTTCTGAAATAATAAAAACTCTTTGCGTCGGGCTGACGAATGAGTAAAAAAGACTGTTAAATAAAAAGCACTAGTGTGAAAAAGTGGGACTTTCCGGACAATTTGGCTGGCTTTGCGAATGCTCTTTTCATGAGTGCAAGTACTCCAGGCGACTTGTACAACAGCTGCTTATAGGTTCACATTTTATTAGTTAATAGTCAGGGCCTCTATTCGGTACTGCTAAGTGATTTACTATATCGGCACTAAAATATCAAAAACGCGCATGCGTCGTTGTTTTGTGTTTGACGTGCACATTCGTAGTTTTGGCATTCTAGTGACGATGTAGTAAATCAATTAGCAGTGCCCAGAAATCACTTCTATTAATACTTATAACTCCAACTATAGACGAGTAGGTAAAATCTGAAATGATGGCGTCTGCTATTTACCCTGCACTCTCAGTTTACGAGGTAGCTTCTTGTTCAGCATATTGGTACCACTTGAGTACCAGCCACCACAGAATAGATGATAGCACAAGTGGCATCACAAACACTATTTCAGTGCATTTATTTACACAAATGGTATGAATTGAAGTCATCGACCAAATAACATCTAGCAGAACCAAATGAGTTAAAAAATGGTCTCGTCGGGGATATTTAATTGTCAGCTGTGACGGTAATCGCTATCATCAGCTTGCCATTAATCGACGCCGAATTTCACAGTAATCGGTTGATCAATTTTAATGAGAGGCGCTCGGCGCAGATCGCCCTGCCCTCTCATCAGAGCGCCCTCGCAGCGCGTGCTCTAAATTGCAAATATAGTCACAAGAAGTATACGCATTAAAAAAATATAATAATATTGCAAAATTGCAATATAATTAATTATAAGGTACATAGAGAACTCGATACATAATAACGAGCCGAGTGCCGCGTTGCGTAGGCGCCGTGTAGCGTGTGCGCTGCACCTAGACCAGAGCTCTCTAAGCGGTTCTAATCTCTGTTATGTCATCAAAATTAAGAGCCCGCTTATTTATGCTTTTCAAAGTGTTTTAATTTAATAGCTCTTATAAAGAGCAAAAATAAAAAAAAAACTTCATTTAAAACAGTACAAACGTAGCTTCAACCTTCTAGAAATAACATAGCATCATAAAATCATGTCAATAAAAATTTCATCAAAAAATATGTCTAACATTCTAACTTATGATATGAGGGAAAGAAATCGTTTTTGAGAAGTAATATCAACACATCGTAATGTGATAGTATGCGACATGTGGCACAGTGTTGGCGGTAAAATTACATGAAAGTTAAATCGCTAACTGCTACACGATGCTTTACAAAGCGGGCTCCTAACATTTAAATGAGTGAAGTTTTTATGCTTTCCAGTGCTTTATGATGGTGAAGCGCACATGCGCGCCGTGTGTGCACATGCGCCCCATTGGACACGCACGCATACACATGTGTATGTGAGTGTGCAGCTAATTTCGTTTGTCTTGCAGCGAAACTCATTAAAACTCCAAATTCGCGGCGCGACGCCTCGGGCCGTATTTTTAGGGATCCCGGTTACAGTTGGGGTCGTTTGAAATGGACCACTTCTCATGTAATACTTACTACTACTTCTGAGTGAATGACTAATATTGCGAGACATCCAAATGTTGGTTCATGTCATATGAGAAGCCTATCCAACTTATATCAAATACGAGCATATAGCAAAGACAGACGAAGTTACACCGTAAGTAACATAATACGTACCTATTGAATGAGCCTCAAATTAGAATTCCCTATGCTACGGGTACCTACTAGACTAAAGAACGATACGAATATTGATAATAATATATACAACTAAGCATCCATGATTCAGATAGGCTTATTACTCAAAGCCCGAACCCGCGCCCTTTGTCGAAGAAGGCAGTGGTACTTCCACTATGCCATCGAGAAAGTCATTGTTAGCGTAATTGCAGTAAAGTACAAAATAGTAATATAATCTCAGTCCGTGGAACCGCGGACACGAGGGGCGTCTCAGGACGCTGCAGATTTTTTTCGGGAGGAGTTTAGAGGCGGCGCGCGGAAGCAATATGCCGGGACAAAGCGGAGAGGGAGAAGCTTTTATTAGTATTATACATCGTCGGTGCGAATTACAAAATCGCTGTGTTTTTGGTCTACTTTTCAGGAGACAGTTAAAACAGTTTTTTTCTTTAATAGTAACCTAACATGCGTGGTTATATTTTTTTATGATAACTAGGTAACTTTTACATCAATATAAATTAAACTAAATTTGTTAATAAGTTATTAGTAATACATGACGTAAACGGAAATATTGGTACATAGCGGGCTTAATTTGTAACATTAAAAATCGCTATGTAACTAGCGGTCACATGACTATTTTCTTAAATGGTGTTTTTAGGAAATATTTTGCAACACGGTTTTTATTCACTATATTCCAAGATATCTTACTACTAAAAATCGCCATTTGTAAAAATATGACAACAATGCCAATGATAAAATATCGCTATGTGCATCAACGAACACAGCGAAATAAAACGACCACTTTCTTAAATGTGCGTTATTATTTATAATCCGCTAATAGCCCAATTTAACATATCGAATTGATCAAGGTACATTTTTGCCTACTAACACATAAACCAGTACTGAAAACAAGATTTATTTTGTGGGCTGATGTTGAAATTAAAACCAACACGTTTGGTATTATAATGCTCTTGGAAGGCAACTGCTTGAGTTTTTACAGAAAATACCAAAATTGTTATATGCGTGCCTATAATATTTGAGAAGTTCCATCGATTCTTCATAGATCCTCTCATCAGATCTCACTTTTACTATAATGGGACCAACTGTGAGGTATACTCTATCGATTAAAAAAGAATCATCTAAATCGGTCCAGCCATCTCCGAGTAATCGGGGAACATACATAAAAATAAAAAGCTTCCGATGAATTGAGACCTCCTCCTTTTTGAAGTCGTTAAAAAAAAAACACCTAGTGTTTTTGGGATTCGCACCGACGATATACTAAGTGAAAAAATCTGCATTGGCTTTTTTATTGAAAAATTACTTGAAAATTTCACTAAAACAATGTTGAGGCACTAAAACGTCTCTCGAATCAGCAACATCCCGGTGCAAGCCTCGACGCTTTTCAGTGGTGTCTTGAATACTTAATAAAAAACTAACGCGTTATTTTGTGGCTCTGGTGTAAAACGGGGACGGCTCATTCAGTGCACTCATTAGAGGCGCCGACGACCCAACGTGGTGCCTCGTGGCACATACGACAAACAAAATTAATAATATAGCTATTTCCTGGTATAAGCAAATATTTACTCTTGCATGTGATCCGGTTTGAGCGAAGTGGATCCACCTGTTAGACTGCGATTTCTGGTCGTAAGTTTGTTTCCCGCCATCGGCAGATGCTGGTACCAAACAATATTCGTAATTGTTTGGGGCTTGGTTTTGAGTTAGGTCATCAAACAGGGTACCTATTAAAATTTTGGCCCTTGAAATGTTATAATAGTAATAATAATAAGAATACCATTTAATTCAGTAAAAAAGCTCATACATAACTTAACCTTTTAACTGCCTAGCATGTCTGAGAAGTAACACGAATTTCAACTTTAAGTCAAGGTATGAAGGACTTTTTAACCCTGTATCCGCTGATGGCTGCAGCCGACTGTGGCAGTCAAAAGGTTAAAGACTTAATATGTATGTTGTAGATGTTATTTGTTGTATAGTTATTTTGCCTGATGCTGGCAAATAAGTTCCTCAAAAAGAAAAAGAAAAACACGTTTAAGTGTTAAATCTTATCCACTTGATAAATCGGTGTGGGCGATAAAGGTGGTCGGTAGGGGGCGCCGCGGATCGCCACGCTGCATTGCACCCTCAAACCACAGCCAACAGCCAAATAAATAAATAAATAAACAGGGTCAGCTGCACCACTCTGAATTTTAAACCTAGTTGTTTAGTTAGTTTATACTAGTATTATTGAAGGGTATCCTAATCCACGCATCTTTGGAAACAGGTATTTACAATATTGTAGAATACATCAGAATATATACGCTACCACTCTAGTACCTAATTCAGTAGTAATAGTTTTCTGATAGAACTAGCTAAAGTAATTCTGCATGAGCGTCACCCTTTTGTGCTTCATAGTCAGTTATTTATAATTAAGTGTTTATTGCGTTGATGACATACATTTCCTTGTGCTATTTTGATACACCTAAGTAGTAATCAAACCGAACAGTAAAATGCTTTTAAATAATATTAATAGTAGAGTCCGAGTAGAGAGCGCCGAGTGTTAGTTTGGAGCCTGAGCGTAAGCGAGCGCGAGCGCAATAAATCACTGAATGCGAGGTGCATAATCTGCTTTTCTTTCAACTACTGCAAAAAGTTGGTAAAAGAAAAGTTAAAAACTAAAACCAGATTAGCGACGTAAAAAGTATATTGTCCCTATATTGATCCTTTTTTTTTTTTATGCTGGGAAAATGCATTTACGCATCCCGCCCGGTGGGGGACCGGGACGGATATGAGGGACTCCCGGCCAGAATGGCCGAACTACCCTCTAAAAACCCAGCGTTCTCCCTCCAAGCCGAGTTTAGCCAGGGTCGCGGGTTCGCTTGCGCATTCGACCGCGGCCCTCTCGGCAGGCCCACTTACTGCAGGCCATGACATAGGAGGAGCGTCCCGGGAGAAATCAGGGCGCTCTCACTCCGGTGGATCACTATGGACGGTTGGGGTCCCCCGACCCCGCCGCCTGTTCCACTACGGCGGGGTGAGCATATGCGCGTAGCGCCGTCGTGCCCGCCCCACTCTCCGTCTGCGGTTTGGCGGGGCAAGAGGATCGTCCTCCCGCCCACGCTCCGCGGCCTCCTTCTGTGTTATCACCGATTTACAGAAGGAGGCCATTGCGTCCCAGCACCTCTCGCTGTCGAGCATCTTTAACACGATGGTCGGCAGCGAGAGGTCTCCACCCACGACGGCAGCCAGGGTGTGTCTCTGTGGACCCCATGCCACACATTCTTCGACGGTATGGCGCACCGTACCGTCCCCGGGCCGTGACGAGCGTGTCATCCGCGTAGCAGATCACGCTCGTCTTGGGGAGAAGTGGACCGCGCAACAGCCAGTCGAATCCGACGTTCCACAGGACGGGCCCCAGTACGGAGCCCTGTGGAATGCCAGACTCGACGCGATGGTGGCTAAGCTCCCCATCCGCACCCTCCCAACAGACCACCCTGTCACGGAGATAATCATTCAACAGCCGCCGGAGATAGGTAGGTACTCCATGGAACCGGAGTGCCTCTAGTATGGTCCCGAACGGCAGGCTGTTGAATGCGTTCCTGACGTCAAGAGAGATCGCCAGGAACACTTCTACCCCCTCCACTGCTTCAACGGATCGAGTCTTCAAGGTGTTCAGGGCGTCGATCGTTGATCGCCCCGCCCTGAACCCGAACTGGGCCTCCGATAGATTCGGACCGATCTCCTCCAGATGCCGGACGAGGCGGTTTGCAAGGATTTTTTCGAACACTTTCCCGACCTCGTCCAGCAATATAATCGGCCGATAAGCCCCAGAGGCCCCCTTCGGGATCAGGGCGAGACGGCCTTCCTTCCAAGGCTTCGGGAACCGGCCGGTGCGAAGACATGCATTGAACGTTTCCCGAAGCCAATCCTCCAATTCACCCGCCGCAATGTACAGCGCCTTTCCGGGTACTCTGTCCGGCCACGGTGTGGTCTTCCGGCCCCTCAGCCTATCGAGAGCTACCCCCAATTCACCGCCCCTAATGGGGGGGATATTCCCAACCTCAACAACCTCGTCTTCTGGTCGGGAGAGAGGAACCATAATAGGTGGGGTGTGCCCCGTGGCTTCGGGAAACAGCTCGCTCACCACACCCTCTAAGATGGCCGGCTCCAGGGTCTCCGTTGGCGGAGCGCCCAGCGCACTAAGCTTTTTCTGCGCCGCGCGGTACGGGCGCCCCCATGGATCTCTATCCAGGTTCCTTAGCAGGTCCTCTCTGCACTGGGCCTTGGCCTTACTGATGGCCAGCTGGAGTGCCTTCTTACACACCCTGTAGGTGCTCCATAACTGACCTTCCAATGCCGCATCTCGGCCAATATGGCGGCAGCGGCGACGACGGCACCGGGCGTACGCGCGTCTCGCCTCATTTGCCTGCGCTCTAAGGTTGGCAATTTCCGGCGTCCAACAGTAGACCTGCCGGCGCGGGGGGCGCCGCTTGGCCCTTGGCATGGCCGCGTCGCAGACTGAAGTGAGCGCGGAGCGGACGCGCCCAGCTAGCGCGTCCACATCGGGGCCATCCGCCGCCACCTCAGTTGCTTGCCAGCGTGCCAGAATGGCAGCTTCTTTGGCCAGGTCCCTGTCCATTTGGGCCAGGGTCCAGCGAGGGAACCGACTGGGGCCACCCGGTGGGGCAGCGGGCCCCGAGGCGGAGACCTCAAATCGGATGTAAAGGTGGTCCGACAAGGTCTCTAGGTCCTCCTCCACCCGCCATCGATGCACCCTGCGAGCGACAGAGGGGGTGGCAAACGAAACGTCCACCACGGACCCCCCCTGCTGCCGAACGCAGGTGTTTGTCGTCCCTCTGTTGAGGAGGGATAAACCAGCCAACAAAGCCCAAACTTGGACGGCCCTTCCGCGGACGTCGCTCGCGGGGTTTCCCCACGCACGGGACTTGGCGTTGAGATCACCGAGGAAGATGATCGGCCCTGACGCCAACCGCTCCATCGTCGATCTGATGGAGTCGAGGTACGTCTCAAACTCCACCAGGGTACGGTTGGGGGAGAAGTAGGCTCCTAGTACAGTGAACTCCCCCATTTCTCCACCACAACGCCAAGTCCCCTTTCGAGGGCCAGTAGAGGGGGCCCCTCGTTCGGCCCAACCACGATCGCCACTGAGCCGTCTAGGTCCCCGACCCAGTTTGATTGGGTGGGGATAAAATACGGCAAGCAGGCCACAGCCACATCAACATGCCACTACGCAATGGACTGTAGAAGGAGATCTTGAGCCCCGGCGCAGTGGTTGAGGTTTGTCTGGAGGAAGCTGCTATGTCGAAATTGATTCATTCCGACATATGAGCAGCCTCCTCTTGTCGCTCTACGCGCGCTCCTTCATTAGTGGCCGCGGTTATGGTCCTGGCGACCGCCCTGCCCTTAGAAACTGGGGGCAAACAGCTCCTGCCCCCCATATAGTGGGCAGACGGTCTGCCCGCATCGGCACATACTGCACAGCGCAGCACCCCCTCGCAGCCAGTCGCCTTGTGCCCCTCCCCGCCACGACGGAAACAGAGGTCCCCCCTGCAGGCATTGGACGGACACATGGCTTTAGTGTGCCCTGCCCCCATGCACTTATAGCAGCGCAGAGGGCGCCGTTCAAGGGCCTGAACCCGGGCCGAGCTCCAACCGACCAGGATCCTGCCCTTCTTCCCTAGGGTCGCGGCCACTTTAATGGGGCACTGTACAACCACCGAGCCCATCCCAGCTGGGCCGCACTGAATATTGAGGACTTTAACCTGGTCCTCAGCGCAGCCCCCTGTCTTAGCAACCACCGCAGCTACCCTTTGTTGAGTGGCCGTGTCGTCAAGGCCAGTGATGCGCACATCGGCGCACATCACGGGCCTGTCGACCTTAGCCAATCCGTCCAATGCCGAACGAAGGCGTTCGGCAAGTTTGTCGGCTTTTTCGCCTCTGCCCTCGCCACGTACCTCTAGAAGGCGAGCCCCGTCAGCGGATGGGCGTATTTTTATATCCCCCTGTTGGATGCCAAACTCCTCCAAATTGATTTTCGCCTCCGCGGTACACAAAGCGAAGGTGTATGTCCCTCCCTTCTTTTCGGCTTCCGAATCAAGGCGGATGACCACGGCCGCCGATCGTGGGGGAACCAGCTTGGTCTTCTCTTGGGCTCCCATGACCCGAGCTTTTGGCAGCGGCTTGGAAGCGCCGGCAGTCACCACGGGAACGGACGGCTTCTTTGGCTTCCGCTTCCTCTTCACAACTTCGACCCATGGTAGCTTCTCTTGCACCAAGGCCGTTGCCGGAACCGACGATGATCCGGAAAGTGGTTCAACTTCCCTCGGCATGGCTGGAGTGGATGCCAATCTCTCCGTGGGCTTTGCCACAGGTACAGCCGTAGGTTTCCCCTTCCTAGGCTTGCCCACAGGCTTGACCTCTGGTCTTGCTGAGGTTAGGACAGGAGTTGGTACAGCCACTGACCGGGCCGCCTGAGAGCTCTTCGGGACAGCGGCGCCCGAAGGCAACGGGGTCTTCTTTTTATCTGCCGCCAGCGGTAGACGACATACGGGAGCTGGCAGCAAGCGCTCCTCAATCACAGCGAGGCGGGCATTGAGCATAGTGCCAACCGTGTCAATCAGGGAGCGCTTAAGCTCTTCCATATCCAGTGCCGGTGGGGGCGGCGGTATGGTAGCGGCCGAGAACTCTCGGCGATGAGCCTTCAACTCCGCCCTTAGTAGGTCGACCTCATTGCGAAGGCGACCATTATCGAGGCGGAGGCGCCTCGTCTCCTCTTCCTCAGAGCGGGAGGTAAGAACGTCTACAACCGTCTCAAGCGCGGCCGCTGACATGCGAACGAAGGGACCCTGCAAGTGGCCGGACTTTTTTGCCACCTCCAATATTTTTTTGACTCGGTTCCCGGCCAGGGCCCTCAGTTCTTCTGGAGAGAGGGAGCTGATGTTAAGCTCCTCCTTATCACCTATTTCCTCCAAGTCTGTAACCTTTGGTTCTACCGGCTTTTTAAAGGCGCGGGAGCGAAGCACCTGGTTAAACGCGGCCTCTTTTGCTTCCTCCGTGATCTTCAGGAGCTCAGCCTTAGCGCAGGTAAGCCCTGTTCCTTTTCCAGGCCGCGGCATCTTTCCACGGCGGGCGTTTGCCACTCTCGAATTTTTTCCCTGACGGGCCTCCGTCTCGGTCTCGGAACCATAACTCTGCACGTCCGACCATTTTCTTTTTTCAGACTCCCGACTAACGTCGGGGTCATAATCCATATTTGTTGCCGGGTCAGTAGAGCCAACGCGTGCCATCGGGGCACCCGTCGACTCTGCCAAGACGTCAGTCACCAATACATAAGCGTCAATGTCCAATTTCGATACGCCTAAGTCGTGTTTACGAGGGCCAGCACCTTGCTGACCCACGAGGCGATTTTTGCCCCCCCCCCAGAGTACGAGGGGCTGCCATACGCCACAGCGGATGGGTGGGATTCCCCCTTTCGAGGACCCACCTGGGGACACATTTTGAAATCAGCCTTGTCCATCTCCCACGTCGTCATGCAGCATACACTCCCCACCGCCTTTCAGGGAGGACGCACTTTTAGGGGAGTATTTAGTTCCCCAAGGCTCGCGCTAGCCTTAAATGTAAGTGGATATACCGCCACTGGTTCGGTTGGAATGGGATGGGAAGGTGGTTGGGGAAAGGAAAAGAAAGGATTAAAGGATGGGAAAAGGAAGGTTGGATTTGGGAAGGGAATGTGCCGCTCTTAGTCCAGCCCCTCACCCCAAGCCTGTCCGGTATGGGAAGCCCTTTCCGGCATAGCCTCGGGGATCACTGGGACACGCAAGCCCCCCCACCACGACAAGGTGGCAGCACCTCGGGGGGGGGGGGGGCTATATTGACCCTACATTGACTCTATATTGACTCTACATTGACGCTACATTGACTCTACATTGGCTCTGCATTAGCTCTACATTGACTCTACATTGACTTTACATCGACTCTACATTGGCTTCAATTGGCTCTACATTGACTCTACATTAACTCCACATTGACTCTACGTTGACTCTGCATTGGCTCTACATCGGCTGTACATTGGCTCTACATTGACTCTATATTGACTCTACATTGGCTCTACATTGACTCTACATTGACTTTTATATTGAGTCTACATTGAGTCTACATTGGCTTTAATTGGCTCTACATTGACTCTACATTGGCTCTACATTGACTCTTCATTGACTTCTACATTGACTCTACATTCGCTCTACGTTGACTCTACATTGGCTCTACATTGACTCTACATTGATTCTACATTGACTCTGCATTGGCTCTACATTGACTCTACATTGACTCTACATTCGCTCTACATTAGCTCTACATTGACTCTACATTGGCTCTACATTGACTCTACATTGACTCTACATTTATTCTACATTGAATCTACATTGACCCTACATTGACTCTACATTTGGCTCGACATTGACTCTACATTGACTCTTGAGTGTAAACATCTTGATCGACTAATCAAATAAAAAAAATATACAAAACAGTGCAATAATGAATTTTGTATGCAACTTTATTGGTCTAGAGCAAAAAAGGGCTGCTTTGTGCCGAGTATTTAAGGCCATAATGATGAAATTAAAGCGTAGTTGGAAGAAATAGTAGTTTATGCAACGGTTGCATAATGATAGGCCTTAAACACTAGTGCGGTTTTCATGAAACGAGCCGATAGGCGAGTTTCATAATAAGATCGCACGTGTGTTTTAAGGCCAAATTATGCAGAGTTGCATACATAACTTTATCTACACACATATTATAAATCCTCCATGATGGGTTCAGAAACAATATTTTCTGGTAACAAGTTATTTGATGCAATCGTGGCTGCATATTTCCGATATCCGGCGCATTTTCACATCACACACACTCCGAGAAGACTACTTACTATTCATATTTTCAACTAAAATGTAAATTACAAACAACTTTTTCTATTCAATTCAAAAACAATTCTACTTTCGTTCAGCAAAACGCCAACATGGCGATCCTCCGTCAAGACCATTTTTTTTTAATCATAGACAAACGGATGAAGTCTCTATTCTCACGTCACTCGAGATCAAATATTGTGCAGATTATATTAAAAAAACATACTGAATTGACGTTTCGTATCAATAACTGTTTTAATATCTATGGATACTAGAATAGAGACCACTTGAGTTTTGACAGCTGTTCCAAATATAATCTCTTTTCTTTACTAAAAACGATAAAGAAGTCATGTTATTTCTTTATCGCAGCACTGGTTTTTCCTAATTGGTTGTCAAAATGGTGGTCATTTCCTAAGGTTTTTGATTAACCAATGGAGGATTTATGATATGGGTGTAGATAAAGTATATTATGCTTTTGTGTCATGAACGTGATGTAACTGCCTGCTCTCATGTAAGACGTCTGTGATCTTTTCAGTTAGCGCTCTGAGCACTCCCCAAACGAAACTTTTACTACTCACACTGCATCCTGCCCCCTCCCCTTCCCACCCTCGAGGACGGGTTTAAACCCAAAGTGGTGTTCCTCGCCTGCGTATTGTCCGCTGTTCACTGTTGACGCTTTTCTTTAAGCTTGTTCAAGATGTACATTAATTTGCGGAACAGTTTCATTTTACTTTACATTAGTTATTAGCTCATTTTACTATCTCAGTTTTAGTATCGGAACAAAAATTGACGATTGAATACTGTGTATAAATAATACCAAGTAACTCATTTTGTCCATCTATCTTCCATTAAAAGTTTTAAGCGAAGCGTTTTAAGTTAAAACTAACATGATTCATGCAATTTCTTATCAAAAGCAAACCCAATCGGGTCGCCAATATTCAATTACCGTAAAATGGGGTGAATAGGGACGAATTCGAAGTTCAAACCTGGATCAAAGTTTATTTTTATATGTGGCATATTGATTTATATACAAAAGAGTGGTCCGGAGGTATGAATTTTAGTTTATCAATGATATTTTGTTGTTTCATTTCATACTTTCAACGAAAAACACATAAAAGTAGGTAATCCCAGCTCACCCTGTAGTTGGGGTTACAAGGGTTACAAATGGGGTGAGAAGGGAAATGTGCTTGGGTTGGCACCTTCGGATTATGACAATAGCTTGACTTGTCAAGAGAATATTTTATTTATGTTGCAAAATTATGTTTTATTTATGCTCCTAAATAAACCGATTTAATGTTTTCTGTAAGTTGTGACCTTTATTTTAATATAACATGTTTATTTAATTTGCAATTACTTCAACTCCTCCGATACTTCAATTTTTTTTTAAATAATGTAGGAATGCAAGGTGCGTGCGTGAAATGGAATGTGAGGTGGAAGAGCGAGACGGATATAGAGGGAGCGAGAGAGACGAACGTATGGAAGAAAAAGTGCGCATTTGCGTTGTAAGTTAAAAACTAATTAAAATTAAAGAACAGAAATAAAAGTGCTCGTGCTAAGGTTTTTTGGCTTTTATTAGGGCGTGAACCCATCCCCACATATTTTTGGGGGCTCGTCCAGGGATGGTTGCCTTAAAAAAGCAAAAAACAAAATACTCGCCACATGGCCGCGAGGTTAGCTTACAACGACAGTGACGACGTTTATTGAAAAATACGAAGACGACGATAACGATAGAAGCAGAAATAAGTTTGAGTTCCGGTTCATCATCTTATTAACCTACGACGAGGTGAAATTTAATTACGATCTGCTTGTTACGAACGAAGATAGAAGAACGTTGACAAAATGGCGGGCGGGGCGGATGACGGAACGAATAAGTGTTGCTTAAGCGATATTGTAAAATTTTGCGGTGAAGACAAAACGTTGTCATCATCAAGATGGGCACAAGAAATCGAAGATAACGCGGAAATCTTCAGTTGGACGGATCAACAAAAACTCATCATCGCTCGCAGATCGTTAACCGGTACGGCTGCACTGTGGCTTCGGTCAGAAAAAGTTTTCAAAACTTACGAAGAGTTAAAAGCTGCTCTGCAAAAAGAATTCCCGGAGGCAGTAAATGTAAAAGAAATGCATGAGCTGATGGCGTCGCGGAAAAAAAGGCGTGACGAAACATATTATCAATACATGCTAAACATGAAAGAATTAGGAAAAAGGGCCAAATTCCCCGACTACGTACCTATACAGTACATTGTGGACGGGATCACCGATAATGAAATGAATAAAGCAATTTTATACGGAATAACGTCTTATTCGGTGTTAAAAGAAAAGCTGGCGATCTACGAAAAAATTAAAGCAAAATCTAGAAGTGAAGTCCCGGCGGAGCGATCTACAAAACGTCAAGCATCAGCATCATCTGTTCGACGTTGTTACAACTGCGGAGAAACTACCCATATGGCTACGGGATGCCCAAACGGAGTTAAGTGTTTTCGCTGCATTAATTATGGGCACATGGGATCGCAGTGTCCCAGTAATAGTTCCGGTGCCGGCGCAAGCGGCTCGATTCAGTCGGTAAAGCAGTCACACGCGACCTCTATGGAAAAATCGCGACAACCAGTGCCCCTGTCGGTAAAGCAGTTTTCAGCAGACACTACGAGACGACAGTCGGCCATGTTTGGATCAGCGGCCAATCAGGAGGCAGAAGATGACAGCTGTGTCATGATAACGGGTGCCGGCGATATTAATAACAACACATCGGATGTAAACAAACGTAATTTCACGCGGAGTTGTGCGGAGTCAACGTCGACGCTTTAGTGGACTCAGGAAGTGATGTGAATCTTATATAGGATGACTTGTACAACGAATTAAAGTTGTCAAAGTGCGACGACAGCACCATCCTGTTCGGACTGGGATCTTCCAGAGTTAGATCGCATGGAAAACTGAGCGAACGTGTTTGTATCGACGGGCAGTGTTACGACCGTGTTGTGTTGCAAATAATACCTAAAGACTCCATGCCGCATAGGTTACTGTTAGGTCAAGAATTTTTACGCAATGTTGTGATGGTTATGCGCGAAGGTTCCGTATTTTTTCTATCTGAGGGTGAAGAATGTTTAGGACGTATAAACTATTGTGTGAGTGAAGATTTGGATGTTGCAAATCACATCCGCAATAACTGTGTCAAGGAACAGGTGGTGCAGCTAGTAAACCAGTACACACCTATTCAGACAAAAGAAGCACCAGTGGAGCTAAAGATCATACTAAAGGATGACATACCAGTGGCCCAGAGACCAAGACGGCTATCTCTGGCAGAGCAGCAAATAGTGGAGGATCAGGTAGAAGAGTGGTTGAGCAACGGAATTATACAGTTGAGTTTTTCTGAATATGCCAGCCCGTTGGTCTTAGTTAAAAAGAAAGATGGTTCTACTAGAGTATGTGTGGACTACAGATTGCTAAATAAAAAAATGAACAAAGATGAATTTCCTTTACCCTTAATAGAGGATTTGATTGATAAATTAAAATATACTAAGATTTTTAGTGTTTTGGATCTAAAAAATGGATTCTTCCACCTTAGAGTAAGTAAGGAGTCTGTCCCATACACGTCATTTGTCACACACCATGGACAATATGAATTTCTCCGAGCACCTTTTGGTTTAGCAGTGTCAACAAAATATTTCATGAGATTTAAAACCATTATTTTCAAAGAATTGATGAGTAAAGGCATAATGATGATATTCATTGACGACATTATTATTCCAGCAAGGAGTGAAGAGCAAGCAGTAGAGAGGCTGAGTCAGGTCTTGGAAGTCGCCATGGAGAATGGATTGTCAATCAATTGGAAGAAGGCAAAGTTAATCTGTCAGGAAATCGAGTACTTAGGACATCTGGTCAGAGATGGTGAAGTACGACCAAGCCCTGAGAAAATTGACACAGTGGCGAAGTACCCCGAGCCGGTAAACACCAAGCAGGTACAAAGTTTTTTAGGGTTGACATCTTACTTTAGAAAATATATAAAGCATTATGCAAGAATTGCACAGCCGTTGACAGACTTGTTGAGAAAAGGTATAGAGTTTACTTTTACGCTGGGCCAACGAGAAGCTTTCAATGTACTCAAGCAGAAGTTGACAAATGACCCTGTCCTGAAGATATTTGATTCAAGGTTACGAACGGAATTGCATACCGATGCATCAAACCAGGCGTTGGCTGCAATCCTGCTGCAAGAGCATTCAGAGGGAGAGTTGCATCCGGTACATTATCGAAGTAGACGAACAAGTGAAGCGGAAAGTAAGTACTCAAGCTATGAGCTTGAGGCACTCTCCATAGTAGAAGGAGTCAAGAAATTTCGCCACTATCTGTTCGGTATCCGCTTTAAGATCGTGACAGATTGCCAGGCTTTTGAGTTGACCTTGAGAAAGAAGGATTTGTCCCCAAAAGTTGCTAGATGGGTACTACTGCTCGATGAGTACAATTATGAAGTGGAGCACCGTGCAGGTGTTAGAATGCCGCATGTAGATGCTCTGAGCGGTATCCCGTTTGTGGCAGCAATTGTAAGTCTACATGAGGAAATCAGGCAAGCTCAGGAAAGAGATGAGGGACTTAATGCCATAAGACAGTGCATTCAGAAGGAGGGACAATATCAGGATTTTTGGATGGATAATGATATACTGTATAAGGGAGACCAAAAGCAATTAGTAGTCCCTAAGGCTATGGAGAAAGAAGTTATAAAGCGGGTGCATAGCAAGGGGCATTTTGCTCTCAAGAAAATGAAGGAGGCCATAAGCAAGGACTTCTATATCAGGGAGGTGGATAAAAAGATCAAGGAAGTGGTGGTGAGTTGCATATCATGTCTTTTAGCAACCAAGAAAGAGGGAAGACAGGAAGGCTTTCTTAACCCTATAGAGAAAGAGGGGATCCCGCTGCACACCTTACATCTCGATCACGTTGGTCCCCTGACTGCAACACGGAAACTATACAACCATATCCTTACAATGATTGACGCCTTCACAAAGTTTGTCTGGCTGTTTCCCACCAAGTCAACATCAAGTGCAGAGGTGATAAGTAAGTTACGAGTTCATCAACAGGTGTTTGGCAACCCTATGAAGATAATTACGGACAGAGGGACAGCTTTTACTGGTGGCGCATTTAAAGATTACTGCGAAGATGAGGGGATTCAGCATATGACTATCACTACAGGGGTACCACGAGGAAACGGACAAGTGGAAAGGGTTCATCGTATCATTATTCCAATGCTAACCAAGTTGTGCATAGAAGATCAATCCTGGTGGTTTAAACACGTAGGCCGCGTGCAAAGAGCACTAAACTCTACCTACCAAAGAAGTATAGATACAACGCCATTTCAACTGTTAATGGGCACAAAGATGAAGTGTAAAGAGGACGTTGAAATATTGAGTCTGCTGCAACAGGAGACAATTAGCAAATATGATGAAGATAGGGAAACTTTAAGGCAGAATGCCAAAGAACAAATTCTAACAATTCAAGAATAAAATAGAAAGTATTATAATAGAAAAAGAAAGCCAAGTTCAAAGTACGAATTTGGTGACCAGGTGGCAATCAAAAGGACACAGTTTGGCCCAGGGCTCAAAATCAGCCCTAAGTACCTAGGACCATACCAGGTTAGCAAGGTTAAGCGAAATGACCGCTATGACGTAGAGAAACTCTATCCTAACACTGAGGGTCCGATAAAAACCTCTACTTCAGCTGACTTCATGAAAAGATGGCCTGCAACAGATAATGAGTAAGATTAAGTAAGTATAAGGTTTGAAAGAGATGTATGAAGGTAGTGTATGGGCGAACCTATATTTTTATTTTTTCTATAAGTAGAATTATAATAAGTAGATGGAAGCTTCTGCAAGAGTGTAAACTTAACCATGTTTTTATAAATGCAAATAATGCGTTGTTTAGTCTAAAATAAGGTATGCTGCTAAGTGTATTACTAATAAGTAGTAAAGTGTCTTTGAAATGTTTTATTTGTGTGAGACAAAACCCTAAGTGCAGAACATAATTGTTAAATAGCTATTGTACTTGTTAATCACTATTCTGTTGGATTTGGATTTAATTGGAACATTGCTGTGTTAGCATAAAACTTATTGAGTATTATTGTAGATCTTATTTGCTATACTTATCATAAGACTTGAGTAGCTTTGTCTTGTTTAATAATAACCTGTAGGTATAAGAAGGTGTTTGTATGTAGGTACGTAAGGAGATTTAAGGTTGCAAGATGACGTGCTGAATGTGTGCTGGATCATATCTGAGGCAGATATGAAGCAGGAGGGCCGAATGTAGGAATGCAAGGTGCGTGCGTGAAATGGAATGTGAGGTGGAAGAGCGAGACCGATATAGAGGGAGCGAGAGAGACGAACGAATGGAAGAAAAAGTGCGCATTTGCGTTGTAAGTTAAAAACTAATTAAAATTAAAGAACAGAAATAAAAGTGCTCGTGCTAAGGTTTTTTGGCTTTTATTAGGGCGTGAACCCATCCCCACAATAATATTTACTATTTTATCATAATAATAATAATAATAAACCATTTATTTCAGGCATCAGTGGCCCATACATAAATACATACAAACTACCATACCTATTAAAAACATAACTTAAAAACCTTTTAGGGGACGAAAAGGCGTGGCTCCTTAGCGTCAGACACTTATGACTACTCCTGTAAATTGATACCCCTGAACCACGAACACAAACTCCCCGCTCTATCATCCCTATACACCCCGTTCGTAACACCAACTCACCCCATTCATGACCCAACTGTCCCAGTTGTCGCCCCAACTCATCCCTCAATACATCCCTATTCACCCCATAAAAATCCTCAAATGCGGTTGAATCGTTTTCTATGTTAAAACCATTATAAATAAAGATGATATAACTTACGTTCTTCTATTTCCAATAAGCCTAGTAAGTCTTTAAACGATATCCAATAGGTTGATGAACACTTACTTTGGCAAATTTCACATAAAAACGAAGTTTAATTCAATCAAAAATCCGCCGCTTTAGAGCACCAACTTTGACGGTGAATTTTTGTTTTATAATTGTATGATTTGGCAACACTAAGTTGCCAAAAGAAGAAAAAATATGTCTAAAAATATAATAAAAGTACTTTAAGAGCAACCTGAGCCCGAAAATTAAAGTAGCTACTGAAAAAAGAAATTCTGAATTGGCATCCCTATTCACCCCGCGATCCCTATTCACCCCATTTTACGGTATATAACAAGCTCGCATGCATCACTTGCTAGTGACGCTAGGGTGCGCTCAGGGCGTCTATTCGGTAACGTCTAAGTGGTATTATAGCGACTCGCGAGCGAGATTTGCATCCTGTTCTTACGCATTACGCATCGTGCGGAAGAGTGGGACGAGAATCTCGCTCGCGAGGTGCTACAATATCATCTAAGTGATGATTGATTGATTGATGATTCCCGAAAAGAGGCGCTGAACACTTACAACGCTCACAATGCTCACAATCGTTCCCAATTGATTTAGTGGTATTGGTGCTTATGTACGCGCGAAACCGAACGCCATTTAACAAATTTCAAACGAAGGTTTCAAATTTGGCAGCGCTTATACTACTTTACCTGTTTCCCTAAAGCACCGCGAGCATAGTATAAAGAGGGGAAGTAGGCTATCTCCGGCCCAATCCGCGATATAATTGCCTACTGTCTCAGGGTTGACAGATCAAAAGTACCTAATACATTTTTGTGAGAAAGTAGGCCTACCTACTTCCTCTGTCTGATAGAAACCTAACACAACAAAAAATAAGTAAGTAGGTATCTCATCATCAAGTAAAAATTATATGCTACAATAAGTGACTTCCTTAACTTTCCTGTTCAATAGGTAATCTGAACAGAGACAATTCTGGAATCGATGAATTATTAAGACACCCAAACACACAGCGATACGTTCTCCTGCGATTATCACACATTTTTTATTCATTTAGCGGTGCCGAAAAGCCGTGACGCGCCATCCTCGTGCGGTGTTAGCCCTGACTGGCGCACTCAGAAACGGGTCGAGATTTTGTTTAAGTGTGCGTGCGACGACGCATAGATACTTTAGCGCACACATACAAGCCGCACGCGGTGCGTTTGTATGAAGATAACTTACTTCCCATCTTTATACTATGCCGCGAGCACGAAACGATGACGTAAGATAGTTTACGCATGCTTGCCGTTTCCAATGGACCGCAAGTCCATTCGAAACGAAGATATCGCAATCTCGACGCTTTTAGTGCGTCTTGGAACGCGAGAATTGTAAAAGCGCTGCCAACCGCCCAGCACAGAGACGAACCTCTTTTGTCCTGATGCCAATCATCACTATAAATGTTGCCGGCAACACAAACATCAACACGTCAAGCGACACGATAATCACTTATCAGACACATGCAACACAAGAAGTGTGCAAAACATTGTTCATCCTATCTAAGCTGATTGCATATAATTTGAACGCGATAAGCCTGTCGATGTTATCAGTATAATTAATTACATTTACATACTTATTTATTTCATTTACCGATTCATATTATCACCGCAAAGGTCGGTAATGTCGTGTCATAGTCGTTACGCTCGGGCAATGCACGTGCCTGCAGCGCTGCAGTGTTAAAGAACCGAACGATCCAATTATTGTGCTGTTGTTTTGAAGTTTTCCTCGTAGTATACGAACTAAATGAATTTGTCTACATACCCTTGTACATTGTTTAACATGTAGAACGTGACAAGGCAATTGAACAAAGCAATAATACCCTGTTTAACAATTGAGTAAGAATTAAGACGAACGCATTACTTGCGTGGTGATGCTACCTTTATTGTTTCCGGATCACACTAAGACCGTGGAGGCAGGGTCGCCATCAATCGGTGCCACCTGACACTTAGCAGTGAAGGGTGGTGCACACCGAGCTAATGATATTGGCGTAGACAGCTCACACAATGAAGATTAATATCTAAATCGATCAATTCCCCAATGGAACTCCTATTTGGAAATATATCATTTTAATATATATTCAAAGCATTTACATACATAATAATTAATGTGGTAGTTTAATTTTGCTTTGTGACGCTTGTAGTAAGCCGTCACGCGGGTCTACGCCTAACATGATTCTCAAAGCATGTATTTATTAACACACTTGATTGCACAATAAACAATATAAAATACGTTAAATGGATAATTCGAATAGAGATGCACATTATGTACCTTACGTATAAAATAATTCTAAGAATGCGGTTGAGAAAACGAAGATTTAGCAAAACACCTGATATCTTCACAGTCACGAAAACCGTATATTTGTTCAGCAAAATAAAAGGTTTTACGTCTCTTTATTTCAAATCATGTTAAATTCTCATGAAAGCGCGCGCGGTGCAGATCTGTCAGGCGGCGGTGCGCGCGCCCGGAATCACAATGCGGCGTACACCCGCCCGCACCCACGAGCCTGGCAATCATCCTGACAATACCTTCTTTATTACGTAGGTGTTAAGAATTCAGTGTTCTAAAGATGCGTGGCGAGGTGTACGCAACGCACTTTTCCACGATTGAGAGTTCTGTTGTTCGTGTCGATTGTTTCATTTCTATCGGAGGGGAGATTTTGTTCTACGGCCGCTGAATACATACCTGCTGCGTGTGTGGACTCCGCAAGTTTCCGGAGCGAACAAGCTATATCTATTTATATGTGATTCATTCATTTTATAACTTAAAGTGACTTGAATCCTAAGAATCAGGTCATCAATGAAAAAAGTCTATCTGGATAGTTTTTTTAGTTGAGAGTTTGAGACGCCTTTATTTTTTTATTCTTATTCAGAAATCGGCAATATAACAGCTGCTTCGAGTAAATACGATTCTATTACCTTGCTTTGTTTTACGTGTATTATCACAATTCACAAGTATTTTATAAGCACAACAATAAGATTTTCATACTAAAAAACCCTAAAAGGTTCTGTAATAAATTATTTATTAACGTAAGCTTGCCAGCACAAAAGAAGAGAGCCGTCACTGCAGGACATTTAAGAAGAGTGGAGACTGATAAACCGCAGCACCATAATTAAAAAATTCTTTCACATTTAGGAAGCTGTGACAAGCTGTGACCCGAGTGACATAGGCTATATAATATTTTTCAAAAAAATTAGGGATCCTTACTAAAACTCAAATAATGTAAAATATTTAATGACCTAAAAAATTCCTTACATCGCGTGCGCTGCGAATACTATTGATGATAGAACAAAATAATGTAGTACAACTTTGTAGAACACATCATTATCTGCAAAAAGTGTGTAGACAGCATATGTCTAATTATTATAGTTACGTCACAATAAGTGTTCTTCGATTTTATTAATAATTGAAATGCCGCCGCTAGAAAAGGCTCTTTATTTGTACCTTGGTATTAATCCTTGAATCAAAATAAAGTAGTTTATAGTCAAGACTGCTTCAATACCTTTATATAACTTTTTGAATTATTCAATTCGGACATTTCATTCGAAAGATATCACGAGTTTAAAAATGTAAGTATTAGAAAAAAGTCGCGTGGTCGCCACTCACTCCGCTCGACGAGCTAAGCGATATAGGCGTCACTGTGAGTGTCAAGTTGGCGTACCCGTGAAAGATATCCAGGATCTGATGATTCCAAAAAATAGTACCTAAATAGTACCGAATTAGTACCGAGTTCAAAAAAATTGTACCTTTGTAATTTTTATAATTGTACCTTTCTAAGATTTACTTTATAAATGTTAGTGTTTTTGTATTTGGGTGTGGTTGTATGTTGTGTGACAATAAATATATACAGGATGGGCCAGAAGTTTTTGCACTTTTAGAAACATGATAGAGACAAAACTACAAATGCTATTTTATTAGGTATTTATTATAAGTAATAAGCATAAAATATATTTTTTATTAGTGTAAACACTGTCGCATAAATGAGCTCCGTCTTGTTGCTGGCACTCGTGCAACCGACTACGGAATTGTATGAAAATATCAGTATTTTTTCATCAATCATCACTTCTGGTACGTACGATTTGCAAAATATGGCGTGTGACATATCAAATGAAAGGGCTCGTTATAAGGATCTTAATTTTTTTTTTATATTTTTAGCATAAACGGTTTTGAAGTTATTTAGGAAAATAGGCAAAAAATGACCATTCCCCCCCTCCCCCTCCTTATCACCGAAACTACTGGACCTAAAATTTAAAAAAATATACAACAAATAGTTCTTTAACTAAAGATTACCGGAAAACCGTCAAAAAGTGTATGGTATTTAAAGTAACATAGTAAATTTCATATAACCACGGAACCCTCTCCACTGGAGTTTAACTCGCACTTTTCCAGTTTTTTTTTGTAAAGGGTTTATCACAATAACCACGTTGTTTTCCTGTAAAACGGTCCAACGTAGTCAAAATATACAAAATGGCGTTTAATTTCCCATCATCCTTTGTACCGCACAATTAATAGTTTAGAAAAAAATCTGTGTTGCTATTTGCAAAAACTTCTGGCCCACCCTGTTTTCTATTCTATTGTATTCAATTTCGGCCCTGTTTAACGGGTACAGATGTAGTGCATAATTAGTTTCAATCGGGTTTTATCGGAAAAGTTCTTATTATCGTGCACTCTCAATTAGCTTGAGCAGGCCCCCAATTCTCGGTGCATTCGACATAATCTCACAATCGAGATTAAACGTCAGTGCATACAGTCATTTGACACAACTGTATGAATCTGACGTTTAATCTCGCAATCGACATTATCTCGAATGCATCGAGAATCGGGGGCCAGTAACCATCATACCATGCTGTCATGTTTCATTTTGACATTTGACAATAAATAATAAAGTTTCATATGAACGAATATAAACATGTAATTTAATACAATAACTAATTGACACCTCGGGTCCCGTCGTCTTCCGATTGAGATCCGAGTTTTACCGATGGAAACGTATTATTCACTATATCTGTACGCTAACTTGACGTCAAGCAGGCGTACCAAGTTCGGATCTCGAGAATGGTGCTGCTTCCAAAAATGCTGTATATCTCAAAAAATTATGCCCAAATAGTAGGCTCCAAATTCGTAGGTCTAATATAAACTGACATATTTCATGCCAAACACGGGTAAAATATTTTGCAGCGTCAAGCTGGCGTAACCGGCCGAAATATACCAAAAAATAGTACTGGAAATAGGGTACTAGGGTACTATTAAAAAATCATAAAAGAAAAGCTAAGTGGAACATTGAAAAAAAAAAGCCACCTTCTATATACCAACACATTTTGGTACAAACGCAAACAGAGAGGTATCATCGGTAAAAATAATTAGCGGGCCGCTATTTGTAATGAACTTTTTTATGAACTCTCGGCGAACACACTTTAAGTTAAGTTTATGATAAGTTGTTGCTTCGCCCTAGTTCCATGCAGCACGTATAATGTTTATTGTCATCTGGTTATACCATGGTTGCAATGAATAAATGAATATGCATACAAGGGGCGGCTGAAAAGTTATCTACCTAGCCTATTTGTTATGGGAAAATAATACTGGCCACTATGAGGTCGTGTTTACTGGTTATTCTTTTTTCAAAATCACCAACATTCATTTGTTTCTTGCTTCCCGCTTTTTTTGGGACTGGATTGTTTTCAAAATGTCGCAAGAAAAAAATAATCTGATTAAAATTGAGCAGCGTGCAGTGATAAAATTTCTCACTAAAGAAGTAAATACACCCTCGCAGATTAGACTGCGTATGTTACCTGTTTTTGGTGGTTCGTGCCCTTCTGAATTTACAATCAAGTTCTGGTCGAAACAGTTTAAGCTTGGCCGTGAGAGCCTTGAAGATGATCCTCGTAGTGGGCGACCAGTTTCCGCTGTCACCGATGAAAATGTGGCCAAAGGGGGAAATTTTATTTTAGAAGACCGGCGAATTAAGCAGTGGGAGTTAGCCAGGGATGTGGGCATTAGTAAAGAACGGGTCAATGAAATAATTCATGAACATTTGCACATGTCTAAGGTTACTGCACGCTGGGTCCCTAGAATGTTGACTCCGTTTGACAAGGACAAACGTGTTCAATCTTGCGAGGAATTTTTAGACATGAGCCGTAGAAAAGAGGAGGAAATTATTTCTAGAATAGTAACCTGTGATGAGACTTGGATTCGGCAGTGGGATCCCGAAAGTAAACAGGAGTCATTACAATGGAAATTCAAGGATGAAAAGCCTCCTCGGAAATTTAAGGTTCGTCCGTCAGCAGGCAAAGTAATGGCAACATTTTTTTGGGATGCGGAAGGAATTCTGCTTGTAGATTACTTGCCAAAAAAACTACAATGAATGCTGAATATTACGCAGATTTACTTGACCAGCTCAAAGTAGCCATAAAAGAAAAAAGAAGGGGCTAACTCAGTAAAGGGATTCTACTTTTGCATGATAACGCACCTGTGCATACTGCTCGCTTAACGAAGCTAGCAATTAATGGAAATGGGTACGAAGTAATCAACCACCCTCCATATAGTCCAGATTTGGCCCCATCCGACTACTTCCTGTTCAGACTTTTGAAGAAAGAACTGAGGGGACGAAGATTCGTAACCGATAACGACATGAAGGCTGCTGTTAATGACTTTTTCGATGATAAAACTAAAGTTTTTTTTTTAACGGGTTAATGTCTTTAATTGATAAATGTAATAAGTGCATTTCCCTGTCAGGAGACTATATTGAAAAATAAAAAAAAAACTAGCCATGATTGTCTTTTGTTTCATAGCTAGGTAGATAACATTTCAGCCGCCCCTCGTATATGAATACATGCATTTAAAGTTTAAACTAAGGAACAAGTGAAGAAAAGCCAACTTAAAAAGTAGGTACTTACTATATTTTAGGTTTAAATAAAATCTTTTCCAATATACAACAAGTGACCTCTGTTATGATTGTTATCTCCAGCTAATCCCAAAGGTACATTAAATTAGATGGCAACAACATTTGCGAAACATCACAGCCTCCGAAATTGAATGAATCACTTTGCTGAATAGACGAAAGAATGTCCCTTGCCGTTGATGTTGGATCGCGTCTGCGGCCTCATCTCATTAATATAATGCGGTCTGTCCGCACGTTTGATCCGGGCCGCGTGCAGCGACCCTTGGGGCTAGGACGCCTTCTGCGTTTGAATTAAATATGGCGATTGGGAGCCTTCCCATCTTACTGTTATGCCCATACATATTATATTAAGAAGTGCCTTCAGGAATTTACTAAAAGCATTCATGGTTATTACTAACTGCCAAGATAACTTAATATTTAGATCATTTGTAATGCCTTAAGTGTTTAATTCTTAGTTATAATAAAGTCACATGTCAAGCGGCTTTATTTTACATATTATTAATCCATATCAGATCAATTAACGAAATATATTTTGTTTTACTTTTAATTTTATTATTCACTAGCTGGTGCCCGCGACTTTGTCTGTGTAGAATAATAATTTAAGTAACCAATGTGCTTATCCATAGAAAACGTAACAAAAAGATCTATCTCTATACCAAAACTCATCAAAATTGGTATTCGCTTATAATTATTCCCTTGGGAAATTTTGACTTAGCCGGTATAAAAAATACCCTATTTCCTATTCCAGCGGCTAAGGTCTAACTATACGCGTCGTTTCACGAAGATCCGTTCGGCCATATGGAGCTGAGTGGTAACAAACATACAGACACACGCACACACTCACGCACACACACACGCACCCACGCACGCACGCACGCACGCACGCACGCACGCACACAAACACACACACACACAAACGCAACACACACACACACACACACACACACACACACACACACACACACATATGCATATAAACATAAACATATTACACATACACACAAACTTTTACATATATAATTGTTAGAGTTGCAAGAATTGCAAGTTAAACGCTCGCTGGTTGGTTACGCACTGCTGTATTCGGCATAGGGAAACATCTATGTATACGGCGCTATAGCATATACATGTATAGCTATGTGAGCATACACAACATCACTCCCCTTCAACAATAACAGCTCTTAAACTAAATGTTTATACAAAAGAAAGGCTTATAATTAACCCTAGGAACAGGCCGCAACTGCATTCCCGTAGCTATAGACGGGCTGGGCTCCTGGGGCTCCAGTAGCTCGGTGGAGTTCTGTTCGGTGGCCTCAAAGAACTCCTCCTGCTCAGTGCCCTCCGCTGGCGACGGGAGCTGCGCCCCCTTTGCGCGCGAGTCGGTTGCCGCTGCGGGGGCGCTTCCGCTCTCCTCCACTGGCTCTCGAAGGCTTGCTTCATGCTCTTTGTCGATACATGTAGAAGGCTGCATCGACATGCTATTTTCAAATTGATCCGACGGAAAACTTGAAATATCTATATCGATATCTCTATTCCAGTTGTCAGTAATGCTTGTTCCTTTGTATGAAACCAGTTGGTTTTTATGTTTTTTTAGTTGCAGACATGTAAGTAAGTCCTTAATTAAATATGTAGTCCTTCCTAATCTTTGAATTACAACACCTTTACTCCAAGTGCTTTTCTTATTAGCGTAATGTTTTTTATACATGACCTTATCCCCTAACGTGAAACATTGTGTGTTTGTGCCGCCGTATGTGCTAGTCTGCAAACACTGTTGACGTTTTACAAATGTTCTTAGAGTGGTAGGTGAAGACGGCGATGCAATAGGATTAATTAAATCCAACCGAGAACGGAGTTTCCGCCCGAACACCAACTGGGCAGGCGAGGAGCCTGTAGTTGTATGAATTGAGTTCCTATAATCGAAAAGATACTTAAGTAAATTTAATTCGGCGTCCTTTACAGTACTACAGCACATTAAACACGACTTTATACCCTTTTTAACAACTTTAACGTAGCTCTCCGCCTGTCCGTTGCTAGCCGGGTGATAAGCGGGAGATGTCATGTGCGATATTCCATTTACCGTACAGAAATGAGCGAAGTCGTTCGATAAAAAACAGGTAGCGTTATCACTGACCAACGTGTGTATCAGACCAAATCTAGACATGAATTCGGTTAACTTTGTTATTACCGCTTCCGTTGTCGTGCTGCTCATGTTATATACTTCTACCCACTTAGTGTGCGCATCTACAATTACAAGATAAGTTCGATTGTTGAATGGACCAAGAAAATCGATGTGTATCCTATAGAACGGTTGCGGCGGGTGGGGCCACACCGCGAGCGGCGCACGAGCCGGTGACGGTCGCAGCTGGGAGCATATATCGCAACTATTAATAATGCCTTCAATTGCATTATCTATCCCTGGAAACCAGAATCTACTCTGCGCTTCAGCTTTGCATTTAACAATGCCTAAATGTGATTTATGTAGTTCTGCTAAAATCCTAGGTCGTAGCTTTTCCGGTATTAACACTTTATGCCCACGCAAAATACACCCGTTTTCATAGGACAATTCATTTTTACATAAAAAATATGGGCGCATATATACGTCCGTTACTTTATTCGGCCATCCATGTTGAATATAATGAATCAATGTACTCAATTTCGAATCCTTACTTATTTCATTGCGTAGTTCGGTAAGAGTGATTGGCAAAGAATCGTCAACTACAAAATTAACGTACGAGGCTTTATCGTCAACAAACTCGGCTGTGTCACATATTTCGTGGCCCGCCCCGGCGGCGGCGTCCGAGTCGGCGGCGGACGGCGCGGGTAAGCTCGCGCGTGATAGGTAGTCGGCGCTGTTATCAGCGCTGCGTATGTATTCTATATTATAGTTATACGCACTGAGAAACATTGCATAACGTTGTAACCTGTTTGCGGACACCTCAGGGATACCGCGATAGGGGCCAAAAATGGATATTAACGGCTTATGGTCTGTACGTAATACAAAAGGAACCGATCTGCCATAAAGGTATTGGTGGAATCGACGAACACCGAATATAATTGCGGTCGCTTCCTTTTGCATTTGTGAATATCTTTTTTCGGCTGCATTTAAAGTACGAGATGCAAACGACACTGGACGTTCTACTCCGTCATCCTCTATCAATGATAAGATAGCCCCCAGACCACTCGGAGAAGCGTCCACCGTCAGAATAATCGTTGCATTTGGATTAGAATGGACAAGAACTTGTTCCGAAGCCAATTGTTTTTTAATGTTATTAACTGCATTTTCATGTTCGGCATTCCAAGTCCATTTCGTTTCCTTTTGTAAAAGATTATATAAGGGGCTAAGTATCGTGGATGCACCAGAGACGAAATTACGGTAATAATTAATTAAGCCTAAAAAAGACTGCAAGCTGCCTACATCCCTTGGAGTTGGCGCATTCTGAATAGCCTCCACCTTACTGGGCGACTTCTTTAGGCCCTGTTTATTTATTGTATAACCTAAGTATTCCACTTCATCCTTAAAAAAGTCGCATTTTGTTTTTTGTAAGGTAAGGCCAGCATCTTGTAGCCGCTAGAGTACGGCTTGCAATCTTTTAAAATGTTCCGACCTATCTGATCCGGTAATTAACACGTCATCTAGCATGCACAACACCCCTTCCATACCCGATAACACACATTCCATAACGCGCTGGAATATTGCAGGCGCGCTGGCCAAACCATATACCAATCTTGTATACTGGAATAGCCCTTTATACGTGTTTATACAAGTACTCACTTGTATAAACACGTTTTGCGATTCTTCGTCTAAAACACATTGTACGTACGCTTGCGATAAATCTAGTTTACTAAATTGTTGACCGCCGTGCAATTTTGTAAACAACTCGTGAGCAGAAGGTAATGGGTACTGTTCTATTAACAGCTGTTTATTTATCGACACTGAATAATCAGCACACAGACGAATCGAGCCATCGCGCTTCAACACCGGTACTACCGGAGACGCGTACTCAGAGTACTCGACTGGTTTCAAAATGCCTACATGTACCAATCGGTCCAACTCCTTATCAACCTTATCGCGTAGCGCAAAAGCCATAGGGCGTGCTTTAAAAAAAACCGGTTTGGCGTCTTGTTTCAAATTAAGTTTTATTTTATATTTTGTGAATGTTCCTAGCTCGTCTGAAAATACGGCGGGGTATCGTGACTGTAGCTTTTGTAAAGTACTTGACGATTGCTCACAATAATTAATAGGAGTTATTTCCAATTTGTATAAAGCAATAAAATCTCTCCCTAATAAGGGTGGCCCTCCATTACGAATAACGTATACATTAAGCGTATTACTTTTACCCATATAAGAAAAAGATAACGGCACGGTACCAACACATACAATATGGTCTCCAGTATAAGTTTGTAATCGCTTATTGGACTGTGATAGCGCTACACTCTCAAAATGTTTCGAGTACGTTTTGTCTGAAATCGCCGTAACAGCCGACCCGCTATCGACTTGAAACATCATTTGCACGCCCTGTACCACGACTAACTCCGTCATCGGTTCACCTTGAATAGTACGAATATTATTCAACTTACCATCATCGCCGTTCTCACCTAGTCCCTCACTCTCAACAAAATTAATCTTTTTGCACATCCTGTTCAAATGTCCTTTTTTATTGCACTTTCTACACGTGTAGTTTGCAAAACGACACTGCTCCGTAGTGTGATTTTTAAAACCGCAAACCGCACACTTTACTCTGCCACTTGCACTGGGAACGGAACCGATCTTGAACAGCTGGTCGGGGCGCGGGCGCTCGTGTGCCACGTCCGCGCCGAGGCGTGCGCTGCGGACGCTCTCCGCCACATCCACCGCATTGGCCAAGGTTAACTTTGACGGATCCTCGGCGAACAATTTCTCACGTTCCGCTCCCGGACGCATTCCCATGATGAAACGGTCCCTTAATGCTTCTTCAACATTCTTAAATCCACAATGTGCAGTCAATCCTCGCAGCCTTGCCGCCCATTCTTTATAGCTCTCGCCCTCATTTTGTGATGCAGCATAAAACTGATACCTTTCTCCAAAACCACATCGTTTTGGTGTGAAGTGTACATCCAAGAGTATCAGGATGTCCTCGAACGGCACAGTTTGTATTTCCTTAGGCAAGGCTAAATCTGCCGCTAGCTTGTAGGTAGCCTCGCCGAGTGCGCTCAATAAAATCGCTCGACGTTTTATTCCGGAGGTATCTTGGTTCTCGGTAACGTCGTTCGCGATGAACCATTGCGTAAGACGTTGCTTGTACACTGGACACGTTTGTTGATTATGATCAAAAATGGATAATAGCCCAAATTGAGCCATTTTTTTTTTCTTAACGCAGGTAGATCGTCGCCACTGTTAGATAGGTACGCGGGTAGGGTTCAAGTTAAACGCTCGCTGGTTGGTTACGCACTGCTGTATTCGGCATAGGGAAACATCTATGTATACGGCGCTATAGCATATACATGTATAGCTATGTGAGCATACACAACAATAATATTAGTAGAATCTGTAGGATTGTTTAATTCAACGCGTTTTTTGTACCATATTTTAAGTAGATATCAACATGGAATCAGTTCTTCCCATTCAAACTTTCAATACACCAAAGCAACTTATTTTAGGGGGAAGTTACATTTTAGGACTGAGTAGTTTCGATTTTTTCTTGCTCGCCTACCTAATTGTTTGTTTTGAACTGCATTTATATCAAGTTTCCAGTTGATTAACCGATGGAGTCAGTTTTTCCAATACAGAGTTGAAAACCCTAAGACACCCCTTTTTTGGCGAAGTTCCGTATTTTCTCGATCGCCTACCTAATTGTTTGTTTTGAAGTGCATTTATACCAAGTTTCAAGTCGATAAACAAATGGAATCGGTTTTTCTCATACAAAGTTTAACGCCCCAATGCACCCCATTTTAGGGGTAGTTTAATTTTTTCTCTAACGTATAAGTAATTATTTGTTGTGAAGAGTATTTATACTAAGTTTCAAGTTTACAAAATCACCGAATTAGTATTTTCAATAGGTGCTAATTTCAACCCGCTTTTTTACCCCCTTCCAGTTTCATTTCCAGAAGTTTCTATAGCCTATGTCCTGCCTGCAGTTTCCCTTAATACATTATCGAAAATCGCATTGAAATCCACCCCGTAGTTTTAAAGTTTATCGTGCACATACAATCAGACAAACAGACAAACAGACATGATATTCACAAACCATTGGGATTTGTTCTGTTGCTCATTCTGAATGCTATGGGGCATTCATTTTTTTTATTGTTATCTTCAATGTACAGACTTTTTCCCCTTTACGATTTTATTATAGTTATGTATAGATAATCGCAACATTTTCCAGAATGTTATATCTGTAATAAGGAACTACAACGAAAAATAATTTATCTACACCCATATCATAAAACCTCCATTGGTTAATCAAAAACCATAGGAAATGACCACCATTTTGACAACCAATTAGGAAAAACCAGTGCTGCGATGAAGAAATAACATGACTTCTTTATCGTTTTTAGTAAAGAAATGAGATTAAATTTGGAACAGCTGTCAAACTCAAGTGGGTCTCTATTCTAGTATCCATAGATATTAAAACAGTTATTGATACGAAGCGTCAATTCAGTATGTTTTTTTAATATAAACTGCACAATATTTGATCTCGAGTGACGTGAGAATAGAGACTTCATCCGTTTGTATATGATTTAAAAAAAAAATGGTCTTGACGGACGGCCTTCATTATGTTGACGTATTGCTGAACGAAAGTAGAATTTTGTTGAATTGAATAGAAAAAGTTGTTTGTAATTGACATTTTAGTTGAAAATATGAATAGTAAGTAGTCTTCTCGGAGTGTGTGTGATGTGAAAATGCGCAGGATATCGGAAATATGCAGCCACGATTGCAACAAATAACTTGTTGCCAGAAAATATTGTTTCTGAACCCATCATGGAGGATTTACAATATGTGTGTAGATAAAGTTATGTATGCAACTCTGCATAATTTGGCCTTAAAACACACGTGCGATCTTATTATGAAACTCGCTAAAAGCTCGTTTCATAAAACCGCACTAGTGTTTTAAGGCTTATCATTATGCAACCGTTGCATAAACTACTATTTTGCTTCTTTTTATTCGTGTTTAGTTTTTTTATTACCTTTTAATTTTAATTATATTTCATGACCGATGAACGAATATAACCCGTTTTTAGGGTTCCGTACCTCAAAAGGAAAAACGGAACCCTTATAGGATCACTCGTGTGTCTGTCTGTCTGTCTGTCTGTCTGTCCGTCTGTCACAGCCAATTTGCTCCGAAAGTACCGGACCGATTGAGTTGAAATTTGGTATTCATATGTTAGTTGGTGACCGCAACACGGACGCGTGACGTAAATATATGATTTTTAAACATAGGGACCACTTTTTGGGGGTAAACTAGAAAATTTAAAAAAAAAGTTATGCCACCTATATCGTGTGACATATCAAATGAAAGGGCTTATTGTGAGGATCTTAAATATATTCTCTTTTGAATTTTAAGTAAAATATTTTAAAAGTTATTCAGGAAAATAGGCGAAAAATGACCATTCCCCCCGCTCAAGCTTATGGCCGATTATCATTAGTGTGTGACGTCCGACCTTAACATCACACCCCTTATTTCCGAAACTACTGGAGCTAAAATTTTGAAAAAAATATAGAAAATAGATCTTTGCCTATAGATTACAGGAAAACCTATAAGAAGTCTATGGTATTTAAGGTAACCTAGTAAATTTCAGATAATCATGTACGGAACGGAACCCTCTCCACGCGAGTGTAACTCGCACTTGTTTATATAAAAAGCAGTGATCGAGTTTTTTACAATCTAGTATTAAGGTCGTCTTTACAAACAAGGAAAATCTTTAAATCCCCTAACTTCTTTATTTCGAGTGCACTTCACACACGTCACGCGCAAAAGGGCCCTGTCTCCCCTCACCCCCCTCATCTCCAATCTCATCGAGATCTAGCCCTCGACCGCGGGCCATTGAACAAAGCGACCCTACACCTGCTGTCCCTCACTAATCGCTGTGGTGTGAGAGGGACGGGGTAGCACTCGAGGCCGGTGGTTTCTTCGACAGATTAGGCTCACAAGGAGGATTGTGGTTGAGGCGAAGAGATCGTATCGCAGGGGCACAGACAATTACTGTGAAAAGCAGAAGATTCACTTGTTAAGGAGAGTAGAACGAAACCTATTTCTATTCATACCTCTTTATTTTTTATAACCCTTTACTTTATGTCAACTGCATCCATAGCAACGTTGTTTATATATTATTAAAATTCTTTTCATGTCACTAATCTACGTTCCTCATTGTAAACTATTAAATTAGTTTTAACATGGTAGCAGAGCTACGGAATTCAGTGAATTAGAAAGAAAAAGTCAGAGTCTGTAACTATACAGTTTTTCTAAGCATTCCGGCAAGACAAATACTTCAAAATAAAATGCAATCGCCAAGTTGCAAAATTGATATTGGTCACCTGGAAGGCACAAGAAACTGGTGTACATGGAAATTTAAGGCTACGCTACTCCTTAGAGGTATGCCCGGTGGATTGGATGCGGTTACCGGTACACTCGTTAAACCTGTGAAACCTATTACCATCGAAACTCAAGAAATTTCTCAATACCAAACAGCTCTTGATAAATATAACCAAATAGATAGTTCCGCATTACTATTACTTACTGCGAATATGTCAGACGAAACTCTTCAAAAAATCATGCGTTTCAACTCGTCTAAAGATGTTTGGGATGAATTGCATCGTTTATTCGACGGCACATCAGAAGACAAAAGTTACGCACTTTGTATGGAGTTTTTCGGCTATCGTAAAGATCCGTCACACGACATTACGACTCATGTCTCCAAAATCAAAACCCTTTGGTCTGATTTGAAAACTGAACTAATGAAGATAGAGAAATGCGACTTACCAGATATCCTCTTAATCTGCAAGATCCTCGATACTCTACCTGAAACCTACTTCTCTTTCAAATCGAGTTGGATGTTAATGTCAAAGACAGACAAAACAATAGAAAATCTGACGACGCAACTCTGTTCCTATGAGCGCTCAATCTCATTGAGAAATGAAGACCCTGTAGAAGCTCTAAATGTACAAAACAGTAATAAGTTGAAAAAGAAATGTGGATACTGTGGAAAGGTCGGTCATAAGGTCAGACAATGTCGTAAATGGAAAGCTGACGGGAAACCATCTAAGCCAGAAAATAAACAGCCAAGCAATCTCAACTTAATGCTCTTGCCATTCACCACCGACGTAAATTCAATGCTTACAAACTATGATACTACAAGTTGGTTTGTCGACAATGGAGCAACTAGTCACGTCACTTGTCGAAACGACTATTTTTCTAGTTTTCAGCCTTTTAATGATACTCGGACAGTGACTACAGCTAATGGAGCTACTGTTAAGGCTATTGACAAAGGTACTGTGGATTTAAACACTGTTATCAATGGCAAAGAATCCAGATTAACACTCTGTGATGTATGGTATGTCCCTGATATAAAGCGTAATCTATTTTCTGTATTGGCCACTCAAGACAGACTAAACAATAGTGTATTCATGTCTGAAAGGGAACACTGCTTGCTGAAAGTTGCTGAACAGTCAATACTGACTGTCAAAAGAGTCAAGAATGGAGGCTTATATAAGCTCAATGTAGAGACTATTACAAAGCAAACACTTGATTTGAACGCCTTGTCAACAGATAATTTGTTACAACTTTACCACGAACGGTTAGTCCACCAGAACAAGAAACACGTTAAAGAAGTTATTGAAAAAGAACTCGGTATAAAAGTTCGTCTAGATTCTGAATTATGCACTGGATGTATTTATGGAAAAACACACCGACAAGCATTTGGAACAAGAGAACGAGCTAAAGTACCTGCGGAAATTATACACGCTGATGTATGCGGTCCATTCCCTCCTTCTTTCAATAAATTTCGTTACTTCGTTCTATTCAAAGATGATTACAGCAAATACCGACACGTTTATTTCATGCGACAGAAATCGGAAGTTCACCAAAAGCTCCGACAAATGTTACAAGAATGTAAAGTGGCTGGACACGATGTTAAAGAATTTCTCAGCGACAATGGAGGTGAATTTAATAATGAGAACGTCAGGTGCATCCTTCAAGAAGCTGGTATAAGACAAAGGCTCACGATGCCATACACGCCTCAACAAAATGGCCTTAGTGAACGCGAAAACAGAACCTTAGTCGAAGCCGCTCGCACATTAATGCACGCTCATGAAGAATTACCCCTTGCTACTTGGGCAGAATTAATTAACACTGCTGCATATGTCTTGAACAGAACTGGTCCAACTTTAGAAAATGGTAAATCGCCATTTGAGTTGTGGTATAAGAAGAAGCCAACAATAAGTCACCTAAAAATAATTGGATGCGAATGTTACGCTCATGTTCCTAAACAAAAGAGAACAAAGCTATTAAAAAAGGCCGAGAAATGCATTCTCATTGGATATGACGGTGATGAGGGCTATCGCTTATTGAGTAAACATGGTAAACTCATAAGATCAAAATACGTTACTTTTAATGAGTCAGTACTGACGCCGTTTGGCCCAGGGGATTCCGAAGAACACCCCTCACCTGAAATCTATTTCCCACTTTCAGCACCACCGATGTGTGATGCAAGGGAGGATGATCTCACCGAAAGCAGCTCGGATCGCACTTTAAGTGGCCCCGATGAGCCTAGCTCGAGTATGCCTCCCACATCGTCGGATCCAGTTGTGAGTCAGGAAGTAGAAAACAGCCAAGATGACGCTACTGAACCATTTCAACGTTGTCTAGAAGCATCACTACCAGGATCACCTTCTTATGAAGATGCCTTAGATGATGATATTGGTGATGAAGTACCAGAACACTCAGATGATATAGCTGAGATAACTAATAGAATGACTCTACGAGATAGAAGTCAAATACGACCACCTACTCGATTTGGAGATTGTGTCATGATATCAGCTGATATTCTAAATGGAATCAATGAACCCAACACCTACAACGAAGCAATTACTAGTCCGCATAAAGATCAGTGGGTCAAAGCTATGGATAGTGAGGTGAAGTCTTTAAAGGAGAACAAAACCTGGATACTGGTTGATCTTCCAAAAGATAGAAAGCCTATATCTTGTAAATGGATATACAAGATCAAAACCAATGCAGATGGCTCTCTAGACAAATACAAGGCAAGGCTGGTTGTTAGAGGATATACACAGAAAAAGGGCATCGACTATGATGAGACTTTCAGTCCAGTTGCTAAGATGACTACAATAAGATCTGTCCTAAGCGTTGCTGCAAATGAAGGTTTAAAACTCACACAGTTTGATGTATCAACCGCATTTCTGTATGGTTCATTGAATGAGGAAATCTATATGAATCAACCTGTTGGCTACTCTGATGGATCGAATAAGGTGTGTAGACTCAAGAGAAGTCTATATGGTCTGAAACAAGCACCTCGGTGTTGGAATAAATGTATGGTGGATTATTTAAAAACCATTGGATTTAAACAATGTGATACAGACCCATGCTTATTTATCCGAACCCGTGGAAATAACAAAATTATTCTTGCGCTCTACGTAGATGACGGCCTTGTAGCTGCAACAAATCAAGATGATTCTGAAAAGTTCATCAAAGAGCTAAAAAGAAGATTCAAAATTACCATAAAAGATGCAACATATTTTCTTGGATTGGAAATAAAGGAGCAGAATGGTAATATACATGTGTCACAGAAGCACTACGCTCAGAAAGTGTTAGATCGCTTTGGTATGAGTGATTGCAAGCCCGTCACCACTCCTATACAGAAAGATGGACTACCAGAACTGGATAAAGAGTTGGTAGAACCTACTTCGTTTCCATATAGAGAAGCTGTGGGTGCACTTGCATATTTGACTGTTGGAACCAGACCTGATTTAGCATACGCTGTAAGCGTTATATCCCGAACTTTAGAGGACCCTTCAAAAGAAGACATCCAAAAACTGAAACGTGTCCTAAGATATATAAAAGGAACTTTGGATTTTGGAATAGTTTTTAAGAAGAGTTACAAAACTGGAATTCTGGAATGTTACAGCGATTCTGATCACGGTGGAGATCGTACCACTGGACGATCAACATCAGGTATAATATGCTTATACTCTGGAGGCGCAATATCATGGACAAGTCGACGACAAACATGTGTTGCAATATCAAGCACCGAAGCTGAATTTGTTGCTGCTAGTGAAGCGGCCCGAGAGATTGTCTGGATTAAAAGACTCTTTGGTGAAATATCTAACTTGAAGGAGATACCCAAGTTGAAAGTTGATAATGATGCAGCCATAAAGATCTCACATAACCCAGAGCTCCACAGAAGAACCAAGCATATTGCTATTAGACATTTTTATGTCAGAGAACTCGTTGCTGATGGCGAAATATGTGTGGAATACGTTCCCAGCGAATTCCAACTAGCGGATTTGCTGACCAAAGCATTACATAAGCCACGGATTGCATCAATCGCAGTACAGATTGGTTTGCTAGCATAAGGGTTGCCAAAAAGGGAGGATGTTAAGGAGAGTAGAACGAAACTTATTTCTATTCATACCTCTTTATTTTTTATAACCCTTTACTTTATGTCAACTGCATCCATAGCAACGTTGTTTATATATTATTAAAATTCTTTTCATGTCACTAATCTACGTTCCTCATTGTAAACTATTAAATTAGTTTTAACATCACTTAACTCGCAAATACTATTTATCTACACCCATATCATAAAACCTCCATTGGTTAATCAAAAACCATAGGAAATGACCACCATTTTGACAACTAATTAGGAAAAACCAGTGCTGCGATAAAGAAATAACATGACTTCTTTATCGTTTTTAGTAAAGAAATGAGATTAAATTTGGAACAGCTGTCAAAACTCAAGTGGGTCTCTATTCTAGTATCCATAGATATTAAAACAGTTATTGATACGAAACGTCAATTCAGTATGTTTTTTTAATATAAACTGCACAATATTTGATCTCGAGTGACGTGAGAATAGAGACTTCATCCGTTTGTCTATGATTTAAAAAAATGGTCTTGACGGAGGATCGCCATGTTGGTGTTTTGCTGAACGAAAGTAGAATTGTTTTTGAATTGAATAGAAAAAGTTGTTTGTAATTTATATTTTAGTTGAAAATATGAATAGTAAGTAGTCTTCTCGGAGTGTGTGTGATGTGAAAATGCGCCGGATATCGGAAATATGCAGCCACGATTGCAACAAATAACTTGTTGCCAGAAAATATTGTTTCTGAACCCATCATGGAGGATTTATAATATGTGTGTAGATAAAGTTATGTATGCATCTCTGCATAATTTGGCCTTAAAACACACGTGCGATCTTATTATGAAACTCGCCTATCGGCTCGTTTCATGAAATCCGCACTAGTGTTTTAAGGCCTATCATTATGCAACCGTTGCATAAACTACTATTACAGCAGTGTTTGCGGAAAAAATTAAAGAAAGCTTGCGCCTCTATTCAACATTGTCTCAGCGATAGACATCGCGATGGTTTTATAATGTGGTCGAATTAGCTGTCAGGTTAATAAGAGCTAACATATTGTATCAAGGACAGGCACAGGTCATCGTGTTCAAAGAGTGACTTCTTGTTTTCGACTATTTTAAATAATGAGTAAATTAAACAGTTACATTATGCTGTCATCGAGAAAATGAACGCACTGACAATGTATACAAATATTTATATATATTCCAAATAGGGGTAAATAGTGAGTTACTTATAGGTTTTTTTCACTCCCAATCGAACGTTTTTCAGATGAATGTTTGGACACCAACTATCGATGACAATTTGTATTTAGTCGATTGATCAATTGGCATAATATACCACTACACAAAAAATGGCATAAACATTTTACAAGCAAGCAACATTTTCCGGGCTATTACGAAAGAAGACCTACTATCGTAGGCTATGGCGTACTCCTATTGCGCGATCATCACTAGTTCTCGCGAATTTTGTTCGCACGAACGCGCGATCAAACATACTAATGTTAATTAGTTAGTTTTAAGTTCAATATTAATTAATAATAAGCCGAATAAATGCTTCTTTCTTTCTTTCTATGTCGAACAGAATGTAGTAATTGACATTCGCGCGATCAATTAGGACACCTGTTCGACGTCAGTATGTTTGATCGCGCGTTCGTACGAACAAAGTTTGCCCGAACTAGCGATGATCGCGAAATCGCGTTTCAGAACGACGCCTAAAGCGGTAGCGAAGCGTAGCTAACCTACCTATACTATCCGAGTCGCTTTTGCGTCGCTCATAAATATTTTTATCCAGGTAATTGTTTTCTTTAGTAACACACTTGGTAAGAGGCAGGTTTCTGTTACAGAAGCTATTAAAGTACAGATTTGACCAAATGAAAATTTGTGAAGCAATCGTAATGCCAAAGACTCCTAGTCAGATAATTAAAAAAATATATATATTATTATTCTGATGACAGGCGGCCGAGTGCCTAGATACTCGTAATGCCGTTTTACTGTAAGGGTAAAAGACACCGAAAGTGGAACTTAAAGATCGTTCGCTTGTTCGGTGCAACTGTCCAGACCCAACCTCTCCAAATGACTACCCGATGCATCATGTCAGAACACGATTGGAGTTACTTGGTGGTGACCAGCCGCGGATCACGTATATAGGGACGCGAGAGTAAAACCAACGTGAGCAGCATCAATCCCCAACATGTTCTTTTTTCAAAATTGCCATACATAATGCCATAATAATGCCATTGGCAAAGATAATGATTGACGCCCTGCACTCTCCCCCTGTCTCTTAAAACAAGTGCAAGAAACATCCGACAGAAAACTGACACTTGTATCGGTTTGAATGTCCCCTCGAGAAACCAGTTTAACAATAACTTAGTGGAGTTTGTTATTACATATTAAACGAAGCCAACGTTTTCACTTCAACGTAACTATCACTATTCGAATTATAAATTGCGAAAGTCTTGGCCAAATTCACAAAGGCCACTCTAATTGATCTTTAATCAAAGTGACGTTTAAGTGACGTTTATGTATAGGTTGACAACTCGTTACGGGACATTTAACTATTTAATCTCTAATCAAATGCTTAAGTGGCGATTGTGAATTCGCCTATCAGTGTGTTTGTTTATGTTTTGTTTGTTTCTCTTTCGCGTCAAAAAGGATTAACTAATTTTTAAATAGTGAAAGCTTCTCGTTCCTCCTCTGCTGCACTGGAAGTGAAGAAATAGCATAGAATGCGTGTAGATGCTTATCATCCTGGCATGTCGTAAAAGTCGACTAAGGGACGGGTCCTCTCCAACATGGTGAGACCATACTATCTCTATGGGCGATGGGCTGATCACCTGTCACCATACGGTTCATTATACCATCTTAGGACTAATTAATCGAACGTGGCCACAAGTAGTCTTGTGGCTCTGCCCACCCCATTAGGGATTTCGAGCGTGATGTATGTATGTAAAGCTTATCTTTATCCTGAAAAAATGCAGTCTCCGAGGGAATAGTGGTAAACAAATTACACGCGGACGAATTCGCGAGCAAAAGCTAGTTTAGTTATAAAATCTTCAAGCCTTTTACTAATGTAATTAATTGTAAAACTGTTTGTTCGCAAATAAGAACGTTGTGTCCTCAAATAACGTTCGATACACAATGACGACTCCAATTTTAATTGTTCTTGCCTTGCGTTAGGTACGAGATAGTAATTTGTCTTAGAATCAATTCATAAATGTTAGTTGGTTTCCTAATTGGATTTATACAAAACTTAATCAAATTATTACCCATCGTTTTGAATAATGTGTTGGATTTGTTCAACAGTGTTGAAAGATTTTCACTAAAAGAAATAATAATTCAATGAACTTACAACCAACCATTTCACATTCACATTATCTGCGTTTCTTTCAACTACTACAAAAAGTTGGTAAAAAAGCATTTTTGCTCCTGATATGATGCACCCTTAGAATTTTGATACTCACACTTTCTCCCCAAATGATAAGATACCCTATTTATTAAAATCGGTCCAGTGGTTTATCCAAAAATCTTCACAGAAAACTTGTATCTGGGCCTGTATTCGGGACTGCTAAGTGATTTACTATATGGCGAATAAAATGCCAAAGCCGCGAATGTGAACGTCAAAAATGTACAGAACAGAGACACATTCGCGGTTTCGTCATTTTAGTAACGATATACTAAATCACTTAGCAGTCCCGAATAGAGGCCTTTAATTAATTTTCATATTACGCCAATTTTTTTTTCTTTTAGTATGCTATACTATCTCTTGAGCCAGTACTTTGAGCATGTTCATTAGTATTCTGGCATACACCGACAATGCTGCGTCCGCTTTGCTGTACAAACCGCTACGTGACACCGTTTACTTACCAGTCGCCGCTGTAGTGACGTGCGCTGATTGGCTAGCACACTGGCCGCAACTCGTGGGTACTTAATGGAGTTGCTGATTTCATTGTGTTCAATTATAAACTAGTTTTATAGTAGATTGGTATTATGAGATGAGGTATTTAAGAAACATCTTATTTTTTAATAGTTTTAGATAACTATTTTGTTTTATGAGACTAAACGAATACTCGTACTGGACCAGACTGAATTGATTGTAGCACTTTTGCAACTTCGATATTTTCGACTCGGGTGAGATGAATACAATAGTTATTTTGTGCATGTCCTTATGGTATTGTGTCGGGAGGCTGTGTCGGCGCGGCCAGCGGACGGCGGCTAACGACTTCCGCTTCCTGCGTTGCGCCGCGTAGCACCACGCGTAGCCCCTCTACGCCGCTACGCCGGAGCTCTGAATGCATTTTATTTGCCGTTCTCGCGGATTTACTGCGCCAATGTGTGAAATATTTTTATGGCGAAAAGTCATTTTTATGACCGTTCGAGTCGCGCCATTCGTCTGGCCGTTTATTCGGGGGATTCCGGCATTTGTATTCCGCATCAGCGCGCGCTTTTATTGGCGTTTCGTTGAAATTATTTCAATCGAAATATTGCAATGTGACTTTTTTTGTATGAATATTGTCTACTGTGTGACACAATGCCAGTGATTGAGCAAAGTTTGTAACCGATTGCAAATAATGCACTCGCGACCCGCTAACGATAGATCCTGGGCCAGGGCCAGCCGCTACTCAACTTACTAACCTTATGGTGGCGTCTTAGCTGATGTCAATGCGTTTGTCAAGTAAGAATTCACAAACATTTGACTACTACTATTTACTAGCCGCCAGACAATCACATGAAATGTAATTACGATGTGCACACACAGTTTAGACTAGTACCTAGTCTCGATCCTCATACAAACTAAACCATGTAGTTTGTGTTTTATCGACATAAATTATTTTTTTAGCCATTAAATAAATATATATATGCATACAAAATAATAAATCTTATTTAAGTTCCTTCACTCCTTTAATTTTGAGCAAGATACTCAATGTACAATTTTATCATTAATTTTATTTAAAGCTCCGTACTTTTAAGATGCTAAGAACTATACAAATTTGGACTTTTTGTTGAGAAATTAATTGTAAAAACATTCTACTGATGACTGAAATATCTCCAAATACTCATTTACGAGACTTCACAAAAGGAGCTCACCTCGGCAATATAACTCGCTAATTCAACCCCTACACCTGCTTCTCTCGAGATAATCCCCCTCCCTCCCCCGCAGCTTATCACCAAGCGGCACAGACCAATCGCAGGCGTTTTTACGAGCGAGGCTTGGGGGCGCTCGCGGGTCCGTGTTCAGCTTCCGACCGAGTGCTGCCGAATGAATAATGCGATGTTTTATTTTGACCTCGAAAACGAACTCAGGGCGTCTAATCGTATGGTTTTTCAAATGCCATATCCTAGCATAATAATTTGCGGTATCGCTACGTAATGTCAAATGCAGTCGCAGGTTTTTGTATTTAAAAAAAACTCGTTTTTAAAACCTTAAGCATTCTTTTTATTCCGAGATCCTTACGGCGGCGAGCTAGAACTATACATATTGAATACCAAGTTTCGCAGACAGACGATATTGAATGAATTCTATGTCGGACGGTTTACAAAACAACAAAAGCTGGTGGGGCGCTTATTTGAGAACCTTAAACTGGCAAGGGATGGTTTGAAATTCATATCAGTATAAACCACACTCAATATGAAAGGATATCAGAAACTTCGTACATACGAGTAATGTGTACGTAAATGTACACATTACTCGTATGCACATAAGCTGGACAGCATTATTCAAATTCCTCGATCGGCCTAATCTAATACAGCAAACTATCTTTCATAATCAAGTCCCGATATCGCCATGATGTATGGCGGCTCGGAGACAAATATTTGCTAGATCGCCGGCGCATGCGGTGCGACGGAGTGCATAATTAAACATGGACTCCATACTGAGTTACTTTAAAGCATAATGAATAGTTGGGTAGCTTCTTGACCTCTTTGAAAGCTATAAATAAAAATTTAATTAGCTATCATTTAAATTGTAAGATAACAGAAGGAAGAAGAAAACATCATAATTATCTAACCTTAACTGAAGAAACTATAATAAAAAAATCATAAAGTCCGTCTTTTTGATTACCTTTGGATTCCCTTGAAAATATCAAAATATGTGGCATAAACGGCCGTATCTTTTGATTGGTTGACTTTTTACAGCTACAGAACATTGCATACCTGTGTATTTGATATTAATTTCAACTTGATACCTCTACGCGTTTTTGAGAAAAAGGTCTTGACACACAGACAGACAGACAGATAGACGGACAAACCAGATGATCCTAAACGGGTTCCTTTTTTCCTTTTGACAGACGAAACTCTAAAAACACAGTTCACATAGCATTCTTCACAAGCATCGTGGTTGTAGCAAGCCTTACTCTTCACGTGGACCACTGTGTATTAAATCAACACAATGTTACCAAAGTGGCCCGCGTACTCAAGGGTCCCAGCAAATTGCCGTGCTCCCGAAACTTTCACAATAGTATAATTATTCAGGACCGAATTCAGAAACACTTCGACAAAATGGAGCAGAACCCGGAACCGCAGTGCCCGCGCAACGTCTCCCGCGGGACCGACCCGGGAACCCTCTGGTTGTAGTCCTCGAATTAGCGTATCGGAGTGACATCTCGTCGTATCGGGAAGATGCAGCAGATTTAATTAACGTCCACCCTCACCCTTGGTTTTTATGTAAATTGACTTCTCATGTTACACTGACACAGACTGCAGAAACGATAACACATTGAAGATACAGTCAGCATCAAAAAATATCAGCGAATTTATGTACCATGTCACTTTGAATTGACATATGGTTCACGTTGTGTGTCAGCTTACGGTGACGTACTAGAATGTGTAGTCAGATGTGTAGATGCTGACTCTACCTAAATATTTAAACATGACCAAGCAGTTTGTCCGGTGATTTGACTGTTGAGCTCCGGTATCCTAGTTAGGGCTGTTAAGTGTGACATTATTTACTTATTATTATCATTATTAGCCAATACGTCCTACTGATAAGTTTGTACCTTAACTGACTGACCGATAACGTACAGTCTAAACCGGTAGTCCTAGAGGTTTTAAAGGAGAAATTATTCATTGAATAGGTACCCTAGGCTTGAACTCAAGAGGGATTTCTTAAAATTTAATTCCTAAAGGGAGGGAGGGTATTACAGATGTATGGCAAATTTCGCGGGTGAAGCCGTGGCGGGTCCACTAGTAACGTTATAAAATGCAATAATTGCGGCTGAGTGTGAAAATAAAGCTAGTGGATTAATTTATTAAATATTATGTAGATCTATGATGTTATTCTTTTTCAAATAAACAAACCAAACTGTTATCAATATCTAAGATTAATTGTTTTCATCTGAAGTTTTTGCTTAATTAATGACATATTTGATGAACAAACAAAGTCTCCAGACAGCCACAATATTGAAGCGAGTCGCTCGCAACCGCGGCGTTATTAAAACAGCGTCGTGAAATCGCGAGTAATTACTAACTTAGTAATTATTGATGGGCAAGGCCTGAGGGGGGGAGTATTGTGGTACAGTATAAACATCGAGCTATGTCAGGGCCAATGCTAAATGCTCTAGGATACTGATGAAATGGTTCAGTGCTAAACAAAACTCTGAAGGCACGTTTAACAGCTTGACAGAAAATACTAAAATTGCTTTATGCTTGCCTATAATATTTGAAGATTTCCATCGATTCCTCAGAGATCCTCTCATCATAACTCAACTTTGACTACAACGGGACTAAACTGGAGGTATACCCTACCGATTACATATACCGCCGCGTCTTCTAAATTTTATTTCTAAAATTTAGAAGACGCGGCGTCTAGATAGGTTTCGTAACCGACTTCCAAAAAAAGGAGGAGGTTCTCAATTCTCTTGTATTTTTTTTTAATTAAAAAAAATATATATATGTTTGTTACTTCAGAACTTAGCCATTTGTAAACCGATTTTAAAAGTTATTTTTTTAATCGGTAGGGTATACCTCCAGTTTAGTCCCGTTGTAGTCAAAGTTGAGTTATGATGAGAGGATCTCTGAGGAATCGATGGAAATCTTCAAATATTATAGGCAAGCATAAAGCAATTTTAGTATTTTCTGTAATAACTCAAGCAGTTACGTACCAAAACCATTATTTGGTGAAGTGGAACTGTTGATGAAGACCATAGATGATCACCGGAACTCCTAAATGTTGAGTATTTCAAGGTTGGCGATTAAATGGTTGTATAAAGTTCTGACGCAACTTATGTCCATGAAAATTCATGTAGTAAAATTGAAGAACCAGGAGAACTCCTCAACGGTTGACATCCTTGCACCGGGGATAGCAACAGTTTGTAAATGGTGATGAGCAATTGGCATTATGCTATTGTTACTTGATGTAGTAAATGTGTGTCGTTAAATTACAGGATAATAAAAAAAGTAAAAAAAAAAACTTACTTTTCAAAGGCCATTTGAAGTCGGTTTTTTTATTTTATGAATTATAGATTATGAACGTTCCAAAAAGTTGAATACTTTAAATTCATCATGGGCAAGTACAGTCAATTCATTACGTACAATAAATTACTTATACACAGATTTTTTTTAAATTATATTTTGATTTACTAACAGAACATTGTTAGCCAATGTAATTATGAGTGACAGTTACGCTGTTGGATCGGTTTTCTTTCCCCGTATAATGCAAATTGAGTTATGAAATTGGAGTAGGAAGCAAATTGAATCATCCTAATTACCGTACATTCAGTAATGAGAAACGTTCCCCAAGTGTGCTCGTGCGGTGCCACGGGGCCATGGGGCTGGAGGCGGCAACATAACAGCATACGGGTACATCCATTACATGATACTGAGTGTATTATAAAGTATTCTAATTAATAATGAAACTTAAAAACAAAAATGTTTGGGCTGTCGTGTATAAATATCATATTATCATTATCACGTTTTTAAAAAGCGCGAGTCCGGACTGAAACCCCGGATACTTATTATAATAACGACGAGTCAACAATACTTATTGTGATATTTTACTCTGCCAATAGTTATTATAATATTTTACCGTGACACTTACTATTTTTTTGCACAAATTTAGATACAAGGTGTCCCACGGCTATGGAACATGCGAATCGCTTAAACGTAAAAGATAATCATGTCAATAGAAAGGGTAAATTATAAGGATTAATTCCTTGTTAATAACCCAGTATTTTAAATTAATTGAACACCATATGATTTAACAATTTTCTAATTTGGTCGGTGCGATTCCCAGATGAGACAAGCAAATTCTTAAAAATCTTTGAATGCGATATTAGTAACTCTTAGAAATCAAACAAAGTCTCCATGAAGCAACATTTCCTATCTACAATATTTAAAGTACAGACACCCTGTAAAGTTTTATAGGACTATGCTACTCTACCTACATGCAGCTGAAACAAGAGCAAACGCGCGTTTCCAAAGACACCCGACCGCGCACAGTGAATTGGAGTGGTTCATTTAATGCCGTAGTTTGGGCCGTCGCAGTTAATGCAGATGAGCCAGCCGCCATCTCTATGGAAATCACTCAGCCTGCCACGGGGGGGACAGCGGCGTCAAACGTGAATCAAGATTCATCTGACTAACCCGAAATGGCAAAGCAATTTACTGTACACATTTCAATCTACGAGCGATAGCGCAAGGAATAGTATTATTCTAAAACTCATTATTTAACTTCATTATTAACACTAGCTGTAGAAAGAGCAAGTCCAAGGTCCTCAACATACCCAGGTTGTTTCACGATCACGAACACAAATTAACGGTTTCTTCAGAAACCAAGTACTTACTCGTACACTTATTAAGGTCCTTATATACTTATAATACTCAACACGGTTCATGTTGTGTGTCAGCTTACGGAGAAAGTACTAGAATGTGTAGTCAGATGTGTAGACGACGACTCTACCTAAATATTTAAACATGACCAAGCAGTTTTGTCCAGTGATTTGACAGTTGAGCTTCGGTATCCTAGTTAGGGTTATCATTATTAGCCAATACGTCCTACTAAAAAGTTTGTACCTTAACTGACTAACCGATAACGCACAGCCTAAATCCGTTGCTCTAGAGGTTTTAAAGGAGAAAATATTCATTGAGTAGGTAGCAGCTATTTTGAGTGGCCTCACACCTGGAAGCACACCATGCTTCTCGATGACGCGTCTCTTGTACCGTCTTCGGTGAAACATCCGTCGCACCCGCAGCCACTCCTTCGCCGAAGCAAAAAGGGTCGAATGTAAATGCGCCATGAATAGATTACGGCGTAATCGGCGAAGTTGGCCGTCGAGGGTCGCTGTATCGTGCTTAAGTCGGTCCAGATGGAAGCCGTCACTATGATGCTTTAGCGAATGGGAACAATATTAACTACAGCTAGGATCATTAAAAAACTAATTCGAGTCAATTTATGAATATGGCATGAAGCATCGAGTCTGTTTTTTTTACATTTTGCACAGTAAGCAAATTTACGCAATAATTTAATTTGCATTTGAGGCAGTCCGAGCCAACTCGTACAATTTGTACAAATTGGACTAAGTATAATGCATCGGAGTTTTTAGAATCGACAAAATTAGTAATACGCAATAAGCATCACCGAGTTGGTTAAATCATTGAAAAGTTAGGAACAAGAAGATTTCCATCAAATAAATAGGCAATATCTAATATTTTGCGTGCAATAAACATGAAACTACATTGAAAGCGCAAAGTTATTTTACGAGGGAAAGTCAAGGGAAACCTTCCAACCTAAGAGCATCTTTATCATTACAAATTGTGCCCCTTTTCCAAACTCCGCTAAGAGCCCGTGCGCCGATTTTAGAAGCCCCGTAACTCAGCAAACAAGTACGTCCCGCTAAATACTCGCATAAATACTTGTATCGGGTAAATATACTTGACAATTTGCAGCGATCGAGTTTGATTAGCGCGGGTCGGTACATATTTGTGAAGCTGACGATTTGTCGTTTTGTGTCAACGTTTTGTGAAAGGGCTGCAGTAGGTGGGTCGAGAGCGGATCTTTCACCGGACGAGGGCGCTCGTACAATTACATTGAGAGGGCTTGATATAAATAAAAGCACAATTGAACAGGAAGTTATCTTAAATCGGCGCGTCACAGACTTTAAACATTAATGTCTGAGAATCGGTGCAGTCACTTTTGCATACTAGACATATATGTCTGTAAGTATTGTGTAGCGTTAGTTTTTGTTGGTTGACTTTTGGAGATTGATTACATTAAACTTCATCATGCGGCAGAAGCAAAATATTTTTTTCATGACATTGCTCCATCCTTCATCTAGGAGTAAGAAAAATACTGGAAAGTGAATCTGTGTCCAACTTTGGGTTACTGTGCTTGTAGGTTCAGGTTAAAGGACCAAGATAATGATCCTTGTGTGATGGGCCACTTATAAATACTGTGTAAATGATTTAATATCGTTTAAAGATTGTAAAATCAATTCAGATCCGATGCGATGCGGGCCGTTAGGTGGAAATTGTGCTTAACGATCGCCTGCGACCGAGATATATTAATAGAAAAGACAAGCAGGGTTTTCTATGGTACATATTATAATGTTATGGAATACAGAATTACATCTTACCACACATTATGTGTGAATGTCGCGCCTTCGGCAGATTAAGAATGAAAATCTTTGGCAATAAATCGATATCCAGAATCACGGGAAATCAAGGCAATACCACGGAGCTCCATAATTCGCATCATTGAAGTGGTGGAAGATGCCATGGACCCAGAATGGTTGGTTGAAAGAGTAACAAGTAAACAACACAAAAGATGCCCAATGATCGAAGTGTATCTGTAAGGACACCACATCTTATCAGAGCTGAAATCAACATGTCGCCTTTGATAGTGTTATTCTCTTTGCTCTTAACCAATTTGTTTATATTTACAAAAAGATTATGCTTTAAAGCTTTGAAGTGGATGTTTATTGTCATGTGAAGCGAGCCCGGTCCTCAGTGGCCAGCGGAGTCGTCGTCCGCACAGAGAGGGCCCTCGAGCAAATTGCCTTCCGTCGTAAGCCCGCCGCGGACAGCCGGGACGCCTTTAGTCGACGTCTGAGCTAGCTTTGGAGTTTCCGAGGGAGCAGCAGGGTCTGTTTCACTTATTTTGTGAGTGTTTCCATGCGATGAACTTGATTTCAAATCCAAACAATAGCAAAAACTTGTTTAGGGAACTTAATAAGGTTACTTTTATATTTGAGTAAAAGTAGGCTCGACTTCATTGTATTTTGTCTATCGTGCAAAGTTACAATGGGTTTCATGAAGCTTGTAACTTACTACAAGTTTCCAATCAAAACCTCGTAGTACCAATGACAAATCCCATGCATCTGTCTTGCAGTGTTCACAGATTTTGCCTATAAAGTAACTTGTTGCTTCGTGAAATGGTCCACTGGTAAGAAGCCTACGTTTTGCCGGCTAGTGCCTTTCATTTCGGGGTATATCTGCCCGCAGGGCTGCTACTGGCTACCACACTATTATTCAATCACAGTAATTAGAAATATTCGAACGAATACATTTTATTGTAATGCTCAAAGCATAAATTTCGTTTTGTAATTGTGTATTATTCGCTAGTAGTTTGTGAATATTCAGCTTGAATATTTCAGTCAATACTTGCGCTTTAAAAAATCGTTGAATTGCAATAATTCTAACGTTTCATAAACTTACTCAAGAATTCTAACTAAGTAAAATTTAATTAATATTTAGCGATATTAAATTGGTTCAGAGCAAACTTATTAAATTAGTCACAGAAAGTATATAAGGCACAGCGAGCGCCGCGGGCGCCGACTCACAGACAAGGGGTAGAAAGGGAAAGTGGTATCTGACACTCAGAGCTATGTGTTATGGTATAATTTACAAAACACGAATCTTGCCCTTACCGAACTGAGAAACGATTTTGAACTTGAAGTAAATAATTTTTTCAAGTTTCCTTGATAGTATTCTTCCACAGATTTGCTTGTGGTTGCAATAAAGCCAGCAACTCACGAAAGGGTTATCGTATTTAACTCATGAAACCTGAATCCCCTGTAGCCGCTGCACTCGGAGTGCATCGCATCAATCCGAATCAATCGCATCTGTATTGCGCGCCGATAAATCTGACGCCCGCGAGACCAAACCCTACTAGTGCCCGGAATGCGCTGAGATGGGGTAGGGATTGCCGTATTGAAAATGTGAAATACTTATAGCAAGGGCTCTTTCGCTCATTTGAAGCAAGTTAAGAATATAAAAAGCCATTCCTATTTCTGACAGAGAGCTGATCAGCATTAGGCATTCTTATCGTTCAAATGATTATTATAATGGAGGCTATTATTTTTTTGGTATCTACACGGATACTGTGTGAGAAGGTAGAATAATTTTTGATAATTTAAGATTTTGATCTATAGGTAGACAAAATTCGAGGCGAAGATAAAATAATTCACAAATGTAGTTATCCTCCTCTGCTGCATTGGGAGTGAGGAAATAGCATAGAATGCGTGCAGATGCTTATCATCCTGGCATGTCGTAAAAATCGACTAAGGGACGGGTCCTCTCCAACATGGTGGACTATCTGTATGGGCGATGGGCTGATCACCTGTCACCATACCAGCATACCATCTTCGGACTAATTGATCGAACGTGGCCACAAGTTAAGTAGTCATGTGGCTCTGCCCACCCCATTAGGGATTTCAGGCGTGATTTTATGTATGTATGTATGTAGTTATTGGAAAAAAAGTAAGTGTGAAAAATGTAAAGATTAAGTTCAGGGTCCCTTCGCCACAAGTTGATAATTATTAAAAGATAAAAAAATATGATTATAATAATAATAATAATAACAAATATTATAAAACCTAGCTTAAGATTCAAGATAAATAAAGAGAATAATAATAATAAATCATTTATTTTCAGGCATCTAGTGGCCCATACATAAATACCTTACAGACTAACATACATATTAAAAATACAAACAAAATAACTTAAAACTAACACACTATTTCTGCTGTATGTGCCGCGCCGGCCGGCTGCGGAATCGCCGAAATATGACACCCTTCGGCCAAAACTCTTGTATCATGAAGGCCGATAGATCCTGTATCGGTACGCTCACCACGAAGGAGTTGAAATTCACCTTGTGGCGGGATTCCAACCGCTCGACCCTCAGGTTTAGCTTGGTCTTGATCCGCGCATACTCTACAATGTCTTCCGCCTTTGTAGAGTGGTGTAGTCGGGACACGTACAGCAGCGTCGTCGGTGTAGCTGGACGCAACAGATGTTTCGGTCCAGTCGGTGCGGATCCGCACTGGTTTCTTGGGGTGGGTTTCTTCTTCCTCTCCACCCTAGTGAAATCATCGCTGTCCACCTTCAGACCAGTCTTCGGCAGGTCAATTGGTTGACAGCGGCGTGTAGCGGCAGGTCTGCTTGTAGCTGCTGCGTAGTTACGCCGAGGTGTCGATGCACTCACGCAGTTCGTCACCTCTACCGAGGCCGAGGGAGGGGCGGTGGGGCGCGGCGCAACGGGTGTTGTCACAACAGCAGTCGACGCATCGAAAATCGCCAACTCAACTCTGCTGTTCGATGCAATTTGCGCTCCACGACACGAGTTCATGTTAGAGGCCTCGCGTGACCTACATTCGGAAATAGTATTACGTAGTAATACTACCTCGGCATGCAACTCAGTGCTATTTGACACCTCTAACTTGCACTGCATCTCAGCCAGACCGGCTTTAAGGGATGTTATGTCCTTAAGCAGCCTGGTGACATCGACGTGGTCGAAAGTGACGGGGGGTAGCTTGCGCAATTCCTTCGCCACGAAAGCGGGCACATCGTCTGGATCGGTCGCCTTAAACATCGTGATGATGTCCTGGAGACTCTTCACGCCACCATCCCTTCGGCGGGAGGGCATCTGGGGGGCTAGCACGACACGCCCGCGAGTAGTTTGTCGCTCAGTGCGTCTCTACCAAACAAGTCAAGTATGTAAGGGATGCACTGAGCGACAAATGACTCGCGGGCAGGTCGTGCTAGACGTGCTGGTCGGTCTTACTGAGCGACTGGAAAGCAGCGCCTTGCTACTGCAAACCTCATCCTCCTTGAAGCTTGATTATTATGCGTGTTTGGCAGTGCGCGCGCCAACTGCTCAACTGCGGCGAGCCCTGCCAATCGGCGGACAATTCGCAGCAGGTGTGTTAGTTGATCTGTCTGACACGTGCGCTCACGTCTGTGCCCAACACACAGCTCAACTGTCCGCCAGTCCAATAACAATTATCGGGCAAACGTTTATTTCAATTTTTAAAAGCTAAATGATAAAAACAATAAAAAGTTTTTTAAACTCAGTATGATAATTTGATAATTTTATTAAACTAATTAAACTTTTAACGTATCATGTTCGTTAGTTTATGTTTCCAACTAGTGGAACGGCCACAGCTTCGCCCGCGGTAGTTTCCATATAAACTTTATCACCCCTTTTCATCCCTTTAAGGATGAAATTTCAAAAAATCCCTCCTTTGTGTACCTCTAGGATAATCTAGGAATGTCTCCTCCGAATTTCAAACCTCTAGGACCACCCGTTTAGGCTGTGTGTTGTCTTTAAGTGAGTCACGGTACTATATAGGCTATGTATAGATAATATAACCAGTAAAAAAACCACATATCAACCTGCTAAAATTTTAAGCACTGATGCGTTATTTAAAGTACACCAGGCAGCAAATATAAGACAACATTATGTGTGGTGTATTAGCTAATACACTGGCCGCCGACTTCGATATATTTAATGTATCACTCAATCTATAATATATCTGACGGTTCTTGGTAAGTGACTTACGTAATCCAATAATAATTACTTACTTTTCAAAGGGTTTTGAAGTCTGTTTTTTATTTGTAAACTAATTAATATTCTTTTTTACTTTTTATGATTATCGAATGTGATTTAACGACACATATTTACTTCATCAAGCAACAACAGCATGATGCCAATTGTTCATCACCCCTTACAAAATGTTGCTATCTACGGTGCGAGGACATCAATCTTTGAGGAGTTCTCCTGTTTCTTCACCACCAGTTCTATTTTACCACGTGCATTTTCATGAGCATAAATTGCTTCTCAACCTTATACAGAAATCTAATCGCCAGCTGTGAAATATTTATCATTGAGGAGTTCTGGTGATTATTTATGGTTTTCATTATCAGTTTCAATTCACCAAATAATGCCTTTGGAACGCAATTGCTTAAGTTTTTACAGAAAATAACAAAATTGTTATATACGTGCCTATAATATTTGAGGAGTTACATCGATTTCTCATAGATCCTCTCATCAGATCTCACTTTTACTAGAATGGGACTAACTGTGAGTTATACGCTATCGATTAAAAAAAGAATCATCCAAATCGGTCCAGCCATCTCCGAGTCATCGGGGAACATACATAAAAAAAAAGATTCCGACGAATTGAGAACCTCCTCCTTTTTTTAAGTCGGTTAAAAATTAATGAATTTATAATGTACAAAAGCTATAATGAGTAAGGAACAAAGCAACACATTCCAGTTCCTTTATTTTAAATCCCTTGTTCCCACTCCGGGAGTCAAGTCCCGAGATCACCTGCGAGGGCGCTAAGTCACTGCTTATTACTTATTAATCGCGCCGCCCTAATCCATGCATTCCCTCGGCGATAGTCATTTCCCTCGCACCCGGGCGCAACGGTATCGCCCTCTCACTCGCTCGACGTGTTAATAATATCATATCGGTGTTACTTGATCCTTCACCTTTGGAACAGCATAAGGTAGAAGCAGAAGACGAAGGTTTATTCGCAAGACTAATTCGTTTCGGAAATTAACTTATTTCGGCAAATAATTTTAAATTAACACAATTATTTTGCGCAAATTTTCATTTAGTTTAATTAACAGAATTAAAACATCAGCTCTGCATACAAGTAGCATATTAAAGTTCTTTTTTATTAATTGAACACAAGTATGTTTCCATGTTTTAATTATTTTGATATTAAAATAATGAAGATATAATGACTCATGACCCTACCACAGGATAAAAGGATGATGATGTTCAGTAAAAATAAGTTATAGTACGAATTCTTCCCCAAGTCCCGATCGCATTAGCTCCTTATCTGACGGACAAAGCCATTGTCTTTCATTGTGAAGTGTAACCGCCAAGCGCTACTTTGATAGCAGGTACTAACTGCTAAAACCATTTCACACAAAAAGGGTCTTTATGTCTAAGGTAAGAAGGTTCTCATTAAAATACAGGGTATGTCAGCTGTTGAACATTTTGTATTTACGACAGCAGTAAAGTGACCATGGAAGCATAGTATAACTAACAGAATTTGATACTATGATGAAACTTTCACTTTGTGTTATATTATTGTATGTTATTTATGTAACTACATTTTTGTACATAAGGATATATATTGTTATAAAATGGCTTATTATTTTAATTTAAACATTACGTTAATTATTTGTTTTACATCATTTTTTTATATATTTAACATACTTAATTTATTTTTATTGTGCACTTTATTTATGTTATATTATTGTATTTTATTTATGTAACTACATATGTTTTGTACATAAGGATATATATTGTTATAAAATGGCTTATTATTTTTAATTAAAATATTACGTTAATTATTTGTTTTACATCATTTATTTTTTTAGATATTTGACATACGTAATTTAATATATCTATATATATATTTTTAATAATGTATATTCATATTTGTAAACGAGTATTAAAATGTGTTAGTCGTTCTATACCATCCATTTGCACTTAACGGCTGTTTTAAATACGAAATGTTCAATACCCTTACATACCCAGTGTTTTAATTAGAACCTTTTTACCTTAGACATAAAGACCCTCTTTGTGTGAAATGGCTTTAGCAGTTTGTACCTGCTATTTCAAAGTAGCGCTTAGCGGTTACACTTCACAATGAAAGACAATGGCTTTGTTTGTCAGATAAGAAGCTAATGCGATCGGGACTTGGGGAAGAATTCGTACTAAAACTCTCGGCCAAAACAAGTGGGCAGCGGAAGATTCTCTCTTCGGCGCTCTCCTTCCGTAGTCTCGTAAATTATTTTATCTACACCCATGTAATATAACCTCCATAATATAATCAAAAACCGTAGGAAATGACCACCATTAAGACAACCTGTACTGTAATGTTATTACAGTATCGATTTTAGTATCGTAATGGTCATAACGATACAGATATGAGCTACAGGCCGGCGCGCCGCCGTCGCCGCAGCCGGAGGAGCCCCATCGTCCCCGTGTCGCCGTTTATAATATGTATGTAGATAAAGTTATGTATGCAACTCTGCATAAAACACGTGCGATCTTATTATGAAACTCGCTTAAAAGCTCGTTTCATAAAACTGCACTAGTGTTTTAAGGCCTATCATTATGCAACCGTTGCATAAACTACTATTTCTGTACATAATTTGGTTCTGCCTTATCTCAGTGATAAGTTACACAATTGCAGCATTGCTCTACTGCTTCATCCCTCTCTGAGCCGCGAGCTCGTGCGCCGGAACAATATTATGTTTGCGATACTCGAGCCTCCGCCTGCTCGTGACGGCATCGACGGGCAAAGTGTTGCTGTATTACCTAAGTTTAGCGTTAGCTTATGTTTCGGTTCTCGTCAAAGCTCATGTAAATTGGAAATACAACGACACAAAAATGACACTACGCTCAAACACTACGCTCTCACGCTCATCTATATTCACACATTATCTCAAATACCTTCACCCCTCTCTCCCCCAAGCTGTCCTAAATAGCCGTAATATATTTTACTGTAACATTCAATCTGTTTAGTCTCCAATGTTTAAGTACGTAACCAGAGGATGCGAACAATTTGTACTTTTATATTGTGTTCCCTGTATTGTGACAGGCATAGCCTAGTGTGGGAATGCCAGATATTTAACTGTATCATCTGTAAATTTGATTTCTTTTAATAAAAAAATTTATTATTATTATTAATAACGTCATTCAATGAAAGAAAGATAATTTCTTTACCTTCATTTAATTTCAACAAATATATCTAAAAGTTGAAGTTCATAATGTTCTTTGTTTTTAACGGTAAAACAAAGTAAATCAAAATCATGTTTGTAGCCTGAGCCATGAAGCTTGTCGCTTTCAAATACGTTAAGAGCCTCTAATTTTCCCTTTTTATCTTTCGTACGCGTTACACAGTTGCGATACGTTTTATTCTTATCTTCTTAGAATCTTTAAAAGTTTGCAGCTTCCAATATAAAATAATTAGCTTGCAAGTCTTTCAAATCAACATTCGGCTTTTTTTTAATGACTTCATAAAGAGGCAATTAGAAAATTATTTTGTAATTTACTGGCACCCCCTCTTCGCAGGACCCTAGAAAGTTATTAATGTTGTTTCTCCCACCTTTTCTCCCAGTCATAATTATGGTTTAATTGTTAAAAAGAATCGGAATGATGATAAAGATGGGGATATTATTGGGGATAGATAATTATAGTTTGATTAGCTGTGCTTGTCGGGTTTTGCGTGGTGAATCAGACAGTTCAGAACTGGTGGGTCAGCTTGTAAGATTGTCGGTCCCAGATGCTCCTAGGATAGCTCTCAGAGCGCGGCGACGTGATCTGCTGGCGATCCCGGCTGCGCGCACCGTATCCCACAGGCACTCACCATTGCTTCGCGCTCCCACACTGCTTAACGCGCTGTTGGCATCGGCACCGGGGTGCGACCTGCTTGCGTGGAGATGAGCGGCTGTGTGTTGTGAATGCTTGAGATTCTGCGAGATGATGGATGCTAGAGAATCGAGTGTTTTAATGTAATTTAATTATTTTATCACTGTATTATTAAGTAATTTGGTTTCATGATGCATTAGTCTAACAACTGTAATGTCATGTAAATATATTTTGAATAAATAAATAAATAAATTATCAATACATATTAAACCGTATCGTAACTCACTAGACAACGCACAGCCTAAACGGGTGGTCTTAGAGGTTTAAAATTTGGAGAAGACATTCCTAGAGTACCCTAGAGGTGCACTAAGGAGGGATTTTCTGAAATTCCATCCCTAAAGGGGTGATAAAGTTTGTATGTATAAGAATAAGTACAAATTATCACCACTATAAATACTTGTTATTTTTCGACTTATAATAATTGGGAAATCTCACCGAGATGTGCGCAGTGACTCAGATTGTTTTGCGAAGAACGGCCGACAGGATGTTGTCAATTCGGTTCATGCACATGTTAAATGAAGTATAACTCACAAATGTATGATGTATGTCCTGGCGCTTATTTCCGGTGGACCGTTAGACCATGGTTTCACTTGAACTTAAAAATCACCTAAGCACCTCTCTCTTTTTCACTTTATGATAAAATAGACGCCAGCATGACCCATCAGGCCGATGAGTAAAACTTACACGATCTACATCTGACGGTTGGCCGCTAGTTCCGGAAACACATTGTGTCGAATACATAGAATGTTATTAGCCTCAACGCAGATCGGCCGATCTCCTTTGAACTTGTCGTTGTCGTACACCACTCCCAACCTCTTCACTTCGATTAGGAGCTCATTGAGGCATCCACACTGCCAAGAATTGTAGGCGAAATAAAAGATGTCATTATGGCCAAAGTTTCCAATCTCCGCGCAGAAGTTCATCGGTAGGTATGTGAGACGGTTGCCGGACAGACGCAACGACCAGAGCTGCCGCAAACCCCGAAACACTTCTGGCGATACGTACTCAATGAGGTTATTCTCCAAGCCGAGAAGCTCCACTGAACTGTTCTGGAATAAGCTATCAGGCAAGTTTCTTATCCTGTTATTATTCATACTAATAATTTCTATTCTCGCTAACGATTTAAACATATCCTCGTGTACGTACTCGATGAGATTATTGTTCATAAAAAGACCATTCAACATATTAAGCGCCGAAAATACTTCCGTGTGATCCAGTCTTGCAATTTTGTTGTAAGACACGTCGAGGGTAATCACGGCGTGTAGTGACAAGTCTGTGGTAAAGTTGGGCATGACTTGTAAGGAGTTGTTTTTGACGTGCAAGTATCTGAGTAGAGCCATGGATTGGAACGCAGCGAGGTCAAACACGGTGATATTGTTGTGATTGAGATAGACTGTGTCTATGTTGGGAAGTCTGGTGAAGAATCCTGGTTTGATTTGGTTGATGTGGCAGTTGTTGAGTTGCAGGTCGGAGGCCCGTCGGTCGAGCTGAGCGGCCGCTGGCGGCAGCACGCGCACGTGCTCTCGCGCGGGGCAGTCGGCCCACGTGACCGAGTCCGCGTGCGCGCTCGCACACACGCATACAGCCGCCAGTAGACACGCACTCACATTCATATCTGAAACGTTACAAGGTAGGTAAGAATAGTGCGGTTAGGGCAGCAGATACCGAAAACATTGGCCAAATTCGTCGAATTTGTATTTCAGCGATTGGTAGTTCTGGCAGCGAGCTACGGCCTGATTGATACCAGGCGCCTCATTCGGGAACGCTAAGTGATTCTGTAGCGACTCGTAAGCCAGATCTCTCATCTCGCTCTTACGCATTTCGCGTCGTGCGGAAGAGTGGAATGCGAAATCAAGCTTACAAGTCGCTACAGAATCACTTAGCGTTCCCGAATAGAGGCGCTGGGCTCGGGACTGCCAAGTGATTTACTGTATCGACGCTAAGATTTCAAAACTGCGAGTGTGTCGTTGTTTTGTACGTGCTTGACGTTCACATTGGCGGTTTTGTTAATTTAGTGGCGATATAGTATTTGCACCACCATACCATACTATTTACCATTTGGAATACCACTTTTGAGTTTATTGGTAACAGACAGACAGACGCGGCGGGCAACTTTGATTTATAATATGTAAGGATCTGTAAAAAAACAAAAGTCTCAGTTGAAAATAGAAATGCTAACGTGGCCAACTTTATTTCCAGCCAAATGTTATCCGGACAAATAGGTAGTGATATTGTAAAATTAAATAGAAAAGCTACTTACTTTTAATTGCAACAAAAACTGTACTCAACGTGCGATAAACATAATATCGTAACCTTTAGAACGTAATTCAATCTGTTGTTGTGCGTCCGAGATGTACGCGGCGACTAAGCTTAGCAATGAGAGCCCTTACTGTGAGTTGCGCAAACCGCTCTCGCTAGCGTAAACTATCGCTCGGTCCCTTTCACTTGTATCGGCAACAAGCAGCATTTCCGATAGATTTCGATAGCGGGAACGGTTTGCGCAACTCATGGTAATGGTACAGCTTCAGCAGGTAGCAGCTCGTGTTTCGCGGACAGGGTGCTGTTGTTATGCGCTTATGAATAGCCACCTCAGGGATTTTTAAGTTAGTCCTTTATAACGATAGTTAATCTAGTTCTCTAGTAAAATAATGTTTAAACTTATGATATTATTGTATCATCCTTAGAACAAACATCGTAAAAGCCTCTTTAAATTTACATGAGTTTTGATTAATCTCGCCTGACTTTAATAGGTATCAACGCACAGCTCAGACTGGTGACTGTAAAACACTTAACATAATTTAACAAATAAAAACACCGACTCCAAAAGCCCACTGAAAAGTAAGAAATAATAATTGGCTTTTGTAAGTCATTTACCTAGAAATGGGAGATATATTATTGGTTAAGTGACGTCATAAATTAAATATATCGAAGTCGGTGGCAAGTTGGTGGTTGGTGGTTGGTAGTGACTTGTCAAGTAAATGAACACAGTATGAGGGATGTATTGGAAAGTCCATTTATTCCATGTACCTATTACCTTATTAACTTGCCACCGACTTCGATATATTTAATTTATGACGTCACGTAACTAATAATATATCTCCCATTTCTAGGTAAATGACTTACAAAAGCCAATTATTATTTCATTCTTTTCAGTGGGGTTTTGGAATCGGTTTTTTTATTTGTTAAATTATTATTTTATTTTATACTTTTTAGTGCTTATCGTATAAACACATTTATTACATCAAGCAACAACAGCATAATGCTAATTGCTCATCACCATTTACAAAATGTTGCTATCCAGGGTGCAAGGGCATCAATCTTTGAGTTCTCCTGGTTCTTCAAACCCAGTGCTATTTTACCACATGCATTTTCATGAGCATAAATTGCTTCACAAACTTATAAAGAAATTTAATCGCCAACTGTGAAATACTTATCATTCAGGAGTTCCGGTGATCATCTATGGTCTTCATCAACAGTTCCACTTCACCAAATAATGCTTTTGGAACGTAACTGCTTGAGTTATTACAGATTATACTAAAATTGCTATATGCGTGCCTATAATATTTGAAGAGTTCCATCGATTCCTCATAGATCCTCTCATCACACCTCGACTTTGACTACAACGGGACCAAACTGGAAGTATACCCTACCAATTAAAAAAAGAATTTTTCAAATCGGTTTGTAATGACGGAGTTCTGAAGTAACAAACATAAAAAAAAAAACTACCGAATTGAGAAACTCCTCCTTTTTTTGAAGTCGGTTAAAAATGTGAATTTGTTAATAAGTTGAATTGAATACGTATCACTTCTGACTAGGTAATAAAATTAGTTAAGATAAAGAATTGTAGTAGTCAGTATTATGCACAAGGGGGCGCCGGCGCCGGAGCGACAGGTGACATCACATAAATCTACGAGCCACTTATATCAGCATTCTATTTAAAACATTAGCATGTACAAACAGACCCCTCTCCCCCCCTGCCACGCTCGGCTTTTCAATAAATTGACGTCATGAATAATGTTCGCGCAACAAAATGTAACTGATTTATTATTTACACGAGCCCTCTACTGTTTGTCCGGCGAGAACAGACTTCACACTCCGTTTTGGCAAAACGATCGTTTGTAATATCACTTTAGGAGGGTAGCCTGGTTATTAAGTTATATATATATATATATATTTAAAAACATTGCTTTACAATATTACTTAATAACCGGGCTACCCTCCTAAAGTGATATTACAAACGATCGTTTTGCCAAAACGGAGTATATATATAAGAGAAGGCAAACGAGCATGCGAGTCACCTGGTGATAAGTGATCATCGCCGCCCATGAACATCACCAACCTCAAGGAGTCATTGAGCCATTGCCGACCTTTTAACTAGGAAAAAATAAACTCTTTTCTTGAAGGTCCCAATGTCGAAACCGTTCGGAAACATCACTGACATTACAATAAATACTAGTTGTACGTCGTCGTATCACTCACCTTTTTTTTAAGAAACTGTTTCACAGCATGCTTATGTTATTCATGTACTTTGCTATAATGATGCGTCATAAGTACGAGTACACTAACACTTTTATATTGGAGCTTTATCTATTTTGAATAACAAACGTCTGATTCTGATGCGGTGTCTATCACTTCTACAGTACTAACAGCTTATTATTAGTTGTTCAGATTCTCTTAATCAGGTACTTAACCTCTTTTATTTTTTAAGCGATCGGCTTAACCGCTATGAGTTGGGATTGCTGCCTGGCGCCACGCGTGCGTCGGAGGCCTCCAATTAAGATAAAACCTTGGCTCTGAGTTTTAATGCGTTGCCAAGAAATGTAGGGAAAGCGCACGAGTGCCGCCGAGGTAGCTCTAATGGTTTGGGCGGGTCATGAGTGCATGTCGTTTGTTTTAACCTGCGTAATTAAAGTATGTGTGTTTTTATATAAGCAGTTAGCATTAGCTTGTAGGCTTGTCGACATTTAATTCAGTCATCGTTATTTCCTGAGAAATGATTTTATCCTAGTCTTAACAGTTTCGTTTATACGTTGATCAGCCGCTGCGCACGTTCGAGAATCCAACCCTTGTGCAAATGAATAGCTCACCATTAGAATATCATACCACGAACTTGGAGTTGATATTTTTTACATTATAGTACTCGTTGTAATGTACCTACCACCAAAATATTTTTGGGCAAGCGAGCGAACCGAGCGAGCAAAATGGGTCAGGGCAGAAGTGACACTGATAGGTCAGGTTTAGAAGGTTAGGGCGGGAACGAAGCTAAGCAGAGCTCCCGCCTTAGCGTTCGATGTTAAGTATTTTTTTTGTAACAGCTCGGAAAATCGTGCTTGCTTGTAAGGGACGAAAAATAATAATAACAATACTATTTAAAAACCTGAGTTATTCACTACAACCATTAATAGACCTGACTCAGTTCTACAAATTCAAAATCATCAAACAGCCAGCGCTCGACTATAATGTTACGACTACTATCTTTAAAAAACACAAAACACGAAATTCGTGGGATGATATTCTGAATTCGTTCCCAATGAATCTAGTCCTTATCCCGGTGGTCTTTAAAAACCGGCCAAGTGCGAGTCGGACTCGTGCACGAAGGGTTCCGTATCATTATGTATAAAAACGGCAAAAGAATAACGTTTGTTGTATGGGAGTCCCCCTTAAATATTTATTTTATTTTAATTTAATTATTTATTTCTTAAGTAAATATATATCTAAATATTCTGTGAATATTTCAAGCGTCTACCTGTTGCCGTTATCAATATCGAGCAAAAATGAGCAAAAAAATCACGTTTGTTGTATGGGAGCCCCCTTAAATATTTATTTAATTCTGTTTTTAGTATTTGTTGTTATAGCGGCAATAGAAATACATCATCTGTGAAAATTTCAACTTTCTAACTATCACGGTTTATGAGATAAAGTCTGGAGACAGACGGACAGACGGACAGACGGACAGACGAACAGACGGACGGCGGAGCGTTAGTTAGTAATAGGGTCCCGTTTTTACCCTTTGGGTACGGAACCCTAAAAATTACGTGAATGTTAAGTTTTTTGTGTAGAAGTGGTTCAAATGGAAATCTAATATAGTTTTGGTTATGAATCAGAATTTGCTTTATTTTTAATGCGCACCCGTCACACGCAGCCGACCACTACGACACATAATTTAAAGCAAATGGTGTATTAAATCAGCCGCGCAGCTCGCAGCGCGCAGCTCGCAGCTCGCAGTGCGCAGCTCGCAGCGCGCAGCTCGCAGCGCCAATCAAAACTATTCGTATTATTAGTGCTCGTTTGTCATTTAAGATCGTTTAAATGGCGTAATTGGATTAGCTATAGCTTTGCTTTATTAAAAATTCAAAGGATTATATTATAGTAATTTATCAAAGAGAATCATCCAATAAAAACATCCGACTTCAAGAACCCTTTGAAAAGTAAGAAATAATAATTGGCCTTCGTAAGTAAATTACCTAGAAACGTCAGATATATTGTTGATTAAGTGATAAATTAAATACATCGAAATCGGTGTCAAGTAAATAAACATAGTATGAGGGATGGATAACCTAAATGACTTGCCACCGACTTCGGCTTTAATTTATCACTTAATCAATAATATGTCTGACATTTCTAGGTAATCTACTTACGAAGGTCAATTATTATTACTTACTTTTCAAAGGTTTCTTGAAGTCGGTCTTTTTATTTGTAATTTTTTTATCATTTCACTTTTTTAGTGATTATCATATGTGATTTAACGACACACATTTAATAAATAAAGTAACAATAGCATAATGCCAATTGCTCATCACCCTATACAACATTTTGCTGTCCAAGGTGCAAGGACGTCAATCGTTGAGGAGTTCTCCTAGTTTTTCACCACCGCTTCTATTTTACCTCATGAATTTTCATGGGCATAAGTTGCTTCCCAACCTTATACAGAAATTTAATAGCCACCCGTGAAATACTTACCATTGAGTTCCGGTGGTCATCCGTGGTCTTCATCATCAGTTCCACGTCACCAAAAAATGTTTTTCAAACGCAACTGCTTGAATTGTTAAATAAAAGATCAGAGGTCTATATGCGTGCCGATAATATTTGAGGAGTTCCTTCGATTCATTTAGATCCTCTCATTAGACCTTGACTTTGATAACAACGGGACCAATTTGGAGAAATACCCTGACGATGAAAAAAAATATCATGCAAATTGGTCCAGCCATCTCCGAGTAATCAGTGAAGAGGGTTTCGTTCCGTACATGATTATCTGAAATTTACTACGTTACTTTAAATACCATAGACTTCTTATAGGTTTTCCTGTAATCTATAGGTAAAGAAGTATTTTAATATTTTTTTCAAAATTTTTGCTTTAAGTTTCGGAAATAAGTGGGGGAAATGGTAAATTTTCGCCCATTTTCCTCAATAACGTCTAAACTTTATTACTTGAAGTTCAAAAGAAAATATATTATTATCCCCACAATACACAATTCATTTGATATGTCACACGATATAGGTTGCATAACAATTTTTTTTAATTTTCTAATTATCATCCCAAAAGTGGCCCTCATGTTTAAAATGCATATATTTACGTCACGCGTCCATGTTGCGGTCACCGACTTACATATGTATACCAAGTTTCAACTCAATCGGTCCAGTAGTTTCGGAGCAAATTGGCTGTGACAGACGGACAGACAGACAGACAGACACACGAGTGATCCTATAAGGGTTTCGTTTTTTCCTTTTGAGGTACGGAACCCTAAAAACGAATATACGGGTCTAATTGAGAACCTCTTCCTTCGGTTTTTTTGAAGTCGGTTAAAAATAATCCATCATATCCTTTGTTTGTTGTCTCATCTAACGAGTTGTGTATTTGGTAAAATAATAGTAGTTTATGCAACGGTTGCATAATGATAGGCCTTAAAACACTAGTGCGGTTTTATGAAACGAGCTTATAGCGAATTTCATAATAAGATCGTACGTATGTTTTAAGGCGAAATTATGCAGAGTTGCATACATAACTTTATCTACACACATATTATAAATCCTCCATGATGTGTTCAGAAACAATATTTTCTGGCAAAAAGTTATGTGTTGCAATCGTGGCTGCATTTACAATGTCTGGCGCATTTTCACATCACACAGTCACTCCGAGAAGACTACTATTCATATTTTCAACTAAAATGTAAATTACAAACAACTTTTTACGATTCTACTTTCGTTCAGCAAAAAACCAACATGAATGATGAAAGCAGTAATGGCGGCAATTCGATTCTCCGTCAAGACCATTTTATTTTTTAAATTATAGACAAACGAATGAAGTCTCTATTCTCATGTCACTCGAGATCAAATGTCGTGCGGTTTATATCAAAACAAGTGCGAGTTATACTCGCGTGGAGAGGGTTCCGTTCCGTACATGATTATCTGAAATTTACTAGGTTACCTTAAATACCATAGACTTCTTATAGGTTTTCCTGTAATCTATAGGCAATGATCTATTTTCTGTATTTTTTTCAAAATTTTAGCCTAAGTAGTTTCGGAAATAAGGGGGGGGGGGGGGGATGGTCATTTTTCGCCTATTTTCCTGAATAACTTCTAAACTATTTTACTTAAAATACAAAAAAAATATATATTTAAGATCCTCACAATAAGCCCTTTGATTTGATATGTCACACGATATAGGTGGCATAACTTTTATTTTTAATTTTCTAGTTTACCCCCAAAAAGTGGCCCCTATGTTTAAAATTCATATATTTACGTCACGCGTCCGTGTTGCGGTCACCAACTTACATATTAATACCAAATTTCAACTCAATCGGTCCAGTAGTTTCGGAGCAAATTGGCTGTGACAGACGGACAGACGGACAGACAGACAGACAGACAGACAGACACACGAGTGATCCTATAAGGGTTCCTTTTTTCCTTTTGAGGTATGGAACCCTAAAAACATACTGAATTGGCGCTTCGTATTAATAACTGTTTTAATATCTATGGATACTAGAATACAGACCCACTTGAGTTTTGACAGCTGTTTCAAATGTAATCTCATTACGATACTAAAATCGATACTGTAATAACATTACAGTACTGGTTTTACCTAATTGGTTGTCATAATGCTGGTCATTTCCTACGGTTTTTGATTACATTATGGAGGTTTTATGATATGAATGTCGATAAAGTTAATTAAACGCACATGTGTATGACACGTTAGGCACAGGCCTTTTTCTCTCGTGCTTGTTGTCCCGCGCAGATCGTCAATAAAGGCGTCATTAAGGCGTAATCCCGCATCATATTGCGCGATATTACGACACGCTGGTGTGCGTTTCGCACGTGATATTAAGTCCTAATCGTTTGTGACGACAAAATAGGGTTTCTCGATGGTGATCTTCAATATCTTTCTAATTATCCAACCGCTCCATTATTTAATCGCTCCTAGTAACGGGCACTTATTAACAATGCAAAGTAATACGTAAATAAGAAACAAAAATAATAATAATTTTATATTAAGTGTCTGTCAATAAGTTAAATCTATTCCTTGTCAACTCCAACCTGCCAAAGCTCCAATCGTCGTAGGGCCACGCAATGGTAAAAATTTAAATTTTAACATCGTAAAAATGAAGCAATAATAATAAATAAATAATTTTTACTCTCATTATTTGAAATTAATTCATTTCTACCTTTTGCGTAATGGAAGCAGAGTCACATTTTTCTATTGCGGGTTTGTCATGGTTATGTATAAAATATCATTTTAAAGTTCTAAAATAAATGTATGTTGTAATTGAGCGTGTTTCAGTTTTCTTGTAGAAGTGAAAGCAGAGTGTGCAGCTTGAACCCCTCGTACATCACTTCTTATGTGACACAAAGCAATGAAATCTCATAAACCAGAAGATACATACATACATAGCATCACGCCCGAAATCCCTAATGGGGTGGGCAGAGCCACAAGACTACTTGCCACGTTCGATTAATTAGTCCTAAGATGGCATGATGAACCGTATGGTGACAGGTGATCAGCCTATCGCCCATACAGATAGTCCACCATGTTGGAAAGGACCCGTCCCTTAGTCGACTTTTACGACATGCCAGGATGACAATTTGCACGCATTCTATGCTATTTCTTCACTCCCAGTGCAGCAGTGGAGGTAAACCAGAAGATAGAATAACAAAAACATTAACAAGACACAAACCCCTAACTTTGAAATTTGTGACGTGATTTGATGTAGTTCTCCATCAAAACATGTCACAAATTTTAAAGTTTGGGCTTCATAACCCCAAAACAAGGTAAAAACGTATCTTTGAAATTGGGAGTCAAAATAGCAGTAGTAGTGGATTTAATGCAGTATTTTCCAGATTATATTATATTATATTATAAAAATATGGTTCTCAATGTACGAGATCGTTCTCATCAGTAATTAATTAGTCCTCTCCTATTTTCATCTCAAACTTACAAGATTCGGATCGCGTGTTGGCCAAAGTTCAGGCTTCGAATAATTCAGGAGACTAATTTTGGAACTAGTGCGTCTGCTGGTTGCTCTATCGTGATGCTTGCGGAGTATTCTGAGCCAATCAGTAGAGATGAAATTCTCAAAAGAGGTTTACCCCTAAAAGCAAGTCGAAAAATACCTAAAAAAGCCCTAAATCACTAACCGCCATTTTTGTATAGGCTCTTATGACATACCAATAACCCCTTATCATACCATACCCTTTTCAGTGTTGTCGGTAAGTACAATCTTAGTCCTGGGAGGTTAATGCGATTCTCTTTAGGCCCTAAACTTAACTGCGACACTATTTCGTACCAGGACATTATGTAAAATATTATGGTGAGGTATGGAATAGCGAGACAGTTGACCTTAAATATAATCGCATTTAGAGATCGCGGTAACCAGTTTCTAAATTCTAAGTACATAATATATCATGATGTCAAAGCGACAACGAATCCCTGCCGTTGCCGTCTCAAGAACATTAATGTTGTGGCAACTAATTGCCAGCCGCGGGCCGTTGTTGCACCGCCTGCTTTTATTCTCACCTCTGCAATATGTAATAATGCTTTATATGAAGGTTAATTGAGGCGTGTAACGTCATCAAAAATGGTGCACGCCCGAGGAAATACTGCATGTTATGTTTTAACTACCTTCTTTCTCGCTGTTGTGTCAAAACATTGCACATGTTTTTATAACTCCGCTTATTTGTTCATATGTTTCGTCGAGTGATTATAATATTCGGGAGCAAAGATTAATAAATAGTTATTTCTTAAAGTTCTTTGAGGATATAAATCTCGCCAAAGTTGAAAGGCTCAGGGAACGGCAGGTTCCAGTCGCTCTAAAAGAGACTATAATGATATTAGTCCTAATGGAAACGTGTGCGTGCGAAGTCCAACAAAATATGAAATTATTTATTCTTTAAGTAGGCCACACAGTCTTTCCGCATATCTAAATCTACCAGAGCTCTAAAGCTGAGAAACTGGAAAGAAGCGCCAAAAGAAATCAGCAGTAAATCTTTTTTCCAACTAAATCGTAACAATTATAATATTACAAAAAACACTAAAAGTGCAACAGAGAATCTTTATGGGTACAAATTAATTTCATGTAATAATAAGAGAGATCTAAAGAGTCTCTAGGTCAGTCAGTAAAAATGCTTAATATAAAAATCACAGAGAAATGCCCTCGACTAGTAATTATTAAGGAGATGTATAGGATCTCTAGGTCAATTTGTTTAACATAATAATCATTTAATTTATAAAATAAAAAAACTGACTTCAAATAGCCTTTGAAAAGTAAGTTTTTTTTTCACATCTTTTTTATTATTCTGTGATTTAACGACACACATTTACTACATCAAGTAACAATAGCATAATGCCAATTGCTCATCACCCTTTACAAACTGTTGCTATCCACGGTGCAAGGATGTCAATCGTTGAGGAGTTCTACTGGTTCTTCAATTTTACTACATGAATTTTCATGGACTTAAGTTGCTTCAGAACTTTATACAGCAATTTAATCGCCAACCGTGAAATATTCAAGATTTAGGAGTTCCGGTGATCATCTATGGTCTTCATCAACAGTTCCACTTCACCAAATAATGCTTTTGGAACGTAACTGCTTGAGTTATTACAGAAAATACTAAAATTGCTCTATGCTTGCCTATAATATTTGACGAGTTCCATCGATTCCTCATAGATCCTCTCATCATAACTCAAATTTGACGACAACGGGACCAAACTAGAGGTATACCCTACTGTAGGCGCTTTGAGGTCCCACAAATTAAGAAGGTCAACAAATGCAGATTAAATACTTTTTATTAACACAAAAAACACGTTTATTTAAATGGAAAGGTACAAATTTCTAATAGCGCTTAAGGCGACGTGCGTACTCGCGGCTTGCAATCGAGATCTGACGACCCGTCCCGCCCGCCCCGCACCCCGCTCTTCACCGCGTCGCTAACATCCTCCACCCCAGTGCTGCTTAGCAGCACTCATCAGCAATGGGAATTCGAGCAACGCGTGCGGCCGACCTTACAAGCAGACCCGTCTTGGTTTTAATTTTTACCGCTCTCACTCTTCCATCTTTGCCCGGCATTACCTCCTGTATAAGACCTCTTGGCCAGGTATTTCGTGGTCCATCTGGGTCAACGATTAATACAAGATCGCCCACTTGTAACGGCCTCGCCTCCTGGTTCCACTTTCTGCGTGGTAACAAATCTGGTAGGACTTCTTTAACCCACCTCTTCCAATATAAGTCAGTCAGCCGCTGGGCAATTCTCCACTGTTTTCTCAAGAAAAAATCCGTGTCATTGAATGCGCCAAGATGAGGTAAGTTCGACGACGAGCCGATGAGAAAGTGGTTAGGCGTCAGCGTTTCGGTGCTGCCTGGTTCCACAGCGACGTGTGTCAAGGGTCGACTGTTTACCAAATTCTCAACTTCAGCCAGTAAAGTGTTCAAAGTCTCGTCCCGTGGGGCACGCTCTTTCATCACAATTTTCAGGCTAGTCTTGACGCTTCGGATAAGCCGCTCCCATGCTCCTCCCCAATGAGGGCTCGCTGCTGGAATAAACGTCCATTTTGTTCCATATTTCATGGATTCCCTTTTTAGGTACTCCTCGTCCAACTCCTCAATTGACCTTTTCAGCTCTGCATCAGCTCCTCTGAGGTTGGTGCCATTGTCTGAGAATAAATTCTGCGGCCAACCTCGTCGCGCGGCCATTCTACGCAGCGCCATTATGAATGAGTCAGATGTCAGAGTACTTACGACTTCGATATGAATCGCCCTTACAGTCATACATGTAAATAAAAGTCCATATCTCTTTTCTCTCCTCCTGCCGATCGTGACCTCCATGGGGCCAAACAGGTCAACGCCACAGAATGAAAATGGGCGTTGATGATGTGCAACTCGAGCCTTCGGTAAGTCTCCCATTCTTGGGATCTCCTGTTTACATTTCAGAATGCGACATAACATACATTTCGATGTTACACCTTTCACAGTTGGTCTGATTTTTAATATCCAATGTTTCTGTTTCAGATTATTCACCACTGTTTCCTGGTTTCCGTGCGCCGCGAGTATATGGTAATGCCTCACCAACAATCGTACAATGTACTCTCGCCCATCTAATATTGTAGGTCTTTTTGTTTCAGGTCCGACTTCGTCAGCAGCGTCGATGCGTCCGCCGAGGCGGAGAACTCCGTGCTCGTCAAGGTAAGGTGACAACGTAAGTATTCTACTTGTATTAGGTAATGATTTTCCGTTTTTCAGGTTATTAATTTCTTCAGGAAACGACGTAGCTTGTGAATACTTCAGAAGCAGCTTCTCAGCCTTCTCCATTGTGTCTTCATCTTCTTCCACGATACGTTTACATTTATTTATAAACTTAAGCATGACGTAAGTAGCTCTAAGTAGACGTAACCACGATGAAAATCTCGTTGGATCCGGTAAGTGTGTGTTTGTTTGTATGTTCGATACATATTCCAACTGTTCCTTATTTATTTCAGCGCTCACTTTATCCTGAGGCCATTCATCTTCATTCTTTTGTAGGAATGAAGGTCCGTTAATCCACTCCTTAGGTAAAGTGGTACATTCGTAGTTTTCTCTGGTGGCTAAGTCGGCAACATTGAGCTTTGTGGGTACGTATCTCCATTCATCTTTTTGTGTACGTTCGTCAATTTCGCCGAGCCGGTGCGCAACGTAAGTTTTATAATTACGCGCGTCATTTTTTATCCAGTGCAGTACCGTCGATGAGTCACTCCAAAACGTTCGACGCTCCGGCTTGATTCTGTGCTCATTTATTATGGTTTCACATAAGCGAGCGGCGAGAACAGCTGCCTGGAGCTCCATACGAGGAACAGAAGTAAATTTCACAGATGCGACGCGACATTTACTTGCTATAAATGCTTGGTACACATTTTCATTGTCGTTCCATCGCCAAAAGGCTATCGCGCAAATTATTTTTGTAGATGCGTCACAAAAAATATGTAGTTGTAAGTTTGCATAACAACAACCCATATGGTAAACAGGTTCTAGCGCAGGCGGGAGCGCATCGCCGCGCGGCGCATTGATAACGAAAGTTCCCGTCTCGTTCGCACTCGCGGTGCGCGCGTGCGTCTCATTCGCACTTGCAGCGGCCTGATAGTATCTAGGCAGTCGTACATCTTGCATTGACTTTAATTGATTAATCCATTTTACCCACTTTTCGTAAATATTATCAGTAACAGGTTCGTCCCAGGTAATTTTAAGTAGCCATGTTTCTTGTAATATTAATTTTCCATTAATTGTAAATGGTGATAAAAATCCATACACGTCAAAAATCGACATCACAACTCGTAAAATGTCTCTTTTCGTGGGTCTTTGTTTTCTATTGATTATATTCTCCGGTATTTTCTTCAACGAGACATCGAACCCGAGCGTATCCTCGTCGGGCTGCCATAATAATCCAAGTGTCCGCTCGCCTCCGTTGTAATGTTGTCCGACTTTGAACCTTACTGCGTTGTCACCGAGGGTCTCTTTTGGAATGTCATTTAAAACTTTTTTGCTGTTAGTGCTCCAATTGCGTATTTCAAAATTCCCTTGACTATGTATATAGGTGACTTCACGGATTAACTTCATAGCGGTTTCTTCATTAGGTAGACTGTCTATATAATCGTCCATGTAATGTTGTGAGTATATAGCATTCGTAGCGGTAGGCATTGATGACTCGAAGCGTTGCGCATTTTTATTTTTTATAAATTGCGCGACGAAGGGTGAACAGTTCGCTCCGAATATGAGCGATGTCATTACGTAAGTGTTCACAGACTCATTAGGGTTGTCACGATATAAGAAGCGTAGGGCTTGCTGGTCTTCAAGTTTAATTTTTACTCTGAGAAACATGTCTCTAATGTCGCCGGTGACGGCCACTCGGTGTCCACGAAATCGCAACATTATTCCCATAAGCGACATGAGTAAGTCAGGGCCTTTCAGCAGGTAATCGTTTAATGATAAGCCCTTTGTTTTAGCCGCCGCGTCATACACGAGACGAAGTTTTTTCTTGTTTGGATTGTCAACTCCAAAATGCGGTAAGTACCAGGTTCTTGGGGTAGGTACTGGATTTTCCAATTTTTCCGCGTAATTGTTATGAAATAAATGTTGTATGCGTTCTTTATACCGCCGTGCATACTCTTCATTCTTTTTCATTTTCAGCTCAACTCCTCTCAGTATTGACAAAGCACATGGGAAGGAGTCAACCATGACGCAATCTTCGTTCTTCCAAGGTAAGCCGACATACCACATTCCATCAATTAGTTCAGAGGTTTTTTCCAGGTGTTCCTGGGCCCGTACGTCCTCCGAGTTCTGTCGGGGTTTGGCAGATACCCCCATTGAATCGAGGGAAAAAAAGCAGCGGAGATCTTCATTAAGTTCTTGGAGAATTTTATTATTTTCAGATGCGACGTCATTTTCATCGTTGTGAAATATGCTTAACGCCGAGTGTTGTACAACCCTAAGCGACGCCATTCGCATAGGCGCCCTACCGTGCAGGCACCAACCCAGCGGCGTGCGAGTGGCGCAGGGTTCGTGGGGCCCGCCCATTACCACCTCCAAAGGTACAAGTAAGTGGTAATTGTCTTGTCCAATTAATATTTCAGGCTTTAACTTTTTATCGCAAAACTGTTCCTTTAAATGTTGCAGGTAACCATAATCCTCACAATTCACTAAGTTCAAGTTCTGGGCAGGTAAGTTTAAGTCATTCACACTGCGTGCACATAAATTAAACATCTCGCCGTCCTTATTACGCAGCGAGAGATTGATTAGCTGTGTCTCACAAACTAGTTCGCTATTGTCCCAAGCGCCTCGTACTCGTAAACATTCGCGCCGCCCGCGCACGCCGGCGCGCGCGGCCAGGGATGCACTTATTAACGTTACGGTCGCACCGTCGTCGAGTAATGCTGTCGTGCTAATTACACCGTCTGGTCCGTAAATATGTATAGGTACGACCTTTAATAACACCTCGCACTTTTCAATGTTTATGTGCGTTACAGTTTCACTGTTTTCAGTTTGAGTGTCACATTCCAGCACTTGCACTGCATTAGAACTGTCTTGGCGCGAACTTTGACCCGGTACATAGTGCAGGAGCCGGTGGTGAGATTCACCGCATCCCTCCGCGTCACATACCGCGGCGGGGCACGTCTCGCGGTTGTGCTGCGATAACAAACACTTGAAAAAAATGCCGAATTTCTTCACATACAGCCAGCGGTCCTTGCGCAGTGCTTTTTTGAACTTTTTACACTCCGTTAGTTTATGTTTCGTTAACCGACAAAAACGACACTTATCATAAGTATGTCCACTTTGCAATAGAATAGTTTGTGACTGATTTGCACAGGATTCAAAACTTTTACGTTTAAATTCTGATCGTACGGGAATAAGAGAAGCACTGCACGTTGATACTTTCACAGCTTCTTCGTGTAAAAAATCGGCGAGAATATCCAATCTAGGTTTTATTCCTTCTCTTATCAGCGGGTAACTGTAGTCCGTCCACTTAGGTAGCAGTACTGTAGGTACTTTAGACAGCACGATGGATACTACGTTCATTCCCTGTAAGTATTCTACTCTGTGAAGGGCACGAACAGCCGCCACGTAGTTTTTTATCTTAACTGCAAACGTTACTATTTCTCTATGGTATTCCGGTGGCAAAGGGTGTAGTTTTTTAATTTCTATTAATATTTTGGTCAATATTACGTCGGGATTTCCAAATTGTAGCTCCAACGTCGACATTACTGTTTCAGGCGACGTCCCACTCATGAGCAGAGCTGCGACGGAGTCTTTAGCAGGGCCACGAAGACATTTCCTCAACCGCCACATATTCTCAATTTCACTGAAATTACACACTCTAGTCGACTCTTCGAAAGCTTGTTTAAATTGTAGCCAGTCCATGGGTTCGCCGTAGAACAAAGGTAGTTCCCGTGGCGTGCTAATGCGGCTAAGCAGGTTAGCATTGTGACTACTGGTGACGGAAGTGGTGACTAGTTCCTTCAGTACGCAGGCCAGTTGCTGAATTGGACCATCGGCGCCGGCGCTAACTGCGGCCGGCGGGCACAGCAAGCCCGTGTTATTTTCCAGCTGGGGGGCTGGCTGTTTTTCCAATTCCTGTTGGCTGCGCTCGACCCACTTCGCGACATTACTTCTAGTGGATTCTTCATCCAATTCTGTTTGTGGACTGTATTCTTCCTCAAGTTCTGCGAGATCCGTTTGCAGCCGTCTGTCTATTAAGTCCATTTGAATTTGAGCCTTTGCTTCAGCTGCTTGCAGTTCCAGCCTCTTACGACGTGCCTCCATAGAAGATGATGATGATTTCTTCGATCTAGTGTTATTCGTATTTCTAGAACAATGCGCTTTCGGTTGGACACTTTTTGAATTTTCCGATTTTATAACACTACCCTCTTCTAAATTAATAGTCGCGTTGATCTTCCTTTGTTCATTTCCATCTTTAGGCATTTGTAATTGCTGGTTATCGAGCTCCTCTTGTTCGGTTTCGATCTTCTTTTCTTGTTCACGCTTTGTTGTGCTACGCGTGTTAACCATCTTCGCTGGCGTACGGTACATAGACGATCCGGTTCGAAGACCACTTTGTAGGCGGCCCGCCCCGCACCCCGCTCTTCACCGCGTCGCTAACACCTACCGATAAACAAAAGAATTTTCAAAATCGGTTTATAAATGACGGAGTTCTGAAGTAACAAACATAAAAAAAAAATACAACCGAATTGAGAACCTCCTCCTTTTTTTTTAAGTCGGTTAAAAATCACAGAGATGTACAGGGGCATTGGACAGGCCGCATGCACGTAGGTTCACCCAGTACGTTTTTCTATATAATTAGATAAAAGGTTATTAACTTTTTCCAAGAATTCCATACCTGAATCGCTTACGTGTCAGAATGGCTTTTTGGTCCAGAATCCGGCAGGGGCCGCAGTGGTAACACCGTCGCGACTTGTTAAATAATTCCCTGTGTGTCATTCGACCGTTCTCTGCTTACTCCCCCTTTACATAGTAAGCGGATACAGCAGATTAAATTGCTTTGAATAACATGTAAGTAGGTATAATACCTCCTTTTTTTGTGCTTCGTTAATTTGTAATGCTGTGCAAAATTATTCGGTTCTGCTTATCTTAGTCAGCTGGTTAGGTTAGGTTAGGTTAGTCTAGTGACACTGCATTTGGTTAGCTCAGGAAAAACCAATAACGTCACTGCAAGCTATTTCAGCTCTCGTCTCACGCTGCTTCTACTTAACTTCAATAATTCTGAAGTTGATTCGCAAAACATTGTCGATGTTATTGTATGCGTTTAGATTTGCCTTAACCTCAGAGCAGACCAGAAGTACGGCGGGACTGAGTGGCCGTGTCAACCTACTGTCGCTATGCTCAGCTGCAAGTGTAATTGCGCTAACTAGAGAGACGAACTGCGCAAGCAGACGAGACATCGCCGCGGGCGTGTGCCATCTTGCGAATAATTGACGAGCTGGAAAGAAAACAAATAATAAACTTATCCTTATGACCAAGGTCTCCTCAACTGAGGAAATGTAACAGTAGACTTTTCAATGTAATTATAATAGACTTTGCATACTTAGCCCAAACGTCCGAATCATAAAACCGTGACTTATCTTTTTATTTTACTCAATAAATGACGGGGCGTCTTTTCGACCCAAAAATAAACCATACACGTTATCGATTACTTAGAAGACACTGTCAAGCAAAAAAGGTAATGTACCTATTCTGCTTTCAGTTTCAAATATATTATACCAATACGGAATTTCACTACACTTTTTGCCTTCCATAATTCACTATTTTAAAAGGCTTTTGCTTACTTTTAGACCTTGCTTAATAATGATTTAATCCGTTATTCTTACTTCAAACTCCGCGTCACATGCTACGAGTATTATGAAAGAGTCTCAAACGCTTCTGCTAATTACAGACGAATCAGTCGCAGCATCGTTCAACTTTCATTCAGTAATAACGACAGCCATTGCGCTGAACGCTGGCAGACGCTGCCAAAGCATAACATAGCATAACTAGTTTGACAGAAAACTTACTTTAACTGGCAAAAAATTGGCTCCCCTATTCTGAGCAAAAACAACATTTATAAAGTTTTTGGTTACACTGTAGCAAAGAGGGCGCACTAAAGGCAGGGTAATTGCCTAAATGTGCAGGTTTTCTCTCGTTATTTTCCGTTACCATTTTCCTCTCAAAAACAATAAATACTAGAAGAAATATGAAGAGTAGTCATACGGCTTGAGTGTAAGCCGAAAGTTTTCCGCGCTACTAAGTAACAACCAAATGGTAGGTGCAATTTCTGCCACTACCTTTCTTGACCTAGGTCCGCTTATAATGAAACAAAATAACCCAGAAAAACTGGTAGATATTCAACACTGTGCGTTTTTCAAGCGTCGCTAGTTAACACTCACACATATGAGCCTAGCCGAAAGCCTCCTCGTAGTCAACACACACACACACACACACACACACTTCGACAGACTCGGAGTCAACGAGCACGAGAGTGATGAATCACCACCTTCAAATAAACCCATGACTAATTTTTACCTAGCTACAAGCTCGTTAAGTTCATTTTGGCATTATTCATTTTGAGATACAAAGCTTTGCCACGTAGTAGCCACGATTTCAATGATTTGTTGTTTGACAAATGTTATAACCGAATTCAGAAAAGCCAGTCAGATTAATCTTTAATTAAAGTGACGTTTATGTACAAGTTGACAGCTAGTTGCTATCAAATGCTTTAATTATTTAAAGTAAAAGTCAGCTTTCCAAATTCACTTGCTTTTGGACTTTCCGGGTATTGTACGTATTTGACACTATATTTGAAGGTTACAGGTTGTTTATAGTACTGCAAGGCTTCGTTTTTGTTGGAGACGGAATATCGAATGGAAATAAATCGTTAAATATTATTGTACATTTTGTTGTAAAATCTGTGTCCATTGTACATCAATTTGAACAACACAACACATACCAATGGTTTTTGAATTGTAGTTTGTAATAAACTACTAGACGGATTTAATTGCAGTTCTCGATATTATATTAAGAACAAGTTTAGGGTGAATTATAGGCTATAAAAACTTTTAGAAATAAAACTGGAAGGGTTTAAAAGACGGGGTTGAATTTAGTATGGGAAAAAACCAAATAATTGACTCACATCAGAAGGATGAGACAAAAACTAATACCTTAACAGGAGAAATATCGTATGTCATGAAAACATACCGCTAGTTGCGTACCCTTGCGTAATTATTTGGTAGACAATTTGTTGCCGACATGAGAATGGTCCAGCCGCCGACGCGTGCCGCTCTATTCGTCGGAGCCGTCGACATTTGTAATCGCTTCATTAGAGTCCCGTGTGGCTATAAAAGGTCATGTGTAGCTTATAATCAAGTTTAAATTCTTGGCAAACCTTAGTGTACTAATACATTTTTCTAAAAGGGATTAAATTCATAACACTGTTGGGTGCGTAACGGTCGGTATAACAACTTTTGATATATTATTGGTCGATATAACGATTAAGGGATATAATGTACTTTTGGCATAACAATATTTGGTATATTCTGATATGATCTAACTATCATCAGGTATAATGAACTTTTAATATAACAACTATTAATAATGACATCATTTTGTTAGATATAACGCTCAGTGGCTATAATGTAGTACTGTTATAATCTGGAATACGTACTACTATTATAATAACCTACCTATTCTACCTATTAAGTAAGTTCTGCGTTAGGTACGACGACGAGCGAAGCAAGGAGGAGTGTTAGGTAGAACTGCGACCCTACAGTGCGAGCCGGGTGAGCGAAGCGCCAGAACCGATATTTTTTTATAATACTATACTACTATTATAATAACCTACCTATTCTACCTTGAGGCAGGTCTCTGTTAGGTACGACGACGAGCCAGAGACGAAGATGTAGTGCATAATTAGTTTCCATCGTGTTTTATCGGAAAAGTTCGTATTTAACGTGCTCTCTCAATTAGCTTCAGCAGGCCCCCAATTCTCGGCGCATTCGACATAATCTCACAATTGAGATTAAACGTCAGTGCATACAATCATTTGACATAACTGTATGAATCTGATGTTTAATCTCGCAATCGACATTATCTCGAATGCATCGAGAATTGGGGCCCAGTACCCATCATACCATGCTATCATTTTTCATTTTTACATTTGACAGTAAATAATAAAGTTTCATATTAATGAATATAAACGTGTCACTCATTTTATCCAATAATTAATTGACACTTCGGGTTCCGTAGTCTTCCGATTGAGATCCGAGTTTTACCGATGGAAACATATTATTCACTATATCTGTACTACCACAGTATCTTAGTAAAATTGGTTGTAATAATGCTGGTAATTTCCTACATAAAAATTCCATAAAATATGTTATTACACATTATATCACTAATACTTATATCATACGTGCATTATATTAGGTAAACATAATATTAAGAATCTATTATACTTACCTATTGAATATTATACACCATGAAAATTTATGTACTTTGTGGTTATATCAAAAATGAATTATGTCCCTTGAGTGATTATATTCTATGAAATTATATCAAGCGTTGTTATATATAGTGAAAATATATAAAAAGTTGTTATACCGATCATTACACACCCAACACTGTTGTTTATAAACGGGTCTTTCCCGCGGTTTGGAGTTTTAGCGACCTCCAGATTTTTATAAATAATAATATTGGTTTAATATAACTGATGGACTTACAGGGCAGACAAACGATCGTGTCTCAACAAAGAAAAATTAAAATTAAGTGGTGTGACCTAAAGTGACTAGCCCTATCCGACACGTCATAGTTAACACATCTCGCGCCCACCGTCCACTTTTCCATTTTTCAAAAATCGAACGTCCCAAAATAGACGTGTCAACCCTTCTAGGTGTCACGCGGCGGTATGACAGCTGACGTGGGTCGCGTCAAGAATTGATCATCGACTTGTCATTGGCGAGTAGCTGTCGCTTTTGTCGGCGATGACGGATGATGCGTCAGTGAGGACAGGCCGGATAAAACGATTTCTATAAGCCTTTCAGAAATCTTCACGTCAATCTTGAAACTAGGCAATCTTGATATTAAAAGACAAGTTATTATAAGTCGCATTCAAGATTGTTTTTAGGGTTCCGTACCCAAAGGGTAAAACGGGACCCTATTACTAAGACTCCGCTGTCCATCTGTGCGTCTGTCTGTCCGTCTGTCACCAGGCTGTATCCCATACAACAAACTTTTTTTGCTCGTTTTTGCTCGATATTGATAACGGCAACTGTTAGACGCTTGAAATATTCACAGAATATTTAGTTATAATAATTATATTCACTTTAAAAATAAATAATGAAATTAAATTAAACAAATATTGAAGGGGGCTCCCATACAACTAACGTGATTTATAGGGTCCGTACCCAAAGGTTTTTTTTCTTGCTTGATAATAGATAGAGTACGGAGCCCTTCGTGCGCGAGTCCGACTCGCACTTGGCCGGATTTTAAATCTTTATAAGAAATTTGTTTCTCTGTTTCTCTTCTTGTTTTAGTTACACTTAGTCTAAGTTATGCCAAATAAGAGAGCGTCGGAGGCCTAATGGCTTAGGATGTCGACTCCAGGTCGTGAGGTCCGGGTTCGAATCTAAGCAGTTGCCATGTACCAATGATATTTTATAACTTATGTACATTATCTGACTGCAAATTGCGATAACCGATGCTCTTAAGGTGAGGGATAATATCGTGAGGAAACCTACACGTTTGGGTCCCTTCGGCCGCGTACGAAACTGTAGGTTCGTAACCAGTTTATAATACGTTCAAGAGGCGTTTTGTACGGGAGGAATATAAAGTCATTTTTTTTTTGTAAAATATATTTAATTAATCAAAGTATGCAGCATTGTTATCTATGCACTTTTGCCATCTCATAGGTAGTTCATTGATCCCTTTACTAAAAAAACCATGGGGGTGAGAATCAATTAACACATTGAAGGCGGTTTGGACTGCCGCATCGGAGTTGAATTTTTTTCCTTGTAAGAAGTTGTCCAAATTCCGGAAAAAATGGTAATATCTGTTGGAGCAAGGTCCGGGGAGTACGGTGGATGTCGCAGACATTCCAATTGTAGCTCATCTAACTTAGTGGTTGTTTTTTGTGCAGTGTGAGGTCTTGCGTTGTCGTGAAGCAGCAGTGACCTAGAGTGTTTGACCAATCTCGGTTGTTTAGCAGCTAGTTCTTCCTTCATGGTTTGCAATTGCTGACAATAGATATCTGCCGTAATAGTTTGGCCAGATTTTAGAAAGCTGTAGTGAACGACATCGGCGGCGCTAGTCCACCAAACACTCACAAGTAACTTTTTCCGAGTCAATTTTCGTTTAGGGCAGGATTTGGCTAGGTCTCCAGGGTTCAGCCAATGCGACGAGCGTTTCCGATTATCGTACAGTATCTACTTTTCATGACAAGTAATGATTCGATTTAAAATCCCTTCATTATTGTATCGGTTGAGCAAAGTAACACAACAATAGACGCATGTTTGCAAGTTCGATTCACTCAATTCATGAGTTAGCCATCATTCAAGTTTTTTTTACTTTCCCGATTTGCTTCAAGTGGGTTAATACAGTTTTATCACTTACCCCGAAGCCTGCAGCTATCTTTGAAGTGCTTTGTGATGGATCCGCTTCCACAATAGCCTTTAATTCTTCATTTTCCACTTTGGTCTCCAGCCCTCCATGGGGTTTGTAGCAGAACACGTTGCTAAATAACGTGTAAAATCACATAAAATTCAATTTTAATTGTTTATTTATTAATTTCATAACATTAGGCATAATATTACACTACTCGTAATTGCGTAATAATTTTTTATACTGGTATCTTCGAGAATTTATATGCGCCTTTTTCTATTCGACGATAGATGGCGTTCTTTAGAAGCATTAACTAATGCCTCATGTCTCTATGCAAGCACAGACAGATGGCGTTACGTCGTTGAATAAGTTAGCGATGAATTCTATTAAAAACTATAATTTTATATTAATTTATTAAAGAACAAACAGTAAATTACTATTGTCAGTAATTATTTTTCACGTTATTACATATTTATAACGAAAGTTCCCTTTATTGGTACTCTGTGGTGTGAGGGATCTGGCTTTTATATAATCTATGGAAGTCTATGGCAAATAGACTTAGTTTAGCTACTCAACGATAGATGGACCGTGTGGAATAATCCAGAAAAGAAGACTTTCTGGATTATTCCACACGGTCCATCTATCGTCGTTTAGCACGACGGTACACGTATCTTCCTATTTCACTTTATTTAATAGCGGGATTTGGAAGTTTCTGGCGTGTTGCCCTAAGTATATGGAATTTTACCTAAGAAAAACATGAACGAGGGTGCAATCTAGAAATCGGTTTTGGTGTCCTGCTCTGACATATTTTTATGCATACAGGTGTCACATTCTTACAGTAAGTCGGACGTTGGCTATCTCGCTTACTCCTAGGGAGATTTAAAGAGAATTCTAGAGAGACGATGGGGATTTTGGGTTTGGGTTCTTCCTGGAAATTGGAATTAACTGGTCGTAGGCTTTCTAGAAATAATTTCGATGGGATATAAAAGGTGGGCCTGCGGGAGAAAAAAGATTCGGATATTCTGATTGGAATCAAGGAGCGTACGAGATAGTCTAATCAGTCATTAGTCAGACATGTGGAGTTTTAATTATCAGTATAGTGTTAATCAGTGCGTGTGATAAATCAGTGGAAAAATCCAGGATAAGCTTCGTGGGAATCGCAGTATTGGGCTCAGTCAATGCTGGAAGCTAACTTTCCTTATTTCTTTAACTGTATGGACCCGTAGAGAGTTATAATTAGGATGTTTTAACTATGGAAAATGTCAATTATTGTGTCATAGTGAATGTTTTTATTTTATGTCAGGTTAGGGTGTCGTTAAGAGGTTAAATTTATGTGCATATAATTATTATATTTTATATCTACATATTTGTATGTCATATTCACCTAGAACACCATACATAATGGTCACACTCACAATTAGTTTAGAGAAATGAATTTTGTCTTGAGTTGTTTGAATACAATCACCGAACATATATGATGCTCAAGGCGAAATTGTTATAAGTTAAGCTATTAAGAGTTCAGGGAGCGCATGTGTGATGGATGGTTGAGCAAGATGCTGGTTGATAGGTATACTGGCAGTGGTTTCCTCTGATTCCATACCCTTACTGTCGATGAGGCTTATTGGTTCAGGATGCTCATGAGGACATTATGAGAATGATTATGTAGGAAACCGATAAGCCATCGCTATGCGCATCGTAACAAAAGTCATTCTTTATGATTATTGTAACGCCTTGACGCAGATGTCAAAAACCGGAGAGTGGAAGTGCGGTTCCGGCTAGTTTATATTCCACAGTGAATGTTCAATAGTCCGGAATTTCACTAACATATCCCCAATAGTTTTTGTAGGCTGACTTATTAGACAGATACTATGTCAGTTTGATGTTCAATATTTCTCTCTCTTGATAATAGGGAGTGAGAATGCGAACATACGAATTTGGCTGGGTGCCTGCCTAAAATCTCACCGGGCAGACCTGTTTTTAACGGGACTGCATCCTGCATAACCTTCCAAGCACATATGACACTATGTGAAGGGGGTGCTCCATCGTCTCATATGTGTGACCTTGTCCTTAGAGCGTGCTGAACTAGTTTGTATCAAGACAGTTTTGCTCTGAGGCACTGTCGGGACCTGATTCCAGATAAAACTTTAGAATAGGTTAAATATTGTATACTTTACCTTATCATTCCTTCCTACCTATCCTAATCCAAATTTGCATATTATTTTGGCATATTTTTGCTATACAAATTGGATTAATGGTTCAACAAAATTTTATTATAATAAATATACCTAATTGTCTGCGAGAGTTCGGGCAGAGTTTAATGTGTACAAAGCATTAAACAATTCATACTCTGTCTAATTATCTATCATAAGCATATCAGTTCTGTTGGTTTGATGTAACTGTCCCTCATGTGGCCTAAGGCTTAGGTTTGATGTTACTTGTCACCATTCAGAATTGAGTATGAATTGAGAGTAATATTTATGGTTTTGGTCCACACAGGTAATTCTTGTGGGTAAATCTAAGTCTTGTCCTCTTGAGGTTGAAAGCCCTAGAGTGATGACTAAACCCAGGATTGCCTCTGTGTTCTAAAATAAATATTGAATGGTGTGCTTTTGGATCTTTCTGGTATTCTGCAGGATTATATTATGGTTGTGTCCTCTTTCAGAGTGATAACCGCGTCCGGGATTGCCATGTTTGATCTAAAAGTATCACTTATAATTAGTTTGTACATATTTGCTAGTCTCCGACAAGCAGCTGTACTGAAAATGCTGGATTATTAATCTAACGAAATCTAATTATAATAAACCCCTAATTTTATAAGGCGGTGTTCGGAGACGGGTCGAGGGGATGATTTTGGAGTGACCCCCGGGGTCAAATGACCCCGGTCACATTACCCTTTAGCTTTACCCGCTCCTTTCCTCTTCCATACATTTTATTCATACTGACTGTACACAAATTACACTCTATATAAATATTTATATTCATTGTGTCTATAGAATGCTCCAAACTATCATTTACTTCGGTGTTTTATAATATTTTAGTCTGATAATCATATATCACGCTCCCCAGGGAACCCTAATCAGTTCGGTACCTACCTTGTCAAAGAACTTGCAGGTTGCTATAGCACTTTCACAACGTACGAGTCCTACCAATTAGATGATCACATTATTTGGCCAAAACATAGCTTTAGGTGCAAATGCACTTAACAGTTAGCTAGGTATAATTACTCTTAGGTAGGTCATATAATTAGGTAGGGTTAGGTAGCTCTCCCTTATGTATTTCCCTTATATACCTCCTGTATGGTATGTATATTTAATTATATGTTATTTATTTTTATATTTATAGGGCCTTTAACTTTTACAGGTTGGTTCTGAAGGTCGAAATTTCCAGAACGAAAACGTTGAAACCAAAAACGTACCGTGCTTTCTTTTGCGACACCAGCGCCGTACACATCATTAATCCTTCGAGCTTTTTCTGCAGCACTGGTGCCACGGTAGAACTCGTACTCGTAAATATACACACAATGGAAAACATGAAATATCGTCATGTTTTCCATTGTGCGGTAATAAGCGATGCCAAAGAAAAAAATAATGATAAAAAAACAAATGAATAACTGTTTTCAAAACTCAAATGTACCAACTAAATGAATTTATAAATTTGAATTTGGAATTCTTAACCAAAGAGGTGATATTTCAGATCAAAGTGGTCAGTACGACAAAACGCTAATTTCATATGTAAGGACCTAATATTACACGAAAATTGGTTTCGTAGTTACGAACAAAACATAATTCGTCCTTGTACGATACTGCGTATTTTTGGGTGTAGTGAGTTCTTTGTGAGAGTGAGAGACCCCTACATACCTACTGTATCAGTAGGTATGTAGGGGTTCAAGATGGGTGGCAGGCAGTAGGCTGTGGGAGAGTAAAGAACGACGTCCGTTGTTAGTCAAAATTAAATTACTTTTATAAATAAACCGAACTAATCCGAGTGAATACGCTTTTTTTCAATAAACGTTGCAGTATTAAAAAACATTGAACTAGTTCGCGAGTTGCACAGCCAACTCTACTAGGCAAAGTGTACAAAACTATCATTTATTGTATCAGGGTAGTCATAGTCATCAGGGTAATAAACGACGAATATTCGTCCTCATCGCGGCACGGGAGACCATTTTTAGGGTGCCGTACCTCAAAAGGAAAAAATCGGAACCCTTATAGGATCACTCTCGTCTGTCTGTCTGTCTGTATGTCTGTCCATCTGTCACAGCCAATTTGCTCCAAAACTACTGGACCGATTGAGTTTAAATTCGAAAATTTATTGACTTTGTCAATAAAATTTACATTTAAACGTCAATTATCTAAAGAGGTTATTAGTAGGTAGTACTGCGATAATAATTCTAAAGAGAAAAACGAAAAAAAACACACGAAAACAAAAACTGAGTTACCTAGGAAGAATAGAAAGTATTTTCTCGTAATATTTATTATCCAACAAAACTTAGTATAAAAATGAGGGTACAGCTCTTAAACTAAAAATATACAAAATAAACTAAGACAAATTTAAAACTATCTATAGATAAAATATTGGTTCCACATCAGCGCCAGGCGGCAGGGTGCCCAGAAGGCTGGCGGCGTTGCCACGCTGTATGGCTAAGCTGAGTCGTTGCGCCAAATATGACCCAGCCCTCTGGTCACCAGTCGATTCGGCAAGGCGCTTCCATAGCTCAAAAATGATTTGGTAAGCGCTCTGACCCCGTGTCCCGAGGGTTTCAACCCCAATCGGCGAAAACATGTATTCACTGTCGATAGCTGCATATCTTCGCCGCTTGAGTTGCTCAGCCGCATCCGCGGCAGAACCAGCCTTGGCGGAGGTCCCTGGGAGGTGGGACGGCACAAGGGTGTCGACACACGTAGCGTCCCAAACCAAAGGCCGTCCCAACTTTCAGGGTACGAGTGTCATACCATCGGGTCTCCTGCCATCGTCGCGTGCCAAACCAGTCGGCTCAGGAATCGCTGGCACGCCAGCGCTGACAAGAGCCCGAAACAAGATGTCATTAAGGCTGGCGTGTCTCGTGAAGCGGCCGGCGCTCCTGCTTCAGGAGAGGCCATGGTGTCCGAGCCTTGTGATATTAGTGCCGCAATGACACTGATGTGGAACAACACAAGGCGCTCCCAAACGTAGTGATAGAGCCAGTCTAAAAGCACTGTTGCTCAGAAGTGTGCCTAAATTTTTGGAGGGTAAAGCCTGCAGCCACGCTCCGGATTCCCACCTCGCAACAGCAAGAAGACGAGCACACTCTGCAGGGCTGGAATACGTTTTATAAAGATTATCCCGTACCAGCATACAGAGCGGCTCATCCCATTGTCTCCGCGAATCTGGTATCACAGGCAAGGCAGAGTTAGGGCAATTATCCCTCCAAAAGTTTACGGCTTCGGCCAAAAAAGGAATGTCCAAATTATAAAGGGGGAGATTTAGAATTTTGGAAACTAAATTTTGAGTGCTGTGAACAGAAGAAAGGAAGGCGGGTAAAGATATGCTGGAAATTTTACGGATGCCAATACCTCCATGCCCGATGGGTAAAGAGGCTTGCGACCACTGATTATTGTCAAAATGTATATTTATGATTGATGACATAGTGCTTTTAATGAGATCATCAAGTTTTTCCAAAAGGTGGGGATGTTTCCACAAGTGGCAGCAGCGAAGGACATATGTGAATTTGGGAACAAAAAGGCAGTACCTAACTATTGTGTAGCCCATGTGTGCATTGATTTTGAGCAAACGATCCGAAAAAGTGCTTTGTTGTATTTCGTTGATGTAACCCGGGAAAGCTTCATCAAGGATTGGTGACCCTAGGAGGTGAAGAGAACTTTGGTCAATTTCTTTTATATTAGGGGCTAAGTTACGGAATTTGGATAAAGCAGCGTCCTTCTGCGTATAAGTGTCAGTTTTTTTTTTTCACATTTTGAAAAATTTAGTGTTAAGCCTATATCTGAGATTTTTTCTGTAAAAACACGTAGATCTTCCAAAACAACGTCGACATCCCCACCCAAGGTTCCATCATCCAAATACCAGACATTAAATTTAGAATTTAGATTTTTAATGATAGGATGAATTGCAAGGCTAAAGATAGCTGGTCCTAATGGGTCGCCCTGTTGACAGCCGACTGCAGAAAATAAAAGGTTACTTTTGAATAATAATTTTGAGGGAGTGCTATAGCATTGCCAAATCAATTTATAAAGTTCGGGTGTCCTTTCTTTAACTTGGGTCAACAGGGCGCCCCGGTCAACGGAGTTAAAGGCGTTTTTAACATCGACTTTAAGTAGGACCTCACCATCTTTTTTTGTAGTGAAAGTTCGCAGTGCATGCACCGCTGCCTCACAACCTCCTTTTGAAGCGAAACCTAGTTGAACTGGCTGAAAATAGTTGCCCAGGGCGCTTTGAGGTTATGTTACAGCAAGTTTTGGCCGCTAAACGGCGGTAAGTAGTCCCCACTGCAATAGGCCTGATCCCACCGTCCTTCTTGATCAGTGCACAAAGGTTAGCACCATATAAAATGTTGGCCACATCTGGGTTAACCCTGCCCGAGAGCATGAAGTTGATAAGATCAGTTAGCTCCTTTAAAAGGGACTCACTGGCTTCACCGCAGATGTGACTGAGTAGGTCTTTTAAATGCTGGGGTGCCAAACCATCAAGTCCGCCAGCCGAGCCGTTGGGAAATAAACATACAGCTCTTAAAACCTCATCGGAAGATACTTCGAGACAGTGATCAGACAAGTCGGGGGGATCAGGAAGAACCACATTGGCAGCTGGGGTAGGCTGTTTGCTTTGTAGGGCTGCCAGGGTATCAGGTATGTTCGGAGCTATTGCGTCATTAGAAAATAAAAGGCGGGCAGCTCCTTTGATGTTACCTTCCCCTATTTTGGCTTCTTCTTGTCGTGATAAGGAAGTATTTGTCTGAAGGCAGACCTGGACAGATCACCAACATCACGGGGATTGAGACAATTTTGTTTAATACGTGTAGTTAAGCTAGTGCCTCTTTTCGGGCTTTCTTGTACATGTAGAATCCGGTAGGGGAAGGTGAGAAGATGCTCCCAGGACGTTTGCGTATTTTGCGTTATGGCGGCTTTGGCATCTTCGGTAAGTTTTCGAGCAACCTGTATCCGTGCGCTCCGGGGAATACGCTTAATGATAGGAACATAATTTTTGAGATGGCTTAATATTTCGGAAAAAGGCTGTGATTGGGTTATGTGGGATACATCGGTGACCGGGATAGATGGGGAAAGAAGTGCATTGGTGTCAGTCCGACTACCATGGCACTTACTAATATATATTTTGAGTCCTCTCTGGCCTTTGAAAAAACGTACCTGGGAGTAGTGTGGGCACTGCACAGAGTTTTCAAGGGGTGCTGTGATGGGAGCGGTGTATGTTGCATTATTTACATTTGGGAGCGACATAAAATTAATACTATATAAGAAGCAAAATATCAAATAAAAACTTACAGCTATTATTACAGACAAAACGTAAAAAAGCACCGTTAAAAGAATATTTAGCATAAAACGTATAAAGTTTTCACCATCCACGGTTAGAGTAACACACAAACGAAAAGGTCGGTTCAATACAAGGTAAGGCACTGCGAACACATTCGTATGATTAAAAATTGCAGAACAAAACGTGAAAACATGGAGAAAACTGATAAAAATATTTCAAAGTTGACATCCGCCGTCAATCCGGGTGCGCCGCTCATGTCCGCGCAAGCCCGGGCGGCAGAAAAATGCGCCCCGTGTCTTGTCGATTATATTTTTGGATTATTCAATATAAAATCAGCGTTGCAAGGAACTCAAATTGGATTTTCAGAGAATTAAAAATATTAAACGATTTCAGAAACGTGTTATTCCGTTGCTAGGTTCCGTACTTTTCTCGTAATTCATCACCAAGTTTTCTGTGTCGAAACTCAGTATCATGTAAGGAAAAAAAACGTATTTCTACGCAACGGGTATCGTATGAAGATGTTTTTTTCTTCTACCGTACAAATACTCAATACAAATACTCTTTATTAAACACCACATAAAACATATTGGAAAAAGACAAAGAACCGTAACTGGTTACGAACCTACAGTTTCGTACGCGGCCGAAGGAGTTTGGGTAACTAATGATCCAATTGGTCTGGTTCCCCTATTACAAGGGTTACGGAGGTCAGACGGCAGTCGCTCCGCTGTAGTAACCCGACCTGCCGAATCTGGGATCATGGTCAAAGCGTACCCCAAATTAGAGACGGTAAACAGCGCTAGGAAGGAAAAAAGTCATAATTTATGCCAATAAACTTGCAGTCCATTTTCATTATACATCAGCAAAAAAGGTTTCTAAATGCTTTATTTTACCAATACAATGCCATTTCATTGACAACGATAATCTATGTAAGTTAACTAAGAGCTCTCGAAAACATATTATTTATTTAGAAGGATCTTAATAATAATAAAAACACATAGTCCGTAGCAAAGTTACAATTGACTTTAAAGCTATGTTAATGTTACAATTACGTAGTTATTAACTATTATTGATTCATGAACTCAATGATCATTGAATTCAACAAGCACTAAAAATTAAGTAGTAATCAACTATTTTTTACGACGCGGTTAGCCTAGTTGGGAGTGACCCTGCCTCCGAGCTAGCGTCCCGGGTTCGATCCCGGGGATCGAACCCGGGACGCTAGCTTCGGAGGCAAATATTTGTGTGATGAGCATGAATGTTTGTTCCTGAGTCTTGGATGTTTCCTATGTATTTAAGTATTTATTTCTCTATATAAGTATGTATATCGTCGTCTAGTACCCATAACACAAGCCTTTAGAGCTTACTTTGGGACTAGATTGATTTGTGTAAAGATTGTCCCCTGATTTATTATTATTATTATTATGGCTTCCTGAGCTCAGTCAATGATCATTGACTTCAGCAAGCACCAATAGTTTAAAAATATCAAATTTTATTTACATGGACCCCTTGTGAATGGAGTTCCAGTGCAGTGCAAAACTGCGAATAATAATGTATTTATTTTCTAATATATCACGTATTAGTCATACCTACAAACAAGCGATACCTGTCTGTTCCTAACAATACTGCTCGAGACAGAAGAGAAACGATCGTCCTGTACAAACAGCGGCGGATAAACACGAGGAATCACCAAAGGGGTAGTTACGTAACCGCCTCCAAAATAACTCGACACAGTGTACGCTAACCATACAGTAAGAGTTCATGTTTGGTGAGTAGCCCGTTAGTTAATTAAATTAAAAACCAGCGAAGTGCGAGTCGGGCTCGCGCACGAAGGGTTCCGTACCATTATCTATAGTTTGTTGTATGGGAACCCCCTTAAATATTTATTTTATTCTCTTTTTTAGTATTTATTGTTATAGCGGCAAAAAAATTACATCATCATTAGTAATAGGGTCCCGTTTTTACCCTTTGGGTACGGAACCCTAAAAAGAGGAATATTTATTTTGCAAGTAGGCAACACGGACTCTTGCACATTTTTGAATCTTTCAGGACTTCACAGGGTGTCATCTGATGTGAAGAAGCTCTGCAGGAAACTTAGCAGTAACTATTTTTATCAGCCATACTGCAGTGCATATCCACAGTTTGAATGATACAAAATCACGTAAAACTAAACCACAGTTACATTTTCATTGTTGTCGAAATAATCGGTGAACATACATATAAAAAAAAGAAAAAAAAAAAGAAAATTTACACGTCGAATTGAGAACCTCCTGCGGTTTTTTTCAAGTCGGTTAAAAAAATCATATCATAATTATGACAACGTCACATAAGTAACTGAGCATTAAATTTGATCAAGGCGCGCCAAACGAGCCCTACTCGTCCTATTTTCGCTGCGGCCCTCCGGCGCGATTTCAATAGTGAATCGATCTGTAACTACAAAGATAGAGCAGTAAAACACATAAAGTTTTATCAAAAGAGGATGTGCGTTCTGCAGTATTAAGAAAAATACGCGCGATAGTTTAAAAATAATAATCTATAATTTATAAAATAAAAAACCAACTTCAAATAGCCTATGCAAAATACCTGAGCTTTTGTCACATTTTACCTGTTATCCTGTGATTTAACGACACACATTTACTACATCAAGTAACAATAGCATAATGCCAATTGCTCATCACCATTTACAAACTGTTGCTATCCACGGTGCAAGGATGTCAATCGTTGAGGAGTTCTCCTGGTTTTTCAATTTTACTACATGAATTTTCATGGACATAAGTTGCTTCAGAACTTTATACAGCAATTTAATCGACAACCGTGAAATACTCAACATTTAGGAGTTCCGATGATCATCTGTGGTCTTCATCAACAGTTCCACTTCACCAAATAATGCTTTTGGAACGTAACTGCTTGAGTTATTACAGAAAATACTAAAATTGCTCTATGCTTGCCTATAATATTTGCAGATTTTCAGCGATTCCTCATAGATCCTCTCATCATAACTCAATTTTGACGACAATGGGACCAAACTGGAGATATACCCTACCGATTAAAAAAATAATTTTCAAAATCGGTTTATAAATGACGGAGTTCTGAAGTAACAAACATAAAAAAAATACAACCGAATTGAGAACCTCCTCCTTTTTTTTTCGAAAATAGAGCATTCATAAAAAGAGTAAAACACAAAGTTTTATCAAAAGAGGATGTGCGTTCGTTAAGAAAAATACGCGCGATAGTTTAAAAAATAATACATCATCGTTAAGGCGGAAACATCTTACGTGTCGTGGCGTGTCGTGACGCGCCAGAAGCATATCGGTTTCATACATTTAATATGGTTAGGGACATATTTGCATGTGGTGTCGTGTCGCAACACGTTCTGTCGTAGCGTCGACTGCTCGCCACCGAGCAGTGGTGGGGGTTATGACGCGACACGACACAACAGGCAAATGTGTTTCTATACCGGCGCGTGGCTCGTAGCGCGAACATCTAGCGGGCACTTTTTAATTTATAATATTTGCAGCAAAATTACTGACTTCATTCTAAAGTACTGATGAAATTTCTCTTCGTTACTCTCTAATTCTTTAAAAAACGATGAAATGCACCTTTGTCTTGTCTCCCTCTGTTTATAGGGTGAACCCAGTATCTTCTTTTCTTTTTATTCCTCTTAAGAAGTTTCATTGCTAAGAGAAATTGAAGGTCTTTATCAAAATCACTATCCAATTCAGAAGAAAACATTACGTATGTTTGAACGCTGCAAAGGTTCGTTAAGTACTGTTCAGAAATAACGCCAGAGTACGCCACGTTACGACACGTTAGTGTGCACACTCACCGTCACGACAGTAAGTATCACGACACGCCACGACACGTAAGTATGTTTCCGCCTTTATTACAGAAAACTAAATAGTATTTCTCCCGTATTTACCTTATTGATCACTTTGTATTGGTCCAGTGAGGCGAGTTAAGATACTGTTTCAGTGACATTGACTGCGCCCGCGTGGGGTCTTTATGGCCCGCGGCCGGTCTTGCGCTGAGTGACCATTAAAATTCATTTTTAGGCCTCAGGCAGTGCTAGGGTTAATGAACAATGTGAGCGCCGGGTAAACTACTGGTGCTGTGCTGCTGCATATTTAACGGTGTTATTGTGGTATGAGAGGCGATCTTGTTAAACACATATAGAATAAACAGGGCTTTGTTTTGCTATAATACCTTTAAGAATATATTTTATAATACTATTTTATCTACACCCATATCATAAAACCTCCATAGTGTAATCAAAAATCGTAGGAAATGACCACCATTTTGACAACCAATTAGGTAAAACGAGTGCTGCAATGTTATTCCCGTATCTTTTTTAGTATAGAAATGAGATTAAATTTGGAACAGCTGTCAGAAGTCAAGTGGGTCTCTATTCTACTATCCATAGATATTAAAACAGTTATTGATACGAAACGTCAATTCAGTATGTTTTTTAATATAAACTGCACAACATTTGATCTCGAGTGACATCAGAATAGAGACTTCATTCGTTTGTCTATGATTTAAAAAAAAGAATGGTCTTGACGGAGGATCGAATTGCCGCCATTATGTTGGTGTTTTGCTGAACGAAAGTAGAATTGTTGTTGAATTGAATAGAAAAAGTTGTTTGTAATTTACATTTTAGTTGAAAATATGAATAGTAGTCTTCTCGGAGTGTGTGTGATGTGAAAATGCGCCGGATATCGGAAATATGCAGCCACGATTGCAACAAATAACTTGTTGCCAGAAAATATTGTTTCTGAACCCATCATGGAGGGTTTGTAATATTTGTGTAGATAAAGTTATGTATGCAACTCTGCATAATTTGGCCTTAAAACACACGTGCGATCTTATTATGAAACTCGCTAAAGCTCATTTCATGAAAACCGCACTAGTGTTTTAAGGCCTATCATTATGCAACCGTTGCATAAACTACTATTTCAATTCAATGCATTGCAAGTAAACGTTAGCAACCGATAGATCTTAAATCTACACGAACACGCTTAAAAAAAGCAGCATAATTTTCATATTACAATTCACTGTTCAAAATACTAATACTTAATACAAATTCGTAAATTGAGAAAACAATTGCAGCAAAACGGAAATTGCAATCCAGAAGTTTAATGGAGCTGAAAACGAGCTTAATTGTCTTAATTCGTCGTCGCTGCCCACCCCGCCCAGATAATCAGTCGTCATGGCCGCGGGCGAGCGCCCATTTGCATTTCCTACAACTCGAGATTGCAGCTGCATCACTGCAAATAAGCGGAACTGTTAAGTAGTCCAACTGCTTTACCGCATTTGCCTATTTAAGACGACGAGTTTTCAAATCCTAGCCGCAATAAACGGAATTCTAAATTGAATAGTTATGACAAAAGGCATGGCTTAACGACAATGGATACAATTGCCTACTATAACTAAGTATAAATCAAGTATAGTTTACAGGAAGGTGGTAGATAGAATATAATTATGTATAGCCCTTTGCTCAACTATTTTTATTTTATTGTTTACTTTTAAATATGTTTCTCCAAAAAACTGATAAGACCCATGACCAAAATAAATACATACATACATAGCATCACGCCCGAAATCCCTAATGGGGTGGGCAGAGCCACAAGAGTACTTGTGGCCACGTTCGATTAATTAGTCCTAAGATGGTATGATGAACCGTATGGTGACAGATGATCAGCCCATCGCCCATACAGATAGTCCACCATGTTGGAGAGGACCCGTCCCTTAGTCGACTTTTACGACATGCCAGGATGATAAGCATCTGCACGCATTCTATGCTATTTCTTCACTCCCAGTGCAGCAGAAATAAATAAAGGTGATTATAATTTATTACTTATTGATCTTTTAGAAGCTTGTGTTTATTGATACTAGAAGTGCCACTCAATAATTTAGTGAGTGTGTCTATATTTGCTAATACTCTAATTTCTACATAGTCTTCCTACCCTTTTAAGCTAATTCTTAACGGCTCCTATCACAAACATATACATACCATACATACATACATTACAGGAAAACCTATACGAAGTCTATGGTATTTAAAGTAACGTAGTAAATTTTAGATAATCATGTACGGAACGGAACCCTCTCCACGCGAGTTTAACTCACACTTGTCCGGTTTTTTTATTATGAATTTAAAATCGAACCTTGTTTTAAAAGACTCAAGATTTCATTTGATGTTACTAAAATGAGGCCCTTTTACAGCGTTCCGCTCCCTGGCGCTCCCTGTGTCCTCGGGCTGCATTGTCCGCGACGTCCTTGCACTGCTGCATATTCCAGCACAAACTTTGAGCATGTCATTTTCCGAACACAGCGCCCGCCGGGTGAGAGCTGAGCGCGTGTAAAGACATGTTTGTGTAGTCTAACAGGAATGTAATTCAATTGTAACATTTGCGAATTTAAGTATTACATTAAGTGTATAGTTTGAAAAGTACGTACATGAAAAATAACAAAATACAATGTTAAAGTTAAATGGTTGGTCATCGCTAGCAACCGATCGCCTGGTCAGCCAGGCGATCGGTTGCATTTGGAAAGGGCTAAATAATGACGCATCATTTGTTTCTTCTCATCAATTCCCCGTTTGTAGAAATCAGCCATAGCCACATTTTTCTGTTTTAAATCAGTATAAGAGAAATGTGACGGTGCGTAACCTTTTCTTTTACGAAAACGTTTCACCTTCAATCTCGTTTAAGTTCGCTTAGTTCGCTTATCTTGTTTGGCTTAATCATTGTCAACAAACTCTACCATTTCACTAATGGCTAAATCCCACACATTAAAAGCAGTAAAGGTGAAGTCACTGTAAGGACTAACTTCAAACCATCCTACCGACTGCGCCAACCACAGTTTATCGCATTCAAACGCGGGAATACCGCGGTACCAAAACCAACAATATAAGTAATCCGTTAAAGTCGTTCTTGCGTTAGCAAAAAGGCTATTATTGTTTGAATTATAAAACTTTTACAAATGGTAGAAATGTACACACGCGTTAATCGCCGCGAGCGTACCGCGAGCCGATTCTATCTTTCATTTCAATTCGCATCTTTGCTTCAGGAATCCAAACTTTGTTATAATAAAATTACAGTTTTAATTGTTTTGCGAGGATCTGATTATGTTTGTTGATTCGCGGATTGTTTAATGAGGGAGGTATCGGGTGTGTAATGATAATTATGATGTTGCTTTGTGGTGCTGTAATATACTTGTAAAATCTACAACCTATACGGGAATATAATATATTATACCAGTTGCGTTGTTTTAAAAGCTTACTTCTTGTTTAATATCATAACCTTGTCTTCATTATAACACAACGGAATTTAAGTTAAATAAAAATGCTAGTAGATGCATTCCAAGGGTTTTGATTTGATGCCGTTGTTTGAAGAGTAGGTACATAATATTCAAGAAGCTTTGTACCCCCTATACCTGCAGTATTTATGATCTAAATGTAATAGTACATTACGGAGGAGACCAGTAAGTAAGCCATATTGGACGAGTACGATTTGAAATCCTAGCCGTAGGCGTCCAGTATGGCACTTGATGGTCGAAGCTTGTATAGTGCTTTTAAATTCATTATTTTATTCCCATTGTACACCGTGAATTAGCATCAGGGGTCGTATTATGAGCTCTTGCCCTGAACTGCCTGGAAAATGCGTATGATCAGCGCGCTAAGGCTTTAGTGGGCTCAAAATACGATTTTTCCAGGCAGTTCAGTTTACAGCGGAAACTGCCTGGAATTAAGAGCTCATAATATGACCCCAGATGGGTAGAATAAACTGTATGTCGCGATCACCGCCGGCACCGCGCAACCCGCGACCTGGCGCCCCGCGCCCCCGCCACCTGGCGCACGGCGCGGCGTGCAATGCATGTTATGAGATTTGTATCGTACTTACTGGACACTTTTGATCATTGTCTATTTTTAACTTTCTGGTGACTTTTGAAAGATGTTATGGCGACTTTACGCATCATTTTTGAGAATATGCGTTTACCGAGTTACGGAAATACTCCGGTACATAAAGAATAATTTTAAAGTTAAACCCGTCACTCTAAAGTTAATAGTTTATTGATAGACGTTTAATAGTCGATTGGTTAGGTCGAATATCTCTGATATTATTTATAGGAGTGCAATAAAATAATGCATTTGTTAAAACAAACTAGTTCAAAAAACAGTAAATTCGTCAAACATAACACATTTCATCTCAAAATAGGTTCAGGAATTAGCAGCTTGAAATATCAGCCCAACGAGGCAAACAGTTGGCAGGCCCGGATCTGGGGCTGATTGTCCTAGGAACCAATTATAGTCTGTTTGCTGAGTGATCTCAAGAAACAAGAATCTAATGGATATTTTAGATTTTGCCAAAAAGCTATTTTTAAGACATTCTGTTTTTATTTATATGAAATTAAGAAATTATTTTTGCGTCCGATGAAATAAGCAATATTATCTTCAAATGTGGAAAAGCGTTACTTTAGTTTCTTGTACACGAGTATGATTGTCAAATATATTTGGTATGAACTATTAAAATACTATAATAACGATATGAAATCCGTATTAAGTTTAGTAAAAAGTTTTGACAAAAAAAAGAAATAGAGAAACAAATTTCTTATATACATTTAAAAACGTAGCTTGCATATAATATATTATCTCCTTAAGGTCGCGAGTAAAACTTGATTGGACACTCAAACCATTATCTCATGACCATCGATGTGAAACCAGTAATTGGACTGATTTGGCTCAAGTGTGGCTGGCTCGAGTCGGCCTGACTCGTCGGCTGGCAGCTCGGGCCGCGCATTTTAAATCGAACACGCTTTAAAGAGTCGATTTGACATTTATTTCTCGAACGTGGCGCGTTGCTGGAAGCGGAATGCATTTTGAATATCTGCCGAGTTACTTGACGCGACGTTTAATGATTTTCCAATGTCAAGTAATGTGCAAAGGTGAAATATTCAAAGGGAGTGAGGTTTTTATACTCGCTTAAAGTTACAAATGTAATTCAGTACTTTAGATAAACTTTTATAACTTAGTTTTATACTAACCATTATTAGTACAAATCGACTGTGAAAATTTCAAATGTCGTAAGGGACATTTTGAGGAAATGTCAAAATATCCATTACGACATTTGAAATAAAATTCATTCATTCATTTTGTCGAAATTTCAAAATGTCCCTTACGACATTTGAAATTTTCATAGTCGAAATCACCAACATTTACACAAGAAAAAAAGATAAAGCAATCTGCCCAACCCGGCTAAAATGTATCCAAAGATAGGAAATAAGAAATTGAAGTCATTGTTGTATACCAAGTCAAGACTCATATAAACAACTTCCCAAATACAGAATGTATCATAATCTCAGTGCTCAATGTTAGATGGATTCTTCATTCCCCGTCTCCTCGGCACCTGCGCCACGGTAATGAGCGGGCCACGGGAGTGAGACACGGGAATGATTTGTAGGTGTCAGGGAATGCACCCATTCTGTACTGTGCTTGGGTCCATCTAATCTAAATATTTTGATATAGAATTAGGTACATTCGTTCGAAAAATCTGTATAGCGTATTTAAGAATTGTCATTACTATGTCTTATCAAGTTTGAGTTGACTAACCTCATAACCTGCTAATACGCTAAATTGAATTCACAGAGTAGCGGTCATGATTTGAACATAGATAATGTCTTAAGATTCATTACAAGGCATGCTGGTAGTATGTTAACAGTAACACCCTTATAATATTTATATTGTGTGCAAAAAGTAAGTTTCGTAAGTTCGATAATATTGTAACTTCTCGCGTTCTCGGCCTCTAAAGAACTATTGAAATTTTTGACATTCCATTCACTCCTAACGAAGACTGCATTTTTTTATTTTTTTATTATAATATAAACAAGATAAACATATTATGAATCATATTGAAACATGGCTAACCTGTCAAGATGGTTGGAGCGAGCGTGCTCAAATATTTTTTATCATATCTGCCCAAATCTTGAGCCAACTGTACCATCTTCAGGGGCTGAGATTAGGCAGTAAAATATAAATGGTTCTATTATAAGTTCGTCTTTATTAAGGACAGAGGTGCAGCTAATAATTTATTGCTCATTTACAATGTAGGGGAGTGGTGGTGGCGCGGCATCAACAACATCTGGGTAAATATTGCGTTAAAATTGGTTTAGGGGCATCTTCACTTAAACTACCTTCAATCAATACTCAAGTACCGTTTAGATTTCCATTTTGTTGCCTCGAAGGTTTTGTTACTGTCGCTAGGCATAGTCAATGTAGATTTTTAAGCGAAACATTCTCAAGGAAAAAAAGAGTTCACATCAACTGATTTTGATGCATACTTTGAAAATGAATTAAATTACCAAGAGTTAATTAAGTATTTTTATACTAATCGTAGGTGAAATAAAAAAAAATACAATTTTCTCAAGCTTCTCCTAAACAAATATTTTATAAGATACTGTTGCATTTTTTCACACAATGTGTGTTAGAGCCTCGTTTTTAAAAGTTATCAGAGGCTTATGAGCTACGAAAAACTTTCAACACACAATTAGAAGTATACTTAATATTATTTAAACCACAGATGTAGAATGTATGTCTGTGATTTAGACCTATAGCGACAGTTAAAATCACCATCCTCTTATTTTTTCCACTCATTATCCAGAATCATCTTATTTGTATATTTAATCTCTAGATTAATCCGTCACAAAGCCAATGTTCCCGAGGGAATTCTCGCCGAGATATTAAATAATGCGCGATGGAGCGATCGTGCCCCTTTGAGTCAAAATTATGAACACCGATATAAAAAATATATCTCTATTTTCAGACAGTTAAGTCGAAAGGTTGTTAATGTACAATTAAAAACTATATAAGTGTACTTATGTTAAATTTGGTCAGGTCAAGTGCAACTCATTCAACCTCCCGAGCAGATCGCTGTCCGTCCAGCCTCCCCGCCACAAGCAAGAGGCTGTTGGGACTATCCCAGCGTAGTCAGCGAATGAGAGAAGTAACTTTTTTGCGCTTTAGTGTAAAATGTCTTAGAGTACTGTATGATTTTTGTGTATAACTAGCCTATTGACTAATACAAATATTATTTTGGCTAGAATTCGGATCACAAGTCTGTAAGATTCGAGGAGCTTGTGAGAGTGTTCTTTGATGGAGTAATGAGAAAGATCAAATATGTTACGTGCATCCAATCCAAAAGATTTGTAGTCGTTTTGCGTTGACGCAAGTTAAGATTAACACATGGCGTTTCGAAGGCTGCTTATCATCTAATAATTTAAGAATTCTTTTGTTTTGTTTAACACATTTTTTAGAATTTCTTACAACAATTCATCGTTCAATCGTGGTCGATTTCACATTAGCAAAACAAGAAAATATTTAAAGTTAAAGTCATTTCATACATTTTAACTTTTGAAATGAGAGTAATCTTCGACTGCAGCTACTCCGCTGATGCGATGCGACCCTCGGTTGACGCTGAACCTCCTCACAGCTGGGAGAATATAGAATACAAAATGCGTGCTAAGGAGAAAATTACCGCGTAATATGTTACAATATTTCCCGGCGTCAAGGATGATGGAATGTGGGTCTTATACCGAGGGGTTAGGGTCGGTTTGTCGAGGGTAAGAGCGACAAAAAGACGGGGTACGACAAAACCCGTTCTGATTTATGCCGGGCTATGTCGCGCGGTGACAGCGAGATGCCTTCTGGGGCCGGGCGGATCGGTCCTTTTTAAATAATCGACCATAACATGTACAATACCTTGTAAAAAAACGAACACATATTGCCAAGTAATACTTTAATAATAATTATAAAAAAATATGTGAAACCATTAACGTCCAGAGCTAACTGATTAGTACAAATCGATTTATTGATTAGTACGTATACTTTCTGTGGCGCGATCGCAGCAATGCTTTCTGTTGTTGGTTTATCGAGCATATTCACACTTAACATAATTGTCGAGCCCGTCTCACGGACTCTAGTAATTCAAAATTGAAATCACCTTAACACAACAGGGAGTTTCTAGCTTTAAAGCGTTCATTAAAACACTGCTTGAGATCCGGGATTAGGGCTCGGACTCGTGGCTCTAGTGACATAAACGAGAGATAGAGATAACTGCATGAGAACGTTAGTTACGTTATTAGTAAGTATTTTATTGAACACTTCTATCTTTTCTTCGTGACTGGAGTTAATTTCAACTCTTAAGAGTAAGAGTTGAATGACCTGTACATTCTGTACTTCTAGCATTACAAATATTAATGTAACTTTTCCGTATTGAAAAAAAGTTAATGATTGTTTGGTCCTTAAAAATAGTTCTTACTGTAAAGTTATACAGCGTGTAAATTTCATACGGGCGTATATTTCAATGATGAGCAGTGTCCGTCGTATAAAGCAAATTTACATAAATTTTGTTAACCAGTTTCTTATTTTTTTCTTTTCATACAAAATTATTGATTACGCAATGTATTATATCTAGGTAATTAATCGATTTACGTATCTACGTAAACGTCATGTCATGACAGTTCATTTGTTTAGGTTTGTCAAATCAATGGACAAAATACATTGCTGCTCAGTCCTACTTTAAAAAAACACACTTACAATAAACTTATAATTACACTTATAATAAACTATTTAACAATAGTAGTTTATGCAACGGTTGCATAATGATAGGCCTTAAAACACTAGTGCGGTTTTCATGAAACGAGCCGATAGGCGAGTTTCATAATAAGATCGCACGTGTGTTTTAAGGCCAAATTATGCAGAGTTGCATACATAACTTTATCTACACACATATTATAAATCCTCCATGATGGGTTCAGAAACAATATTTTCTGGCAACAAGTTATTTGTTGCAATCGTGGCTGCATATTTCCGATATCCGGCGCATTTTCACATCACACACACTCCGAGAAGACTACTTACTATTCATATTTTCAACTAAAATGTAAATTACAAACAACTTTTTCTATTCAATTCAAAAACAATTCTACTTTCGTTCAGCAAAACGCCAACATGGCGATCCTACGTCAAGACCATTTTTTTTTTAAATCATAGACAAACGGATGAAGTCTCTAATCTCACGTCACTCGAGATCAAATATTGTGCAGTTTATATTTAAAAAAACATACTGAATTGACGTTTCGTATCAATAACTGTTTTAATATCTATGGATACTAGAAGAGAGACCACTTGAGTTTTGACAGCTGTTCCAAATTTAATCTCTTTTCTTTACTAAAAACGATAAAGAATTCATGTTATTTCTTTATCGCAGCACTGGTTTTTCCTAATTGGTTGTCAAAATGGTGGTCATTTCCTAAGGTTTTTGATTAACCAATGGAGGTTTTATGATATGGGTGTAGATAAAATTTCTTTCTCACGTAATTTGCATGATCGGAAACTATAGCCGGGTAAAATATACGCCCGTATGAAATTTACATTCTGTAGAGAGGGTATTAAAAGACAATGCCAAATTTTATTAATTTTTTTTACTTAAAAGCTCAAAAGCGTCGTTGAACTTCTCACTTTCTCCTCTTAGCAGCGATGTCTTCTATTCCCGCTTGCCCCGGAATTAAATGCAAGAGCCAAGTGGAGCGCAACGGCCCGGTCTCTCGTAGAGCACTCGTGACGCCGCGCGTCTCTATCAATCACTGTCGACGCCGCCAATGCTGGCCGAAACCTTGGCCCAACACGCCAATATCGGCATACAATGCCCGGAGTCAATGTTTGAGCCAGCGCATTGTGATCTGCGATCGATTTAAGATTTGGCTTGTAGTAAAAGTCTAAGATATCAATCAATCAATGTAGCCGATATGCGGTGAAGGTTCATTGTAACCTCGCTGAGTTCCTTACCGGCTCTACTCGGTAGAGGTTTTCTTCCGATCCAGTTCCATATGAGCTTGTATAAGATAAGAGTTGTTCAATCCACGATAAGCATAGTCTTCACTTCCGATGGCAACACTTGCTTTTGTCAGCGCCAAATTGTCAGTTTAATTATCTTTGTTATTGTGTAAATAAATATGAAAATTAAATAAAAGTGCCAAGAGGTCTAACGCGCCCCTCTCGTGCAGGGGTCATGGGTTCTCATCTTTTGGGTTTGCATCTTCTGACATTTTGGATCTCATAGGCGGAATTAAAATTTTATTTACCAACAGAATTTCGGTGATAGTAAACATCATAAAGAAAAATGCATTAATCTGGGAAGTAACTCAAAGAGAAAGCGTGGGGAATACTGCCCAGACCCTCTTACCATGAGAGCAGCAATGGGAGGCATTGTCCTAATAGAACGCGATAGTGCGATTATCGCTAGTTCGCGAGAATTTTGTGACAGGTGCCCTAATTGATCGCGCGATGACATTCGTGTGATCAATCAAGACACCTGTTCGGCATCGTATGTTTGATCGCGCGTTCAAGCCAACAAAATTCGCGCGACCTAGCGTTGATCGCAGTCGCGTTTCATTAGGGCAATTCCGGACGTGATGATGATGGAGATGATAATGAAAACGCGCCAGGGACATAATAGCATCAGTCACGTGATCACCGTGTCCTCGGAACCGATATTGTATCCCAATTTCGAATAGAGATCACTTTTCATTTGCATAAATACTTTACAATAAATTTTCGAATGTATCTCTCTGTTTTTGTTTTTAAATGGCCAAGAATTCTAGCAATTTATTGCCATGCTAAACCTATCCTATACGGTGAATGTTGGGTTAATGTTGGGCCAATGCAGGTGCTAATGGGCCATCGCGCCCAACGCGGGTTGAAGCCGGCCGCCGACGGCATGACAGCGTTTAGCGAAACAAACAGAACGGTTCTCGTCGTCGTAAACGTGACTTGGTTATACTTGACGTTGCAGGTCGATGATCGGATAACAAAGTAGCCAGGACCAAACATGTCTGTAACAGTTACATTGCCAAGGACCTGATGAAGCCGGGTTCTCTGCTTGTATGAGCGAGTTTTCTCTACAAAGTGCAAAAACGCAGGTCAATAAAAGCTGCTATAAAGTAACTTTTTACAGACCGTGTTAGCAGTTTTATAGTGTTTCGATTTAAAAAGACAATTGATAAAATGTATTTTTTTGATTATTGAAGTGGATGCGTGCGCTAAGCACTTTAATCACTTGAGGTGACGAAATGCGTAAATTCGTGGGCTCCGCGGTGTAACCGCTGCCTACCGCTGCAAACAGAACTGCCGCCAGCCACCTCACAGTCTCCGCAGTTATTAACAAGTGGCAAACCGAATCCGCTTGAGGACCGATGCGACAAGAAGGGCTTCAAAAAGGTGCGAAGTAAGAAGAAACCGACTCGTCAGAAGCTTGGCGGCACTGCACCGACGAGACCGAAAGTTCCAATGACGCAGCTGTACTTGTGCCGATTTCATTAGTTAAAACCAGTTTTACCCTGAGGGTCGAGCGGTTGGAGTCCCGTCACGACGTAAATTTTACGTCCTTTGTGGTGCGATTACCGACCGACCAACAAGCGGCCTTCGCGAAGCAGGGACTTCTCAGTGAAGGGTGTCGTATGCCATCGTTTTCGTAGACGATTATTGGAGCTTGCAAAACCGTGTCACATGGAAGTACCTAATGTGGTTCTTAAATAAAAGCATTTTTTTTTAATTTATATGTTATGTACTTATATTGTTTTGTAATTTTAAATTTTTATTATTGTAATCTATATGGGCCATCGTTGCCAATAAATAAATAAATTATGATTACTATAAAATCTATTAACAATGATTTCTAAGCCTACTAATTCTAATGTGCTCTAAATATGTTGGTTTGATTGAGAATCATGCACATACTACTTATGCTCTTCTATTACCCAACCTGCCCCAGCTTTCCAGGGGTAGCACTAATTATCTATAGCCAGATGCTAACAAACTTAACAATATCACCCGCTGGGCTAATCTGAAGACTGCCTGAAAATTTCATCATAATCGCTCTGGCTGTTTTGGAGTCCATAGGAAATGTACATACACACATTGATTTTTATATAAGTACATACTCGTATATAGATAATCCAAAATAATTACATACCTACCTAGCTGTTATTTGTATTAAATATTTCTCTGAACGACTTGGAGTTTTTTTATAATTTGTGATACCTAGCTACCTAGCCATTTCTTAGGTATTGTAAGGAAGTCTTATATAGTCTATTAAAAAGGATGACCTTTCTTAGAGGCATGCCGTTTGTGGCACTGCGCATTGGAAATTCGCTTAATGGCGACCTTTTGGTGTTATAATGGAACGAAAAAAGTTCCAGATGGCTCGGGTTTGAATTAAATTCAGCACAGACTGGTCTTTTGATGAGAATTGTTATGGTAATAGCATTATAAATTCCAATTACTATTGCTTTGTGCATTACCATTAGAGATTTTTAATAAGACCATATGTACAAAATAATAGATTTATAATCAAATAATATCTTGGAAACCTATTGATCTAGTCCCAAACTAGCATCCCTTATGATATGGGTACAAGATTATGATACAAATACATCTAGGTAAATTTATATATACATATGTATTTAGATACCTACCTAACATATATAACATCTGTGATTTGGCTACAAAAACAAGCATTTGTGCTCATCAAACCAAATTTTGCAGCTAGTGGGAATCCAAATTGCTTCCTCTGGTACAAAGTTCAATGACTCATACCACTTAAAGAAAGGAAAGTTGGACAATTAAAACATTTTTAAAACATACTGATATAATTCATTTTTAAATAATAATAACAATAATAAGAAACTTGTTAAATACACAATCAAATCTTAATCAAAACAAAAGGGCGTATTCCTAGTTCAACCCGTCAGTGGGGACCAATAATGGTGCTCATTTTTCCTTCTCTGCTTAATATGGACAAGTAACCGGCAGGACAGTAACGATGTCACAAGTGCATCAACATGCTGTTTCATCCAAGGCTGGACCAAATATCTGGCAATGGCTTGGTCGGGAGGAACAGTCAAAGGGCCTCATTCAGTGGTAGGTATATACCCAGGTTTCACACTGCCAGTCTAAAACAAAATAAAGCTATATTAATATTACTATAGTTTCTAGGGAAAGGGTATTTGTGATTTCACTATAATAAGAACTAACAAGATGAATGTAAATATTTTTTACTTGGATATAAGAACAATGATGAATAATCAACATAATAATATTTCGTTGCTTCTTTCTTCAGATACAATCACCAATATATGTTATATATGTTGGTATATATGTTAACAACGTAGTTTCCTAAACTTACAGGGCAACTTGCACGTTTTTTAAAGGTATCTCAATAGTTTAAATGAAATGTACGCTGTCTGTACCCGCCGCCGCCGGCCGGGTCACCATTGCAGGCTTCATTCCTTTTCGTGCAGGCAACGAGTGCACACGCTCTTCAAAATGCCTAAGCGCAGTATTGAAGAAAAAATTGAAAAATCAATTGTAAGATTAGGGCAACGCAATGTGCAATGTCGCAAAAGGTTGAGGACGTCGTCCTTAGAATCCGACGAAGAAAACCAGCCAGGTATTTATTGTTCAGTGATCACTATTTTATTGCCGATCTTATTTTTTAAAACTGCTCAACTGAAACTCGTAACCGTCATTTCTTAATCAGTTATAAAAACTGCATTTAGCTTCCGTAAATCTTTTTACGAAATAAAAATACGCACCTTAGGATTAAACGCAAGTTAATTCTAAGTGTTTTGTTATGAGTTAAATAGAACGTTGAAAAACGTTAGTGAATTTCACTTCACTAAAAGATCGTAAAATCGGGATTGAATGCGAGTCAATTGCGATATCGTGGGTAGCTGTGAGCTAAACACGTTGGCTTTATAGCTAATATTAGTGCGATATTATCTCATCACACCCATTAATTTCATAACGAACTTAAATTATTAATAAGAAAGTCGTAAGTCACTGCGAGTCCTTACGATAACGCCGTCCTTACGGTTAGCTGCGAGCTAACCTCGCTTATAAAACAAAATAATTAATTTTGAATAAAGTCAAGTAACTTACAATTAGTCTTCATATGTCGTTCGTTTTATTCTGGGTCGTGTAAATCTACCCTCATTGTTATTTTATAAAAATAAATAACGAAACTATTAATGAGAAAGTCGTGATCGACTGCGAGTCATTAAGATAACGCGGTTAGCTGCGAGCTACCCACGCTTATGAAACAAAATACATAATTAGTCTTGAATAAGCTCAAGTAACTTATAGTCATTCTTCGTATGTTGTTCGTTTTATTCTGGGTCTTGTAAGTCTACCCTCATTGTTATTTTATAAAAATACTAGCTGGTGCCCGTGACTTCGTCTGCGAAGAATAATAATTTAAGTAACCTATGTACTTTTAAACCTTCTCTAGACCTCCACGAACATTTCAAGACTAAGATAAGATAAATCCGTTCAGCCGTTCTCGAGTTTTTGTGAGAGTAACGAACAGCAATTCATTTTTATATGGTGTCCTATCAAAATCTCGCCAATCATATGACATCGCTACGTTTCGCAACCAACGATTGACAAATACGTCGTTTATCATTTTATCATTTTACAACTACAGATTTCGCAAATGATCCATGTTTTCGAACAACTTACTTGACAAATTTTCATTTTGTATTGTATAATTTGTCAAATAGATTATTTATTATTTGTATCAAATAGTCAACTAACGTTCGACCTACAAACGTTTGGTATATAATATTACTTTGTTATAGGTTTCATTCTATATAAGCTTTAGTATAAAATAAGTAATAACACCCTTATTGGGTTAGGGCACCTAGAAAAGGGGGGGACGGGGGGCGAAGGCTTCCAAAAGGGGGAACGGTGTCGAAGCCCCTGATAGGGGAGGGGGGTTGGGGGGCCAAGCCCGTCTTTAAGAGGGGAAGGGGGAGCGCAGCCCCTCACGAGGGGGGAAGAGGGATGGAGCCCCCACGAGGGGGGAAGGGTGGCGGAGCCCCGCTCGGGGGGGGGGGGGGGTTCGGAGGGCGCAGCCCCCCGCGTTATAAAACAAATAAAGGTAACAATTATATAAGTGGTAGGTTAGGTTAGGGTTAACTTGTGTCCCTTAGAGCGGAAATAGGCACCCCGCGAAGCGGGGTGACGTCGACACGCTGCCGGTTAGGTTAGGCTAGGACGATAAATAATGCACAACAATTACAAACTCTGATAATTTCAAATTCATTTTCTAAATGTCGATTTGCTAATCAGTCAGTTTGCCTTACGAATCTTTTTGCGTAATGAAAATTACATAAATGAAAATTAAATATTTGATACATTTATAAATTATACTATTTGGTAAATGACTAGTTGTCAAACGATAAGTTTTGAATCGACACATTCTCGCAACAACATAGTTGTGAAATGAATAGTATACGAAACGTTGGTTGTAAAATGAACTTTTATCAAACAAGTTTCGGTATTTCATTAGTGAACCATTTTTATATATATAGATAAAACGAAATTATTAATAAGAAAGTCGTGATTGACTGCGAACCCATACGATAACGCGGTTAGCTGCGAGCTACCCATGCTTATGAAACAAAATAATTAGTTTTGAATAAACTCAAGTAACTTACAATCATTCTGCGTATGTGGTTCGTTTTACTCTGGGTCTTGTAAGTCTACCCTCATTGTTATTTTATAAGAATAATAACGAAATTGTTAATAAGAAAGTCGTGATTGACTGCGATTCCATACGATAACGTGGTTAGCTGCGAGCTACCCACGCTTATGATATAAAATAATAAATTTTGAATAAATTCAAGTAACTTACAATTATTTTTCGTATGTTGTACGTTTTATTCTGGGTATTGTAAATTTACCCTCATTTTTATTTCATAAAAATAATAAACGACATTATTCTCACATTTTAAAGACTATATATCCATGGTCCTGAGATTCAAATAATACAAGACGACCCGATGATGAAACCGTCGAATATTGAACAACCAAGATCACCGGAGCCCACTATGGCCCCAGATAATATAAGTCCTGGTGCAGAACCGACAGCAGCCCCTAAAACGAAGCCTTCCACGTCAAATGATATTATTCCTTCTTTGGTGGAAACAGGTCTGGACCCCGAATTGCTCTTAGCCTTAAGTGAATCTACGTCGGGTGTACGGGATTACGGTAAAGCAATTCACGAGAGCTTAGTCAAGCTATGGATCCCTGTCTTAGACAAGGGTTTGATAAAGGAGATTAAAGAAAATCTTATGAAACAAGACATTATATTGCGTTATTTCATTCTCGATATAAAAATTGTTCACAAGTTAACCTTCGTTCTACTAGGTAGCATTCGCACAATATTTAAAGAAATGATTTTCCGACAACTTCCGGTGACTGTCACTATCGTCTTTTTTGTGCGACGAGCGCATGATGTCAAATTGCCTATGTAGCACAAATCGAATACCATAAAAATATAAATTAAGAATTGAGGAAGTCTGAGACGGCTTCGACGACTAACTATCTTGTCACCTACGGATTCCTCGGTGGATGCAGTTAAATTCAGTAAGTGCTTAACCGTTATAACTGTAAACGTAATTTTAAAAGACATAGTTAATCTTTTTTCACTTTTCATACCGCGGTGTGAACCCTCACGCCGGTAATTGTGATTTTAAATAACTCGGTGCGGGCCGAGAGCCCTCACGCCGGTTATTGTGATTTTAAAATACCATGGTGTGGGCTGAGAGCCCTCACACTGGTAATTGTGATTTTAAATACCGTGGTATGGGCCGAGAGCCCTCACGCCAGTAATTGTGATATTTATTCTTATTTCACGTTTTATACTGTGGTATGGGCCGAGAGCCCTCATGCCAGTAATTGTGATTTTAAAATACAAAGTTATTTTTATTTCACGTTTCATACCGTGGTGCGGGCCGAGAGCCCTCATGCCGGTAATTGTGATTATTATTCTCATTTCACGTTTAAAGAAAAAGAAAAGAAAAGAAGCATTTATTCGGCTTATTGTAAATTAACATTGAACTTAAAACTAACTAATTATAAACACGTACATAAAACAATAGCCGAAAAGGCATCCAGCTCAGCAAAATGCTGTGGCTCAGAGCCGCAGCGCTGATTTTCAGCTGGACCCGGAATTAATGAAAAGTAGATGGCAAACAGTGGTAACAATTATTATTAATCGGTAATTTAAAAATTTTAAACAAATTTACAAGATCATGAACAAAACAAAACATTTTTTTTTTTACAATTATTACAAGCTCTGTGCGTGTGTGCTGAAATTGGTTGCTATAAAAAGTAAAAGTAAATAAATAAAAGCGATTATCAGAAGAATCAGAAAAACATTATTCCATACATAAATTTAAATGGCTCGACAAAGAATACACTATAATAAGTGTTTTATATCACCGTTACATTGCAGTACCAGAATTGTTTCTTTTAACTTCCTCTTGAAAAGATTTACAGTTGATGTATTACGAACCGGCGGAGGTATATTGTTCCAAATTTTAGTCGCTGCATATTTGAAACTGCCCCGAAATGCTTTGGAATAGTGGCGTTGAACAACAAGGCGACCAAGACGACATCGAGATGACCAAACTAATTTTTCCAGTAGGTAAGGTGGCTTGCGGTTTTTTATAATACCGAAAAGAAGAGACGCAAAATGAAAGTAGCGCCTAGAGGACATATTCAGAAGCTTAGCCTGGTTGATGTATGGCGATACGTGACTTCTCGGTGGGACGTTAAAACAAAATCTTGTACAAGCATTTTGGAGACGTTGTATTAATGACTTGGTTTTTGCTAATAGCCGTGGACCATATACAATATCACCATAATTAAATTTAGACAAGACGAGAGAGTCGACCAGTCTTATCCGCAGGTCAACGCTGAGATAACTTCTCATCCTATATAGGGTTTTTAGACGAAAGAAACAGTTTGAAGCAACTTCCGTTATGTGGGATTCAAATCGTAGATTGGCATCCATGACTAATCCCAAATTGCGCGCTTGATCAGTACAAGTGATAGGATCACCCGTTACAACAATCTGCGGATTTCTCAATTTAATTTTTGCGATTTGATTCTTAGAGCCCAGTATGAGAAACTTAGACTTAACCGGATTTAACCTTAACGAGTTGCAAAGCGACCACTGGCTGATTCTTTCTAGGTCCTCGTTTATCTTTTGTACGGCCGACTCGACGTCATTTGGCTTACACGACAGATATAATTGCAGATCGTCTGCATTTCATGCCATAGTGTGGGCCGCGAGCCCTCACGCCGGTAATTGTGATTTTAAAATACATAGTTATTCTTATTTCACGTTTCATATCGTAGTGTGGGCCGAGAGCCCTCGCGCTGGTAATTGTGATTTTAAAATACATACCTATTCTTATTACACGGTTCACACCGTGTTGTGGGCCGAGAGCCCTCATGCTAATATTTGCGATTTTACAAATACATACTTATTTTAATTTCACATTGCATACAGCGGCGTCGGCCGAGAGCTCTCACGCCGGTAATTGAGATTCTAAAATAAATACTTATTATTATTTCACGTTTCATACCGCGGTGTTGGCTGGGAGCCCTCACGCCGGTAACTGTGCAAAATACTAATTATTCCAAGGGGTTGGTCGAGAACCAACACAATGGAAATCGTTCATTTATCCTACATACCAGCAGGTTAATTGGGAATTAACACGATGGCAAGGATTGAACAATACACCTAACAAAACTTTAACCCACACCTTCGCCATGAATTAACACGCAGGTTATTTATCTCCCACATTTTTAAATAAAAAATATTAAAAATGGATATTTAGTCTTTTCCCGTGATAAATTGGGTACAATTACTGTACGCAACACGTTACATGTATATTGCAGACACGGATTTCAACGCTTTACCACCCAAGGAGTGTGTCACTTTACAGGCGGAATCTCATGCTGAACCGTTACCGAAAATAAATCCAAGTAAACACGAAGTACCACCAAGTGGCATAGGGACCCTTACCGCAAGGCAGGAGCCAATTATCGATCTGGACAATGACATCCTTTAAATCATTTAAATAAAAATAAAAATAAAAAATCTCAAAGGATATTTTGATCCCCGTACTTTTTGACGGGCGTCGATTCTAAAGTGATTGTAAAATAGCCCTTACGCTGGCAATTGTGCAAAATATTAACTTTTCCTGTACTGTAAATATTAACTATTAATAGAGGTTGTTCGTGAATCAACACAATGGCGATCGTTCATTTCTCCTATACGCCGGATCGTTAATCGATAATTAACGCCATGGCAAGGATTGTATAATGGACCTAACAAAACGTTACTTACGCGTTAGTCATGAATTAACGCGCAGGTTATTAATTTACCCACTTTTTTCAATAAAAATTGAAAAATGGATATTAAGTCTAATACAAGCAATTAAGTACTTGGGTGAGGCGTGTCGGATATGGAATGATCGGCATTATGCGAAAACTCAAGCAATGGTCAAATTAATTACCCCTAGACTGGATAAGAGTTTGTTTTTTAACATTCATATAAGATGCATGTTGAATCGAAACCCCCTCGTGCTCTAACAACCCTGCAGTAGTACAGGTACAACATGCCGATAGAATACAACGTTTTTACAACTGTTGATGTAAAATTACAGATAACAAACTAGTGGTGTTGGATTTTTGGATTGGATAATTAATGGCCATACCATCCCCTTTAGTGACTCCAGGACTAGTACCCAGAAGTTCATTGTCATGAAAAGTATGAAATTTAAAATTTTTATATAAATACTTACCGCCTAATAATTAAGATCGAGCGCAGATGCTTCAAAGATCATTCTTAAGGATGGGTAAATATCCATCCTTCTAAATAGCCACACTACATTTCCAAGAAGTATATCTATAAATTCTATAATATATATCTATAAATAATCTCAAATAAAGTATTTACGCTTCGAACTCGAGTCTGGTAAATTTCAAATCGAAGTCGAATCATTCCTCGAAGACGAATTTACAGCCATGCCCTACGGCCTTTCAGTGGCGTCGCTTGTGTTTACAAAAATAATGAGAGAAGTTGCCTCTTCTCTCAAAATGCGTGGCTTAACATCAGTTATCTTCTTAGCCGATATTCGATGTATCGGAAATAGTTACAACTACTGTGCAGACAACGTTCTGGACCAGTACGTCTAATGTATTTGCCAAGTGATATCATAGAACCGTTACAAGCAAAGATCGCTTCGCTCGATCTGTTTGCTTACCATCGTCTTCTCAAACTGATCGTAGTTTGTGAATTGATTCGCTAAAAGCCTTAACATACTTGTTTGTTGATTTACGATTAGAATCGAAATAAATCAGAAATGATATTGAAACGAATTTTATTAACAAAACTTTCTTCTCCAAACATCTACGTTGTTAACATATATACCAACATATATAACATATATTGGTGATTATATCTGAAGAAAGAAGCGACGAAATATTATAGATGATCAAACGGACTTGCAAAGTGAAGTTCGATCGTTATAATATGAGTCGCTTCTTTCGAAGATATACGAATTACCCTCTCTCCCTTGGGACAAACAAAATAGTACCCATGAGAGAAAGTTTTGATCTCTCTGAAAATAATGAAGCTTGCAATGGTGACCCGGCCGGCGGCGGCGGGTACAGACAGCGTACATTTCATTTAAAACTATTGAGATACCTTTAAAAAACGTGCAAGTTGCCCTGTAAGTTTAGGAAACTACGTTGCTAACATATATACCAACATATATAACATATATTGGTGATTATATCTTCGAAAGAAGCGACTCATATTATAACGATCGAACTTCACTTTGCAAGTTCGTTTGATCATCTATAATAACACATATCATGGATGACTGATAGATACCTGGCTTGAAAGTTATCTTCATCGGTCCCAACGGAAGACCAGTGTTGGCTTCAGCACATGTCATGCTGAGCTGCGACCGTTTCGCAACAATATTTCTTCTTTCTTGTAATTTTATACGTGTTTTACTAAATGTTGCGAATAAATTTATTTTCTTTCTTCATTGTGCTATGGCATGGCACATTCAAGCTATGGCATGTTGGCTCGTCCACCTTGCGAATACATTTGTAAAGTTCTTATACTTTGTTAGTTGTAAACGTTTGTGAGCACGAACTCGATTATTATTATTAGCTAACACTAAAGTAATCGGCATCCTTTGATTGTTATTAGTTCTTTCATTTTTTTAAAGCAGCTAGTTTTTTATTAAAACAATGTTGGAAGTATAAATACGAAAGACGGAAGGTATTGGTTGGTTACCTAGTTAGTTTGTGAAAGACAGATAGATTATAAAGATAAATTGCGTCCGAAACGTACTTACCGGTTTTTTAGGATGTTTCATAGAAAGAAATATATATATATATGATATACTCATATTTTAATGTTTTTAGGTTCATCTTCGTTTATTTTGTGTTATTGCCTCCATATAAATTAAAATTGATACGTAATTTTGGATATCTAAAACCTTGTATGACCAATAAAAATCCGTGGTCTAATTTCGGAACGACACTTCATCTGTGTTCCCGGCCGTGTGCCCATCCAGAGACAATTATTCTTTTAAGCTAGTAACCCAGCTACTCAGTAAGATAGATGTCATATTACGAATTTAAGCCGGGCGGATTCTAGGCGGGAACTAAATTGCCTAGAACTTGGATGGATTTATTGAAGCTCATGATACGACCCAGGTCGGTTAACCAAAACTGCCTTGTTTGCAGTGCTAAAACAAATGCATTTGTAGTAAACGGATGAAAGGAGACAGTGACACCGTCTCTGCGGGATGCCCTTGTTACCCATAAACTTATTGTTTCGAATTTTGAAAGTCAGAAATTGATTCCCATATTATTTATGCTCATAATAATCGGAAGTCATAAAAGTTGTAAAGCATAACCTTAATAATTCTAACGTTAATAATCCATATTGTTACAGATTATAATTTTCAAAAGTCATAAAATTGATATCTATAACATACAAAGGCATATCGATTATTATTCAGAAATATTGTAAGCTATATATTTTAAAGTGCTAATTATTTTTACCCATACCGTTTAATTGTCGAAACATTAATAATGGTATTTTTCAATATTTTGAAAGTATCTTGCTTGTTTGTAAGATGTTATGTTGAAGAAGTTGACATATTGTGACTACAAATGGTAATTGTCAGTGAGCGAGCGAGCGAAGCGAGCGAGCAAAATGGGTCTGAGCAGAAGCGATTTGGATCGGTTAGGTTCAGAAGGCTAAGGCGGGAGCAAAGCGAAGCGAAGCTCCCGCCTTAGCCTTTGATGTTAGGTCTTTTTTTTATAACAGCGTAGAAAATCTTGCTTGGGGTTAAGATGTTATGCTTGATTCTCGTCTTTTAATGTTATACATTATGAATTTGGGGATTACATAACCATATTTAGTAAAATTTAATTAAGTTAAATTTATGCACCGCAATTTTCGCCCTTGCACAAGTTAGGTACTTAAATTTTATGTATATTATTGTTATGTTCAACAAGTTTAGACGTAATAATCGTTATCACAAGTAATATTATTACCTGTAACATTATGAAGTATAATACATTATGACATAAAAAGTTATGAATATAGTTTTTATGACTTTCGACAAATATCACCAGCGAAAATCGGAACTCAGAAATTATTCCTATTAATATATGACTTTCAACATTATGACATTGTGAAAATCGGAACTTTAATTTTATGGGAGTCAATATAGACCCGAAGGAATAAGTTGGTGACATCGCCTAATTTGATGCGTTTACCCATGATACCGTGAATGTTTTAAAAGTCTGCAAACCAAAACTACACATACATATGGTTACAAACACACATACATATGTAACCGTATTGGCGTTATTTATGTGCAGAGACGGGGTCTATATTGACTCCCATAAAATTAAAGTTCCGATTTTCACAATCCATAACGTTTTTGGTCATAATTATTACTAGTCATAATGTTGAAAGTCATATATTAATAGGAATAATTTCTGAGTTCCGATTTTCGCTGGTGATATTTGTCGAAAGTCATAAAAACTATATTCATAACTTTTTATGTCATAATGTATTATACTTCATAATGTTACAGGTAATAATATTACTTGTAATAACGATTATTAAAACTTAAACGCATCAAATTAGGCGACGTCACCAACTTGTTCCTTCATTTATGGGTCGAAAAGTTTGTTTTAGAGCAAGTAATTAAGTTATGTGTATAAGGATCATCCCTAGTAGCATTTTCCGTTGGCATCCATTGGCCAACAGTAGGGAATCCGAAGGCATAGTTAGTAGTTTGTCCACATAAAACTAACATTGGACCAATAAATATAACAATTAAAAAGATTATCACTACGCTCAACCAATCACCAACGTTGGGCCATTGTGAACGCCGCTACCGTTTTTTAAAAAAGGTTGGCATTTCTGCAATGTATACAACGAAGGCCCTATTAGATATTAAGTAACGTTGGCGCAATCCAGTAAAATGTTATCATTACGCCAATCCACTAACCATCGTTGGGCAAATGCAACTTCTGCTACCGTTGGCTTAAAACCGTTGGGATTCCTGAATTATATTGTTTCAGCTGAAAATTCTACAATGGCCCTTGCTTGTAGGTCTTCCTTCAAAACTACGGCCAAATCTAACCGTTGTCCATCTAACGAGACCCACGTGGCCCGACCAAATGCCAACACTAAATACTATTAGGGTGAGCTCAAAACAGCCTCAATAATATAATTTTTATAAGCTACTTCTGACGCCGCGGGACGTCGAAGCCACTGTAATAAAGCAACGATCACACCGGCGCAATTTCAATTTGAACTGAAATTACCAACCGTTTAATATCACCCGCGTATCCGCGTTTAAAATATTACCCACGCCACACTGTTTAATTTTCTTACGTTAATGAAAAGCGGGTAATCTCATAACAGAGGAGGTAAGGGGGGTAACTATTAATTACGCGGTTATCTTCGATGCGATTAATTGGTTTAATTTAATACTTTGCGGCGTTCGGGTAGACGGGTCCGCGAGCGCTCTCAAAGGTAAGGGGTGCCTTAAGCCTTGTAGAGTTGAGACCGACTCGTCAGGTCTTGTTTCGTTTGCTTAAACTTTGCAAAGTCGAATACACGTTCTCATTCTTGCGTCATAATACAAGTATGAGCTATATTACATAATCTTTCTATGATATCGGTGATTCAGAGCTTGTTTTGCAAAATCGTTGTAAATTAAACTTTAATCAATCAAGGTTAAAGTATATTTTTTGATGTGTAACATCTTTTCTCTCGCTTCCCTGTAATCTGCGGGAGTGATTTCGTGGAAAGGGACGGAAGTGTGTAACAGGAAGGCTGTAGAGTTGGCCGTCAGATGGTATTCCGAGAGGTTGGTACTGTCAGCCAACACTGTGTGCGTGTGTGACGAGAAAGAGAACGCATCAGCTGTACGCTTAACCTACAGTGTCGTGAATAAAGTGTGCTGTTAATATAACTAGTTTCTATGTGTAAACTATAAACTAAGCTGAGATGTCAGATGTTACACATCATATGCGACTACTGTGAGCTCGCTCGTTTTTATTGAGTCTGCGCGTACTTTTAAACCTAGTCACACCAGCTGGTGTGGTTAAGATCTGATGTAACTACAGTCGGCACCGGAGCGGGAGACCCACGCGTTAGACCTTATTACCTATATTGTACGTCTGATTTGTTTTGTACTGCCTTACGCTCTGTCCCTAACTGTAATCGTTTTCATCGTAAATGTTTTAAGACTAGCGCATTAAAAATGTGTGCAGATAGATCTACACAATGGTTCCCAGTATTGCGCCCTCGCAGACCGCGTGTTTGCCAAGCACTAGTTCGTTGACGAGGAGCCATTAGTGACGCAACATTAAAATTCATCTGCAACTGTAAGGACGCGTCGGCCCGGTGGACGCGACAGGGGTTAAAACGAATCGTTAAACAAAGTTTCACAAGTTTTAACTCTTCATACAAACATTGCATGTTGAGGCCTTAAAAGGAATATGAACCAAGGGCAAAAATTACCCTTTTCATACAAAAGGCGATAACGATTTCCATCCCTTAAATGTTAACCAATTTTGACCTTGATAGGTTGTCAGTCAGACCAAAATCTAGGTCTATACTTTTTTGAATATTGCTAAAAAAATAAAAAAAGTCGAATAATTGATGAAATTAGTTTTGTATGAGAATATTAAAACGAAAATAAAACTCAATTTATTGATTAGGTGTAGTGAAAAAATCAAAACTAATACACCTAGACTTTGTTTTGACTGACAACCTATTAAAGGTTGGTCAACTTCGGTTGATATTTAAGGGGTGGAAATCGTTATCGCCTTTTGTATAAAAAACCGTAGGTTCACACACTCCCTTTAACCAAATTGGATAACTTCAAGAAAATCTGTTATATTGATAGACAACAAATTTACGTTGTCAATTACATAATAATACTACATATTAAACAGCAGTTTTGAAAAGTGAAGCACACTATTTTAATGATTCTTAAATGCTGACTTTTATCGTTTAGATATGAATTATGTGAATAAACAAAATACTTAACTAAATCGAAGTACAAAAAGTTTTCCAATACGCAGTAGCTTGATTATTCTTAAATCAAGAGATAAAATACTTACACAACAAACTACCAATTCAGTGGCTAATACATTTATTACTTTTCTTGGGTAGCACTCCTCCGAACATTGTCGAACTTCGCCGAAGCGATACGATATTACGAAGTTGGCCGGCGAGTCACTTCGTGACACTTAACACCTACACTCGACACAACTTTCTATAACGCTCTTTATGATGTTTTTTTATGACAGGAATATATTTTTACGAGGAGTTTTTATGAGCACTCAGCGATCGGGCCGTGACGTCATCTAGCAGATCCTAAGAGAGGATACGCTGTCACCTATTTACGAAAATGATGGAAGAGATTTACGTCAATTCAGGCATTAAAATGTTACTTGCTTGAAATTCAAGATTAATTTTATGAGACGGTGATAAACTCGCTTACTAACCAAAATACTCGCTAAAATATACATACACTTGTTCAAATTGTTATGGCCAAACAAACTTAGAGGTTGTAATTGTAGTGTACTTTAATGATACGTGAGGTCACATAACCGAAAGTTAAAGATATCAAACTGCTTAAAAGTTGCCTAATGTACTTCATTATATAACCCATACAACACTAGTGGACAGTCTGGCCATTTTTAATAGAGATAAAAATGTTTTCATCAAAAGGTACTTTACTTAATGAACAAAGTTTGAATCTGCAAAAATATTAGGTAAATTTCAATTAAGCGTTAATGACTAAAAGTTAGTAAGGACTTAAAGTGAATTAGAAAATATTAGCTTCACATAGCCTCCCTTAAACTGCGGCTAACCGTCCACTAACAACTTAGTCGCACCGGCGCCTGAAAGCGCGATAAACAGCGTTTTGTCATACAAATGTATTTCCTGAATAAAACCGAGATCGCGGCAGCACCAGTAATTAAAACTGTTTTATTCGGCGTGCGACGTAACGGGATGCTCGGGATAATGAGTTACAGTTGTATTATGTACATAATAGCTATTTGGTTCGTGAGTCTATGAATAGAGACTCCGGGAGAAAGGCAAATAGAAGAATATATCCAGAAGTTCAGGCACGGCGTTAAAAGTGACAGCATTTTACAAATTATCAGCCATAGCTCGCATCAGACGTCAAAATAATCTCAAATTATTGAAGCCTCGACCTTCTTAGCAAATGCATTTCTAAAAACACTGATACAACTGACTTTGATTTATATTTAAATATCATTTAAAAAGTGAATAAATAGGGCTTCTAGATTTAACATTGAAAATAACTTTTATCTACACCCATATCATAAAACCTCCATAATGTAATCAAAAACCGTAGGCACTGACCACCATTATGACAACCTGCACTGTAATGTTATTACAGTATCGATTTTAGTATCGTAATGGTCATAACGATACAGGTATGAGCTACAGGCCGGCGCGCCGCCGTCGCCGCAGCCGGCGGGGCCCCATCGTCGCCGTGTCGCCGTTTATAATATGTGTGTAGATAAAGTTATGTATGCAACTCTGCATAATTTCGCCTTAAAACACACGCGCGATCTTATTATGGAACTCGCAAAGCTCGTTTCATAAAACCGCACTAATATTTTAAGGCCTATCATTATGCAACCGTTGCATAAACTACTATTTTTCACTTGATCAATTTACCGAGAAAAACAAGCCACCGTTCAGCAACAAGGTTGGTACAAGCCATGTTGTATGTTGACGCAAAGGTTGATTACTTGTTTTTCATCACAAAAGCTAACAAACGCAGTGAACTTTGATATTAAAGGCCCACTTAAAGTCAACATGGCAGAATAATAACCGCATGATGTATGAATGAAGCAGAGGGATTGAAAAATGTTTATTTGTGATTGGAAATAAGCAGGAGCCTAGAACGCGCCCGCGGCGCCAGAGGACACAACCACAACACCACCTCGTTCATAAAACGCGCAGACATTATGATCTTTCAAAACTGACAACCACGGACGTCTTTCATGGATCGAACTTGAAAATATTGTAAGTAAATAAAGCATAATAATATCAGATTTTTTCTTATTATAGTGCCATACTAAACTTAACAAATTGGGGCAAAAGCGTAAATGAATTAGCTAATTTAAAAATCTCTAAGACACGTCAAACTCGATTTTGACAACTTTGTGGTTTACAAAATTGAGTATGACGTTTCCTATTTTATGTTTAGTAAATTTTAAATTAAGAATAACCTTTTCGAATTGGACCCATTGTGTGAAATAACAAGGATAGTGTGGCTACCAGATTTCAAATGGCAAGGAAAACTCAGTTGTCTGAAGCAGGCGGGTCTCACTCCGCACTTTAGGCAGGTAAGCTCGGCCGTCGCGTTGCTCGGAGCTGTAAATCGCAGTAGGTTGCCGCTCGCTCACTCACTGGGCGATTCGCGGGTCGTTTTCGTTGGATGACGCATATAAAAACTGACAACCTTAGCGTACACGAAAGAGCACGTTTTATGCGACGGAGAGAGAAGGCATGATTAGGCATATTTTCGTACCTAAACATCGTTTTTGTTAGAGAGTGATTCTTCTGTATGTTAGGACTATTATCTATTCTGTGTCTGAAGTGGCTTCTAAGCCATTGAATTTTCATTGACACGGTCAATAATGCCTTATGACTTTTTAAGATTAATCCTATTGTTGTCATCATCTAGTTACACTTCATTATGCTTAGTCATGTCTGGTTCTAGCTCGGCAGTTTTTAGACAATTGATTCAGTGAGTGTACGGTGTAGCACGTGTTTGTTTACAGCGCGCGCGCCGAGTTCATCTAGTTGTTGACCCACTCCACTCCGCTCGCAACACAAATACTGCTGTTTCAGAACCCCAACAAGAATAGATTCTGATAGTTCAAAAAGAGCCAGTAACTAACTCTATGTTGAAGTTCTAACACGTCTAGGTATACAGGTTTGTAAGCTTCTCTGCCAACATATTGTCAAAAACTGCCTTGAGGCTATGTAAATAGAGTTTGAGAAGTAGATAGGATGTGTTTGGTAAAATTTCAAACTTTTTATACAATATTGAAAATAAAACTCGACTATCACATACAGTTTTAATGTCGTTTTAATAATTGAGGTTGCAATTGATGTTTTAAGGAAATAAACAGATCATGCGAAAAATGATCTTAGCTAGAAATCTTTGCAAATTCTGTTTCTGTGATGAAATTGAATATAATAATACTTGCAGTCGACGACACGAGAAGAAAAGAAGAATAATCCTATGTTATAATAACATTTTATAAAGTATCTCTTATGTTATAGCCGAATTCAGAAACGACACTTATGCATTTGACAAGATATTCAGTAGTTAAGTGTCCCTCAACTAGTTTACAACTTATACAGAAACGTCACTGAAACGTCACTTTAATTAAAGGTCAATTTGAGTGGCCTTTCTGAATTCGGCCATTAGTTCCACTGATTTTGTATAGCTATTTCGGAATCTCGTCCAATCGTCAAAATCTAGGGACACCTAGAGACGCGTCGAACTCTTACGGCACTCGACCTTGGAACTTTTAACGAGCGGTCAAAGTCGGTCGTCTGACTTGCTTGCACGCACACATACGTACTGAACCTTTGCAAAGGTATTTTAATTTTCCCTCAACTAACTCTAATAACTGGTGCTACGGTAGTTTGAATAATACGCCTATAACAAGGGAACTTTGTTTCGAAGATTAGCGCAGGGTTCAATAGAAATAGGAGGATATTTATAATAATTGGTGGTGAATTTTATTTCTGGTTTTGGTTTCACGCGACAAGATATTTTATATGAAATAATATTTTCGTTTGGGTACGCAATAAAGAAATACCAGGCTTTTTGGTCTGTTTTTACTCAACTGTACCAAACAAAATAGGGTTACCTATATGTTTATCAGTCCATAGTGTGTGTATGTGTATGTGTGTAAGTTTTGCTCCATAATCGTTTTATTCAATTACAGTTCTACTGACAACTTTTTATACCTACATAGATATCTAACACGTATGTATTTGCTTTATTATTATAATAATAATTAATCCTTTTTTTCTCTATAAACCTGCTTTTTGTATTATTAAAATTATATTCGTATGGGCGATGGGCTGATCACCTGTCACCATACGCTTCATCATACCATCTTAGGACTAATTAATCGAACGTGGCCACAATTAGTCTTGTGGCTCTGCCCACCCCATTAGGGATTTCGGGCGTGATGCTATGTGTATGTAAAATTATATTCCATGTATATTTTTTTTTAAATAAAGAACGAGCAAACCTTTATTATTATAATCGAAATTTGGAACAGAGATACCATTATTATCTTGGAATAAAACATCGGATACTGTTTTTTCTAATAATGTTTCTCCGTGGTATAATTTGGGAACAAAGTCACAGGCACAGGTTGTAGCAGCATAAATACTAAGATATTGCGGTGCATTTGCAGTGCAATTTGTAGACCAAACAAGCAATTGTGTATATTGTAATCTTAATAAATGCCGCTCTCTCATTGCGACGCACCCTCCACATAATAATTATTATTTCAACTTGCACATTAAAGTCAACGAACGCAATATCTTTACGAAACAACCATCGACTTCACCAATTACTTAACCCCGGCATTCTTGCCCAAAAATAATTGCTCGTTCCGACCCGCGACAGGTGTATTTATGTCACTGGGTTGTTAGGGCTCGGCTTATAGACCCCTAGCAGGGACACTAAGTTGGCAACCCTACTAACTTGCAACCATTTCTAACCGTAAGACAATGTATGACAGTTCAATATGAATTGTGCAAAAGAACAGCTACCTATTATGGTTGTAAGTTTCTTAAATGTGGACTATATTTCATTGGATTAGAGTGTGTAGTTGATTGTGTTAGGTGTTGATGTATTTTACGTTTTCCCTTGAAAATAGTTGGGCATTGTTCGTCCGAAACTTAGTGATTATATTCATGTTTCATCCACGTGAGGGACTAATTAGGGATCCTTTAATAACATGTTCCTTGTAAGAGGATTTTAATAACCGTACTTTAGTTTAAACTTGTATTTGAATTTAAATATTTTGTAATACATGATTATGCTACAAGAAGCTCTAGACCAATGTATGCAGGATCCACTTTAATTATTTGATTTAACTGTTTTGACTCTAGACGAGGAATTTCTTTCAATGATAACCCGTAAGTTGCACGAACTATCCCGGTAACGCACCCCTTCAACACTTTGTTTTATCGCCTGATGAATGGTAGCCGCAGGTGTGATAGCCCTAGCGCGAAGTACCACACACATTTGCTCCTTTGGCAACCCTTAATTCATACCGATAAAGTTCACTTTTCTGTATTTATACGGTGTTTATAACTTGGTGAATACTGGACATGCACGGAATATACATTTGAAGATAAGTTTAACTTTATTTTATTGGATTAAGGTGGATATTGGAACGGTTTTTACTTTTTGCGGTTGGTTCGATTGAGTTACAGCTTGATGCAGGCCTATTGACACAGGTAGGGGTCGGGTTAGGTGACGTGGACGCGAAATTACCCCCGCGTTGACAATCTGATAGTGGGGAGGGAAACATCTTATTGATCGGTCCTTCGGCTACTTATTTTATTCTCATATCCCTGAATTTATACTTATTCAGTTTCACCGTATTTTTTCTCTATAACTCAAAGGAACCCTTAGGTTTGCTCTGTACTTTGTATAATAAGGCACATTTTTGAATCATTTGATCAAATAAAAAACCGGACAAGTGCGAGTTAAACTCGCGTGGAGAGGGTTCCGTTCCGTACATGATTATCTGAAATTTACTACGTTACTTTAAATACCATAGACTTCTTATAGGTTTTGCTGTAATCTATGTATAGGTAAAGAACTATTTCTGTATTTTTTCAAAATTTTAGCCCCAGTAGTTTCGGAAATAAAGCTGGGATGGTCAATTTTCGCCTGTTTTCCTAAATAACTTCTAAATTATTTTATTTAAAATTCAAAAGAAAATATATTTAAGATCCATACAATAAGCCCTTTCATTTGTTATGTCACACAATATAGGATGCAGAACTTAAAAAAAAAACTAATTTACCCCCTAAAAGTGGCCCCCATGTTTAAAATTCATATATTTACGTCATGCGTCCGTATTGCGGTCACCGATTTACATATGTATACCAAATTTCAACTCATTCCATCCAGTAGTTTCGGAGCAAATTGGCTGTGACAGACGGACAGACAGACTCACGAGTGATCCTATAAGGGTTTCGTTTTTTCTTTTTGTGGTACGGAACCCTAAAAAGGAAATTTTATAAACCCACAAGTGCTTGGTGTGCGGCGAGCTAGAAAGTTATAAGATTGGTTCACTTATGTATCTTCACACGCAACCTCTCAACGTTCAAGTTTCTCGCACCTCTCTGGACTTAGGCTAATGTTATTTTCACATACAACATAATTTTGTGTAAGATTATTAAAAAAATAAAATTGTTTTAAATTTCTTTGTTTTAACAAGGTTTTTTGCCCATTTCTCTTTAATATTAAAGTGGTTTATAACATATCAGATGTACAAAATCAGCCTGCTCCGATCACGGAAATTGGTTCAAAAGTGTCCTCCAATAATAGACCCAAAATTACTACCTCATCAGTAAAATAAAATAAAAGCTTGTAAAATTAACAACAAACAAATAAATACAAAGTTTTGATAAAGTTCTCATTTTTATACCAATATTATTGTTTATTGTTATAAAAATGAGAACTTTATCAAAACTAAAGGTATTATAATATTACCTTTATTACTTTTACTGGAATCACTCCTACCTCTGCCCCTGTTACTATACTATTGCGTTGTCATCGAGTTTACATATGTCTATCATTCACAGTATGGCGTGTGCTGTTTCAAAGCCAACAAACAGACCTACTATCAAGGTAAAGTTCAATAAAATGTAGTAAAAATATAAAAGGTCCAACCAATGCTCACCTGCGAATGATCTCAGTCCTCGAGCCCCTCCTCGCCGCGCGACGAGGACACCCCTGCCATCAACCGCACTCCTCATTGTTCTAATAAATGCTCTATGCTCTATGTCGAGTGCTAAGTGAGCCTTAGTGTCGAGTGTCGTTGCTATGACATTCACGCGTGCTTTTGTTTTATCAGTATTAGTGAGAATAGTTCAGGGTGAAATCTGTCACTGTTTTTAGGGTTCCGCAACTCAAAAGGAAAAAATGAACCCTTATAGGTTCACTTCGTTGTCCGTCTGTCTGTCCGTCTGTCTGTGTGTCAAGACCTTTTTCTTAGGACCACGTGGAGGTATCAACTTGAAATTAATAATTATGATTAAATATGAATTGATTCGTTGTACAAATAGTCGTTTGACTCTTGTCGTGCGGAGTGCAGGTGTAGCTTGTTGACAACTGATTGTAAAAGGGCGGCAACGAGTCAGCGTGCCATCTTTTGTCAGACGCTTAAGCTGTAAGGACCTAAAAATATACTTTGTCAATTGTACTTAGTATTATTATTTCATTACCATGGACCTCCCTTTAACATACATAATATATTTTGATACTTTTAAGGGAATCCGAAGGGAATCAAAACCTATAGGGTACTCCCGTTGACCTAGAATCATAAAATTTGGCAAAAAGCAGTGTCTTACAGCACAAATAAAGGAAAAAGTCCGAATACCGTAAATTTGAAATTAATCACATAAAAAAAATAGCTAAACGGAATAACCTTTGCAAGGTCGTATCACACTCGACGATTGCAAGGATAGGAGCCTTTGAAAGTTATTTTTTGTCTTATTTCATAGGTAGGATGTAAATGATTAACCCGTTGTTAAAAGCATTTTTTTTCTTTTTCAGGGTTCCGTACCTATAAGGTACTGTCTGTTTTTCATAGGTAAGTACGGGACCCTTGGCGCGCGAGTTTGACTCGCACTTGACCGGTTTTTTTTATTTATCATCATCACACACACACATCCCACTGATGGACAAAGGGCTCCTCTCATTATGAAAGAGGTTGAGCAGAAGTCTCCACTCGGCACTAGTGCTGATTACGGAAATTCTACATACTGCCTATTACTCGTAATAATCATGTACTTAGGGATTTTATCTTGTTTTTGAATATATTGTGGCTCTATCATATTGCTCAAATATATGGCGACATCTTCATTCACTACTTAAAATTAACTTATGAAAATTAAACTCTTATATCGTAAAAAATTGAATAAAAGTTCAATATTTCAAAATCTAAATCCTCTGCAACAACCCAGTATCTAAACTCGCATTGGAAAATCCGCCATTACTTCCAAACCCCATAGCGCACCCTCCTCGTCAAAAACTATTCCAAGTGTACTTTATAGGCCATGATTTCAATGAACACATCCCATTCGACGCACGTGCCGTGGGCAGGCGCAGGGACTTAATTCGAGCTTCGTGTACTGGCATCTCTTTTTATCATAGGCGTGACACAGGTACAAGAAAGAGACAGGGGAATTTGAAGAATTGAATTTTGTGCGTCGGAGTAGACCAGCAGATCGAGCCGGCGCCAAATCTTTCAATCGTTATCTTTTACTCGCGGGTGCCAGTCTCCCGCCGAGCACGGCGTTTGGTGCAAGGGGAAAATAAGCCCAGATATATATAATAATAATCAGGGGGTCAACATAATTTACACTCCCACAGCTAGAGATATCGTACATAAAAAACATTACCCTCTTTCTGGCGCGGTCGGATAAAAACTGACAAAAATATTTATAGAAGAAGAAGACCCGACTGCAACAGAAGTAGAGTAATGTTTTTCGGGCGTATGCATGCATTCTTGTTTGTATGTATGCCTATTCCTTTGTCACGCTCTGTAGCCTTAACGGCTTCATGTATTTTCACATATGTCGTGATGTTAGATTCGTCTTAATTGTAAAAATGACTCAGGGTAGATAATTAGCTACAATGACAATATTTTAAAAACTAAAAACCCTACTGCCTATACTCTAAAAAGAGAGAAACGAGAAATGGATTCTACCTTACCCATTGGGTCCGATATGGAAATATATCTGTGAGTCACCATAAAATCCTATAATAGGCAGCTATTCGAAGTCACTGACTGCTTTATACATATTGAACTCATGGGTAAGGCCGAACCAATTTCTTCTTTCTCTTTTTAGAGGTTATGTAGTCGGGTTTTTATGTTTTTAAAAATATTTTTATTTTTACTTTAAAATCTTTAAGCAATGTGGAATAGAGTACCTGATGTTTTGTGTAAGGACCAGAGGCGAAGCGTGAGGGTAAGCCGGTGTATAATTTCTCGTTCTAAACATTATATTATTACTCATTAAATTATGTATTTACTTAAAAAAAATATATAATATGTAATTTTTATGTTAATACACGAAGTAATTAATAATAATAATAATGATTAAGTTAAGAAATTATGCACCGGCTTACCCTCACGCTTCGCCTCTGGTAAGGACGCCTTAATCTTACTCTTATTTATTTCCCGCTGCCGCCTGTGCGCTACATCCGCTCACATTCGCTGAATTTATGCCGGCCCCGACGCATCTGCGCGAGATTTATGAAACGACGTCGCTGACACTCAGCAAACTTACGGTTTTTGCGCCTACCCTCCCCCCCCCACCCAGCCTGACAGTGACTAAACGGCAGGCGCGGGTGATGACTAATTGTAATGTACACTTCAACATCAAGCGAATTTTTCAGATAGATTTATAGTTTAGCGCGGGTTTGTGACTGATTTCACGCGGACAGGAAAAGGATTTAATATTTCGTTCACCTGTTATTTACTAAAATGCTTCAAGGATATTAATAAATCTCAGTTTTTGAGTTTTCAGGGTTCCGTACTTCAAAAGAAAGAAACGGAACCCTTATAGGATCACTAATGTGTCTGTTTGTATGTCTGTCCGTCTCTCACAGCCAATTTGCTCCGAAACTACTTGACCGATTGAGTTGAAATTTGGTACACTTATGTAAATCAGTAACTGCAACACGGACGTGTAACCTAAATAAATGAATTTTAAACATGGAGGCCACTTTTGGGGGGTTAATTAGAAATTAAAAAAAGCTTTGCAAACTATATCGTGCGACATATCAAATGAAAGAGCTTGTTGTGAGAATGTTAAATATATATTTTTTTGAATATTAAAATTAATATTTTCGAAGTTATTGAGGAAAATAGGAGAACATTTACTATCCCACCCTTATCTCCGCAACTACGAGCCTAAAGGTTTAAAAAAATACAGAAAACAGTGCTTTACCTATAGATTACAGGAAAACCTATAAGGAGTCTATGGTATATAAAGTAACATAGATATTTGTGTTCCAAATGAAATAAAGATTATAAAGATTATTATAGATATATGTACGGATTTTTTTTAATAAATACTTGAAAGGAAACAAAACGAGCTTCCGATTTATCTGGAGATGAGTTTAAGGATCACTGCTGCTCTAGAGATAAAAAGTGTAATTCCGCTGCCATGAACACCAACATTTATAAAATACGTACATTTCTGCGTAATTTGTGAAATGTTAAAATAATGATGTCTATAATTTAGCTACTTTTGTACGCAGCAGTGAACAACACTTATTAATTGTACTTATAACATCTGAAAAATACCTAGTGACAGCTGATAAAAAAAACTGACTTTAAAAATAACAAACATAAATTCTACAGCCGCGTCGTCGCCACTTCGCCACACAAGCGAAACAAAGATTAGAAAACAATTATTTTCCTGTAATTGTACGTGTTTTCGGTATTTTTAGCTTATCTAAAGACGGTGTGACGTAATAACGGAGTACATTGGGCAAGCGTACTCCACCAATTTGTATATTAATTGTTCACACATTCCTCGAATGGTACTCTTCCTAGAATCTGAGTGATTCCCAACTCCGAGAACCCGCACGCATGGGGATGCCTTCGCGTTCGAGGATGATTAAATTACTCCCGCTGCAATATCGCAAGTTGCATGCTTGCGGAGTTAAATATGAAACACCGAGTTGGGAGTTTGAGATCGTTAATCTCTGTTGTCTTGCTTGTTATGGTAAGCTCTTGTAATTGGACTGGATCTTACTAACTTTAAAACTGGGTTTTCAATTTACATTGAAATCCTAGAACAGAGACGGCACTGGTTAGAAAGAACATTGACGAAGAGATAACACTATAGTAATATTAACTTTACACGTTTTAACTTACTTCCATAAACATTCGGATTTAGACAATTTGTATCTCTACTGCATATGCAAAAACGTACTGTCGGAGAGTTTCTGGTACAACTGCCGATAACTGCATTAAACATACCTTGTTAATTAGCCAACCAGGCCTACAGGCCTTTGGTGTCAAGTTAATAAGAGCCACCATATCGTACCGAAATAATTTACGATATCGTTTAGGCAGTATTGAATACACGTCCTGAACCAGCTGTCGTATCTTCAGTCGTTCAAAATGATTAGGTTGTTCGTTTGAAATCCATGGCAATAATAACTTTTTTACCGTGTTACGGCGCATTTTCGATAAAGTGCCCCATGTTGCAAACAGGATAATACTTTGTCATATCCCGAGCAGTTATAAGATTATTGTAATTAGCATGTAGAAAACCAAAATGTGTATATTAACTGAGGGCAGGTGACTTGCACTTGGGAAATGTACCAAATTCAAAACTATTGTGTTAGATACGTCTTACCTAGGTGAACAACGCCGGCGCGCTCCTGCTGTGCTGCTACTAATAAATAAACCACTGGTATTGATTTGAGGTTCATCCTTATTTATTTCCCTAAATCACGGATACCCTTGCTTAATGCTATCTAAAATCAATAACTTGACAAATCACGTTGGTTAAACTTATAACAGGTATGATAATTAAGTACTGGTTGTAGGGTGTCAATATACTAGAGCTATATTGATTAATTTCTTTTTTAAGTACATTACCTATAGATAATTACGTTTTTTTTAACGTCGAAGTTACTGCGTTATATTGGAATCATAGGTTTTATATTTTATCTTCAATGTTACCTGTATAGTTAGTGTCGTCATATGATATTAACAAAAGGTACAAGGACGCGGTTAAATAACGACTTTGGAGTTGACCGTAACTCTAATGTGATATGGCTTTTGCATTAACCTCGTCAACTAGTTGGGTTTGAGTTTGCTCCAGTTCCGAGCTGTCAGGGATATCCAGGCTATTAGCTAATGTGGCCTACTAATAAGAGATCAAAATGATCACGACTGTTTTGTCTGCTGGGTAGCCAGAGTACCTACAGTGTTGTTACTGGCGATCAACATTGCGCATATTTTATTGCATAAGTGTGTTCAATGGGAAATATGATTTGGATACGTTTATGAAGGATCGCTGTGTGTCAACAATAGATACTGTACGGATTGGTAGCTTTTAAGCAACGAAATAAGAAAGGTTCTGTTCAATCTTTATATCTGCACTTATCAACGAAGATTGATTAATATAAAATTATCTTTAATAATAAAAAATTAATGCTAAAATTTTCATTGGATTTCAGTGTTTAAAGTGACACAAACAAATGTATGAGCCATTTTTTGTCTTTATTATAAGGCATCGTTTTAATAGAACGCGAGGTTTACTGTCATTAGGTACAAATGGAAAATCGTCCACTTGAATGTCCACGTCCATTATTCGTTAATTAAAAAAACAACGAAAATAATTTTGGTTATAAATACTTATCAGCATAATTACATTTTCAGTAAATTCACTTTGGATACTATTACTTTTGACCCAAGTTCAGAATGTTTATTTCACGTGGACGATTTGCCATTTGTACCTAATGACAGTAAACCGAACGCGACTGCGCGATCGTCGCTAGTTCGCGCGAATGTTTTGCGCGAAATGTGTCGGAGTCTTATAACTCAGCCGGCGGCGGTTCAACAGCGGCGGTTGCAATAAAAGCTTACTCACTTACTAAAAGTTTAAATGCTTAGTCAATATTGAATCCCAAATGGATTAACTGACTTTCCTTTTTCCAATAGCAATAAAAGATATATAATAATAATAAGAATAGCAATTTTTATAGTGGTAGAGCCAAACAGTAATCCTCACTAGATGAATACTGTTCGAATGGGCCGGCTCGACCGGGGTAGTACCACACTCTCACAGAATATCGGCGTAAAGTAATAGCTTGCTATTGCGTTTCGTACGGTGAGTGACGAGATCCGGAGGCCTATTCCCTCATCCCCATCCCATCCCCATTCCCCATCCTCCCTTGACTGGCAACGCATTGGCAGCACCTCTGGTGTTGCAGATGTCCATGGGCGGCGGTGACCACTTTCCATCAGGTGGGCCGTCAGCTCGTTTGTCAGCCAACTGACATAAAAAAAAAAAAGACACAACAGTTCATCTTAGACTTCCATTTCATTAAAATGTTCGAAAATATGATTAACAAACCTATTTAGCTTTCTTAATTCGTAATGACTTGACTCAGACCAAATTTTTAATAACGCAATTAGGTTAATTGGAAACTTGAAATCTTTTGTGAAACAATCCCAAGTTTGAAGCTCTCAGCAAACACCAGAGTGATCCAGACAGCTATTAAAGGGTCCATTTAGACTGAGATTAAACGTAGACTTGGTATTAGCTGACCTCTACAGTTCAGTTTCAACTAACTTTTCATAAGAACGTTGCCTTTTAGGATGATTGGGTATATGATCTTTACAAGCAACTGATTGGCTAATTATAGTTATTACTTGACTTAGTTGAAATGTAGCCAAAATGGCACAGTAAAGCTATATGTTCTTATTGTTTTGCTGATAGGGCGCAAATGCATTTTGTGCTAAGATCTTTCTCAGTCAGGTTAAGCTTGTTTTCTACTATGATTACTCTGTTAAGTTTGCAAGCTATATAAATACTTCCAGCTCTGATTAAATTCTAACATTTCTTCCCATTACCCAATGCATGTGTAACAAACTCGCAATTAGAAATTGTATACAGGTTGACACTTTCATTGCCAAGGAAACAAATTCTATTTTAATTGCTGGTTTTTGCAATAAAGCTAAAAAATGCTGCTACGCGTTTCAAGAATGTGTTCAAGCATATAAAACTCGTTCCAATTCACTTATTTATCTGTTGCACATAAAATACCTGCTGACGTCATCACGCACGGTCGCTGACGTCGTTGACGTCACTTCTATATATCGCGACCAACTGGAGCGCGTTATTTTAATTGCAGTCATCTTGTGCTTTACATATTAAATCGAAATTCAAAACTTTTCTATCTCTCTCTCTTTTGTTATAACAAAATTATGTGAAAGAGAAAGTATTAACAGATCTTGTATGTTAGGGAAAAGCCCCTGCTCTTACGGCTCTCTGGGTTTTAATAAAGAGGATTTACGATTCATGACTTCATTCAACGATAGTTTCAATGATACTTACCTTTAATCTAGTACATTATGATTTTTTGAGTATTTGATTGAGTTTTGAATCAATGAAGTAACTATTTCTATTACTGAAAGTTAGGGGACTTCACACAATGCCGAAACATCGCATAGCCCCTTTAAATAAGCAGATCTAATCTTACAATTGAATCTTGAAACCTAATCTAATATTGTATTTTTTTTGTAGAATGTCATAATGTCTATGCTTACAAAGACAATACAATATAGAGAAATACAGTCGGCAAAAAAGCGTGTCATAAAATAACATTTTTAACGACCTAATTTTCTTCTCAGCGTGTGTACAATAATATCTGGGTCACGGATAAATGACAGTCGCAAACATAAATAAGTTACGACAGCATCATATTTAAAGCGAACGGCATCAGAATCGCGTGGGTGTCTGGAGTGGAAGGCGTCAAACGTCTGAGACGTCGTCGGTGCCGTGGCCGCGGTGGAGTGGAAACGTGGCTTATCAGTGGAACACGTGACGGGTACCAAATAAATGGAAATGGTGCCGTGAATAAAAGTTTGAAGCAGCGTTTTGATTAAAAGAAAACAGTTTGAGGGTGTGTTTACATTCTATTGAATTACAATGTGTTAGAGGGTTTATTTTTAGATTCGATGTTATGAAAATAGAAAGTATCATGTCTATATTCAAATTTTAACTCGATTGAGCTAAGCCCTGCGTTTCATTAAAATATATTCGTTTATAAATTATCGTCATTTTGAGTTAGCTAAGTACTGAAAGAGTTAGTATATACTTAGTTAGTTAGTTGTTTACATTTTTTAGATAATTAATCTTTGTACTGTCCGACTGTCGTGCGTCGCTCCGAATTGGTTCTCGCTGAAAATCAGCGTTGTGGCTAACGAGGCACAATATGTTGAGCGAGTCCTTTCTGTTACACTCAATCGTATTGTGTCCTTTGTGAAGCGGTACAAGGTGTTCTGAATCATCGAAGAAATCTTATCTTATCTTGGGTATCTGAAATAACCATAATTTTTTTCATGCTTACTAATTTTCTGTCTCTGTGTCCTTATAAGCTGATAACGGAATATCATCTGGTGCTATCGTCGCTCGGGCGCTACTCTCGACTGCTGAGAAGGCAATATAATGCGAGCCTGGTTAGATATCAAATGAAATATAGCTATTTATAATATTTCCTTTAGGCTTGCTCCACTAACTTTCTGTCCTCATAACAGAATATCAACTGGAGCTATCATCGCTCTGCTGCGCTTCTCGACGGATAGCTAAAGAAGTAGAACTTCGAGGCTGATTCGGCCGAGTGTCATATTAGGTGTGACTGAATTTTAACCAAAATTCAATTAAACGGTACGTATACTGTACGTGTTTTGATGTATGAACTATCATGCATATAGCTCATTCAATCACAAACTTCGTTATATTAAAACGGAGAAAAGCATAGTGTTCCCCTTATACCATTTTTGTCAACAAAATTCAAGAGATTTTCTTTGAACGAGCCATACGACGAGCATTCTACGCCAAGTTGTTATCAGCTCGGAGAGGTGTTATCATGTACCGCCGGATGAAATAACATCTCCCGAGAGTGGCTGCACTGCGCGGAAGTACAATAGGTATACTCCCGCGCAGTGCAGCCGCTCGGGAGGTAGATGTTATTTCGTTCTCGCAAAGTGAGCATTATGTATGTTTTATAGTATTAATAAGTTTTTATAAGAATAAATTATGATTTTTACTATCTTGAAATATATTATGATCATTATTAATTTAAATTTATTTTTCGAAATTCTGTTGTATTAAATTATTTATAGACCTGAAATTTGTACGTATGTATATGTAACACGTGGAGGTTTTATTCATTTTTAGGACCATAATGAACACCCAATTTTTAGTGTTCCGTACCTCAAAAGGAAAAAAGGAACCCTTATAGGATCACTCGTGTGTCTGTCTGTCTGTCTGTCTGTCCGTCTGTCACAGCCAATTTGATCCGAAACTACTGTACCGATTGATTTAAAATTTGGTATACATATGTAAATTGGTGACCGCAACACGGATGCGTAACGTTAATAAATTAATTTATACATAGGGGCAACTTTTGGAGGCCAAATTGGAAAATTAAAAAAAAAAAAGCTACATACATACATACATACATACATATTATCACGCCCGAAATCCCTAATGGGGTGGGCAGAGCCACAAGACTACTTGTGGCCACGTTCGATTGATTAGTCCTAAGATGGTATGATGAACCGTATGGTGACAGGTGATCAGCCCATCGCCCATACAGATAGTCCACCATGTTGGAGAGGACCCGTCCCTTAGTCGACTTTTACGACATGCCAGGATGATAAGCATCTGCACGCATTCTATGCTATTTCTTCACTCCCAGTGCAGCAGAGGAGTAAGTAAAAGAGGAGTAAAAAAAGCTACATGAACTATATTATGTGACATATCAAATGAAAGGGCTTATTGTGAGGATCTTAAATATGTTTTTTTTTTTGAATTTTAAAATAAATGGTTTGTAAGTTATTTAGGAAAATAGGCGAAAATTGACCATTCCCCCTCCCCCTTATCTTCGAAACAACCGGGCCAAAATTTTTGAAAAAAATACAAAGAATTCTGCTTTACTTATAAATTACATGAAAACCTATAAGAAGTCTATGGTATGTAAAGTAATATTTATGCTATACTATGCAGAAGTCGTTGCATTGTAGCTACACAGCACATTGCAATACGCGTTTTGTTCAAAGTGACATACTTAGCTCTTCCAAATCTATTAGCTTTTTGTTAACAGTAACGACGGCCATCAGTACACTCAGTGTAAGTTTGAAGCCTGGCGTCCACTAGACTCGCCGAGGCGAATCGAATCGAATCGCAATAATTCGCCTTCTATATTTTCTAATGCAACTGCTTCCATTAACGAAGAGCCGCGGCGCGCGATTCAATGGACGCAGTAGTGGACGCCAGGCTCTAGTCATAAGATACGTCTCAGACGAGTTTGCATCACAGTATCTTTTTCTATAGGAGTTAAACGCAAACCCGTTGCACGCGTTTGTTATGACAAAAATTAACACTAAGTGTACTTACCGATGGCCGATGGATGTTCTGTGCGTCCGAAGGTAGAAAGGAGTTGACACAATGAGCATGTCAAACTCAAGAGAATACTCTCCGAAGTACAATATTAAAGAAAACCAACGGAGAGTCAAATGTCGATGACAAAACGTTCACTCTAACAAATTGGAAATCGAATATTGCATACAAAATGCAACCGATGTGATGCATCGAATAATGATTTAGTTACGCGTCATCATTGACGGCTGCGAGTCAATCAATCGTGACGTCAGTGAACGTCGATGCACGTCGATGCACGGTAGACGTCATTTAACGGTCGGCGGCGGTTTTTAATCCGATTCACAAACCAATCGACGGACATTACATTAATTATTTCATTTGCGCTCTATGAATTATCAAACTCGAAATGGTTTTGTTTTAATGTTTCTTTGGACACAAATTGTACGAAATAACATCATTATAACATAATAACGATCTTGTGCCGCTGCTTCTCCGGCGATGTTTACAACTATAAGCTTTTTGAAATTTGGCTATAAAAGGCGCTGTTTGAACCTTTTAAAGGTGTTATTGAGGGTGTTCTGTCTTTTGACCGAAATACGTTTGTTCGAATTTTATTTCCCACTCAACGGTTATCAGAAATATTGTTTGTACGATAAACGTTTGGCATCCTTTCATTTGGTAACTGATTAATTTTCTAGAATGATTGGTTGGCGGAAAAACGTTTTTTTTATTTTTTATATTAAGTGGGGGGCAAACGAGCAGGCGGGTTGCCTGATGGTAAGCAATCACCGCCACCCATGGACACCCGCAACACCAGGGGAATCACGGATGCGTTGCCGGCCCTTTGAGAAAGGAGTAGGCTCTTTTTTTGAAGATCCCTAGGTTGTATCGGTCCGGGAACGTTGCCGCTGCAAGCTCATTCCAAATTCATACCGCACGTGGCAAAAACTGCCGCAAAAAACGTACGGTAGTTGATTGCCACCGATCTAGGTGGTGAGAGTGAAAGGTCAGTTTGTTGCGAGTAGTTCGATGGTGGAACTTGGCAGCAGGTGATAACCCGAACAATTCCTCGGAACACTCCCCATAATAAATGCGGTACAGGATGCAAAGAGATCCAACATCCCTCCGCAGGGCCAATGGGTCAAGCCGATTGGAAAGCGACCGGTCATTAACAATTCGAGCAGCTCTACGTTGTATGCAGTCAAATGGAAGGAGTTGATATTGGGGCGCTCCAGCCCAGAGATGGGAACAGTATTCCGTATGAGGCCTAACCTGCGTCTTGCAGAGCTGTAGGCGATGGGCTGGCGAGAAATACTGACCCGCTCTATTGAGCACTCCCAATTTTTTCGAAGCTAATTTAGCTTTTCCTTCCAGATGACCACGGAATTGAACGTCACTCGAAATGTCAACACCCAGGATCCCAATAGACTGTTTAGCGTCAAGAGGAATTCCTTCGAAACAAGGCGATACATCAAAGGGATATTTTTTAGAGGAGAACGCGCAAACTTGTGTCTTCAGGGGATTAAATTGGACTAGGCTCAGTCTGCCCAAATCCGCGACATGCTTCAGCATAGCCTCAATTTCGGACACAAGTTTGTTCCGGCTTTCAATGACGTGTTCCCGAGATATGCTCCTGTGACCGGTGTATAGAGTATCCCCAGTACTGTCGTCCCCCGTTTTTCCTTTCATCGAATATTGATTTGGCAGGTGTTTTAACTGACTATTAAATTAATTGTCGAGTCTTATTTTACCGATTTATTTAATCGTCACCGTCTCATTTTCCCGGTTTTAAAATTTTGCTTCATTACGTATCGTCGAATTATCTTCTAATTATATTTTCTTTACATTGCGGGTACAATCTTGCGTAAAGGAGTGGCGGGAGCCGAATTCGCTAAACCCCGCTTCCACGTGGTACTGGTCTGTCTTAACCCTAGAGTGTGTATAAAAAAGCCGGAGGCGCGGAGGGAGAGCAGCCCTCGCCCGCCATCATAATGCGCAGGCCCCCACGTGAGCCGTAGCTGCGGAGGTGAGCATGGGTGCCCGCGTTCTGTGAGGCAAGGGCAAAGGGGCTGCACTTCCCGCAGCGCGGGAGCCGTTGCAGAAGTAACTTTAGGTTAACGACCTAAAGTTACTCCACGAAAAATATGAGTTTTATACCAAATGAAATTTAAATCCTAATAGTAATAGTTCGTTATGGTAAGCGAAACGTTGAAAAACCATTCTTTTTTACGCATGAGTATTATATGGGAAACAATTCTTCGGCAAAATGTAAAATATCGAATAGTGCGTTTATTAAATAAAACAGTGGACAAATCAATCTTCTGCGTTATGATAAGAAATCAAACAAAAATAGGGGATGTGAAATGTTTCCATCTAAATAATTCGGCCATGTAATTAAAAATCGGCGAAACGTTTTCGGCGAAATGAAAATCGGCCATAATTTTTTGTTTATTTCAATAGAGAACCGTTATTGAGAGGACACTAACAATTAGCTATAACTTCTTTCTACTAACAAACAACGATACACAAAACCGGACAAGTGCGAGTTAAACTCGCATGGAGAGGGTTCCGTGATTATATGAAGTTTCCTATGTTACTTTAAATACCATCCATAGACTTCTTACAAGTTTTCCTTTATTAATCTATAGGTAAAGAACTTTTTTTAGGTTTTTTTTTTCAATTTTAGGCCCAGTAGTTTCGAAGATAAGGGGGGGGGAATGGTAAATATTGGCCTTTTATCCTAAATAACTTCAATACCATTTATTTAAAAATAATAAAAAATATTATGTTGAAGATTTTCACAAAGAGCCCTTTTATTTGATATGTGACACGATATAGTTTGCATAACTTTTTTTAATGGTTTAAATTCATTTATTTACGTTATGCGTCCGTGTTGCAGTCACCGACTTACATAATCCAACCCAAATTCCAACTCGATTAGTCTAGTCATTTCGGAGAAAATTGGCTGTGACAGACGGACAGACAGACAGACAGACACACGAGTGATCATATAAGGGTTCCGTTTTTTCCTTTTGAGGTACGGAACCCTAATAACGATAGAAAACTTAGAAGTTTAACTCTTCAAATAGCGTGTATCATGCCATCTCTGTTCCAAAACTTAATTTGCTTGAAACAAATGCGATTAAGTCAATACTGCCTAAATCAGTAACTCCTAAAGTTAGCGAACTGTCATCGAGTTGTGTACAACTAAATTATTGACAGTTAATTACCTTGATTTAATTGATTAGTCAACTTGAGGTTGAATTAATCGCAGTCGCTAGTTGTTAGTTTAACTAAGTTTGACTAAGTGTGCGGGACGTTTGCGAAATATAATAATAATTTATTAAAATGGCCAACTATGTTGTTTAAAATTGAAAATTATGAATGCGTAGGATAAAATATTATGATCTTGCGATGAAACTTATTTCAGAAAATATATCTGTTGTTTAGTCTGTTATATCCTGCTGGCGATCTTTTTTGCGGTATTTTGCTAAGCGATATGTTAAGTCATATCATTATGCTGTCTTTATTTGACATTGCGAATTTTACATTGCAAAACAGTGACAAAACAAAGCGACGTTGCCTTAATATACTCCTTTCTTCTGAATTATACTCGTTCGTATATAACTGACGATGCGAGCTTGTATTCAGCTTAATTTATTTATTTAAATATTAAGAAGTTCAACAGCGGTATCAGTACATTGTTACAGTGGTAGAATATATGACAAAATTGAGGGCCAAGTACAGTGTGTGTGTGTGTGTGTGCGTGCGTGCGTGCGTGCGTGCGTGCGTGCGTGCGTGCGTGCGTGCGTGCGTGTGTGGTGTTGTATGTGCGTATGTGTGTGTGTATGCTTGGCCATATGTAGTGTAGTTACTAGTTTATTATTTTACTACTTTTCATTAAATTATGTATTACTTACTACCTTCATTAAGGAACATTTTACCCTTTCACCTTATTTTTAAAAACATTTTTGATGTCAGTGAATGGGTCAATACTACTATAGCTATTATTATATGCTTTACAGATTCTGCTAAGTGCTAATTATCTTCCAAGAATCTTAACTTCCATCCTACTAATCCTATTAAATGTGTGTGTATGTGTGTGTGTGTTCGTGCGTGCCTGCCCGTCTACGTCTCTACGCGTCGGCTTGTCTGCGTGTGGGTCTGGGAAGGGACATTATATTATAATACTTTACACCTATTCCGGGGAATCGTACGGTTCCTGAGGGAATCACGATAAATGAATACTATGCGGACGAAGTCGCAGGCAAAAGATAGTTTCAAATATAAAGCGAACACCAATTACTTTTCACGGTGAGATACGACCAGAACCGGTCAATAAAGCCAAACTTACTCAATATTAGCCAAGTATCTTGGCTTATTGTCTTTTTACTTTTAGTTGCGAGCGAACTATTTCTTTAACAGCCGCCATTAATACTGTAATGAAACAATAAAGTAGAAGTTATTCATCAAACTCGTATGTCGATTGACTTGAAATTTGAGCTTTATTGTGATGATGGTACAGCTATTTTTGCAACTTCAGGTTGAAGTAAGGTACGAGCTTGAGAAAGTAGACAAGCTGCTCATCGGGCGAGTTTATTGAAATAGAGTCGTTCTCTTGATTCCGATGTAATGTTTTTGTTTCGATGAAGTTTCTAGGCCCAAGGGGTTCGTTGAATGTCAAGTTATTTATTGAATAAGTAATAAGTTCAAAAGCTGTAACTCGACTACTGACAAATCATGCACTCAAAAGGATAAAACAGCTAGCAATATGTATATTTTTGAAATATGCTAATTAATCCCTTTCATTTGAACAACAAGTCATCATGAATATAAAACTGTTTTTAGTTCATGACTTTATGTCCTCTAGAGGGCGCCGTAATCAACTTAATGTGACATCACATAGCCAGCGGACAAATAAGACGCTTTCAACGATATCTCATTTGACAAATTATGATAAGCAGTTTAGAAGTTGTGAGGGAACAGCTGAACATACATACCGGTCAAAATCATAACCCAACTTGTTGCTTTGTTGCAGTCGGGTAAAAATTAGAGACTGATTGCTTAGAAAATCAAAAATTCTACTTTTATGTTATTGCTATTTTTTTTACACAATCATGTACGCCATATTTCCCTAACTTTTAAATCTAGTTATATAATAATTTATTTTGAGAATGCAAGTCGAGCTTTACTAGAATTCTGTAATTAGTTATTTTTTATATCTACATTAAATGCTCCTTTCACTTATCAAATTGATTACACGGAAAGTGCCAGCAAAGTACCAATTTGGCTTGTCTACAATTTACGGCTACACACAACCGAGACTTATTTGAAAATAAATAACAGCTTTGTTAATTATAGTTTGAGCTCTGGCCGAAATAAGTCGCTTGTTTGAGATTAGCAATAATTTGTTTATTTCTAGCCCTCCCTTTTTTAGGGATCCGTACCTCAAAAGGAAAAAAATGGAACCCTTATAGGATCACTCGTATGTTTGTCTATCTGTCTGTCTGTCCGTCTGTCATAGCCAATTTGCTCCGAAACTACTGGATCGATTGAGTTTAAATTTGGTACATATATGTAAGTCGGTGACTGCAACACGAATGATTGTCTGCTGAGTTTCTTGCGGCGCTTCTTCTCAGTAATGATGGTCCTGTCCAAAGCGCTGGTAGATTCAACGCGTTGTGATTTATTCATGTGACAAGTAAAGGAGCCCAAAGGTGGCCAATTTGCTGAATAAATTATTTGAATTTTAATGAATTTTAAACAAAATTTTACAAATATGTATATCGTGTGACATATCCAATAAAAGGGTTCATTGCAAGAATACTAAATATATATGTTTTTGAATTTTAAAATAAATAGGAAGTTATATAGGAAACTAAGTAAAAATTCAGAAATTGTTCTATATCCATAGATTACAAGAAAATCTATAAGAAGTCTTAAGCCGAATTCACAAACGTCACTTAAGCACTAGATTGGAGATTAAATAGTTAATTGTCCCTCAACTAGTTGTCAACCTATACAAAAACGTCACTTAAATGTCACTTTAATTAAAGATCAATCTGAGTGGCCTTTGTGAATTTGGCCATATTGACGGTGCGAATTCCAAAATCGCTGTGTTAATGGTCTACTTTTCAGGAGACAGTTAAAACCGTTTTTAGGGTTCCGTTCCTCAAAAGGAAAAAACGAAACTCTTATAGGATCATTCGTGTGTCTGTCTGTCTGTCTATCCGTCTGTCACAGCCAATGTGCTCCGAAACTACTGGACCGATTTAGCTGAAATTTGGTATGCATATGTAATTCGGTAACCGCAATACGGACGCATGACGTAAATATATGAATTTTAAACATGGGGGCCACTTTTGGGAGTAAATTAAAAAATTAAAAAAGAAAAGTTATCAACCTATATCGTGTTACATATCAAATGAAAGGGCTTATTGTGAGGATCTTAAATATATTTTCTTTTGTATTTCAAGTAAAACAGTTTAGAAGTTTTTTAGGAAAATAGGCGAAAATTGACCACCCCCCCCCCTTATTTTCGAAAGTACTGGGGCTAAAATTTTGAAAAAAAATACAGATATTTGTTCTTTACCTATAGATTACAGGAAAACCTATAAGAAGTCTATGATATTTAAAGTAACGTAGTAAATTTCAGATAATCATGTACGGAACGGAACCCTCTCCACGCGAGTTTAACTCGCACTTGTTCGGGTTTTTTTCTTTAACAGTTACTTAACATGCGTAGTTATATTTTTTTTATGATAACGAGGTAATTTTTACATCAACATCAATTTATTTTATTTAATTTGTTAATAAGTTATGAATAATACATGACTTAAACGGAAATATTGGTAAAGAGCTGGTTTCACATGACTATTTTCTTAAATGATGTTTTTAGGAAATATTTTGCTACATAGTGGGTTTTACTCACTATATTCCAAGATATCTTACTACTAAAAATCGCCATGTGTAAAAATATGACAACAATGCCGATGATAAAATATCGCTATGTGCATCAACGAACACAGCGAAATAAAACGACCACTTTCTTAAATGTGCGTTATTATTTAAAATCCGCTAATAGCCCAATTTAACGTTGCAAATTGATCAAGGTACATTTTTGCCTACTAACACATAAACCAGTACTGTTAACAAAAAAATGTTTTTGTGGGCTGATGCAGGAATTAAAATCGAAACGTTTAGTGTTGAAATTAAAAAAAAAAGACACAAAATTACAAATAGCGATTTTAGGATTCGCACCGACGATATGGAATTTAAATTAACATAGGAATTATCAGATTATCATCGGAACCCACGCGAGTTTAACTCGCACTTGTCGGCTCTTTTCGGTGTGGTGTTTCTCAGTCTCCGTTTCAATGCGTTGAGTTCTTTTCAGTAGTGCTTGATCACAGGGGTCCGTTTCTTAAAGCAGATTAATCTAATAGTATTGTTTTTTGTTTTTTTTTTTATTTACGTGACAAAAGTTCTATTAGACTACCTAGTAGAAGTACTTACGCCTCCAGTCCGTGTTGGCTCCGCTGCAGTCAGCCAAAACGGGAAGTCAAGAAGCAAATCCGTAAAACGTTTCCATAAAGGTGTATTTTATAAGTTCCTATTTCCGACCTTTTCCGAGTACACCCAACTTGCCTTACGTTATTTGTTAAAAAGGCACTTAACGTTTTCTTCTCGGAAAAAATATAAAAGTCGCCGCGAATATTCGCGCAACTTACTTTAACAGACACTTGAACAAAATTGCGAGATCGCGCAATATAGCGCGTGGAGATTTATAACTTACAAGCCTTTGACAGGCGCGCTATTATCAACCTTAAGCCTATGTCGTAAGGGCTAAGGTTTTCTGCGTATCTCGTACGGTAGCCTGACCGTTTTTGCGTGATGTGAGCCATGAAAGGGTCATAAATCATGCGTTGGCGGATGTTTGCCAAACGTTGGAGCCAATGAGCCAAAAATTTTCATGCTTTTGTTAAAATTATTGGGACTAAAGCGTATAATTATGAATGTTGAATTACGAGATAAAGACACTAAGTGAATCTGTTAAGACATTTTTATATGATGAGGATGAAATAGTACCGACATAGCCCAAAGAATTGTAAAATTTAAGGGGCAGTGGGAAGGGCACATTTCTCGTAGAACAGATGTCAGATGGGGCCGAAGAGGTCTTGAGAAGCGACCACGTACTGCGCAGCATGGGCAAACCACACGATGTACTGATTGACCTGGTGAAGATTGCGGGACTCTGCTGACGTTGGCGGACGTTGCGGCGATTATTGGAGGAGGCCTATGTTCAGCGGGTGATGATAATGTTGTACAGGATAAAAAAGTTATATATTTTTATAACTCTTGACTGTATTGGGTACGAATTAATTGATAAAACGGTTTATTCTCTAACATAAACATGAGAAAAGTTAATCACAGAAAGGATAGATACCAACTAAGTTCTGATCATCCTAACAAACATCCTCCCTAAATCCTCATACGAGTAAATGATCCCACATATTTACCCAAACGTTTAACTCGAACGGTTTCGCATCGTTGAAATTACAATAATGGGATCATAACTCATCACAAACGCTCTTAAATCTCGCGTAAAAGTGGTTCTAAATTAATGGATCATACAGCTATGTTATTGAATCATCCGGTTTACTTTATGAGTGTGATAAATGATAACACTTCATCGCAAACCCTTTTTAAAAAACGCACTTAAAGCAGTAAACAAAGGGAAATAAGCATTAAGTAGTGCTAAGGCGGGTAAATTTATTTAAAGATATTATGTGTAAATAAATAAATAATAAATAAATCAGGGGACAATCTTTACACAAATCAATCTAGTCCCAAAGTAACCTCTAAAGGCTTGTGTTACGGGTACTAGACGACGATATACATACTTATATAGATAAATAAATACTTAAATACATAGGAAACATCCAAGATTCAGGAACAAACATTCGTGCTCATCACACAAACATTTTTCTTTACCGGGGATCGAACCCGGGACGCTAGCTTCGGAGGCAGGGTCACTACCAACTACGCTAACCGCGTCGTAATTGTAAAAGGGTAGTTGCTGACAGACAGTTGGCTAATCAACTGTTTTCATGCATTTTTCAAATCATTATCACCATCAGCATTTCAGCCTAAAGACGTCCCATTTCCTTTAATACAGTGTCTTTCACCCCTTGCTCAGGGGGTTGCAAAACCTTGCTCAGGGGTCGCGGGCGAAAGCCAGGTTTTTAAATTCCTCGTCGTTGAAACCACTGACATAGTATTAATACGGTCATGGGGGTCGCAAGATTTGTTTTACTTGCAAAGACAAACACTACTTTTGTATATCGTTATTCATGTAGATCTGATAAAAAATTGTAATATTCTCTGTAAATAATAAAACCATTAGCGTTATACCCTTTATTTTTTTACTCGGCTCCAGTTGCAATAATGGTGCCGCCAGTATGTTCTCAGTAATCCACATCATAGAATCGTAGTCGTCTGGTACATTTAACTTAAAACAAAACGCAGCCAAAGGCAGACTTCCATAAAATCTTGGAACAAGTCAGCAATACAGCGTGAGTGTAGTGTTAAGTTATAGCGTCGTAATGCGAGTTGGCAACGCTCCGCCGCGTCCACAGTGCAGTCCGCACAGACAAACAGTCTGACAACTCACATCCCCAAACGCTCATCAATGAACCAGCGAGCGCCGCAGTGCGAACTATTGCGAGGGGTGCTGTAGAGGTAGTCGTATTCTAGAATATTTTTTCAATTTCAAGAGATTTCCATGATGAGCAATCGTTTATCGTGAAGGGAGATCTACATGTCAGCATCACCGGTAGTTGGGTGTGAAAGTTATCCGTAACAGCCTTAATCCTCGGCTTCCTCATTACTTTCCACCAGTTGAGAGAGAAATCAAGCGAAAGACCATTAATAATTAAAAAAATAACGCTCATGTTGAGTTGGACTCGCGCACCGAGGGTTTCGTACTACGCCAATTTGGAATGGTCTCAAACAATCAATAATATACTTTATATTAATGATATAAGAACTTTCACAGATGAAACTAAGTTGGCAGATTGTTAAGCTGCAGCGGTAATTTTCTGGTTTGATTTCAATATATTTTTCACATTTCTATGTATAATAGAACACCATTGAATTGATTTTTGTTTTTAAATTTGATAGCTGAAACGTAAGTCGTTTTGGAAATACAGCTGGAACAAACTTAGTTAATATCAGTCAACATTTAGGGTATCCATGTGGTGTGCAGCGTCACCATTTGCCATTGCCATAACAACACATTTCTCGAAGATTTCAACCTTCTAGTTCTTACCGTTGATGAACTAGAGAGGCCTCTAACAGACGGACGTTGTAAGCTCAGTAACAGGGTCCCGTTGATCTCTCCGGGCTCCTGTGTTGAAATTATCAAGTATTTCAGATCCAAGCGTTTAGTATGGAGAACAACTACTGGTTATGTTTTTTCTGCGAGCGAAGAATACAAAGACTTGGCACCGCCGAGACATTATTGTTACTGCTCGCTGGATTAAATAAAACGCCTACAGACGGAGATGCTTCTTCTGTAAAATAGGCCGTCCATAAGTGGTTTGAAGTGATGTAGTGGTATATAACTGATTCTGATTGAATAAATGTCCACATTATATAGTTTTTAATGGTTTTCTCATTCGTTGATTATTCAACAATTGCTTTCTTTATTTTTTATTAGTCTTAATAATTATCATTTGTTATTTTACTACTTTATAATGTTTCTATTTAATTGTAATCGGATTTTATAATTATGATGTCAAATTAATTAATGTTTTGACTTGAAAAGATAATTTTCTGCTGAGTTTCTTGCGGCACTTCTTCTCAGTAATGATGGTCCTATCCAAAGCGCTGGTAGATTCAACCCATTGTAATTTATTCCGGACGAGATCCGGAGCCCTTTTCCCTCATCCTCATCCTATCCCCATTCCCCACCCTCCCTAGACTGGCAAGGCATTGGCAGCACCTCTGGTGTTGCAGATGTCCATATGCGGCGGTGACCGCTTTCCATCAGGTGGGCCATCTGCCTGTTTGTCAGCCTACTCCTTTCTCAAAAGGTCGGCAACGCATCCGTGATAACCCTGGTATTGTGGGTGTCCATGGGCGGCGCTGATTACTTACCATCAGGTAACTAACCCGCACGCTCGTTTGCCCCCATCTTACTATTAAAAAAAAATGTGACGAGTAAAAGAGCCCACGGGTGGCCAATTTTCTAAATAAATGAATTGATGAATAATTATTTATAATATTTATTCGGTTATGAATGACTGCAGTATACTTAAGCAGTTGGTATCAAATGGCAATCAAAATGTATAACGCTTTACCTATGACATGGACAAATCTTCCGAATAATAAATTTTATCAATTATTAAATAGGTTGTTGTTAGATGAGTGTTTCTATTCTTTGGACGATTATTTTATGAAATGTGCAATGAATAAGTGTATTTGGCGTTATAATTATGCATCATTTGACATATGATTTTTTATAAAATAATGGTAGGCAATAAGTAATATTATGACATATGAAATTTTAATTTTAATAAAATAATTGTAATGAATTCTGTAAAATCGTTATATTCTAAGGTACCAATTAATTGTATACCTCTTTGGTGAAATAATGAACTATTGACTACACATTAAGACCTTGTTACACGTTACTTCATGCAATAAAGGTTTATGATTTATGGAGACAAAATAAGCGATAAGTTTTGGATATTAATGCTTACCCATCATTCACTTTACATGCAAGTGACATGAATTCCATAACGTGATTGGTCGATTCGTGTTGCTTGTTTCGTAATAAGGACTCCTGGTCCTATCCGGGTTTCTGGTACTAGTGCTGGGTATAACATGTTCGTGCTACACGGTCACGTCTTTCTGTTACGTTCTGCACGTGTACACGGGTACCCGTGTAGTTTGTCCGTGTTCTAAGCCGTGCCCTTGTGCACAGGTAGGCCGGTTTTGACCCTTAAGTGCATACAGTATCATTAATGATACTACTAAAAGAAAATAACTTCAAATACCAGCCTACACCAATTTGTGCCTTGTTGGTGACGTGCACACGCACACGCACACGCACACGCACACGCACACGCACACGTACGGAACGGGCTTTTAATAACGCCGGCGCTAGAAACACCCTCAAACGTGTAGGCATGTAAACGTTTAATTGCGAGCTCTAGTCACAATACTGTTGCGTCAACGCAGTGAATAAGTGAGGTGAACAATCGGACGCTTCGCAGTCAAACGCGAGACATTTGTGACTAGCTAACTGCAGCACGAATACAATTTTAGCGCATATTTAATAAAAGATTTCTTGTTACAATAACTTACACACTACAGTATCAAAACAATTTAATAAGCACAAAATTCAACAAAAGAGGACGATTATAACGCAAACCAAACAGTGAAATGAAAATTTGAGTCTATTCTGAAATACCAGACCAACGCGATCCCGTATCTTCCTTTCCTGTTTTTTCACTAGAGTGCGAATGATACAGCACTAACAAAGTTCCATTTTAGAGGTGGTTTTTGCCAAGTGGCGGTGGGACGAAGCCACGGCGACAGAAGGAGCAAATAATTGTGAGTCGCAGCGCAAAGCAATAAACCGGTGCACAGTGGAGCGAGCCCGACGCGTAACTGACAAAACTCATTTTAATAAGGCTTGTTCACGAAAGTAGCCATGCAATGCAAGATCCTTAGGCCACAATTATAAATATATAAATTTGTTTATCTACATCCATGTCATAAAACCTCCATAATGTTATTAAAAACCATAGGAAATGACCACCATTATGACAAACTGTACTGTAATGTAATTACATTATCGATTTTAGTATCGTAATGGTCATAACGATACAGATATGAGCTACAGGCCGGCGCGTCGCCGTCGCCGCAGCCGGAGGGGCCCCATCGTCGCCGTGTCGCCGTTTATAATATGTGTGTAGATAAAGTTATGTATGCAACTCTGCATAATTTCGCCTTAAAACACACGCGCGATCTTATTATGAAACTTGCATAAAAGCTCGTTTCATAAAACCGCACTAGTGTTTTAAGGCCTATCATTATGCAACCGTTGCATAAACTACAATTTTTCTACATATTTATATGAAAACTTAACAATTATTCAACTTTTCCGAGGAGTAGTCCAAAAACCAGAAAATTAGATATTTTTCTACACTACTAAACTAACCTGTTTAACATTAAAGTGAGTAGGTACTTAACATCAAATTGCCTGTTCGCAAGATATCAACAAATAGTAGTTTATGCAACGGTTGCATAATGAGAGGCCTTAAAACACTAGTGCGGTTTTATGAAACGAGCTTTTAGCGAGTTTCGTAATAAGATCGCACGTGTGTTTTAGGGCCAAATTATGCAGAGTTGCATACATAACTTTATCTACACACATATTATAAATCCTCCATGATGGGTTCAGAAACAATATTTTCTGGCAACAAGTTATTTGTTGCAATCGTGGCTGCATATTTCCGATATCCGGCGCATTTTCACATCACACACACTCCGAGAAGACTACTTACTATTCATATTTTCAACTAAAATGTAAATCACAAACAACTTTCTCTATTCAATTCAACAACAATTCTACTTTCGTTCAGCAAAACACCAACATGGCAGCGTCCTCCGTCAAGACCATTTTTTTTTAAATCATAGACAAACGTATGAAGTCTCTATTCTCACACCACTCGAGATCAAATATTGTGCAGTTTATATTAAAAAACATACTGAATTGACGTTTCGTATCAATAACTGTTTTAATATCTATGGATACTAGAATAGACACCTACTTGAGTTTTGACAGCTGTTCCAAATTTAATCTAATTTCTTTACTAAAAACGATAAAGAAGTCATGTTATTTCTTTATCGCAGCACTGGTTTTTCCTAATTGGTTGTCAAAATGGTGGGCATTTCCTACGGTTTTTGATTAACCAATGGAGGTTTTATGATATGGGTGTAGATAAAATATCATTAAAATACCCGTCGAGGTCATTGTTGTATATAATTGCAATAAAATAGAACTTCTAAAATGGTCACGAATCGCCTGTCACCATAAACGCCTATTACTCAACAGTTTAAGGTGTAGTTCCGCTGCTCCACTGGAACTTTTATAGCGACACTCATTCCACTGGCTCCACTTATTAATTTGCTTATTTAACTCGTTTTGTAATATTTTTTATACAACTTTATTCACACACGAAGTTTGTCCAGCGATTTTCTTACTGTAACCTGTGTGTTCGTGGTATTGCATCTCACATAAAAACAGAAAATAATAGGCAGACCATAATCCTCGGTAAACATTTGGCCAGGGTCTGGCTAATCACGGTACGTAACGGTTGGAGACGATCTGTCGTAGGTACTTTTGTGGAGATTAATGATCAAAGGTGGTAATCTGGAGTTTGTAACGGGTATGTTAACTTTATCTTGTCTCGATTATTTAATGTTATTGGTATGGGAAGTTATTTACTAATCATTTGGACGTGTTATTCTGGCGTATCTTCTTATGATACTAAGAGTGGAACCTTCATAATTTCAATGGTTGTAGAGTAAATGACTTGTAAATCTACTTTTAACTTTAACCTGTATCTAAAGCACAGGTTAATGTGACTCTTGGCAGGTTAAAGAGAAATATCCCTCCTCCTCCCGGAAATAGAGCAAGTTACCGGATTTTAGGATATCATGTCCTCCTCCTCTCTTCGGACTTCAGATAAACCTACGATATCCCACCGTAAGTTACTCAATTTGTCCTCAAGTTCCACAATTTTCTCGTTGGTTCGCAGTGGTCGCGTGTTATTGGTTACCTGGGCCAATTGTCGTTGTTTCTGGTAGCCGGGCCTCTGCCGGGTATTCTTAGCACCCCCTGAAGCTGAAAACTGAGGATGGCGGAATCGTGACATCCAAATCTGAACTTTTGAGAGAGGTTGAGAAGCTCTATGGACTTTTATACACGTCAACGCAGAAACCTGTCCGAAATCTATCTAACAACCCGATAGCTAGATTGACCCGACACTACACCGAAGATATCCCGGACATAAGTCTATACGAGATTAGTATGGCTCTCAAACAGCTCAAAAAAAACAAAGTGCCAGGTGAGGACGGAATCACAGTCGAACTTCTGAAGGCGGGTGGAAAACTGGTCCTTTAAGCCCTTCAGAAGTTTTTCGATTCCGTCATACATGAGGGACAAACACCGCACGCCTGTGGTGTTTGTCCCAGAAAATAAGTGTGGCATTATCGCCCTTTTTGAAGAAGAGGACCACCTCTTCTTCAAAAAGGGCGATAATGCCCTGCTGAAGAATTATAGACCTATCTCACTTCTGAGCCATGTTTACAAGCTGTTTTCGAGACTCATTACGAAATGTCTCGCACGCAGGTTTGATGACTTCCAACTTCCTGAACAAGCCGGTTTCCGAAAAGGCTTCAGCACCGTAGACCACATACATACGCTACGTCAGGTTGTATAACCTGTATAGAAGACCGAAGAGTATAATCTACCTCTTTGTTTAGCGTTTGTGGACAACGAGAAAGCCTTTGATTCGATTGAGACCTGGGCTGCACTGCAGTCTCCCCAGCGGTGACAAGTTGACTACAGGTACATCGAAGTGTTAAAGTGTTTGTATGAAAACGCCGTTATGTCAGTCCGGACTACAGGACCAGAACACGAAACCTATCCTGTTGCAGCGGGGACTCAGACAGGGATATGTGATGTCTCCAAAACTGTGCACCGCCGCGCTGGAGGATGTTTTCAAGGTGCTGGACTCACATCACCCACCTTCGGGTCTTCACTGGATGCGAGCTGCACAGAATAGGTCGTTGTGGAGATCATTGGGAGAGGCCTATGTCCAGCAGTGGACGTCTTTCGGCTGAAATGATGAGGTCAAGTCAAAGTCAAGTCAACCAAAGTATATCGAAACTTTAACCTTATAACTTTTCCCTACCTTACTTCCCTAACTTTAACCTTATAACCTGTCTAATGAAACTTTCACCTACATCTCCAATATTTCAACAAGCCATAATTCTTATATTTTCATGAATATTCCGTTTTCTTTTAAAAATATGTTACATTTGTAACACCAAGAACCATATTTTATGCTAAAAAGGTAAAAAAACACGAAAAAAATATTTTGAAAATCTTTAACCTGTCAGTGCCACTTTTATTGGAATGACCCAAAATAGCTTGTTGTGCTTAAATAATGATCTTGGGAAAAATAAAAAATAAAGTTAATTTTTATCTATGAAAATGAAAGACCTAATTACTATACACTTGTTTTTATTGTACTTTGATACGATGTGTAGTTACAAAGTTATAGGACTTATACGTTTGCTTAAATCTGCACCTCACTTAAATCTGAGAAGTTCGCTGGCGATAGGCTCGTGACGTCATCGGGCACCATTCTCTCGCCAGTATGTATGTATTTTGTTGGGGTCAAATCTTGCAAGCTGAATTAGAACCACTTCTTCCTATCCTACGGAGCTGATTTTTTACATGTTAGTTCAGTTCATGTTACATGAACATGTTATTTTTTAACATGACATGGTTGCTGCGCTCAGGGTTGACTCCTAACTAGGGAACTCTTCACAAAAGCGCAGCAACCATTGTCATGGTAAAAATTAAAACCGGCTACCATAATGAAATACCTACACAAAATTTTGTGTCTGTGCTGTTGACTGTTGAAGAGTTCCTTCGTCTGGAGCTAATCCTGGATGTCAATTTAGGTCAAGCTTACCATAAAAATATATTGTCATCGGAATTGAACCAACATGTTAAAATTTAGCTCGGTAGGATAAGAGGAAGTGGTTCTAATTCGGCTTGCAAGATTTGACCCGAACATATTACATACATACTGGCGAGAGAATGGTGCACGATGACGTATCGACGCGCGCAAGCGACTTCCACGGACAAAATAGCCCGTGTTAATTTTTACGAATCTTTGAAAAATTATTGTGAAGCCATTTGAAGTGCTAGAGAAAAAATAAAAATACTACATTTTAAGTTGAAACGTCTTCTTTTAGGAAAAAAAAACCCGTTCCCAGACTCATTGACATTAACTTGGAGCATTATTGTCTTTTTAATTTTTCTAGTAATATCAATGTAATCGAAAATATCCTTAGCTTTAAATTAATATTAATATATTATTTTATTGTTAATCAGACCAGCGATTGAGCAAGTGTCATGGTGTGTGACTCGCTAACGCGTTCAGCGGCTGATCATCGATGAGGTAAACATTCTACACCGAATGGCTTTTTACTTACAGTCTAAATTAAAATATTCGTTTATGCGCTGATTAGTCGCTGCGTACGTTAGAGAATTACACTACTGTTCTGGGCTTGCATCGCAGGAGGGTATCCTCATCCTGGATTATAGGCTAATTGGCACATTGTTAAGAAAGAGACGGCTTTATCTTTTTCTAGATGCCATTCGTTCTTACTTGAAAGTTTCATACACATTCGATATTTATTTTTAATAGTAGATTGTTGCACCAAGTAGTAAGTGATTCGTTGTTGAGCCCGTGTTATTTTAGAGGCTGATCGTAAGCGCCGGCTCCAAAACCACGAGTGCAATAAGTCATCACTGGATGCGAGGTGCACAATATGCTTTTCTTACAACTATTGCAAAAATTTGGTAAAAGAAAAGTCAAAGTAAAGTCAAAAAGTAAAACCCGATTAGGGACGTAAAAAGCATTTTTGCTCCTGGTCTGACGCACCCTAAGAATTTTTGTATAACCTGTGATACTCGCATTACGTTCTCCACAAAAAGTCCTCCACTCAAATCTTAAGATACCCTATTTATTAAAATTAGTCCTGTGGTTCAGAATCTAAAGGACAGGAACTTCCGCAAATTGTTCAATTAATTTTCATATAACGCCAATTTTTTAAAAATCTTTTATAGTTACTCTTACTATCTTTTCAGCCAGTACTTAGAGTATAACGTTTTAGACGAGGCAATCACAGTTCGATGTGGCCGCCGTCATTTGGACTGTCTCGCTAATACTTTGAAAGTCCACAGAAAAGTTGTCAGCTATCCCGTCAGACTATGAATGTGCGGAATGGGTGGCTGGCTGGTAGTGTAAATTTCTTGATCAATTAAACAAATTAAAAAAAAAATACCTAACAGTGCAATAATGAATTTTGTTTGCAAATTATTGCTCTAGAGCAAATGGGTGAATCAACTTTTTAGTGCCACCCGTTGCTATGGTTACACAAATTTTGTCCCTTGGATAACCTAAGCATTTTTCTATGAAACAGTATATAAGTGTCACTTGGACAACCGGGGACAAAGTAAACCCCACCCAAATAAGTGCTGCTTTGTGCTGAGTATTTAAGGACATAATGATGACATTAAAGGGATAGTTGGAAGAAAAAAGTTTATCACATTACCAGTGTTGCATACAACTAGGCAAACTGGGCTAAGCATGTAACACCCGCTTCCCATTCAAAACCGTACCTTCTCTTTAACACACATAGATGCAGAAGCTTGTTTTCAAAATTAAACTTTGCATTAACCTGTGATAGTAGTAGTTGTAGTAGTAAACATACTAACACTACCTAGTGTTAGTATGTTTGTAAAGGCGCGCGACACGTGAAACCGAGTCGTTGCTTTGAATTGGGTATGATTTTGACCAGTGCCGTGTGAAGTCGCTTAACGTTTAACTAACTAGTTAGGGTTAATTCAATATTTGATTACCACCGTTTCCTCCAGTTTCGTTGCCAAAACGTTTTTACTCAAAGCTTTGACGGAATAATTTTGGTTGAATAAAACAGTGCTAAATAGTAGAGCTGTAAAATATTCTTAACTGTGCCTGAAAGTAGTTGTTTTGTCGGCTTCATAAAAGACAACTGCACAGCTAATAAATCATTATCTGTCTAGAACGTTTTACTAACTATCGTTTAAAGAGTATAGAGATAAAGGCATGTAACAGTAACAACTTCATACACATACCGGAAAATCATTTCAAAGCATCGCAGCCTCGAGACAGGATAAACCTTCAAAGGCACGAACAAAGAAAAAATAAAATAAAGACGCGGGCAATATGATCAAAGCCTCACCGGAGAAATTATTTCCAAACGGTTCAATAGTTTCTGCCACGATTTGTATCTGTGAAAGATTTCAAAGGATGTAAAAATATATTGTTTTGTAGGTTTGGACAAAGCTGACAACCGCATTGAACATTTATGAAAGTGTTATTGAAATAGAGAAAACAGGAAAACAACTCGTGTAAACGCATCAGTACCTGCTAGTAACGAATATAGGTAACTAAGTGATTTTGGATTTCTTATTGTTTATACGTTTTATATTTATTTATTCTAGCTTACGCTTCCATCGTTTTTCTCATTTTCAATGTTACTTTTTCAGTCTTCAGAATATTCAGTACGGAAGAGAGTTATTCAGCAAAACACGCAAGAAAAACCAGCAGAGTCAAACTTCGTCTAAGCAATTCTATTCGCCCGTAGTCATTTAAATTGGCTCTTCAACCCCTGGGACCAGCATTATCTCCGACTCTTGAATATTTGGCTGCACTAATGCAACCAGTTTAATTACTGCTGAACTTGACCCGCAGTTAATAATATGCCGGCACTTCAATACGAAGGGTAAATTAATCTAGTTTCAGAGGGAAAGTTTTAGCGTGAATTTTAATTGCTTTTTAGTATGTTTTTACGGTACACGAGTTTGCTGGATGGCCTAGTTTCTGACATAATAATTTTCGCACATTTTTTTAAATCTGGTTTATTTTAATGATGCATCTCTAAAACTATATAAAACACTAGTGGACCCGCCACAGCTTCGCCCGCGGTATTTGTACTGACTGCAGCGCCATCTGCCGGGCTGATTTGTGAATCTAAACCATCCAGGACGCCACCCAAACACATACAAAAAAAAAACAAATCGGTCCAGCCGTTTAGGAGGAGTTCAGTGACATATACACACGTACAGTAGTATTATATTTATATATATAAAGATAGTCAAGTATTTATCGATTCACAATGTATATAGTAGTTGCTAAATAAATGTTTTTTTTCTTTCTTTCTTTCATATACTTTATCACTTAGCCAATGTCGAATAGAGGTTCCAGCATTTAAGTAGTAAGTATGAAATTATCGGAAGTGTCAGGCAAGGCAAGCAAGAAATATACTCACTTCGATTCTGCACTAAATTCGCAAAATGTATAGTTTTTTAGGCACACTTCAAAACTCTTCTCAAAACACTCAGTACCTTTTAATTTAATATTTGATCCAGCACATGGTCTACAATAACACAATGATAACAAAACTTTTTTTTAATTTGATCGCAGCGCTAACTGTCGGGACAGACTAAAATTAAAATTCGAATATTATTTAAAATTTGACACTGCGATGGTAGCGCTTTTTTTAATTTGATCGCAGCGCTAACTGTCGGGACAGACTAAAATTAAAATTCGAATATTATTTAAAATTTGACACTGCGATGGTAGCGCCGTGTAAAACATTCCAAAATCAACAACTACTAATAAATTAAAAATTAATTAAAAAAACATTGTCCAGCGGACAAAAATGTGAATCTAAACCATTCCCAGATCCCCTTGAACACACACAAAAAATTTCATCAAAATCGGTCCAGCCGTTTAGGAGGAGTTCAGTGACATACACACTCACAGAAGAATTATATATATAACTAGCGGACCCGACAGACGTTGTCCTGTGTACACGTCTTTAATTTGAAAATTTCAAACTTTTTTTAATAAGCTAAAACATTCTGGACCATTTTGATGAAAATTATTATTCAAATGTTATGACAATATCTAACGTCATTACATGTAAATTTATTACAATTAGACTAATCGATAGCGTGTGAGTATGTGTAATGAAATCTTCAACTTGTTTTAATTAAAGGTAAAAAAGCTTACACTCAAACTATTTTATTTAAAAAATATATTTTTTTATTTACAAAAACTTAATTTATCGTAATGCCATTGGATGTACAATATTTTTGGTTAAACCCTGAGGTGTATAAATAAATAAATTCGATGGTTTTCCAACTCTGGAACACGCAACATATAATTGGCCGTGAGAAAAACATGGGTTTTCTAAATCTAAGCCACAAATTGTCATTGTTTGGCCTTGTGACTTATTTATAGTCATAGCATATGCCAAGCGGATTGGAAATTGTAAACGTTTGAATAACGCACGTATAAATTTGATAAAAAAAATTATAAGAAATATACTCACTTCGATTCTGCACTAAATTCGCAAAATGTATAGTTTTTTAGGCACACTTCAAAACTCTTCTCAAAACACTCAGTACCTTTTAATTTAATATTTGATCCAGCACATGGTCTACAATAACACAATGATAACAAAACTTTTTTTTAATTTGATCGCAGCGCTAACTGTCGGGACAGACTAAAATTAAAATTCGAATATTATTTAAAATTTGACACTGCGATGGTAGCGCTTTTTTTAATTTGATCGCAGCGCTAACTGTCGGGACAGACTAAAATTAAAATTCGAATATTATTTAAAATTTGACACTGCGATGGTAGCGCCGTGTAAAACATTCCAAAATCAACAACTACTAATAAATTAAAAATTAATTAAAAAAACATTGTCCAGCGGACAAAATTGTGAATCTAAACCATTCCCAGATCCCCTTGAACACACACAAAAAAATTCATCAAAATCGGTCCAGCCGTTTAGGAGGAGTTCAGTGACATACACACTCACAGAAGAATTATATATATAAAGACTAGCGGACCCGTCAGACGTTGTCCTGCATACGGACTGCAGCGCCATCTGCCGGCCTGATTTGTGAATCTAAACCATTCCCAGATCCCCTTGAACACACACAAAAAATTTCATCAAAATCGGTCCAGCCGTTTAGGAGGAGTTCAGTGACATACACACTCACAGAAGAATTATATATATAACTAGTGGACCCGCCACAGCTTCGCCCGCGGTATTTGTACTGACTGCAGCGCCATCTGCCGGGCTGATTTGTGAATCTAAACCATCCAGGACGCCACCCAAACACATACAAAAAAAAAACAAATCGGTCCAGCCGTTTAGGAGGAGTTCAGTGACATATACACACGTACAGTAGTATTATATTTATATATATAAAGATAGTCAAGTATTTATCGATTCACAATGTATATAGTAGTTGCTAAATAAATGTTTTTTTTCTTTCTTTCTTTCATATACTTTATCACTTAGCCAATGTCGAATAGAGGTTCCAGCATTTAAGTAGTAAGTATGAAATTATCGGAAGTGTCAGGCAAGGCAAGCAAGAAATATACTCACTTCGATTCTGCACTAAATTCGCAAAATGTATAGTTTTTTAGGCACACTTCAAAACTCTTCTCAAAACACTCAGTACCTTTTAATTTAATATTTGATCCAGCACATTGTCTACAATAACACAATGATAACAAAACTTTTTTTTAATTTGATCGCAGCGCTAACTGTCGGGACAGACTAAAATTAAAATTCGAATATTATTTAAAATTTGACACTGCGATGGTAGCGCTTTTTTTAATTTGATCGCAGCGCTAACTGTCGGGACAGACTAAAATTAAAATTCGAATATTATTTAAAATTTGACACTGCGATGGTAGCGCCGTGTACAACATTCCAAAATCAACAACTACTAATAAATTAAAAATTAATTAAAAAAACATTGTCCAGCGGACAAAATTGTGAATCTAAACCATTCCCAGATCCCCTTGAACACACACAAAAAATTTCATCAAAATCGGTCCAGCCGTTTAGGAGGAGTTCAGTGACATACACACTCACAGAAGAATTATATATATAAAGACTAGCGGACCCGTCAGACGTTGTCCTGCATACGGACTGCAGCGCCATCTGCCGGCCTGATTTGTGAATCTAAACCATTCCCAGATCCCCTTGAACACACACAAAAAATTTCATCAAAATCGGTCCAGTCGTTTGAGAGAAGTTCAGTGACATACACACTCACAGAAGAATTATATATATAAAGATAAAGATAACCTATGTTAAAACCAATGCTTCCCACAAGGCATTCGAATTTGTCCTTATTTTCGTACTGAAACGACTTTGTGTCCATAGACGAGAGCTTACATGTTCCATTAACAGAGTTGTTATTCAATTCTTGGCTAACTTTCTCACATTCAATCATTATTTTCCATGAAGCTTTAGGGCTACTAAAGTCTGTTTGCCGAGAGTTAATAAATATCGTCTCGAAATAGCAACTGTCACTTACCTGTCGCAAACTGTATGACGGGAGTCGCTCATCGCGACGCGCACCGAGTTTCGTGGTACGAGGCACGCAGTTGTTGTCATGCGCGGCGGCTATATTGCCTTTCCGTTTTGAAATACGCTTCGAGTGTGTCGTTTTGGTGTTCGTGTGTTGTTTTATACGAAGTAATTGAACGTTTCATAATAAACGTCACTGACTTTGATCCTCGTCATAGTCCTTCGTCATAGTCGTAGTTCGATGATATGCCACCAATGGGACATATACAGGCTATTCAATTAATAGTTTACCCCTTTAATTTTGTTTTATCATCGGTAAAAATAATTAGCGGGTCGCTATTTGTAATGAGTTAAGAAGCCCTGCCTTTTTATTTTTTTATCAACTCTCAGCGAACAGACTTTGCTAAGAAAACAATTTCAATCCGTACTGTCGTCATGTAAGGTGCATGATGTTAACATTAGTGGTTGACTGTACATAGTTGTATTCTCGGTCCAAGAAGAAGTCAGTCGCGCGTAACAGCTTGCAGGTTGTTGCATCTCCGGGGATCTAGTTACTGCAAGTGCATCGCAGGTTCTTAGAATACGTCATAGTGTAAGTTTATATATTATAAGCTTGCAACGGTGAAGGCGTCTTTTAAAACATTACACTAGAGGTAGATTGAAACTCTTGCATGGTTGTAAAATTTTGCACCTATTCAAGATTATAATTTTTATTCCAGCGTTTTGATGGAATCTGTCATCAACCAATTTTAAAGATTCATGACAAATGTTATAGTTTATCTATGTATATTTATATATTCGTTAAAAATCCTAATCCTAATAAAAATCCATTTTTTTATCTAATTAAAATATAATTACTTCAATGTCTCTAATGGCCGAATTTACTTCGGGCATTCACATTGATCTTTGACATTTATGTATAGTTTGACAGCTAGTTGAAGAAGACTTCACTGTTTAATCAGGATTCGTGAAGCGGCCTTATCTACATCAATAGCCGATCTCATAATATACCCAACTTTGTCTCAAATAGTTGCATATTTTATGGGTGTTGAAAACACAACAAAATGACGCGTAGTACGTAATTTTTAGTATCGCACACGAGTTACTTCTGTACACGTGCGAGCGCTGCATAACGTGCTTTGACGTAAAATAAAGCCAGTGGAGTGTAAATCATGTTATAGTGGGTCATACAGATCCTATCAAGCAGATAGGGTTTACGATTTATACCATGTATGTATGTATATCTATCGTCATTAGGGAGGAGCTTATCCTCACACCTTGGAACCTAAATGCTTTGGAATGTCCGAAAGTGAAATGAGGCCATCGAGGTGTTTTCAGGGTATAACAGTAGGTACAGGGTTCTTCAAAAAAGAACTCAACCATTTATAACGCGCAAGTGATACTGCTAGTGTTGCAGACAGACGGTCGTAGCATGGTAACCTCATCAATCGGGCAGTATACCCAAAACCCTCATTATCATATTCATATTCATATTCATATATTTATTGATAACAGCGTTACCGTTATCAAACTGTTAATTCTACATTAAACTACAAACCTTAAAGTTGCGGGTTCAATCTCTGCCATAGTCAGATACATGTATTTTTGGATATAGGTCCAATCGCTTATATCTTTGTGTATGCAGTAGTTTTAGAAATTTCTGAGACTTTTTTCGAGAATAGTGAGAGTATTATAATTCCCATACAAATTTTAACAATATTCTCAGGATTTGTGCAAGTGTCGGGACTTTGAAACTTTCTTGTAGGTACAATGCTACATGGATCGAAGGTGCGGTTTTTCTTAATCTGGGTAGGGTTTTTAGCTACGAACAATATTAACTATAGAATCCTCGATCGCTTAAGAGAAAGAAGAGGAGTAAACAAGCAGAGGGCAGCTGGCGACGCGCCAGGAGGCGCGACTCAGAAATGAATCGTTAATGTCCTGATGACGGGCTCACAAATACTGGAATATTATCTATATCAAAGCGGAAAATAATCTTCGTTATTTAGATATTTTCCTACTAAATCTTCGTAAGTTAATCCTGTGGGACGTTTTGTGTTTTACCCCTTTGCATTATGGCTTCATTTACCTTTTTCTTTTTGCAAATAAATTCATCACATTCTATTGCGTCGTAGAATAGATGGTCGATGGGGCCGAATAGTTTTGAGTGGCGACTACATTCTGGAAGGCACAACGTGGGCAGACCACGCATCCGGTGGACTGACGCACTGGTGAAGATTGCGGGACTTCGCTGGACGCGAGCAGCACAGAATTGGTCGTTATGGCGATCTTTGGAGGAGGCCTGTCTAGAAGTAGATGTTTTTCGGCTAAATGATGATGGAGATGATTCTATTTGGAGTATCAATACTCCAAATAGAATCATCTCCATCATCATTTAGCGCACTATTTTTTTTCACTCGCAAAGTTTAACCAGACTTCAGATACTATGACTGATAAGTGCAAATTCGGTGAAATTGATTTGTATCAACCATCGCTCATCGCGGTAGAAGTAAAATCAACGGCATTCTTCTCTGAAGCGACCTTTTTTGAAAAGACCACAGAATAAATAACCAAAATACCGTAAATTACCTACGCTGGGTTTAAAAAGATCAGTTTGATCAAATTTTGATGAAGAAGAAAAGAAAAAGAAAGAAATTTACTAAAATTTAACCTGACAGGCCTTTATAAAACGCAGCCTACATATTTTTTTATAACTAGAATATTGAAAACGTGAGTAACTTTTTTTAATTGGAAACTTGGCAAGATTTTATGCTATTTTCTCCAACGTTTATATTAAAAGCCATGCCGTATTAATGGTATGTACTGAAGGCTGAAATCCTGTTCAAGTTTGGCATTTTCTGATACTTAAAACCATGCTGGATGATTACGATATCCATCTTGAACACGGACTATTAATACAAGCGTTAGTGTTCGTCACTTCGTGAGCCGAGTTGCTTCGTTTCAAGGAATTAAATGAAAAATTGCACTTTTATGAAACATTTCCGATGCATTGTTTTTGCGCGAATATTTATTATTTATCTCTCTCGCCACTTGCTAGAGCTGCGATCGTACCTTACTCCGTTCATAAACTCATCATTATCCCGAGTATTTTGTGAGTGTGATAGGTATTTTAAAGTTTGTCACTAGTGTAAGAAGCTCAAAAATGTGTGTTTAGTGTGATATCGGGCCAAAAAATAATTACCCTTTTAACGGTACTTACATTTCTATCCTATTTCTGCTGCATTTGTTTTGGATACGAAAAGTCCCGTTTGTGCAGAATTGTTTTAAAATAATGTTGTTACGGGTTTGTGATATACTCATACTCATACTCTTGTGTTTTCGCCGCGCTGATGACCGTTTTATTCGACTAACATTTACATTTTATTAAACTCGATAATGCCCCGGCTCTCGCTGTCATTTTGTCATTGCTTTCCAATTCCGTGATGGAGCGGAATTTGGATGAAATTTGAGAGTGAATGTACAATGTTTTTGTTCAGAAAGATAATTATTGCACCGTAAATGACTCGCTTTATCACTTCGCAAAAGCTTCTTTATATTGACGAGATGGATTCGACCGCGCTATTTACGTGAGTATAATCGAAATAGAGTACCCATACATCTTGAAATAACTCCACAGCAAGCAACCCTTCGGCCTTGCGTATCATGACAAAACCTGCATACATCCACTAAGTAATTGAATATGTGTGTGTCCCTAATTCACACGTCCCCCCATGAGAGGAGACCCTGTGTCCAACAGTGGGACGTATTATGACAATAACGTTACATAATAATAATAAGTACCTAAGTTAAAATGACGACAATGAAAGACTACCTGAACCTGAACCTGTTCATTCATTAAAAGTTTTAAAATAAAGTCTAAATGCTTTGCTAATAACTTAAGTTTTTACAAACCGAGAACTGCTTCATAATTTGTTAACAACTTCTAACAGGGATCCTAAATAAGTTGGTAACAATAAAAAAAACTTAATTTAGAGCATAAATCCTGGCAACAAAGGAACAAAGCTTTGTTCGCCGCAATTACGTTAACTCTAGTCTCGGTGGTACTGGAACAAAGAAACAGTAGACTTGTTGTTTCAATATAACGGCGACAAAATTAAAATCGCCAGAGAAACAAAGCTCATAAAATGAAAAAAAAAAAGTGGTTAATAAGGTACATAACTTTATGACTTCGCTTCGTTCTAACTCTCAATGAAGGTGGTTTATTTATCGTTAACTTAATAAACAAATGGAAACCATTGTAAAACAAGTTCATATACAAAGTGGAATAAAAATTATGAGCTCTGGAGGGGAACTGCCTTAAATCCTTAACTTAGATCATTTTACTTAAAGGAAACGTTATTTAATTTTTAAAAAGAACTAAAACTGCGTTCAAAGATTTTTTTAAATTCGCTTGTCTCACCCGGGAATTGAAACAGCTAAAAATTAAAAAAAAAAAAACGCTCGCTATTTTATTCTACTATTCGATAGGATTATTGTTCAGGATAAAATCTCTCTAATAAACATTTGGTCTAAGAAATAGAAGAGATCGTGAAATCTAACAATAATTTTATTTTATCATCGTTACGAAGGAGAAGAAAATCTTTGAAGGCAGTTTCGTCTCCTATTAAAAAAAATATTTAAGTAAAAGGCTAGGGCCTATGATTTTTTTCCATTCTGTATAAAACCTAACTTTCCATACCAAAATGCAACCCACTATACCTAAATAAAAATAAAGTCAAATCGAAAAAATTGTGGACACAAATCAAACCGACAAAATTGACATACGGGACACCGAACCAGCAAAAACAATTAGTTACATCAACTCAACCGTTTCAAAAAGCACGTAACCGTCCGTCGATATAATTGGGTCCTACGTCGACATAAAGCTCTGCACACACGGATTTTTATCGCGTGGATGCTCACGCCAATTTCAGTTGCAACGTCACTGACGATTTGCGATAAACGTAAAGCATAGAAATTACTTACTTAGTTTCAAATCTCCTTTACTTGTATTTCACAAGGGTAAAATAAGTCTTTAATAAGCTGGATACTTATGTGAGAAAGAAGAAAGATTTATCAGCAATTTAGAAGTGACTCAATGTCCACTTAGCTACAGAGTAACATTTTCTTTGGCTCATTATCACTAGAATCAAAATGCAGCGCGGAGACGAGCTTATATTTATCTTAAAGTTGTATGTACAAGTATTAAAAAATCTACAAGTCTAGTTCGCAAAACGCGCAACTTTGACGCCTGGAACACTATGTATACTCAAACTGAACTTGATACAATAAGTATTTAAATATGACAAAATTTGTGACGCGAAAATTATGTCGTGTGGGGCTCACTACGTCGATATAACGTGCTTCGCTATCTCGACGCGCCGTGAAGCTTGTCATACAATAATTTGACTTTGTGAAATGCCGCTGTTTGCACAGGCGCGCGGCGCCGCCGCGTTCCACTTACTGCGATAAAAAACGAAGCATTTCTTATGCAAAATACTGTTAACTTACAATAACAGGCAAAGATTTTATCTATTCAAATATTTGAATTTCATTTCGCTAGTAGTTTGAAGACAACTTCTCTTCTTTCTTCTTCTTTTAAAATCTGATACATGCATGTGATCAACCATTGGTGGTTGTGATTGATCGCAAACGTTTTGAGCAAGCATACCTAATTCAAAAAGTTAGGCGTCTGTATTGCGGTTACCGACTTACATATGTATACCACATTTCAACTCAATCGGTCCTCTAGTTTCGGAGAAAATTGGCTGTGACAGACGGACGGACGGACGGACGGACGGACGGACAGACAGACATACAGACAGACAGACAGACAGACAGACAGACATATAGACAGACAGACAGATAGACAGACAGAGAGACAGAGAGACAGATAGACATACATACAGATAGACAGACGGACCGACACACGAGTGATCCTTATCCGTCAAAATAGGTGCAAATTCCATAAAAAAAATACTTATAAATTATTAAAATTAAACTAAAATCAGGATTACAATTAAAATCAGAATAATAAAAAGCCTAAATCTTGCCTAACGTTCATCAAGATTTACGTTCATAAGTTTCATTTAAACTGGACGCGTGCCAGCGTAGTGCGTAGAAATTCCCCGTTTGTTATTATTGCGGTAACAAGCGAGAAATCAACGCGCGGTTTTTTGAAAAAACACGGCGTTTTTGTTGATCGTCGGCTCTCGGGCGCTCGCACACGGAGACTGGCCTTTTTATGAAAGTTACTACAAAATACGATGAGGGTGATTATGATGATGATGATGATAAGTTTGACGCAATAATGACTGACCGAATATAAGAGAGATGAGATCCTATAAGGCCTTATGGAATCAGGGCTAAAATGGTGTCAAATAAAACCAATATTGTGTGGCGAAGAAATAAAATAAACAATAAAACGCATCATGTATGAATCTGACTCCCAATGCAGAACCAGGCGAATTCAAGGCACTACGTGCTTATATAAGAGAGCGGTATTTATAAAAGATCCCATAGGGTCAAAGTGTAAGGACCCCACTCTCTAAGATAAAAACAGGTTTCCAGACGAGCTATACCTATTACATTTAATATTGTACCCAGACTATTTACTTACCCAGAGACTACTGATTTCGTATCACTGACGTTGTTATTATTTGCTTGAAATAGTAGTTTATGCAACGGTTGCATAATGATAGGCCTTAAAACACTAGTGCGGTTTTCATGAAACGAGCCGATAGGCGAGTTTCATAATAAGATCGCACGTGTGTTTTAAGGCCAAATTATGCAGAGTTGCATACATAACTTTATCTACACACATATTATAAATCCTCCATGATGGGTTCAGAAACAATATTTTCTGGCAACAAGTTATTTGTTGCAATCGTGGCTGCATATTTCCGATATCCGGCGCATTTTCACATCACACACACTCCGAGAAGACTACTTACTATTCATATTTTCAACTAAAATGTAAATTACAAACAACTTTTTCTATTCAATTCAACAACAATTCTACTTTCGTTCAGCAAAACGTCAACATGGCGGCAAATACTATCTTCCGTCAAGACCATTTTTTTTTTAATCATAGACAAACGGATGAAGTCTCTATTCTCACGTCACTCGAGATCAAATATTGTGCAGTTTATATTTAAAAAATATACTGAATTGACGTTTCGTATCAATAACTTTTTAATATCTATGAATACTAGAATAGAGACCCGCTTGAGTTTTGACAGCTGTTCCAAATTTAATCTCATTTCTTTACTAAAAACGATAAAGAAGTCATGTTATTTCTTTATCGCAGCACTGGTTTTTCCTAATTGGTTGTCAAAATGGTGGTCATTTCATACGGTTTTTGATTAACCAATGGAGGTTTTATGATATGGGTGTAGATAAAAGTACTTACTGCTGAGTTTCTTGCGGTGTTTCTTCTGAGAGACATATGAAAAAGCCCGTGTGGCCTACTTACTTGCAAAATAAATAATTTAATTTTCGTGTTCATGTCTTCCAACTTATGGAAAATATAACATATTTATTTCACGTTTCGTGATCGTGGTCAGGTTGCTTCTTATTGCTTTTTACACACTTAACTAACAACAAAAGGATTTAAGACGAAATTTGTAAACGCACAACTAAAAAATAATTTTACAACGAACGTGCAGTGTGTGAGTCACCTTCCACGTCAAAGCTGTGATTTTGTACGATATTTTTTGGAATGATGCTTCACAGATAGTTTGTAAAATAACAAACCGTTATTTTTTATAGCCGGAATATATTTTACACGTCACGGTCACACACTTGTTCGTAGTCTATATCGTTGGTAGTTATTAATTATTTTTATCTACACCCATATCATAAAACCTCCATAATGTAATCAAAAACCGTAGGAAATGACCAGCATTAAGACAACCAATTAGGTAAAACCAGTTCTGTAATGTTTTTACAGTATCGATTTTAGAATCGTAATGAGATTAAATTTGGAACAGCTGTCAAAACTCAAGTGGGTCTCTATTCTAGTATCCTATACTAGTTTTTTTAATATAAACTGCACGACATTTGATCTCGAGTGACATGAGAATATAGACTTCATTCGTATGCCTATGATTTAAAAAAAATGGTCTTGACGGAGGATCGAATTGCCGCCATTACTGGTTTCATGATTCATGTTGGTTTTTTGCTGAACGAAAGTAGAATTGTAAAAAGTTGTTTGTAATTTACATTTTAGTTGAAAATATGAATAGTAGTCTTCTCGGAGTGTATGTGATGTGAAAATGCGCCGGATATCGTAAATGCAGCCACGATTGCAACAAATAACTTGTTGCCAGAAAATATTGTTTCTGAACCCATCATGGAGGATTTACAATATGTGTGTAGATAAAGTTATGTATGCAACTCTGCATAATTTGGCCTTAAAACACACGTGCGATCTTATTATGAAACTCGCTAAAAGCTCGTTTCATAAAACCGCACTAGTGTTTCAAGGGGCCGCTAGTACCTAAAAAAAAGTAAATTACTCTCCACTTCCCCACCGCCCCGGCGGCTTCGATACGCAACAAATTCTTAACGTGCGCGGGTCAGACTAGACTTGACTACTTTCGGGAACACGCGCAAACGACGACCAATATCAGCTTCAGCAGAAAAAGCAAGCCTCTTTATGTAGCCAATCTCCTTAGATTTTTACACTTAATCCTAAGTACAAAAGAGATAGACAACCGTAATTGAATCTGTCTTCAAATGTCAAAAGTCTAGTTTGTTAATAGTTGTACATAGGTACGCCGTACTCGTGGGTGCAAAACAATTATCATGTCCTGTATTGAAAGATTATAAGAGAATAAGCAAAACAGGAGTGACACTCGTATCTAGAAAAGTTAATGCGTATCTAAGAGTTCAATAATAATAATAAATTGAATAATTTTGTTTCAAATGTTATAATCATCAAACTCGATTATTTGTTCGACGTTACTTAATAAAAGAATCTAGTGTTATGTTTATTACCTATTTGGTATAAAACCGAAGCAAAGTTGTGTTATGGGTACTAGACGATGATATACATACTTATATAGATAAATAAATACTTAAATAAATGGGAAACATCCAAGACCAACAAACATTCGTGCTCATCACACAAATCTTTGACCTTACCGGGGATCGATCCCGGGACCGCTTGCTTAGCTTCGTCAATCTTACGGACATTCTGTTTATTCATTATCTTTGACTGAATTGTTTTTATAACTACGTACAGTCGAACCAGTTGTATTGCGCCCATCCATAGAACCATGTCATAATAAAGGGATGTATCGGATGACATACTGCTTAAAGTGTCACTATATTGTGACTAAGTTCTATGGAGGGACTGGTTCCTAGTGCAGGCAGTGCTAACAAACTTCTCGATATCGATAATTTCTTAATTTTTGATACACATCAATCCATTCCGTAAGCATGAATCACGTGATAAAATGAAAAAGCAGCCATAGAAAGTAATTGATTACTGAACGCTAAGTGCAATGTATCTCGACTGTACTACCTATATAAGAGAAAACCTAAGATGGTTTAACCTTACCTTGGAACCTAAGCGTGTGCTTACGTGCTTGTGGTTTTGTTGTAATTTTTGTAAAATAATAAATAATTAACTACAATAAAACCTGTCTTTGGTAGTAAAACACTACTTTTGAAATCAATATTTTTATTAAATTAAACAATACCAATTTTCCGACAGCGTTGATCACATATTTTTATGAATATTTTAACAAGAATGATGAATAAAATGCTTCTATTCAAATTCATTCATAATAGATGGATGGATGGCACCTGGTAAAATATTTAATTTTTATTTTAAAGCGCAACAAAGCAATCCTTCTTAGGAGTGCTTGGAACATTGCTTATAATATTTGATTCGGAACCAATAACTTCTTTGCATGGCGTCCATCTGAGTACGTCGCAAATGATTTCCTGCTGGAAAATTAAAAATATCATTAAATTTATATTGAAAAAAACTTATTTGTGCCCGCGGCTTCATAAATCATAAATCATAAATCTTTATTGCAAAAATTAACGTGTAACGAGGTCTTAATGTGTAGTCAATAGTTCATTATTTCACCAAAGAGGTATACAATTAATTGGTACCTTAGAATATAACGATTTTACAGAATTCATTACAATTATTTTATTAAAATTAAAATTTCTTAAGTCATAATATTACTTATTGCCTACCATTATTTTATAAAAATCATATGTCAAATTATTATAGAGATACATAATTATAACGCCAAATACACCAAATTCATTGCACATTTCATAAAATAATCGTCCAAAGAATAGAAGAAACACTCATCTAACAACAACCTATTTAATAATTGATACAATTTATTATTTGGAAGATTTGTCCATGTCATAGGTAAAGCGTTATACATTTTGATTAATAATATATATAAATTTTACTCGACTTAATAGTGCTGTGATAGCTACTTTTTTGCATTCAGTCAGCTGTTTAGTCGATTGATCGCAACGAGGCGAGCTTTATAGCACTAGGTGTGCGAAGTATTTACAGCTGCTTTCATAAATGTGTGTTAATAATTTGTGTGAGAAAACAAGTAAAAATTATTTAAGATTTTCTAAAATTGATTAACATGTGTAGCTTGCCTGTAAGTGTTAATTATAAGTAAATAAATAAATAAACATTGAAATAGAACTAGTGTATTAAATAAAATAAAAAAATGTCCTTGCACCGTCTGCTATGGCTGCATTATGCCTTTTTTGAAAACAAGGTAGTTTGTATGTAACCAATATGTCGTAGACTAATAACATCTCACTCTACCCGTGACTATGAGCCCGGGGCTCTATTCGACATTGCCTAAGCGATATCGCGTATAGTTTTTATACGAGTCGTTGCTGTCAATGTAATGAGAAGTAGCATATCGTAGCAAAATAATATGCCATATTACTTAGGCAATATGGAATAGAGGCCCTGGAAAGGTGTCAAAACACTTTTTATTCACGCGAGTGAATAAAAAAATATAGTAAGTTCAACAAATTAAGTTAATATTTTCCATGTAACAATACAAAAGTAAATGAAACCTCCAATTACCTAAACGACTCCGCCAACTGCCGCTGACCCTGCGCGGGTCAAATAGTTCTCATTGTTCTGCCCGAGGGTATATTAATTTGTAGGTCAATACTCGGCCAATGCCGACTAATATCGAGCAAATTGGACGAATTCATTGGCAAATATGATAACTTTTTAGTTTTTAACATGTAGATAAAACAAATGTCTTTGTTACAATAAAAGTGATTTGCAACGGAATTTTCAGAAGTCGGCGGCGCGCCCTTGTAGATGGATGTTAAGGTGGAGGACAGATGGCGCTGTCATCACGTGTGCATCAGCTCCGTATTATTTAAATCAATTAATATTTTTTACTACAATTTAAGTAAAGATGACTAAATTATTCACATTTATATGCATCAAAATTGAAGTGTAAACGTTTTCGAAACATAAAAATGAATAGAAGTACTTCCAAAGGGAAAACTCAAGTACTAAATTGTGAACGAAGAAACTAGTGATTCAGTGAGTGTCAGAAATAACTAAAACCAGTTAAACCATAACAATCACAGAAAGGAACAAACTGTGTTCGTGTGGTCAGTGATCGGATTACAAACTTCTTTTGGATACATTTTAACTAAAAATTTATAAACTATGTTTATTGAAATAAAAATTGTGAATGAAGGTTGAATAATATTCACTCAGTTCATATTTGTAACGAACTACAGTCACTGCAAACCTTAGAGACAAGACTACTCGACAATGTTTCATAATAGTGGGTTGGTTCTGTGGATAAGATATCTCGTTTTTGCGCTACGACGCGCAAGCGGCCTGAGTTCAAACCCAAGCCAAGAGATATTTTTCTAAGTTTTAAATAAAAATAAATAACCTGACTTCATTACACGCTGAGCACAATAGCTGCATATATGATGTATGCTACAATAAGCAAAATTAAATATCTTCAAGATGTCGCCAATATGTGCGAAATGCAATATTAAAATTACAAGTAATGATATTTTGACTTGCGTATTATGCGACGATAATTTTCACTTGAACTGCACAAGCGTTTCAACAAAACGCTTTATTCTTATGACAAAAGACAATAAAAGAGCCTACAGATGCCATTCCTGTCGTAACAAACTGGAGAATAGTCCCTATTTTCACGAGCCAGATCCACCGTCCACATTTGAATCACCGAGAGATCCATTTGAAAATGTTACGATCCGCAATACTTGCAAAGTCAACATTCCCACGGAAAACTCATTCGACAGTTTACCAGAAGAAGATGAAGCTGAATATTCATGCATAAAATCAACGCCAACATGCGAATTAAATAGAAGTATTTTGAACCTAAGACCAAACAACAGCCAAGAAGTACAAGATCTGTTAGAAAAAGTTAATTCATTTAAACAAAAACTAGAAATTGCAGAAAATGAAATAGAGATCTTACACCTGGAGAACCGCACTCTCTCACAGCGCGTCGATAAATATGAACTTAAAATTAAACAACTAACCGATATATGTAAATCCACATCCACAACCAAGAAGAAAATTCATAAAATTATCGTTAAAACCTTTACTAGAGCTAAACTACTCTTCTCGCCGGAGGAACTTAGCCCTGAGCCTGCCGAAACAAGAAACGAAATAAATAATTTGATGGTACCTACCACATCCAAGGAGTGGTTAGATCAGTTCCCCAAACGCGTTAGTTCCGCGTAGCAGAATTTCCATTCGCGTTTTTCCCCACTCGAGTTTGTTTTCGGTCATGTATGACACCATTGGCATAGTTCCCCAAAAGCGTTATTTCCGCGTACCACCATTTCCAGTCGCATTTTTCCCCACTAGAGTTTGTTTTCGTTCATGTATGTCACCATTGGCATGTACTGACTGGCGTTCCCTTCTCTCACAGTTTTTTTTCTAAATGTTTAATTTTACAAACGCAATTAGCACTAGTCGACCTTTGTCTAATTGCATTTTATTTTCTTCGATTGATGCTTCAGACGTAAATATTAACAGTCGCTCTTGTTATAACTTTCTTATTAGGCAATGAACTACTTGAGATCACAAACAGGTTTTATTTAATCTCCTTAAAATCTTAAATTGATATCTTTTACACAGTGACATGAGTCAATAATTGTTATGTCACGTCATTATGAACTATCTACAACAAGGAACTATAACACTGATGGCGTGTATTCAAAAATTATCGTATCTGAAGTACGACAAGTAGGTTTTAAGTATGAAGTTATTTACAGAAGTTCGTAGTATAGATTAAACCGGTATAATACCTACTTGCAAGCGTGGATAAGTTAAGCGTTTTTTTATTTTGTAAAGTTACAATGTTTGTTTTTTAATTGTCAACATAAGTACACAATACTCACCTCGTTTTATTTCTAATTCAAGTTTAAAGACTCACCAGTCATGGACAGTGATGTCAGAGATTTTGAAAGGACGCAAATAATGAGATTATCGATAATTGAATTTGATATATTCAATCATTAGTTTACATACATACATACATTGCAAGTTAAATAAAAGCTTGTAAAAATAACGACAAATATAGATTTTCCGTAACAGCTCTTTTTGGATCAACCTAGTCAAAAGAGCGAGTGTTAATATTTGCGTCTGAAGTATCAATCAAAGAAAATAAAATGCTATTAGACAAAGGTTGACTAGTGCTAATTGCGTTAGTAAAATTAAACTTTTAGAAAAAAAAACTGTTAAAGAAGGGAACGCCAGTCAATACATGCCAATGGTGACATACATGAACGAAAACAAACTCTAGTGGGGAAAAATGGGACTGGAAATGGTGATAAGCGGAACTAACGCGTTTGGGGAACTATGCCAATGGTGACATACATGACCGAAAACAAACTCGAGTGGGGAAAAACGCGAATGGAAATTCTGCTACGCGGAACTAACGCGTTTGGGGAACTGATCTAACCACTCCATCCAAGCTAGACACAATCCAGCAGCAGTCGGAAATTCAGGCTTCTGAAATCACGCAAGAATCAACAAGCGAGTCACGCAAGTCAAGTATAATTATAACCACAAGACCCACAAAAGAAATAGTGATTATACAGATATCTACGGAAATCAATTTGAGCAAGATTACAAAAGTAGAGTAAAACGAGGACTAACGAAGCGGAAAATTATTATTGCATCCGATCAGCAGGGCAAAAATATTAGTTTACTGTTGAACAAAAAATATGGCCACTACTTTGATATTTTCGGCTTCTCAAAACCAGGAGCAGATTCAAAACTCGTATTTCAGTCATTATCAAACTTAAACTGTGTCCTAAGCAAAGATGACTTCATAATTATACTCACTGGAATGAATGATAAAAATCCATATGACCTGGCGCCTCATTCGGGAACGCTAAGTGATTCTGTAGCGACTCGTAAGCCAGATCTCTCATCTCGCTCTTACGCATTTCGCGTCGTGCGAAAGAGTGGAATGAGAAATCTGGCTTACGAGTCGCTACAGAATCACTTAGCGTTCCCGAATGAGCCGCCTGTCCGCCAACTTGTACTGCACCCTACAAAAAGTATATAACACAAATGTTCTAATTTCCCAAATTCCATTTAATCGACACTTGAATGAAATACCCCTGAATAAGATGGTCAAGTTTATAGTTAGTAAATTTGATTACTGTGATTTCATTAAAGATAACTATGAAAGGGAAGTTTATTACAGTAAATATGTGTCCTTGAAGAATCTGACGAGCAACATATTCCACGGTATTGCATGCAAACTATACAATGCTTTGCACAAAGATATGCTGCATCATCATGTTTCTTCTCAAGACTCACAAAATCGGGCAAAAGAGTTGATACCCGAATCGTTACCTAATAGAGCAAACTTTCAAAATTTAACAAGGATGAAACAGGTGTTACTGCCGAATAATGAGAATTTTTTTCGTCGACAATCTATATGAATCCAGCCTAGGAATCTTACACCAGAATATATCATGAGCACTAAACAAACAAGAGCTCCTATATTACGCCATAGACGACCTACACAAACATGGGACGCACATAGATGTAATATGTTTAAGTGAGACAAATATGATCCGAGGAACTGAATTTAATTTAAAATTAAGAAATTTTCAGATAGCAGCTTCTTTTTCCCGCGACAACTCGTAAAGAGGTGGAGTGTCAATTTTACTGAAAAATGATTTAGAATACACGCATATCAAAGAAATTGAAAGTATATCACAAAAGTTTGTATTCGAGTGTTGTGCGATACACCTCACTAAATATGAAATGACAATAATATGTGTATACACAAATAAAACGCCCACATCTCCTACTGTGATATTCTTTCGAAAACTTAATGAACTAATAAATAGATTTTGTCGACATAAAAAGGACAAATATATTATATGTGGGGATTTTAATATAGATCTTCTAAAAGAGTCCATTATCACTAACGAATTAAAACAAATTCTGGAAATTTACGGTCTGTGATACTTAGCCCGACGCGACTTACTGATAGAACGGAAACGTGTATAGACCACATATCGACCAACGTTGAGAACGGAGTTGGAAAAATTCACGAACTTGGCCTTTCGGACCACACTGCGCAGACCTTCCTCCGCCTGAGAAATGGTGGTTCGAGTTTAGAAGAGATTACAGTCAGGAAAATCAAAACAAGTTTTTTAGTCACTTGTCTTCACTTAACTTTGATGACATTCTAAATGAAAAGAATGCGGCATGTGCCTTCAACAGTTTTTACGACGTATTTGTTCTGTTATATAACTTGTGTTTTCCTTTAGTTAAACATAAAATAACCAACAAACCCCGGTTTAAACAGCTCACAAAGGATATTAAAAGATGCTGTCAAAAAAAACGGCAATTATATTTCATAAGTAGACGACTAAATCATTGTAAACATGTGTACAGAAATTACTCAAAGTGCTTAAAGAAATGTATACTTGCACACCAAAAATCTGAAAACTTAAAATATATCAGCAATAATGTAAATAAATCAGCAATCAACGGCGTCGGACTGTAAAAATGGATCTATTAACAAATTTATAATTGATAATGTTTGTATTGATGAACCGCAACTTATTTCAGAATCATTCAATAATTATTTTATTAAAAACATTAGCGACCACTGTGCTTCGTCTGCAGGTGAGTGGCACGATATTGATATTAACATAAACGAGCGCAGCATTTTTCTTAATCCTTTAAGTTTAAATGAATTATTAAAAATATTAAAATCGCTTAAGAATTCTAAAGTCGTTGGTTTTGATGAGATACGAACAGAAATAATAAAACAATGTTTTCATGCCATAGCAAATCCATTACTACATATTATTAACTTATTACTAGTGCAGGGCATTTTCCCTGATGTTTTAAAGAATTCCATTGTAAAACCTTTATTTAAAAAAGGTGCCAAATGCATTATGGACAATTACAGATCGATTACTTTGATACCCATATTTTCTAAGTTCTTAGAAAAAGCCATGTATACTAGATTAATAAGGTTTTTTGAAAAGTGTAACATAATTAAAGAAGAACAACATGGGTTTAGAAAGTGTAGAAGTACATCTTTAGCTATATGCTTATGGATAAAATAAATCCTGTAACAGTATTGTTCATGGATATGAGCAAAGCGTTCGATTTTGTGTGCCATAAAAGGTTGTTTGTAAAGTTGAACAGGTATGTTGTTAGAGGTCTTGCACTTGACTGGTTGGAATGTTATTAAAAAAATAGAACCCAGTGTGTTGAAACATTGAGATACTGTCAAGTAAGTAAAACTTTGAAGAAATACCGTTCAGGCTACGCCAGCAATGGCTTTGGTGTACCTCAAGGCAGTATATTGGGACCGTTGTTATTTCTGGTGTATATCAACGACTTGCCTAATATATTAACGCATGAATACATTTTATTTGCCGATGACACCTCCATAATAATAGATGGCAACAATGCATCAACATATAACGGGGATGTAAACAAAGCTTTAGAACAAATAACAAATTGGCTAACTGTAAACAACTTGAAGGTAAATATCTCTAAGACCAGGTATATTCAATTTCATACGAGCAAAGGTAAACCGCAAAACTTATTTGTTAATTTCAACGGGGAGCCCATTAAAGAGGTGGAAAATATTAAGTTTTTAGGCATAGATATTGACTGTTGCTGTGACTGGAATCAAATTATGGCTAATAAAACGATGTTTCTATAATGTAAAAGAATTTTTAGATTATGAATAATTTTAACAATATTAGGTATTTAATTTTAATTTTTTTCAGTGTATTAAATGTATAATCTGACATTTCTAAAAGTAAGTTGCATTTAAAAATTGTATTAAATCTACGTGTACACCTGCAAGGGTAGAATTTAGTGTAACGAAACTGTTATGCATTCAGATCTGCAAATGTAACCCAACATTCAAACGTAATATATCTATGATAAAATAATAAATCTATGAATCTATGAATCTTAACCTAAACGACCTTGCATATAGGCCCTTACAGACAAATAGAATTATATTCTTATTTCTCTATCTTTTTTTATCGTTAGTCCATTACAATGAAACAAAGATTTGAGCCTGCCTGGGAGCTTCCTTATCTTATCAATATCCCTTCAGTAGTTTTCCAGATATACCTGCTCGAATAAATTTTAAAAAACAGGCAAAAATGCTGAAAAATAAATGTACAAACACGTTATTTCTACAGCTTTTGTTATATTAAAGGATGGTAAGAATAAGTGTCCCCGCGAGATCTTCGACTACACTGGAACCTCTACCAAGCCATTCTGTCGAAAACTTACCGCCATCTTACCGCCGCTTCTTAAGAATGTACGACTATGACTCGTCAAATCCGCAGTTCATGTATTTTATTTTTCAAGTTCTGTTTCATTTGCACCAAATAACGGCAATGAGTAATTTTGTACGAATAATGATTTAAAATGTACAAATTGTGTGATTATTAATAATTATTATTATGTGTAATAAAATCAGAACCTGATTTGACTACTAGAGTCATAACGAATCAATATGCAGTTTTTGAAACGGTCCGGACACATGGAAATTCAATCAAGAATATTTCCGTGGGAACAACGGTAACGGATTTTTTTTTTTATCAAAAAATCGAGGAGAGTACAAATTTATAGAAAATACGTTTCACATGTAATCTTAAATGTCATTTATCTCCGTTAAAAGAACGGTAAAGAGGTTTTATTTTTTAATACACTTATGCGGAACGACTAATACTAAGACTATTCAATTTCAGCAAAAAATGTACAAATCGATATATTGGGCATACATCCTTAAGTTCTTTACAAATAGCCACGAACCAATCGCGGACATCGTCGTAGTCATTCGAACGCTAAGACAGTTTGATTAGTGGCCCGCTCTCGACCGAGGGGTTCAGCCGAGCTCAGATTATCGAACAACCCCGATTTACGCGATCTTATTTTTATTCATATTCCAAATGGTTTTTTAATGCCACGTGAAATTTTGGGAGTTTAAAATTACATATTTTTAGGGTTCCGTACTTCAAAAGGAAAAAAGGAACACTTATAGGATCACTCGGTTGTCCGTCTGTCTGTCTGTCTGTCTGTCTGTCAAGACCTTTTTCTCAGGAACGCGTGGAGGTATCAAGTTGAAATTAATTTCAAATACTCAGGTCTGCAATCTCTTGAAGTTATGAAAAAATCAACCTTGTAAGTCACCGCAATCAAAATATATGGCCGTTTATGTCTCATATTTTGATATTTTCAAGGAAATCCAAAGGGAATCAAAACCTATAGGGTACTTCCCGTTGACCTAGAATCATGAAATTTGGCAAGAAGCAGTGTCTTACAGCACAAGTAAAGGAAAAAGTCCGAAAACCGTGAATTTGTAATTACATCACATAAAAACAAAGTTAAACGGAATAACCTTTGCAAAGTCGTATCACACTCTACGATTGAACGGAGATAGAAGCTTGCGAAAGCTATTTTTTGTCTTATTTCATAGGCAGGTTGTAAATGGTTACCCAGTAGTTAAAAGCAATTTTTTTTAGGGTTCCGTTCTTACAATGTATTGTTTCTTTTTCATACGTAATTGCGGAACCCTCGGCGTGCGAGTCAGGCTCGCACTTGACTCGGTGTGAATCGGGCGCAACTTTTAAGCACTCAAACTTATTCACAGTATGTATAAACATAAATAAGACAACTTTATGGCTTACTCATAGAGGTTTCCGTACCATTACTGAGCCTAAAACGTCCGTCCGTCCGTCTGTCAGAGGCCTCTAGCTCAGCAACGGTAAGAGCTAGAAGGTTGGAACTAGTAATCATGGCATAACAACACACAGAATATGTTTGGTTATGGCATGATTACTACGAATAGCAAATAATAAAAATATCAAAAACTTTGAAGCCCAAAAATTTACTGATTTTAGACCAATTTTGTTCCAGCTGTATTTCCGAACGACTTAAGTTTCAGCTATCAAGTTGGGCCTGATTTTAGTTTATACTCCATAGACTAAAAACAAATATCAATTAAATGGTGTTCTCATATATAAAAATGAAAATAAACATGTTTATTTTGCAAGTAGGCTGTCTGAAGCTACCAGCGCTTCGAAAGGTGACTTCTGCTGAGAAGCAATGCCGCAAGAAACTCAGCAGTAAGTCTATTTTTTCCAACTTTTACATTAGAGTTTTAATTAAAACTATCACATAAAAAGGGCCGCAAACAAACCTAATGGGTACAAATCAATTATAATAAATAAGTCTCCGCGTCTGAACAAGTTTAAAAATGTAAAAATATATTGAGATCAAACCAGAAAATACCCTATCGTTTAAAAAAAGAATTATGCAAATCGGTCCCGCCATCTCCGAGTAATCGGTGAACATACATATAAAAAAAAGCAAATATACGCGTCGAATTGAGAACCTCCTCCTTCGGTTGTTTTGAAGTCGGTTCAAAATGACCACTGCAGCTTAACAATCATTAAAATAAACTGTATTTAGTATTTATATCGTCGTCTAGTACTCATAACACAAGCCTTTAGAGCTTACTTTGGGACTAGATCGATTTGTGTAAAGATTGTCCCCTGATTTATTTATTTATTGATTGGTTGAGACCATGCCAAACTGGCGTTGTACGGAACACTCGATGTGGGAGATGACTTGCACTTGACCGGTTTTTCGAACTAACAAAGAATCACATCAAATAGTTATAAAGTAAATGGAAACAAAATAATAACCAAGTAAAATCCCTTAAGTCGCTACTAGCTCCCGTAAATCACCATCCAAAACATTTAAAAGTCCATCAGGAGTTTGTGTAAGCCGTTAAACTACTCCATACCCTTCGGGGACTTGTAGAGATCCTGCTTAGGCCGCTCCCTTGTTATATGGAAAGCTATAAATAAAACCAAATGAGGACACCTGGATCAAGTAATTCTAAACTTAATGTCTGTTTATATAACTTTTTAAGAGCCGGACTAATATAGTAAAAAAAACCGGACAAGGGCGAGTTAAACTAGCGTGGAGAGGGTTCCGTTCCGTACATGGTTATCTGAAATTTCCTATGTTACTTTAAATACTATAGATTTTTTATAGATTTTTCTGTAATCAGTAGGTAAAGAGCCATTTTCTGTTTTTTTCACAATTTTTGGCCCAGTACTTTGGGAGATGGTATGGTCAATTTTCGCCAATTTTCCTAAATAACTTTCAAACAGTTTATTTTGAAATTCTAAAAAAATATATTTAAGATTCTCACAATAAGCCCTTTCATTTAATATGTCACACGCTATAGTTTGCAAAACTTTTTTTGTTCTAGTTTACCCCCAGAAGTGGCCCCCACGTTTAGTGGTCCAGTAGTTACGGAGAAAATTGGCTGTGACAGACGGACATATAGTCAAACGACAGACAGACACACGAGAGATCCCATAAGGGTTCTGATTTTTCCTTTTGAAGTACCGAACGCTAAAAATTAGCCATGCAAAGAAAATGTTTTCGTCAGTGTAATAAAAATTGTGACGTTTGATCTACTAATTTATTTCAATGATTACAAGGTAACCCAGAAATTGCGGTTAGTTTTGTTTAAAACATATATATAATAAAAATGATGTCATTATTTATAGTGCATAATTGATGTGTGTGGTTTAACAATAAATGTTATTCATAAAGTTTATATTGAATACATACATTTATGCATTGAAATTAAGTTTAAAATGGCTTGATTCAGGTATCCTCATATGGCTACATTCGCCATGACAAAAAAGGTTTTTTTGCGTTTCTCGTTATAACTATAACTTAGAAATGGAAAGCGTACTGAATAAAATCCATATTAGATTTTTACAATGAAATTTCTAAGTTGTTGACAAAAATATAAAATCTTCTTAAGGCAATCATTATTATTTTCCATTACGTCTGTTTATTTTCTCAAGCCTAATCTCAGTCGAAACTGGTCCTGCAAAAAAAACTTTAACTACTTTACAATAGAGTTCAAGAGTAAACACATGACTGACATACAAAGTAATCAGTCTATTTGTTTTCAGTCCCACTTCCAAAAACGTCCGCCATCACCTCTCTTTTAGCAATGTCCAATCAAAACAATTGCTTCGTTCATTGTTTGACAAAACGACTCAATCCGTCAGTTCAGTCACGCCGTGGAACACCCCTGGCTCCGATAGGAGACTGACTGGAACGTTGAAACTTGGTTCGGGCCTGGGGGAGCAGGTGCTCTCAGATTTCTTATTGTATGACGTATTGGGTCTCCCCTGTTGCAAAGGTTGGCGAAAAACTGGTGAACATTTTTCATGGTTTGTTAAAATGTTTCTTAGGATGTAAATTCATGTATTTGATTTTTGAATAAAAAATTGGGGCTAGACTAGATCAGTGTGTGTTTGTGTTCAAAATAATATTATTATTATAACTTGCTAGCCATCCACTCGATCTAGAATAGTATTCGAGGACAAATCTGTTTTCTATGTGGCAGCCGCGAACTTAAATAGTTACATTATCTCTTGCAAATACTGAAGTAGAGAGCTCACTCAACTATTATACCATTCAGTTTTGACCACGTCAAAAAAAGCATAGTCTGTAATGAGGGTGCGGTCCGAATAACACTTACGGTGTCACAACGATTAAGGTGGGCAGCGTGATTCAGAACGCAACCGACCTATGCAAACGTCATACATCGCGACGGTGTTTAAAGTCACTTTACTTAGAAGTAAAAATTTAAGTTATTACTAAATTCTAAATAATCTTGATTTATTTTTACATAAATCCTGTTCTATATTGTACTATTGAGGTTTAAGCTACCGTTCCACAGAAATATTATTAATATTTGTTAGTATGTAGTCAAGCTAGCTAATTATAAAATCATAGCTCACTACAAAATTAAATATAATAACCGAGAACTGTCACTAAAAAAAGAAAGTACTCGAACATCTCTATCTTTGTAAGAAATAACTATCAGAACCTGTTCAGTGCGCAGCCAACGCGATGGCAATATTAATCAAAGCGCGAATCATTTTCGCGAACTCATAACAATGAGCTCCCCTGCCCCGGCGTCGCCGTTTTATCATTTCATTTTTAAAATAAGTTAAAAGGTTATTGTAAAAATGTTTTCCAGATTCCTAAATAAGTGCGTGAAAGCTGAGTTGTTTTTGTTCATAACTTTGAATGTAAATCAAAAAAGTCCAAGCTAATAAAGAGGTAGATGTTACGTACGATACTTTTTGTTATAACGAGGAGAGGTAATACAGAGATGAGAAATATTCCTGTCTGTGAAACTAAGCAGTAGGGGTTAATAGTGTATTCATTATGGTTTTGAAATAATTCAGGATTTGCTAATTGGCAAATACATACTTCATTACCGCAAGATTTCACAGACCCTCGGATAACTGCCCGGGTTTACATACAAAGGAATTATTTTGGAATGAGACTAAGGCCCGTATTAAAAGTTTACATTTAAGACTGATAAAGAAGTTAGGTTTTTAGCATTTCAGATCTTAGTCTTGATCGAAGAGCATAAATACATACTTGTCACGAATATGTTCATTTAGTTAAGGTTTTTGTAACATCAATCGTTCATTATCGTTATTAGAATGAAAATATTAATAAAGGAACATATATTTCGTGAGTCACTTGTTTTGCCGGCTTTTCTTGCTCATTCCAAGTTTGGAACAACTTCGGAAGTTTTGAGAGCTTTTGAGTAATTGTCAAACGTCTGACGCGAGTCGCTGACTCCATCAAGTTTCTTAGAGGCATCTAGTTGAAGATAGCTTTGTTCCATTCGTTTGTGATAATGTTAATTTGAACATTCGTTTATCCGCTATCAGATGCTGTAGAATTCGTTACTAGAGGGCGTTCTCTCAATGGCCGCTGCATCCAGTGACCTGGTTACAGAATTTAGGACACCCGTGTACCTCATTCGTCCTCAGCACTTAAACGTATAATTCTCTAATATGCTTACACAGTTGACAGTGAATCTGTACAAATACTATCACTCTAATTACAGGTAATTAATCAATTATATGACTGTTTGCTATAATTACCGCGTACAAATCCCGGCTCCTCGCTATTTGCCCACCAATGCAATATTTCTATCCGCTGCTCACACAACACAAGGTGTGTTTTGTTATTTAAACATCCAGTGAACCGAGACCTCTGATAGGTAGCTAGATGTTTGGTATGTAGGGTCAAATAAGATTGTTGAATTACCTATGCAAACATTTTAACTACCACATTATTTGAGAATTTGCACATCAGGCAATTAATTATTGTATTAATAATGGTTTGAAATTATGGAATAGGCCTTGATATTTTAACCATAGATCACAAAAACTAGTGGCATCTCACCTCTTACAGGTTTACCAATTTTTCTGCGGATACCAGTGATCTGTCAAAGCTCTCTTTGAATTGGAATTAAGTACAGGCGCCTCATTCGGGAACGCTAAGTGATTCTGTAGCTACTCGTAAGACTCGTAAGACTCGTAAGCCAGATCTCTCATCTCGCTCTTACGCATTTCGCGTCGTGCAGAAGAGTGGAATGAGAAATTTGGCTTACGAGTCGCTACAGAATCACTTAGCGTTTCCGAATAGAGGCGTAGTTCTACATTAATGAGAGCTTTGACCGTTTACAGTTTACTGATACTCGTAAGAGAGCTTTACTTCTTATTATCTTACAATTTACAAAGTGATAACGATTATGTACCAACCAAAATGCTGGTATGGGTTTAGTTATAATTGTGAATCCTAACAGTCGATTATATAGATTGATACTGTCATTACCATAGCGTCCTAATTCTTCAATCAAATAATCTTTGTAAATTTTTGATTAATAATGAACTTGAGTTTCTCAGGTATTTTTCACGTTATAAGTTTTGAGTAGAATTTTAACAATTTCTTAATAAATAATATGTGTCGCTACATTTTAAATTTCCTCCATTTTATTCGTTGTCTAAAAATACTTACGTTAATGAAAAATCCAACTTTCAAAATTAATACAAACTCGACAGGTAACAGGCCAAGCACAGAACACTTGAAAACCGCTGTAACCGTAATTACATCAACTAGCATAACGAAAAACTTAACAACTCTCCTTCAAACGAACCGCAACTTTATAATGCGGCTGTTAGCGTTGAAAGTGTTCAGCTCAGAGATGTAAATATTAAAGCTGTAGTAACACAAGGGGTTATTAGTTTTAACGAGGTAGCGTTCGACTGTTCATTAAACCGACGAGCGACCCCTTGCTCCGATGCGAATTTTGGCATCACTAATGATCTGGAGTGATATGTGGTTAGAGTATTGTAGTTTGAACGGTGGTGGGATTTTAATGGTTGACCTGTCAGTGGCAAGAAAGTTCGTTAAATTTCATGACTATTAGCTTTGTGGTACGATTCAACTGATCTAAATAGAAACTGTCAATAAAAAATAGTTTTGCTAGCGAAAATAATACCTTGTACTACCCAAAACATTCTAGGGGTCATTCTGAAGAATTGGATTATTCACCTCATTTAATTGGCGTTTTTAATTTATAAAATTTTGACTTAGTTACAATTATGTAATTTTATTTTATTATAAAAAAAAAACAAAAAAAAATGAAAATATAAAATTGTATACAGTACATTTCGTGGAAAACGAAGAAAATATTCTAAGCTTCAATTTAGCACAAAATTTAATATTTCAGTCCTGCTATCGATGGAATAAAATTCTAAATAAACGAATCAATCATATGCAATGCGAACCAAAAGAAAATATTTATTATTTTCAAGAAAACTTGAGAAAACTATCATTACTGTGCCCAAAACGCCAAGTGAATGAGAACCAACGAACTGAGAAAAAGTATGTTTCTTGTCGATTATGCCGAAACTGTTATTTATACAGGAATAACTATTAAATGAACACATGCAGTCATTCATGTAGTTTTGTTTTCGCTTAAAAATGTATGCCAATTGCACGAAATAAATTTTATATGAAAATATTACGCAATGATAATCATACACAAAGATAATCATAGTGAGCCAAAGCCAGGCAAATGATAGATTTACCCTCATAGCTCAAAGCTCCAGCGACAAGTCACGTCCTCTCGGCTTTAGAAGCGTTACTGATGCTGTACAGGCACGGCAGGTGCAACTCATAGAAAGACTCTTAAGTAGGGATGTGCACGTTGTTAAGTGAGGCACCAAGTAAATGATAGCCTAGCTCCGGACAAACCTTTTATAATTATTCTAAAAAAAAAACTATGATAAACACAGGAACCATATTTTTTAATAACTAATATTCTAAAGATACGACTCAAAACATTACTTGATTTCAATCCATGAATTGGTCTTTTCGGGGTAGTTTGTTCACAAAATGGCAAATGGACGCACCAAGTTAATGAGGTTTTAGATATTTGATATTTTTTTACGGGTAATTTTACTTATCTTAAACAAAAAAAAATCGTGCCCCAGTTAGATTAAGTGGTAATGTAACTAAAAATAAATAGTTAGGTCAACTATTTTAATTCTACGGGTACATTTCGCTCTGGATGCTGTAAATTGACCCTTTCAAGAATCACCTAGTTTAAGTACATTATAATAATCTTAAAAAGTACCCTTTTTGTTTGAACTGGCCTTACTAATCGATGACAAACTAATCACTGAATGATAATAGGAATGAGGACTATCGGCGCCATAACGAGGTTGATCGGCGTTAATGAAGTGGGCTAATCCCGCATTAAGCTGTAAACTATCCACTAAACCGGATAGCAATTTGCTAGTTGATGATTAAAACAGAGCAATTGCGAGACTTTACAATGTATGCTACTCTATGGACTTAAGAATATAAATTTTGTACACTGAGAGTAGATGGAATTTTTAATTTTCTAATTTACCCCCCAAAAGTGGTCCCCATGTTTAAAATTGATTTATTTACGCTACAAGTCCATATTGGAGTCATTGACTTACATATATATGTGTACCTTTCGACTTGTTCAGTCCAGTAGTTTCGGAGCAAATTGTCTGTGACAGACGGACGGACAGACAGACAGACCGACACAGGAGTGATCCTTTAAGGGTTCCGTTTTTTAACCCTCCCTAAAAAACCATAAAGTATGTATTTTTAGAATATCTATTGAAAATCCTTTATTTTGAAATTACCTCACTCGATGAGAACCTCATTACATGACGTGTAAATCTGCCCAAAATATATACCTTTAATAGCTAATATATAGGTAATACATAGTATTAGACAGTAATCTATACTGATATACTCGTTACCATTAAGACATAGCTATACAGCAGCTTAGCCGGGATATATTAACTGATCTCCTGTCTGATTGTCATATTAGATTCGCTAGTTGGAGAAAATGGATTAATACTTTACTGATTTCTTATAATTATAAAAATAATGTCTCAAGGAAGTTCTTTTTAAGTTGCGAAATATGAAAAAGTAGGCACGCAAAAGCGTCATCAGAAACCGCAGGGCCCAATTTTAAATACAAAACTCCATGATTTTCAGGAAGCTGTTCCTCCATTAGAACCCGGCCAGCACCCTGATAGAGGAATTATGCTAACGACAGGCTGTTTACGCCATCGCCATGTTATTGTGACGCTACCGACGCTGCCACCGGGGCTGACATACAACATACCCATCTGTCGTTCGTTACACAATGTGTCCTTTTCTTACCAGTCGAATTCGAAAAAGACACACTGAGCACAAACGGTCATGAGCAGAGTTCGTAATAATATGATAATGACTAAAGCAATGGGAATAGCGTAGTTTGTGGTTGAGGTATTATCAAAATAATACTGAATAAAGAAAGAGAGAAAGAAAGATTTTTTAAAAATTTGTATCACACCACCGCTAACTTAATCTATAATGACAAAAACATTGAGCTTAAACTAATAAAAAAATTGTTTATTTGATTTCGAATTGTACGTAAAATTTTCAAAAGCTTCCTACTTGTACAACAATAAAGAAGTCAAGGCCACAAAGCTAAAATACCTCTATGGTGGACATTTATTTATATTTTCAAGTATTTATTACAAGTGAATGGCTGAATAGGTGAGAGCCGTCTCACCTATTTAGCTAGTTCAGTTCTAAGTTAATAGGACAATTTCTATAATAGGCGTAGAGTCGCTACACAGACTAATATATTGTGGATAAAAAAGGCACATAATTTTTGTTTGTGCCATGTTTATTAGCTAGATGACTACAAAGCAAAGATACCAAAAGTATCAACTAAAGGAGCTAGTAAATGGGCTAGTTATTCGGCAATTTATTGCTGCAATTCGGTCTATCCCTAAAAAGATTACATATTACATCATTAATGGAGTCAAAAAGTTTGAATGTCAACTTTTGAGGACAGGTCGCATTGCAGCAATAAATTGCCGAAGAACTAGCCCGTTCACGAGCCCCCTCAGGTATTTTCATTAAGTAATACCTACAAAATATGCCGCATCTAACTAACGGAGCTTTAGGTAAATGGATACAATAAGTATTCATCTGAAATGTGATATTATGGTTACAGTTGTAATTTTGACGAACACAATTTCCCAAAATGAAACAAACGTCATTTCTCATTACATTCGGCTCATACTGAAACTCCGCGTTACGCAAACGTTTGACTCCACGTCTAGTTTCCACGGTATATGAAATTTCATTTCTTTTGATGTCGCCAAGATCTGAGCAGACTCAACGTGCCGAATACAAGGGAGAAATCGGGTCACTGTTTGTACGAATGGTTATGCGAGTGCACGCTGTTCTTTGCTGCTGGGTATAATTTGAATGCGGAGTTGATGTTTCTATGGAAGTATTGAAGGCAAAATTGGTTCAGTTCAATGAAATGCGTGAAAGTAAGTCTATTAACATAACTTTTGATGTATTTTGATTATTGTATCATTAATTTTATTTAACTACTTTAAAAAATATGAAGAATATTTTTTTATCGCCCATAAAATTCATTAAAAATAGTGCTCGTGCCACCAGTATGAGCATTCGTGCGTGGTATACGGCAAAGCCTGTAGCCAAGATATTTGGCTTCGATGACGGCGCAGCCCTTCCACACTAAACTAATTTGGAATCATATTTGTATATCTGTTTTTTAATTATATATATATATATATATATATATATATATATATATATATATATATATATATATATATATATATATATATATATCGTTTCCTCGATTCTTATACTTAGACCTTTGTTTTAAATAATTAGAAATTTCTGGATTATCAAATTTCGGAGAGAATTGTGTGAACCGGTTCTTTTTTGCACATTCTTGTAAATAAAATATATACATCATGCAGAAAAAAAAACATAAAATAAATTGTTTTGAGATGCTCAAGTATTTCATATGTACACGAATATTGGCCTTATTGCTAGGCTTTCAAAATTCGATCCACATCCTTCTTGCTGCCTTTTTCAGTAACTCTTAATTATTATTATTTTACTATAGAATTTTTATTTAATTGTAATAACGAATATTATAACCATCATTCGTCTAACCGTAACTTTATAAAAGTTCCTGTTACACATATATATATCTACATATTTACCTATAAATGACCTGAATAAAGTTGTGATGTGCCTAGTAAAGTAAATAGTAAATTAGAAGAAGAAAAAGAACATTTATTTCTACATAGAACACACACAGAGTACTAATAAAAATTTAGTAGACATCGTCGTCGTTACGGTGTACTAACATAAGTTAGTTTTTCGTCAACCCATAATGAATAATGGCTATTTATTCTAGAAATAGATTTCTTGATTATATTTCTCATACTCTTTCAAATACAGAATACGTTTTTTATTAGCCTTAAATTTATCGAAATTATACACTAGAGAGTGTCGTATATATAGAGAAATTACTTCCAGTTCTAGTCTAGCTAAGTTCTAGCTAAGTTTCTTAATTATGGCTCCGTTCGAATGGCTAACAAGGTCGTCACCATTGAACAGCGAGCCCGGAGAACAGTCCCCTGTAAGCTTCCCTATTGTAAACTTCTCGAGCAAATCCTACTGCATATTCAATCCCATATAAAATCCCGAAAGAGATCGGGCGGTCATCAGGAACACATGTCGAGAAAGGCCCTTACTCCGAGGGCCTATCCCGGATTCCCTTTGAATAATGATTCTATCGATAACATCAAACGGCAAGGTAATATTTTACGGAGTTTCACATTTCATTTAACATTTTGTCTCTTTGAAATGTTCCTCTGATTTATTGCTTTTAATTTGAGTGAGTGTCTACCGACAATTAAGGACATTGTTATTCTAATTCGGTTCGTTAGGTAAAAACAATTATATAAATAATCACTTTCAAATAATTTCAAATGAAACTTATACGTATATCTTTTATACATCTCTAAGGCACTTAAATTTACTTGTTCAGACGCGGAGACTATACATCTCCCTTATTAGTTGTATAAGATAATTAATTTGTGCCCATTAGGTTTATTTGTTGCACTTTTTATGTTAGTTTTAGTTATATGTAATTTTAAAGTGGAAAAAAGACTTACTGCTGAGTTTCTTGCGGCGTTTCTTCTCAGCAAATGTCACCTTTCGAAGCGCTGGTAGATTCAGACATGTAAAAGAGCCCGTGAGGCCTACTTGCAAAATAAATATTTTCATTTTCATTTGTTTATTTCTATTACTAGTTTTGCTCGCAACGTTGTTTACGTGTTTTGTTCCAAGATTTATGGTCTATGTGTCTACCATATTTTATCCAAATCTGTCTAGCCGTTTGCTTGGATTGAGGAACAATCATCAATCATCCATACACTTTAGCATACGAACAAATTCGCGGGCACAGCAAGTTTTAAATATTGATATTGGTAATGATTAAATAGCTTTCCAAATTAAATGTTAACATAACATAATGTACACATAACTATATAAATATTAAAAAATATAAAAGAAGTTAATGTTTTATCCACTTCAATATTCTCATAAATTAGGCAGTAAATGCATATTTCGATACTTGACTCTTCACACAGATTGAGTTTATTCCTCAATCTTAACGTGAAAGGTCAAGTAACGTTTCCATTCCCGTAATACCTCATTCAACTCTTTTGAATCAAACACACGTCAATAAACTTTACTAGCTACTAAACCAGTCTTATCTGTATCAGGATAAACGTCCTGAATGCCCTTCCTAAGCTAGTTTTCAGCCCATGAAGCGATAGAAGGTTCCCGATCAATACCAGAAATGAATACCCGAAAAAGATTACGCGTCGGCTCATGTCAACAAACTTTACCAATTTTTCTTACATTATTAACTACGTTTACAAGCTAATAAGAGCTCTGTTCGTGAGGCAACAGAGTTGAAAAGAGCTGCACGTGCAGCAGATGGCAAGAAAAGTAGTTGAAGACATTTCCGTTTCTGGAGATTCGAAAGAATGAATAAAAGAATGCTGTTTCTAACAATTGTATTTTGTGTGATTTTGTGCAGGAGTCTTACCTCCTGGCGGAGTTTATTTTCGCAAGCGAAATCATTAATTATATCATTTTATAAGCAGTAGGTGGTATAATGATAGACTTTTACATTATGTTACTTTATAACGGTATTTTCTTTCTTTCCTCATTACTTCCGTGGTTAGTTCTTGTTGGTAACACAACAAAGGTAAAAATAATAATTTTTATGCGAGCAACACTGCTCCGTTTACTTCCGTCCGCTCCACCCATGCCGGCGCATCGTGTATCGTTTGTACTAGAATAAATTCAGTGTGTTACTTCTAATATCAGTGCATTTTTATTGTGGATAAACCAAACCAAGCTCAATCAAGTATTAGGGACGCAATTACAGTCCATACCGTCTCCTACAGTTCTTTCATTGGATTCTGAACCTTGTTTTCCGGAACTAGTCCCACAATTCGTCAGCTCTAATAGTTCATTGTGAATAACAATAATAATAATATGACAGACACTGACACACATTGATCACGTCCCAAACTAGGATTCCCTATACTATGGGTAGACAACGATAGGTACTCTATCGAAGAAACTTGCATAATTCCGGAGTACGACTTGGATAGGCCGAGGTACAGCTGTACGTCCACAAACGTGTATTTAAAAGTGATGAAACAGCCAGCTAAATTTTTGTAGAATTGGATTCCTATATCGTAATTGAAAAGTAAGTGCCTTCAGTCAAAAGTTTGATAATTCATAAATTATGTTTAAAGTCGTATAAAACAGTCCTAGTCAACACAAGAATATCATGCTCCGATATTTTATCACGATTTGCTGGATATTGTTCCGGAATATTTTCACGTAATCATTATAACCACATTGGTACACAGTTAGCACATATTATTATTAATATTATCGTTATTGGACACCGCGAAACTGTGTCACATGTCACAGACCAAACGCGTTACCTAGTTATTTAAGAGTTTTATTTTTACGTATGTGTTTAAGTTTATGTGTTTAAGTTATTTAGGGGACAGTCGGCTAAATCGTACCGGCATTTAAATCGTACCGCCTCTAGATTACCCACAAGCCAACACATATTTTTCACGCTAGCAGCACTAAACTATGCTGTAGTGGCGCCCTCAACTATCGGCCAATTCGTGATGGCGTCGGTTGAGAACTTTTCGTGCTGATTCGTAAGATTTGTAACTCACGGAAAAGGTAAGTTTTACTAACAATATCTACGGTATTTGAGTACAAAACTAAACATCTTTTTACATTATTTTCGTGGAGTCTCTAAGTTTAAAGGGTATGTCATCCGTAGGTTGCTTTTTTAAAAAAAATACATGGTTTGGAAATCGGACTACGTACAACTCGATATATTGTATCGGTACGATTTGTCCGACTGTTATTAAAACGTAATTTTATCACTTTTATTTTTCAAAAATAAATATTTTGATTTAAATTAAGATTGTTTTTATGATTACTGGTACGATTTAAACACCCATAGTACGATTTAAAATACCTGTAGTACGATTTAAACAACTTGTCGGCTAAATTGTACCGTTAGCAGACTTCTGAAAAAAGATTTTTTTGGCTAAGAAACCAATTTATTTATATGTGATAGCCAAGACATTGAACTATGATTTAAATATTCATTAATATGTGTAAGTAGCTTTGAAAATTGAAATATCGTGGCCAAAGTAAAAATTGGTATTATAAAAGTGGTATGTTATGGACCTTGTTGCTTGAAATAAATGGTATTATTATTATTATCATTTTATGGTTAAAATTGATGATATTTGAGCCATTTGTGAGTTTGTGTAGTTTTGCTACAAAACAGCGGAGTTTATTTAATTTACAACATAAGGTAACATGCAGCCCGACCCTGTCCTACGTCGGCGGCCAGCGACTAACGAGGCCGCCTGACACAGCGCCAACAGCATTACGACGAAAGAACATTACTGTAATACCACTACCTCCTTCCTACTACCCGGTATCCAGTTTTGCGAACAGTAATGTTTTTTACTGCACAGGAAATTTGATGTGTTTCGTTACTCAGCTCTTGTTTCTGCAAATAGTAATTTATTTGGATTATTCGACGCTTATGCCATTATTGTTTCATCCTAGTCGTGATTCTGCACAATATGAATTCCACACATTTGCATTTGATCACATTCGTTATTCTTCACAGTCATTATTTTTATACAATCCGGTTCTTTCCTAGTCGCGATTCTGCACAATATGAATTCCACATATTTGCATTTGATCACATTCGTTATGCTGGACAGGTTACTTTTACACAATCTACTAACCACCATTTAAAGATACTCATAAGCTCGTATTGGATTTCCACACTGTATAAATGAAAATAAATAGTAAAATAAATAAAACAAAAATATGCATATATCTTTTATAACAGTTTCTGTAATCGATTTACGTCCTTACGTAAAATAAAAATAAATATACCTTTATCCAGGCAGAGTCGTTTAACTGACCACACATATTTACTTCAAAATTCAATCTTAGTCCTTTTAATATATGATACACACTCAATTGTATCTGACCAAAATAAGGGTCGCTTAAAAACTATTCCTTACTAGCAGTTTAACACGAATAATTGATATCGAGGTAGCATGTCTTTAGGTGGTTAGTAGATTGTGTAAAAGTAACCTGTCCAGCATAACGAATGTGATCAAATGCAAATGTGTGGAATTCATATTGTGCCGAATCGCGACTAGGAAGGAACCGGATTGTATAAAAATTATAACTGTGAAGAATAACGAATGTGATCAAATGCAAATGTGTCAAATTCATATTGTGCAGATTCGCGACTAGGAAGAAACAATAATGGCATAAGCGTCGAATAATCCATTTATTTCTGTATTTTTAACTGTACTGTGTGTAAATCTATACATATAATAAAATCGTAAAGGGGAAAAGTCTGTACATTGAAGATAACAATAAAAATGCTATGGGGGGCTTCAGAATGAGCAACAGAATAAATCCCAATGGTTTTTGAATTTCATGTCTGTTTGTCTGTTTGTCTGATTGTATGTGCACCATAAACTTTAAAACTACTGGGTGGATTTCAATGCGGTTTTTGATAATGTATTAAGGGAAACTGCAGGCAGGACATAGGCTATAGAAACTTTTGGAAATAAAACTGGAAGTGGGTAAAAAAGGGGGTTGAAATTAGCACCTATTGAAAATACTAATACTGTGATTTTATAAACTTGAAACTTAGTATAAATACTCGTCACAACAAATAATTAGTTATACGTTAGAGAAAAAAATTAAACTACCCCTAAAATGGGGTGCCTTGGGGCAATAAACTTTGTATTGGAAAAACCGATTCCATTTGTTTATCGACTTGAAACTTGGTATAAATGCAGTTCAAAACAAACAATTAGGTAGGTGATCGAGAAAAAAACGAAACTACTCCTAAAAAGGGATGTCTTAGGGTTTTCAACTGTGTATTGGAAAAACTGATTCCATTTGTTGGTCAACTAGAAACTTGGTATAAATGCACTTCAAAACAAACAATTAGGTAGGCGATCGAGAAAATACGGAACTTCGCCAAAAAAGGGATGTCTTAGGGTATTGAACTCTGTATTGGAAAAACTGACTCCATCGGTTAATCAACTGGAAACTTGGTATAAATGCAGTTCAAAACAAACAATTAGGTAGGCGAGCGAGAAAACTACTCAGTCCTAAAATGTAACTTACCCCTAAAATAAGTTGCTTTGGTGTATTGAAAGTTTGAATTGGAAGAACCGTGTGTGCGTGTGCGTTTGCGTGTGCGTGTGTGTGTATGTGTGCGTGAGTGTGTGCGTGTGTCTGTATGTTTGTTACCACTCAGCTCCATATGGCCGAACGGATGGATCTTCGTGAAACGTCGTATATACTTAGACCTTAGCCGTTGGAATAGGAAATAGGGTATTTTTTATACCGGCTAAGTCAAACTTTCCCAAGGGAATAATTATAAGCCAATAATAATACCAATTTTGATGAGTTTTGGTATAGAGATAGATCTGTTTGTTACGTTTTCACGCCTAAACCGCTGAGCCAATATTGATGTGTATTGGTATAGAGATAGATTGAAGTATGGAGAAGCACATAGGTTACATAAATTATTATTCTACGCAGACAAAGTCGCGGGCACCAGCTAGTTATATATAATTTTAATACGTATTCAAAATTCTACTTTGGGTGGAATTTTTTGTTAAGGTTTTTTCTGATTATCAAACATAAAGCCTTGATTGACAGGCGGGGTAAGCGCAAATATTACAACCTATCAACGAAAAAATGCCTTAGACAGAAAAACCGACGGACAGACCTATAGACAGAAAAATGGGTCAAGTTTATAACACCCCTCTTTTCCGCCAGGGGTTTAATTGCAATATTAGCATTCAACTTTTAGATTAAGCATTTTGCTGACGTTGATGACTATACATCTCTCTTATTACGATAAGTATTTGATTATAATTAGTTAAGTAACTTTTGACCATTTGGTCTGTTTGTTGCATTTTATGTTAATTTTAGTTTTTTTGTATCATTGAAGCTGTAATGTTTGAAAAATGCAGATACTGCCGAGTATTTTGCGGCGTTTTTTCTCAGCAGTGTCCAGTGTCACCTTTCGAAGCGCTGGTAGAATTTGACATGTGAAAGAGCGCTGTGGCCTACATGCAAGTCCTTAATAATTATAAATAAAAGGTAATGAAAACAACTGTCATAGTAAATTAAAGTCGATTCAACCTTACTTGTCTTATTTGGTACCTAAACAAGTTTATAACCTCATAATGTACCTTTTTGGGGGACAACAGCTATTTTATCCAAAGTAAAGCAATCCTAGGTGAAAGTTTGGAAAAGTGATGTCTAAAATATTATATCCGGTTGTTGTATTTACGAACAAATAGCTGTTTTAGCCAAGAAAAGGTGCATTTTGAGGTTAGAAACTTGTTTACCAAATAAGACAGGTAAGGATGAATCGACTTTAAATATTTTAATCAGTAATTTTGCAAACTTCTCGCAGTAATTAGAACCACAAAAACTGTTTTTGTTCCTTATAAAGTTAACAAAGGAGACAAGTTTCGTCGGCTTGCTGTGCACAGCCTCCCTAACCGTATATTAATGAATAGCATTTGTTCAGCGTGACGCACGCCGGCCATTTTGGCGTCGGCCATTGAGAGAATAGCTGATTGAGAAATGAGAACAGCTGGGGTGCCATCTATTTGGTAATTCTCAGTTGTAACCATTACTTCTTGCGGAAATACGCTTTTGTTATTTGGGAACCGCATTTGAGTCGGCTAATAGTGCAGTGAGAGTAAAAATGGACTTGAAAACAATATCTGATAATAATTTAGAAATATCATAGTTATAAGAAAATTTACAATTTGGTTTGAAATTAAGCGTGCGTCAAAGTGTGTAAAGTGTTTATGTAAAAATTGATGTGTAAGTGTGCTTGTAGGAGTGCATGTGTGTATTGGTGTAAGTAAAGATAATCAATAGCTAATCGTTTTTGTCTTAGTTAGTTTTAAATTTTAGTCGCCGGCATCCGTCATGTTACTCTATGATAAAAAGCTTTAGACTAATGCAGTTAAATTTTTATCATCAGAGTATTATCTTGCTATGCAATACATACCAAAAAGGCAAATATATTATATCATACTCCACATGAAGTCTACATCCAATTCGATAGCTATGTAAAAAGTGGTATGTACCGTACCCCGAAATTATAATTCCAACTTTAACACCACTTCAAAAAGTCGTATGTTATTTACTCTAGTATCATGCTTCTGACCTCTCGTCATGTCGAGAAGTCTATGCAAATTAAAAATCGTGGGCTAATTTGGTCGAAAACGTTGCGAGGCCAGTCACGCGCGTGAGTTTTAATTATACCACGTATTCAGCCTCTGACGACTGAATTAGTTAGACAAACAGAACGACCACCTTTTTGGACAGTTTAAACATAAATAAGAAAAAAAAAATGATCGGGCCAACAATTTCAGAGCGTTTTGCACTAGTAGTCAAGTCAAAGTCAAAGTCAAACTATCTTTATTCAATTTAGGCTTTTACAAGCTCTTATGAAGGTCAAGGAATGAATCTACCACCGGTTCGGAAAAAATCCTGTACTGAGAAGAGCCGGCAAGAAACTCGGTGAGGTATCATTTTTTCAAATCAGTACACATATAAGTCAACAATGATGTCTACAGTTTTATACAAATCTAAGTATATACCACAGCAGGTACGCTCATCGAGACCCAGGGATCGCCGGTGCAGGTCACGATTTAAGCCAAACGTCCCTGTCCATGACGTAGTCTTTTACTGAGTAATATGCCCTAGAAGTAAGAATTCGCTTTACAGTAGCTTTGAACATTGTGACTGTTTGTTCTATAATGTTTTTAGGTATTTTATTATAAAAACATGTACAATTTCCTAGAAATGATTTTTTTAGTTTTAGCCAGTCTATAAGTTGGTACTTTACGCTTTCCGGTATTTCTAGTAGCCTTTGGCTTATCTACATTTATAGGAAAATTGTATATATATTTTCTGACATACATTATTATTTCAAATACGTATAGCGAAGGCAGGGTTAGTATTTCAATTTCCTTAAAAAATTCCCTCAGTGACTCGCGGGTGCCCATGTTATATACGGCCCTGATGGCCCTTTTTTGCAAAATAAAAATAGACTCTAAGTCAGCAGTTGATCCCCATAAAATTAAACCGTATGAAATAATACTTTTGAAATACGCGAAGTAAACCAACCTTGCCGTCGCTACATCAGTTAACTGCCTCATCTGTCTGACTGCAAACGCAGCAGAGCTCAACCTACTCGCTATGGCTGTAATATGGGATCCCCACTGCAGTTTTGAGTCAAGTGTTAATCCTAGAAAAACAGTTGACTATAAAAATTCAATGTTTTGACCGTCTAATTTAATATTCAAGTGTGCATTAACATCCGGTGTGTTTACTAAAGAAAATTTAATACATTTGGTCTTTTTAGGATTAAGTAACAAATTATTTGCAGCAAACCATTTAGAAATCATGGACAGAGTGTTGTATGGTTCAGTGAGCTCGATATCCTTCCTATTTACCTTGAACAGCAAAGAAGTATCGTCTGCAAACATGACTATGCCTGATGTTTGGCTTACCATGTAAGGAAGGTCATTTACATAAACAAGGAACAGGAAAGGGCCAAGAATTGATCCTTGGGGCACTCCCATTTCCACCACAGTCTCTGCAGATACTGCACCGTTTACTGATACCTTCTTCAATCTCTGTGTAAGATAAGATCTAACGAGTTGAAGGGCATCGCCGCAAATGCCATAGAATTTTAATTTTCGAATTAAAATGTCATGATCTACACAATCAAAAGCTTTGGAAAGGTCATAGAAGACACCAATGGCATCGTGTGAGTCTTCCCAAGCCTCTAAAATGAATTTAACTAAGCTAGCACCCGCGTCGGTGGTAGACCTACCCTTAGTAAATCCAAACTGCTGTGGATGTAAAATTTTATTAGAGTTGAAATGTTGTAACATCTGCGTTAGCATTATTTTTCGAATATTTTGCTAAACGCTGGCAAAACTGACACAGGGCGGTAATCAGAAGGATTATCCTTTTTGCCCGATTTGAAAATGGGTACTACTTTACTGAATTTCATTAAGTCGGGAAAGATGCCTTCATCTATGCAACTATTGAATATAAGGGCTAAAGATGGCGCAACGACGTTTATAATAATAGAATAGAATATAATCAAGAACCTTAACTGATACGCCCCATAAGTCTTCCGTTTTCTTCACCTTTAACAATTTGAACGTCTTTAAAATGTCTATGACAGAAACGTGGGAGAACTTAAAATGAGATATATTACTAAGACTAATGTATTCATTTAGTAGAAGACCGGCAGTATTGGAAGAGGAAGCTAAACATCTTGTCGTTTCAATGGGAATTCTAGAAAAGAAAGTGTTAAATTCATTTGCTACTATTGCATTTGCAATAGGTATGATTGTTAGGTGCATGATCTATTTATGTCATTTTATTTTAATTTGTGACTTGCTGTATGTAACGTATCTTTGTTACTTGGCCAATAAATAAATACAATGCAATAAATAGAATACGTCAATCCCGTCTGTGATAAGCGTGTCTTTTATTTTTAAGGAAATAGAAGCTTTTGCGTTCTTCTTCTGGCCGGTTTCTGAATTTATAATTTTCCAAACAGTTTTAACTCTATTGCTGGATGATTGAATTCTACTGTTGAGATGGGCTGACTTAGCTTTATTGCATACGACTTTAAACAATTTAGAATAATCCCTAACATACTGGTGGAAGCGTTCATCAGTAGTACAAGATCTTTTGTCGTACAGTTGGTACAAGTTATCCCTACTTTTACGAATCCCAGTTGTAGCCCATTCATTAAAAGTGACTTTAAGCCCTATCTGAATACGTTTCTTACTGCAAGTTCTGTCAAATTCAGTACACACGGTATCTAATAACATTTTGAACTGTTCGTTCGGACCATTCGGTTTCGCTTCAGAAGTGGATATTTTAAACGCGATGTTTGATTTTAGGCACTGAAGTCTATTTTTAGTCAATGGTCTAATTTCTATTACCTTATCTGAATTTACCCTAGCACAAGGTAATTTGACAATTTGAGCTTTATGATCCGAGCGAACTCCTCTAACAATCGATTTTTCCAGATACTGACAGTTGATCCAAATATTATCTAGACAAGTGGCAGAAGTGGGGGTGACCCTGGTCGGTTCGTTAAATAAACAATCTAAATTAAAGGATTTAAAAAGGGAGACAAATTGATGTTTTTCAACCGACTGTGTTAAAGTATCAACATTGAAATCTCCGCAGACCACAACTGATTTCTTAGTATTCATTGCTTTACTGAGAACATCCTCCATTGTATTGATAAAAATAGCTAAGTTTGCAGTAGGTGGCCTGTAGACACACAATATTAGATACTGATCCGTTTCTGCACAGGCGATCTCGCAAACGCGCTCGACAGAATGGCCGGACAGGTCCCTGCGCTCTTTAAATTTTAGACCTTCCTTAAATAATATAATAGAACCGCAACCTGCCGCGGACACCCTGCAGAACGAGCTGGCCATTACATAATTATTTACATTAAATGTCATCCTGTCTTGTTTAAGCCAAGTTTCTGTTAAGCAGATAATATCTCCATTGACATTTTCAGTAAATAATTCTAAGTCTAGTATTTTGCCAGTGAAGCGATTTATGTTTTGATGAGTTAAGATTAAGGTTAAACTACTTTGCTTCTCCATTGTCTTAACCGCTAGTTTAAAGACAAATCCGAACACGGACCTAGCCTACCTAACCTAGGAGAGGGGTGTTTCTGAATACGGAATTAATAAAACATGGTAAAGATTTAGCAAGCTTGTCAGGAATTAATTTATAATCACTAATAATCTTATTAGTGTCAAAAAAATAAAAATCGTCGCTATGACGGCTTGTCAACTTAAATATAAGTTTGTTTAAGCTATGCAAATAATTATTTAAGTAGTGTTGTGGGCAAAAGGGACGTTTACAAAACTTCTTAGCGTATTTTCACCAGCTGTATTTGTTTCTGAAACCTCTCCATATCTCGCCATCAAGAGTCCACGCAGCCTCTCTCGTTTAATGAATTTACCTCGTTTCACTTTGTTTTCCTAAACATGTCCCGACACGCTTCCCTCGGGAGCAGCGATGGAAGATGGCTCACTCGGGAAAAAACAGCTTCGCTAAGTGACGTTTAAAATTAAGTGAATAATTTTAAAGGTGTGTTAAAAGCAAGAATGCAGCTGGCGTCAGTCTTCTTGGTTTTAAGATGAAGTGAAGTAAGATTTAAATAGGAAATACTTATTACTTGTGCCCGACACTTTGTACGCAAGGAGCAGTCTTTTTTGATGGCGCATAAATCGTTCGTCCTTACCGTTAGATTTAATTAACATTTGCTGTATCTTTTTTGAAGTCAGTAAATTGCTTTAAAACAAATCTGATACTACCTTGGATGTTCCAAATCTGCTAGTTAAAATCTAATCAATATTCCTTCGCTAAACAATATACTTTAGTATCTAACTCTAACGATAAGTTCACAATAGTCGCTATTCGTTTTGTAGCGTTTTTTCAATCAAGTGGTGTTTCTTTAAGCTCTGTGACTTCTTCACCGTGTGGTGCGTGCCTCACATTCTTATTGCTTCGATTGATCCCTCTTCAACATTGCTCTTATTAAGATCTTCGTGGATTAGCGTCTCTTGAGCCTGTTGGAGCCAATCTGAGGACGTGCATTTGCTATCATTCAAAAAAAGATATAATGTAGTTTTCAAACACTATCAGTTGAAACAGTTGGTGATGTGTCAACTGTCTAACATGAGCCAAACTGATTTGAAACGCTACGAAAACTGGATCGACCTGAAACACAAGGTGTATTTTTTAAACTATAATTGTCAACAACTTCACCTTAAAGGTGACCTAGGAACATGTCAGGCACAAGCGACACAATACGCTCTACTATGCCCACTAAAGCGGATCGACGGCGTTCTGTGTCCGTGTGCAACCCGTATCAAAACCTATAGGAATCCGTTCAACGTGCAGCGCCGGTTCATTCTACTCACCGTTTTGACGCCTGCGCGCCGTGGTTAGGCAACACCGCCGGCGTCGCGTGCCATGCACGGGAGTATCAGTCAGCACCGGCAAAATATTTTCGCTGACAATTGTTGACGCGCCGTGCATGGCACGCGACGGTGTTGGTCGGTAATGGCACAAAATAGATAATAGTACTAACGTACAGAAGAATCACTCTCTAACAAAACCGGTGATTGGGTACGAAAATATGCCTCATCATGCCTTCTCTCTCAGTCGCATAAAACGTGCTCTTTTGTGTACGCTAGGGTTGTCAGTTTCTATCCGTGTCATCCAACAAAAACGACGCGCGAATCGCCTAGCGAGTGAGCGAGCGGCAACCTGCTACGATTTACACCTCCGAGCAACGCAACGGCCGAGCGTACCTAAAGTGCGGAGTGAACCCCGCTTGGTAATGGAACGGTCTAGTGGGTATAGTTCCATACTTTGCAATACTTGAAACATTTTTTGTGTCTGACACTTGTATTGATAACTAAAAAAAATCGTCATAGATTTGGGTTGGTTCGCTGTAAACTTAATTATGTAATTTTATGAATCTAGTTTATCGAAGTTATAGAGCTCATCCTCGTTCTCAACCCAAGTTCTAGATAAGGTGAACTCAGACCATCATGATAAACTACTAATTTAATTAACTGTTATCTGTCAAACGGAGCCGGCTTTCCAAGTTGTAAGTACTTCGCCAAGAACTAGGTCACAGAGCTTCTGCTAAGACCTGTCAAAGTCTTAAACAACCACAACAACTTCTCAGAGGTTTCAGAATATTTTCTTAAACATTCACGTAGAAAGCAGTTCTTTACGTTGAATAAATTTGCATGTCAGGTAAAATAATGAGGATGGGATATTTATTTATTTTCTTTCAACTAAGCTTTAATTTCATCATTATGTCTCCAGAGCAGCACTAATTTTGCCAACCATTGGACTTGGACCACCAGTGGACTTTAAAATTATTGCAATACATTCCAGATAGCTGAAAGAAAAGCAGATTATGCACCTCGCATCAAGTCGTGTATTAGTGCGCTCGTGTTTTAAGAGCCCTCACTTACGCTCGGGCTCCAAACTAACACTTAGCCCAATATTAAATCACTTTCTGCTTAGTGCAGCAATTTACTATTATTCATTTTAACTTAAACAGAAAAAAAAGTACACATCGCGGATTAGGACTACAGATATGCAAATTGACATTATCGTTCAATTATTTGGGTTATACGAGTACATACGTTTAGGTTCAGAACTGTCTCCTCCTGTTCCCGAAAGTTAAGGACCCTGAGGCCTGTTTTTGTTGCTTGAACTATATCCGCATGTAGGACATTAGGCATAGTTTTGGCCTGTATGAAGAAAACGTAAAATTAAGCAGTCGTTTTCGTTAAATTTTGGTCACAGGAGGTACAATTTTTGTTCCTTGAAGTGTGTATTAACCATTTATCGGTCCTTTTGGACAAAACTTATGTTGACCGGATGAAAAAAATGTTATAATTTGAATTTTAAAAATAGTGTAATCAACGATGACTTATTCTGGCTGACATACCCTACATCCCCTACATACCTTACTATCTTTTTATATGCCATTTAAGCTTTCTATATCTTATACACATTCCTAATAAAATGTTTCCCATACTGTATAGTTAAAAATAATTGTAGAGGGCTTCTCTAACGGTATCACAGCAGACACGAAAGTCAATCAAAATAAATCATAAACAATGCCCTGTACATTTTCAATAATTACGTTGTGAAAAACCTTGCCAATCAATACGAAACATTAAGCTCTCCTGCTTAAGGATGATATTTAATTCTGGTGACTTTATTGTCCAGGATGACTACAAATGACTACATTTTCATTATCCGCCAGTTCGCTTGTTTTATTGTAATTTTTGAGACGGAATTAATGATGTTGCCTTTGTTCGGATTCGAGTAGATCAGCAGACTCGGAAGTTCGGGGAATAAGTTCAGAGGCTAAGTACGGTAGAGCTTGGCTTATTTTTTTATCTTTTAGTGGAGAGTTATTTCACTTAGGTATGCCTGAATTTATGAGTTACAAAGCTATCCTAAAAATGGCTAAAATCAAAAAGAGCTACGAGGAGGATTACCTTGTCATAATTGAATTAATTTTTTACTCAACTTAAAATTATTTTCATCATGATGTCAACCAACAGATACTGTGCTGAATAAAATGCCTACTCAGAAGCAATCTTTGGAGTAAGCAGAATCTACAAATCAATACAGAGTGTCACGGAACCCAAGCACCAAGTGAGTGAAGAGTTCGCGAGTTAGGCATAGTATAGACAAGCAGCATCATTGATGACCCCATAGGAAAATCACGTTATCCGACGTTCAAACATCCCAAAAAAAGTAGGCATCAGGCACCCCAATAGAATCTCTAGGTACCCGAAATTTGAACATCCTAATTTAAAACTGCATTGTTTGCAAAAAGTGTACTAGGAATGGCTCCAAAAATCTATAATAAGCTGCTAAAATTTATAAATCAATAAATATTTGTAAATTAATAACGAGAAGGAATATATAGTTATTTGAATTGGAATGAACCAATAAAAATTATATGTAATAAAATTAATAGATTTTATATATATAGATATATTTATAGATTAAGGAAAACGACTGATCGCAAAACTGTTATGGCAGCTTATTATGGTTATATAGTCTGTGCTGAGGTATGGTCTTATTATATGGGGGAATGGTAGTGATATGGCCCACTTGAATCATGTAAGCCCCTGCCCTGCCCTCAAAAAGCCCTGTTCCTCAAATTACGAATACTACCACTTCCGAGTTTATATAGTTACGAAATTGCGAAGTTTGTTAGAAAGCATAGTGATCTATTTCAAACTGCTAGAAATATATATATACGCGTAATACAAGAAATGGTAATCGTCTTGAAGTTGGTAAACAACAAAAAACTGCTAGGTTTAGGAAGAATTGCAGTGTAATGTGTGTGAAAATATAAACAAATTACCACAACAACTTAAAGAGCTACCAAACAACGAATTCAATACAATTTTATATAAATGGCTCCTGGAACGTAGATTTTATAATTTAAATGACTTTTTAGAATTGCAGTGACTTATAATACAAAGTAGTGAGTAGTTAACTTGACATAAATCCTAAAATATAATAATTAATTAATCCTTTCGTATTATTTGCTTGCGAGCCTGACCTCCTTAATATTACTTTTTTTACCCGACTGCGCAACGCAAAAGAGGTAATGTGTTTATCGGCCTATTTTACCCGACTGCGCAACGCAAAAGAAGTAATGTGTTTATCAGCCTATGTATGTATGTTTGTTCCTTTTTGGCACTCTGAAGACGAAACACGTGGGCCGATTTTGATGATTCTTACGTCAATTGATTTGTCTTAACCTTGCGAGTGTCACTAAAGACACGACATTAATCAAAATTTAATATAGCGACAATCAGACGCCATATTGTAAAAAAAAAAAAAATTAAAGTCGTCGGACCATGTTGAGTGGGGTATCATTGAATAGGTATTTGAAAATCATCTTTAGGTTTATCTAAACATTTTTCATTTTGAATAACCATTTAGGATCTATAATAATAAAGCTGTGATAAAATTCTTTTATGATCGCAGAATAGGTCTAATGTGAAAAATAAAGCATAAAACAACAAAAATATGAAAATAAAAATTATTAATTAAAAAACAAAAACAAAAAACCCGACTGCATAACCTCAAAAAGAATGAAACAAGAAATTTATTCTTCCAGGCTCGTGGGGCCGATATGGAAATTATAGCAGACGATGACTTCAAATAGGTATCATAGGATTTTAGGGAGAGTCACCGACTGCTATTTACATATCGGCCCCACGAGCCTGGCAGAATAAATTTCTTGTTTCTTACTTTTTGAGTTTATGCAGTCGGGTTTTTGTTTTTTATTATATGGATAAGTCAGCTTGCTTACTTAGTAAATAAATTTGTTTTCAACTTGCATGAAACAACACTGTTAGAATATAGTTATCTACATAAAAGTAACTTATGCCTATCGGTCCATATTTTGCATGCTGTTTGTTGATAGCTGAATAAGGAGAACATGAAAACCTGTTTGTAACATCTGTAAACTAACCCTTTTTCTGACAAAATAAATTATTTCTATTTCTATTTCTAAGAAAACACGAGTATTAAAAAGTCGTTAAAATATGTCCTGTGCAATAGGGCCCACTACTCAATCAATGAATGATAATAGAAAACTGGGAGTCTTACTAAATTATGATTTATAAATATTATAACCAATTGTATTTGTATAAGTACCTAATTGAATTACTACCTAAGTACCTACTTTTGCATGTCTAACAGCAGATCTTGGCTTGTTCTTGCAAATCAAATGTCATCGATTGTACCCATGTTCAGCAAATAAATTATTATGATTTAGTATCTTTTGATTTTTAAAAATATCCAAACTACAAGTAAAATAATATATATTTCTTGGGTTATTGACCGATTGCATGATGACTTAACTTTCATTACCAACCCCTCCAATCCCTCCACAAAACTGAAACTCGGGACCGCAGCAATGAAACTTAATTAACCGACTTATCTAAAGCTAATTTATCCATCACTCATAATCAAATCCTTTACAAAAAACCGCAACGTCACGCCCAGTTTAATTAAGAACTTAATTAACTGCTTAATTAACTTATTAATTAATCGCTAGTGGAATCACTCATTTCAGAACATCAGTACAGTTAAGTAGCAAATGGTTTGTGTAACATTAATCAATATTATCTTAGAACAGCTTAGTACACAAGTGTCCACTTAGCCAATAGGCAGTGACATGCGTAGTACAATACGTAAATACTATTCATCGAAATACGAATAAAAATAGAATAAAAAATATAAAGGAACTACCCTGAAAATACAAAAATCAGCATTCATTTTATAACTGTCAACGATTTTCTATTTGTGTTTTTACCTTCATAGTAATTGTGTTATTTATTAATTTATTAATCAAATAAAATTCAGACAACATGACAGTTAACACAAAAGTGCTGCAAAATAAAAAACATAAATCAGAAAATAAAATAATGCACATGGATAAAACAAATTGCATGAGTAAAATAATAACTTATGCGCCGATATTGCACTATAAAGATACGCTTCGTTCCATCGCCTCGCAATATCTCAGACACTCACGTCATAGACTCACCCATCGACTTGCAAACACATCTCATTCTGGTGCTGATGAATGAAGCGAATTTAGCAAACGAGTGCCCGAATGGCCGGGGAAGTTTTGTGTGATACAGTGCGTGTGTTTGGTACCGCAAAGAGAGTGGGAGTCCGCAACCGAAGAAGATTGGTAAAAAACTTTTTGGTACGAAAGGAACATAATATTTAGTGAACTGCGCTACCAGATCGGGACAATCTGTATCGCCTCGCAGAAGCAGCAGCAGTTTTTAGCAGATTTTTGTTACGCCTTACATCTAGAGAGTTGAACCATGCAAAAACTTGGTGGGGTATAGGAATGGGGTTATGTATTATAAATAAAAAGTAAATGTACGGAATGGAAGGCGCAGTTTAGGGAGACCCACACGGTAGACTGACGACCAGCGGCCCTAACATGAATGACACAATGATAAGATAGACCGTCTTACCTCTAAGTGCGACTCTCTCATACTCGTGCCGACGAAAGAGATAGTCAGAGAGAGGGTTTAATTTATCTTTGTGTCATTCATGTTAGGGCCGCTGCGAGCACCACAGAGTCGATCGTTGTGGCGATCTTTGAGGGAGGCCTATGGCCAGCAGTGAACTTCTTTCGGCTGAAATGATGATGATGATGATGATGATGATGAAGGCTAAAAGGTCAATCATACCCATTTTGTGATATATTAAAACTGATGACTATAAATATTAAAACTTTTCACCAAAAACAGAACGCATTAAAGCATCATGGGTTATTACGTTCTAACAGGCAACAAGGAAAAAACTTCCAAAATATGAAAGTTAATGTTTGCACAAAGACTTAGTAAAAATATTAACAAGACAAAGCGCCAAGTTTCGAGTGCGAACTTTGTTCGAAGGCTCTCGAGAATTTCCGAGGACGACCGAAGTTCCCCGAACATTGCCGAACAATGGTTCAGTAATTATAACGTGAAACAAACGGCGGAAAACATTTGACTTTTTGTTGTTACTTTTATTTAGAATTTGCGGGTTTACTTTTATTTTCTTCGTCGAGTTATGAAACCACTTCAGAGGTCAGTGTTTAAGAAATATTCGTGAACTTTTTAATTTCCAGGAAAAAGGTGCCACTTCGTGATTGTCACTTGTTGTATATTTTAATGGCGGGGTATAAGACAGGAAAATATGTAAATCATCATGAATTAATTGTAAATATCTCAGAAAAGCGTAAAGTTTTATTCACTTCGTTCTGAAAATAAATAGTCCTTATCCTGAGTAATATTACATACATCAAATTGTGTTTGTTTGTTTGTTTGTCACGTTGAGTCTGAGCCACGAAATTACGTGAAAGTTGGGAATCTGGACAGTTATGTAGGCTTATTCTTATCATGGAAAATTGACAGTTAATAATAGCGACACAAAAAATACATGTGAACAAATTCGCGAGAAAATCTAGTACCAAGAAAAAAGTTTTTTTTTTTTTAACTTGGATCACGTGTTTGAGATTTGGTAGACATTTCTATAATCATGTGTATCATCTATCTACAACCCACCCACCCACTCGTACAATACTCTTTCGATGCTGACGATTTCTTTTTCTTTTTCAATTTATTTTTCGTTTTTCCTATTTCAAATTTAGATCGTTATGGATCGGTTCAGTTGTAGATCATTCTACAATAGATCTTGGCCGCGAAAAGTTAGTTTTCGCGTACCTACTCTCGTATTTAAAGAGCTTCTTTATTTCATATTAAACATCATTATCTTAGTATCTAGAATCTGTAGAAGCTTTAAAAAGCTTAAGCTTATTATAAATAATCAATACATTATCAGTGTGGTGTCCTTTGTGAAGGAAACATATAATTGCTCACCTACTACTTTATTGTGAAAAACAAGGATTCATCATTGAGACACTTACGTGTAAGTAGAGTGTATTACAAAGCATACCCAAACATCCTATCCACATCATCACCTACCTATATTAGGACGTGTTCTAATATTGTTACAGGGTGCCTTGTATCTTTAAATTAATAAAAATTACCACTTACATCACTCGTTGTTTTCCTGCTGCTTGCTACGTACCTGAATCTCAACGTCTCACATGGATATTTAGATAATACTAAAAAAATAATTAAACATAGTGACATTAGTCACATTAAAACTTTTATCTACACCCATATCATAAAACCTCCATTGTTTAATCAAAAACCATAGGAAATGAACACCAATTTGACAACCAATTAGGAAAAACCAGTGCTGCAATGTTATTTCTTTATCGTTTTTAGTAAAGAAATGAGATTAAATTTGGAACAGCTGTCAAAATTCAAGTGGGTCTCTATTCTGGTATCCATAGATATTAAACAGTTATTGATACGAAACATCAATTCAGTATGTTTTTTTTAATATAAACCGAACGACATTTGATCTCGAGTAACATGAGAATAGAGACTTCATTTACTGATTATTTATTCATGAATAATTATTAAAAAAGAACAGTACCAGCTAACACTACAAAAAATAGATAAAAACGAAAACTAGGTTAAAATTACTTAAAATAAATTTAAAAAATCTGGTCCCCGCGGCAGGGTGCCCATCACGCAAGCTGCATTTCCACGCTGAATGGCTATGCTTAGTTTTTGTGCGAGGTAGCAGCCTGCGCGAGGGTCACCCGTGGCCTCCCTGAGGCGCTTGCTGAGCTCCCTGAAGAGCCCATGCGCGCCCGGGCCCCACGGACCTAGTGTCTCGACCCCGAAAGCGACAAAATCGTACTGGGTGCCGAGACAACTAGTGTATTTGTTTGCTTTATACCGCTCCGTAGACTCGGCCGCCGCACCCGCCCGGTGAGTGGTAGCTGGAAGATAGGTCGCGGCCAGCGTGTCGGAGCATGTAGCGTCCCACACCAGCGCACGACCCATCCTCCAGGGTATCAACGACATACCATCAGGGCGCCTGCCATCGTCACGTATGATGTGCGGCTCCGATGTCGCGGGCACATTGACGCTGACAAGCGCCCTTCTGATGATGTCATTGAGGGCGGCGTGGCGGGGGAGGCGGCCAGCACCTGAGAAGCAGGCGAGTCCGTGGTGGCCAAGGCGGTCCACGGTGGCTCCACAGGGAGCACAGCGATGGTCTACACAGACCTCAGCCCCGAGCCGGAGACCGATTCCAATGCGGAGTGTGTTTGGGTCAATGAAGGTTCCAGTATTAGGAGACGGGTAAGCTTGAAGCCAGTGACCAGACTCTGGTCTGGACACTGCCAACAACCTAGCGCGGTCTTACTTGTCTATGATTAAAAAAAAATGGTCTTGACGGAGGATCGAATTGCCGCCATGTTGGTGTTTTGCTGAACGAAAGTAGAATTGTTGTTGAATTGAATAGAAAAAGTTGTTTGTAATTTACATTTTAGTTGAAAATATGAATAGTAAGTAGTCTTCTCGGAGTGTGTGTGATGTGAAAATGCGCCGGATATCGGAAATATGCAGCCACGATTGCAACAAATAACTTGTTGCCAGAAAATATTGTTTCTGAACCCATCATGGAGGATTTATAATATGTGTGTAGATAAAGTTATGTATGCAACTCTGCATAATTTGGCCTTAAAACACACGTGCGATCTTATTATGAAACTCGCCTATCGGCTCGTTTCATGAAAACCGCACTAGTGTTTTAAGGCCTATCATTATGCAACCGTTGCATAAACTACTATTGTGAAGATATTATTAAGACTAAAATAGGCACGGCTGGTGACATTGTACAAAGAAGAGAATCTAAACTTTTGCGTATTCTTATTATTGAAATAGGTGGACACTTGTACTGTGTACAGGTGAGACTGAGGTCAAACGCAAAACCATTTTTGATAAAAAGAAAAAGTGTTATCTAAAATAATAAAGTAATATTTTGTCAAACTTGGTTTGACGTTAAAGACACATATTTTCAAGAAAATTTTGGATTTTAATACAAGTTCTCACAGTCTTGAAGTGTCGTCTGAAGAGTCACTTGTCACGCGACACTGACACCGCTCGCTGACACTTGCCATTAAAGTGTCTGACATTATTACTATCAACAAAGCTAACTACCCTTAGCGAGGAAGCTAAATAACCCAATTATTCGACTTGGAAAATAAGAGAGTTTGTCTTAATTTAGTAACGAAAATGGCGTAACGAAGCTGCATCTTAAGTTTTATCTTAACTTTAAGTTAGGCTTGTTTTGCTGAATTTTGTATAAGGCAGAAACCTGCTGGTAAAACGAAACCGCTTCAAAATACATTGAATGCGTAAACTCGCTTGGTGTATTGCATTTGACGACGCAGTTAGCCTAGTTGATAGTGACCCTGTCTCCGAAGCTAGCGGTCTGGTTTTCGATCCCCGGTAAGGGCAATTATTGTGTGATGAGCACGAATGTTTTTCCTTGAGTCCTGGATGTTTTCTATGTATTTAAGTATTTATTTATCTAAAAAGTACCTATGTATATCGTCGTCTAGTACCCATAACACAAGCCTTTAGAGCTTACTTTAGGATTATTAGATTGAATTTTGTAAAGATGGTACCTTGATTTATATATTCATTGCGCTTTAATTTTTTACAAATTGAGCTCTTGGGAGACAATAATAACATGCTGGGCCTCTGTTCGGGAACGTCCAAGCGATATTGATGCGACTCGCGAGCGAGATTATAATCCCACTCTTACGTACGATGCATAATGCGTAAGAGTGGAATGCAAATCTCACTCGCGAGTCGCAACAATATCGCTTAGACTTTATTGTGATAAATACCCTTTGAGATGTTTGAGTGTATTTTACTTAAGTCAAAAAGAAGGGAGGATTCAAGGGATTCAAGTTTAGTATATGTATTAACGTATAAAAAATAGTTTTTATTATTACTCATTTCTATACGTATTCATAATATCTTATTTATCATAGTTTTTGGCCCCACTGGCAATTGACCGACTTTTTCTATCACAACGTCCATAATATTCTTTCTCTACGATGCCGTGTATCATTAAATCTGTCATTACCATCTTCTCCGCGGATGTTGCGTTATCCGAGAAAAAACACGCGTCATTCTCTACGTGATTATCTCACGTCATTTCCATAATTTATCATTACCGTGCCTTTTTTGTGGTTATTTTTGTTGGGAATAAATATTGTGTGTTTCTGTAAGAAAGAGGAGTAGAGTATCAAAGATATTTTATTTATTTATGGGTGTAGTAGAGCGGGATCGTGTACGGTTTTAATGTAGTTGTATTGTGTTTGTGTATTTTAATTAAGAAACCTGATTAAAACCAAATCAAATTCACCAGTAAAAACCATGCTACTTAATTTTAATACTAATAATTTGCTTCACGATCAGCAATTTGGTTTTACAAAGGGTCGTTCGACAACAGATGCTGCCTCAGTGCTTATTAGGCATATCTATGAAGCATGGGAACATTCGCAAGATGCGATTGGTATTTTCTGCGACTTCTCAAAAGCATTCGATTGTGTTGAGCATGAGACACTCTTATATAAGCTTAAGCACTATGGATTATGAGTTAAAGCACTAAACCTTGTAAAATCTTATCTTAGCCAGAGGATTCAGAAAGCAGTAGTTAACAAAGTGCAGTCTTCTGGTTTACCTGTGAAGCTCGGAGTGCCCCAAGGATCTATTTTGGGCCCTTTCCTTTTCCTTGTTTATATAAACGATCTACCTAGCCTTATAAATAACAAGTGTGACATAGTTTTATTTGCTGATGATACTTCGCTGATTTTTAAAGTAAATCAACAGCAGGAAGACTATAGTCATATCAACGACACCCTGAAAGAAGTGCTTAAATGGTTTACAGCTAACAATTTGCTTCTTAATGCGAAAAAAACTAAATGTGTTAAATTTTCTTTACCTAATGTTACACAGGTAGACGCAGCCCTTACTTTAAATGGAGAAAACCTATGTCTTGTAGATCGGACAGTTTTTCTTGGGCTAACTCTTGACCGCAATTTACAATGGGGTCCATACATATCCGTTCTTGCAGACAAACTGAGCTCTGCTGCATATGCTGTAAGAAGAATTCGTCAATTTACCAATGTGGAAACAGCGCGACTTGTTTATTTTAGTTATTTTCATAGTATTATCTCTTATGGCATCCTGGTCTGGGGTAAGGCGGCTGACATCGAAACGGTCTTTATTCTACAGAAGAGAGCAGTCCGGTCCATTTACAACCTGGGCTCCCGTGATTCGTTAAAAGACCGTTTCAAACAAATTGACATCCTTACAGTAGCATCACAGTATATTTATGAGGTGATCTTGTATACGCACAAGAATACTAAAGGTTTTAAGAAAGTGTCTGAAGTCCATAATTTTAATACACATAGTAAGAATAAGCTCCTTGTTCCTAAGTTTCGCCTTAAGAAAGTAAGTAAATCTTTTTGGGGAACTGCATAAGATTCTACAACAAAGTTCCCCTAGAAGCATGGGACTTGTCTGTTAATCCATTTAAACGGTACATTAAAGATTCGCTGCTTAAGAAAGGATATTATAGAGTTGAAGATTATTTAAATGACAAAGAAGCTTGGCCAGCTCTGAGACCAAGAAACGCAACAGTGTAACCTCGTAGTTCCGGGAGTCTGTGTGTCGTTTCCTGGCGCTGTCTCCGTTTCCTATTGTGTCTTCTTAATAAACTGTTATTGACCTTTTCTTTTTGGCTTAATAGCCAATTATATTTGTATTATTAGGACATGAAATGTTATATTTCAGATTGTTTTTGATATTTGGAGACCTTACATCTCCATCTTTATACTTGACCATGGAGACTGTCTACATCTCCATGTAACTTAGATTAATCAATTTAGATGTTTTCTCTGTTTTAATATTATTCTTATTATTATGACCCTTAGAGACTTTATACATCTCTAAGGCACTTAAATTTACTTGTTCAGACGCGGAGACTATACATCTCCCTTATTAGTTGTATACTATAATTAATTTGTGCCCATTAGGTTTATTTGTTGCACTTTTTATGTTAGTTTTGGAAGTGGAAAAAAGACTTACTGCTGTGTTTCTTGCGGCGTTTCTTCTCAGCACATGTCACCTTTCGAAGCGCTGGTAGATTCAGACATGTAAAAGAGCCCGTGTGGCCTACTTGCAAAATAAATATTTTCATTTTCATAAGTTTAAATTACAATCTAAATGCAGCTGTTTAAAAAAATAACATTACACCTATTACTATACATTATGCTTATTAATTCAGCCAGTTGTTTACATGTTTTTTATTAGGTATATATTATGTTTTCTTTTAAAAAAAGGCTGCTCCTCTGCTGCACTGGGAGTGAAGAAATAGCATAGAATGCGTGCAGATGCTTATCATCCTGGCATGTCGTAAAACTCAACTAAGGGTCGATTCCTCTTCAACATGGTGGACTATCTGTATGGGCGATGGGCTGATCACCTGTCACCATACGTTTCATCATTTAATCGAACGTGGCCACAAGTAGTCTTGTGGCTCTGCCCACTCCATTAGGGATTTCGGGCGTGATGCTATGTATGTATGTATGTAAAAAAAACTTACAGCTGAATTTCGTGCGGCGCTTCTACTAGGCAGATATCACCCCCAAAACAATATTTATTTGTGAACGAGTCTGACCTGTTATTATATTTCAATCTTAACATTTTACCTTATTCATACATTGTTTCCTCATATATGATAAATGCAAATTCAGTCAAAAACAATTCGACAAGCTTTGTAATATACTTATCATTTGTATTTACAATACAAAGCAAATAAAAGGAAACGTGACGAAAACAAAACAGTTACACTCGTAACCCTGTGTCGAGCGAAATACAAAGTATCATAACCTGCCACTTACCCACTTGCGACACCCTCGAAATAAGTGCAAATAAAGGGCTCACATTCTTTTGTGTGACAACATTTCATTCCCGTGAAATGACACATTGTCGGGGAATGACACGTTGTCACGAAATTCCGGTGACAAGGTGTGGAACTATGTGTAAGGCACTTAAGGGGTAATTTTCATTTGCTATTGCTTGAAAGCATGCAATGAACAGCGATAATGTTTCATGTTACAAATGGTTATTGTACTGTTACTTTGTCATGTGAACGTTAAGTGGGGAAACTTTAACCATAAACTATGCTTTGTTTTAATTCACACTTAAGCGTTTAAGTAGTCCTATTTAGAATAGGACTTTACTTTGATTGTGTTTGTATATACATTTTATGACAGTATGGTACAAATTTTGTAAATTATTTTGTAAATATTCAATTGTTGTGCAATTTGGCCATCATTTGTAATTTTTATAACAGTGCAATATATGAATTATAATAATATTACAATGTATTACCACCCTCTAAGGGCCTAGCAAAGGTACTAGTTTTTATCATGCATATAAGGGATTTGTTACTTTTTAACTAATGCGCGGGTGCGAATGGTCGAATTAATTGAGTTTTAATTAAAGTGACGCTTCAGTGACGTTTCTGTATAGGTTGACAGCTAGTTGAAGGACATTTAACTATTTAATATCTAATCAAATGCTTAAGTGGCGTTTCTGAATTCAGCCATAAGTGACGAATTCTTTATGTGCGCAATAAAAATTAGTGTGCTACGGAGACTGACATCTATAAAAGAGATTGGGAACTATAACATGTAAAGCATGTTTGAATTGTAACCTACCAGTCATGTCTATGTCTCACTAAGTCTCACTTATAATGAAGCACATAAATCAGACCGAATTATCGTTATCACTTACCAGCGGCATTTAAAATGCATAGCCTAACCCTTAGCAAATCGCTTTATCTGCTAGGCTATAAATCTGGTAGACAGTTTGTTTGTCGACTACCCTCGCGACGGATCGGATCGTTTGTAAACAGATTGATCCGAAAACAAACAGCAATAAGTGTTGTTATGTTTTTGAAGACATCGACCGACCGGTTGGCTTACCAGTTCCATTGTTGAAGGACGCGGCTTTGATTCTCGTATCAAGTCATATTTACATTTTGTCTTGAGGTTTAATTGTTAGTGTGTCTGTGTTGTTCACCGATCCAAGCGACCGGAAATCCTACTGAGGGTCATTTAATTAATAACATGGTTCGCATGTAGGGTTGCACAAATATACGGGTAATGCAAACTCGGGTGTGCTGCGGACGGTTCAAACCGGGCTTTACAGATGAATAGATTGTAAAAACGTAAATTTTATGACTTCAGTAAGAAGTTCGTGTGCTATTACACTACTGCCCGTTGTTTTTGTACGCGGATCCTTCTTTGTCCTTTATAAATAAATCAAAGAACCACCGTTTGCCAACCGTCTCGGCGTCAACCGCTAGTCATTTCATTTCTAATTTGTCTTTATTTCCCACGCAAACAGTTCCGTTGTAAAACAAAAGAATAAAATTAAACAAAATCGGTCACAAAGTTTACAATGGCATAAAAGAAGTATTGACTCGGGCGGGTATATTTCCGAGGCGAGTGTACCTGGTCGTTTGTTTAGGCTGTTTGCGCCGACTGTACGGCCCGCCGCGTCTTGTTTTGCATTATGCCGTTGTTGTTTGTACTTCCGCTGGGGAATGATCTCGTGACGGCTAAGAGTAAATAACAAATACAATATTTAACGGTTTCTATTGGATCTGTTTATTTAATACAGGTAAGCGGATAAGAAGATTTTAATAAAGCGTTTCTGAATAGCGCAATTGATTTATTTTATTTTTAGATTTATTTCTTAATTTTTTTCTTTTCACCACTGCTGTTTGCATGTAAGAAGAAGAAGAAGAAATACGTTTTTTTTGCAAACACAGCATTTTGATTTATCGAGTTAGGTATAGGTCGCCTCATATAAAATGTATGGCTACAGCGCTCTTTTTACGTGACGCGGACATTAGGTCCTTAGTTCGTTATATGAAAAACGTTTCAAGTCTTGCTGGCAAAATTTTATGGACACCTGTGTTGACCCGGATTGCTAAATAATAAACTACTGAGGTTTCAAAATACAAAAATGCAATTACTCGTATGTTTAATTCTTTTTTGAGACACTATTATTCACAATAATATTATGCGTTAGTTTGTGAGTCTATGCGTCTGTGTAAGTAAGTATGTTTGTTACTCTTTCACGTCTCAACGGTTGGATGGGTTTTAAGGAAAATCCGAATCGAGATAGCTTATACCCTGGATTAACACATACTTTTCATCCCAATGCCACGCGAACAAAGTCCCGGGCGGGCAGTTAGCAATAAATAAAACCTTTTTACAGAAATGAGACAACGTAGATCGTTAACTCATGTTAAATCGCCGAGTCACCGTCATTACCGTGCGTGGGTGCGGTGCAGCCACGGTAATGACTCGATTTATGCGTTGTTCATTGCCCTGCAAGTGTCACAGGCAGACAGTTTTAGTAGTACATTCATCCGGTTTAAAGCGTACTATCTCTTGTAATTTTCACAGTTATCTACTATTTAGATGTACGGTCGAGGTCAAAAATATCAACACGAAAAAAATGCTCTAAAATATGTGAATACGACTTTATTGTCAAGTGGGTAAGAGTAAGAGAGGTCAGATATGTTTGCCCCGTTGGTAACGTCTTATATACATTTATGTGTTGATTATTAAAAATTTTGTATTAATTAAACTGACCTTATTATTTTTCTTACGTTAGTAGTTATTACTGGATAGAACACCTTTTTTGAGTCATTTCCTAAAGGACTTATTTCATTTGGTTACGATGCAAAATCTGGACCAATGAACCGAATTCGAGTACTTATATTATGTCGCAATATGTAAATTTGCTTTACCAAATTAGATAAATAAACGGGAAACCAAACATTACCGTACATTAAATATTAGTTAGCTTTGTCATTACCGTCAAATGTTATTTTCTCTTCAATTTAGGTTCCGTTAATAGTTTATGTTGGATTTGAATTTTAAATTTCCGCCATTTTGAATGAGTGCAGCAGCGTCCGGGATCGAAAAATCCGTGAATGTTAATGTGATCCTGCTAAATGTAAAACTATTTGCGCCTAACAGTATTTTGCGGGACCGTGACAGAGGGATCTACGCCACATGGCCTAAGTGATATGGTATATCAATGTCGCCTGCTCTTCTTGATCTTACTTTACGAAGTATACATTGAAAATAAAGTGACTTATGGCCGAATTCAGAAAGGCCACTCAAATTGAGCTTTAATTAAAGTGATGTTTCAGTGACGTTTCTGTACGGGTTGACAACTAGTTGAGGGACATTTAACTACTTAATATCTAGTCAAATGCTTAAGTGGCGTTTCTGAATCCGACCATTAAACTTTAAAAAACTGAATACATAATCGTTTTTTTTAAATTGCTGACGATTTGGTGTAATGTTACTTCTACCAGACTCAGATAATATCTATATTTCAGTACATTTATTTGACTTCACTGCAACATTTCAACATCGCTGCGTGTGTAACCAGTATGCGTAAGTTTCATTTGATATTTACATTTTGTGTTAAATCAAAAGATATTATGTATACTAGGCTCTTAAAAACTCACTGTGTTTTAATGACATTGTAGTTTTATACATATTTATTTATTGAATAATCCAGTTAACGTTATTATAATAGCTACAATAATCATTATTATACATAGGAAACACTTCTAATATACATGACAATTAAGGAATACATAGCATTGACTATTTAATTGATATTGAAACTAGTGATAAGAATTTATCAATTGAGTAAAATACTAATTAATTAATTATATAACTAAACTAATTAAAATTAGAAGTATTGAGGTTTCATTAATTTAACGACAGGATTTTTTTTTTATGAAATATAACAAGATAAATCATTTTTTTTTTTAAATCAGTTTATCGTCATGACTACTATCTAGCCTAGCCTACCTACGTATGAAGTTGGCTGGTTGGATTTTATCATTTCGCCAAACCTTCGTTTTTATCCCTGACTACAACCGTAGTCATGAGCGCGACCATGAGCATAACGTCTTGGATAAACGACACGAAGCACATAAACAGAGAATAGCCAGTTAGAGAGGCAGTAGGCACCGCGATAACTATCAAATTTTACGAACTTCGACCTAACTGCCACTGTGGCGATATTCCTGAAGTGTGTGCTTGGTTGAATCTTCGATAGTGCTTGGGAAGGTTGCAAGAAAGACAATTGAGGATTTTGAAATACTATTATCATCATCATCACCGGCCTTTATACGTCCCACTGCTGGGAACAGGCTTCTTTTATACTTAAAACTAGATCAAACAAACATGACGGCAAAATCTACTGTAAAGTAAATCTTTATTTCTAGGTCATATTCAGGAATAGGGATATAGACAGGAATGTTTGGAATTAGTTCTGACCTGCATCGGCGATCCCTGGGTCTCGATGTCTGTACGCACATCGAGACCCAGGGATCGCCGATGCAGGTCAGGCCTACTGTGATATAAATACTTAGATTTGTATAAAACTGTAGACAACATTGTTAAAACTTATATGTGTACTGTTTAGATAAAGTTATACCTCACCGAGTTTCCGGCTCTTCTCAGTAGAGGGTTGGTATCATAACGACTACATTGTCAAAACGATCAAATCATCATCAGATCCAGATCTCAGAAGGACCATCTCCGTAGAAAGCCTATAAATATCTTGGTAGCAAAACGACTGGTTCTCGAAAAGATCAAATCGTTAATGGACCATATCTCAAAAAGACCAGGTAGCAAAACGACTAGGTCGCAAAATTTTAGTATAATCAGAGCTATTTTCTGCGTAACATTTTAACATCAAAATATAATACGTACTAGCTTTTACCCACGCCTTCGCATAGATGTGTACAAACCAAAAGATTCCTATGAACTTGCACAGAAACAAATTAAGTAAGTAAGTTAATTTGCTACCTGGTCTTTTTGAGATGTGGTCAATTAAAGATGTGGGCTTTTCGAGAACCAGTCCTTTTGCTACCAAGTAATTCGGAGATATAGGCTTACTACGGAGATGTTGCTTCTGAGATCTGGACCTTATGATGATTTGGTCGTTTTAACAATGTAGTCGTTATGATACCAACCCCTGATTCTATATCTGTACCCTTAATGCTCCAATCTTGAAAAATAAAAAGTGTTTATATTTAAATATTCATACAAATTTCTCGATCACTTCGTTCCGTGACGCAACTATTGGAGCAATGTTTGACAAATGAGACGTCTAGTGACTCGACGAAAACTTTAGAAGGTCGACTTAAACTGTTGAGTTACCCAAATAAAGTAAATTGCATGTAAGTTTTGTTTACAAAGCAAAAATGACGAATTTGTTACGCTTTCTAAAAGTCATATTGACAGTTCCAAACTTTCAGTTTGTTCCTTTGTTGAATCGACAAAAGTATGACGATTACAAATAATCAACTAATAGACAGACACACTTTATCACTTCTGAACTACATTGCCATTATTGCTGGATGTTTATGGTTGTAATAGACAATGTATACAATATAAATACAACCTTTATCCATAGCACAAAGTCCAACAAAGTTACACGATCCAATCTTTGTCACGATGCATCTTTCAACACTACACAATTTATTAGACGTTACTTGCACAGGATAAAGGTCTTTATTGCACAAGTTTGAGGTACATATTTGTATGTGGATATTTTTGGTCGAGGCTCGTAACTGACCGGCGATCAAAGAGATGGTATTACGTGTGCTGGAGGCATACTCAATCGACGCAGGCGTTACAAATCTTGTTGAGAATAAATGGTAAACTGGACTAACCTACAAAGTCTTTGTACGCGCCAATCGAAGCAATCAAAAGTAATTGAAGATCTAACGTTATAGTTCGCTTGATATAAAACAAAGATTAAATGTTTACTTGTATTTTGCTTAAATAACTTAACTTGTTATAACTATTTTGCTAGGATATTGTTGCTCTTATAGGTAAATTTATAAAAAAAACATATGGAGCCTTAGTTGTATTAAAACTAAATAATATACAAAATAAACTAAGACTAAGTTAAAATTATCTATAAATAAAATATTTTTTCCAAATGAGACCCCGGCGGTACCCCGGCTAAGTGATTAACTATATCGCCAATAAAATGACGAAACCGCGAATGTGAACGTCAAACACGTTCAAAACAACGAAACATTCGCGGTTTTGGCATTTTAGCGTCGAAACAGTAAATCACCTAGCAGTTCCGAATAGAGGCCCAGGGCCTGTATTCGACATTGGCGAAACAATATCGCTAATTTTTATGCTACGATATGGTAGCTCTTATTAACTTGACGGCAAGGCTTTCGCAATTGCCAATAGAGGCCTAGTTTTCCCTTAAAACTGTTGTGAAACATTATTTAATATCAATATTAAATTACAATTATTAAGGATCCACAAAGCATCTGTTACAAATGTATACAGCATAATTATTCTTGTAAGTATTTTTATAGAAATCGGCTTCCGTCAGACCCTCTAGCATCTGAAAGAGAATCTTCCTGGAAGCCTGTCTTGTACTTATACAGTTGAATAATGTTCTTTATGGCAACTAAGTTCAGGTAATTTTGAAGCTTCGCCGTGAAAATTAACTTAAACTGCAACTCTCATTAACTTTTACCAACTTAAGTCACCGCTTACATGTCAGTTGAACTCGGGTTAAACATGACTCAGAAAAATTACTAACTTTAAAACTGATGAATCATTGCAACCCTTCATATTGCAACCTTTGATGAATTAAGTTTCTACCTGACTGTATAAATTTATGTTTTTTTTTTTTATAGTAAGAGAGGGGCAAACGATTGATTATGTATGTATGTAATTATTCAATTATTTAGTTACCACCTAGAGCAAAAAATACTGAACTGATTTTGACAAATTGTGTGTCGAACGATTCATGCAAAACACCCGGGTGATACTGGCTATTGAGACGTCATAATTCCTAGTGTGACCCGGGTATTTTGCCCAAATCATCTAACATCCGCCATATGTGTTTTCATATGACTGGAATCTTATAATGGCGGATGCTAGCAGTCTTTAATTTTTTTGTAAATTTTTTCACTCATTTCATTATTGGTATCAAATGAAAGGGCTTAACGAGAGAATACATTTATCTATTTATATATTATGTGTGAAGTAACTACCTAAATATAATTATTTCTCGCTACCCAGACTTTCCATATAAAGTTAAGACAACTAAAACTAAAAGTATGAAAATAAAAAATATTACTTATATTAAAAAAATAACCTCTTAAAACGAATGCTTACGCTTAATATCAGGCGGAGTCTAAACTAGACGAAATGCGTAACTTGGGCGCCCAGTGAGAGCAGTTGACATTATGAAAAATTACTAAGATTCTAAAAATATAAAATCAAAGTAAAAAACCGGAGAAGTGCGAGTTAAATTTGCATGGAGAGGGTTTCGTGACTATATTCCTACTTAATCGGTCCAGTCGTTTTGGAGCAAATTGGCTGTGACAGACGGAAAGAGAGACAGACAGACAGACATAAAGACACACGAGTGATCCTATAAGCGTTCCACTTTTTCCTTTTGAGGTACGGAACCCTATAAAGATGCGATTGTTTCTGTGTTAATTAATTTAAAATTAATTAAAATCCTAACGAAAACTACGGAGGTTCAATTTAAATATAAAGTAAACCAGGTTTGAATTTATCTTCTATCCAGTGATGATTAAAACAACGAGTTGTCAATTCCAACTGTAACATCTGCGCCAGCCCTATCGCCTTTTCCGAGGATATACATATTAATGTATATCAAGTCAATTACACAGCCTCAGTAAAATATGTAGGAGCTGTTTAGGGTAGCGGTCTGCCGGAGGGACTGCGCGTAGGGTTGGCGATGGAGGAAATACTGTTAGCTTCAAATAGTTGATTACGACATTCCAAAGTTGAATGAAAGAATGTTATATAGACAAGGTTTTAAGTATTAATAAGAAAAAGAAAATTAAAATAATGTGACCGAAGCTGGCACTTACAAGAGACGAGTGACGGGATTGATATGCGATGCTTGCAGTTATAAATTATTAAGACGACACTCAAATTGGTTTTTGTTACAATTGACATAAAATTTTCGGTTCTACTTTACTCAAATAATAAAAGCAAAGAAAAAAAAGTACCAAGTTTCAAGAAAGGTGTGCATGACAATATTCGACTTAGATCAGAAAAAGTAATAAGATAATTATTACTTTAAAATGTTTCTAGTTCATTTTGTTTAAGTCTTTATATATGATGTAAAATCAATGTAAGACTTGAAACGATGACTTTCTGCTGAGTTTCTTACGGCGCTTCTTCTCAGTAATGATGGTCCTGCCCGAAGAGCTTTTAGATTAGATGTGACTAGTACGAGTTAAAGGAGCCCAAACGTGGCCTATTTGCTGAATAAACGTATTTTTTTTTAAATAATTTTCCTTAGCAGAACTATACAATTTTCAGCCACTTTTGTATTTTTAGGGTTCTATACCTCAAAAGAAAAAAGGAACCCTTATAGCATCACTTGTTTGTCCGTCTGTCTGTCTGTCTGTCTGCCTGTCTGTCAAGACCTTTTTCTCAGGAACGCGTAGAGGTCTCAAGTTGAAATTAATATCAAATACTCAGGTGTGCAATCTCCTGAAGCTGTGAAAAAATCAACCTTCTAAGTCACCGCAATCAAAAGATATGGCCGTTTATGTCACATATTTTGATATTTTCAAGGGAATCCAAAGGGAATCAAAACCTATAGGGTACTTCCTGTTGACCTAGAATCATGAAATTTGGCAAGAAATAGTGTCTTACAGCACAAATTAAGGAAAAAGTCCGAAAACTGTAAATTTGTAGTTACATCACATAAAACATAGTTTACTATTAACATCGTTTTTAAGTTCCACTGTATTACTAATCAATATGGACTCCGTCTAAAAAAAATAAAAAAAAATACCACCACTTATAAAATTGTTAAACGGAATAACCTTTGCAAGGTCGTATCACACTCTACGATTGCACGGAGAAGGAGCTTGCGACAGTTATTTTATGTCTTATTTGATAGGTAGGTTGTAAATGGTTACCCCGTTGTTAAAAGCTATTTTTTTAGTTTTTTAGGTTCCTTACATACAAGGTATTGTTTCTTTTTCAAAGGTATGAAGGAACCTTCGGCGCGCGGGTCAGACTCGCACTTAACCGGTTTTTTTATCAGTGAAAATTTTCTCTATTTTGGTATAAATAACTATTATTGCCGTTTCCCCAGTGCCATCAATAAAAACCAATCACGATCAAAACAAATCCAAAATCTTTTAATTAAATTCCGTACATCTGCCATCCTTGCCGTCACCGGATATTACTCCCGCGTCCTACTTACGTACCGACAGACGGACTAAAAGCTGCTTTACCGTCACTATACACTTATAAAATGCTTTACTCTGGCACCCTTAAACGTATACACATAGGGTTTAACGTGAGTCTTCTCTGCGGTAACTATAGGTAAGTTTGGTGCGAAATTAGTCTTTGTTTCATCGGCTTATGTACCGGAGATGCATTAAGACGGGAAGTACACAGTTTTGGTCCATGTATAAACATCGCACTGCAGCGCGGTAACCTAGTGGTTTGACGCGCGGCCTCCGAGCAGAGGGTCGTGGGTTTAAATCCCGGCTCAACTTTCGTGAGACATTATTCCCAGAAATGATACGACATGTTTCGGACTCGTAAAGTGTCGTTCTTTAGAGGTTGAGTTCACGGTCAAAGCAACCCACTTACTGCCCGGCACGCTGGGCCCGATCTGAGGGCGCGGGGGCGGGGGGCTGCACCGGCGTTGCTGATGTACCTGGCTAGTCGTTGTTGGTGGTGAACGGCAGCAAACATGCCGAGCTCACGGTGTCCACAAGAATGTCGACACGTCTATTATTATCATTATTCCGAATTGGTGGGATAACGGGCTTCCACGCTGGTGGCAATACCCACCCAATATCTCGGTCCCGGTGTCGGACCATTTCTGATAATAAATCGTGAGTAAAGCCATGTTTATTTCAAGTCTGCATAATTGAAATTTATTTTTAGCTTGAAAATTTCGGTGAAGGAAGACGTTTGCAATCTGCGCAGTAATTCAAAGCTATGTAAGTAAGTAAGTAAGTAAGTAAGTAATGATTTATTGAGAAACAATGTACAAGATTACATTATATACAGGCATTGTCCAGTGGATCCCATACTTGGCTGAGCCTGTATCTTGGGACCCGCTTTTGAGTCGGTTTACAGAGTATGTGAGTGCAAGGTTGAACTTAAAAGAGACAAACAATAAATATCTAAGCAAAAAATAATGAACAAAATATTACATAATTACATTTCAGATGAGCGTCACACAGCAAAGTCGAAATTATAATTGAAGTTAAAAATATTGTTGACAAGCTAATAAAATTGCATAAGGTTCATCCAAAAAGTGTGAGATCATGGTACGAGATAATGTATGTGTAGTGAAAAGAGTTTGGGCGTGAGTGCTAGCGTGTGTGTGTGTGTGTGTGTGTGTGTGTGTGTGTGTGTGTGTGTGTGTGTGCGTGTGTGTGTGTGCGTGTGTGTGCGTGCGTGTGCGTGCGTGCGTGCGTGCGTGCGCGTGCGTGCGTGCGTGCGTGCGTGCGTGCGTGCGTGCGTGCGTGCGTGCCTGCGTGCGTGCGTGCGTGCGTGCGTGCGTGCGTGCGTGCGTGCGTGCGTGCGTGCGTGCGTGCGTGCGTGCGTGCGTGCGTGCGTGCGTGCGTGCGTGCGTGCGTGCGTGCGTGCGTGCGTGCGTGCGTGCGTGCGTGCGTGCGTGCGTGCGTGCGTGCGTGCGTGCGTGCGTGCGTGCGTGCGTGCGTGCGTGCGTGCGTGCGTGCGTGCGTGCGTGCGTGCGTGCGTGCGTGCGTGTGTGTGTGTGTGTGTGCGAAGTTGCAGAAGAGAGACTCCCTTGCTCATGGGTGTAGAATGTCTTCTGTACCAGAATATGACAGAGTCGCAAGCCATTTCCTGAGAGTATTTTTTATCTCGTAGGTAGAGCAGTGTTTTATGGCACACGATTTGCAAACAACATTATAGATGTACGGGTGAGCAAAAGATGGAGATCGTTTAGCGACAGCTGATTTAAATGCGCTTCTATTCGGGAACGCTAAGTGATGTTGTAGCGACTCGTAAGCCAGATTTCTCATCGCACTCTTCCGCACGACGCGTAATGCGTAAGAGCGAGATGAGAAATCTCGCTCGCGAATCGCTATAGAATCACTTAGCGTTCCCGAATAGAGGCGCTGTTTCTCTGTAAAGAGTGTTCGTGGGAAAACGGAAAGGTTTACGTAACATTACTTTAATGACTGCCCGTCGCGCGCGTTTCAGCTCTATAATAAAAGTCTTGCCAGCGCCGCCCCAAACCGAAATGCAATATTGTGTAATGGATTGACACAACGCTTTATACACCATGTGAAGTACATCCATAGGCAAACAGTCGCGCAGCCGCTTCATTATGTATATTACTTTCCGTACTTTCTTAGCAGCACTATGTATATGTTCTTTAAAGGAAAGGTGTTCGTTCATCCACGAGTAGGCCCAGATACTTGACATAGTGCATCTTTTTATAGTATCACAGGAGCACAAAGAAAGGTTCGTGCCGCACGTGTGCATTTTTAGCGAATGATACTACCGTTTTTGAGAAAGCTAAGTATTGGGTCTTATCCACGTTTAAAGTTAGCAGATTGCTATCGAGCCAATTCGCTACCCTGGATAAACCTCCTTCCGCAAGACGATATGTGTCCTCCTAAGTATTGGCATTAAATAAGATATCAGTATCGTCTGCGTAGCAAATAATGTCAGAGTTCGGAAAAGAAAGCTGAAGAAGGTCATTGATGTACACAGTATAAAGCGTGGGGCCGAGAATACTGCCCTGTGGAACACCGAAAGAAATTGGCAATTGAGAACTGACCGACTCCCCGATCTTTACGACTTGCTTTCGGTTAGTTAGGTAACCGGAGAACCATTTTAGAGAAGTGCCTCGTATACCAATTGCCTCTAGTTTTCTCAGAAGTATACTGATTGATACGGTATCGAAGGCCTTCGCAAGATCTAAGAATTCACCTAAACAGCGTTTACCAGCATCCACATGATTAGAGATTAAATTTGTGAGAAGAGCAGCATCCTCTGTTGACTTACCTGGTCTAAAACCAAACTGGTGCTCTGAGACGAGTAAGTTATTTTCTAAATAATTTGTGAGACGATTATTTACTAGCTTTTCCAAAATCTTTGAGAAAACACATAACAAGGAGATTGGGCTATAATTGGCTGGAGAATCCTTCGGTCCGCTTTTATATATTGGTGATACCGTGGCCAGCCTCCAACAGTCAGGAAAGCAACCATACTCGAGACTGAGGTTACAAATGTAAGTTAGAGGCACAATTATGGCCTTTGATTAGTGGCGGCTTACATCCGTCGTAGCCAGGCACACTATCAGACCTGAGTAGCCGGATTATTTTATCGACTTCGAAAACATTCGTCGGTTGCATAAAAAAGGAATTTAGTACAGTCTTAGTCGGAGTGAATTTAGCAGCAGTTTCAGAAAGCTTTGAAAATATGCTATCAGCAAGTTTTTCACCCACAGTTGAAAAATGCTGATTGCATCTGTCGAGCGATTCTTGGACTGAGTTTTCGATTTTTGTGAGCTGAGTCGAATCGCTTCCTTTACTTTGGGTCTGAGAGATTGTTTTAATTGTGTTCCATAATTTTCTTGGCTTGTCATTGTTATCGTTAATTAGGTTTCTGTGTGAAGTCTCCAATCCGCACTGGAATCGCGTGGCGTCTACTGCCGCGTCCCTCTCACTATAGGGGGAGACCGGTGTGATTCTTTTAAATAACAATTCGGTCATGAGCTCGCCGGCGAGCCTAACTCGACCTGTCAGTGCGTATAACCAACATGTTCCTACGTGTCTTCCACCATGGTCGTATTTCGATGCAGATGGCCACGGACGTAGGTACGTAACTCCGTATAAAGACTGTGAGCGCGCGGGTCAATACGATTGTTGTATGAAATGAGAAATGACATTAGCGACGAGATTTGTTAGCGAATAACCTAGCAGTTATGGGACATGATGAAAATCGTGGCGATGTTAAATTATAATAATTTAGTCGAAAGTCAAAAGTCAAAATATCTTTATTCAATTTAGGCTTTTACAAGCTCTTATTAAGATAAAGGAATGAATCTACCACCGGTTCGGAAAAGAAACTCGGTGAGGTATCAATTTTTCAAAACAGTACACATAAGTTCACAATGATGTCTACAGTTTTATACAAATCTAAGTATATACCACAGTAGGTACGCCCATAGAGACACAAGGATCGCCGGTGCAGGTCAGGGTTGAAGCCAAGCGTCCCTGTCTATAACGTAGTCTTTTACTGTGAATTATTCCCTAGAAATAAGAATTCGCTTTACAATAGATTTGAACATTGTGTCTGGAATTGGATTAGGAATTTGGAAGACCAAATAAATAAAAAGTTAGCGGTGGCTTAATACGGACAACATGTATGTAGCATATTTGACGGCCACAAATCAGCATACGCATTACGCGTCGTGCGGAAGAGTGGGATGAGAAATCTCGCTCACGAGTCGCTACAGAATCACTTAGCGTTCCCGAATAGAGGCGCTGCGCGAGCGCGATTTCTCATCTCTCTCTTCCGCACGATGCGTAATGCGTAAGAGTGAGATGCTAGTCTCGCTCGCAGGTCGCTACAGTATCACTTAGACGTTCCCGAATAGACGCCCTGTTGAGTGTTTGGTATCATTTAATTCAATTCCAACTCAGTTTAAAATTGCTGTTAAAGATTCAAAGCTACTTTAGGTTTTCATCAAAAAGTAAGTACTTACGTATTTTAAAGGAATACAAATAAGTACTTTTCTACACTTCTACACTTTTGTAGTCATCTACTTATAACATTCGTTTTGAACGTAGGTATAATAGTTTCGTAAGTCACGAACCGTTTTTAAAAAGATCTCATCTTTTTCTATTCAAAACGATATTTATTTAAAACTAAATATTTCTTATAAATATTATTAAATACTGACAGATATACACAGAAGATAATAATAAAGAAATAAAGAACATAAGAAAAAAAAATTTTACAATACGCTACGCAAGTGCTACGCCGTAGCTCCGTAGGCGAATTGCTACGAATATATTCGTCAACTCAACAATCATTATCAAAGCTTAGCGCTTACCCGTAATCGTTTCATTGAATTATTCGAGCATTAACTTATTCTGATTTGCTGAATAAACTAAATTATCCCTCAAATCGAATACTACCTTATATGAGGTATACTAGAGTTCACATTTCAATGGATGGTTAAGTTTAAAGCTAAATTGAAAGATCTTAACATCGCATTTCTAAAAGCGTATTAACTTTCTAAATGCAAATAGAATGCACATTTTAGAGCCAGCCTTTACAGATTTAATGGTCAGCATACTTGTGTTAAATAGTGTATTTATTTAGGCTATCGAATCGATGGACCAATAATAACTTTACCGGGTTATATCATTTGTAAATACATAAATAATAATTGTGAGATTAATAAAATTGTATTATTTCAAATCATAATTGCAAATACAACAAGCCATTATGATGTTATCTCTGTTAAAATTGTTCAAATATACGGCAATGAATTTCAATTTATTGTTGAGTAAAAAATCCAAATTGCGCCCAAAATATATATTTTATTTCCCAACATATGCCTGTGAACATTACATTTTTACTATCTCTCTTTAAACATACACTTTAGCAACCAACATTCATTTAACCAAATAATAGTCATTATTCGAACTTGTATGATTCACCAAAGTATGCGTCAAACTTTTATCAAGTACACTTGCACGTAACGCACTTTTTAGTGCAAAAAACAAGCGAAGCGCGCCTCCGACTCGATCGCGGTCAAGTGCTGCCAATCGACTCACTCACTCAGTGCTTTGTCACCGATGCACTTACGATCTGTGAATGGCTATTGTGCATGTGGGGCGGTCGGTGACCGCTATGGAGCTAGTTATGGTAGGAAACATGTGAATAGTCATTTGAAATGGCATGAAAAGTGTTACCGCAAACATTTAGTTAGGTTTGGTAAGTAAAGACGTTTTGGTCCTTCGAAACCGTATACACAAGTTGGTTGTTACCGTGAATAAATCTGATATTTATTCGATTTCACAAACAAGAATAAAACTATGTAGTAGGCAAATTTAATAAACAAAAGTGTGTGTAAAGTATACTCTTAGTAATGAATTTCCTTTTGCCCGTACACACTGGATAAAATGTATGCTTTACGTTTCTCTTCAAAAAATGTAAATTATTAAAATCTCAAGATAAAGCAAATAATCTAAAATCAGGATCCGTAAAGTTAAATAACAGAGCTATTGCTTTTAATCTAGCCAGCTGAATAAAACATCTCGGTCTAAATTTATTATAGTCCCCGGGCACTTATCGAGTTTTTGTACCCTCCATAGTTACTTTTTCCACAGAATTGAAACACCAAAATTTGCAACTTAATTGCGTAGCGCGAAATACCCGTCTAGACGATATAACTGAGTGATAAAGTATTTAACAATACAATAAACTTTTACGCCACCAACAAAACCGAAAGCGCGGGTGCTGAATTTTTTAAAGCGTCGAGAAGCGTCTCCATTAAGCAGCCAGAACGTGAGCATGCGTGCATTCCTGTATGGAATACATTATCTAAAATCTGTTCGCCGAGAGTTGATAAATATTATGATTTCGTTTCGAAATAGCGACTGTCGCTTACCTATCGCATACTGTATGACGGACGTCGCTTATCGCCGCGCACACTGAGTTTTGTGGTACGAGGCACGCAGTTGTTGTCAAGCTCCGCGCCGCGCCGGGCGGGTGAGCGCGCGCACGCGGCGGCAATAATTGCCATTTCGTTCTGGAATACGCTTCGAGTGTGTCGTTTGGGTGTTCGTGTGTTGTTTTAGAGGAAGCAATTGAACTTTTCATAATAAACGTCACTGACCCTGATTCTTCCTCCGACTCTGAGACTTCGTCATGGTTATCGTCCGATGATATGCGAGCAATGGGACATATACAGGCTATTCAATAATAATATTCTATGAAATAAAAAATAGTTTTTCCCTTTAATTTTTTATTATCATCGCTAAAATAATTAGCGGACTGCTATTTGTAATGAGTTAAGAAGCCCTGATTTTTAAGAGCAATACAAATAACATTTAGATGATTAAGATTTATTTTAACAATGGCGCGTGAAGAACCTCATGTGGCGCTAGAGTCAAGTATCTCTTCTGTGCCTTCATCGTCTGCGGGCTTGTTTCGTAAAGTAATTAATTGGACCCTTCGACAAAGGGTTCGATCGGAGGAAAAAGTTTATTTGCAAATGTAATTAAAGGTTTCCTCGGTTAAATTGTTTATTGTTTATTTTTTGCTTCGTTTCTGCAGCAGCTGCGGAAAAACCGTGGACTATCTATGGAATATAATTTTAGAAACCCGGGGCCTGTTTTTTATCATTAAGGGTTTATTTGATCATAATTATCTTAAAAATCGTATTGCGGATATTGACCACCAACTGCTGATAACACTCCGTCTGTTACTAGATAATTGTAATAGAATATTTATTTTTATTATGTAATAAATAAATTAAGTAGTAAGAACCTAAATTGGTAAATATATCTCAGTGTCAGCAAATAAAAAGGGATTTTGAAATCAATTTACTAATAATAACTACGGGAAACAAGATAATCGGCTTAGGTAATTAGAATAAATCAGATTCGCGCATACTTAGGGTTTCATTGTCGAATAAGTCTCTAATACATACTGTCGAGCCAATAAGTTAGACCTTAATCCATCTAAATGTTTTGCTTTAACCTTCTCACGGCAATCTACTCCGATTTATACTATTTACAAACTCAAGGATCAAGTTCTATGCAAAGTTCCTTGCATGAGAGATTTAGGTGTTTTACATGATGCAAAGTTGCTTTTCGGCGACCATATCGATGTCGATTCATCATACCATCTTAGGACTAATTAATCGAACGTGGCCACAAGTGGTCTTGTGGCTCTGCCCACCCCATTAGGGATTTCGGGCGTGATGGTATGTATGTATGTATGTATATCGATGTTATCATTACGAGTGCTACTAAGTCTGTAATATCCAGGACTAGCTCAGTTATTTTTGTTAAGAGACCCTCAGGCGTGGATTTGGTTTCCTGGTTTGACTGGACCTAATTTATAGAAAATGAGCGCCAGGTACTAGTCAAAGTAATGATTCAAGTAAGGTGAAGTCAAATGAAAATTAGGTCATGTGTTACATGTTTTAATGTCTTCTATTATCTTCGATTAACACAGTCACATTTCCTACTTTGCCAGTCTGATGTCTCTGATGTTTAAGGAATTAGTTATTTTTGAAAAGTCACTGCGGAGTTCCACTTTTAAAAAGTAATTATATGAAAAATGTACCTTAGTCACAGCCGCCAGGGAAAGCAAATACAAAACACACACTTCCTGAAGATGAGGCCAGGCAGTCAGCACATAACATAGAATTAGCTGCGAGCTCCTCCGAAGCCTATCCGTTAAACGCAGTACGTGTATATGTTGATCACGGCGAGGGAGTATCTACAGCTGACCTGGGAGTTCTGCATTTCCTCTCTAGTAGCTATAAACTAAGTAATTCCTTAGGACTTTACATTTAAACCGGATACTTAGACTGGATCCTTGAACTGGGTCCTTGAACTGGATCCTTGAACTAGATCCTTGAACCCTAAAACCAAAACAAAATCGTTAATAAAGCGAATAACATTAAATTATCTAACGGAGAGGATGCGTCAGATCTTCATGAGATACCTACCATTGGAATGGGGTAAAATTGTATGTTTTAAATTAGTATGACATGCCGACATGGCAATGCGCCAGTGAGGTGTGAGGTGGAGGATTACGGCTACATCTCCTGAAATATGACCACATATATAAAGAAAACAGAACATCACCGTGGATAAACGCAAGAAGTGCTCCTTTCCAAGACTTATTGTAGCCCAATGCAGCTATTTGAGACTGAAAACTTACAGGAGTATTATTTAAATCCAACAAATTACCAAATTTGTTCACATGGTTGCTTCTATACGAACACAGATATTAGCCGCAATGACAAAATGGCGTCCGTATGGCTACTCGACCAATCAGAGACCTGGCGCCTCATTCGGGAACGCTAAGTGATTCTGTAGCGACTCGTAAGCCAGATTTCTCATTCCACTCTTCCGCACGACGCCAAATGCGTAAGAGCGAGATGAGAGATCTGGCTTACGAGTCGCTACAGAATCACTTAGCCTGCCCGAATGAGGCGCCAGCGCTAGTGATTCGCAACAAAAATAGTGACGTGCGCCGCTTTTATGAATCGGAACATAAGAGTCAAAAGTGTTACAGTATCGTCTTAGCTGGTTTAAATTATTTTATTTTAAATTATAAAATAATTTAAAATAAAATAATTAACTCACAAGTCAACTGCCAAAAGTTACACCACCAACATCTTTACAAATCTGCAAATAAAGAAACAAATCTCAAATGGTAGACAATCAGAGATGAAAAATGAAGCTCAAGGACATCTTTTAAGCTTGATGACTTAAGTTTCTTAAACTATGGACATATGAACCTAAAATAATAACTGTTGTGTTGCAGTATGGAACCTATATTCTATACTAGATACACATCTTCAAGTGTTCACCACTTAGAATAGAATAGAAGAATAGAATAGATATTTATTGTCACACAACATACAACCAAACCCAAATACATAAAAACATTAACATAATTACATTTATAAACTAAATCTTAGGTATAGAGTAAAAAGGAAAATAAATAAATCTTGTATGACAAAAGGAGCGGTCTCAGCGTATGCCGCCAGTGCGAGATCTGCGCGGCGCTGGTTTTCAGCCCGCCCCCTTCCACACAGAACAGAATTAAACAATATAAATATGGAGAGTAGACTTATAACTAAAACTACAGCATACAAGGCATAAGTGTGGTACACTCCGACAAAATCCAAAGCGAAGTCCCTGAAATAAATATGTAACAAAGACTCCCCAGGGCTTACATTTAGGACACGAAACGAAAAGGTATCCTAATCTCAACTTATTTATAACATTTAGTTTCTTAACTTTAAAAGAAAATGCATTTCTGTACTAGATTATTTTTTAAGAAATTAAACTGCTTTAGTAATATCTAACTGAAGCTACAAAATACTAAAGTTACCTCTATATCTTAAATATTTTAATTTATGAATATAGATACTAAATAATAAGTTTTGCTTACTAAGTGCACTACTAAGGGACAAGGACAAGTTATACCTAACTAGCAAAGTAAACACAACTTATTTTTAAATCAGTAGGGATAACACCAGGTATCCCCAATGACACTGGAAAAATGGTAGTTAATCTAATGGTGCATAGCACAAGTTACAATTAATGGACAAACACAAGTTATTGTTAAGAGGTGGCCACCTATTATGCTAAACGAAATTAAAATATTTAACAGTACTCTACATTAACATAGAACCATTAAATTAGGTCACAGGAGGAGAGTCACCTGGACGAACTAAATCCTTGGCATGAAATCGACCTAAATCTTTACCAGCCATTGACTTTAAAGTATAAACAAGTGGAGAGTGTTTGATGTGAATCACACACTTTTCATATTTTGGGGACAATTTAGCTGAAAAATACTTTGCCGCGTTGGATAACGGATAGCACTTTTTATAGACTATTTGTCCTACTTGAAAATCAGCAGGGCGTTTGCGCACATTATAATATTTTGCATTTCGCTCATGAGACATTTTTAGAGAATGTCGAACCTTATTAAATATTTCTTTTAATTCTTTTAAGTTATCAGCAAAAGAGTAATTGCTATCGTGTGATATAGAATCGCGAGATATAATCTCTTCAGAATTATAGATTGTACCATCGATGACCATTTCCCTGCCATGCATTAAAAAGAAAGGGGTTTTAGTACGTTCGTGTACAGAAGTGTTTAAGGCACATTGGATTTCAGCTACGTTCTTGTCCCAATTTCTGTGGTCAGAACGCACATATGATGCTATGGTCCTTACTATCTCTCGGTTCACCCTTTCGGTTGCATTTGTTTGGGGATGGTATCTAGGATTGTAAAATAAGTGTGGAATACAAAATTTTGATATTAATACTCGAAATTCTTTTGAAATAAATTGTGGACCATTATCTACAAATAGAAATTTTGGAGTCCCATGTACAAGAAATACATTTTTTTTAAACATTTTACAATGTTTTTTGATATAATAGTTCGCAAAGGAAATAATATTACGTACTTGGAAAAGTAATCCGTACATAAAAACAAGTATTGGTTTCTATTATACGAAAGGGGGAAAAGGACCTAGAATATCACAAGACAGACCTTCACCAGGCCTAGAAATTTGACGAGGATTTCTCATCAGACCGGCTGGAGCTAAATTTACAGGCTTGTAAGTCTTGCATATTTCACAAGCGTCCACATAATCCTTCACATCTAGGAAAAGAGTGGGCCAATAGTAAAACGTAGCTATTCTTTTATGTGTCTTAGCCACTCCAAAATGTCCGGCAGTTACATCGTCGTGACGCTGCTGCAAAATATTATGTCTGTGTTCATATGGAATCACTTGTTTCCAGTCGAATTGGGCACTTAAGTTATATTTATTTTTAGAAAGTCTAAATAGTTTATTATTTTCTATTTTGTAGTTAGGATAAAGCGTTGGATGAAGTTCACAGTTCTTATATAAATCCAAATACCAAGGGTCTGTGATATTATCAAGTATAGTTATAGAATCAATTTTAATCCGCGACAGCGCGTCTGGAATCACGTGATCTCGCCCTCGCCGATGAATTACCTCGAACTCGAATTGGCTGAGCCGGCAGGACCAACGATTTAATCGACCTGATGGATTTTTCAAATTAGTAAACCATACTAAGGAAGCGTGGTCGGTTACAATGAAGCACTTTCTCCCATCTACATACCCACGAAACTGTTCGAGGGCATAGATAACGGCGAGGAGCTCACGCTCGGTAGCTGAATAATGGGTCTCTGGTTTGTTCAAAGTCCGACTGATATAAGCTATTGGATGGTCAAGGTCATCCACTTTTTGGGTCAAGACCGCACCGATCGCAAAAGAAGAAGCATCTGTATGAATATAAAAATCTTTTGAAAAGTCAGGGCAGCGTAGAATATGCGCTGATACAAGAGCTGTTTTAAGTTTATTAAAAGCATCATTAGCTTCCTCTGACCACACGTACTCTACTTTTTTGCTCGTTAAACGAGTCAAGGGTCGCGCTACCTTTGAAAAATCTTTAATAAATCGGCGGTGCCAACCAGCTACGCCTAGGAAACGTTTTATTTCTTTAGAATCTTTCGGCAGAGGAAAATTAAGAATGACATCAATTTTCGCCGGGTCTGTACGCAAACCATAGCGATCCACCACATATCCTAGGTACCTAAGCTCTGATCGACAAAATAAAGATTTTTTTACATTTATAGTGAGGTTAGCCATTTTTAATATTTCGAAAACTGCATTTAAGAGTCGTACATATTCATCAAAGTCACTACAGTACAGATTATTATATCATCCACGAAACAGAAGACCCTATTGTCAAACTCTGCCATGAACAGGCTATCCATTAGCCTTTGCATTGTAGCTGAAGCTCCAACGAGACCAAAGCACATTCTTTTATAATGGAAAAGACCACGTCCAGGGACAGTAAAAGCAGTTCGCTCTCTAGAATCATTATCTTTTAATGGAATTTGGTGATAAGCGGCGCTAAGATCGATTGAAGTTAGGTACTTAGCATCTCGCAGATTGTCAACAATATAATATATGTAAGGTAAAGGATAGGCGTCAGCCTTTGAAACAGAATTAACCTTTCGGCTGTCTAGACAGAGTCGTAGTTCTCCATTTGCCTTCGCAACCATAACCACTGGTGAGTTCCAGGGTGAACGAGATGGTTCTACTATACCTACCGACAACATACGATCCAGTTCCTTTTCCAAAGCTGACTGACGCTCTGGACTCAAACGATAATATTTCTGTTTTATAGGTGGGCAATTGCCTGTATTTATTTCATGACTAATTAGAGAAGTTAGGCCTAAACCAACCTTGTCTGTGTTGTTTTTTTTTTTTCTTTATGAAGATAGATGAGCATTTGACCTCTATCTCACCTGATGGAAAGTGATGATGAGGTCGACGATGGAGCATGCACACCTAGATAATGCCTATTCACTCTCTCCTTGAAAAGTTGTAGCGTTCTGGGAACAAGTCTGCAGGCAGGGAATTCCAGTCCTTAAATCCAAAGTCAATTTGCTATAATCGGCTCGCTTTGTTGGTAATTTGTACGATCGTTTAAATCGATTTATCGGCCGTGCTGGGGGGCCCCTTTGTAGAAGAATTGACATGTTCACGCTTACGGTGCACTATGTTTGAAATATTTTGCATTAAGAATATAAAAGGATTTTCTTTGGTTGACAGGCTTTTGGAGTAGGGGGCCTGTTAATGTTTGTAGAACAGAATAGACATTATTTGCTTCTCGTTAAGTCGCCGGTAGAAGCTAAGGAACTGAGTGGTAACAAACATACTCATACCACGTTTCGTTTTTATAATATTAGTAGGAGAGTAGTGGGATAGGGTTAGTTGGATTAAGCCGTGTTTATAATACTTGATTTGTTGCACTGGCTGCCTGATCTTGATTATTGTTTATTGTTTATTGTATAAAGGTAACAGTACATGGTGCAGAGGTTACTCTGAGCTCTGAGCTAGGATGCCCTGTGTTACAGAGCTCAGTTTGAACAGCATGTTAAGTATAAATATAGGACATAGTTCGTACAGAGTGTTGAAAGTGTATTACAATACTAAAATAAGATTATGTTTGGAAAAAGCAATCAACAAGTAAAATTAATAAATCAGGGGACAATCTTTACCGACCTAGTCCCAACCTAAGTTCTAAAGGCTAGTATTATGGGGACTAGACGATGATATACATAAATACATAGATAAATAAATACTTAAATACATACAAAATATCCACGACTCAAGAACAAACGCTTTATATATTGGTTTTACGATATCAATGAAATTTCTCATACTGTGTCATTCCATGCATTGTAATCTGTAACATAATATTAAGTAACTAAAAACTTCACATATAACCTTGACCTTGAACCCATTAGGAAGATACTGCATACAATATTAAATTTTAAGCTCAAAATTCCACGTCCGAAATCTTCCCGGATCGTTAAGGCGCAACCACACGAGGGTCAAAGAACAAAGGCTTCCGCGCTGCCCGGAGATTGCTGCGAACGCGCTCGAGCGTGTGGGAGGTGCTTTGTAGTTTGTGGGGTGATCAAAAAGTGAAGTTTAGCTTGAAATTTTGAGTCAAAAATGCATGTGACTGTATTCGAATGTGCGGCGAGGAGCAAGACAATGGCAGCAGTTAAAATGTCCAAAGATTATGAAGATATTATATATGACTTCACATTTTTGTTTTTTTACTAGATAAAAATCAAGCTCTTGTTAACCTTCAACCTTGGCATACTTGACTGAGATAGAAACATTATCTGAAAGTTCTATTTGTGTTATTTTGGAGACTATAAGTAAAAATACAATGGTTTATTTGACATCGAAAACACTTTTAGAGTAAAGAAATATTTAGGAAAACGTAATTTTTAGGATTCCGTAACTCAAAAGGAAAAAATCGGAACCCTTATAGGATCACTCGTGTGTCTGTCTGTCTGTCTGTCTTTCTGTCTATCTGTCTGTCTGTCCGTCAGTCATAATTTCGGTCAATTTTCTTCGAAACTACTAGACCGATTAAGTTGAAATTTGGTACACATAAGTATTATGTAGTCAGTGACCGCAACCAATAGGGCCACTTTTGGGGCGTAAACAATAAAAAAACAAATAAATAGTTTGTAAGGTATTTAGGAAAATAGGCGAAAATTGATCTCAGAAACTACTGGGCCTACAATTTTGAAAAAAATACAGAAAATAGTTCTTCTTTACCTATAGATTACAGGAAAACCTATAAGAAGTCTATGGTATTTAAAGTACAGGAAATTTCAGATAATCATTGTACGGAACGGAACCCTCTCCACGTGACTTTAACTCAAACTTGTCCAGTAGTTTCGGAGAAAATTGTCTGTGACAGAAGGACAGACAGACAGACACACGAGTGATCCTATAAGGGTTCCGGTTTTTCCTTTTGAGGTACGGAAGCCTAAAAAGCAGCATTGACATTATGTCTAGTTTTGTAATATTATTTACTTGAGGAAAAAAGTGCGATGTTATGCGAAATAAAGAATTTATATTTCTATTATGTTCTATTTTAATAACAAAAATGGAATTCCTCCATCTTGTAACGTACTCCAAGTCACGCTGCGTCTTGTCTATCACTCGACTGAGCACCGTCACACACATGAGCAAATCACAGCTAATGCGCGCGCGCGGCTTCCTGTCGCGTTTAATTAAATTCCTTCTAGCGCGCCTGCTGCCTTTGTTTCTTGTGTTTTGTATTTCTTTGTGATTCTCTCAAATATTAGGTCGTGTAGTTAGTACAGTAAAATAACTATCTGACTATCATCGTTTGCTTTTAATCAAACAAAACAGCGACATTCACAATTTTAACACTAGGAATAAAGATAAACTTTTAGTTCCGCGTTACCGTCTCCGTAAGGTGAGCACGTCGTTCGCGGGGAACTGTATACGCTTCTACAATAAGATACCTACTGATATTGTCAATATACCGTTTAACAAGTCTAAATCTTACATTAAGCGCTACTTGTTGAGCAAGGCATATTATACTGTAAATGATTTCTTAGATGACAACAATGCCTTTAAGTAAAATGTATACTTATATGAAATACCGTGTATATTCATGTATAATTGTTTTGTTAATAAGATTATTGTATATGTACCTATATCGCACATTCTAATTTTTTATCATGTGAGCCCACTGTGACATCTCTCGTCGGACGGCTACTCGTATCTGCGTTGATTTATTTCATTCTTGTCCAGCAGCGTGAGCATGTCATGCTCGCTCAAAGGTCTTTGCTTACGGCGGCGTCGTTGATCGGTTCGCCACCTTCCTTAAAACATGGTTGAGGGAGATGATGGCTGAGATACGCGTCATACTCGTGAACGGGTGCTGTCTGTGGGGTCCGGACGGTTCATGCTCGCAAGGATCATTTAAATTGGTTAGTGTTTCATTTATTAGTTTTGTGCGATATCTGAACCTGACTAGAGAGACTTCATAGTGTTCTCTATACTATATTTGATAGTTTTCATATTCGTATATTTGTATTGTTAGGACATGAAATATTATATTTCAATTTTTTTCTTTTGATATTTGGAGACCTTACATCTCCATCTTTATACTTGACCGTGGAGACTGTCTACACCTCCATTTAACCTAGATTAATCGATTTAGATGTTTCTTTGCTTCAATTATTATTTTTATTATTATGACCCTTAGAGACTTTATACATCTCTAAGTCACTTAACTTTTCCAGACGCGGAGACTATACATCTCCCTTATTAGTTATTTATTATAATTAATTTGTACCCATTAGGTTTTTATGTTGCATATTTTGTTTTAGTTTTTAGATAAAACTGTACTGCCAAAGTTGAAAAAAGACTTACTGCTGAGTTTTTTGCGACGTTTATTCTCAGCTGATGTCACCTTTCGAAGCGCTGGTAGATTCAGACATGTAAAAGAGCCCAGGTGGCCTACTTGCAAAATAAATATTTTCATTTTCATTTTCATTTTCAATCGCCGAAAAATTAGAATCCAACCTATTTACACTATTATTTATACCAATCACCATTGCATAGTGGGAAATGCGATAAAGTGTGACACTGACGCCAACGACGTCATTAGCCGAAGCTATTGTATGGAAAACGGCATATCTTGCCGTTAGTGGTACAAAAATTCGCTGTCGTCTATAGCCGCCTTTGGCGTTCAAAGGGTTCAGCGTTGTTAAAACCACTATAGGCCAGCCATTCATACAATTTGTTGTTATGATATTTCCTACTCAATTCCTGTAACGTGATAATCAAATGAATAATAACGCTAAGATATATAGTATTAACAACCGGAACTTTTTAATATTTCAATGCATGCACCATTAAACACGAATTTATCCCAAGCCTACATCATAACTTGGATAGATTCCATTTCGCATTGACTACAAAGACAAAGGAACCAACATCTTAGCGGCACAAGCGTCCTAGTTTCAACCAAAACTGTGGCCGCACCAGAAGCGTTAAGATTAGAGACGAGCGTTTTTCCACACGCTTAAAATACGTCTTAAACATAATTTCCACCAAATGGCCCGCCTCGCATCGGATCGGCACGGTATTTACAATCTTTAAAGGATGTTAAAATCATGTACACAGTATTTAAAGTCTATACTAGCTACCCGCGCACGGCAGCTTGACCGATCGTAGCCGAAAGTATGCTGTGACGCGCAGCTAGGTAAATAGACTTATATTGTGTACATGATTCAATATCGATCGTTTAAAGATTGTAAAATCCGTTCCGGTCCGATGCGATGCGGGCCGGTTGGTGGAAATTATGCTTTAGAAAACAAATTTACGGAGAACTATGAGGGTTGTGTACCGTTAGTTGTGAACGAACAAAAGCTATAGAAGCAAACGGGCACATCTATTATTTTCATCATTATGCTAAAGATACGAAACCTGAATACATTCAAAAATAACGTCCTTGTAAGTAAGTAGGTATAAGTAGGTATATAGGTAGGTACTAAATCCAGGCGCATACGCACTTTTAGCATGACGCCCACAATCTCATTCCATCAAGTTATAATTGTTTGTCAAATATTGGGGACAATTGGAAAGTAGGTTTGCTAATTTAAAAGTAGCTTAACTTGGAATAAGAAACGTCAAACCCTTTGGCAGCGTGGTGCTATACAAAATCATGTTTGACGTTTCTTGTTTAAAATTTAGGGAATTTTTAATTTTAGGCAACCTCGTTTCGAATTGGGCCAAATGACTTGTAACATAGCCCCTTTTTAATTTCGGTTTTTTAAGTAGATACATCACGTCACGCTGCGGTCGCGCCGCGCTCCTGCCACGCCCGCAATGTGACCTTACCTTTATCCTTAAGGCGGGCGTGAGCGCTCAATTGCTCTGCGACAAAGGTTTGAGGACAAAGCTGCGCCGATTACCGCGCGACATGCAAGTGAACATTTATATGTGTCTAAACTTTAACGGAGGATACTTACCGTTGCACTGTTTAAGCTCGCGCTTGAGTAAAAACTCAATGGTGTTAAAATAAAAACTCGCACGATACGAAGAAAAACCTTCAGTCTGACCAGGGCCGTTACAGTGGCCGCAACGTCGATTAAATATCCATACTAATATTATTGCTACTCTGCTGCACTGGGAGTGAAGAAATAGCATAGAATGCGTGCAGATGCTTATCATCCTGGCATGTCGTAAAAGTCGACTAAGGGACGGGTCCTCTCCAATATGGTGGACCATCTGTATGGGCGATGGGCTGATCACCTGTCACCATACGGTTCATCATACCATCTTAGGACTAATTAATCGAACGTCGCCACAAGTAGTCTTGTGCTCTGCCCACTCCATTAGGGATTTCGGGCGTGATGCTATGTATGTATGTTATATTATAAATGCGAAAGGATCCTTGTCTGTCTGTTACGGTTTCACGGCTGAACCGATTTTGATGAAATTTGGTATGAGTAGTTGAGCCCTGAGGAAGGACAGCAACCCTTTCTGTAAGACAACCAACCCCTTAAAGGGTGAAATAGAGGCTGGAAAGTTAATTACAGCCCGTAATTTTAGGGAAAGATCCAAAAAAAGCATGAAAATTCGTTATTACTTTTTTAAGACACATTGTGAGTGAAACCTAGTCCTTACATATTATAAAACAAAGTTGCCCGCCGCGTCTATGTGTCTGTCTGTTACCGCTAAACTCAAAAATCACTGAACGGATTTTCATGTAGTTCTCACCAATAGATAGAGTGATTCATCAGGAAGGTTTAAGTATATAATTTGTCAAGGTTTTGTGTAAATTGGTTGAATTAAAACGAGAATTGTTGAAAGCGTCGGAAAAATTCAAGCCGCCTGAGAGCTTTCATCGAAAACGCTACCTAATGCCTTTGAGGTATAACAAAACAATAAATGGCGAAATATTTCTCTTCTATAGATCTACAAAAAAGTCCGCGATGGCATATGTCTATCTTTTAAGGATAACCTACTATACCCATTCTATCTTCTAAAAAAATGGTCACGTACAATGCGATAATTGGAAAGCTATTTAGACAGCCAAGCATTTCATGCACATTATTATAATCTTTTACACCATATAATTTAAAGGAGTATCTTAGGAGTTATCGCAAAAAATTAAGGCGCGCGAAAATAAAGTTGTTCGCGTAATAATTATGTTTAACTTTTACCGTGCGAAGCCGGGACGGGTCGCGAGTAATAAATACAGTAAAATTTTACGCGATTTTTTTGACGATGCAGTCGCTTTTGCTGTCAATATAATAAGAGCTACTATATTGTAGCAAAAATGCCCGAGATCGCATTAAACTGCAGTTACATAAGCAACATTTTGACGGCAATATGTGGCCAGCAATTATAGGCGGCTTCCTCTAAGGTACTTTAGAGAAAGACAGCTAGAATTGCCGGCTATAAATTGCCGTAATAAGTTGCTCGTGAAACCTGTGTCGAATAGAGTCCCTGATAGCAGTTTATTTAAAAGACATAACATTGAATGAGATCCTGCAAACCACCGCCGCTGCCGTGCATCTTCAATTTTATTCAACTCACCGTTTTGCCAAATGTCATGCACTAAGTCATTTTACATAATTTAATTTCTGCAGAAGCTCGTCCATTCTGAGTGCTGTAGAATTCATCCGGCAAGTGCATTTTGCTTCAGAAACATGAGCGAGCATTCTTTGTTCTCGAAGCATTGTCACCTTTAATGTGATGAAGCCGGGACCGTGGTAACGCAGCGGGGATGGGAAAAATATAAAAGGGATATTGTTTATTTGCATTTTAGCGTAATTGCAATAGCAGTGAAGGTGATTTACGGCAATGTGATTTACAATCGGTAAATTTGTGTGAATTATTTGTATGATCAGCTAAAAGCTGGTTAAAGTGAGGCGACGAGCAAAGATTATGTTATACATTAAAACTCGTTTTCATTTATTCTTTTTCATTTTAGATTTTAGAGATCCCGGGGTCAATCCCCAGTAAGGGCGAACATATTTGTGTAATGAGCACGAAAGTTGCTTCCTGAGTCTTGGATGTTTCCTTTGTATTTAAGTATCTATATCGTCGTCTAGTACCCATAACACAAGCCTTTAGAGTTTACTTTGGGACTAGATCGATTTGTGTAAAGATTGTCTCCTGATTTATTTATCTATGTCACTATAATTGTCCCGGGCTTTCTGGTTGGAGCAGGTGTTTGTTTTATCTAGTGCTACTGTACATAATTTTGGCTCTACCTCGATGAGTAACTTCTTCACAAATTCTTTTAATAATATCTTTGGAGAAACTTTGACAAAGATACATTTAATAAATACCTTTAAAGCATTCAGCGTTCCGTCTTGAACATTTTCTACCCTCAATCAAAAGAACTACAAAACAACTGTGATTTTTGCGCCCGAGCGGTCTGTTTCAAATCATTACAGTACTCGCAATGCGGGTGACTGGGTCACCCTTTGTTCTTTTTTGCGCAAGTGAGCATTTCCTTCATTCTGTAGTGGAAATGCAACTGTTATTAAATAAAAGGAAATAAGGAGTGTTTGTTACAGCAAGTTGGAAGTAATATCAACTCCCGCCACCATCCTAAAGAAAGTTTTTGATACATTTTCCACCTTATTATGTAACAGGAGTCTTTTTATATCTGTCAGCAAAACCTATTAAACTAACTAATTAACTATTACACTATTTAATTTTCTCTAAAGTCTATCATTCACTTGGGCTTAAGCTTCGTTTACACTTAACTCCAAAAATAGCCCGCATACAATACAATACAAGCTCAGGGATAATCACTGGTTGGTGTCACATCACATTCAAATAAAAGTTGTCCTAAGGGCCTCTGAGTGTTAGCTTCAGCACCATGTACGCCATCCAAAGGTCCGGGGCTCCCATGGACCCGTGATGGAAAAGACGATAATAATAATGTATTTGCATGAATGTAATAGTAAATAAGATGTAGACCATTAAATGGGGAAGTTTTTCATTCTATTTCGGCCTCTCGACCCCAAGGGAACCCTGTCATCCCTTAGTCTTAGATATAAATGTACATAACGTCCTATAATCATATCAGAATTACGACCCTGTCTCACCACGGCGTAACGCATTACCTCTCATTGTTATCCAATTACGGACCCTTATGGAAAACTCGTTTGCGCCAGTCATCGCTTACACGTGCGCCGTATACATATTAAAGAGTTAACTAATTGGTTATTAAGTGAAGGAATAAATCTTTAAGTGTAGGAAGTACAAAGGAAAATAACTCGTATTTTCCAGGCGATAAAGTCCATGGGACAAGTGATAGTCAAATGTTCAAACGCACTCTGCTCTCGGTCAGAGCCCAACTAGCAAACACCGGTTCTATAGCAGTCCACAAAAACCAATCGGTGTTCATGAATAGTCTTATACAAAAAAGGCCAAAGAACCTTTACTCGACGCGGAATTGGCGCCGATATATCGCCACTCGGTGATATTGTGCTCGGTGTATTTGTTTCTATAACAGCTCCAGGCATGACATTTTTAGCCTGTAGTAGATCTAGCAGTGACGTGCATTACCAAATGGTGAGGTAATAGTCACGGCGACGCTATTACAGTACTTTTTTGTGTTATAACAGAGTTCATGATTCCTTTACATCAACATTATTCATTCATTCATTCATTCAGTTCGGTCCCGTTCGTGTTACAATAACATGTAAATAATTAATTAAATGTATCCAGATAACTACGTGGTCTGGTAAATATTACCAATTTTATTCTGGCGTCCATGCTGAAGTATATTATTTGTATAGTAACGACTCAAACAGTGAAATTTACTTGCGACCATAATTTTATTGATAAAATAGGGCAAGGTAAGTGTGTGTTTTTAATGCCCCCTTCGAATTATTGAGTTTTACTTAAATAAAATGAAAATAACTAATTCCTTTATACTCACGATTACCACTATAGGATCAAAAGTTAAACCATGGCGACTATGGGCTTTTTATAGGACCTCTCACTGGATATGTCGCCGCCATCGCGGAAAAGCCACACCGACTATAGGCTTTTTATAGTACCTGTCATTGTCTAAGGTGCCGCCATTTTAGGATTGGGGATCAAAGAATTAGGGTTCCTTATAAATACAATGAAAACGTTTTCGTTTTATGCCATTTTTCAGTTAATTGTTAGGCCATATTCAAGTAACGTCTTCATTTCATCCACAAACATTTTTATCCTATCCTGAATAAATCCCAATTATGATAGGAGACAATTTTGGTATCTCATAAATAATGCAGAATATTGGCCATAACTGAAATACCAAAAACATTATTTTGTACGGAACTATTGTCTGTGCATAAATCAACATAAATGTACCTTTGTTTTAAAAAGACGTTTCCAACTCCTTTCAGGTCATATTGGCTGTAAAATAGTTCTTCTTCCTACCTTAATATTTCATTATTGAGTCAACGAAGAGACAGAAACACTGCTATCGCACTATTGTGTATTGCAAGTACTACAAAAGAGTTCACACAGTAATTCTGTGCTATAAAAGTATCTTTGCGGCCAGTATATCAATAGTACTATAATAGGTATTTGAATACTATTATAGTTCGAATAACCTACATTAAAGCCACATGAAACTCGGCAATATCACAAAATGGATCTTTTGTGGGTACTTTGTGGCCCCTTAAAGATTCTGTACTAAAGCAGTCACATGAAAACCTGCAATATCACGAATTTGTCCTATAATTGAATTCCTAACACCGTTGAAGCGTTTGTACTATAGCAGTTATTTGAGAACCCTTATAGTGCAAAAAAGATACAAAAGAGACACGTCAAACACTTATATACAGCAAAATCGTTCTGTACTGGTTTTCCTAGAGTCTGATATAGAACTTGCCTGTAACAGTTGTATATAATAGTGATGTAGACGTATATATCACTTGCCTATAACACTTTATTGCTGTATAAGCTTATAGAGCGAAATTGTCCTTCCAAACGCTTCTATACAACAAGTTGTCACCACAAACACTTTGATACAACATTTACATAACTTTTTTGGGATATAAGCTTATGTTATAGAACCCTTTTGCTACTTGGGAGAAGCGTGGGTTCAAACCGATGGGCTGACTGACTGGGCTGACTCGATAACGCAGTGGTACTGCAACTGCTCGTTCCAAAAATACCAGATAGCCGATTTACCACATATCAGGGGTTGTGTTATATTCTTTCCCTCTTGAGTAAGCTCATTATACGTATTTTGCAGGAAAGTCCAAGCAGAAAGTGATTCACTATTGCGCCAAGTGTTAGTTTGGCTCTAAAAACACGAGTGCAATAAATAACACATCACTTGATACGAAGTGCATAATCTGCTTTTCTTTCTACTCCAAAAAGTTGATAAAAAAAGTAAAAGTATAGTTAAACCTGACTAGCGGCGTAAAAAGAATTTTTGTACCTGATATGACACACCCTTAGAATTTTTATACAGCCTATGATATTCGCACGTTCTCCCTGAATCTTAAGATACCCTATTTATTAAAATCTGTCCAGTCGTTCTGAAGCTAAAGTAAAACATCCAAAAACTTTCACAGAAAACTTGTATCTAGTGAATTTATTTTGACATTATGCCAATTTTTTAAAAATATTTTAGTAACCTATACTCTTATCAGCCAGTACTTTTAACATTGATGCGGCAATCACAGTTCGACCGCCGACATGTGGACCGTCTCGAAGTGCTAACAGTAAGTCCACAGAAAAGTGTTCAGCTGTCCCGTCGGACTGTGAATGGGCGGATTGGGTGGCTGGTGGTGTAAACATTTTGACAATTAACCAAATAAAATAAAAAAAATACAAAATAGTGCAATAATGAATTTTGAATGCAACTTAATTGCTCTAGAGCAAATAAGGGCTGCTTTGTGCTGAGTATTTAAGACCATAATGATGAAATTAAAGCGTAGTAGGAAGAAAATATTATTATGACCCCTGAAATACTAGATTCACAAAATACCAGAGTTGCAATACACTTTCGCCTCTATTCGGGAACGCTAAGTGATGTTGTAGCGACTCGCGAGCGAGATTTCTCATCCCACTCTTCCGCACGACGCGTAATGCGTAAGAGCGAGATGCGAGTCTCACTCGCGGGTCGCTGCAGTATCACTTAGACCTTCCCGAATAGACGCCCTGGTTCTTAATAATACCAGTATTCAGAACACCAGATTGAATAATAAAAATATAATAATATTCCAGATTGTTACAGAACCGATATGGTATTTTGGGAGTGAGCTATCAGAAACCCGTTGTATTGGAAATCTGGTTTTTTTATATCGATTGACTGACAAACGAGCAGACGTCCCACCTGATGGATGGATGGATGGATGGGTATGTCAGATATCAGGTAAATCAGCTGCTATTTTGAAATTCTGGTATTTTAGGAATAAGCGCCAAGATATTGTTATTATTAAATTTTATTAAATTGCCCAAAGCTTGCCATTTTTAGGATATAATAATAAAAATAATAATAATAATAATTCATTTATTCGCTTTACACATGGTACATAGATCATAACTTTTTAAATATGTCTAGAATCACTTGTCTAACCATTATTGGCATGCTTAATTTTCTCAACTAAAACTATACTTACTATTAAAATTTATTTAAATATATAACGCTGATGTCAAATTATACACTTATTACGTACAAATATCATGTCAATCAAAGTTTATACATTTTTATACATTTTTAGTGAACAATTTTACAGTTTAAATAACAACGTCATTAAAGTACAATCTACCCACTTCTCCAATAATATTTAAGGGTGAATTAAAAAAAAATTGTACGTAATTAAGGCGTTGTTAAGAAAAAGTTAAAAACAGTTCCTCTGCGTTACGAAAATTAACCATACAATTATAGACCTTATTAATTGATGCCATAACGCTTATAATTGTATTGCTAATTTTCGTAACGCAGAGGAACTTTTTTAACTTTTTCTTAACAACGCCTTAATTACGTACAAATTTTTTGAAATTCACTCTTAATCGGTATCTCCAAACACAACATTACATAATAACCCCACGACAAATTCCAAGTGTACCAACTTAACGAAAGGCGGTCCCATAGCTACAAAGTTAGCAAGTCAAATATGGGCTCTACACACAAGCTAAGCTGTCGGGCGAAGATTGCGCGCTGCCTGACGTCGGCGCGGATAAGACTCGTGTGGTTAGGCCCTTAGGATGTGAATTTTCGAGTTGATTTGGAATAAGGGGAGTTGACGTGCAGGTGCAGAACAAAAAGGTAAGCATGTCTTTTGTCTATTTTGATAATAAAAAGAAATAATAATAGTTGACAAAACCAAGCAAACACGCTTTAGTCGTAACGTACTAAAAAGTACAAAAGACTCTCTTCACAAGGTACTGGATTCGTCAAAACAAACCAAATGAGCCCATACTCCGGGGTTTACTAGTAGTCATTGAAGAATTCCACTATCCGCCTCCTAGCTCCATGGTGTGATCAGCTCGATGGTACCAAAATTATTGTGTTATCCAAATTGCATACACTCGCAAAGTTTCAAATCGTTACGACAAATAGAAGTAAGTCAAAATTGACTTCTAAAATTAATTAATTAGTTACAAAGCTAATAAAAACGTGTTATAAAGAAATAGAAGGAAAAAGTTAAGCCATTTATTTCAAACACTAATTTAAACTTTAATGGCGGCTCTTCACATTGGGCCAACATTGGGACAACATTGGGCACGCACGATTGTGTGGAGAGTATATTCGTCCGTGTGTAGCCAACATGGCCAGTATTCGTGAGTAATCGGTAAGTTGTCGGTATATCAAAGGAATTGGTGCCGATGATGATACGCGTGTCCACACAATCGCCCAACATTCAGTCGCACGGCAGCGGTCGAGTAACAAAATCGTAAGTCGTGCTTGGTGGATTTTTATTTACGCGACAATGGTTGGGTGGACAAACACACAGACTTTGAAATTTATTGAATTGTATTAAAATTAACTTTTATCATTATCATACCTATTTTTTTGTGATATAACTACATATTTACGGTTTTCGTTTTTTTTTCCTTTACTTGTGCTATAAGATATATTGCTTGTTGCCAAATTTCATGATTGTAGGTCAACGGGACGATTTAAGAGTTTTGAGGACTTTTTTGATGCACATTTAATGGTTAGGTATATTTAATTATTTATTTATCTATTTATATAAAAACCTATATACTGAGCAAATAAATTGCAGCAACCGCTAGCACTTCGACTTCCATCTTCCACAGACGCCAGACAGTAAATGAACATGCCGCGCCAATGTTGGCCACTTATTTATTCGCCCATGTTGGCCGAATATGAATGAAGAGGAGCCATAATGATTTACACAAATGTTTCTAGCGCATTTATCTTAACTCTTAACTGTTTAGACGTTGGAAATAATGCTCAACAGTGTGCTTACACACATTAATTTGACCAAAATTAAAACTTTACGACTGAAAGTTGGGTTTTCATTTAATGCAATCAACGAAGAGCATAGCGTTTCCATTCATTTTGGTAACAAACTGCAATGAATTCATAAACGACCAATTTAATGGCGCATTAATACCAACATAAATATTGAATCCTGAAAGCAGCCTTTTTGTACCAATTTCCTTTATGCCGTGTCGGCTTCGTGTCGTATCGGACTCGATGAAAAACAAATGACTTCCATTATTCGCTTGGCAACATTGAACAATTTTAATTGAAACTCTTTAATCAAAAGTCTTGAGGTGCTTTGAACGAGGCGTAGCGGAGAGCGGGTAGCAGAGCAAGAAGCGGAGGCGACGATAATGGAGTACATATAGCTAAGTTTAAAATAATTACAACTTTATCCTATACTTTTAATATGATCATAAGTACATTCTAACAAGTTATGTTACAGGAGCATAGCGTTGATATTATGTTTTGATTATGGCTACAATTTGAAAATCCACTCCAAATAAAAGGATTTTCTGTAGATTAAAATTACTTTCATTAAAGTCACTTTAATCAAACATGGTGGCACGCCAATTATTCCACTCGTTGGGGGAGAAACAGTGGATATAATTGAAATTCTCCGAGTTAAATAGTTTAATATTGAAACGCTAGCAGAGAAAGAAGATTTTTAAGAATAAACGTGAGGGTTCTTACGTAATTATGTTTTACAAAACAATGGGATAGAAAGAAGAAATAATTTGATTTGTTATACTGATCTTCAAAATAGACTTACTCTACTCTATTTATTTTGAAGATTAATTTGAATTACATATAGTACAAGTATATGTTACAGTACCTATAGTAAAAACTAAAACAAAAAAAAAAACAAAAAAGAGTAAAATCACATTATGTAAAAAATTACATAATGTGATTTTACTCTTCGTTTCTGAACTAGACCTTTCAATTTGAGCCAGACTAACTCTTTCATACAGACCCTATCCTAAGGATTTCCAGATGCAGTATAAAATCGACTAACGTAGGTCTACCACGATCCAAAGAAATACGTAATTTGGAAAGCCGTTTAATTATTGTAGATGAGACCTAAAATGACACTTCGTCATTCAGAATATATGTCACACAATATGGAATAGCGACAGTTCATTTTAAGACGTAACTGTGAATCGCATCGCCGTCATACTCGTATAGGTAGTAATCCTTCGCGTAGCCCTTGTCTACCACGTTGTCTTTGCAGAAATCAAAAAAATCCCGCTGTAGCCAAGACGTGACCTTACCCGGTACAGGCGATTTGTTAATAAAGAATTATTTGACTCAGATTGATTGCGCTAGGCGGTTCTTACAACAATCAGCACCAACTTTTCCTATGAATTCTTGCGGAGATTTAACTCCCAAGTTTTGTTAATCAATATTAATTTAGATTCTACCGCGTTAGTTAGTGGATTTAGCGAGTTTCAGGTGAAAGGATCTCGAGTTTCTCAAATATTTGCAATCTGGTAATTCACGTTATGGGTTACAAAGAATCTATTTAAAGCAAATTATTATTACTGCTAGCCGGTCACCTATCGGAAATAAACCAATGCGAATTTTGTTCAGTTTCCAAGCTGTTAAGCGACTTTTTGTAGCAGCACGGTCACGCGTTTCATGTGGCCGCTTGGCGTATTTGCAACGCGTTACAGAAGGGATGCAGAAGCGCTACTGTTTCAACACAAATGCGCGAAGTTTGTTTGCCTTACTTATTCATATAAATTGTATCTTAAACGACCCGTTAATCATCTCAGTCGATTGCAATGATCCCCCTACACGCTTGACAAGCTTGCGTCCCTATTTTTCTCTGAAAACAATAGACAATCATCAGGGCTGCCGCCGTCCGATAAGCTCTTAAAGAAAATACAAAAGAAAAAACGCGCTAATCAAGCAATAATGGACGCTTTGTCAATACATTAAGAGCTTTGATAGGTGCATCTTTTTAGTGGTTGTCATGTACAATGGCCGTGGCGCGGCGCGTGCCACGTCACACTATGCCACAGATAATTACCGACGGAAGAAGTGACGCGATGTCGATGAGTCATGAGTCAGCTGTTTTATGAGCATAGAAGATGGAGGGTTGGAAAGCAAGGATTTTATTATTTTCTTATAATTAGCCCTTATGCAAGTATATCTCAAATAAATAGAGTGCTTCTCTATTTAAACACAAGTTGATAAGAAGTAACCTTGATTTATTTTGATCCAGTGTTGACTCGTAGTGTAACATGGCGTGAACGTCGTGACGCCAATAAAGCTGGCTTGTCAAACTACCATGCTCCAACGACTACAATGCCGAGTCGCTTACAAGTTGTGTGGCCTCAGTGGCCGTGTGTAGCGCGGCGTGGCGCGTCGTGTCGCTAATGACGCTCGCTTGTCACACTGCCACGCACGACTAGCGCTTACGATGGGTCGACACTTACAAGGCGATTAGTAAGTCGTCTCGAAACGTGTACTTTTTAGATCCTTTATTATAAAGTTTTCTATTGTACACGTCGTTGCGGATGTCATAGCTTGCAAGGTTGTTCACTGATAATGATTTATGATTATATTCTTTGTTTTAAACCGCTGTGCTAAATTAATCTGGGTATTTATTGCTGTAGACGCGTTTATTTTCAATAAGTGTTTGCGAGATGAGATTAATGTTACACGTGGATAAATTTTAACAATGGATCAAAATAATTCTGTATTATATTAAGAGTCTCTTAGGATAGCGTCGGAAGACGATAATAATAGAACAAAGTAGCTACCACTCTCAAAATGAGCCTGGGAACGGTTTTTTTTTTCTTATAGTACTTACACGTTTCTGCTTAAAATATGGTATTTTATTTTTTCTCTAGCACTTCAAATGGCTTCAAAATATTTTTTCAAAGATTTGTAAAAATGAACACGGGCTATTTTGTCAGACGAAGTCGCTTGTGCGCAGCGTGACGTCATCGGGCACGATTCTCTCGCCAGTTGTATGCATAAATGTTCGGGTCAAATCTTGCAAGCTGAATTAGAACCGGAAGTGGTTCTAATTCAGCTTGCAAGATTTGACCCGAACATTTATCCATACAACTGGTGAGAGAATCGTGCCCGATGACGTAGCGAGCTCAACGCCAGCGAACTTCTCAGATTTAAGCGAGGTTCAGTTTTTAAGCAAATTTATAAGTCCTATAACTTTGTAAATACACATCGTATCGAAGTGAAATAAAAACAAGTGTTTTTATAGTAATTAGGTCTATCATTTTCATGAATATTTTTTTTTTAATTTTTCCCAAGCTCAAGGGTCTAATTCTTTCCTTCTACAAAAATGCATTTCTATTTTATTGATGTCCTGTGACAAAGTCAAAGTACCATTATTTCTTCCGAAATATCCAGTCTCATAATGAGCCAGTCCCACCCCATCCGAACCACTTCATTTCAAGGTTATTAAAACTCCCCTAACGCATCTTAGGGAACACATCAAAGGCGGAACTTGGGAAAAACTGATTAAGAGTAGCGACGGGCTCCCTGCGCCGGATCGCATTCGACGAGCTAATTTGTAATACTGCAATACTTAAGAGCTTAGAATATTATTTTGTTTTTGTACCACGAAGTAATAATTCGATTCTTGTTACTGAAATTATAGCAAAGATACTAATAATGCTATGTAAGGAACTGCTAAAAGCAATTCTCGCGAAATCGGGAAAAAGTAAGCTTTGAGGTGTCAGATCGCGAATTTGACACCATCGCACGTTCAGTCGCACGGCAATCATCGGTCCTTGACACACGTTTAAGTGACACTATTATAATTAAGTATCCAGTACAACTCCACAACCTGTGAGACCACACCACCGAACCTACCCTCCACAATGATATGATAGCGTGTGAATCAAGCAATATTAGACTTTTGCTTGTATGTCGTAAGAACTAAGACATCGGCAATAGGTTGTGGGTAAGCCATAGCGCTGGCGTTTGACAACCTTCTATGAGCCTTGTTACACGAAATTGTAATTATAGGCATATCTTTCTTTTGAGATCTTTGAATAATGCCCTTATTTATGAGTTTGTTAACACAGACTCACTTCGTCACTGCGTATAAAAACTCTTTTTACTATCAGCAAGATCGACCCTAAATAATCCTACTTTTGTGTATATTTATCAAAATATACCAATTTCTAGAAAATCTATATAATATACAAATAACGGACGCTTGTACTATACAATATCAAAATTCAATATGAGAGTTTCAATTGAATGACTCCTCGAGCCGATTACACCCCGCTGCGATGGATTATACGACCCCGGATTGTATTGTATTCGTGCTAAATACAATTACTGCACTATCCGGGAGATACATAACTTACTTGCATCGTAAATCTGAAACGCAACGAGAAACGCCTACAACTAGGATGTAGGGCGTTGTGAAGTGGTATCAAGATATCGATATGAGCTGTTAAAGTGGAAGCGGGCTTCCAGCGGGAAAAAATCAAATTATGTCAATTTTAAATTAAAAAATGACTGGCTTCAGACACTAACGTATCAGGAAACGGAAAATCTACTAACGATTCCAGCGTAGGAACGATATGCTTTATAATTTAATTTATTGAAATATTTAGACACTTCTCCCTACACATCCTCTATCACATACATACAATCATTATACATACGTACAGACAAACACATACAGACATGCACTTGCACACGCGTGCACGTAACACAAATAGAGGACCACACTCACTATTACAAACTTCACACCATGCTTTTTACAATTATCAGTAATAAGTAATGTTAATATATGCATATATAACAGTTTGTTATTCTTTACTGGAACGGCTAGTTGATTAGTCATAACGCGTGTCTGGGGTGGAGCGCTGACTGCCGAAACACAGGCGCCTCATTCGAGAATGCTAAGTGATTCTGTAGCGACTCGTAAGCCAGATTTCTCATTCCACTCTTCCGCACGACGCGAAATGCGTAAGAGCGAGATGAGAGATCTGGCTTACGAGTCGCTACAGAATCACTTAGCGTTCCCGAATGTGGCGCCAGGTTTTCACCTAGTTTGGCAGCAGTGGTCAATTTATATATTGGTGTTCATTTACTAGCCTTATACTTATGTAATTTTTATATTCAAACACATTGTTTTGGTCAATTAAGATTTATTACTATTACTAACACTTTCATTGCTGGGCACGAAACAAACTCACCGGCTACAGACCAAACAAATACAGCTAGTAGACCATCTACTCGGCTCCCGTGTCGGCGTGTGGCCAACGGTATAAATAGTTAACACATCGAGGATACGGGAGCCGTGTTTTTGGCGATGAAAGTGCTATTTTTTATATAAGTGTAGGCAAACCAGCTCGCAAATCACCTGATGATCAAGTAATCACCACTGCTAATGGAACAAGCAGCCTCAAGGTAATCATTGATCCTTTGCCAATCTTATAGGGAAATATTGCCACCAGATGGAAACTGCGCCTCTATTCGGGAACGTCTAAGTGATATTCTAGCGACTCGCGAGCGAGATTCTCATCCCTCTCTTTCGCACGATGCGTAATGCGTTAGAGCGCGATGAGAACATCGCTCGCGAGTCGCTACAATATCACTTAGACGTTCCCGAATAAGACGCCCTGGTCACCATACATAAAATCTAATTTAATCTTATAGGTATATGTCCGTTCCATGCCCTCTATCTCCGCTCAGCGGCCATACATTACGCCCACTGTCTTGTACTGCGGAACCTCTCAGCTTGCATGTAGAACAACACGGATAAATTATTATTTCTTACGCTGTAGCAGATTTGGCTGACGGTGGAAGGAATTGTTACGGTTTTTATGCGTGCTGATTTATGGTAACAGACACGATGAATTGTTCGTGAAAAATATGTCTAGCTTCTTGCGGAATTTTCTAGGACCACTTGATATGGTCTGCGGCTAAATTAATACTCTTCTGTACTGCACATAATTTGAATATTACATTCACCTCGAAGCATATATCTGCGAAGTAATTCAAAGGCACACCTACCTGATGGTTACCTGATTGTAAGCAATCACCGCCGCCCATGGACACCCGCAACACCAGGGGAATCACAGATGCGTTGCCCGCCCTTAGAGAAAGGAGTAACTACTCCACACTACTGTCCAGTCTCTCTCATTATGAGAAGGGGCCTGTGCTTGGAGGCGTGTGTGATATTCAATAACTCTTTTAAACTACTTTTTGTTTAGTATTAAGATTTGCGTGATTATTTCTCGTGAGTCAATCAGATACCTATCGATTAAAATAATTGTCTCTTGTTAGAATCTATTCACGGCTTTCTTCAGCTCCATGCTTTTGTTAGAACATCCAGCTGTTACCTACGTTACTATATACATCCTCATCATCTCTATTCAGCAAAGCCAGTGTTAGTGCACCCAGCTGATCAATGACATGTAAGTACATAATTTCACATCATTATCCCCTAACATCTCTCTTTAACGCAGTCCGATTTTATGGCATTTGTTCTTTCAAGCTAAAAACAGTTCCCACATCCCACCCTCCACTTTCTCCCACCGGTCTTCCCGATGCCGGGACGGCTTCCATCCACATGTGGTTCAATGTCCATTGATTCGCACGAAGTGGTTTTGCTGCGTCATTTATTATTCGTACAGCCAAAGAGTAGAACACTCTCCCTGCGTCTGTATTCCCGGAATCGAATAAGCTTGGTGTTTTCAAGGCAAGAGAGAACAGGCATTTTCTGGGTAAGTGTGTACCTTCGACCTCGTCATCACTCAACATCAGGTGAAACTGACATCAAATGCAAACCCTTTTTTGATTAAAAAATAGTTCTGAAAATTGCCTAGCCGAGGAACTTAAATGGCATTAATATAATAACTGAAGCATTATATACTGTACATCTCTTCAGAATAATAAACACAGGAAAACATTCCACAAGAAACTTTTCATGAAGTTGGCAACACGGAAATTCCGTGAAATCTTGTCCCAACTCTTCCAAACATTTGGGCACAAAAGACCTACTAATTGTGAACCGAAACTATGCTATCGTTCAAAGGAACTTGTTGCTACCCGCATTCCGTACACACATACAAACACATGCTGCGTATAGGAAACTTGGTAATTCTACCGATGTTGTAAACTTGTTTCCTTATATATTTTTAACAGACTTAAAAAAAAAACCGGCCAAGTGCGAGTCGTACTCGCGCACGAAGGGTTCCGTACCAGTATCTTTTAAAAACGGCAAAAAAATCACGTTTGTTGTATGGGAGCCCCCTTAAATATTTATTTTATTCTATTTTTTAGTATTTGTTGTTATAGCGGCAACAGAAATACATCATCTGTGAAAATTTCAACTGTCTAACTATCACGGTTCATGAGATACAGCCTGGAGACAGACGGACAGACGGACAGACGGACAGGGTAGCCTTAGTAATAGGGTCCTGTTTTTACCCTTTGGGTACGGAACCCTAAAAAAGGGAGGAGGTTCTCATTTCGGTTGTTTTTTTTTTTTAAAAAAATTATGTTTGTTACTTCACAACTCCTTCATTTATTCATCGATTTGAAAAATTCTTCTTTTAATCGGTAGGGTATACTTTCAGTTTAGTCTCGTTGTGGTCAAAGTTGAGGTGTGATGAGAGGATCTATGAGGAATCGATAGAACTCTTCAAATATTATAGGCACGCATATAGCAATTTTAGTATAATCTGTAATAACTCAAGCAGTTACATTCGAAAAGCATTATTTGGTCAAGTGAAACTGTTGATGAAGACCATAGATGATCACCGGAACTCCTAAATGATAAGTATTTCACAGTTGGCGATTAAATTTCTTTATAAGGTTGTGTGTAAGCAATTTATGCTCATGAAAATGCATGTGGTAAAATAGAACTGGGTTTGAAAAACCAGGAGAACTCCTCGAAGATTGATGCCCATGCACCCTGGATAGCAACATTTTGTGAATGTTGATGAGCAATTAGCATTATGCTATTGTTGCTTGATGTAATAAATATGTTTCATACGATAAGCACTAAAAAGTATAAAATAAAATAATAATTTAACAAATAAAAAAACCGACTCCAAAACCCCTCTGAAAAGTATGAAATAATTTTTGGCTTTCGTAAGTCATTTACCTAGAAACGGCAGATATATTAGTGGTTAAGTGAAGTCATAAATTAAATATATCGAAGTCGGTGGCAAGTTGGTGGTTGGTGGTGACTTGACAAGTAAATGAACACACACTCATTAGTATGAGGGATGTATTAGAAAGTACCATTTATTCCAAGTATTACCTTATTAACTTGCCACCGACTTCGATATATTTAATTTATGGCTTCACTTAACCACTAATATATCTGCCGTTTCTAGGTAAATGACTTACGAAAGCCAAAAATTATTTCATACTTTTCAGAGGGGTTTTGGAGTCGGTTTTTTTATTTGTTAAATTATTATTTTTTAATGTTGCTAATAGATGATTTACACAAAAACATCGAGGTACAGTGTCAAATCTGCATGTATCCTTTGATAAAAAAATAATCATTCAAAATTGTCGTTGGATTCCTACAAAACTCGAAGTATGAGACTGACTTTGAGTGGAGTGTGTTATGTTGAATCATACTGTCGATTTTGGAAGATAGGACATGCTGTCTACAGCTTACTTTTAGTTTTATTTTAGATAACTATTGAATTTTTGCATGCCAATAATGGCTAAATATATGATTCTCTGTTTTATTGACCACATATTTAAAACCATGTTTATGAGCAATTAAATATGTCTTATCAAACAAAGTGTAATAAAAAAGCTATTTTTATTACACTTTGTTTTTGTGCACATGGGCATAAACAAGTGGTAAAATTGTCACGGCAGTATAATTTTTTATGAACCGTTGTAAAAATTACTTAAAGTAAATTCCGTCGGTATAATCACCCGACTAGTGCAAACAATGGACCGCAGCGTCCAACCTTTCGCTGCTAACAATATTAGCTGTTAGCAGTGCCAGCACCGAGGACTCGCTGCGCACGACGCTAGGGAGAACTTTATGAACCTTAACGTCCAATTCAGTGAGTTGGTATAGGTATAAAAGACTGATGTGCACCAGGGGTCACTAAATTAAACGGTTTTTGTAGTGAATTCACAATTGCTCAAATTATAGTGCTTTAAATATTCGGCACTATCTCTTTAACTTCGTCTGCGTGGAGTTTATCGTGATTCCCCCGGGGACTGTGCAATTTCTCGGGATAAAAAGTATCGTATATTGTTCCCCGGATAGTAAAGTAGATCCATGCAAAATTTTGTCCAAATCGGTTCATCGGTTTGGTCGTGAAAATGTAATAAAACTCAAAAAGCTTATTCAACAAATTCGCCATAGCACCTGCGGGTTTTTCTATTAGTCACATGAATAAATTGAAATGGGTAGAATCTACCAGAACTTTCAGCAAACCACAAGCGACGCAAAGTCACCTTTATTTCTTGAGACATTGATTTTACAAACATTATAAAGCAATAAAGCTACGAATAATAATTATTAAGACTATAATCATATAATTTATAAAATAATAAAAACCGACTTCAAATAGCCTTTGAAAAGTAAGTTTTTTTTTACATTTTATTTATTATCCTATGATTTAACGACACACATTTAATACATCAAGTAAGAATAGCATAATGCCAATTGCTCATCACCATTTATAAACTGTTGCTATCAACGCTCGCAGGATTTCAATCGTTGAGGAGTTCTCCTGGTTCTTCAATTTTACTACATCAATTTTCATGGACATAGGTTACTTCAGAACTTTATACAGCAATTTAATCGTCAACCGTGAAATACTAAACATTTAGGAGTTCCGGTCATCATCTATGGTCTTCATGAACAGTTCCACTTCACTAAATAATGCTTTTAGAACGTAACTGCTTGAGTTGTTACAGAAAATACTAAAATTGCTATATGCTTGCCTAAAATATTTGAAGAGTTCCATCGATTCCTCATAGATCCTCTCATCATAACTCGACTTTGACTACAACGGGACCAAACTGGAAGTATACCCTACCGATAAAAAAAAAATCAAAATCGGTTTATAAATGACAGAGTTCTGAAGTAAAACATAAAAAAAAATACAACCGAATTGAGAACGCCCCATTTTTTTTTGAAGTCGGATAAAAAATAAAATGGATAGTTGAATTAGTATCAAAATTTAAAACCTATGAAATACAGTATAGAGAATATTATGAAGTCTCATATTCACCGACAGGCAGACACAGATACTTTCGCATTTATAATAGATGATCAAACGAACTTGCAAAGTGAAGTTCGATCGTTATAATATGAGTCGCTTCTTTCAAAAATATAATTACCAATATATTTTATATATGTTGGTATATATGTTAACAACGTAGTTTCCTAAACTTACAGGGCAACTTGCACGTTTTTTAAAGGTATCTCAATAGTTTTAAATGAAATGTACGCTATCTGTATCCGCCGCCGCCGGCCGGGTCACCATTGCAAGCTTCATTCTTTTCAGAGAGATCAAAACTTTCTCTCATGGGTACTATTTTGTTTGTCCTAAGGGAGGGAGGGTAATTCGTATATCTTCGAAAGAAGCGACTCATATTATAACGATCGAACGTCACTTTGCAAGTTCGTTTGATCATCTATAATATTTTGTCGCTTATTTATTCAGCTTCTTGGTATATATGTTAACAACGTAGATGTGTAGAGAAGAAAGTTTTGTTAGTAAAATTCGTTTCAATATCATTCCTGATTTATTTCGATTTTAATCGTAAATCAACAAACAATTATGTTACGGCTTTTAACGAATCAATTCACAAACTACGATCAGTTTGAGAAGACGATGGTAAGCAAACAGATCGAGCGAAGCGATCTTCGCTTGTAACGGTTCTATGATAGAACTTGGCAAATACATTAGACGTACTGGTCCAGAACGTTGTCTGCACAGTCGTTGTAACTATTTCCGATACATCGAATATCGGCTAAGAAGATAACTGATGTTAAGCCACGCATTTTGAGAGGAGAGTTGCTTCTTCTCTCATTATTTTTGTAAACTCACGCGACGCCACTGAAAGGCCGTAGGGCATGGCTGTAAATTCGTCTTCGAGAAATGATTCGACTTCGATTTGAAATTTACCAGACTCGAGTTCGAAGCGTAAATAGTTTATTTGAGATTATTTATAGGTATATATTATATAATTTATAGATATACTTCCTGTAAATGTAGTGTGGCTATTTAGAAGGATGGATATTTACCCATCCTTAAGAATGATCTTTGAAGCATCTGTGATCGACCTTAATTATTAGGCGGTAAGAATTTATTTAGTAATTTTAAATTTCATAGTTTTCATGACAATGAACTTTTGGGTACTAGTCCGGGAGTCACTTGACTATTAATTATATGATCCAAAAATCCAACACCACTAGTTTGTTATCTGTAATTTTACATCAACAGTTGTAAAAACGTTGTATTCTATCGGCATGTGGTACTTATACTACTGCAGGGTTGTTAGAGCACGAGGGGGTTTTGATTCAACATGCATCTTATATGAATGTTAAAAAACAAAACTCTTATCCAGTCTAGGGGTAATTAATTTGACCATTGCTTGAGTTTTCGCATAATGCCGATCATTCCATATCCGACACGCCTCACCCAAGTACTTAATTGCTTGTATTAGACTTAGTATCCATTTTTCAATTTTTATTGAAAAAAGTGGGTAAATTAATAACCTGCGCGTTAATTCATGACTAACGCGTAAGTAACGTTTTGTTAGGTCCATTATACAATCCTTGCCATGGCGTTAATTATCGATAAACCATCCGGCGTATAGGAGAAATGAACGATCGCCATTGTATTGATTCACGAACAACCTCTATTAATAGTTAATATTTACAGTACAGGCAAAGTTAATACTTTGTACAATTGCCAGCGTAAGGGCTATTTTCCAATCACATTAAAATCGACGCCCGTCAAAAAGTACGGGGATCAAAATATCCTTTAAGAATTTTTAATTTTTTGTTTAAAGGATTTAAAGGATGTCATTGTCCAGATCGATAATTGGCTCCTGTCTAGCGGTAAGGGTCCCTATGCCACTTGGTGGTACTTCGTGTTTACTTGGATTTATTTTCGGTAACGGTTCAGCATGAGATTCCGCCTGTAAAGTGACACACTCCTTGGGTGGTAAAGCGTTGACATCCGTGTCTACAATATACATGTAACGTGTTGCATACGGTAATTTTACCCAATTTATCACGTGAAAAGACTAAATATCCATTTTTAATATTTTTTAATTAAAAATGTGGGTAGATTAATAACCTGCGTGTTAATTCACGGCGAAGGTGTGGGTTAAAGTTTTGTTAGGTGTATTGTTCAATCCTCGCCATTGTGTTAATTCCCGATTAACCTCCTGGTATGTAGGATAAATGAACGATTTCCATTGTGTTGGTTCTCGACCAACCCCTGAGAATAGTTAGTATATTGCACAGTTACCGGCGTAAGGGCTCTCAGCCAACACCGCGGTATGAAACGTGAAATACTAATAAGTATTTATTTTAAAATTTCAATTACCGGTGTGAGGGCTCTGGGCCGACACCGCTGTATGCAATGTGAAATAAAAATAAGTTTGTATTTGTAAAATCGCAATTACCAGCATGAGGGCTCTCGGCCCACAACACGGTGTGAACCGTATAATAAGAATAAGTATGTATTTTAAAATCACAATTACCAGTGCCAGGGCTCTCGGCCCACAGTACGATATGAAACGCGAAATAAGAATAACTTTGTATTTTAAAATCACAATTACCGGCGTGAGGGCTCTCAGCCCACACCACGTTATCAGGGGCGTGCATAGGAATTCCAGTCTGGTTAGGCAGTAAAAATTAAAAGTTTAAAATATCGACAAAGTTGCGGGCAAAAGGTAGTTCGAATTGCGGTTAATTAAGGATTTGTCATTAAAAAAAACAATTATCTTTGTTAATAAGAAATATATCGCGTTTTTATGCTGTTATGCCCTATGTAATAACTACCTACTTACCTATCAAGTCTAAACTCGGCCTGGCCTTTTACCTTACCGAAATAATATCAAACAAAGTTACAGTTAAAAACCATAACACTTGAAGCGAATTGATGAGTTGCTCATATTACCTTTCGTTTGAGATGAAGAGAACTGCGATTTTGGTACATTTTTCTTCTTTTTTACAATTGTCTTTTGATTTTATGATTGATACTTTCAACTTTGGAAACTTCCGCCCCATTCACATATTGATCACTAATTCACAACATACAAACACTTTAAACATAATCATTCTGTACATCCAATCCAAGAAAGCAATAAAAATTAATAACATAAAATGCTTTATGCTTAGCTAAATACACGTAAATAAACAAGTTTTGACAGCAACAACGTCGTCATGACGAATGTCTTCGCAGGGTTCCCAGGTCTTCAAAGACGTATACCTATAAAAGTATTGGAAAAAATCCTAAAAACCATTAACTAACCAGCGTATTTTTTTGTAGGCTCCCTTTATCACAGACTAACCCATATCATAATCTTGTCAGTATGATAAGTTTGTACGTAAAAGGCCAAGTACAGACGACAAATGTTCTGAAAAAGTACGGTTTTCTTCGCGAACGCACAAAACCTCCAATTGGTGCTGTTATTTTTCAAGCTTATCAATCAATTTTGTACTGATTTTCTGTTAGTTTTTTATTCCCCTAAAAGCCCCTAAGAACGTTCTGCCTCCAAAAAGTTCCCAAATTTAGGGGGATTTATTAATTTACCCATAACTTTGGAAGCGTCAAGCTTACCAACTTACTAATAAATAAAAAGGCAGTGCCTAACTTATGTAAAACTTGTGAAAGAGCCCTGACGGCAATAAAAAATGTATGGCCGTCAGGCCTCTTGATATCGTATATAGGAAATGTATTTGTGTGCGTGTCTTGTTAATTTGTGGTGATTCTTGTATTCGTATTGAGTTCATAAATAGTAATTCGCACACAAATGTCTTTATATGTGTTGCAAAAAAGAAGGCAGCTGGGAGCTTTGCCTATTTTGCGTGACGCGAAGTATCAGAATGAGGAAATACGTTCCGTTCGACGTCATTTTTTTAATTCTCTGGCAACTAAGCTCCATTGATCTCATAACTAGTGTGGAATTGACACCTTATTAAGTGTAACGTAAGATGGAATTTAGTTTGTCTGTTTAGAAGATTTTTGGTAGCAAGGAATAAAAAGATATAGGTATTTTTGAAATGTAACAATAAGTAAATACGAGTTACGAATTACATATAAATCGGAAATTTTGCTAGGGTAGGCACTGCCTAAATGTTTATATGGACCGCACGCCCCTGCACGTTATGAGACGTAAAATAAGAATAACAATCACAATTACCGGTGTGAGGGCTCTTGGCCAGCACTAAGGTATGAAACGTGAAATAAGTATATGTATTTTAAAAACACAATTACCGGCGCGAGGGCTCACAGCCCACACTATGGTATGAAACATGAAATAAGAATAAGTATGTAATTTAAAATCACTATTACCGGCATGAGGGCTCTCGGCCCACACCACGGTATGAATCGTGAAATAAAAATAACTTTGTATTTTAAAATCAAAATTATTGGCACGAGGGCTCTCGGCCCATACCACGGTATAAAACGTGAAATAAGAATAAATATCACAATTGCTGGCGTGCGGGCTCTCGGCCCATACCACGGTATTTAAAATCACAATTACCGGTGTGAGGGCTCTCAGCCCACACCATGGTATTAAAAATCACAATTACTGGCGTGAGGGCTCTTGGCCCGCACCGCGGTATTTAAAATCACAATTACAGGCCTGAGGGTTTTCGACCCACATTGCAGTATTTAAAATCAAAATTACCGGCGTGAGGACTCTCGGCCCACACCGCGGTATGAAACGTGAAAAAAGATTAACTATGTCTTTTAAAATCACGTTAACAATTATAACCGTTAAGCACTTACTGAATTTAACTGCATCCACCGAGGAATCCGTAGGTGACAAGATAATTAGTCGTCGAAGCGGTTTCAGACTTCCTCAATTCTTAATTTATATTTTTATGGTATTCGATTTGTGCCACTTAGGCAATTTGACACCGTGCGCTTGCTACATCGCACAAAAAAGACGATAGAAATTGCGGCACGCGGGAGCGTGACAGTCACCGGAAGTTGTCGGAAAATCATTTCTTTAAATATTGTGCGAATGCTACCTAGTAGAACGAAGGTTAACTTGTGAACAATTTATATATCGAGAATGAAGTAACGCAATATAATGTCTTGTTTCATAAGATTTTCTTTAATCTCCTTTGTCAAACCCTTCTCTATGACAGGGATCCATAGCTTGGCTAAGCTCTCGTGAATTGCTTTACCGTGATCCGGTACACCCGACGTAGATTCGCTTAAGGCTAAGAGCAATTCGGGGTCCAGACCTGTTTCCACCAAATAAGGAATAATATCATTTGACGTGGAAGGCTTCGTTTTAGGGGCTGCTGTCGTTCCTGAACCAGGATTTATATTATCTGGGGCCATAGTGGGCTCCGGTAATCTTGGTTGTTCAATATTCGACGGTTCCACTGTCGGGTCGTCTTGTATTATTTGAATCTCAGGACCAAGGATATATAGTCTTTAAAATGTGAGTATAATGTCGTTTATTATTTTTATAAAATAAAAAAGGAGGGTAAATTTACAATACCCAGAATAAAACGTACAACATACGAAAAATAATTGTAAGTTACTTGAATTTATTCAAAATTTCTTATTTTATATCATAAGCGTGGGTAGCTCGCAGCTAACCACGTTATCGTATGGAATCGCAGTCAATCACGACTTTCTTATTAACAATTTCGTTTTTATTCTTATAAAATAACAATGAGGGTAGACTTACAAGACCCAGAGTAAAACGAACCACATACGAAGAATGATTGTAAGTTACTTGAGTTTATTCAAAACTAATTATTTTGTTTCATAAGCATGGGTAGCTTGCAGCTAACCGCGTTATCGTATGGGTTCGCAGTCAATCACGACTTTCTTATTAATAATTTCGTTTTATATTTTTATAAAATAACAATAAGGGTAGATTTACAAGACCCAGAATAAAACGAACAACATACGAAGAATGACTGTACGTTACTTGAGTTTATTCAAGACTAATTATGTATTTTGTTTCATAAGCGTGGGTATCTCGCAGCTAACCGCGTTATCGTAATGACTCGCAGTCGATCACGACTTTCTCATTAATAGTTTCGTTATTTATTTTTATAAAATAACAATGAGGGTAGATTTGCACGATCCAGAATAAAACAAATGACATACGAAGACTAATGGTAAGTTACTTGACTTTATTCAAAATTAATTATTTTGTTTTATAAGCGTGGTTAGCTCGCAGCTAACCGCGTTATCGTAAGGACTCGCAGTCACTCACGACTTTCTTATTAATAATTTAAGTTCGTTATGAAATTAGTGGGTGTGATGAGATAATATCACACTAATATTAGCTATAAAGCCAACGTGGTTAGCTCGCAGCTAGCCACGATATCGCAATTGACTCGCAGTCAATCCCGATTTTACGATTTTTTAGTGAAGTGAAATTCACTAACGTTTTTTAACGTTCTATTTATCTCGTAACAAAACACTTAGAATTACTCGCGTATTTTATTTCGTAAAAAGATTTACGGAAGCTAAATGCAGTTTTTATAACTGATTAAGAAATGACGGTTACGAGTTTTACTTGAGCAGTTTTAAAAAATAAGATCGGCTATAAAATAGTCATCACTGAACAATAAATACCTTGCGGGTTTTCTTCGTCGGATTCTGAGGATGACGTCCTTAACCTATTGCGACATTGCACATTGCGTTGTCCAAATGTTACAATTGATTTTTCAATTTTTTCTTCAATACTGCGCTTAGGCATTTTGAAGAGCGTGTGCACTCGTTGCCTGCACGAAAAGGAATGAAGCTTGCAATGGTGACACGGCCGGCGGCGGCGGGTACAGACAGCGTACATTTCATTTAAAACTATTGAGATACCTTTAAAAAACGTGCAAGATGCCCTGTAAGTTTAGGAAACTACGTTGTTACGAGGTATATATATATACCAACATATATAACATATATTGGTGATTATATCTGAAGAAAGAAGCGACGAAATATTATTGTAGTATGGATAGTATAATTATTAGGCTTATACATTATGGAACATCACAAAATATAATGTATACAGTGATAAAATTGTTATTAATCAAAACGATCATGCCAGAAACTAAGATATAAGCCTCTTCCAGAAATATCAAGCATTGTTACAGTGAAATTCTCAAAAAATACCATTGTACTCTAAGCCCTTAACCAGTTCAAACTGTTCACAACCGCCTCAAACCAGTTCATTCACAACTTTAAATACCGAACGTTTTCAGTTGTTCTCACTCGTAAACCAATTTAACAAGGTCCACATTTGTTTGTGCTAGCATCATTTTGTTTGGCACAAGTAAACTCATTATGTAGCTAAGCAGTTGGAGTTCTCGTTGACTCAGGAATAGTTGCGTTTTGATTCCCTCGTGAAAGAGGATTAATTTATGATAATGGCTGTTGTGGTGAACGGAACATTCGAAGTTACCGTAAGATTACAGTTTTCTTACTCATGTGGTTTGTAATCAGTGTAGTGGTAGCCCAGTAGTCCTTCGGGGTTCAGTATGTCTTAACCAAGATGGGACTTTCTGACAAAATAGTCTGAAAAATGTGTTGCGAATAGGAAGAAACGATGAAATACACAATGAAAATTCTTGATAATGGATATCCAGAACCAGGAGAATTCAAGGCACTACCACTGCGCTCCAGTAGTCACTTCATTGAAAGGGTGGAGTGGTATGGACTAAGTGCTTAGGAGAGGGGTAATTACAAAAACCGGTAAAGCGCGAGTTAAACTCGCGTGGAGAGGGTTCCGTTACGTACATGATTATCTGAAATTTACTACGTTACTTTAAATACCATAGACTTCTTATAGGTTTTCCTGTAATCTATAGGTAAAGAACTATTTTCTGTATTTTTTTCAAAAATGTTGCCCCAGTAGGTTCGGAAAAAAGGGGGGGGGGGGGTGGTAAATTTTCGCCTATTTTCCTAAACAACTTCTAAACTATTTTACTTGAAATTCAAAAGAAAATATATTTAAGAGCTTCACAATAAGCCCTTTTATTTGATATGTCGCACGATATAGGTTGCATAACTTTGTTTTTTAATTTTCTGATTTACCCCCCAAAAGTGGCCCCCGTGCTTAAAATTCATATATTTACGTCACGTGTCCGTGTTGCGGTCACCGACTTAAATATGTATACCAAATTTCAACTCAATCGGTCCACTATTTTCAGAGCAAATTGGCTGTGGCAGTCGGACAGACAGACAGACGCACGAGTGATCCTATAAGGGTTTCGTTTTTTCCTTTTGAGGTACGGAACCCTAAAAATATCCCAAAGGGTTGAAGTGTAAGGTATTATTTTGGCGACACATCGTTACATAAATAAAACAAGTTATGTGGATCTCATTAGTCTTTTGATCTTGCATTTTCTACTCTTTAGTTTGTATTAAATTTTCTTGAAGAAATCTAGTTAATGTTACCGAACAAAAATGCAAAAAAAACCAAAATACACTCTTTCTCCCAGCGGCATTCACTTCTCTTTTTACTTTTGCATTATTATTGCTTCAGTGGAAACTCTTTGGTCAACGTTACGAGCAAATTAAGGGAAACTTTCTTTTGTTTATTTGTAAGAGTTTTTGCTTTTGCTTTTGTTATGAACTGCGAAGTACAGCCATGAACAAGGTATTCTGCATCTTTTGTTTTTATTTTTTTATTTTCATAATTTTGCTTGCTGAATATAAGTCTGGCTTTTGCATTTAAAAGCGATATAATTGACACTTTTAAAATTTTTGTAACTTCTTCCTAAATATTCATCTCATCAATAGAGAAATAGGGGTTGCTAAAATAATGATTTTAGCCGTGGCTGCATCATTAGTATACACTTTGTTTATAACATAACAGCATCTCGTTTCTAGGATATGCGAATTCAATTTAAAGTGCATTTTTTCTTAATCTTGGACACTGACACAAATTGATCTATGCCTATATAAATACTTCTATACTTATATTATAAATGGGAAAGTAATTTGTCTGTCTTTCTGTTAAGTTTACGGCTAAACCACTGAACAGATTTGTAAGAGGAATGAAGATTGTTTGAGTTCTGGTCAAGGATATGGGCTACATTTTTAAGACAACCGGGTAAAAGAGGGGCTGGAAGTTTATAACTCTGCAAGTTTATACGTGCCCTCAAAGAGCCCATGATTTGAGGGAAAAGATCTGAGTATAAAAAGACAGTAACATGAAAATTCGTCATATTTTAAATATATATTTCCACGACGAAGTTGCGGGTAAAAGCTAGTACATCACAATGATCCTAAATATCTGTCTCATCTAAAATCATTTGATTGTATCACTGAAAGTCTTCCCCGAACGGGACTCGAAACCAAGACCTAGCACAGAAGATAGTTGCATAACCACCGCACCACAGGTACACTTGGCCGTCGGACAGCTCGGAGCTGTAAATCGCAGTAGGTTGCCACTCGCTGGTGGATTCGCGGGTCATCAAGTAGCCTTATGTTTGGTGTTGTTGGGTGATGCGGTTTGACAACCATAGCGTACACGGAAGAGCACGATTTACGCAACGGAGAGAGACGGCATGATTAGGCATTTGTCGTACCTATAAACCCAGTTTTCTTAGACAGTGATTCTTCTGTACGTTAGTACTATTATCTATAATGTGCCATGGCGTTAGTTTTAACCTTATATAAACCTGTGAGTTAACAATACATTATCTCGTAAGTATAACGCCGCTCAAGAGGCCAGCGCCCAATGACTGACGAGGTCGCCGCTAAATGAAACAATTTGTACAGGAACAACGCGAGCGCCTAGCACGAATTACTGCGAACATTACGTTGTCTGTGGTGCAAACATTAATATTATATAATAATAAATACAAACAACATGATGAAAACCAACAAACAATATCAAGAAATGCATGCAAACTTTATGCATGACTTATAATTGTCAAATTAAAACTTTCTTGAGACATTATTAACACTTGAAATAAACACGGTTTATATTGTCAGAAATAAGATCGGTTATTGAAGAAGGACTCCATATGAAATATCTAACAATAAAACGTGAGTTAATTACTGATTTTAATTCATCTCATGTTCATTTTTAATTTGACACGACATACTTTTATTTTACTGTATACGTGTGGCCTCAATGCGTAAGAGCGAGATGCGAGTCTCGCTCACGAGTTGCTGTAGTATCACTTAGACGTTCCCGAATAGACGCCCAGATGAACCGTTTTTAAGAGTAGGAGCATTAATTTGGCAAATACTAAAACTCAACAAAGTTTTTGTCATTAGCTCAGCACTTAGTCATCAGAATAAAACCCGGCTAAAACCCTGTTAATACATTTCGAAGAGTCAGTGAACTCCATCAAATAGAGAAGCCGTAAGCACTCTTCTATCTATTTAACGACTAAACACTTACAGTGTAGTCCAAGCCTGGCTAGGGCTGAGCACTTAAGCACCGAAACTTGCAGCTAATTATTTAAGTTTAGTACCAGTTAATTATGGACTTGAAGTTGAACCGCAACTAATTTGGGCTATTTTGTTCGCGCAAAAACATGATGGAGTGGAGTTAAAGGCTAGTTCGGTGCAAACAAACTGAATATTAAGGGTGAGTATGACAAGATAATGTAAGTACATCCTACGTCGCTAGAAAGAACTTTGACTGCGGGCCTTTCAAGTCCTACTAGCGAAAACTTTCCGTGATGAGCATGGTTATTTGTACCAAAGTCATGGATGTAGTAATATATAAAATTATATATTATGTCTGTTTTTAGGGTTCCGTACCTCAAAAAGAAAAAACGGAACCCTTATAGGATCACTCGTGTGTCTGTCTGTCTATCTGTCCGTATGTCACAACCAATTTGATCCGAAACTACTGGACCGATTGAGTTGAAATATGATACATAGTATATGTAAATTGGTGACCGCAACATGGACGTGTAACATAAATAAATGAATTTTAAACATGGGTTCACTTTTGTGGTGGGTAAATTAGAATATTAAGAAAAAAAAACGATTGCAAAGTATGGCGTGTATCCAATGAAAGGCCTGTTATGTGAATCTTGTTTTTTTTTATAATTTATAAATAAACGATTTTGAAGTTATTTAGGAAAATAGGTAAAAATTGACCATTCCCCCCTATCTCCGAAAATAATGGGCCTAAAATTAAAAAAAATACGAAAAATAGTTTTGTACGTATAGGAAATTTTATATAATCACGGAAACTGTTGTTGTGTGACGCGGATAAAAGAACTGACAACCCTAGCGTACACGAAAGAGCATGTTTTATGCGACGGAGAGAAGGCATGATTAGGGATATTTTGGTACCTAAACACCGGTTTAGTTCGACAGCAATTCTTCTGGACATTGGTACTATTGCCTATTCTGTGACTTTGTTGTCTAGTTTTGCCGTTACAGGCTCTTCGCTGCGGACCGATTTCTATGCAAAACAATGAAGCTCTACTATATCAAAAAAAGCTGTTAACATGACAGAATTAGAACACCGTTTATGTATGTAATAATTTCTACTTTATTATACTTAAGAACGGTATTTGTAGGCTTCCCTCTTCGCTCCTAACTTGCGTCGTCCAAATTGTTTCATAAGGCGGATTTTTTACGAGTCCAAGCGCCCCGGCCTGATTAGGCAATTGGAAACAATTCGCGAAAAAAAGCCGATTTATTAAAGTAAGCGCAGCTACTGATACATTGTTGGTAGAGATTAGGGTGCAATGAGCTCAACTAAGTAATTCATCGTAGGAATTCTTGTTAGTGTAACTTAAAATTAAATTTTAACTTGTTAATACATTTATTTTGGTTGCTATCTATGTGGCTGTCTGACTGACTCGAGGTTGCGGTGATAGTGTAACTGCCTACTGTGCTGGAGGTCGCGGGATCGATTCCCTCGAGCGGCCCTAACATGCATGACACAAAGATAAGATAGACCGTCTTATCTCTAAGTGCGTCTCTCTCACACTAGTGCCGACGAAAGAGATAGTCATAGAGATGAACGGGTTTAATTTATGTTTGTGGCATGCATGTTAAGCCCGCAGGGGCAAACTTTGTGTGATGAGCACGAGTATTTGTTGTACCGGAGTCATGGATGTTTAGTGTGTATATAAATATATATAAGTATTCATATCGTCGTCTGGTACCCGTAGAACAGGGAATCCTAGTTTGGGTCTAAATCAATGTGCTATTGTCAAATAATTATTATTGTTAAGGTAGCATATACTTCCTTTGTCAGGACGAATGGGACAAAGTATAACAATATAAACTGTCAAGATACAATAAAATCACCTGAGTGATGATGCTGGACATGTTTGTCCGCTTAAATCACTTGAGGGATCATATTGATCCCTCATTTGTCCACTGAAATCACCTAGGGGAGCGTCCAATATATATTGGAATATTAATTAGAATTTTAACAAGTCATATAATAATGTTTTTAAATGAAGTAGTAAACCAACTACTTCCTTACAAAAAGCAACAAAATATGCACAAAACTTTAATCCGGTCAATGCCCAACTCGCCCAAAAAAACATCTGAATGTTAACGATTAATCGCAAGCAAGTAAGTGGAACGCTTATAATTTATGGGCCGGGGAGCCCGCGAGCTTGCCAAGAGATTTTATGGCACTAATGTCGTCGCATTCATGGGAATAAACAAGATAATAATGGCGCGGCCTCGCAACTTGCCTGCCAAAATGGGACGAGAAAGGAACAGCCCGCGTTATGGATCGGCAAATGTGTCTTGTTTTCAAGATCGTCAAATCATTAGTTTGAGGAAATAAAACGTTATGAGGCGTTAGTACAACTTTCGGAAGTATCATAGTTTTCTTTTAGGAAATATGCCAGTTCTTATATCATAAGAAACATCTAAATAGAAAATAAAAGGTTATTTTCGGGATTCTTGCAATAATAGTAGTAATGCATCGTGGTAATTTTTTTTTTGTTCTCTCTTTTAAAAATGACCTTGTTATTTCATCCCGATCTACTTTAAAGTGATTATAGAAACTTACACATACATACATACATATTACCACGCCTGAAATCCCTAATGGGGTGGGCAGAGCCACAAGACTACTTGTGGCCACGTTCGATTAATTAGTCCTAAGATGGTATGATGAACCGTAGAAACTTTCATTAAAATTTAATGTAATATTTTAATAACCCTGGCTATTTCATTTCTATGTGTATATGCCAAGAGAAAACCGGTCTCAATGTAATTATTTGTTTATTAATAAGAAAAAAAAAATGCGTATCCTAAAGTATCACCAACATCATTACCTTCCTATTTGCTTCGCTAAGTCGGCAAAAAAATATTTCACTCTCTATCTAATGCTAGTTTTCTCAAATTCAGGTCATCAACTCATCAGATCCAAGAAAGCCTGTAACTCGGTAATCCTTAATCGTTCAAATTGGATTCAAACTTGGGACTTTGTTAAGAGTATTAAAGACCGTTTTGCTCTCAATAGAGATTAGCGTTTAATGCTTGTTGGATGCTGTTGGCGGGTTTGATAACGATACATTATTTTGTGCAATTATGCGTTAAGCGATTAGGGTCTTATTTTATACAAAAATCCAATTTTAAAAGAAAACAATGGCGACATTGCTGACCTGGGTGGGATTGGTCTTTCATCAGGGTGTTTTGTAACAAAAAAGTATTCAGTGTGTGTGTGTGTGTGATGATCAAATATTTCTTAAATTATGTTATTAGATGAGTTACTGCATTGATACTAATGGAAAATAGATAAATAATAACTATACAATAAAATATTTAAGTATGGAACGAAAAGAGAATAAGGTTATATAAAAGCATAAAAAATGTGAAGAATGAAAAAGAAAAAATAATATTCATTAATACAAAAGACACAAAGTAGGTAATATAAATTAAGAAAACAATACAAAAACAAAATGGTGGTCTGTGTGTCCAGGCGGCAGTGAATAGGAAGGACACTGGCTCTGCATAATGCTGAGGCACTTGTAGCGCTGATTTTTAACGCAACACCGTTTATTATGTCGTACAACATTTTGTAATAAATTCAAACGCTGAACGTATTCGTTCGATACAGAAATAGTACATTGTGCATCTAGGGCCGTAAGAAGGGTATAACTAACGAGAGTCTGTTAGAAGCCCGACGCCGATAGGCGAGGGCTTTTATGACTCGAGTTTGTTATCCCCTTACTGCCCGTGATACACACAATGTTTTTCATCACATTTGCGAGGAAATGAAATAAAAATTAGACAAAAAAAGTATATATATTAATTTTATTTACATTTTACATCGTTAATTACCATCAGGTGGGTGTTCATAAACTGTGCGTATGTTGCGATCAGCGCGGGGCAGCTCCGCCGGCTTGCGGTCGCGCGCCCCGCCGGCTGCGGCTCCCGAGCAGCTCCGCCGACCTGGCGCACTTAACTGCCCGCGGGAGTTCGAAACCATACAAAATTCATAACTCCCTAGGGAGTTATGGATTTTGTATGGTTTATAACTCCCGCTGACGGCGGGGCCCATAGAGGAGTTAAATCGGCTATAGTTGCTCTATACGCTTGCGTATAATAACACCCTTTCCGAGCAAGTGTGATGAAATAGTTCATTGTGTATCTAGGGCCGTAAGAAGGGGATAACTAACGAGAGTCTGTTAGAAGCCCGACGCCGATAGGCGAGGGCTTTTATGACTCGAGTTTGTTATCCCCTTACTGCCCGTGATACACACAATGTTTTTCATCATATTTTCGAGGAAATGAAATAAAAATTAGACAAAAATTAAAGTATATATATTAATTTTATTTCCATTTCACATCGTGAATTACCATCAGGTGGGTGTTCATAAACTGAGCGTACGTTGCGATCAGCGCGGGGCAGCTCCGCCGGCTTGCGGTCGTGCGCCCCGCCGGCTGCGGCTCCCGAGCAGCTCCGCCGACCTGGCGCACTTAACTGCCCGCGGGAGTTCGAAACCATACAAAATCCATAACTCCCTAGGGAGTTATGGATTTTGTATGGTTTATAACTCCCGCTGACGGCGGGGCGCATAGAGGAGTTAAATCGGCTATAGTTGCTCTATACGCTTGCGTATAATAACACCCTTTCCGAGCAAGTGTGATGAAAAAGTTATTGCTGACCAATATCAAATGTATAGCCTGAGTACGGGTCACATTCTACGTCTGAACCGCGGCGTTCACAAATAATCACAATAATACGGCCCTTATCTCCCCGAATTGAAGGAAACCGAGAAATGACTTCGTAACAATCCACGATAAGGTTTTTCACAAAGACTGATTCGGAAAAAAGGAAGAAAAAAATGGTTGTTTTTGCGAAAACCTTTTCTACTTATTTATCAAATGAGATTGAATTTAGCGGGTCACGAAACAAGTAATGTACTTGAGTTGAAATTGAGAGTCACTGTCAAATGGAAAAGAAAATTTCTTATTAGAACGATAAAGAAAGTTAATAGCTTTGCCTAATTATTAGAAAATAACTATGTCGTCGGGAATTTCAATTAGTGTTATTACCTAATTTTTAGGGTTCCGTACCTCAAAAGGAAAAAATGGAACCCTTATAGGATTACTCGTGTGTACACACACACTGTCTTTCTGTCTGTCTGTCTGTCTGTCTGTCCGTCTGTCACAGCCTATTTTCTCCGAAGCTACTGGACCGATTAAGTTGAAATTTGCTATTCCTTTGTAAGTCGTTGACCGCAACACGGACGTGTAACGTAAATGAATGAATCTCATTAGGGGTAAATTAGAACGAAAAAAAAGTTTTGCAAACTGTATCGTGTGACATATCAAATGAAAGGGCTCGTTGTGAACCTCTTAAATATTGTTTTTTATAATTTTAATATCAGTAGTTTGGAAGTTATGTAGAAGAAAAGGCAAAAATTCACCCCCCCCCCCCCCTTATCTCCGAAATTACTAGACTTAAAATTTTGAACAAAAAAGAAAATAGTTATTTATCTATTGGTTACAGGAAAACCTATAAGAAGTCTATGGTATTTAAAGTAACATAGGAAATTTCAGATAATCATGTACGGAACGGAACCCTCTCCACGCGAGTTTTACTCGCACGTGTCCGGTTTTGTTTTACGGGTAACCAGATAATACTTACATTTAAATCTTTGTTTATAGTTATTAAATGGAAGTTTACTTTTCTTTTATCTTCATAACTAATAGTATTTTTAAGCGTCATTAAACTTTAAACATCGTCAACATGAGGCTTAGCTAAGTGTTAAAGTTGTCATTTTGGTAATTATGTTATTTTACATTACTCTACAGTTAAACGAATAAACTTGGTCTCAGACTTCTAAGATTTTGAAATGATCATCAACTCTTAGACAAAAATCTCAGCATATTTTTACGATGGTATTCAATGTACGACTCAAATGATGTAGTAATTTGTAAAAAAAATCTGAAGCAGCATAAGGCAGAGATCATCCTTTGAGATATAATAATAATGAATAAAGATTTTTTCTTCAGAAATACGAGCGCGTATTTAGCGTAACGACAGTTTTCCAAATTGAAAATAAACATGTCTCGTTTCGTTTGAGGCAGTGAGTAAATTGTGAGGGGCGTGTAGTGTCACGGGACGTGATACAAATACTTATACGAAATATTGTCGTTGCCGATTGTATGCTGACTTGAACATATTATCTTCTACTGTTTCAAAGTGATTATGATTATTTTGTAACATATAAAATTCGTGTGTTCTAAAGATAATAACTGATTTTTTTTCTGTTTAATTTTCTTATACAAGCCACCAAAGATAACAAAAAGATCTTCATAAACTGAGACACTGAATAATACTTTTTAGCATAGATCTATACATAATAATGTCACGGATGTTTGAGAAACCCGCATATTAGGCGCGTGAACAATTTCTCTGAAACACTTTTCTTGGCAATATTTATCCACGAATAAAATAGGGTTTCTCATAATGTCATAAGCAAAATACTCCCGAAAAAGATTATGAATTTTCCGGGCTTGATTGATAGGGAAGTGGCCAAGTGGGAGTCGGCTTGTGTACATGATATATGGTTATTAAGAAGATCTTTTATCCAGTAAAAAGATTAACTCTAAAGATTAGAAATATATTTTTATTATATTTAAGTCAAGTCATTATGCCATCAAAGTTAAGGATGTTAATGAAGAAGATTAAAGAAGTACGTTTATTGCTAAGGAAATATCGAGAAGCGACGCGTATGATGATGTCGATAATCTAGAAGGGCCATTAGATAGTAAAACTCTCCAAGCTCCAGAAACACGTTTTATCAAACCATTCCAAAACCCATTACAAACTAACAGCGCAGTCGATCGAACGCATTTTATTGTACAAGTTGCGGCCGCTGTCTGTTACGCGCCGCTGAATCTAACACAGACAAACACTGATGTATCTGTACTGTTATAATTTTGTGGCTAAGTTGGACCAGGTTTGGGATCGATTGTAGCTATTTTACAAAGTCAAACGGTATTACACATCATCCACAAGTCCAGCGTCTATAACAATCAGAAACGTTGTAACCATGCTCAACCATAATTGTAATATTAAAAATTATTCAGATTTATCTATATAAATAAACAAAATTGAAGTGTCTGTTTGTAATATCAAAATAATAGTAGTTATTACTAAAAACATTATATACGGTACTTATAACAAAAATCTTTTTTTTTGTCTGTCTGTCTGTATGTCTATTTGGTCCGGCTTATCTCCGTAACCGCTGGACTAATTGAAGGGGTTTTCACTGGCAGATAGTGGATGTTATAAGGAGTAACTTCGGATACTTTTATTTCGACGTAGAAATCCTATAAGAGAAAATATTTTGTAAATCTCTCTCGAAATGTGGCTTACAACTTTCAAAATTTACCGTAAAGTTATAAAAAGCTTGTAAATAGTGAACTTATTTAATACTTACATGTTTTAATTGCACGTCGTTAAAGGCACTCAATGTTTTGCTTACATTCAGGTTGCAAAGTGTTCGGTCTCAATACTCTGTATGAGAATAAACAACGCGAGCGCCAACTTTCAGACGCAAAGTTTATGACTTAAGGTCTAGATGAATGAAGTGTGACAACATTATTTCTGCGGGCGTCTGAAGAAATCAATATCATACAAAAATGTGAGGTAACGTCTGAAATCATCTTTAAACAGTTCTATGTCTTAACTTTTATAACTTATGGGTCTATAATTAATAATTTATTTTATTTAATCGTATGACTAATGAAATGTTCAGAATAAGAATTATTATAAATCTACGTTAAGGTCTATAAGCCACTTAGTAGCGTTGTCATTGAGGATGACCAGGTCTTCAGGAGGGCCACCGGCGTATCGCGTAAGGGGACACTCTTGCATGATGTGCTGCATGGACTGCACCTCAGCGCCACAGCCGCAGCGGTGTTTAAATTGGGCGCAGAGACCGTGGCCAGTGCGGAGTCGGTTAAGATTGCACCAAGCACGTCGCGGGAGTTCAGATCCTTTGATTTTGTTACCCGGGATGATGCCGGAGCCGAGTCCACCTGCCATAATCCGATTCCACGAACGTGACCATTCCCGCTTAAGGTTGAAACCGTCGCTCAAAAGTGAATGGGCAGTGCGATACGGCGGGTTCCTGGACTTCAAGCGATGTTTAATCGGATCCAAGAACTCTGACCGAATAGGGAGATTAGGGTTCTGCTTGATCTTCTGGACTTCTCTTAGTAACGCGTCCTTTCTTCTCAATTCGGGCGGAGGGATCTGGCAAAGTACAGGCAGCCAATGACAAGGAGTAGATTGCAACGTACCGGAAATAAGACGCATAGCTTTGTTCAGTTCAACATCCAGTATAATTAATAACACTATCAATAATCGTCGGCCTAAATCGCAAACCTCGTAACTCAATCTGACCAAATTTTACAGGAGGCACAAAAAACTTCATTGCCAAAAATTTTGCTTAAAGACTTGCTTTATATTTTTTTTACATAATGTTAAATTAAATTTTGCCGTCAGATTGTTAATACCATTTTTTTTTAAATCGCCTGAATCTGGAAAATTACGGATTACCCGGAGAGTTACGAGTTTTTTTTTGAAATTTTAGAAAGCTAATCGGGAGTTAAGAGTTTTGCTATAAAAATCCGTAAACATTTTTATAGCGAAACTCTTAACTCCCGATTAGCTTTCTAAAATTTTCAAAAAAAAACTCGTAACTCCAAATTTGTAAGGGAATGGCGGGGGGAGGAACGAGGTATTCCTTTTACAAAATAGCGGTCGGGAGTTGCCAGGTTTTCTATTTTTTCTTTTTAAACGTAAATGGTTTATTTTTGGTATTTAAGAGTTCTGCCGTTGGATGCGTTCAGAATAGTAGTACTATTTAAAAGTGTCAAAACATGATTTTCAAAAAATGGAGCGCCCATACTAAAAACTTGACTAATTTATATTTTACGTGTAGTGTGTTTTCTTATTTAATATTTTTTTTTTATGTCCTGCCTAAATTTTCATAGCCCGTACCAATATTTTTTATTAGCAAATCACTAACACAACGACATAATATTAACTGAACTAACTACTACTCATACTAACTGAAACGATTAACGATAACTTCAGTTAAATCTTCCGAAATATAAAGCTGTAACGTTTAACGAAGTTATCTCTTTTAGTAACGGATTAGCGATTAATGAAGCATGTGAGTATACCAATTAGGTTTTTTGTGGACTGACAGAGCGCTTTGAGATCGTGATGCATCACTATTAAAGTGGCACAAACTCGCTGGTTATAGTAATTGCTATGCTTTTGACTACAAATATATACTTTTATATGCTCTTCATGCTTTCGTATTCTCCCATAGCACTTCTCGGCACTTTGTTTGCCACACTCCATTTGATGCAATCGTTTGGTTCACAATGCAATAACTTCTGCAATTTGTTTTTTGAATAACATGTTTTCAAGATAACAAGGCACAGCAAATGTACGCGGAAACATAAAGTCTAGGACCTGTGGTCGAGGTTAATTCAAAATAAGAGGGTTTTTGAGATTCTTACGGGTTTTTCGAAAAAAACTATAAATAATTGTATTATGTGTCTGCTCTGCATGCATGTATGTATAATTATAAACCATGTTTTTCTTGTTGTTGCATTACTGCTTCTTTTCAAAAACATTAATGAAAAGTGTAAAGAAATTTGGGTTAATTATATTCCAGTTTAAAAGTAATTCAATAACTTTGCTTGATCTCTATATTTTATTCTTTGTTATTTTATTGAATTAATGTCTCCCTCTTCCTCTCTCTTTCTTTATCTAACGGATTTGCTGGCTCGCTGCTGGGAAAATGCTTCTCTCTGACATAAAATTACATTTTTATAAAAATATCACGGGTCATGATATAAGTAAAATCTAGCAGATTTTTTCTGTAAGTAACAAGCAATGCCATTAACATGTCGCGCCCGAACCCAGTTCCCTGCGGAGCGCACTCACCGACGCGGAACGCACTATTAATTAAACGTAGTCAGGTTGCCGGCAAATTTCAATCCGAAGCGTACTTAAGCACTAGCTTATAATTATAATCTACGGTAGACATTTAGTTGTTAGTAACGTATATTATTTGAAATTGTAAATTCATTTTGCGTGTGAAGAGTTTTGCCAAAAGGAACATGACGGAACATGACGGAAACCAAGCGCTCAAAAAATCAAAGAAGCGCCCAGAATCCGTTTTATTTAAGTCACAAAACAATATAAGGAACTTATGACTAGAAAAATAAAAATAAGCTGCAACTTAAAAGCAAGGGATGCTTTTGTATTGCAAAACAAAAATCAACATTGTGTTTATTCAGACATACAGCACACATAATCAATACATATAAAACAGTACCGTGACTTTATAGACAACGCACAAGCTAAACGGATGGTCCTAGAGGATTGAAATTTAGAGGAGACATTTCTCGAGTACCCTAGAGGTGCACTAAGGAAGCACACTTAAAATTCCATCCCTAAAGGGGTGAAAGGGGGTGATAAAGTTTGTGTGGAAAATACCGCGGGCGAAGCTGTCGTGGGTCCACTAGTTTTGTATAAAATTACATCAATAACAGTAAACATCAAAAGGTTGCTTTCATATTATTACATTATTTTCACGACCTCTCAGTCTTTTTAAAATAAGACGTTCCTATTGAAGGTATTAATCATAAAAATATCAGATCCCAAAAAATCACATTGAAGTGTAACCAAAACAAAAATTCGTCTGTGGGATAATGATTTACTTTGAAATATTCATGGCAAGGGGTGAGGCCCCCTTGGCCCCATAGCCCCCTTGGCCCCTAAGCCCCGGGCCCCGCGCCCATGTCGCCCTCGACAATGCTGCACTTCGATACGATTGAAAGTAAAGTTTTTGTTGCCAATGCTGAGATCGAGGGCTTGTTCGACTATGGATGCGCGGCGATTCGTTACATTCGGATTTTTATTTAAATGATTGTCGATGACCTTGGTTTCATGGGTTATTTTTTTAGTGTGTACAATAATTCATTTCGCAAAGAGCTGCCCGTCGTAAGATTTTTATAATAACAAAATAATTAATAATTTACTAAGAATTCTTGCTCAGTATGTTTATTGCATGGATTATATTTGAGGCCTGAAGTACATCTTTTTCAAAGCATTAAAAGAATAGACCAAGGAAAAATTTACAGAATTTCACTTACACGGCTTCTTGCGTTATTAAATAGCCCCTTTCATTAATCGCCTAGACATAATGAGACTAAATTTTCTGAAAAAAAGAAAATAAACATTTTTGAATTCACAAAACAGAATACCAAATTGGCAACAGCCCTGCGGTTCCCGCTGGCAGCGACCGCCCGAAATTGAAAAATTACGACGCCGGCGCCGATTATACCGATTCCCTTTCAATCCCGAACTTGTGCGTTAAAGGGTCGTCGTTCTTTTATACTTATTTAGTAGTTTCATCAAAACTATTTTAGCTTAAATAGAAAAGACTTTCTTTATAATTGCTGGATGTGTGCTTACATCATTTGGTGCAAGCGCTTGGTATAAATAAGTAGCCATTTTCCGTGAATCTGTCCGCCTTTAAACAAGTGTGTGTGCGACAATTTACTACAAATTTGATTCACATTCTATCATAATCATCATCATCAAATACATATAAAACAGTACGGTGACTCACTTATAGACAATTAACGCACAGCGTAAACGGGTGGTCCTAGAGGACAGAGGAGCACGAGGAGGGAGGAAATTTGGAAAAGATATTCCTCGAGTACCTGTAACGTAGCGATATTCTTGCGATATTCCTGCAATAATCATTGTGTGGAATGGAACCCAAAAGACTGGGGAATTATTTCAGATGACAGTGACAATACCGAAGTTTATTTTGTCTGTCACCCAGTTGTCAACATAGTTTGGTAGGCTAGTGTTGCCACGTTAGGGAAAGTTACCTTTTGTTTGGAGTAATATCAAATAGCTGGAATTAAGTAGTAAATTCAGAACTTAATAAATGTATTTATTAAATACACCATTGCATTAAAAGATTCTTTTCATATTTAATTATACAAACAAATATTAAACAAACATATTAGGTTCCATTAGAAATTAAATAAATGCAAAGAATATTTACCATAGTGATTAGTCTACCTATAGGTAAAAATTCGATGTATTCTTGTTGCATTTTTGAGTGCATCCTCTCTAAGTACATGATGACTTCTGCATCCATTAAAAATAAGAGAGGCACTTTAAGATCAGGATTCAGCAGTGCGACACAGGAAGTGTCTGCCCAAATCTTTTATCCAAGCATCTGCGGTGGAAGTATAGAACCAATTTCTTGCAATATTTCGGTGAAAGGATTCTGTACTGTAAGTAAGCTTTAATTACAACTTTTGTGAAGGAGGCTTTTGTTGCAACTTGTATGAAATTCTCTGACCATATGGTAAATTTTCAGTATGATTCTTACACGTGGAGTGGAGGGAATATCTCAACGTTGAGGTTGCCAGAGGCTTCCTTCTTCTGAAGTTCTCCGGTAAGTTTCATAAACTGGATGAACAAAAAGTCAGTCCACCTGTTCGATATAATTTAACCTTTGCTGATCAGAACAATTCTCAACTTTACAGTTGGACTGGGATTTAGAAAATATTTAGAAAATATTAAGAAAAGATTTAGAAAATATTTAGAAAATATTAAATTGAAGCGTGGCACATACGGAAATGCCCGTTAGGGGTACACCAACGCGACAATACGGAAGAAAACAGAAAACGAAATAATTTATATAAGGAAAAGAGTAAGAAGTGGTTTGGAGCTTTCTCGGTTGATAATTATGAAGAGAGGAATAAAACAAGGTTAGTAAATGATCACAGTCTTTTTTATTTATTCGGCGCCAGGCCGCATGTCCCAAATTGTGAACCTAATTTATTACATAAACTTACTCTCAACGGAAAGTTTAGCTCAGCGGAAGGCTGGTCGTGTTACAAAATAGGGTTCTTATGTATAGATTCACAAATGTTATACTGTAGGTGTTAGTGCCTTATTATAGTTTTGCCACCAATTCCAATTCAAGAGTCGCAATAACTTTCATAATAAAATCCTAATTATTATTCCCCTCCCTATTAGTAGGGATACTAATAAAATATACTGTTCACAGACCTTAATCTGAAGAAACTTTCCTCTTTGGATGACGTCCCGAAGATGTACCAGTTGATAGACTGCAGAGCGGTCCCAGCACACTGCGTTTCACGCCACAGTGTTCTCAAACAGCTACAGCAGCATTGAGGTATGAAGGAATTCCATCCCTAAAGGGCTGATAAAGTTTGTATGGAAAATACCGCGGGCCAAGCTGTGGCGGGTCCACTATTGTTTGTATAAATTTCATAACCTCAAATGATTACTCGTGTACTTATATGATTACCGTTTGCATTTTTAGAAATAGATTTTTTTTTTAAATTACTCGTCTCGCCCCCTTAAATCTGCAACTGACAAGTTTATAAATTCCCGTTCCCCCATTTATCGTATTTTCGTATCAGTCTCTATCATATAAAAGCTTTCACTTACGCCATCATGGCAGTGCGGGAAGCACATTAATTTAATGTTCAATTTAGTCAATCGGATTAGCACCCTATGTGATTATGACCTATTTTGTCAATGTCATTTATTTATAATGTAATCACAAACATTATTATCAAGCACCTATTAGTAGAGATTTATAAGCACGCAATAAACGCACTAACATCTACTTCTTATGATACATCTATTTTTGTTATGGCCAGTAAATTATTTTCATAATCTGCTGACAAAATGAAGGTTTGAATTTGGGATAAATATTGAATTTCATTTTAAAATGCTTATAGGTAAAAAACTTAAGTATGAATGTAGTTGTGATATTGTTGATAAAGTGATACATTAAATATATCAAAGTCGGTGGCAATTAAATTACGTAATCTATCCCTCATTTACTTGACACCGATTTCGATGTATTTAATGTATTACTTTATCAACAATATACCTATCTGACGTTTCTAGATAATTAACTTAGGAAGGCCAATCATTATATTTTATTACTTTTCAAACTAAAGGGTTTTTGAAGTCGGGTTTTTTGTTTGTTAATGTGTTTTCTGTAAATAGTTCATAGCCATTTTTAGGGTTCCGTACCTCAAAAGAAAAAAACGGAACCCTTATAGGATCAATCGTGTGTCCGTCCGCCCGTCCGTCCGACCGGCTGTCTGTCTCTCTGTCTGTCTGTCTGTCTGTCCGTCTGTCACAGCTAACTTTCTCCGAAAGTACTAGACGGATTCATTTGAAATTTGGTACATAATATGTAAATCGGTGACCGCAACACGGACGCGTAACGTAAATAAATGGGGGCCACTTTCGTCAATCGTCGCGTCAATTAGAAAAAAAAACAAATATACGCGTCGAATTGAGAACCTCCTCCTTCGGTTTTTTTGAAGTCGGTTAAAAATAAAGTTTTGCTAACTATATTGTGTGACATATCAAATGAAAGAGGTTATTTTCTTAACTGTAGTCTTTTTAGAATTTTACGATTATAAATTCGTATGTTATTTAGGAAAATAGGCAAAATTTTACCATTTTTGAAATGTAAATTTTGAAAAAAAAATACAGAAAATTGTTCTTTAACTACATATTACAGGAAAACCTATCCAGAGTCTATGATACCTAAAGTAACATAGGAAATTTCAGATAATCATATACGGAACGGAACCCTCTCCACGCGAGTTTAAAACTTGGATTTGTCCGGTTTTTATATTGTACGCCTGGAAGGTATAAGTAAGTATAGCGGTTATATTTAAATTGAAGATCAATGTGCCAATCTAATGAATTCTACGCGAATAAAGTCACAGGAAAAAGCTACCGTTTAACTAATAATAATACACTGGACCCCGGTCTACCAAATGCGAAATAAAATTCTCGCTTATGATGTTTCATTTCACGCCGAGCGAAGCGAGCGACACTACATCGCGGTCGCCTTGTCACGGTGATGCTCTGTGACGTCGGAAGAGTTTTAACTTGGAAATGAGATTTATGGAGTGGTTAAAATATGTGAGGCTGTTTTCTTTGCATGAAGATTTAATAACAACAATAAGAGGGAATCCGTGTGCACAAAAAAAGAAAATTGATGTGTGATTATAATGTCAAAATAACAGTTTTTTACTAAATAGGTTATTAATTATAGAATACTTATAACATAAACTAATTTTAAAATTTTTGACTGTCTGGGATAATCTCGGAAACGGCTAGAGCGATTTTGACGAAACTTTCACTGGTAGATAGCTGATGTTGTAAGGAGTAACTTAAGCTACTTTTATTTTTGAAATAGAATTAAGGTTCAACGCAAAAAACCCCATGAAATTGTGAACAAAATTTGATCTACGTGGGTGAAACCACGGGGGATAGCTAGTTGAATAATATTTGAATGACTATACTTCAAGACTTATCTAAAATTGCAGTATTCGCGCAGCTTTGTGGCTCAGGAACGACTGTAGCACCATCTTATTCCGGCGGCGGCAACAAGAAGTGTCAAAAAGGCTTCAAGTTGACTTCTATAAACGAGACCTGCAAAGCTCTAACAAATATGGTATCATAATTTATAAAATAAAAAAACCGACATCAAATAGCCTTTGAAAATTACCTAAGTTTTTTTTTCATATTTTATTTATTATCCTGTGATTTAACGACAAACATTTACTACATCAAGTAACAATAGCATAATGCCAATTGCTCATCACCATTTACAAACCGTTGCTATCCACGGTGCAAAGATGTCAATCGTGGAGTAGTTCTCCTAGTTCTTCAATCTCACTACATGAATTTTCATGGACATAAGTTGCTTCAGGACTTTGTACAGTAATTTAATCGTCAACCGTGAAATACTCAACATTTAGGAGTTCCGGTGATCATCTATGGTCTTCATCAACAGTTCCGCTTCATCAAATAATGCTTTTAGCACGTAACTGCTTGAATTATTACAGAAAATATTAAAATTGCTTCGTGCTTGCCTATAATATTTGAAGAGTTCCATCGATTCCTCATAGATCCTCTGATCATAACTCAACTTTGACGACAACGGGACCAAACTGGAGGTATACCCTACCGATTAAAAAAAATAATTTTCAAAATCGATTTATAAATGACAGAGTTCTGAAGTAACAAATATAAAAAAAATACAACCGAATTGAGAACTTCCTCCTTTTTTTTTGAAGTCGGTTAAAAAGTAAAGCTTAAGATTACTGTAAACCGACAGCAAAAATTAGCCATTTCATACAAAAGGCGACAACGATTTCCACCGATTTAAGTAACCGATTTTGACCAACTTTTGATAGGTTGTCAGTCGGAATAAAGTCTAGGTACGTACAACGTAGGTACTACGTTCTTTGAATATTGATTAAAATCAACAAAGACAAAGGACACAACAAGGGAAAAGGATCCAATCCACAAGAAAACCTTTTAGGATTTTAGATTTTATGTCGATGATAAAGAACTTAATTATTTATGGCATTTATTTTGGTTTGGATCCTTTTTGCTAAACATCGTCCATCGCCGAAATTAGGTTTTGTATGAGATTACTAAAACAACAATAAAACTGAATTTACTGATTTAGTGAAAAAACCAAAACGTATAGACCTACATTTTGTTTTGACTGACATCCTATCAGAAATTGGTCAAAATCGGTTAACATTTAAGGGTTGGAAATCGTTATAGCCGTTTGCATGAAAAGCCGTAGGTTAACACTCCCCTTAAAGAGCATCACATTTAAAACATAAGGAAGCGCGAGACATTTGTAGCCAAAACTGTGTCACCATCAAGACAGAAATCTCAAAGACGAGTTGAGAAACAATGGCATTTTACACTAAGCCAGCTACGTTGTCAACTTTAATATTTGTAGCTTGACTGGCAACAAATTGAAAATTATAGTTAAACTTTGTAAGGGCAAGGTTGTTTTATTCTGACCTACACTGAATAATGTAGGTTTAAGTTTGGTTGACCGGAATGCAGTTAAAATGACACTTTATTGAACTAGCCGCTTAAATAATAACAAGTCTTTAAACTAAACTATGTTATGACGAGTGGTGACGTACTTTACTCGCTGCGTCAGCACCTAAATGTACGTCTTACGCCTTCGATACTTCTATGAGTTACACATAGGAAAACAACGACTTGCTTGTCAAAAGATTGGTGCACCTGACTGACTGCGACTAGTGCTAACAGAGTAATAAAAATTAATTCTTCTTAGAAATATTTTTCGCTCAAACACCGTCAGTGACGTGCTTCATGTAAGTTTTTTTTTTACTTGTTCACTATGTAGCCAGAGATCGACTTCTTACATATTGTTATGGCAAACTGCATTTACTTTATGTAAGGAGAACTAAACATCCACCTTGCGAGTAGCTCGCATCGTGTAAAGTAGCCCTAAGGTACTCATACGGAGTGGAATGGCACAAAGACAACGTCGACTTTGTACTGAGTCATTTAATGAGTAGATTTTACAAAGATAAAGTACGTATTTTTTCGCATCAACATTGTACTCGTAGCTCGTGTTTGTGACTAACTTTAACTTAAGGTTTACAGATGGATTTCGAATAGTTTTTAGGGTTCCGTACCTCAAAAAGAAAAAGTAACCCTTGTAGAATCACTCGTGTGTCTGTCTGTCTGTCCGTCTGTCACAGCCAATTTGCTCCGAAACTACTGGACCGATTTATTTGAAATTTGGTATACATATATAAATCAGTGACCGCAACACGGACGCGTGACGTAAATATATGAATTTTACACATGGGGGCCACTATAGGGAGGTAAATTAGAAAATTAAAAAAAAGTTATGCAGCTTATGTCGTGTGACATATCAAATAAAAAGGCTTAAGTATTATGTGGATCTTAAATATATATTTTTCGAATTTTAAGATAAATGGTTTGGTAGTTATTTAGGAAAATAGGCGAAAATGGACTATTCCCCCCCCTTAATCTCCGAAACTACCGGGCCTAAAATTTTGAAAAAAATACAAAAAGTAGTTCTTTACCTATAGATTACAGGAAAACCTATAAGAAGTCTATGGTATTTAAAATAACATAGGAAATTTAAGATAATCATGCATGGAACGGAACCCTCTCCACGCGGGTTTAACTCGCACTTGTCCGGTTTTTTGCTTTGGCTATAATGATGAGCTACACATTATTATGAAACACATCATCATCGTCGGAGAAAAATATATACCTGTGTGTTTTTTTATATCTATAATATACCGGCTCCGAGATCTAATAACGAAGAAAGAAAGAAAGACAAACATTTATTCTCTAACGCTGAAGACAATGTTGTTGCGGCAGTGAATGCTGAGGTGTTAGACTCCTGCAGCGCTGCTTGTCAGCCAGCACCGTCTGTGACACACGGAGCGCTATAGAAACAGACTACACATTAAACTTTTGATGTTTGTGTATCAATCATGTGCAAACGGTTAGATGAATTTTGATGAAAGGCAGAAAGATATACCATATCGTGGAATAAAAAATAGAATACTTTTAATCCTAATAATGTATTCTCACGGGATAAATTGTGAACAAAGTCGTGAGCACAGCAAGTGACTAAATAAAATTAAAAGGTGACAAAGGCCAACGGTGGCCGATGGGGCCGAAGAGTTCTTGTGTGGCGACCACGTACTGGCAGGCGCAGCGTGGGCACCCACGCAGTGGACTGAAGGCCTGGTGTACATTGGTCGTTGTGGCGATCATTGGGGCCGGCTTATGTCTAGCAATGGACGTCTTTCAGCTGAAATGATGTTGATGATGATAAAAAGGTGACAGCAATAAGTTATCCTCTTATGAATCGTTTCACAACATTTCTCTAACGCGACACTCGAGCGCACGACCAATAAATTATACTTACCTTTATGTATGTCGCGTTCGACCTCAACGGGCCGCCACAGTGGAACACGTCTGTGCAGTAAACGTAGTAAAACGTAATAGTCGGTCGTCCCAGGGGTAAAAATCGTAGCATATGGATTCAGATAGAGACCTACTATATAGAGGTGTGGCAATAGACCCACAGTGCCCGAATACCGATATTTCATGCGCCGGCTAGAACGCTCTTGAAAGATAGGGGGACCTGTATTACAGACAAATAACGTAACATTAACGTTTTATTTATTTATTTATGTTACGGTTGGAAAGTTAGAGGGGGGGACAAATTATTGATCTAAGAGAGTATCTCGCGAAATGTTCACAAAATTTAAAAATAATAATTGGAAACCTGTATGTAATTTGTAAGGACCTATTCAACGATACTTCGCTCGATCATGCCTTTTAGTTTTTTTTTTCACCCCCCAGTTTCAAGTGTGAAGTGCCAACGCAGAAAAAAAAAACATAATTTCATACATACATAGCATCACGCCCGAAATCCCTAATGGGGTGGGCAGAGCCACAAGACTACTTGTGGCCACCTTCGATTAATTAGTCCTCAGATGGTATGATGAACCAGGTATGATGGTATGGTGACAGGTGACATAATTTCAGTATAGGTTTATTAATATAGCGGTACACAGCAGACAGTTACATTTCAACATTGTAGCTCCAGTAGTGTCCGAGTGAAATGGCTGTGACATACGGACAGACAGATAGACGTGCCATTTCGTTTGCCATTTGGTTACAGAAACCTAAAAATGCCTATATCTCCATTTTCTATTTTGAAATATGAGTTGAAGTCAGTAACATATTTTGTCAGTTGAATAAATACTGCGCAACGCATGTAGCCAATTTAAAAATGGATTTATGTTCAAAAATCCCTTTTCGATGTCATATTTTAAAAGCCCATGGCAATATTATATTTCCAATATTGCATTAAGTATTATCACGTAACGATGACTAATGATGGGCGGTAAAAAATGACTACGTCAGCGTTACATGGAAAAGGGAAAAGAAATATATATTAATCTTGCAGCATAAAGCTTTGCAAACTTTATCATACCTATACAAAAATACGATTACGGTAATTTTATTTGTATCACATGGGCACCATTATCGAAACGGCAAAACCTTGTTCTGTGTTTGTTAAGGCATATCATACTTAATACCGTTATTATTAACGTTATATTTCATATTTCGTTCGCCTGACAATAAACCATTAATTAAAAAATCCAATTTCAAAATTTATTACTTTAAGTACTACCAATAAATAAATCGGTAAACATAATATCTAGTTAACAATTCAATTTTATTTAGATATACTTAGTTTTTTATAAAGTATCAATGTAATTCCAAAATTTACACAATAAAATAATATATTTATTCATCGGCCAAAAATATTGACCGAGTAGTATGTATGCCATACCATAATGGACAAAGGTCCATTATGGTTTTTCGGGTTTTGTAGTCAAACTAGGAACTCTTATAGTTTCGCCATGTCCGTCTATCCATCCGTATATTACAGCCACTCAAACTTTCACAAAGACTATAAAAGTTACAAAGATGAAAGTTCTAATTCCACGCGGACGAAGTCGCGGGCAGAAACTTGTATAATATAAAATTAGTAAAAAAAAGTGTTACCTTTTATTTCATTATCTACAAAACACCTCCAATGAATTGTTCTTAAAGAGTGCTGCCTTTAAAAAATATTATAACGAAGTTAAAAATAAAACTATCACGACTAAGTGCGTCATTGGATCATGAGTTATAGATAGGCGACAAACTACTTTAAACCATCGAAAATAGCACCAACTTTATATAATAAATAAGCTAAAATTATGGTTTTCTGAGTTATAATGGCTACAGAAAACTCTACATTGACCACATAGCCCGCAATGCACTTGACTATTTTTTAACATGTTATCAATTTTCTTTTTATTAAATCATAAATTCTGAATATTAATGTTTTACTGTTTTCATACAAAACACATAATTATGTTTACTATACTATCCAGAACATTAGTATTAAATTGTTAAAATGTGACTGATTGTACCAGTCTAACGTAAGGTATTTACATTAGATAATTAAATAATTAATGAAACGGTAATTAAATATGCAGGGGGGCTACGAAAAATGTGTTTTCTCGTTGGTATTATTTACTCGTATGTTGTTTTTTGTTCCCAAACAGTGTACTGTGACACGAATAAAACGCGGTCAATTTGCGCCGGCCATCGCATTTGAATAAACACTTACAGCGCCGCGAGCCTGATGTATGGCGCGCGCGCAGTGTCGCTGTACACGGGTCTTTACAGCGAATGCTAATTTATTACTCACATCGACTCGACCGCGAGGTTCAATCTGTACCTGTACGTCTAGCACGCCTGTTCGGGAGTCATTTGTCGCTCAGTGCATCCCTTACATATTTGACTAGTATGACAGAGACGCACTTAGCGCCAAACGACTCGCGGGCATGTTGTCCTAGCTCCCCAGCGGCCCTTAACATGCAAGACACTAGGATAAGTTAAATCGTCTTATCTCTAAGTGCCTCTCTCTCACACTAGTGCCGACGAAAGAGATAGTGTCATAAAGATAAACGGGCTTGACTTATCGTTGTGGCTTGCTTGCATGTTAGGGCCGCTGGCTAGCTGTTAATAAACAGGCTATTTGCTTGTGATATCGATTTTATCGGGTGCTATTGAAGGCCATTTTGTTTTTGAATGTCCAAGTTATTATGCTCATGGGCTTATACACCTTTCTAAATTTAATTACTTACGAGAGGGACGCCGTAATACGTTAGATACGTATAGTGATATCTCAATCACATTCCAACGTATTGCGACGTCCCTCTCGTGACTACATTTATGAAGGTGTAATAACCCTAATAGGTCATCCCAACTTCCTTACTAACTAATATAATAAATGTGTGATTGTTGATTTGTCTTTCTTTTACGCAGCAAGGGGCTACAGGTCGGGGTAGTTTTTTGCATAGATATACAATGTGAACCGGAGAATGACATAGACCACTTTTTTTCCCAGAAACACGCACGGATTCTGATGAAACAGCGATAAGCGAATTAGACGCGGATGAAAACCTAGTAACGATAAACTTATTGCTGTGAATTATATTACGGTGATGTACATATTTAAAAAAAAACAATTCAATAAGCAGACACGCCAACGAACTTGATTTAAATTCCAGACCAATAGGGTTGTATTTCTCAAAACCCTCCGTTAAAACACCGGTTGGCGGTTTCCAAGTAATTATTTTCCAAACTGCATTTTCTAATTATGTCAGTCAGGGCCTATATTCAACATTGTCCAAGCAATATTGCAAATTATTTTACTTCAATATGGTAGCTCTTATTAACTGGGCAGAAAAGGTTAAAAAAACCATACGCGATACAGGCAATGTCGAATAGAGGCAAAATTCCTATTTTAATATTTCAAGCAAAAATGGCACCAACCAAATAGGTATTGCAACTCAAGAATACTCAAACTACGCGTGTTTTATTAATTACTTTGTTTTAATAAAGCTTCGCACGTTTTTACTCTTATCGTAGGCAACAGAAACCTCAGAATTAAACCCGTCATCAAATGAAATTAAATCAAATTTCATTTTGCGACGGCTGTTTTCTTTGAATCACTTCAAATCTGGTATAATCCGGGACAGTTACATAAGCCGTCCTCAAACCCCGACCCGCGTTCGAACGGTCGGATTTACTCGACACGGCGCAGGGTGCTTTGGTGAAGTTTGAATTGAATTTGTGTTTTGTTTTTAAAAAGGGCTGTTCAATTGAAATGTTTTTATGTAATCTTATTGGAATTTGAGTTATTTTTAGGGTACCGTGCCTCGAAAGGAAAAAACGTAACCCTTACAGCATCCCTCGTGTGTCTGTCTGTCTGTCCGTCTGTCACAGCCAATTTGCTCCGAAATTACTGGACCGATTGAGTTGAAATTTAGTTCACATATGTCAGTTGGTGACCTCAAAACGGGCGTGTAACGTTAATACATACTCGTACTCATACTCGTGAACGGGTGCTGTCTGTGGGGTCCGGACGGTTCATGCTCGCAAGGACCATTTAAATTGGTTAGTGTTTAATTTATTAGTTTTGTGCCATATCTGAACCTGACTAGAGAGACTTCATAGTGTTCTCTATACTATATTTGATAGTTTTTCATATTCGTATATTTGTATTATTAGGACATGAAATGTTATATTTGTTTCTTTTGATATTTGGAGACCTTACATCTCCATCTTTATACTTGACCGTGGAGACTGTCTACACCTCCATTTAACCTAGATTAATCGATTTAGATGTTTCTTTGCTTCAATTTTTATTTTTATTATTATGACCCTTAGAGACTTTATACATCTCTAAGTGACTTAATTTTTCCAGACGCGGAGACTATACATCTCCCTTATTAGTTATTCATTAGAATTAATTTGTACCCATTAGGTTTTTATGTTGCACATTTTGTTTTAGTTTTTAGATAAAACTGTACTGCCAAAGTTGAAAAAAGACTTACTGCTGAGTTTCTTGCGGCGTTTTTTCTCAGCAGATGTCACCTTTCGAAGCGCTGGAAGCTTCAGACATGTAAAAGAGCCCAGGTGGCCTACTTGCAAAATAAATATTTTCATTTTCATTTTTCATTTTCAATAAATTAATTTTAAACATCGGGGGCACGTTTGGGGGTAAATATTAAATAAAAAAAAATGATTTGCAAACTATTGTGTGCATATCAAATGAAAGGGGTTGTTGTCTGTTGGTCTTAAGTATATTTTTTTATAATTTTAAAATACATGGTTTTGAAGTTATTTAGGAAAATAGGCGAAAATTGTCTATTCTGCCCCGCTATCTCCGAAACTACTGGTTCCTACAAGTATGAAAAAAAAACTACGGGACTATCTATAAATTACAGGAAAATCTATAAAAAGTCTATAGTATTTAAAGTAATAGGAAATTTCATATAATCACTACGCGAGTTTAACTCGCACTTCCGGTTTTTTGTCTATTCGACCTAGGTTCGCCTAAAATATTTAATATGAATAGACCTTAGCCATAAAGTATTATAAAGGTCACGAATTAATGTAGGTATGCTACATGTTGTAATTAGCGATTTTGATTAAATTTGATTTTGATCTATTGTGTTCCTTTATATTAATAAATAAAAAGTAATTAACTAAACATTTACGTACAGCCTTTTACATACAACTTAAAATATACTTTTTACTTTATTTATGTAAAACAAGTCAGGCTTCGGACTTCTAATATCTTGTAAATATTTTAGCACTTTTACCAGGGTAAAATAGTCATATCATGATAAAAATATCCCATTGTAACTTTGAAGTCTAATGTGTATTAAATAATTCAAGCCTAACTTGAATAATTACCAGTTTGCGATACAGAAACCTTATTCAAAAACCCAGTTCTAAATTGGAATGTGCATAAAAAAATCAGTTACACAACTTTGCTCACTGAGCGAATAACATAACACGATCCCAAAAAATCCAGTTTATGTAAACTCGCCTCACAATAACTCAAAGTTTGTAGCTGTCAAAGGGAATTTTCCCTTTTGAGTAAAATATAAATTGCTACTCGTAATGACGACGCTGATTGTGTCGCGACGCGCGGAATACGCGATGAGTTTCAAAGTCCACGTGATGTTCAAAGTATTTTATACGAGACCATGTTATTGTTGCCGATCGGAAATTTGGAGGGACATAAAGGCTATAAAACTGAGATTTAGTAACATAATATTAAGATAAAAGTGTTGCAGACATACAGTCGATTCATCCATACTTGTCTTATTATTTTTGGGCTCTGTTATGAATAAATGTTTTTTCTTTCTTTATTTCTTTCTTTCTTATTTGGTAAACAAGTTCCTAACCTGAAAATGCACCTTTGTTAGCTAAAACAGCTTAAGTGACGTCATAAGCCCATTCCTGAAACATCCCAATTATTAGCCTAGGATTGCACAATTGCATATTTTGAGGTTAGAAAATTGTTTATCAAATAAGAAAAGTATGAATGAATCGACTGTATATGCCCCTTATCTCTGAAATCGCTATCATCTTCATCATCAGTATATAATCATCACACTGCTGGTCACAGGCCTCTAATAGTGAGTGGGACCCCTCGCGGTCCCAGTGCAGATTGGGAACTTCACGCAAATCTTCAATTATTTGGCAAATATATGCGAAATGCTAGCAGGAGTTGTCAAATTCAATTTCACACGTAAGATCCTATCTCAAAACTGCGATTCGGGATTTGAACCAGCGATCCTCTGCACGAGACGCAGTGCATTACAATAACTAGGCTATAGTCCACGAGCCATGTACAAATTTCGTCAATCATTTCCTCCCGGGCGATAACTCGTAAGATGCTTCAGAGAGTTGTATCATGAAGCCTCGTGAACGTCAGTTGCCGTTCCATGGGTGGGTTGAGTAGTGGTAACCTCAAACGCACATAGTTTTTTTTAAATAATTCCCTCCCGATCGAAAATTTATCAGATTACAGCTAACCCATTATCTTGAAGAATAAAAAAAGTTGGCTGACTATAAACATGGATTATACATCAGTTGGTCATATCCTAAGGAAATTAAAGCTGATGTATAATCCACCAATTTATAGTCAGCTGACTTTGATATTGGGTTAGCTATAATCTGAAACATTTTTAAGCAGGAGCAGGCAAGATTTAAAAAAAAACGACTTGCGTTTGAGGTTACCACTGCTAACCCCACCCACGGAACCGCAGCTGACGTTCACGTGACATGATACAACTGTCTGAAGCACTTTACGAGTGACCGCCCGGGAGGGAATTGGTCATGAAAATCTGTTGCTCGCTCGCGGACCACTACACGTTTGCTTAAATAGACAAAATAATAGCTTATAGAATTAGGCATAAGTTAAGTTTCAAATTGAAATAACTAGCAGTCGCGCTTAAGTGAGTAGTAGAATGAAGATAAATATAAATAGTGTTCGGTTTGCGATTGTCGCCGAGTGTGCCTATCGGATGCGTCGGGAATACAAGATGAGTTCGCAGCAGACAAAGCCCCAGTACGCCAAAACAGAATTAAGGAACTACCGGAGATTGTGCGATGCAAAAGACGCAAAATAACTGCACGCAAAACGGAAATAAGTATATATCTGAGACGCATCCGATGGAATTCAAAAGTTACATTTAAAAGTACTCAAGGCACTGAACTTCCCGTATTATTTGATAGGTAATAAAGCAAATTAACAACAAACTAGTTCTTAGAGGTCACGCTAAGAAATAAAGCACTCACTAGACAGGATGCTTAAAAATCCTGAACACTTGGTATACACATTTATGTCTAAAAATACAGACAACCAGAGTTTTTAAGGTTCCGTACCTTCAAAGGAAAAAAACTGAACCCTTATAGGATCACTCTTGTGTCTGCCTGTCTATCCATCGGTCATAGCTAATTTGCTCCCATTCTACTAGACCGATTGAGCTGAAATTTGGTACACACATATAAGTTGGTGACCTCAACACGGACGCGTAACGTATACATATAAATGAATATTAAACATGGGTGCCACTTTCGGTTAATTAGAAAATTAAAAAAAAAAGTTCTTCAAACTATATCGTTTGACATATCAAATAAAAGGGCGCACTGTGAAAATCGTAAATATCTCTTTTTAAAAATTTAAGATAAATAGTTTGGACGTTATTTAGGAAAATAGGTGAAAATTTACCATTCCCCTTTTCTCCGAAACTACTGAGCCTAATATTTTGAAAATATTACAAGAGTTAGATCTTTATATATAGATTACAGAAAAACCTACACAAAGTATATGGTATTTAAAGTAACATAGGAAAATTCAGATACGGAACGGAACCCTCTCCACGCGAGTTTAACTCGCACTTGTCCGGTTTTTTTTTGTAAATAACTCAACTTGCATACATGGGACGAAACCTTTTCTTACTGTATTTCTATTGCTGTTGTGTCTATTCGCTTCCGTTGTACCAAACAAACAGACACAACGACTTATTTTGCACAGTCGTGGAAAAGGAAATAAACTTCCTAAAGGAAATACGGGTGGTCAATAGATAGCAAGGCTGGTGTCAGTACGAATATGCAGCTGTCTTAGCTTTTCTACAAAACAATGTATATTAGGAGTGTGAACCTACGGCTTTTCATACAAAAGGCAAAAACGATTTCCACCCCTTAAATGTTAACCAATGTTAACCAATTTTTGATAGGTTGTCAGTCAGAATAAAATCTAGGTTTATACTTTTTTTTTTCCACTAAAATCAATAAATTCAGTTTCATTATTCTCATACAAAACAAATTTTGCTATTATTTGACTTGTTTGATCTTTAATCAACAATTAAAAAACGTATAGACCTAGATTTTGTACTGACTGACAACCATTCAAAAATTGGTCAAAACCGGTTAACATTTAAGGGGTGGAAATCGTTATGGCCTTTTGTATGAAAAGGCTGACTTTTGCCATTGGTTCACAGTCCTCTTAAATAGTCTGTTCTGCATAAACACTTTGCTTGGCTTGTTAGTCTGTTTGATTGTTCAGTTCTTTTACCGGATTAAATTTTTCAAGTCTATTTGGATCATATTATATTATATTTATCCTGCAGAAAAGGATTATAAGGGTAATGGCGGGTGTTCCATGGGACACACCTGCAAGAAACCTGTTCATAACGCAAGGTATCCTTACGCTCCCCTGTTTGTATGTTTTTGAAGTGGCTAAGTGTATGCAAAGGAATCTGCATGCATTTGACAAAAAGCACAATGGTAATCACAATACACGTAGTGATAAAGAAGCCCTTCGACTGATTCCGCATAGGCTAAAAAAATCCGAGCAGTGTGTGTGGTGGTACATCGGGCCAAAAATATACAATAAGCTGCCAAATAATATTAAAAGTAATTCTAATTGTTATAGGACATTCACCAATCAATTAAAAGAATTTCTAATAAATAAAGCATACTATAGTGTAAATGAATATTTTAATGACATCATCAAATAAGACCATATTGTAAATTAGTTAAATTAGATTTAAGCTTATAAATAGACTCTAATAATATTAATTCGAGATGACATCTAAAATAATATTGATAATAGTTCATTTGTATAATTTTAACCTGTATTTGTATTATATCTTTAATTATAATTTATTTGCTGGTGAATAATGTAACGTAACGTAATGAATAGCAATGTATTTTTAATAACCTGACTTGTAACGCTGTTATCAATAAATATATGAATATGAATATGAATATGAATATTAATTGACTTACTTTTGTCACGACATTCTTTTATAGAATTGTAATGCGTATTCAAGCATTCTGTGTTTTTTACGATCTGTCTTGGAATAAAAATTTCTTTGAAACATAAGGAACGAATTACCCCAATTTAAAAAGTAGGTACTTCACTCATACGGCAGTTGACATCCCATTTATATACACCATCTAGCATTTTTCACACATGAAATTGTCGTACAAACGTACATTGTTTAGTAAGGCATATTCCTGACATACATTATGAGGAATGCGGCATTCCAGAGATGTTGGCAATTATAATATGAGATTGCATTACAAGTCTGAGACGCTTATGATAATTGATCGAACCACAAATCGGTTCGATAAACTTCAACGCCAAATAAGGAATCTATAGTAAAGCCTCTAGATCTTAAATAATGACCATGAATATGAATCAAAACATGTTGTCCTAATAATCATACTTTCTACTTATAATATTATAAATGCGAAATCTTGTATGGATGGATGGGTGGGTTACTCCTTCAAGCTTCAACGGTTGGACGGATTTGGATACAATTTTGAATACCATATACCTAGGAATAACACGTAGGCTACTTTTTATCTCGGAAAATTTAAAAGTTCCCGAGTGAACAACTATAACCGAATTCCACGTGGATGAAGTCGCGGGCAGAAACTGTTACAAAATATATATAAAATTACTGAGTTTCAGTATCCCCAAGGGAAAATATGCGGTTTATACTAATATAATGAGTACAAACTTTATGTCGGATTCTGGTTGAGGACGTGCCCTCGACCCGCATGGCTCACTTTCGCTTTACTACTGAAGAGTCGTGCTCCTGCAAATATACACAAAAAACCTTAAAATATCTATGTATGGTGTCCATACAAATTAAGGCGTTTTAAGTGAAATAAATGAAAAGACTGACCAATTTTGATAACTAAACTAGAGCAATAAATAACCAATTTCGCCTACATTCTTTACTTAAGCTCATAGATTAATCTTAAATTTACCGTTTCCGGGACGACCGAGGCCGCCGTAAACGGTTAATTCCGTCGATGATATTACCGGAACGGTATATACCGGTAAACAAGGGTAATTTACGATCGTTTTTATAACGGCCGGCAACATGGGAATTTATCGCTGAATTTTTGCCCGAAATATTGTGGCGCTAACTCGGTAAATAGGCCTTTGAGGGAGTTTGTAGTTTTTAATCACTTGAGGGCAGCATGAAAGGCAAGCGTTTCAGGTGCAAAGCATATTATTGCCCTGAAGGCTTTTTTGCACGTCAAAAGGGAATTGATGATTTTGAAGTAGAATTGGATTAATAGGTGGTTGAAGTTCTAGGATAATTATGAATTAGGAGTGTGAACCTACGGCTTTTCATACAAAAGGCGATAACGATTGCCACCATAAATGTTAACCAATTTTGACCAATTTTGGATAGGTTGTCAGTCAAACAAAATCAAAGTCAAAGTCAAAGTCAAACTATCTTTATTCAATTTAGGCTTTTACAAGCTCTTATGAAGGTCAAGGAATGAATCTACCACCGGTTCGGAAAAAAAATCTAGGTCTATACGTTGCGGTTTTTTCAGTATAATCAATAAATAAGGTTTTATTCGGTATTCTCAACAAAACTAACTTCGGCGATTATTTGACGTTGTTGATCTTAAATCAATATTCAAAAAACGAATAAACCTAGATTTTGTGCTGACTGAAAAGCTATACAAAATTGGTCAAAATCGGTTAACATTTAAGGGATGGAAATCGTTATCGCCTTTTGTATAAAAAGGGTGATTTTTGCTTTTGGTCCACAGACCTAGTGGCAATTTTTTTTTAAGATGCGCATTTTGATTGGATCTGCGAATGATGCCATTACAGTTGTCCCACGATAACTCTGCAATGAAAAAATGGCAACCCTATACGTCATTTCATACGACGAATTGAAATTTTGTATGAAATGACGTATGAAGTAGTCATTTTTTCGTTGCAGAGTTATCGTGGGACGACTCTAGGAGCTTATTTCTAATGTGTAGCAAATAAAAGAAAATGGCAGTTTTTGATGTTGCCACAGTAAATTGCAGCCCTTTTCCTATCACGGTTTTGGGCAACTTTTTATATAATAATTGCGCAAAATTTAGAATACGCAAAAGACGATATTAACGCAGTTCGTACACAAAACACACATTATTGCGAAATTCAAATGAATCTCTAATTAAAGTGAAATTGTAGTGACGTTTTTGTATAGAATGACAATTAGTTGATGGTCATTTAACTATCCATGGCCATCTTAGGACTAATTAATCGAACGTGGCCACAAGTAGTCTTGGGGCTCTGCCCACCCCATTAGGGATTTCGGGCGTGATAATATGTATTGTAGCAAAATTGGCGTGTGCCGAATCAAAAGTAAGTAAAATATTAGCACACGGTTTCACTACTTACCTTAGACGAAGGTCCGAGGCTTCAACGTTTAATTTCTTCTTTAAATAAAACACTCGAAGTTAAGTTTCGATACTATATTACTTATAATTCCAACGAAATATTCATACCACGAAGTAGTAGAATACAAAACACACGGGGGCGGCTCCGACGCAATAGGGTCCGGGTTCGCAAAAGCCGTGGTGGTCTCAAAACGTACCTAATTATAAATTGATCTAACGCGGGTGTCGTCCAATGACGACTATTTCAATGATATAAAAACAGTCGTTTATACCGAAATCTAGATCATATGTGGCCTAAATATGTAACAGTACCCGTCGATTACAAATTGTTCTAACACATTAGTCAATACATTATAAACTGTTCTTACGCGGGTGTCGTTCAATGACGACTGCGCGTTTCAAAGGTATAAAAATAGACATTTATACCGAAATTTAGATTATATGTGGCCTAAAGATGTAAACAAAGAGATTCTAGCCAAAATACAGCGCCGAAAATTTGGGTTTGGCCTATTACTGAGCCTTTTGGAATTTGGAAAATAATAAAAACAATTAAAATCTGTTCGTAAAATACCCTTGCGTATGTAACCGCCAAGGACAGCGATTGCTGGTTATGCTATAAGGCAAAAAGGAAAGGGGGGGTCCTACGTGTGTTTGCGTAAACCCACATGGGGCGTTCTTTCACCATTTTGGTATCGACATAAATTTAAAATTTCCGTAATTTAAAATAAGAAACGTCAACTTCGATTTTGTATAGCTCCAAGGTTCAAAATCGAGTCTGACGGTTCTTATTTCAAATTTAGCGACTTCTAAATTTAGCGAAAACACGTTCGAATTGGCCCCACTGAGGGTTTACAATAGATAAATTGATCACGATTGGAAACTCTTAAGGGTTAAAGGATCTAAAACTAACACTACAACCACACTGGCCTTCCTTTTTCGTTCCTGGTGGATCCGTTTCTCGGCGCGTAGCAGTTCTATCCAAAACCTGGCAGTTGGTAAGCACGCATCCGCAAGATACATCCGGCTACCAAGCCTTGTGGGGTAAGTGTCCGGTCTCGTAGCCCGGAGGTGGGACTGGAACGATAAATCCACGATAATGGTCGGAACAATCTCAGACTCGCCCTCAGGTCGGACACGCTATAAAATAACACTTACCTGATTACATCGGCAACAAAATCGAGTCCTCTCAAGCGGGTGGTTTAGCCATCCAAGGACAATAGACGGAGCTTCTTGAAAACTTGATATGGATACTGCAAACTGGCACTAACACAGCCACACGCACCGCTGGCGCACACTATTTAACGTCTGCTTAATGCGTATTTTGTAAGGTATGATTTCTAGGTTTCCAAAATCCTCCACCATTTTTTCTTGTACCAATGATTAAAAACGCGAGAGATGCAAACAGTGCCGCGGCAAGTCGATCAATCTATGACGAGCGGACAGAAAACAAGAGGACCGGCGAACGGTCAAAAATTTAAATTCAAATACTAGAGCCAGAACGCTAGACGAATGTATGAACGGCCAATAAAAAAATAAGGATAAGGTTTCAAATGCCAAGAAAAAGGTTTTATTGTTTGGTAAATTTGCGGGATTACGTCCGTAATGCTGCAGTATGTATGTATGTCTTTTAACTAATTAATCTCTAATCAAATGCTTAAGCGGACTGTGAACCAACGGCAAAAATCACACTTTTCACAAAAAAGGCGATAACGATTTCAGAGAGATTTTCCTTGTAGCAACACAGGAATACTTAGCTATGCACATCGGCATGACATGTGCATTAGCTACGCAATGCAAGCCGCGAGTAGTCTCTTGCCAGTAGGACTTATTGTACGTGTCCTTTGTTAATAAACATTAGTGGGAATATTGACTTTAAATAATGTCCTAGTCATAGTCTCCCTAAAATCTTTTGTATGAACAGCCGTAGCTGCTTAAGCTCTGATGGCATTTAAATTTGGAAACTATTGGGCAAATTTAAATGCCATCAGAGCTTAAGCAGCAAGTAAAAGCCAGTAGCTTTCTTCCTTTTACTTAACTTAACTTTGAGTTTTGCTCCAAATAAAGCAAAGTGAAAGCTCCTCTGGTCGGTGGGCTAACTTAAGAGCACAAACTGTTTAAACTGTAAGAGCGGTCAATCCGGCCCCTATGTCTTGTTAACTTTCCCCTATTCCTTTTACTTGAGCTTTTTCTTCCAACTTTGTTGGAGACACCCAGTGAATTCTACTGAATTGAAATTTATCGGTAAAACTATTTTATGTTTAAAAGAGCTAAATAACTTTAAATAAAAATTTCGTTTCGGAACACGGACAGAATTGTATTGTAATTTAAATGAAAAAAGCTGGACAAGTGCAATTCTGACTCGCGCGCCGAGGGTCCCGTTACCGTCGTACAGGACCCACGGCGCGCGGTAAAAAAAATGGCTTTTAACAACTGGGTAACCATTTACAACCCTACCTATGAAATAAAACAAAAAATAACTTTCACAAACTCCTATCTCCGTGCAACTGTCGAGTGTGATACGACTTTGTAAAGGTTATTCTGTAAAACTTTTTTTTGTGAAGTAACTACAAATTTAGAGTTTTTGGACATTTACCTTTATAAGGCATTGTTTCTTGGCAAACTTCTTGATTTTAGGTCAACGGGAAGTAACCTATAGGTTTTAATTCCCTTGCGAGTATCAAAATATGTGGCATAAACGGTCGTATCTTTTGATTGCGGAGACTTAGAAGGTTGATTTTTTCACAGCTCCAGGAGATTACAGACTTGAGTATTTGATGTTAACGTCAATTTGATACCTTCAAGCGTTCTTGAGAAAAAGGTCTTGACACACAGACATACGGACAAAGAAGTGATCCTACAAGGGTACCTTTTTTCCTTTTGAGGTACGGAACACTAAAAATTATAGTGAGTTAAATTATTATCATGTTTCCATCATGGTATTGCTTGGTTCTTGGACAAAGCTTTTTACAAATAAAAAAATAAAAACCTCTGATTCCTATTGTTCTTCTTAATAGTTCTGGTGCTGTATTGATATAAAAATAGAGTACTGAGGAATCATTTTTAGTTTGGTTCAAGGTGTAGTTGTCGTTCTACTGATACGTCTTTATTGTCTTAGTGAGTTTGCCAAAAAAAAACATACCTATACGATAAAATCTACGCCTATTTCCCAAGGGCTTATGCAAGTATTTCTATCTTAGTATTCCCCTTTGGTGCCGAAAAAACGAGATAACCCGATCAACGATTACCACCGTGATCAATATCAATCAGTCCGATGAGTGATCAATATCACTTCGGAGCTTCATTTATCATTCTTCGCGTGATGAGCTCGCTCGACGCCGTCACTAGCATCTTACTTGATAGGAATAAACATGGAAATGATTCGTCTTTGAACTTTTTATTATTTTGTTAATATTATCTGAATTGAAAATTCCATCTTTAAAACTGAGTTTAATGAAAACAGGTTAACTACACATTAACACTATTAATACAAACGGCTTTACTCACGAATTATTTTCAGAAATAGTCCAACATGTTTCGGACCCGTGTGGAGCCGTTTGTATTAATAGTGTAAATAATGTCTCACGAAAGTTTGAATTTGTATAAGTACACATTCTTAGCGATGGCAATCATGCCACCAATTATACACAATTAAAAGTCATCGTAATTATAGAATCTCTCAGATTTTAGATCATTAACTTCATGATCGGGCTAAATTCTTCCCACTGGTGGGCACACGCTTCCCCTCAAAGTGAGAGGGGCTGGGTTAGTACCTACGTAGGCCCAGACCGGATTGGGCACTTACAAACCCAATTTGAATAACTTCGCCGATATACTCGTATGCGGATTATTTTCAATTCTGCACATCAGATCCCAAAAGCTCAGAGGTGCAAACTAGGATTTGAATGCGCTACCCTAAGCATGAGAGGCAACGTGTCAGGCAACTAGGCTACAACTGCACTCAGTATAAGGTAACGTTTTGAAATAAACGATGTCTCTCTTATTCTTTAAGATTTATATGTCATAACATATCCCAATGTAATCTTAATGTTATAGATGTTTTTGTTTCGAACTGGTTATCAAATGTCTCGTTTATAATTAAACTGTATCTTCCATTTGTCACATCATACTCGTACCTAATTAAATTTGTCTTTGCGGTTGCATATTATCGACGAGTAAGAGTAATGGAAAAACGTGGTGATGATTAAACATTTAAGACTTGAGAGCATTTTGTAGGATGCCGCTCAGTGTAATGTTTTTCAGTCTGTCTGTCGTCAATTTCACTTGCCTAGACTTTACGTACACGTGACTATCTTATTTTTGATTCTGATTTCAGAAAAAGTATCGTTAATGAAGGAGTTAGTTTGTTATTATTTGGGAGGGTTCGATATAATACTTCTTGTCCCTACAAAAATACACTTGATTTACATTTAAATATTATAGTCCTAAGTATTGCATCACAAACGTATTCTTGATTTGTACAAATTCCGTTGCTAGGCTATAGAAATTAATAATATCAAGTCAAGTTCACGTGATTGTTGCTTGAGCGCTATCTGTTTTTTGTAACTAACTTAATATTAAAAAAAAAAAATTAACAAACTTCGTTAAACTAATTTATTATACATTGCTGCTCAGCTTTTGCAACTGATTAGCATTTTTTTTTAACTTTTTAGTAATTTTTGTTTCTCATAGTATACCTAGTGTGAAATATTGTTCTATTTCGCCTTCCGTGTTTTCACCGAGCGGTGCCAACGGAAGACCAGCGTTGGCTATAGAATATGCTTTGTTGGGACGAACTCGCAGAATTTTTCTTTCCTTTGTTTTTTTGTGCGTGTTTTTTTTTCTTTCTATTCTTTCCTACTTTAAATTTATTACATTTTAAAATATTGCGATCTTGAGAGACGCTGCGAGGAACAAAATTTATAATGGAAGGGTGGCTCCTTAGTAGAACTATTTCATCAGAACGTTCAGTCAGCATAAAATACTGCAAGAGAATGCACTTTGCGCCACTACGTAATGAAATTTCGTAGTCAAACTGAATAAAATTCCAAAGTTTAATGAGACATCGCCTCTTGTTGATCTTCCTGACTCTTGAGACTTCGTTTGTGTTAGGTCTGCATTTTGAATGTTTGAACGTTCAGTATACATAAACACCTCGTATGTAGGATGTGGAGTTCTAGCTAGGGATCAAGCTTTATTGGGCGGTTAGTAGAACAATGTGACACGATTGGTAACTTGCAAAGGGGCTAGTCCTCATTGCTGCAGTATTATGGTAAATCATATAGCATCAGTCTGTCTTTATCTCACTTTACGAAGTTTAGTTACCACAGTTAACGATGGATTTCTGTATCATTTTGAAGACCTAACTTTAAGTCGCATATCTAGGTCATGATAATCCCCAAGATAACAAAATCGTATACAAGTCACATCGCGTAAAAAGAGCGCTGACGGCCATATAAATCGTATGGCTGTCTCTTTTTACGTGAAGCGACCTGCAGTCGTATTCATGACTCAACTAAAGTCGATTCATCCTTAATTGTTTTATTTGGTAAACAAGTTTCTAAACTCAAAATGCACCTTTTTTGGCTAAAACAGCAATTTCTTCCTAAATAAAGCAACCGGAGATAATGTTTTGGACATCACTTTTCCCCATTTTTTACCTAAGAATGCTTTACTTAGAATAAAACAGCTGTCTCAACCAAAAAAAAAAATTTTGTGGTAATAAACTTGTTTTCCAAATAAAATTTAGGTACCCAACTACTTAACTAAAAATGTGTACCAATAAAAAGTTATAGAAGAAATCCAGGGTCTTCAAGACTCGTGTCCTAGTTTTATTTCTAAGATGGCGGCCCTGAGCCTACGTGCTCCGAAAGGCTTTGATATGCTAAACAGCCCGATGTATTTTACTCCGGTTTTTATAAGCCCGCGTCTGGAGTGAAATAACAAAAACATTTGATAAATTCCCTTTGACGAGTCGATTTGTTGAAGATCGGAAAAATTGCTAAAGTAAGTAAAATTTTTTCTTCAAGTTGTTTTAAGTGCCAGATACATAAGCCATGATGCATCCATGAAATGTTTATATTACGAGCGATGATATATACAGAATATTTTATCCATAGTTATCTCATTTGGAAAACAAGTTTCTAATCTCGAAATGTGCAATTTTTCGGTGAAACAGCTGTTTTAATAAAGCAAACAAGGCTAAAAATTGGCAAAGTGGCATCTGAAATATTGTCACCGGTTCTTTTATTTGCAAAAAACAGCTGGTTTAGCCAAAAAAGGTGCATTTTGAGGTTAGAAACTTGTTTACCAAATAAGACAAGTATGAATGAATCCACTGGACGTATAAGTAAAACTTTCTTGTAATAATTGTCTCTAAGATATATAAAATCTTTATCGTATTCTTAAGTCATAACATGAGTAGGTATTAAATATTCGATCCCGATTTCCAAATCACTCAAACCCTTAATCTCCGCAATACCCAGCAGGTGGCGTCACTTAAATTTTTAAACAACACCGTTTTTCCCATTACCCGGACCACTAAATACTCGGTCTAATTGAATAACCGTGTCGAGCCGGATAACCGGGATGCCCGGGTTTTAAATTTATTTAGAGGCCGGATGTGATCGAAGTTCGAATTCAGTGATTGATTTGGGTACTTTAAATGGGGATAGAATGGGATGAATTTAAACTGTTAAGCGTGTTGAAGGTTGGTCGAGATTCTGTTAAATTTTTGTTAAAAAATTATGAACGGCCCCGTTACAACCTTTCCTCTATTTCACCCCCTTAGGGGTGGATTTCCGCAAAATCCTTTCAAAGTCGATGTAAAAGGAATCTAACTACCAAATTCTTTGTGGGTTTTATACCTAGGTTCCTGCGATTTCGTAAATACTTGGTCAGTGAGTGAATGGTAATGACAGACATCAGTTAACTTTCACCCATCGCGGTATTCCATTGGTCCATCGATTTTCACTTGTTCACTGTTACAAAAGACGTAATTCACAAAAAATATACAATTCAGTGATAGTTCAAACCCGCTTTTTTTTTTTTATATAAGGGAAGGCAAACGAGCTTGCGAGTCACCTGATAGTAAGTGATTATCGCCGCCCATAAACATCACTAACCCCGAAGGAGTCATTGAGCCGTTGCCGACCTTTTAGGGAAAAATAAACTCTTCTCTTGAAGGCCCCAATGTCAAAACAGTCCGGGAACACCGCTGATGGAAGTTGGTTCCACAATTTCACCGTACGTGGCAGGAAGTGTCTTAAAAAACGCACAGTAGTAGATCGCCATTCGTCAAGATGGTGTTGGTGAAATTCTAGTTTTCGGCGAGTAGTACGATGGTGGAATACAGCGGCTGGTAACAAATTAAACAGTTCCTCTGAACACTCCCCATGATAACTACTACTACTCCCCATGATTACTAGAAGTTTGTAAATACTGCATAAGTGTATTTTGAATTCTTTTGAGAAAGACACAATACCAAATCACATCAGCGCCTAGAACCTTTAGGCACAAAATCTCTATTATGCTACATTTTGCATTTTCGGGGTATGTATAACGGGTTTACACCATCACTGACGAAATATAATATAATGTTGAAACTATCCGAATCTGTAATCAAACCCTACTATTTAAGAGGGCGCCGACCGTCCAGTGGCGCCCTCATCACTGTTATTGTGTTTTCTATTAAAGGAAAGTATTTTATTAAAATTGAAGCCGTATAAGTTGTTACGCAACTTAATACACAACGTATATGCTATGTAATATAGCTTTGCAAAGTATAAACATCATCTAATCAATTTAACAGAAAAAAGCGGCCACTATTTTCTATTAAATTGATTAGATGATGGTTATACTTTGCAAAGCTATATTACATAGCATATACGTTGTGTATTAAGTTGCGTAACAACTTATACGGCTTCAATTTTAATAAAATACTTTCCTTTAATAGAAAACACAATAACAGTGATGAGGGCGCCACTGGACGGTCGGCGCCCATTAACGCATAACATTTTAAAATGTTGTCCCGTATTATGCAGAGTTTAAATAAATGAGGCACATTTGCACGTAAGATTTTCTTATTTAAAAACGATACTCTTCATTTTAACTGAAAAAATAACCAGATTCTGTTTCTGGAAAACCTCAAGAGCGCTCGAGAGGTTACGGAAGATGGCTGCCGTATAGTGAGAAAAAAAGTGTACAAAAATTCATTTTAGGCAATCTTGTGGAAAATGTAACCACAACTTTAGTAATAGCTTGATATTGTGTTTCGTACGCGAGTAACGAGATTTGAAAGTCCTTAGCCCGAGGAATAAATAATAATTTTCGAATCTTCCATGTCCTCCCAATAAAATAGAAAATACATATGCCATATGCTCTATAATTACAGCGTGTAAATTTCATTCGGGCATATACTTTACCCAGGCATAGTTTCCAATCGTACAAATTATGTGAGACAGAAATTGTGTTAAATAGTTTAATTAGAATATCAGCGTAAAGTAATAGCTTGCTATTGCGTTTCGTACGGTGAGTGACGAGATCCGAAGGCCTATTCCCTCATCCCCATCCCATCCCTACTCCCCATCCTCCCTAGACTGGCAACGCATTGGCAGCACCTCTGGTGTTGCAGATGTCCATGGGCGGCGGTGACCACTTTCCATCAGGTGGGCCGTCAGCTCGTTTGTCAGTCAATTGACATAAAAAAATAATTAATAAAGAGTAGTTATTTTTTCAAACTAGGACTGAGTAGCAATGTGTTACGTCCATTGAATGACTAATCTAAACAAATGAACGGTCATGAGACGTAAATCGATTAATTACTTACATGTAATACATTGCGTAATCAATTATTTTGTATACAAAGAACAATTAAGCAATTAGTTAACAAAATGTACGTAAATAATGCTTTTAGGTCAGACACTGATCGTAATTGAAATATACGCCCGTATGAAATCTACACGCTGAAGAATAAACGTTCAGACAAAAAGTACGAAACCTAACAAATCAATCCCAATTTTTTACCGCATCAAACTAAAATGAAACAAATTACTCATTAAAAACATTGAATGCAATAAAGCAACATGAATGCATTTGTGAGTTAACTCGATATAGGACGGGCGAGCATAATTTCTGCATTCAACCGACTCGGGAAAAGGCGGTAATGTCTGTTTAACTCGATTTTAATATTACACCGTTCCGCGGAGCCGTGATTACATCTCGGCGCTCGGCGCTTCATGCAATGGCATCTATAGTTATAACATTTTTGTAACATTCAAAAGGTATTTAAAAACGGAGGTTATCTTTAGGTAATTCTTTTATTGCAATCGAAACTTTGTTACGTGAATTATAATGCCTTATTGAGTTAACTCGCATCATTTTAAGATGAAAGCCCCATCAAGCATTATTACATACTAAATTATGGGACCATCTGTACACAAATCGATCTACTCCCAAAGTAAGCTCTAAAGGCTTGTGTTATGGGTACTAGAAGGCAATATAGCGACAGGGAAATATCCAAGACTCAACACGGGAACAAACCTTTCGTGTTCATGACACAAATATTTTCCCGGGCAGAGTCACTACCAACTAGGCTAACCGCGTCATCAAAATGTACATGTATTAGTCATTGTCATCATAATTATCATTGGCCCACACGTCACACTGCTGGACAAAGGGTCTTCTTATGGTGAGATAGACTGCATGGGTAGTACCGAAGTGGTTTGCCGCGTGGCCTCTCGAGTAACAACAGGTCGCAGGTTTAAATCTATTTCCGAAATTCTGAGATTTTCGGATCTCAAGGACGGAGCAAATTTGTGATATCTTATATCACGAGTATTTCAAAGAAGGGAAAAATTGCGAGTAAGCCTGCATATATCTACGCTACATATTATTATGCTCAGAGTGTCTTTGAAGTCCCCATTCGGCATTGGGCCCGCGTGGGTACTACTGCTCAGTCCCAGGCTGATCATGATAATAATATTTGTACGAATACAAATCAATATTTCTAAAATCGACTGGCGCAAGAAACATTGTGGCGGCAACGAATTGAAAAAACAATAACTAAACTTAATAATTCTCGTAATAATTAGTACAGTTTAATGCTTAACGCCTTTAAAATTCAAAGGTATCGAAATAGTACTCTTAAATCTTGGCAATCTGGCCAATGTAGATATCGTCTATTACAGAATCTAGAACAAAATTAAAGCAAGATCGAAATTTATTAAAGTTGAAGAAGCACTCGGGCAAATAGCTCGTTTATCATCCGTCACAATAGATAATTTTGTTGTTTGCTGAAATATCCAACTTTCAAGTGATATCTAAATGTATAAATCGCTAAAATATACTGAAACTTACGTTTCGTTGTCGATTAATATTTGATTCCAATTTATTTAGCGATATTGCGTGCAAAATATCTTAATTTGGTTTATTCGCAATAAAGCTACAGATTTTCATTGGTGACAGTATTATTCTTTTACAAATAATTATTATACCAAAGGTTTTATTTTAATAGGGAGTAGGTTAGGTACATACCTATTTAGGACAATGCTGAAAAGTGTAAGGCTAATTTTCTTGGTATTCGAATAGAGATATTATCAAAATACATTATTTATCTCCGCAAAGTACGATTTCTTGTAATAAAAAGTGTTCGCCGGGTATTGAACCCCGCGGTATCCTCTTGCCGTTGATTGCGTCCCCCGAGGCTCTTCTAATAAATTGATATTCCGCACAATCTAGGTGAATGTTGAAGTGAAGATTAAGCTGATTTTTAAAATAGTTGATCCAATGGGGAATGCCATCGTGACCGAGGTATTCCTACTCTGGACAAAGATAAGTCCCAAATATTTCTAGAAGGACTAATTATTTGCTTTGTGCTTCTACTGGACCCTACACTACAAGGCAAAGAACGAATGGTATCAAATAAAGAAATACCCCGATTGGCCGACGCCACCCAAAATATAATTCAGCCTCCGGCCGTTCTTTTCAACTCTTCCAATACCGATTGAATTTAGTTATTCGTATATGCAAGGTTGCAGAATTGTTCATTGGCGCGATTGCTAATATTGAATCGAGAGCCAAGTGAAACTTAAATTGAAACACAAGCGAAGAGAGTAATTCAACCTGAGTGTAGCGAGGGACTTAATGGCAGAAAATGCAAAAAGCTTTGCGTTTCTGTGCGAAACATTCATTTCAACCTCACCTGAAATAAAAAGTATTTGAATGTGGCATTTGTTTTTTTATATCATGAACAATATTAATCAAAGGTTTGTAAAATGTCAAATTGTAGCCCTTAAATTTAGAAAACTGAAAGAAAACCTTTCCAAGCTGGTGAGGTGAAAAAGCATTTTGATGAAACATGCGAACTTTAATTGTGTAAAATATTACATGTTATCATCATCATTAATATGAAGCATTGCTGCATAAAGACATAAAGTATCATGTTAAGCTATTTCAGCTGACAGGTGCGCTCTGCGCCTCTATTCAGGAACGCTAAGTGATTCTGTAGCGATTCGCGAGCGAGATTTCTCATCTCCCTCTTACGCATTACGCGTCGTGCGGAAGAGTCGGATGAGAAATCAGGCTTACAAGTCGCTACAACATCACTTAGCGTTCCCGAATAGAGACGCTGGTATTAATGTGGATCCGTTCAAATTAACTCACAAAATATGAAACCCTTTACCCCTATCTTAACCGAGATGTGTCTTAGAACAAAGAACTTTGCATTGTATGCCCCGAAGCGTATGAGGGCAAACAAACATATACACCTTATTCAGTTGTGCTAAGTACTACTTTGGCTCTTTAGCGAATAATAACTACGCATTGAAGATTTAATTTCGATTTAGCTTGAGCGTTAATATCAAAGTTTGTAGAGTAGACTAGTGTGCCGAAGCAACATACCTAACATAGGCAATTAAGTATTCTGAGCTTAAAGGAAATAGGTTGTAATTATCTCTGTATATGAAAGTGATTTACCACTCACTCACTGACTAATTAGGAAATCTCAGAAACTGTGAAACTCACAAATGTGAACCCTAAGAAACGATGTACGTACTGAAAATGTTTGCATGGAAAATACGACGGGGGAAGCAGTTTTTTGAGGAACACGTTAACATTTCACTGTATTGAAACAAATAACCAAAACCTTTAACTCCAATATCACATTATTACCTTTTCAATAACCAAGAAAGATAATCAAATTTTTCATTAGAATAAATGTCTTAACACACGGATTGAACATGTTTCAATAAACTTGAACATCTTATGAAATTCCTCCAATATCCGTTTCAGAACCCCTTGATCAAACATATTTGGACATTTCCAGAATTATACCCGAAAAAGGTTCAAAAGGTTGAAAACAAAATGGAGTGAACGTTTCGAGCGAAAACTCTTATTTCTTGCTCAAAGAAGTTGTTAATAAAATTAATTTGTCGCTCCGGGACTGTTAAAGCATTTCTCTATCAGTCGGCGAACTGCGATATAACCGGCCATTTCCTTAACTACGTTAGCCATGGTGGAAGTTAGGGGAGACAGCGAGTTCATAAGCGGAAGCGGTTTAAAGTGGGAAAAACAAAACTACTCAATGAACAGTGGTATTAAAATACATGATTTCACTAGGATATTAATCTTATTATACGAGTTTAAGGATTTGTTTTAGGTTAGGTTAAATTTAGTATTTTTATTGTTATTATAATATTATTGTACGTCTCTAGTAGGCAGATCATGGTGATACTTATGGTAATTATGTTGTTGTCTCTTCAAAAATAAATTAGATTTAATTTGGTTTGATTTGACAAAACGGATTTTATTTCGGAAAATCGGTAGTGTAGGTAAATCGCATAGTAATCACCGGCGTTTAAATATTTTTTTTTGAAAATCACACTTTAAAATCTTCCCTCTAATTAAAGCAAAGAATAATAAGACTTCTTTTTCATCTATACATATAAAATGAATTATGAATGAATTTTGTCCTGAATGGCTGACTGACTGACTGACGGATCAACGCACAGCCTAAACCGCTGATCGTAGAGACCTGAAACTTGGAGCGTGTGCTTTTTGTATAACGTAGGCAACCGATAAGAAAGGATTTTCGGAAATTCTAGCCCTAAGGGGGTGAAAAAGGGGGGCAAAGTTTGTATGGGACAACGTGATTCCTTGGTTTAATCTACTTCAAATTTTGCATAAACATTCTTCAACAGAATTGATGGAAGTCGTGTTTCGTATTTTATTGAAATTCATCCCCTAACGGGCTTAAAATGGTGTAGAAAGTTATTTTGGGGGTGATTTGCTTCGAAGTTGATATCAATACTCCTTAGTGCTTTTGATTTAAATTACATTTCATTTTGACACGTTTGAAAACTCCTGCCATCTGAGAGCAATTTTGGCATGCGCTTCATAAACTGTTAGAGTTATACGAAAATCATGTATGGTGAAATTGTTTGTCTTGTAAAGTTCTAAAAAAAAGTCCGGGATAGCATATATCTGTATTTTATTTGGAAGCCAGTATAATCAAAATTGTGTCATAACAATACATTTAAATTGAATACTGTATAATGCACATTTATGGTATGACATACGTATAAATTAATCCTTATCCAAATAAATAATTTTATTGCTTTTGGTATGTAAAGTATGATAATCTTTGTCTTTTACAATAACTAATTTGGGTTAATAGTTTAAATGTTACAACGATGGGAACATTTTGAGAAAAACGTGTGCGGAATTCGGTTATAGTTATTCCCTTGGGAACTGTTGAATTTTCCGGGCTAAAAAGTACTCATGATTTGGCACATATCCCGAGACCTATAAGTACATATACTGTATACCGAGTTTCATGAAAATCCGTTCAGCGGTTACGGAGCTAACATACAGACAGACACACACTCACTCACACATAAACATCATCCTTCATAGATACATCATTACTTGTAGTCCACAATTTCAAACTTTTCTCTCAGAAATCTTTTATTTACATGTTACTTGTAACTTGTACCAAACTTATAGTAAGAGGGTGATAGGGGGCAAGTTATTTCATTTAGGAGTCCGGGATCTGTTTCAACAGGAACTGCTACGTACGCCAAACCCCGCAGCCTCGCTGTAGCTTGTAACTTGCTTGCAACTTGTACTCATCTTTCTTCACTTTGTGGCTCATTCGGGAAACAATTTTTCATTGTAGAATACTCTCATTTCCGATTTTTTTGTATTCTTGAATCTTACGGTCGAGGTATTAACTTATCAGCCCAAAATTTCGGCTCTAAATCACCCGAAATGCAACTGCCACCACGGTGCAAGCCTTCGAGGAGAAACAACGGCGGGACCTAATTGCTATGCACGCGGAATTTAAGACCAATCACCTGCTGTTATTCATTACAATTTTGCTGACTGTCAAAATTGGCCGCGTTAATCACCAGAGATCGTATGAATGTTAAAGAATATCGGGAATGTCTAAGTGATACTGCAGCGACTCGCGAGCGAGACTCGCATCTCGCTCTTTCGCATTACGCGTCGTGCGGAAGAGTGGGGTGAGAAATCTCGCTCACGAGCCGCTACAACGTCACAGCGTTCCCGAATAGAGGCGCTGGTGTTTTGGTAGTGTGGTATTATGAGAAAATCGGTATTTTAAAATTCTGGTATTTTGGGAACGAGCGGATGATGATGATGACGATGATAATGACAATGAAGACGATGCTGATGAATAAATACATTGTATATAAAATAAAGAATGTAAAGATAGTGAAGTCGGTTAGCTAGAGCCCATATTGCGTGGGAAAATATAGATATCCTAGTAAGGGTGGAAAATTGGAATGTTATTATTGGGATAATCAAAAGCAAGTTACCTTAGGGTGCTATCTCTAAAATGTTCCAAAGTCTTATAAAAAAATATATATTTTATTCCGTATTAATTAACACTGATTAAAAACTTGATTAATTTGGAAGCTACTTTGAGTCTAACCTGATAAACGTCATCAAAAATAGTTGAGTTTCAGTAGAGCTCCGCCTCAGTTTCAAAATTTGTTTTTGACACTTTAATAGAAAGAAGAAACATCGGAAAGACTTTTGTTAAAATAACAACAATATCAACTTAGGAATGGCCTTTTCAAGTATTGTTTACCACAGCCTGCGGGGTTTAACTCAATCGGGTTGAAGAGATAAACAAAACGCTCTGGTAAATCTAAAAATGTGACTAGCAAAACAGTTTCAGCGCGCCACTCGAGCACGGGGTCGTAAGTTCAAATATCAGCCCAACTCCGAGTTATTGGAAGTTATGTGTGGAATTCTAAATTAAACAACGTATCCCTGGCAGTTGGACATTAAATGAAATCTCGGAAAAAAGGGCTTCTCGAAAGTCTTATGAATCGTTTTTTTTTAAGGAAAGCAGGAATCCATGTTGTCTAACAAATTTCATCCCAACTAAAATAAAACAAAGAATAACGTACTGTTTCAATCATTGAGAATGCCAACAAGAATAAAGTGACTCCTGACAGGACCTATGCAACACATCGGTTTAATTGAGAGTAAATATAGGTTGCTCCAACGTGATAAAATTTAAAAGAGTTCTTGTATGGTAAATACATAATAGAATGATCGTATTGATAATCTCACCATAAGAAGAGGCCTGTGCTGATGATGATAATGAATGTAAGTTTCATGGGGCAAGAAAGATATCCTGCAAAAATATGTGTGATTCGTGGCTTTTGATTCGGGTCGAAAAGTTGCTGCCTATTACGAGTATATGAGCGGCGATACGAATGGCGAACGACCTTGCTCTCGTGCTTCATGCGAATGTGTAAACGCAGTAATCGATAATAGGACGAGGCTTCCGTCACTTTTCCATTCCAAAATACTTATATAATTTTGGTACAAGGTAAGAAGGCCTTTTATAAGAGAACACCTCTAAATGTAATAATGTCAGAGGAATTCTTCCGTCGTTGCCCGGGCAAGTCCGAATATCGCAAAAATCCTTCCCTTTGTTTAGCTAAACTCGTTATTTCACCCTTGCCTCATATTTCTCGTTTGAGTTGTTAAAAGTCAAAGACTTTGAGCGACTTTGATTTGTTTTAAAAAAAAAAAAAGTGTTTTACTTATGAACATTTTCCATTGGTGTGAAATATGGAGAACATGTAAAGATTGTATCATCATTTCACTCGGGAATGTTCACTGCTAGACATAGGTCTCCCATTAAGAAGTCGACAATGAACGATCACACGCCTTCTGTATCCAGCGGCTTCTGTATCTTGTGGAGAGCTGACCCACGTTGCTTCTCCGTGTGTTTGTGCTTAATTCATGGAAATAAAGAATCCTGCATCGTGACGACAGAATGAATCTATTTATCCTTTATAACCAATTCAACCACCTAGTTCTCTTTCTACCCGCTTCCACTTCTACCCAACACCGCAACCACATCTGCGTCGATGAGTTTCTCCCACTTTTATTTGTTTCCTCTAAGCAAATGATATTATAGCGGGAGTTAATTCTATCGCCAGGTGGCGCGGTCGGGATTCCCGAATCTGATTTAACGAGTCGATCTTCATGATATTTTTCCTCTCATGTTCCTGTGGAAATGAGTTTGTTTTGCGGCGAGGGAATATTGATATTCGAGGTAGAAATACGCTGCTTTCTGGATCCAAGTTTGGATAAAATATTTCCCTTATTTCTTTTCCTTGGCAGATTTGTTTTTGAAACATGGCTGTGAGCTTGGAAATATTGGAGTCACAAGTTCTTTTCGTAGGTTTGAAATGTTTGCAAAAAAATATTTCATCAACACTAAACAAAAACGTGTTTTACACTGTCGTCTTATCTTCAACTTTTTCAGTGTCGACAAGAAATTTAGTGTAATCTTGATTATAAAGAGGCTTCATTTTAATATTATTTGTACGGCAATTGATACACCGTCTAAGTAAAAATATGGGAGCAAACTACTTCTTAAATCTAGTCCTTGGAATCCTTGTGAGATAAGCTAAACAATCACGTAAATACATACATACATACATACGTACATACGAGTATATATTCCACAAAACATTCTTTATCTACCTCTGCATTTAAGAGGAATGAAAATTCTTTTTTCCGGTTCGAAAGTATCACTACCAAACTGTTATCTGCCCCTTCGCTTTGACTCCTTTATCTCACTGCAGCCGAACACACCGATCGCATACAAACGATCCTTTAGCGTTGGATATTGTTACTTAAACCATCCAGGCTAACTTAAGCCAATTGGTCTTGAATTAAGAGGTTTGTTAAACTGTAATGAAATAGATGTTCTTATTATGGTTGTTGTCAGATATCATCAAGTGCCTTTGTCTTCCTTTTGAAACATATTTGTCGCTGCACATAAAGTAATATTATGTCAATCTTCAACGTATACGTCAATTCTCGTATTACGAAGTTTCTTAGATTGTAAAATTTTATGAAAAAAGCTTGGGTACTTTTTATGTTTTTTAAACCTCTTCAGCAATGAAGTTAAACCCTTCACGAATAAATCTGTGTGTACCCACAATATTTTTAAGATCCACTAACTTTATATACCATAAAGCCACGGGGTGTTACGGGGTGTTACGTAGTATTAAGGGTGTCAGGGGCGCGGGGTCTATGGCCATTAGTCCAAGATTACGGTAACGGCCGATTCGGCGGGTAGAAGCGCCACGCATAGATTCTGTGTAAATACCCTCTTTGGGGTTTTAAGCAGGCTGACATACAACCAAACAGAGATTTGTAACTTTATTATTGTTTCTTCATCACGTGAAGCAAAGATGGTGTTATGGCCGAATTCAGAAACGCCATTTAAGCATTTCACTCGATATTAAACAGTTAAATTTCCCTGAACTAGTTGTCAACCTATACAGAAACGTCACTGAAACGTCACTTTAATTAAATCTTGAGAGGCCTTTCTGAATTCGGCCATTATCAAACAAGAACAGAATTGTCATTAAATTGTAACGTTATACAGTTTTCTGAGTAATTAAACTAATACCACCATATGTTTAATAAGTTGTTTGTCAAAAAGTTAAACTTGATTTTACCACAGCGATGTAACGACAACTTTTTTGGCTTTTTCCGTATTTTAAGCATCAACGTATACCAACGCTGCAAAAATAAGTCTAGTACCTATGTAGCTAAATCATAACACCAGCTGCAGATTTTGTTATTTCGTCAAGAATGTCGCAATTAATCTAGCTAAGACATCTTTGTGCGGGAGAGCGGTGTAGAGCAGTTTCGAAGAGGGTCATTGAACGACTAAGAGCCAGATAAGACCGTGCCCTGCAGTGATTTGGTTCCTCCGCCATCACTCTTTATATTATACGGCCTTGCTCGACTGAATGTTAAGCGTTTCAACCAATGTGATTATCCAAATTAAATACACACAGCGCTGATTTTCAGTAAGAGCCTGAGTTAGTTGTTTATTACTCCAATAGATGTCACTGTGTCGTCTTCTACTTCGCGCTAACATTTGGATCCTGTGGATCCATAATGATTTAAATCGTGAATGATTTTGATTATTATATGGATCAAATAATTTTTAAAAAGTTAAATGTTGAGCACGGGCATTTACAGTTAAGATTATTATCATCGTTATTTAGCTAGCGAGATGGAGAACTTATCTCAATATTTATTTTCCATTGGTGCAAAACATTTTATTTAAAATAAATTCACTCTGATTCGAAATTTTAATTGCGTAACTTTAAAACGGGCGTTGAAACTGAAACACGAGTTTTAAAAAAATGTTTAAAACTAAAACACGAAGTTCAATAGTCGCAACAAACTAGTTGCAATGCGAAAGTCCCCGTCTCATTAGCAACCTACAGTTCGGAAATGTAATAACGGTAGGTTTAAGTGTGCTGCACACTTTATTTGATCCTTGCATTCAGATATCCAAGAGAGTAAATATCGAAATTGACTGACTCCATAGCGCAGTAATAGTACTATTTGTCCCGGAGGTCACAGGTTAGAGTCCGCTAGGGGAAAACTTTGGGTGATGAGCATGAATGTCCGTATCTGACTCATGAATGTAATGTATATATTATATAAGTATTCATATCGTCGTCAAGTACACAGGGAATCTTAGTTTGGGCGTAGATCAACGTGTGTTATTGTGTAGCATATTAAGCATTCCCGACTTATACCTACCTTCTCAACATACAAAACTAGTCATATATTGCTTGAATACAGCTATTTTCCATGTAACATCCCCGAAGCCGGCAGTCAGCGATCCCGAATAAATTTTTCTCTGACAGACTTCGGAGTTTGTTCTTCGGTAAACTCATGTGTTTGATAGATGTTTCCGTTTACCTGTTAGAGTATTGGATTGGTGGATCAATAACTATACAAAGTCTATGGGTACATGTAACAAGATAAAAATATTTCAATAACACGACAACACAAAAAAGGAGGTTTGTTTTATGCCAATAGAGTAAAATAAAAACTTGGTGATAACTTTAAAAATGGTACTGGTAAAGGAGAGCTGCCATCTGTTGGTGGCAGGGCTCAAAACGTTAATCCTAGAGCTTGGTGGGACTTTGACAATCAGCGTCAACGCATGTACCAAAATGAATGAAAAAATCCGCGTGAAAAAATGTTAATGGATCTATACATCGAAAAGACCCATTATTACAGATTTTTGCAAAGCCTTTGTAGCGATAGAATCGAAAAAAAATCTAGATTGAAAAATTTCACTGGCCTTGCTGGCTGGTATGCTTTTTTGTTAAAAATCTGTAATCGACATATAAACTAGAAACATAAAATTAAGAAAAAACTTTCTTTTCTGACGTACATATTCATTAAGAAATTGTTTCTTTTTGGAAAATCTACCCCTAAGTATCAAAGTTTGTATGGATAAAAATTAATTACGTGCATCTACTAAAAAAATACTTTATTTGACCGATTGTCAAATTAATCCCTTAAGATGGTTCAAAGTTTGTATCGGAAATACCGGAGGCGAACCGGGGCGGAATCTAGTTGGCTATAAAATTCCAAATTTGAACAAACCAAAAATATTAAAAGGTTCAAAGTCAAAGTTAAACTAAGTATCTTTATTTCATTTAGGGTTACGGTTCGGAAATCTTCTACTGAGAAGAGCCGGCAAGAAACTCGGTGAGATATCATTTTTTCAAACAGTACTTATAAGTTCACAATGTCTACAGTTTTATACAAATCGAAGTTATACCACAGTAGGTACGCCCATCCAGACCCAGTTCTTTATAACAAGCCAGTCAAACCGCTATCCATTACAAAATCTACAACCCTCACACCTTAACAAGCCTTATTTCCTCCCTTTTTACAATTTACCTGATCATATTGATCGGAAGGCCGATATGTAAATTCTTCAGAAGCTCGATTGGCATTGCGGGCCCCATCCTGGCCCCAGGCCCCAGGGGCCCCTAAAGAGGGGGACAAAGGGGATAGTAACTCGATAAATCAATCCATTTTTGCTGTTTTGTTTGCGACAATGCCAACATTTTTATTGTTGAGGTGACAATTTGTTGGCGCCATTATTTTGCTTGTTTTGACTTATGTGTTTTGGTGAACATGGTGTTTTGGTAAAAAAAATAAACTGGGGATCATGTTGCTATAAGACAAGATTAGACTTGTACGTATAACGACGTGATAAATATTATGCTATGACAGAGTAGTATTTTACGTTATGTAATGGCAACACTGCTTTCATTGCAATTTCAGTAAATTTTAATGGGTCTATTTCATTCAGGGCGTATCTTCGTATTTAATTTATTTTTAAGAATGTAATTAACGTTTAACCATCTGTTTATTAAGTAAACTTTATAATAAGTTAATGGGCGTCCAAATATAGACGGCTTGACATTTTTAGTCTGGACTGCCTTTGCCTAATTTCGTTATGAGAATTACAAGTCGTAAATTTGATGAATAAGTTTATATTAAGCAGTTTAAGTCAAAAACCTAAATTTCTTAATTTCAGTTTACATTTTTAATTTTTTGAGAACATTTGACAAAAGATACACTTGTTTTTTGGCCTTCGTCTAATAAAAAGCTGATTTTCCTTAACATTTATCCACCGTTGTTCCTGATTATTTTCCTCAAAGGTCGCTGGCCAGTATCATTAATTCGTGTAAACAATGGATCGCTCTTTGCTTTGGCAAAACCATCAATTTGACTATATCTATAAGATTGTGAGAGTTAATGCATCCGATAGTGTAAATGTTGGTGTGTGTGTTGAGAAATGAGTGTCAGTGTGTGTCTACTCCTTGGTGGTGAACGTTGGATTCCCTATAAATACGTGTGTTAAGTGTAAGTGATCACACAGATCGTTTAGTAATTTTCGCGTTTACTTATTCTCAGAGTATATATCTTGGATGTCGAAAAGAAAGAGAAAGCATCTAAGAAAATTTAATTTTGAAATCTTAGATTCAGACTCATGAAAAAGATAAAAACAGTTGTAATCAAAAAGAAAACGCAGATTACAATGTCACATTAGGAAACTTTCTTCCCATATTAATCATATAAAACATTATGAGCGGAGACGTGCAGTTTGCTTTCAATAATGTAACAAAATAATTGGAAAACATTAGCTTTATAAAATGGAAGGTTTTCACTAAGACTTCTCCTATTTTATCTTGTTTATTTCCTGTGTGATCTAGCGCCATAGATCCTTGTGCAGACGCCACGCTGATTAATGATCTAGCGCCGTCAACGATTTTATCTATCCTGCACTTAGCGAGTGTGTACGCTGTGACAAAAGATCGAGAGATCTGCCGAAATTCTGGTATAGTTCCAAAGATATAAATAGTAAATTAAAATAAAAAAATATTTTACTTACGATAAAGATAATCCATATTTATAGGATATAAATTACGCAACATAACACCAAAAGAAGAACCTGGTATGCATGTGATAAATCTGCAGGGAAAACTCGGAAATACCACATAAGTGTTGATTAAGTGATTCATTTGAAACAAAATGAAATACAACTTTTTAACTATTTTATCTGCAACCAATGTTTTCATTTTGTTGAACGATAGCACCATTTGCATGTTTTCGTGTACTTTAACGGATCCAAAATACAGGAAGTCCTGAAACGTTCGATAAGTTTTTAATACACTTCTCTTGATAGTTCGTTTCGTTCGTTCGTAGCCGACGAATAGTTGATATAACTACTACACAAAAGTACTCGTGTCAAAAAAAACCTTTCTAATTATTTTGATAAAGAAAAGTTTTGCGTTTTATCTAACACATGATTCGTTAGACGAGAGACGCAAAATTCTTAACTACCCAGTTATTCCCGAATTAAAGAACGCCTGTTTCCTTTAACTAAAGTTCTAATGATAGACTAGAACTTTAAGAAAAAGGCTTTAAGACACGGGTAAGGGGATCCGACAGTCTTCTTCCTTTTAATTTCGTTAACAAGATAAAAAAGAAAACGGTTTCTAGAAAATATCCACGTGATTATTAATTTAATCATAATGACGAACCAATATTTACAAAGCCTCGTTTTTAAACAAATATTAATTCAACATACTTTTAGAAAAAGCAGTTTATCCCGCATTTGCCCGTCTTAGACTAATATTATACATGCGAAAATGGGTTTGTCTGTTTATTGGTTCTATTTTCACAGCCAAATGACTTAATAACAGAGTTCTATATGATAGAAAAATCACAAATATAGCTTGTTACATTAAGAAGGACAAAGAATATTTTTATCCCGATATCTCGGAAGGATTTTTAGGAATCTTTATAAATACAGGAAATACGAGAAATGCTACTCTTCGGTAGTTGTCGCTGCGTGCGATAAAGGAATTCGGAAAATATTTACTAGCCATCGAATATCACTCAGAGGTTTATGACTATTCCTGATTTAAACATATACAAAAGCCTGTAATACTTCCAAAATAACGTACAAAAAATAGGTTAAGCCTTTCAAATTAAAACAAATATCCACCCCATTCTACCAATTTGCTCAGCACAATATTATACCCGAATATCTTTCATCCCACAATACCCGATTTATCCTTAACCAACGAAATTTCAAACAAAAATGCGTCCCTCCGTCCCTCAGGAGTAACCGCGTAATGTGACATTTGGCAAAAATGAATTTTAATGGCCGCCACCACATAGGGACCTAATGCCCAGCAGGCATTTTCAAAATATACCATCTAACATTTACAAAAAGAAGGTTAGTGTTCATTGCGTCTTATCAACTCAACAACGAGCGAGATCTACTGCTTACTAAAGCGGCAATGGATAATGTGACAGCTTCGCAGTCGCAGAATGTTCCAACTTGATTGTGGTTTTGGTGAAGGCGAATAGGGTACGCTAGCCAATGTCCGACCCAGTCGCTTTGAATTGCTGATTGCCTTCAAATATGCCCCGAGAGCTACTTGTTGCTTAGTAAAATCGACTTTTTAATGGAAATTGTTGACTTTAGCGGGATTTGAATGAAGAATGGCGATTTTATTTACCTCACAAAATTGTTTGATATAATTTTATAAATACCTAATAAGATTATGTAGGACTTACAGTTTGCTAATCGATTGTGAATTATTCTTTAATACCAACTTATCATACACGTTATGACACAGCATCGATCGTAGATTGTAATGTATATAATGTTATTTATCTACCTTAATGTCTGTGTTAATTAAATAATGCATTATTTTACATGTCAGCAAGGCCATGTTGTTAAAACGTGAACAATTTTGGGAGGACTACCAAAATTAACGGCATAATTTAATGACGACAAAACGAAATAGGATATAATAATTTAAAATTTAAATAGTATGAAATATAAATAGTAAAGCAAAATTTTTTATAAAACATTAATAACCTTAAACTAAATTACTTATATGTGCAAATATCACTTAAACCACTGACACCACGGGGACCTTGAGAAAAAAGAAAGAAAAAACGACAATAAAAGTATACCTAGATAGGAGAACGTTGATCCTAAAAATACTGATTCATAATATAATTCTATTGCAAAATAATTCCGCAATCTAAAGTTAAAATCGCAATATATCCTAGACCTCAAGTCACTTCAATCTCTGTCTTAACTAAGTTTAACCAAACTACTTGGAAAGTATCTTGAAAAGCTTTGAGCAAAGTACAGTCGGCTAAAAGTGTCTCGTTATCAGTGTAAGGGGAGTTCAAGGGGCTGACATCGACCCACTATGTGTGTGTGAACCTCGGGCTTTAGTTAATCTGATACGTTGGCTGAAAAGGAGATGCCGTACAATGTTACTATAAAGTTTCTATAACATTTAATTCCAACATTGAAAAATTTGTGTTTTAGTATACTCGTGTGACGTCTTCTAATGTATGTATTAAAAAACCGGAAGTAAAGACATTACTTACCTCAACCCGTGAGTAAAGATGTATGAAATTTCATGATCGCATCGCAAACAACACAAAAGAACTGTTCTTTTTGAAATAGTAACTGAACCTCAAACAAAAACCCTTCAACCACAGTCAGGTCTAACACTAGCGACTAAGAACTCTCTTAATTCGTGGACACGTAGTTAGCACCTGAAGGTCCTCATTAATTAATGAGGAGGTGAGGAACTCAGTGCGTCCCTCTCTAATCAGATTCATAAGAAAGGGACAAAGTAAGGCAAGTGATGCTGGGAGTGCAGATTGTGAGTTTATCTTGCAAGTTACGACGGACGTCTGCGCAAGTAGATAGCAAGACATGCATTGTCCTTGGCATTTGTATTCAGAACGCTTGTTATAAGAGGCGGAGGGCTTAAGATGCACATAAAACTGACAGATCCACTTGCTTACATTTGGATACCTGAATTACCTTAGTATTCCAAAAATGTTTAGTGTATTTGACGCTAAATATTATGTAAACATTGTTTGGAAGTGATAATGCTCATAAACGTTGAAACAAATACCTAGTATTTGAATAATTTAGCATTACCTTAATAACAATACAAAACACTCCATCGTTAGACTGTATAAATTGTAGGGCGTTTAAACGAAATCTGCAAATCCGAAAATACTGTTTTTAGACCAACATCGTAGAAATAAAATATGACATAAATTTGAAGAGGATGTCCAAAAAAATAAAATCAGAACTAAAAAACAATATAATATCTTTCCCAAATTTTGACCCTTAATCAAAATGATCTGCTTTTTTCTGTAATATGCTTTTGTTTACATTTACGTTCATAATATATTATTATTTTGATTTTCATGCATGTTCCCCATTGGTTAATGTCAAAGTCTACTGAATTTAAAAGGACTTTAATAAATAAAAGTTCAAGTGTGATGCACACTCGTGCATTATTAAGTACGACGACTTCAAAAAGCTCCGTTTTAATATCAAGTTAAGTTTCAAGATTCAGTCTGCACTTTAAGTCAGTATTGCAAGAACACTCAAATGCTAAATTGAGCGCGATATTGTGTTTGAGTGCCTCATTTGAGTCATTTGCTTTCGAATCTTTATGTTTAGCTTTGCCTGTCGTATTTTCGCATTTTATATTTCAGAAGTTTCACAGAGGAGTTAAAAGCCTGTGTGTTAATCCCCTAAGAGAGAACTCAGACATTTCACATTTATTACTCTTCAAGTCTCGTAAATTCACAGAGTTTTATATTTGAGCTGTTTAAAATTTAAATTTGCATTAACTTAGCCTTTGTAACTTTGTCTGTCTTTCTGGAGCCTGGGGGGCTAGCACGACATGCCCGCGAGACGTTTGTCGCTCAGTGCGTCTCTGTCAAACTAATGAAATATGTAAGGGACGCACTGAGCGACAAACGACTCGCGGGCAGGTCGTGCTAGACGTGCTGATGGTACATTTGATATAATTTATTAAATATCATCATAAAGTATTGTTTATAACTCAATGGTATTCCGTTTATTTTTTTATTTGCATCAACTCGTCCACGCCGCTGCGTCGATGGCACGTTTTATATTTTGATGGTTTCTACATTTTAATTTCAGCTTTAGCCAAAGATTGACTGATAAAAATGCTGTAAGCATTAAATCCGCCTTTTTTAAACGCAATATTTATTTTATTTATGCAAAATAAAGTAATGTAAATCGTTCTAATATTTATCAAATGATATGCCACGAAATCCTGAATAAATTTCGACTTCCTTATTTTGAAAACCAGTAGCTATTTTAGTTATTAAATAAAAATAATTATTTATGATGATTAGTTAGAGGTTTTCTGTACTTAGACCGACCGATTTCTTTTTATACCTAATGGAGATAGGTTGGCTAGATGGTAAGCGGTCACCATCGCCTATGGCCACTTGCACTAGCAGGGGCACCACTTGCGCTTTGCCAACCCTATAATTAAATGTGTTCACGCCCATTCCGAGGAACTCCATGCTCTAGCTAGCTCATTGAAAAAACTGCGGCTGTGGAAATATTGGGCCTAATAATGGAGTCTTCTGAAAATTTCTAATAAGTCTATCATTTACAACATAAAATAATATTGAACACATATTTTTTCTTTTGTTGATTAAACAAAAAATGACGAAGATATGGTGCGTTGCAGTTTTGCGTGACCTTTGCACAAGCTTTGCGACTTTTGTAAATTGTTACAAAGTCGCAAGTCGCTTATTATGTCCTAAGTCCCCACACCCGAACTTTGATGCGCGTTATCTTTGTCAATTTTGATTGATTTGATAAAGCAATAAATACGAGTTAAATATTTTTTGATGATCTAACTGACGGACTAATTAGAATGTTTCAGAAAATTTCTTTATTCGAAACGGTGTCGCCTTAATTTAAAATTGCCTAAACTTAAAATTAGAAACGTTCATTCTCAATTTTGTATAGCAACAAGCTGTCAAAATCGAATTTTGACGTATCTTATTTCAAGTTTATCGACTTTTAAATTTAGCGAACACACTTTCGAATTGTTCTCATTGATTGGATGAATATCGATTCTTATTTTCATTCGATCAAATTTCAAGCTTCTTGCTATCGTTTGTAATCTCACTTTCGAAGACTTTCTCGAAGCTCGAAAATCAGCCCCATGAAGTTCATCATTCTTGATTTAAATGCTACAAAGTCGAAAATAAAAAAATAAAGCGTTTTAACACTCTAAAATAACTCCATTAATTTGAATAATTATCATTACTAAGTTTCCATAGTGCTCTTACGCGGAAAATCATTCAATTAAAACCCTATATTTATTCCGATTGCATAACATCATAAATCAAAGGATGCAAATGCGATCAAAACAAACGAAGCCGCGCACAAAAGCTAGTCGGAAGTGTGTTTGCATCGCATTTACATTACAATTCTTCTCCGGAACCGGGAACCATTATAAATTACGGCTTGTAAGTTTTTTTAAATTGGGTCTTTTGCAAAATTATAGCCTTTAAGGGTCTATAGTAGTTTAATATTATTCAAGACTAGCTGTGTAATACGTTACAATGCGCTGGTTTTTTTAATTATAACCTTCCTGAGTGCGCGCACAATTTCTCACCAAAATTTAATTGTAATCGGATGACACGGAATGCATACGAGACGAACCAATAAACAAACAAACAACCAAACAATTATTCATATGGTGATAAAGGTTTTAAATGCATTTTAAGGGTTAAGGGATATTTGTTAAATTTTTTGCATACTAATATCGACCCCGTTTTTTACCCCCTTCCAGTTTTATTTACAAAAGTTTCTAAATCCTGTCTAAATATCGAAAATCGCATTTAAATCCGTCCAGTAGTTTAAAAGCTGATCGCTCACATAAAATAAGACAAACAGGTCAGTACGAAGAAGTCGGAAATTATAAGAGGCAGGGAATTTTGTGCGAAGACTGCTCCATACAATTTCTATTATTATTTAAGCCAGTGCTGTAACTTATTTTTATGTTTATTTTTGAATAAACAAGTTGGGACACTGCTTTTGATAAAACTAAGTGAGAAGAGGGCCTGGGGGATCCTTTGCTAGAAACTATGTCGTCGATTCGTTGACATCCTAACAAACGTAGACACGGAGTGAACTTCTCTTGACACCAGACTAACATCGCAGCTACCAATAAATATGCATGCAAAGACGGGCAGAAGCGAGTTACATTAATTAGCGGCGTGGACTAAGCGAATCTTGGTAGCAATCGATGGTAATTCCATCGACATGTTTGCACCAGATTGGTCACACCCTCACTGTGGGCGGGTCACTGTAAAATCAGTGGACAAACTGGAGGACAATCTTTACGTCATACGTTGATACGTTCATAATCATACGTTCCTTCCTAGACAGCATACAAGATGCTTAAAAAGCCCTTATAACACTCAAAAACTCAAAAACTCAAAATGGAAAATCATCCACCTGAAATAACCATTCTGAACTTGGGTCAAAAGTAATAGTATCCAAAGTGAATTTAGTGAAAATGTAGTTATGCTGAAAAGTATTTATAACAAAATTCATGTTCGTTGTAAATTAATTAATTAATTAACGAATAATGGACGTAGACGTTTAAGTGGACGATTTTCCATTTGTACCCAATGAAATGACAGTAAATGGTCATAATGGCTATGGTCGTATAACACTCAAACTATAGTCATAATGGCTATGGTCGTATACAACCATAGCCATTCAGACTTTTGAGTGTTATAAGGGCTTTTTATGCATCTTGTATGCTGTCTAGCAAGGAACTTATGATTACCTATTTTACAAGAATACCTCTTTTTAGGGTTCAGTACTTCAAAAGGAGAAAAGGGAACCCTTATATGATCACTCGTGTGTCGGTCCGTCTGTCTGTCACAGTCAATTTTCTCCCCAACTACTAGACCAATTGAGTTGAAATTTAGTACACACACATGTAAATCGGTGACCGCAACACGGACGTGTAACGTAAGTAGATAAATTTTAAACATGGAGGCCACTTTTGGGGGTAAATTAGAAAAAAAAGTTTCGCAAATCACAGCGTGTGACATATGAAATGAAAGGGCTCATTGTGAGAATCTTAAATGTATTTTTTTATATTTGCAAGATAAGCTATTTAGGAAAATACTTAGGCGAAAATTAGCCATTCCCCCTTATCTCCGAAAATAATTTACCTATAGTTTACAGGAAAACCTATAAGAAGTCTATGGTATTTAAAGTACCTAACATAGGAAATTTCAGATAATCATGTAAGGAACCCTCTCCACGCGATTTTAACTCACACTTGTCCGATTTTTATTTTTAAATTATACTCGTTTTTGACCCTAGTAAGAGTCCAATTGAACTAACAGTTTCGAAACACCTTTCTTCTAGAGTGTAAGGAATCACAGGCCAATTAAGCGGGAGCACTATCGGACAGGAGATGGAGCGAGCACGGGAAGGGCGGGGCTGGCACATTTGTACCCACTAGCAGCCACAGCGCACGGGGACAGATCATTGAGTTTTCAGTACGAAAGATTTCAGAATACATATACCCGAAGCACAGTATAATAAATTAACAGTATTTTGTCAAGGCAGTGTCCTCCTTACCTACGGCCGCTCGGTATGTAAACACGCAGTGGAGCTGCCCGCTGACTGTCTTTCTTGGGTTACGTATTTGATAATGATATATTATATTGTCGTAGTATGACTGTAAGTCAGAAAGGCGTAAAAAAAAAACACTTACCGTATTTTGCTTTTAAAATATCAAAAACATAAAAAATTCTCGTGCCATAATTAACGTAAATAAATTCATGGGAACATCTCACACTGTCCACGTTCGTACCCTAGCGCGGCGCACTTGCGACTGTTGTGTGTGTGCCGAAGTAAACCGAGATTTTGAAGCGCGTCATTTCGGCCGTTTGTATGAAGATGGAATACTATGCCCGAAGTATAAGCCTTTGCCAAGCTTGAGATTCAAATACTGAATCTATTTTTGTAAATATGTGTATTCTATGGCCGCAGCCGCACAGGTAAGGTGCGACGCGACAGCGATTTTGTATGGTGGTCGCTGCATAACTACTGTGGCCACCATCTTAAATAGCGAAGCATTTGTTTCTGTCGCGTCGCGGGTCGCCTTTCTATTGTGGCCGCGGCAAGATTCTATGATCTTACAAGCGAATGTCTCGGCAGTACACTAAAATAGTACAACAATCGCCTATCTGCTCTGAGGTGCCATGTTACATGATTAGAATTGATTACGATTGTTTATTTTCATTCTGATGCATATAATAATTAGACAATGTTACTATACCAATTACTTTAAGAGAAAAGGCCGGTCAAGCGCGAGTCTGACTCGAGCGCCGAGGTTCCCGTACTTACCTATGAAAAACAGACAGTATCTTGTAGGTACGAAACCCTAAAAATAAAAAAATGGCTTTTGACAACTGGGTAACCATTTACAACCTACCTATGAAATAAGACATAAAAGTAACTTTCGCAAGCTCCTATCTCCGTGCAACCGTCGAACGTGACACGACTTTGCAAAGGTTAAACAAAAAAATTGTCGTGATGTCATTACTTATTTAGAGTTTTCGGACGTTTTCCTTTACTTGTGCTGTAAGACACTGCTTCTCCCCAAATTTTATGATTCTAGGTCAACGAGAAGTACCCTATAGGTTTTGATTCCCTTTGGATTCCCTTGCAAGTTTCAAAATATGTGGCATAAACGGCCGTATATTTTAGAAGGTTGATTTTACAGTTTCAGGACATTACAGACGTGGCTATTTGATATTAATTTCAAACTTGATGCCTCCACGCGTTCTTGAGTAAAAAGTCTTGAGACACAGACATACAGACAGAAAGACAGGCAGAAAGACAGACGGACAAACATGTGATCCTATAAGGGTTCGCTTTTTCCTTTTGAGGTACGGAACCCTAAAAAGAATTTAAATATACATCGGGCTTAAATTGAAATGTATAAATAACGAACATAAAAGAGAGGATCTACATATTTGTCACATACTGACGAATCTGTTCCCACTGCTCTGTGTGCACAACCCTGGAGGGTTTATCGCGAGGGTAATGAAACTAAGTCACCTACACTAACCGACTTACACCAACTCTTTGTACTCATTGAGCCAATTCTATTTGTCTCCTCAAATACTTATAAAAATAATAAAGTTTATCTGCTTCTTTATCTGGCTGGTTATTCTATTTTCCCATCTAAACTATTCAACCGAATCTGATAATACTTCAGGTTAAGATGACTTGAGGTCCGAGGATTTTTGTTCATATATATTATTCATAGTAAAAATCTAATAAGATACGAGTAAATAAGCATGTTGATTCAAAAGCTATTCATTTTCCCTCTTTATTCTGCCCCTATAACGGTAAAATAATAATAAAAAAAGAATGTCTTTCGTTAAAAAAACCTTTAATAAAAAGTACGAATTGTATTATTCTCCTTGTATCTATTCTGTATTTTCATATTCGTTGATTATTGAACATTAAATTTGATTTTATTTTATTTGTATTCTATATTCTATAGTGTTTCATATTCGGTCTTTGAATTATTAGGACATGAAATATTTTTATTTCAAATTATTATGATTATTTTGATTGGAGACCTTACATCTCCTTTTTTATACTTGACCGTGGAGACTGTCTACATCTCCATTTAACCTAGATTAGGTAGTCAATTTAGATGTTTCATTAAGTCTTTATTTTAATTATTATTATTATGACCCTTAGAGGCTTTATACATCTCTAAGTCACTTAACTTGTCCAGACGCGGAGACTATACATCTCCCTTATTAGTTATTTATTATAATTAATTTTTACCCAGTAGGATTGTTTGCTGCCCTTTTCATGTGTTAGTTTTAGTTAAAACTCTAATGTAAAAGTTGAAAAAAAAAGACTTACTGCTGAGTTTCATTCGGCGTTTCTTCTCAACACATGTCACCTTTCGAAGCGCTGGTAGCTTCAGACATGTAAAAGAGCCCATGTGGCCTACTTGCAAAATAAATACTTCATTTTCATTTTCATTTTCATTATTATTCTTAATTATTATTATTTATGCTTTATTACTTTGTAATGTTTCTATTTCATTTTATTTGGGTTTTTATATATGATGTAAAATCAATGTTTTGACTTAATAAAATAATAATTTAACAAATAAAAAAACCGACTCCAAAACCCCACTGATAAGTAAGATATAATAATTGGCTTTTGTAAGTCATTTACCTAGAAATGGGAAATATATTATTGGTTAAGTGACGTCATAAATTAAATATATCGATGTCGGTGGCAAGTTGGTGGTTCCTGGTTGGTAGTGACTTGTCAAGTAAATGAACACAGTATGAGGGATATATTGGAAAGTCCATTTATTCCATGTACCTATTACCTTATTAACTTGCCACCGACTTCGATATATTTAATTTATGACGTCACTTAACCAATAATATATCTCCCATTTCTAGGTAAATGACTTACAAAAGCCAATTATTATTTCTTACTTTTCAGTGGGGTTTTGGAGTCGGTTTTTTTATTTGTTAAATTATTATTTTATTTTATACTTTTTCGCGCTTATCGTATAAAACACATTTATTACATCAAGCAACAACAGCATAATGCTAATTGCTCATCACCATTTACAAAATGTTGCTATCCAGGGTGCAAGGGCATCAATCTTTGAGGAGTTCTCCTGGTTCTTCAAACCCAGTTCTATATTACCACGTGCATTTTCATGACCATAAATTGCTTCACAACCTTATAAAGAAACTTAACCGCCAACTGTGAAATACTTATCATTCAGGAGTTCCGGTGATCATCTATGGTCTTCATCAACAGTTCCACTTCACCAAATAATGCTTTTGGAACGTAACTGCTTGAGTTATTACAGATTATACTAAAATTGCTATATGCGTGCATATAATATTTTATCTACACCCATATCATAAAACCTCCATTGGTTAATCAAAAACCGTAGGAAATGACCACCATTTTGACAACCAATTAGGAAAAACCAGTGCTGCGATAAAGAAATAACATGACTTCTTTATCGTTTTTAGTAAAGAAATGAGATTAAATTTGGAACAGCTGTCAAAACTCAAGTGGGTCTCTATTCTAGTATCCATAGATAATAAAAACAGTTATTGATACGAAACGTCAATTCAGTATGTTTTCTACTATATAAAAATACGTCGGGTTTTCCTTCCTGACGCTATAACTCCAGAACGCACGAACCGATTTCCACGGTTTTGCATTCGTTGGAAAGGTCTCGGGCTCCGTGAGGTTTATAGCAAAGAAAATTCAGGAAAATTTTCAACAGAAAAGCGGGAAAATCTTTTTTCACATACAGCGCCATCTCTGATACATAGCTACACCAAACGAAATGTTACATAAAACGAAGCCATCTAGTGGCGAAACGGAGTTCGCCGGGTTTGCTAGTTTTAATATAAACTGCACAATATTTAATCTCGAGTGACGTGAGAATAGAGACTTCATCCGTTTGTCTATGATTTAAAAAAAAATGGTCTTGACGGAGGATCGCCATGTTGGTGTTTTGCTGAACGAAAGTAGAATTGTTTTTGTTTTGAATAGAAAAAGTTGTTTGTAATTTACATTTTAGTTGAAAATATGAATAGTAAGTAGTCTTCTCGGAGTGTGTGTGATGTAAAAATGCGCCGGATATCGGAAATATGCAGCCACGATTGCAACAAATAACTTGTTGCCAGAAAATATTGTTTCTGAACCCATCATGGAGGATTTATAATATGTGTGTAGATAAAGTTATGTATGCAACTCTGCATAATTTGGCCTTAAAACACACGTGCGATCTTATTATGAAACTCGCCTATCGGCTCGTTTCATGAAAACCTCACTAGTGTTTTAAGGCCTATCATTATGCAACCGTTGCATAAACTACTATTAAGAGTTCCATCGATTCCTCATAGATCCTCTCCTCACACCTCGACTTTGACTACAACGCGGACCAAACTGGAAATATACCCTACCCATTAAAAAAATAATTTTTCAAATCGGTTTATAAATGACGCAGTTCTGAAGTAACAAACATTAAAAAAAAAAACAGCCGAATTGAGAACCTCCTCCTTTTTTTTTTGAAGTCGGTTAAAAAGATGATTTTCTGCTGAGGTTCTTGCAGCGCTTCTTCTCAGTAATGGTGGTTTTGACCACTGTGGTTTTGTATTTCTTGTATTACAATTGTAGTTAAATTCTTGACTTACTGTAGTGTGGCGATAATTTGTACATTTATAATCTGTACTTTTCTAAATTGCAATTTTTTTTTGTTTTATGTATTTTAAACTAAAACTTGACTTAAGAAACCATTTATAAAAGCCACCATTCCAAAGCCATTGCATTCAACTGATGTCTGTAACTAAGTATCAGTTAGGTTTGAAAGCCCTCGTTTAATGTTCCGGCGATTCTCGAAAGTTCTCGAACATTCTCGATAGTTCCTCATAGTTCTCAATTACCGTTATTAGCAGATGCTTGATTATCGAATTTGCTGAATTAGTGCGGTCTTGTAGGGTTATCTGCTGATGAACTTTATGGATGACCCAAATTAGGATAATTTGGTTGAATTTATTAAGTATGTATTGGGTTCGGGGATACATTTTGTGAATAATATGAATAGCTTGGCCGGATTGAACATGTCATGCAAAAATAAGGAAAATTATAGTGTCATAATAATATTAAGTGGCGTTTTATGTATCATATCACCAATACGTTGTTTTTCGTGCTGCATCCATCCACCCTCACCGATCTGTATCTGAGTCTCTACGTTCCAAGATCCGACCATTTGCCTGCCGCTGCATTGAATGTAATTAGTTTACTTCAATTCCCAAGCGCAATGCTAATCATATAAAGTCGTTGTTGTGGACAACAGCGTCAGCTTCGTCAGACGTTGACACGTCTGTTGGTACAAGTAATTGCTTATTAGCCCAGTTTACATGCTTAATCAGACTGGTCTAGGTTTCTAGACTTGATCTAATATTATTATTATCGGATATTCAATCCTGCGATATATTTTAGGTAATTATTTCTCGAATTGACTTGCAATGACTTTATTCACTTTACGTAACTCTTAACTCCTAGAAGAAAACTTTTGCTGTCATGTCAAATATAATTGTTTACTTCAAGGTAAACTCGAGGAGAACCCTTAAAGGCGTAAGTTCGACTTCATTTAATATTGTGTCAGCATTTATGTGCAATAAAGTGTTTATATACATATGTATATACATACGTTCTGTCATAATGATTTACTTACAAATTACAGTATCTTATTATATCAAGACGATTTACAGAAACTTGGTGATAATAATAAAAGACATGGTTCACCGTTATGTTGTTGCTAAAATACCTACTCTTTTGTAATTCACTTTTTTGATGTCGTTAATTGTGTTATTTAAATGGCTGATCTTGCGTTTCACCAATAATTTTTGAACACACTCGATGAAATAACGACTTGAACAAGATCAAACCTTATTTCTTCTACAGATGTGCAAACATGTCAAGAGGATGAGTTTTAATAAAATAACAGTATACAAATCACTATAATTTAGTTTATTATGTATAAATAGGTATACATAGAGGATACAGTTACCGCTATGGTAGGTATACAAACGAACTAGCGATTGATCTAAGGAAAATAAATAGGTATGTTTGTTTATATGTAATTCATATTGCACTTGAACCCATGCCTTGACACCGTAAAATAACCATAATAATAGCCTTCTTTTAGTCCATCGAGTATAGGTAATAAATAGGGATTTAGAATACACTTGACTATAACTGACGTAATACCAATAATATTCGTAAAATATAAAAGGATACTTTGAAGAACCCTCAATCAGAAATTAATTACATCAAGATAAAATGTTTTTCCGGAACTGTGGGAATAAAATTTTCAAAAGTAAAAATAATCAAAAATATGACGGTGGCTGGCGCTCTGTGTGTTTTTGGACAGATATTAAATATTTCACGACAAAACAAAACTAAACAAAAGTTAAATTATTTAGGGTACATTTATTATTATTGAGGTTGTTTAGTGCAAACAGTCTGTTGAATATTTGATGCTATCTTGAAATTAAACAACTTAAATTTTGGGTTCTATTTTTCATTTTAATACTTCGAATAGCTAATCATCTGTAATTTTCTTAAGATTAAATATTTTTTTTTTAATATAGGGCCAGGTAACTATAATCATCGGAATAACTACTATGTTAAATTGCATTATTTGAGAAAGATATATTTTACAAGGATACATAACTGTAAGAAAAATGTCGTATAAAATGTATTTTTACATCTACCCCTACTGATAATAAATCGTTGTTTATAGTAATACCCCTCTTTTACATCTATACAACCATCTATGTAATACTAAGTATACGTATAAATAAATCTCATACAATCTTTGACTAGAGACGTGCCTTTAAAACATAAAATCCAAAATAACACAAAAATGATTCCTTAAATCAGTCTTATCTGTTCAATTAACAAGAAATTAAACTATTGAATAAATTGAGGCATTTTATTGCAATTTGATGTTATACATAAATATTTACAAAAAAATAGATGAGTCCTAATTAAATTATAATGATGATTATTACACAAAAATGGCATACAACGATCAACATTCTATTTTATTTTAGCCTAATTGCATTTTATCATTCATCATTTTAATTTATTCTCTTTATCAAAACACCTGATGTAAAATATCAAAATACCAAAAAAAAAAAACAAAGTGAACACTTTGAAATACTTGAATGAGATTTCAGATTTCAAAAAAATGTACCTAATTAAGGCGTAATTAGGAAAAAAGTTAAAAAAACAATAATAAATAAACGTGTTCTATCTTAACATCAATTCACTCGTTATTTGGTAACTATTTCACATAGCATGAATTAACTTTTCTACGGTAAATTGGTGTAATTTGAGAGCTCTTTCCCACTCTTGTACATGGATGTGATGATGGGATCCAAATTTTGATACTCCTTGCCTGACCTCGGCCGCAGCGTCATTGTTGGCTGTCGTGCCATCCTAAGAACAATAATAATTATTACCATTTATTAAATCGGGTTTCATTATAAAGGATTTCCTGTGAATCGAATTTACCGGTGCGTGAATGAATATTCGTAGAATCTCTACGTGATGATGTACGTGAAGCCACTGAGTGCTGTTGTATCTTCATAATTATAGTTGATAAATTACTTCTCATAAAGTTCATCGATAATTTAAAATGCGTCATTACTTTTTGATTGTGAACTTTGTCACAAATCTTTACAATATTTTTATTTGCGTTTTTAGGTAATAAAGTGAAGATTACTTTAATAAAGAAATAAAATTTGAAGTTATTGTTAGTGTCATCTTACCTAATGTTAGGATTGTCCGAGGACGAGTGTGATGACGTCAGAGAGAGCGTTTCGATGTAGTCCGACATGTCTGATGTCCCGCTTGATGTGCTGTGGGTATCCATTACTCCTGAAAATAAATGATACTTTAAAAGTCCTAAAACATGGAATCAACATTCAGATAAACAGTAATCGACTAAAGTAACTACTATTAGAAATACGATTTGATACATTCTTGATATAACCAATATGATAAAAATACTCAAAATCATTGAGTTAAAGTTATAAGAAACATGATACAATTATTTTAAATTTGCTAGTCCCTTAAGGCAGCACTAATAAAAGAAACGCAGCGTGAAAAAATACCTTTGAATTGTTTTGGTGGCAACACAGGCACCTCTGCCTCAGCTGAACATGATTTAGCCGACGCATTAGCTGTATATATCTGCATGGTCATATCTCTTAGTAGATCTGACGACTTGGATTTCCTAGGCAGAGAAGAATGGATGCATCCAGTTGCGTTCCCCTTCATCCTCCTCTGGGCCATGTACTGGTATCTAGAATGTCCTGATGTTAGTGGCATTTCGAATTCATTGAGCTCGGGACCGTGCTTCATTGAGCAACTTGATACACCTGAATCATTTGAGCTTGATGAGTCTCTATTCGCCCCTGATTTGCAAGGAACGCTTGAGGACCTCTTTATTTGAGCGTTGTCCATATGCTTATTTCGTAAATGGGGTATGTCTTTAGAGCAACTACCTTCTGAGGTTTTGTTTTCTGAATCTGAAGATTTCCAACAATCGTGGTCGCAACTATCTCTCTCGTTATCGCATGGTGATGAAGTTCTTCTGTTTTCAATTACTAAGTTTCTTAGGGTTTCTAAAGACGATGAGGTAGCATGACTGCCAATGCTACTATCGAACTCTTTTAAATCTTCGAGTAGTCTCGCCGAGTCGACCGAGCTTGATCGCTTTTGAATTGCCTCTTTATTATTATTACTTGATGATGTTATGTCAAAACTTTGCGTTCGATTTGCACCACCGTTAAGTGTTGGTATGCTTAAAGATTTTTCGATATCTACTTTTTGAAGTTTTTGTAAGGGATGTCTTAAGCTTTGAGACCAATTAGGATTTGGTGACATAGGAGTATAACCAGGGTTTGGTCCCGTTGTTCGACATAATTCTCGTTTTATGTCCTTCGTAGGTTCCATCAATAAGTACTCATCGCTCTTATTCTTTTTTAATACCTGACTTTTTGTTGGATGATAGCATTTCGTACAATTTTTCGCTTTTAACGGTAGCGCGACCTCAGCAAAGTCAACATTAGCACTAAGGGCATCTAACTCTTTTTGGGTTACGCCAGCTTTCTTCAACAAATCCTTGGCATTTTCATAATATTCTAGTGACAAGGCAAATTCAAGATTCTCATAGTTAGCATATGGATCCTCGAATTCATTGTCAACTTTTGGCTCAAAATTTTCATAATTCATAAATGGTGCATCATTGCACTCATGTAAGCTGTCTTTTTCGGGAATCGAACTTTGTCGATTTGCTTTACGTGACACATCGACCGTAGCATATAGAGCCATATCTTCAGATCTCTGAGTAGTAAGAACTTCTGTGTTTACGTTACTTTCGTAGTTAACATTTCTTTTACAATAAGGAAGACTGATAAGGTTGTTGGCCCAGTTTGTAACTTTTTGACAAGGACACTCCACAGGCTGGATATTTTCGTTACATTCAACTATTACTGGTTTCTTTTTCGTTGCAAATTTCAAAATGCATCCGCAATTTTTCTTTAATACTAAATTACCAGGGGCAGCACTCTTCGTGACTTGAAAAAGATCTTCGGCTAACGCTTGTTTTATCTTTTTCGGTGTGTCGTAATACTTGTTAGTGCTTTCGACCTTAAAAATAATTTTTTTTAATTTTATATGGAAATATCGACTAACTAAGTAAAAATTAAATATTATTCAAAATAATAAGATCACAGTTAATACAAAGTAAACTAAGACTAAATATTAAATAAATCAAGTAAAATGTGATTAAAAAAAAAAACATCGCTGTCATTTGGTAGCATGCCCAAAAGGCTGGCTATATTACCACGTTGGATGGTAACGCTGATCCTCTGTCCCAGATAGAAGTTAACTTTCTAAAATATGATAACAAATACTTACCTCAACATGAGTAGTTTTAGGAACGTCATAGTTTTCGTAAGGTCCAACTTTAGGGTTGATAGCACTACCAGTATAGTTCTTATCATTAGAACATGAACAAGTCTGAGCTGGTAAAGGGGCTGGTGGTTTCTTCTCATCCAGTCGAGCAGGCTTAGGTGGCCTTTGTGGAGCCCAATCATTACACTGACTGGCTTCTAGACTCTTTTTGATTGCTCTAGGAGTCAAATATTCTGTGCTATTTGAAGAGTTATCAGAATTGCTTTCAGGAACCGCCTCCATCGTCCAAGCTGGATTGAAGTGAGTTCCAGGAGTAAGAGCTACAGTTGAAGATCGTTCCATCGTGCCTAGTTTAGTGACGCAATTGCTGCATCGTTCTAGTGTGACGTGATCAGCCCCGCTCCACGGAGGCTTTGCTCCTGACTCTTCGCAACCCTTCCAGTCGTGCTCATCGAAACCTCGTCTCTCGTTCGATGGCCAAAAAGGCGAGACTCGGCCGCAGTCTTCTCCGAAGAAATTTTCTTCGTACAAACCCGTGTCTTGCATTGATTGGTCGCCCGGGTTCATGTCAGATAGGCGGGTGTCAGGGCGGTTTCTGTCAGTACCTAAAGGAATAAAAAGTTGGGCGTTAACATTTTATTCAGAGTTTTTCGTATTATTTATTTACGTACTTATAATGGCTAGCGAAAATATCGTAAATTTAACAATTTCTTAGATAAGCCGATGCAAAACTTAATTACACTTGCTTAAATAAAAGTTTAGTTTGAAAAAATAATCACGTGTTTATTTCATGTTATTTCTAGTAAAAAAGGGCAATGAGTCGTTGTGTACTTCAATATTGACTTGATTGACGTGATCATTACCTGCACTCTTCCGCGACGCAGGCGCTCGTGGGTGCCCGTGCGCAGCCGCGTGGAACCCGTCGGTAATGTCCTGTGCCTGATCAGTGATGAGCACATGCAGCCCCTCCCCCTTCCCGCAGTGCGAGCCACCCTCGAAGCAGAACCGACCCTCTACCACGCCATAGCGTCTGGGGAAGTGAAAAATACGTATGAATAATATTATAATTTAACAAATAAAAAAACCGAGTTTAAATAGCCTTTGAAAAGAAAGATTTTTTTTGCACTTTTTAGTTAGGTAGGTGTACTATCATGTGATTTACCGACACGCATTTACTACATCAAGTAACAATAGCATAGTGCCAAAATTGCTCATCACCATTTATCATCTTTTGCTATAGAAGGTGCAAGGATGTCAATCGTTAAGGAGTTCTCCTGGTTCTTCACCACCGGTGCTATTCTACCACATGGATTTTCATGAACATAAGTTTCTATGGTCTTCATTAATAGTTTCACTTCACCAAATAATGATTTTGGAACGTAACTGCTTCAGTTATTACAGAAAATACTAAAGATGCTATATGCATGCCTATAATATTTGAGGTGTTACATCGATTCCTCATAGATTCTCTCATCACACCTCGACATTGACTACAACGGGAACAAATTGGAGGTATACCTACCCTACCGAGTAAAAAAATATTTTTCCCAAATAGATTTATAAATGAAGGACTGAGGTAGCAAACATTTAAAAAAATACAACCGAATAGAGAACCTCATTTTCTGAAGTCGGTTGAAAAGTAGTTATCAATTGTACGATTTCAATGATATGATAAATAGTAATTAGAAAAACAACACTTATTAATTAAAGCAGGATACTTGACTACTGTTTAAATTTTATCTGCTTAAAACGAATACATTAATGTCTATGATAGATGCGTCACTAATATTCCGTATTTCATAGTGTTTTAGTTACTGATAGATAGTATGTTGCTACTTTTTCACAACTTACTTAGAAGACAGGACACAACTTAAATTGTTACCTTTTAATTTATTCGTTTGTGCGTTATCGGATCCTGACTAGAGAGACTTCATAGTGTTCTCTATACTATATTCTATAGTGTTTCATATGCGATATTTGAATTATTAGGACATGTAACATTTTTATTTCAAATTATTATTATTATTTTGATATTTGGAGACCTTACATCTCCTTCTTTATGCTTGACCGTGGAGACTGTCTACATCTCCATTTAACCTAGATTAGGTAGTCAATTTAGATGTTTCATTAATTCTTTATTTTAATTATTATTATTATTATGACCCTTAGAGGCTTTATACATCTCTAAGTCACTTAACTTGTCCAGACGCGGAGACTATACATCTCCCTTATTAGTTATTTATTATAATTAATTTTTACCCATTAGGATTGTTTGCTGCCCTTTTCATGTGGTAGTTTTAGTTAAAACTCTAATGTAAAAGTTGGAAAAAAAAGACTTACTGCTGAGTGTCTTACGGCGTTTCTTCTCAACAGATGTCACCTTTCGAAGCGCTGGTAGCTTCAGACATGTAAAAGAGCCCATGTGGCCTACTTGCAAAATAAATATTTTCATTTTCATTTTCAACACCCTCATACTTTAAATCAAAATCCCCTGCCACATCGGCCTGAATTTTTATTTCAAATATCACTTATTTCGAGAAAAGATTTAATTTTTAAATAATAAATTTTAAAAACAATTAGATTATATCGCGAAAAATATGCAAATAAAGGTAAAAAACACATTCAAGGTTTTTTAATACATTTTTCGCTTAACATTTCGGCACCTTCATCACAAAATATATGCTCCGATGATTAATAAAAGAAAAAAAAATACAAGCATTGCTTTTCTTCTTTCTACGTTAACAAACTTATCTTTGACATCACCTAAGCGATAATAAAGTTTATTTCAATGTCATAAGAAATATTATATTTCAGAACTAAGTTGGTAGAGCTTTAACAGAGCCACAAAAATAAGTCACTTGTCACAGGTCTTATGTCTAAACCAAGAGGGCTATTGTTGCTTAAATGATCCGACTTATCAAAGTGGTAGACCTGTATGTTCGCAGCCGTCGACGGGCGTAATTGACACGTCCCGATTAAGCATGTTGGCGGAATGGCCAGGATTTGGGTCGGCGTAAATAAGGTATCGGTCACAGACTGGGGGAGTATTGCAATGTTTTTTTCTATTTGTTCTTTACCTGTTAGCGTCCCGCCTGAGCTTCATACGGAAACTGACTTCTCCCGCCTTCATCGGCTCTTTTTTAGGGTTCCGTATTCAAAGGGTAAAAACGGGACCCTATTACTAAAGCTCCGCTGTCCGTCTGTGCGTCTGTCCGTCCGTCCGTCAGTCACCAGGCTGTGTCTCATGAACCGTGATAGTTAGACAGTTGAAATTTAGACAGATGATGTATTTCTGTTGCCGCTATAGCAACAAATACTAAAAAAACAGGATAAAATAAATATGTAAGGGGGCTCCCATGCAATAAACATGATGTTTTCGCCATTTTTATAGATAATGGTACGGAACCCTTCGTGCGCGAGTCCGACTCGCACTTGACCGGTTTTTCTCATAAGTCTATACACAAAATGTTCTAAAATTCTTACACATAACTTTCATCAAGGATCATTCAATCCATCAGAACAAAATCGTTTCAGTTACAGTTGTAGGTACAATTTAAATAAACAGGTAAAGAAAAAATAAAGCCCGCAAAAGGCAGTTTATTATTTGTTTGAACTGAATAAATAATCACAGCTATTCCAATACAACGATCACTTACCATCACAGAGATTGTTGTCAAATCAAGCTTATGCTCAATAAAAAAAAAAACACAAATATATTTCAAGCTTTTGCTATTAAGAGACAAATTCAGAAACACTTTTTTGCTAGAAAACTTCAGCACCAAGTTTTCTCATCCGAAATATTTCAGTACCTAATCTAGTCAGGTAACCAAAGCCAGAGTTATAAACGCGAAACTTAACGCAAGCATCTTCCATCTGGAGATATACGAGGACAATAAAACGGACGGTCTGTCCATAAACGCGTCCGCCATCTTTGGCGGAAAATACTGGGTATAAAATACAAGATATTTTTACTTGAGAAGATTCCAAGGAGTTAGGTCACGTTGTGTACAGCGTTTTCAGGCGTGTGCTGACCTGATTTTTCTTAAACTGTATAAAAAGCATAATAAACGTCTAACTTTGTTCAATGAATTTTCATAAAACCATTTTCTGATTTTTTAAAACTGATTATGACGTATTTGAGATGAATGTTACCTAATTAATCCAGACAATCTAGTTCACGTAATTTCTACAGATTGCCAAAAACCAGAACGCGGCAATTTTACGAGCGTCGTGTCGCCAGCGCAGCTAATGGCTGCCGCTTCCGGCCCGCCATCTTGTCTCGGCCGCCATTTTGTGTTGGCAACGGCTTAACGCTAATGCAATGTACCTATTTATTGGTTTGATTCGAATCTAACTTTTAGACTAATATTAGTTTTAGATAGATAGGAGTAAATTAATCAAAGAGTAACTTGAAGGGCACGAATTTATTAAAAAAGTTAAATATAAAACAAAAAAATCCTGACTTAAAAAACAAAGTTATTAGATAAAATATCATTGCCACTTAACAAATTATATTTATCTTTAACAAATTTCTGCTGAACCAATCGGTAGTCAATCCATACCTAACATTTTTAATTTATCTTCAGACTTATTGTTTTCTTAAGAGACAGTCAATTAAAAATTCTCCAGGAGACCGCTTCCTACTTTATATTATTTTTCAGCGGTCCTCGACGAATTTTTAACCCACTAATCACCCAAATCGATGACGATGTTTCTGAGATAAACGCGAAGAAATATAGACAGACATTACAGGGGCCCAATGCAATCTCTACATCATCTTGGAAAAGAGCTAATTATCTTCAAGCGACTGAACAGATTTTCATTAAACATATCTTTACACCATCGTTATTAAACCTTCTTCCAAATAAAAAAAAATACCGCATTCAAATCAGTCCGCCTGCTTGAGAGCTACGATGGGATAGAAAGACACACACACACACACACACGCAAGAACAGATACATACACATACACACACACGACATATAAAACAGAAAATCCTACTATATAGCTGTTTGGATTCGATACACCCATAGAAATACGAGTATTATGTTAGGGTATCCGCAAAAGAAAAATGACAAATATTTCTGCCTACCCTGCCCACCAAAAGAGTCATGATTGTTTTAAAAGCTGTATTATAAACCTTTCTCTCATTTAAAAACCAAATTAAGTCCACAAATTACAAACGCTATTGTAATGCATATTCTTGTATCACATGTCATAGAAAATAAAATTTCCATTTGAAAATGTTTATGTCGGAGCATTTGCATAAAACAATTTATAATCTAAACGACCAAATGCTTTCACAGTTTGAGCGGGCTGCATATAAGTTGGCAACCGCATGTGTGAGAACAAGACGGTTTTATTGCTAAAACTGGACGAGTAAAAGAGAGACGCATAGTTACAACCACATAATAATGTACGTAGCGCCAGCAGAAGCTGTAAGTTTTATTGGCGTGAATGTTACTTTGTGACAAATTCTACGTTAAGCTAACTCGTATGGTTTTAGTTCAGTTTATTGCGTTTGGTTTTGGAATTTCCTGTTAGTTCTGACCAATTGAGGTACAAACAAAATTAGCTTACGAGTTTTCGTCAGTTAACAAGCTACATAATTTTAAATGTTCAATCTGGAAACTGCAAAGATCTCAAAAGAAGTATAATATATGCCGATCAGTACAATTTCGTGTAACAAGTCTCATAGAAGTTTGTCAAACGCCAGCGCCATGGCTTACCCACACCCTATTGCTAACGTCTTAGTTCTTACGACATACATACAAAAGTCCAATATTGCTTGATTCACACGCTATCATATCATTGTGGATGGTAGAACTGGTGGGGCGGTCTCGCAATTAAACTAAATTCCACAACCTGTGAATCAAGCAATATTGAACTTTTAGATACTTAATTATAACAGTGTTTTTCAGCAGTTCCTTACTATATATTTCAATGGGAAGCTGCTTTACTTGCTTTTAATTACTAAAACACAGCATTAAATAACAATCCTAGACACCGAACTCATTGATTCCACCTTTTTGATGATCTATGTTCCCACCAAAAGCCTGATAAAGATTGTGGTAGCCTTTCGTGGACTCTTTCTTTGTTCATGCAATAGACACGCACCTTATTATTTTTCATTATATACCCTTTACTAACCATATCTGAATAATTTCTAGCCAAAAAAGTCGTGTCTTTAAAAGTTGTTTGGATTGAATCTTCGAGGAAGACCCGCGCTAAGGACACCTTACCTATGCATATAATACGTCTTATTTTATTTTCTACTTATTCCTTAAGCCTTACACTTATTGTGTAACTAAGTATAATATAGCTTTAAGATCTCTCACCTCAAGTGCGCCAGCTCCCACAACCCCAGTAGACGTGGAGGTACACCACTCGTCAGAGCAAACCGTCGACCCTGCAGGTGAAGCCGTGCCGGGCCGGCGGGCAACTTACGAGAGCCTCCTCCAATCATCACCAGCCACTCCTTGGACGAGCCCAGCTGGCTACCAACTTTTACCTGAAGATGGGGAAAATGTATGTGACGATGATAATTGATATGTGCCAAAGTATATCCAAAAACCGGACAAGTGCGAGTTGAACTCGCGTGGTGAATCGCGTTCCGTTATTAAATGAAATGTCCTTTGTTACTTTACATACAATAGACTTCTTATTGGTTTTCCTGTAATCTATAGGTAAAGAACTATTTTTTGTATTTTTTTCAAATTTTAGGCCTAGTAGTTTCGGAGATAACAGGAATGGTAAATTTTTGCCTATTTTCCTAAATAACTTCATAAATAAATATATTTACGATCCTCACAACGAGTCCATTCATTTGATATGTCACGCGCCGTAGTTTGCAAAACTTTTTATTATTAGTTTTCTATATATTCAAGTGGTCCCCATGTTTAAAATTAATTAATTTATGTTACATACATACATACATATTATCATGCCCGAAATCCCTAATGGGGTGGGCAGAGCCACAAGACTACTTGTGGCCACGTTCGATTAATTAGTCCTAAGATGGTATGATGAACCGTATGGTGACAGGTGATCAGCCCATCGCCCATACAGATAGTCCACCATGTTGGAGAGGACCCGTCCCTTAGTCGACTTTTACGACATGCCAGGATGATAAGCATCTGCACGCATTCTATGCTATTTCTTCACTCCCAGTGCAGCAGAAGAGTGCGTAATTTACGTTACACGTCCGTATTGCGGTTACTGGCTTACATATGTGTACAAAATTTCAAATCAATAGGTCCAGCATTTCGAAGCAAATGGCTGGCTGTGGCAGACGGACAGTCACGAGTCCTCCTATAAGGGTTCCGTTCTTTCCTTTTGAGGTCGGAACCCTAAAAAGGCACGGTTGGTCTGTCCATTGCCTTAAAAACTACATCCAAGTTATCCTCACCTGCCATGCAATAAGCCTTTCCCTGGTCTCAAAAGCCAGTACAACGATGACATCCTGGCAGATGATGGCGATAGTATTGGACTCCTTGTCGAGCGTGAACCCTGACTCAAAGCCGAGGAAATGTTGGAGCGAGAGCGACGCCTTCGTCTGGCCTTTCTTGAAACGGTCCTTTGGGTCCCGGTAGAGTTGGAGATGGAGACAGTCTGAAAGACAAAAAGAGTGTTAATGTATGGCTGTCGCATTACAACAATGTATATAACGCCTGTCTATAATTTCAGTAGTCTGTTGACGAGTTTTCTTAAGATAGTCGATAGATAGATATAGTGGAATTCTAATGTTAGTATTAGTACTATCATAAACGTTAATTTTACTTATATTTATATTGAAATGTCTTTCTTCTATTTTATTGTATCCCACACGATATCCCCAACAGTTTGACCTCTGAAACATCGGTTACCGGCTCGTATAATGAAGGGCAGGCACCCAATTACCGCTGGCTCCATTTAATTCGATTAGCTGGACAGGAAAACGATGCCGTGGCAATCATTGGGAAGCTATTTGAGAGACAAAAAGAAAAATACTTTTATGTATCTTTGTTAGTTTCGGTCCCAAAAAATATTATTGATTATTGGTCAACGAGTTAGGTATTCGAAAGTTGAAATATAACAATAAAAGGGCTACAATATATTGAAAATAATTGTTAGTCATCCACGAAATAAAACTCCGAGAATACTAAAAACATTCCGACATAAGCTTAATTCTCAAAGCTCTCATCGTAAACTTCATCAAACTAAACTAATCCAAAAGCCTTGAATAACCAGCGATAATGGAACTATTTTCGTAGGAAATCAAAAAGCTGTGGTCTCAGTTATTCCGAGTTGGGATTTGATTGCGACCAGAAGTTAGACCGATGTGGTTTACGTTAGTGCTCGACTAGGACTTACTTTGAAGGCAATGAACTAGAAATGGCCATTGAAGAGAAAGAAAAAGAGCAGGCGGTATATTTTACGGGAATAAAGTGGGAATTTTCTGAAAACAATTGTAAGGAAAAACAAAATTATGAAAAATAAACAAGAAAATTTAAAAACAATCCTGTAGATAACAATATAAAACTAAAAACTTTAAATATATTTGAAAATAATGATGAATTATTTGCTTTGGATATCCTTTTAACACACAATTCTAACTTATTCAGAAACAAATATGATTATAATTTTGCACTATCAAACAGATAATGTTGTAGGAATTATTTGTATTATAACTAACGTCTTTTTCGACTACAAATTATTTTATACGGGTAGCAATTGTTTCGTAGATACAGTACTTTGCCAGCGCCTCTATTTGGGAACACTAAGTGATTCTGTAGCGACTCGTAAGCGAGATTTCTCATCCCACTCATCCGCACGACGCGTAATGCTTAAGAACGAGATGAGAAATCTCGCTCGCGAATCGCTACAGAATCACTTAGCGTTTCCGAATAGAGGCGCTGACCTCGCCTAGGAATTCAATAGAATACCTGCATTTCATAAATTATCGGTAGGTAATGTGGATTGGTGTCAGCCTTGCAAATTCATTTTTACTCGTTTTCAGGTCTAATTAAGACGCCGAGGGAAGCTCGGTCGCCCAGGTACTATTTTATCAAACCTCTACATTTTAAAGTGAAAACATACCAGTTTTAACTAGATGAAATATTGGAGGAATCCTTTTCATTAAATTTTCAGAGAAAACCAATTTTGTAGAACGTGCTTTCGGAATACTGAATCGTCGTAGATTTGAGTATTTCCAGCAAAAATTTGACGATACGATAATCGTAGTTTTGAAGTTCGGAGAAATAAAAATTTGACTATTATAAATGTTGTCTGTTGCAAAACAAAGTATAGTTAGGAGCTCCTAACTTTCTACGAAACAATAGCTAGCCATAGGGATACGACTATACTATCCGCTTACGCGCTGGTCACGTCCAGAAACCGCCACGTCATCTGACGTGCGTCGAACGATCCCTCATGATGTGGCCAAGATTAAAGCGTAATCAATTTGCCGGAAAAATGGTTGTTTGAAATCGACTTTATTGAAAATAATCCTTTCCAAATATTTGCCGTCAAAAAATTCAAATTTGCCGTTCACACAGGATAAGTTTGTATTTTTTTTATATTGATGGTGTAGTTTTAAAGTGATGCTAAAACTTTTGGTAACCTGGTAAACCCCTGAGTCGTGTTTAGTCAGAAGTAAATAACAGGGAACTTATCCAGTGTATTATAGTTTACTGGCGAACAGACTATATAGCCATTATGCACGTATTGTTCAAGCAGCAGTTTAAAAAACTTGCCAATCGAAGTTAAAATCGGTGTCATTTTAAATTACTAAAAACACGAAAAGTAATCAACTATTCGAAAAAACAATCATTAATCGATCAACGGTGTACAAGATGATTAAAACAGTTCCCCTACCATCTTAGGTAAAGGGCTTTGCTTAGTAAAGTAATGTATTATGACTCTCTAAGAACTGTTGTCGTTAATTTACTTAACATCCATGCTTACATTATTTACTGACTTTAAAAAAAAATGCAAAAGAAAATACATTTAAAATTTAAAAACATCCAACATTTCAAAGCGAATTCCGATACCTGCACATTCATTTCGTCGGTTCCGTAACTTTAAAAGAAATCACGTAATGCCGCTCGAGTAAACTACATCTAAAAGGACTTTTCAGACGACGTAAATACGTAAAATTGCTACACGGCACAGACAGTTCGAAAAGTTGTACTCGTGTGAAAGGACTTTTACCAATGCTCCGGAATTATATTTCTGGGAACGTGTTAGGGGTGAAATAGGTTAATAGTTTTGACGGACGCACGTTATTACTTATAGTATAGTGTTGGTGATTTTACACTTTTCTTATAAGAATTTATACAAAATTAAGATGCTTCAATCGCTTTTCTATATTGTAAGTATTTCTGTGCACTATTTGATTTATCAAATAGCTTAAATAGATTCCACGCAACGTCGGTGTTACTCGCATACTTTAAGAGGAGTGTGATCCAATGGCTTTTCATACAAAAAGCGATAACGATTTCCACCCCTTAAATATTAACCGATGTTCACCAATTTTTGATAGGTTGCCAGTCAAAACAAAATCTAGGTCTATATACGTTTTGGTTTTTTCACTATAATCAATAAATTCAGTTTTATTGTTGTTTCAGTATTCTCATACAAAACGAATTTCGCCGAGTATTTGACTTTGCTGATCTTTAATCAATATTACAAAACGTAGATTTTTGTCTGACTGACTAATTTTTGATAGGTGACCACATATCAAAAATTGGTCAGTCGGTTCGGAAAATCGGTTAACATTTAAGGGGTGGAAATCGTTATCGCTTTTTGTATGAAAATGGTGACTTTCGCCGTTGCTTAACAGTCCACTTAAAACGATCGCTTATCCCGCGAATACCTTGGTTTATAACTGTTTACTTGGATTAGGTTATACTTTTATTTAAATGTTTTTCACCTCTAATCTTAACAGTTAGACTTTAAGGATTTATTCATTCACATTACAGAGTACGATAAACTCACAAACATTTAAAGTTCCCGAAGTTTTATTCGCAATTTCGCCTGCAAACCATATGAAGGAAAAAGCTAGTAAACTAAAATGTTCATCAACGGCGTGTTCTAAAACCAATATCCCGCTATTTTAAAACCTATGCTCCACCGCCAGAACAACCTCGATCTCACCCGCAGCTTGACATCGATTAATTAAACTCAGCTCGCTCTCGCGGTTTGTTCCCGCCCGTGTTAAGCTTAGTGTGGAATTATGGGCTTCAAACTTAAAGCAGTAAGGTGTAATAGCTACACAATTTATTTTTTGTATAGTTATTTGAAATAAGCAGCAGTTACAATCTGCAGCGGATGTTGACAAGATAAAGAAGATTACCAAGGCAATTGGCACCTTAATTGATATCAATTCCGCATTTGGCGTTCGCACTCTGAATCCATTTTATGCATACCATCAGATGGAAGAGGGTCGCATTACTTGTTCCAATAAGAAAGGATGATGACAAGAGAAGAGAGCTTGCTTGTAAATGATTGTGATCGTGTATATCTATTTGAGCGGCCTCAGGACGTGCTTCCTGAATACAATGCCACACATGCCTTGCGAGGTCTACAGGTACGCCATTATTTCACATATCAGTATTGCAGTCACTTGCACACTCCTATTAACAAGAAGGATGCACATTAAAAGGAAAACATCGTTTCAGTCAAAAATACATCTGATGTATGCCTAAGTTCAAATATCAAAGCTTGAATTACTCCTAAACAGAACAAAGTCATATAAAAACTTTCCATTGCAAAAAACGAGAATGCACCAAACCTTACAAAAGCAAGGCCACAATCACTCTTAGTTTCAGCGTCAGTAAAAAAATCAATTAAACATTCCTTCGAGTCGTTTAATTTGTCGCGAGCCACAATTACAAAGGCTCTATAGGAGTTTTATGTCAAAGCAACGAAACATCTACCACTACATCAAGGGCTTACGAAACAAACTTACCCCACGACATTCACTGACGCTTTTACAAGGCAAACTCTAACATATTCCTTTGTAGGGCGTTAATGGATGGTATAAACGGTGTTTGTTCCTGGTTTCGAAATTAACAAAACACGTCGACACGAATTTGTCACTTTGCTCGGGTAGCTAATGTATTCGTAAACTTGGAGCCAACTCATCGGGTTGAGTCTCGGAGGAAAAAGGTAATAGAAACAAGTTTTGTCTTCGGATTAGGGGGTTAAAGGTGGCTCGGGATAATTATTCGGGTGAATTAGTAAATAGATTAGTGTGTGGTGAATATAAATGGAGGGAATGGCGAGGATTTGCTGAGTAATCGCTAGCAGGATTCTGTTTGAAGTGACTGAAGGATTAAATGTGTACCTATCTTATTAATTGAAGTGGTGATAATTAATGTGTTGTTTCTAGTATTTCGGATGTAAAAGAAAACTGTTTATAATATTGTTAAAACTTACAGAGTAAGGCAGGCTGTCCAACAAAGATGTGGGAGGAAGATGAAAAGTTTCCGAAGATAATCCACCAATGAACCAGTTAAAACGAATTTTGTTTCCCACAAAACAAAATTGGAAATTAAAAAAACTGAATCCCAACACATTCAACATTTCGGAAATTGATACTCTTATTTCACATTTTATTTTATCTGGTAATTTGAGCATTTATCTTTGAGGTCATACGGCTATTTCGAATGCTTTACGATTGGCAATGGTTTTTGGATAATTATCACAGTAAGGTTCAGAAATGTCCCTCTTTTTCCAAACAGTTAAGGTCTCTGAGGCCTGACATTTTGTTTGGACTATCTCCGTATGTAGGGCGTCATGCACAGTTTTGGCCTGTACGAAAAAAAAACGTGGATTTTCTTATTAACTTTTGGCCACAAAAAAAACCTTTTTAAGGTTCCGCACCTCAAAAGGAAAAAAAACGGAACCCTTATAGGATCACTCGTGTGACTATCTGTCTGTCTGTTTGTCTGTCTGTCTGTCTGTCTGTCTATCTGTTTGTCTGTCTATCCGTCTGTCACAGCCAATTCGCTCCGAAACTACTGGATGAATTTTAAACATGAACGCCACTTTTGGGGGGAAAATAAAAAAATTATAATAAAAAGTTTTGCAAACTATATCGTGTGACATAACAAATGAAAGGGCTTATTGTGGGAATCTTAAATATATATTTTTATGAATTTTAAAATAAATAGTTTGGAAGTTATTTTGGAAAATAGGCGAAAACTTACCATTCCCCCCCTTATCTCAGAAACAAATGGGCCTAAAATATTGAAAAAAAAAATACAGAAAATAGTTCTTTAGCTATAGTTAACAGGAAAGCCTATAAGAAGTATATGGTATCTAAAATAACAGGAAATCAAATAATCATGTGTGAAGCACACCCCTCTCCACGCCAGTTTCACACGCACTTGTTTTTTCTTAACGTGATTATTACCCATTTACGGAAAACATTGGTAGGTAATATTAATCAGCCAAATTGGAAAAAATCAAGCGCATTTAAAAAGTCAAATGTAATTTAATAATTTCAATACTTGATTAACACCGACTGTTTTATTTGCTTTATAAAATTGTTACGTCGACTGATTCACCGCATTAGCATGACAAATTAAATAATAAATGCGACTCCCTTTTGTTAGTCGGAGCGCGATGATACGGGTCTCTGTTATAATACTTATTATGTTTACACAAAATTTTATGTAGCAATATTTATTTTACTAATATTGTGAAAGTTAAAGTCAGCTTAGGTAGGTATTTGTTTCGTTTACTCATGAAATGAAATAGGATGAGGTAAAAAGTTTTCAGGCCGGACACATGAACATAATAATGGGATCCTTTTAGAAAGGTTTAGAACTTGAAAAGGACTAACAATTTGTAAAAATCAAAACTTTTAAAACAGTACCGTGACTCACTTATAGACAACGCACAGCCTAAACGGGTGTTGCTATAGAGGTTTGAAATTTGGAGGAGAAATTCCTCAAGTACCCTAGAGGTGCACTAAGGTGGGAGTTTTTGAAATTCGATCCCTAAAGGGGTAAAAAGGGGTGATTAAGTTTGTATTGAAAATATTGCGGGCGAAGCTGTGGCGGATCCACTAGTAAAATATATTGCTTGCTTTTTGGCTCAGTATAGTTTAATACTGCATTCAGTCATCGGGCTTACATAATAATATGTGCCCCTTTCAACAAAGGAATTCCTACCACGGGAACTTTTAAAAATTTGACCCACAGATACTAACTAACCAACAAACCAACAAGTGAAGTTAAATATAGGATTTTTTTAATACCACTCGGTATCTGACCGTCTGTCGAAGTCAATTTCGAAACTAAAATTACTTCATTGAAAAAGAGTTCGCTTATCCTAGTTGTTCTTTTGGTTTGACCAATACCTCTTGCAATCGGTTTGTGATAAATAACATGTTAATTTAGTACCTATTTAAGAGGACTGCGAACCAACGGCAAATATCACTTTTTTCATACAAAAGGCGATAACGATTTCCAACCCTTAAATGTGGTCCGATTTTGACCAATTTTTCTTTTCAATTCAGAACAAAATCTAGGTTCTATATGTTTCTATACGGGGTCTATACGTTTTTTGAATATTGATTAAAGATCAACAAAGTCAAATAATCGCTGAAATTCATTTTGTATAAGAATATTGAAACAGCAATAAAACTGAATTTATTGATTAATAGCGAAAAAAAAAACAAAGCGTATAGACCTAGATTTTAATCTGACTGACAACATATCAATTCTTTTTCAAAATCAGTTAACATTTTAGGGGTAGAAATCGTTTTCGCTTTTTTGTGAAAAGTCTAAGGTTCACACTCCTCTTAAATTGAAATCCTTATATTAGCCAATTGTAAAGTTTAGAAAAGGGACAGTAATGTTTCAAAAAGTACGAGTATATTTAACTATACTCGGTCATTCCCAAAAGATAGAGCAAAGCTGGCAATATAAATCGGTTGCCATGGACACAAAGGATCCGAAAAGCTAAACAGGTGTACATAATAAAAAAGCTAAAAATACTAAAACATCGTAAGCAAATTTGGAAACATAAATTTTAAACAAATAGGCAAAAATCCAGGTATCATCAACCTGCGCATAAGTAGCGCGTTAACAATGCTATCTAACAGGCATCCAGCAGGTTGGCAACACCTGCTTCTGACAGCTGACAGCCGTACGAGTCTGTGCGGATTATTCGCTGAACATACAGTCATGTTTAGAAATTCCTGTAAATTCTGTTATTATCTCATGATGAAATATTATAGGCTCAAATAATAATGCGATAATAGTTGCTGCTAAAGTAATTCTATTAAAAGTAGGTAGTTAGGTGCTTTTGTGACAACAGCTGGCCAACACTCATAAGACTTTTGAAATTAATTTATGGCGCTATCGTAGACAAAGTTTCTTTCTTTTGTCAAAAATAAATTCTTTCACGCATTGGTGAAATCTTCCGATAAAGAAAAATACTCCAAAAGGTCAATAAATAACATTTAGATTTACATAACTTGTATTCCATTAGGTGATACTATTCCAAAATATGTCTAAGAAATCTGTTTTTTATTTGGTATGCTTCTTTTTATTTTATGGGGCCTAATTGTCAACATTAATGTTGGTGATCGGCATTACAATAAAATTGTCTAAAAACACATCTGAATAAAGTAGGCGCTTCAAATAATTGGAATGCCCCAGAGAAATAACGCAGCACGGGAATTCACGAATTATTAATTATACCTTGACTTCCTTGATTTACGAAACTCCAGTTGAGAAACAATCAAAGAACGCCGCAACTTGTTCAATTCAACAATAACCCTTTACAACAAAGAAAACAATTTATGACCCTATCGCTCCAACTCGTTACATAATTCCATGTTAGCATCACGTACATTTTCTGAAAGCGACAGGGTCTTATAACATGAATGAAGGAATAATTAGTTATTTCGTAGACACGCAGGGTGACATCAAACAAATTGATGCCGAAACAATTCAGTTTAATGATGTAAAGTATTGATGGACTGATAATGATATTGTCGTCGTTGTTGATTAATCAACAGCCGCGGGAGTCACCACCATGAGCTGAATTGATTAAATGCTAATAACACGAACAGCAACGCACATAATAAAGTTATTTTTTGGCGTTCCCAAAGTTCTGATACAATGTTGATCAAGTAATTAGCGCTGCCGGCCGTTGTGATTTTTATTTGCTTCTGGGTAACTAACTCTCTCCTCGCGGCCTACTCGGTATCTTTTTAAATTATTTTTAGCACTAAAATACATTACTTTATACTACGACTTTGCATGGATCGTGCTTTGCCTTTTCGATTTAATGTCTTTAATTTTACTTTGCTAATTGTTTAACATTAGTAACTTATCAGTTTTTATAAAACTGAGATACGTTCTCTGTCGGTCCACGGGCGACGCTTATCGCCGCGCGCACTGAGTTTCGTGGTACGAGGGACGCAGATGTTGTCAACTGCGGTGTCCCGCCGGGCGAACGGCGGCGAAAAAAATATATTTGTTTTGTTCATATACACAATCGCTATGTTGCAAATTAATGTCTTATGTGCGCGTTAAATGTCACATAAATTCAATAATATGCACAGGAAACGAAAAAGAGAAAAATATCTATGACACATAACATGTTCAAAATGCGTTGAGTATGGATATGACGTGTCTTGTGTCTTTATACATATAATAATGTCAGTTGCTTCGAGTGTGTCGTTGGGGTGGTCTGTTCGCGTGTTGCTTTCTGTTTATACAGTTAGGCTACTCAATAATAATATTCTATAAAAAAAAACTAATTTTTCTCTTTAATTTTTTATTATCATCGGTAAAAATAATTAGCGGGCCGCTATTTGTAATGAGTTAAGAACTTTGACTTTTAACTTTTTTTATCAACTTTCGCCGAACAGACCTTACTTACTATTGTTTTCCAAGAGTATGTGTAAATCTAGTTTAGATATTATCATTGTAACAAATAAATCCGTATTTTTTCAGTACCATGAAATCTCAGATAGCCCTATTTTCTAGGTTTCATGGCTGTTTTTGCTCCAATGCTTTTTGCACTCGAGGAAATAATGTAATAAAAAGTAAGCACCGCAGTGTAGACAGAGCTGGGTAAGAGGCGTGACCATGGAGAGACCCTTCGTATGCTCCCAACTTATGTAGCTCGGGGCTAAAAACCTTATTTGATTATTAAGATTGTGTTTTGTAAACGAAAGAAACTATTATTAAGAAATAAGATATAAAGAAAGAAAAACATTGACTCTACACTAGAACACACACTGGTTAAAAAATATGAAGTCAACAAGACAACAACAAAGAGGTGATTGTGTGCCATTGCGGCAGTGAATCGGACACTGACTGCTGAGTCAGTCAGTCAGCACTGTAGTTATCTGACACCTCAGCATTATGCTGATAATGATGAGGTGTCAGATAACTAGAGTGCTGATTTTCAGCCAGCACCGTCTGTGACTAACGGAATGCTATACAAATATACTACATACGTTGTAATGTGAGTAGATGTGTAAAGTGTTTGCGGGTTTCAAAATAAAATGAAGCTAGATCAAACTAGTTTGATTCTTTAACACCACTTTCAAGGACACGAAAACATACATAATGCATATCCAAACGCGGCATTACATGCCAACAACATTAAATTTGTTAACTATTTCGACGAAAAAAAAATTGTTCTGTTCAAATAAAAACAGACGTTCTATTAAGTTTGTAAGAAAACTACATTTTTATATTACAATCTTGTTTCATTATGAAATAGAAGCTACAAATTCAATAATAAAAAATATGACAAATAAAATTTCTCTCTGACTTTGACAAGTATTGTAAAGCAACATTACTTTAAAAGGAGATCAAACATAATTTAAGTAGATTTCGGTTTGATATTTGATTACGCAGAACTCTAACGTAGGACTTCAAGGGCTTGTAGGTTTTGTGTGATTGTACAGGTATGTTAGTACTATTATCTATTCTGTGGGACAGCTATTAAAGGAAGATGATCCTTGTATTTCTTTTAAGAGTCAAGAGTTATATTTATGGAATTGAAGTAACAAAATCCTTAGGGCACTCAAAATGACAGCGCGGATTTCCAGTGAAATTGTGTTCATACCGATTCATGAGAAAATAAATTCATCTATTTTCTAAATATTTTTAAGCACTTAGCTAGCGTTAACTTGCTAACAACAGCTATCAGTGATGGTCGTTAAAACTGATATAAACTGGTATGGTAGTGTAAAATGCGATATATCGCACGCCCCTATATTTCAACCGGAACCGCGGATGATCGACTAATCAAATGAAATAAAACGGTCCAATCACATGACTGATAAGATAACTGATAATTACCCGGCTAATTTGTATTCGACATTGCCTAACCGATATCAGAGATGATTTCGCTATGATTGGCAGCCCTTATTAATTTACTCGCTGTGCCCGCGACTTCGTTCGCGTGGACTCGGGAACTTTTAAATTTTCCGCGATAAAAAGTAGCCTATGTGTTAATCTAGGGTATAAGCTATCTCCATTCCAAATTTAATCAAAATCCGTTCAGCCGTTTTAACGGGATGAGGTAACAAACATACACACACACAAACTTTCGCATTTATAATATTAGTAGGATTAAGAAAGGTGACCGCATCGTACAAAGACCTTCCGCGGTATCGATTAGATCTGTGATTTCCAACTTTTTGAGAAGGAACGCGACCCGTTTTACGAGTAAAACAACCCGGCGGCCCCGCGACCGCATTAATACTATGTCAGTGTTTTCAACGAAGAGGTATTGAAAAACTTGGCATGCTCCCGTGCCCCCTTAGCAAGGGTTTGCGACCCCCTGAGCAAGGGTCTGCGGCCCTCTGGGGGTCGCGACCTAACAGGTTGAAAACACTGAATTAGATAATGTCAAATTTAGACTAGGTATGTACAATCCAAAACTAGCTCATATCCACTTTGGATGACAGCCACGAATCATACTTAAATTCTGCGCTATCTATTCGGGAATGCTAAGTGATTCTGTAGCAGCTCGTGAACGAGATTTCTCATCCCACTCTTTCGCACTACGCGTCGTACAGAAGAGTGGGATGAGAAATCTTGCTCACGGTTCGCTACAGAATCAATTAGCGTTCTCAAATAGAGGCGCAGACCTTGCTTTATGACAAGTTACTGAAATCCGGCTAAATAAAGAGTGGTAGGTTTTTAAAATATTGACTTGCATTACCAAATTTGACAGTCACAATAACAATGCAATTTAACATGCCTCATGATTCTTAATAGCATGAGAAATGTAGTAAGTAAATAGCAGATACTATCGCGTTTTACTATAATACTGCCATTTTAGTAAGATAATACTGATACTGTTGGAACGATTGGAACAAGAACAATTTTCAATAGTACGAGTTTAAGCAAGTTATATCTTTTATCTACACCCATATCATAAAACCTCCATTGGTTAATCAAAAACCGTATGAAATGACCACCATTTTGACAACCAATTAGGAAAAACCAGTGCTGCGATAAAGAAATAAATGAGATTAAATTTGGAACAGCTGTCAAAACTCAAGTAGGTCTCTATTCTAGTATCCATAGATATTAAAACAGTTATTGATACGAAACGTCAATTCAGTATGTTTTTTTTAATATAAACTGCACAATATTTGATCTCGAGTGACGTGAGAATAGAGACTTCATCCGTTTGTCTACGAATTAAAAAAAAAAATGGTCTTGACGGAGGATTGAATTGCCGCCATGTTGACGTTTTGCTGAACGAAAGTAGAATTGTTGTTGAATTGAATAGAAAAAGTTGTTTGTAATTTACATTTTAATTGAAAATATGAATAGTAAGTAGTCTTCTCGGAGTGTGTGTGATGTGAAAATGCGCCGGATATCGGAAATATGCAGCCACGATTGCAACAAATAACTTGTTGCCAGAAAATATTGTTTCTGAACCCATCATGGAGGATTTATAATATGTGTGTAGATAAAGTTATGTATGCAACTCTGCATAATTTGGCCTTAAAACACACGTGCGATCTTATTATGAAACTCGCCTATCGGCTCGTTTCATGAAAACCGCACTAGTGTTTTAAGGCCTATCATTATGCAACCATTGCATAAACTACTAATATTTTATTAGAATATAGACTTGTGTAGGATTAAGTTAATTTAAGTACTTACATGGCAAAAAAGTTTAGTTTGAGCGCGATCTCGCCAAAAAACTGTTATGTCAGTTTGGCGAGGAATTTTTTTGTGTAATAATGTTATGTACGTTATGTTAAATAAATAAATTCCAATAATCCATCCAATAAAAGCAATTCACATGGTTCAATTGAAAATAATCCTAAATAGAACAATGTTGGTCAGCCCGTTCGCGGTTACAAACTGAATTAAACAGCGTTGTATCCGCGAGCAGTGTTTTATGAAACTCGCAACAATTGACAGCCACGCGCCTCATGGCACAGGATACGATTACATTTACTGGTGCGAAGCTTTATTGAAACTTCTAATAAATTCAAAATAAAATTGTAAAGTGGATAAACTTTCTATATTGAGGATAGTAATGAAAAATGCTATGGGGGGCTTCAGAATGAGCAACACAACACAGCTCAATGGTTTTTGAATTTCATTTCTGTTTGTTTGATTGTCTATTTGTCGGTTTGTCTGTTTGCTTTTGGAACTAAAACTGTTAGAGGGTAAAAAAGGTGGTTGAAGCAAGTATGGAAAAAAACTAACAAATTTTCCTAAACTCTTCAAATTATGCATCTTAATCTACTATAAGTATTTGTTGCTGGTTTGTCTCCTGTGCGCTCCTATACTATTCATATACCAATTTTATCCGACTACAATGAAACTTTGGTGAGTTGTCGTGCGCGCGCCTGGGAATTATTAAGACCGAAAAAAGTATTACAACGCATGTCAGACATAGCTAGTATTCAATAAAAGCCATAAGCGATGACTTGTACAGAAAATAATTATATCATATATCCTACCGCATGAAGTATTAAAAAATATAATAATTATTATTAAAGATCAACTTGTAATATGCAAATTTTAATCAGACGTAGTTTTGAATATAAGAAACAATATCTCTAAATTAATGTTTTCATTTTTATAATCACACAACTATGATAATTAATTAAAATTAAATACTGATACTTATAAACTCATAAATCAAAGTGGCGTTCTCTCCTTAGACTTCAGCCTTTTTGGTACATGTTTCAGGACGTCTCTTCTGCTCCCTCCAAGCCTGTGATTCGTTGTTACTGTATTGATTGATTGATTACCATTGTCAGTGTGTGCGGTGTGTCTGTGTGTGTGTCGTGATCAATGATGCTTTAAACAAGTGTTGTGACGTTAGAATGTTGATGTGTGGGTTTAAAAATAAATGCCTTGTTTTCAGACATTTTGTAGTATTTTGGCATAAAAACGTTATTTGTGGTTAATTACATTAGTTGTTAGACACATTTCAGATGCAAGGTCATACATACATACATATCTCTTATCACGCCCAAAATCCCTAATGGGGTGGCCACAAAACTACTTGTGGCCACGTTCGATTAATTAATTAGTCCTAAGATGGTATGAGTATGGTGACAGGTGATCAGCCCATCGCCCATACAGATAGTCCACCATGTTGGAGAGGACCCGTCCCTTAGTCGACTTTGACGACATGCCAGGATGATAAGCATCTGCACGCATTCTATGCTATTTCTTCACTCCCAGTGCAGCAGAGGAGTAGATGTCGATGCAAGGTCAATAATGGTTAAATTTGCAAATGTTTTGCAAAAGGTCTAATCCAAAATATATATATTTTATAAGAGATAAGAGAGATAAGAGATAATTTATTTGTAAAACATGAGTAAGTTTACATAATGGTCTTAGGTTACGTAGTATATAGTAGTATAGTTTCTTTTATCAATTTTAATTAAGACTTTTTTTATGAATTCAAAACAGCGCAAGTACATTTTATTGAAGTTATGCGAATTCGTAAGTTTATAAGGACAAAATAAATCAAATTCAACATTACACAAAATCCAAGTTTAACACTTACACACTTAAAATAATTCACAACCTACTTGACGTGATTTTCTTAATAAAACTCCAAAAGAAAATCTTAAATGTCTGACAGGTAATTCCAGTAAGTACAATACAAGAGTATTTCTCAAAAAGTTCTTACATAGTTAACGTGCGTTACGTCACCAACTTTTAATTTCATAATTTCGTTACGAAATAAAAAAAAACTCGACTTTTATAATCCCATTGGAAAATCTGTCAATAAAATCGTAACGAAATAGTTAAAAATTTAAAGTCGCTGATGTAAGTACTATTTGAGAAATACTCACATACAATTTAAATATCGACTAACATTATGTTTATTTAAGCAAAATGTTGAATAAATCTCTTACCAAACCTATTTGTTTACGGCCAGTGCAATATTTCGCGCTGTTTAACTCCTCTGCTGCACTGGGACTGAAGAAATAGCATAGAATGCGTGCAGATGCTTATCATCCTGGCATGTCGTAAAAGTCGACTAAGGGACAGATCCTTTCCAACATGGTGGACTATCTGTATGGGCGATGGGCTGATCACCTGTCACCATACGGTTCATCATACCATCTTAGGACTAATTAATCGAACGTGGCCACAAGTAGTCTTGTGGCTCTGCCCACCCCATTAGGGATTTCGGGCGTGATGTATGTATGTATGTATGTATGTTTAAATAAAAGCTATTGTCGGAAACTCCCCTCTATAATTTATGTTTGCCAGAGATATACGGAGGAGAGGTTATAAAGAACTTTCCAAAGAATTCTCTTGTGTTATCGGAACACGGTGGTAATGTTTAAATATAGGGAAGTTATACCTTTCGTGGACAACCTAATACGATTCAATAAAAATAAAAACATATAAAAGCCGTTTGAATTTCGAGACCTAACTTTAATCCGAGCTACTCTAAGTAAATCTTTTTTGCGAACTTAAGAATAATAACATCGCATTGTAAACTATTTCTTGAAGTGTTAACTTTGTCATCATCATCATTTCAGCCGAAACACGTCCACTGCTGGACATAGGCCTCCCCAATGATAGCCAAACGACCGATTCTGTCCTGCTCGCATCTAGCGGAGACCCGCAATTTTTACCAGCGCCTCTATTGGGGAACGCTAAGTGATTCTGTAGCGAATCGTAAGCGAGATTTCTTATCCCACTCTTCCGCACGACGCGTAATGCGTAAGAGCGAGATGAGAAATCTCGCTCGCGAATCGCTACAGAATTACTTAGCGTTCCCAAATAGAGGCGGAGGTCGGCAGTCCACCGTGTGGGTGGTCGAACGATTTTCAAAACAATTGAATCTCAATCTTATAAATGTGAGAAAACCTCCAAAGTTCTCTTACAAGTACCATACCAAAAAAAAACATACTCAAGCGGGCACGAAGAAAACAAGCCAAGTAGCGGTTCGTGAGTGGAAAATAAAAATAATCGACGATCATGATGTGCTCGCGTTGGGCGCGCGCCAAACTGAGATAGATGATACGAGCAGAGGGAATACAGGGGTTCCATTCATATGAAAAGAAAACTGTAAGGATGTGCTGGTTCACGACCAACTAACAAAATACTTCTATAAAAAAGAGAAAACATTTTTGCCTCAATTTTAATCGTTTTGTAACATGTTATAGGTTTTTTACTAGTTAATTTTATCTTTTTACCTAAGATCATAAAAAAGTCTTTAACATAAACTAGATTCCGAAATTTTCGTGTAATCGGTAATCATTGAAATAATAATTATGACAATGGCTTGCAAAATATTTTGAGTATAAATATTTTTTTTTATATATATTTAATGATATTGGGGCCAATTCAAAAGTGCGTCCGCTAAATTTAAAAGTGGTTAAACTTCAAATATCAAACGTCAAACTCCAGTTTAACAGCTGCTCGGTGCTATACAAAATCGAGTTTGACGTTTCTTATTTTAAGTTTAGGGAACTTTAAATTTAGGCGACACCGTTTCGAATTAGACCTATTGAGTATTTTAAAATGTAAATCTAAACTTTAGATAGTTTATATTCTTGAGGGAACGCAATTGCCCAGATTGATTTTCTCTATATCAATGCAAATTATTTGGTAGTTAAACAAAATTTTATTGCTATATATCAGTTAAATCTTTCCAGACCACCTAATAAATTCAGCTTCAGTAATACAAAAATATATCTGAAGTACCTTATTGTTGGATTCTGTTACTGATATAATTAATTTGCTAATATCATTCAGCTATTCACTTCCTATAGTCAAGTACAATATTCAACATATCTGAGGCCATAAAACCTAAATAAAACCAACCTCAATCAATCAATCTCAACGGATATAGTATTATGTCAATCTCGCGACTTTTTAAGTAAGTCCAATCTCATGCCGTATCGTATCCAATCCACCCTTCTCGCACAGATCACATGAGATCCCCTCCGATAATCGGATCAGAATAATGCCCGATATTATTTGCCTAAGATAAACGATCCCCGCCATATAATACAACGGCTATAATCCTATTATACCCAGTTTAGCTCGAGACTTCAATAGTTTCGGTATTGACACGGATTCGGAAATTCGTGATTTCGTATTTCCGTATCGATGAGTTTGTAAGTGTGCTTAAGATGGATATTATGCGTTATTTATTTATTCAAAGTATATTTACATAACATTACAGTTGTTAGACTAATGCATCATGAAACCAAGTTACCTAATAATACAGTGATAAAATAATTAAATTTCATTAAAACACTTCGATTCTCTAGCATCCATCATCTCGCAGAATCTCAGGCATTCACAACACACAGCCGCTCATCTCCACGCAAGCAGGTCGCACCCCGGTGCTGATGCCAACAGCGCGTTAAGCAGTGTGGGAGCGCGAAGCAAAGGTGAGTTCCTGCGGGATACGGTGCGCGCAGCCGGAACCGCCAGCAGATCACGTCCTAGTCCTAGAGCTATCCAGACGCGGAGACTATACATCTCCCTTATAAGTTATTTATTATAATTAATTTTTACCTATTAGGATTGTTTGCTGCCCTTTTCATGTGTTAGTTTTAGTTAAAACTATTATGTAAAAGTTGGGGAAAAAAAGACTTACTGCTGAGTTTCATTCGGCGTTTCTTCTCAGCAGATGTCACCTTTCGAAGCGCTGGTAGCTTCAGACATGTAAAAGAGCCCATGTGGCCTACTTGCAAAATAAATATTTTCATTTTAATTTTAATTTTCTATCCTAGGAACATCTGGGACCGACAATCTTACAAGCTGACCCCACCAGTTCCGCACTGTCTGATTCGATTGGATTTTGACTGTTATTTATTTATTTAAACTTTATTGCACAATATACGAGTGTCCCAATGGCGGACTTAATGCCAAAAGGCATTCTCTACCAGTCAACCACTAGGCCAAACAGAAACATGTTAAGGATGGTGCAGGAAGTATAGACCGTAAAGCAATAATACAGTAATACACTCTATGCTGTATATTTTACAATATATATATAAAAGACTTCTCCTCTCCTGCACTGGGAGTGAAGAAATAGCATAGAATGCGTGCAGATGCTTATCATCCTGGCATGTCGTAAAAGTCGACTAAGGGACGGGTCCTCTCCAACATGGTGGACTATCTGTATGGGCGATGGGCTGATCACCTGTCACCATACGGTTCATCATACCATCTTAGGACTAATTAATCAAACGTGGCCACAAGTAGTCTTGTGGCTCTGCCCACCCCATTAGGGATTTCGGGCGTGATAATATGTATGTGTATAAAAGACTTATATGTTTATAATAAACCTATTTATATATCTTCAAACTATTAAACAATTAATTGACGACGCGGTTAGCCTTGTTGGTAGTGACCCTGCCTCCGAAGCTAGCGGTCCCGGGTTTAATACCCAGTAAGGGCAAATATTTATGTGATGAAGAAGAATGTTTGTTCCTGAGTATCTATTTAAGTATTTATTTATCTATACATATGAGTATGTATATCATTGTCTAGTTACTATAACACAACAACAAACAATCTAGTAAACCTCGGTAAGTACAACCTCAGCATACTGACAGGGGCAATCACAGGCCACTGCCTACTATCTGTAAGACATCTGTAAGTAATAGGGGTATAATCAGACCCACTGTGCCCACACTATGGGGAGGAGGAGACTAGCAAACACCTTATAGCCGACTGTGTCATGTACTCGTCACTGAGATACGACATTTTCCGAATAGATAAAATAGATGTAACTGAGTTAGGTAGCTTGAACCTGCAGGATGTACTTTTGTTCTGCAGGAAAACAAGAAGATGGGATCCATGTTGGATGGAAGCGCCGCCGGGGCAGTAACCTTATGCTCCAAACCTAGGGGAACTGGGCTGAATGATCAGCACACGCAGATCGACCGCCCGCCTGCCAGCGGCCAGGCGCCTCAACCCATCATCAGCATCATCATTACCCATAACACAAGCCTTTAGAGCTAACTTTAGGACTAGAACGATTTGCGTAAAGATTGTCCCCTCATTATTATTATTATTATTTACACTGCAATATTTTTACAAGACAGACCAAGGTAAAGATATTTATTGCAAGAACACAATATTAGGGCACTTTTTAAACTCAGACGCTTCGTTCGTAGTATGTCGGAACGAAACATGTAAGTACATAGTTATCTCTAATGTGGGCAGCGCCTTATCAGCGGATAAACGAAAATATTAATTTGGACAGTGAAGAAAATGTCATTCGGTCTAAAATTCAATATGTCTCTCATCGCTGACCAGCCGCTGCGTATGTTAGAGAATTACGTGGCTGTTTGTTCCATTCCTAGATATCCAATTGGTTTAAAACAATGCAATATTAAAATACAGTTTGAAAAGAAGCAAGATTTTACGAAATACGGATTTTTTCTGGTTCCACCCGATTCACTAGGTACTAAGTTTTAGCGGCATCGCCTAATAGCTACAATAGTGGTAAAGCGGGATTGTTATATTTGAACAAAAACTTTATTTTGTTATAATGTAGCATATTAAGTGATCACTTATTGATAAACCAAACACTCTGCATACACATTCGGACATCATCAAGTGTACACCACATGTTAAAATACAGTGTTGTATAATGCTGGTAATCGCTTGCTGACAGCTCGTTAACACAATGGCAGTGCTGATAATTGACACGGATAATACGGCAGTAGCGAATGATTACGGGATCACAGGTGAATATAATCATATATTTCATTAATTGTTACAGATAAAAAATATTACACCGTCTCTTTGCAGCACAGAATCGGTCGTTGCATGAACAATGGGCTATATCCAGTAGTGGAAGTCTTTTGTGTGAAAAAGTATTATTATAATTGGTGTTAACTTACGCTACCTACACTTGGAACAAAAGGATAGTTTTAAATATGTAGTTATTTATATTATAGCTCTAATTCTAACATGAAACAGATCGAAAAATGAAATTCTACGATTTGTTTTCATCCGAAATGGAGCTTTAAACATAAAATATTATGAATTATTTCGGTGCTATTAAAATAAGCGTGGATCCTAAGCTATTACTTTTTATAACCTAATCAACTTTATAAGCTTGATATTCTACGGTCGAAATAAAACTTACAAGTTCTGGATGTAACCTGATAGTTATTCTTTTCTTTTTCTTCTCTTAAACACCTCAGCGTTTTTGAAACTAAGTCTATGCAACTAAACTTTACAACTTTGTTCGCAAACACGCAAGAACTTGTTCCAAGTATTCCAATTAAATTTTCACACTGAAATGCCTTCGAAGACAGGTCAACGGCAAATCCCAACCAATTAAACATTCATTAAACAATTAAAAGCAACATTATATAAAGTCCTTTGATCATCGTGGACAATAATTACTGAATATTTGATCGCAATGAATAAGTATCGCAACTTGAAATAATGAAACAAAAGACAAATGTAAATTTGCTTTAACGAAGTGGATTTATTTTTATTTGTCTGTGCGCCGTTTTATTCGACCACTAGTGTAATTCGCAAGTTGCAATGCGGCTTTCCTTTGTCAAACTGAACTTTGATACCTCGTAGAACAGCTGTTTGGGCTGTAAATGTAAGTTTGTGTGACTGTCTGGTTTTCTTGAGTGTTTTGTTTATTTTCGAGCGTCTGGCTTGTAAATTGATAGCATTGGTGTTCTGACTATCGTATTCTGTTCCGGATGTTGGGTAGACTCGAGCTTGTGAATTATATTACTTAAATAGTCGTTTGTTGTGCTAAACTGGATGTAGGTAAACTTATAAAAAAGAGAAGTCAAGTTGCAAGAGAAGCAGTCTTATTTATATCATGTCATTGAACTTCCTAGGAGCCGTACTAAGCGGTGTGCAAGTCCTTAATGGGTCGCACCGCTGCTAAGGTGTGGAACACTCACTCACCCACCAGCGCGTCTGTATTTCCTGAATTACTTACTTATCCAATGTTGGTGTCTTTAAGGTAAAAGTGAATAGGCATCTTCTGGGCAAGCATGTTCTAGCCTAGACCCTGTCATAGCTTTCTATCAGGTGAGGATAGGGTCACACGTATGCCCAGTCCTTCATTAAAAAATATATTTTATAAATTCTTGTATCAATATCGATGGGTATACTTATTTAAATCTGGCACAGTTAACGTTTAATTATTTTTAACAAAAATAACATTATTCAACGGCAAACTGGCAAATCGGATCATTTATCTGGTCATCGAATTGACTGCCTCCGGACTAATTTAAGGTAAAGACATATATTATGACACACATTATGACATACATAATGCCCACGCATTATGACATCTACAATATTGTATTTTCATCGAAACAGATGACTAATGGCCGAATTCAGAAAGGCCACTTAAATTGAGCTTTAATTAAGGTGATGTTTCAGTTACGTTTCTGTATAGGTTCACAACTAGTTGACGGACATTTAACTACTTAATATCTAGTCAAATGCTTAAGTGGCGTTTCTGAATTTAGCCATTAGAAACACACTTATCATAGGAAAGTGCGACAGCGTTGCGTATGATAAGTGTAATGCGTTGCATACGTGGTGTAGGTGGACTCAGTTTGCCTTTACCTTCACACGTCAAGCCTATGACGGACACAACTAGGTATCTAAAATTATATTGACAAAAAATTAAACCGACCACAAAAACTCTTTGAAAACTAAGAAATAAAGATTGGCCGTTTGTAAATTACCTAGAAAACCTAAGCTAAATCTGTCAATTCATTAATCAATTTAATATATCGATGTCGGTAACAAGTAAATGAACACAGTATGAGGGATGTTTACCTAATTTCCCTTGATTCAAGCCTCACCATCATCATTTCAGCTGAAAGACGTCCACTTCTGGACATAGGTCTCCCCGAATGATCGCCACAACGACCGACCCCCTGTTGCTCGCATCCAGTGGAGACCCGTAATCTTCACTAGTTAGGTAGTCTGCCAGCGTTGATTTTTCCAGCAAGTACGCGGTCTCCACTCGAGGACTCTTTGTCCCCATCGGCCATCTGCTCTACGACCAATGTGCCCCGCGAACGGTCACTTAACTTTAGCAATTCAAGCCTGATGAAATGATATCATTACTCAGACCTGCCAAGCTATTATATTGGCCATTCCCTATTCCCGCATGCATAAAGCACATCGCAGCTAGGGTACAGAATATCTCACGGTACCCGTATAATATTTTGGCACACCTATTCTGCCCATCTCACTACATAATCGTCTCAACTATGAAGACAGGGTTGTCATACAGGTAAAGAACTTTCTATTTAAAATTGTATCGTCCATAATGATTAAAGTATACATAAGTTTGTGATTATGTATTTTCGATGAACCAATTTACAAAATGGTGTAGTGAAATTATAAAAAGAATTTAAAGTTGGCTCTGGAAATGAGAAATAAAATAAGTGTAATCCTGGTGGACAGCACATATGTAGCAGCACGCAGTAGCACGGGACCTGGGGACTATGTTTCTGCCACTAAGTGGTGAAATAATAACTTCTTCAGGACTTGAATCACTTATATTTAGAAATTCACACAATATCGGCGTAAAGTAATAGCTTGCTATTGCTTTTCGTACGGTGAGTGACGAGATCCTGAGGCCTGTTCCCTCATCCCTATCCCATCCCCATTCCCTATCCTCCCTAGACTGGCAACGCATTGGCAGCACCTCTGGTGTTGCAGATGTCCATTGGCGGCGGTGACTATTTTCCATCAGATGGGCCGTTAGCTCGTTTGTCAGTCAATTGACTAAAAAAAAACAAAAAACATAAAAATTAAAAATACATGAGCTTAGGACGACGTCCCGGACTAAACTATATGCAGAATAAGTTGTCCCGAATTTTGATGTTCTGCTGGTTACGTGAATTCTTCTCTTCTATTTAAAGGCAAATGTGACATACAAACGTTACCACAGTCAACCAGCCACCATTAAACCAACCAGGTACAGAAATATGTACAAACAACCTATTTGTACTACAGTAGCTTTAGATAGGTCTTTCAAAATAATTTAAGAAGTTGCAATTTTCAGTTGATTTATGAATGTGGTAAAATATTAAGTGTCAATTTCACCCCATTATTTATAAGAATTCAATCTTTTAATGTTCAAAGTTAGAAGAATACAGAAACAGCGATAATATTAGAAGGATATAAATTTTAAACTCATTCTTAATTATAGGAATCTTGTTCGACGAAACCGGCAGCCCTGTCCGCGGTAAGGTTAGGCAGGATAAGGGAGGGTAGTGCAATTACGAAAGGAACTTTAATTGAGATCTTGAGCCAAGCAAGCTTGGCGCAAGTCTTGAAAATAAACAAATTAATCACAGTAAAACAAGCCTAATCAATATAAAAATACAGTAAAAAACCATCTTTATTTAGTTTCATGAACAAATTCCTAAATTTAAGTTTATGTTTATAATGCATTTGCAGTTTATCCAATGATAGATAATGTTGGTGGAATTATGCGAACAGTAGGGAAAGTTCGGGCAAGACATAATGTGGGTAAGAAGAATTACTTATTTATCAAAAACGTACAACATATAGTGTACTGGGCTTACTTAGGTTGGCAGTAAAAGTTCAACTAAAAAAAACAATGCGCACGTGTACTTATGGAAATAATAATACATGTTCGCTGTTTTCTCTGTACACCTCTCGAACCCCTCTCGATATACGTAAAGATGGTTCGCAAAAAATAAAAAATAAACTACATTAAAATAGGTTGAACGCGCACGTGCCTTTGTTGGTTATTAGATGTCTAAAAGCTCACTTACTATCTTTTTAAGAGTAAGTACAATCTCAGCATACTGACAGGGGAGTCACAGGCCCACTGCCCACTAAATAGACATCTGTCAGTAATAGGGGTAAAATCAGACCCACTGTGCCCACACTGTGGGGAGGAGGAGACTACCAAACACCTTATAGCTGACTGTGTCATGTACTCGTCACTGAGATACGACATTTTCAGATTAGATAAAATAGATGTAGTTAAGTAGCTTGAACCTGCAAGATATACTTTTGTTCTGCAGGAAAACAAGAAGATGGGATCCATGTTGGATGGGAGCGCCGCCGGGGCAATAACCTTAAACTCCAAACCTAGGGGAACTGGGCTGAATGATCAGCACACGCAGATCGACCGCCCACCTGCCACCGGCCAGGCGTCCCCACCCATCATCATCATCATCGTCATCTTTTTAAGAAGATGTATTCCAAAGTCACAGCTGATACCGGTAACGTCTGACTATTTATACCGTACTGCACTCACTCGCTCTTGTTAGCTTACCTCGCTCGCGCCGCAAACTTAGACCGCTTATAGGTACCTCTTTTATACCGACATGCATCGGAAGCCTTCGTTTACGCAAATAATCCTGAGGTAAGCATACAGCCTTGCAATGTGTAGTTTATGAGGGTAGTCTAAATTACAGGGAAGTTAAAAACTACGTCTGAAAAAGCACATTAACAATTTTTTTTGTCGCCCTGGACATCTCTGCAGATTTTTCTTCGAGTACACAGTTTACGGATATATTCGTGAAAGTACTGAATTGGCACTAGTTTTGTTTTATGATTTTGGTGTAATTATTTTTACTACGTAGTGAAAAATTTTGAAAACTTAGAGAAAGAAAACCAGAGCCAATACACCAGAATAATGCATTGTTTCGTGTTTTTATGGGGGTTTTGTTTAATAATATGAAATGTAGCAACACGTTTTTAGTTATTTGTTATAGCATGAAATTGCTGACATCTTAGCTTTCAGTAAATGCATAATAATACATCAAAAACGGCAAATTTATTCTTTCAATTAGATTTCGCAATTTCGTAAAAATCAATATCTCAGAATCTAATAATATTCGGACACGGTTCTGTATGACTTTTTTGTTGCAAATGAGTTATAATATATCCCCTTAAAAGGAATATATCGAATAACCAGTCACTCTGTATACGAGTAATATTCATTCAAATGCCCATGTTCTTCTTTTATAGCAAATTGTTATCCCATACTCAGTTATGTACAAGTTCACTACCCTCGGGTTTCCCACACGTTTAAAGTGGTCGTGGCCTCAAAATGGCGGCCCATAAGCCGGGACTAAACGCCGCGCGTCACTGGCGCCTATTACGGCACACGGCCGAACCGGATGAAACTGGATCAGGGCTGCCAAGCGTGGACCTGCCTGGAAATGGCTTGCGTTTCAAAGGCTATGTGTACCTAAATTATAAAAAAGTATAAACTGGCACGCTGGTCAATATTTAAAAATAATATAAATTGGTATTGTTTATTTTTATTTTTCCATTGAAACTTATATCTTTGTCTTTGTCTAATATGATTTATGTGGTGTTCAATAAAAAGTATTTGTACTTATTGTATTTCTATTTTTTTTTTATTGTTTCATTGTTGACTTGCCAGATGTAAAGTGCCACTGTGACTTGGCTAAGTAAAAAAGTAGTCAATAAAAGTCAGGAGAGGTACTTTGACTTTTAATAAATTCCTACAAGCTGTGCCTATTCACAATAGAAGTAGAAGTGCGCGGATAATTATAAAAAAAGCGTTTGAAAGGCCTCCTCACATTCAAATGAAAGCAACACCCAATCATTATACTAATCATATTTTTTTTTTTTTTAATATAAATATATTTTTGTTACAAAAATTGTTTTCATGTAAAATTTTGAGCATTAACTCGACTCGTAAACACGTTATTCCCTGAACTCGAATATCTCCAGAGCTTACAAGATTTGGCAGCCCTAACCCGGATTAAACCGGATACAGCCGGACCGGTCGTAAATCTCTCCACGTTTATTACTTCGATTTTTATCTTGTACCAAGAGACGACGACAAAATCTTTTAACATTTACACTACAAAATATACTTGTAACGTTTTCTTCTATTAAGATTTAAAACAATAATAATTAATTTTCAATACAGGTAACTGCGCCTCCATTCAGGAACGCTAAGTGATTCTATAGCGATTCGTGAGCGAGATTTCTCATCTCGCTCTTACGCATTACGCGTCGTGCGGAAGAGTGGGATGAGAAATCTCGCTCACGAGTCGCTACAGAATCACTTAGCGTTCCCGAATAAAGGCGCTGCACGTCTAGCACGACCTGCCCGCGAGTCGTTTGTCGTGCTAGCCCCCCTGGTTTGCATTGAGTGGATTTTGCAAGCGTAACAAAACATAACTATTTACTTAACGCAAATATAGGACTTTACTGGTATAAGCATATTAATCTTACCTTACAAAAAACTGGGGGAAATATAAAAAAAACCGGTCAAGTGCGAGCCTGACTCGCGCGCCGAGGGTTCCACAATTACGTATGAAAAATAAACAGTACCTTGTAGGTACGGAACCCTAAAAAAGAAAAAAAAAATAGCTTTTAACAACGGGGTAACCATTTACAACCTACCTATGAAATAAGACAAAAAATAACTTTCGCAAGCTCCTATCTCCGTTCAATCGTAGTGTGATACGACTTTGCAAAGGTTATTCCGTTTAACTTTTTTTTATGTGATGTAATTACAAATTCACGGTTTTCGGACTTTTTCCTATACTTGTGCTGTAAGACTGTAGGGCTTCTTGCCAAATTTCATGATTCTAGGTCAACGGAAAGTACCCTATAGGTTTTGATTCCCTTTGGATTCCCTTGAAAGTATCAAAATATGTGACATAAACGGCCATATCTTTTGATTGCGGTGACTTAGAAGGTTGATTTTTTCACAGCTTCAGGAGATTGCAGACTTGAGTATTTGATATTAATTTCAACTTGAGAACGCGTTCCTGAGAAAAAGGTCTTGACAGACAGACAGACATACAGACAGACGGACAACCGAGTGATCCTATAAGGGTTCCTTTTTTCCTTTTGTGGTATGGAACCCTAAAAACGGTTAAAAAACAAAGTCATTTATTGTCACCAGCTCCCAAACTGTTGGAGGCTCGACCCGACTTGAATTCCACTTAGTTTGAGGGTACTTGTTCAGGAATCGAATTTGTAAAGACACCATAAGCTTGAAGCATTATTTGTTATGCCCAATTAAAGAAAAATAAACTAAAATAGGTCAATTTAAAATAAAACTCGCTTTTTTTTAAGCGTTAAGTAAGCATTTTCCTGGTTGAACCAAGGGTATGCCGTCTTTGTTACCCTTTGCAAAAAAACAGTTTAGTATTTATAAAATTTCACACGAAAGATAAACATTTTGGGGAATAAAGTACTAAGGTAGGTACGGCTAACATTAATGTCCGGATAATCAAACATCGCCGGGTCAAGTCTTTGTTTTGAAACATAAATATTTTATGTGACATGTTAATTAATTACTACATAACATCATAGGAAACAAATTCAATTGCAAGCAGATTTTCTTCAATACTCTCGATATGGATAGTAAAATAATATAATGTATAATTATTATAATGTATAAACCTATAATTATCTTATACCTACACTGATCTAACCAAGCTAGCATTCCCTGTGCGGGTAAAAATAACGATACATTATATCCAATGACTCGAGTACAAACCTTCGTGCTCATTATAAAGTAATCTCTAGCGAGACTTGACCCCGCGACCTCCGACACATGCACTAGGCACCTACAAATTATCAAGCCACCTAATTGTAAGGTATTATCATTTTACAACTAAACCGATCGAAACATTACAAGGAAACCCGCGTCCTTCATTTAAACTCATAAATTCAAATTATGAAAGGTATTTAACGAGAAGATACTCGTAACTACCACCAGCTAAATATAGCTTTGAAAAATTGTAGGCGGAACGCTTAATAATTTTCTTGGCATCTGAAACGTAAAAAATAAATTTAAACAGAAGATTTTGACGGTAATTAAGACGTTATTTTAGAAGTTGAAGATGGAGCCAAACACTGGCCGGGAAATTAATTTCAGTTTAATAAAGGTTGGGGAGTACTGGTTGCGAGAAAAAATGCTACCGTTCAGAAACAGTCATCATTATTCTTGCTAATTATCTAATTCAAAACGTAAATATATTTCTGAAAAGTGAGAATACATTAATAGTTCCCGACTTCAACTTTACAAAATTAAGCAATGTAAGTTGTTTGGTAAGGCATGCTGTATATTTTTTTTGTATTTTAATACAAGAATCCCGTCAAAAACTTTCTTAGATTTAGGTCTTCAATACATATGAAACAGTACCGTGACTCACTTATAGACAACGCACAGCCTAATCGGGTGGTCTTAGAGTTTTGAAAGTTGGTGGAAATATTCCTCGAGTACCCTAGAGGTGCACTAAGGAGGGATTTTTTGAAATGCCATCCCTAAAGGGGTGAAAAGAAGTGATAAAAATTGGATGGAAAATACCGCGGTCGAAGCTGTGGCGGGTCCACTAGTTACTTATATATTTTAATCCTACAAACGAGCTTTGATCTAAAAAAGTTTAGTTTCAAGGCTCGATAGTTTCATTTTTAAAGCACAATACTTTGAATGAAACCCAATTCTTAGAGGCACAATAAATCGCGTCCCCCACAAACAATGTTTTTGAGCGATATTAATGGCATCTAATATTATCTCTGGCGCTGCTTGACGGGGCCCAAATCTTTCAAGTTTTTGGGGAAAGGGTCAAGAATTTTCGACATTACAATTTTCCGTTTAGATTGTAAGAGATTTATGATGAATGCAAAACATAAAAGAACTCGCAAATGAGAAATGCTGCGGATTTGCCATCACCGTTTGGGTTAAACAAATTAATCTTTTAGAAAGTAAATGGTTTGTTTTACTGAAGACATCGGTTTATAGAACATTTATCTCGTTTTATTTTCTGTAAGCTAAAAATGAATGTTATGAATTATCAGGATAATGAGCATAAATAATAAATTTTATACATACAAAATTCAATAGAAAACCATTTCAGGAAGGTGTAAAAAAAAAAAAAAATTGTACCTATGTCTAACGTGTTTATTTATAATCGAATACTTGTTATGCTGATTGTAATTTTGTGAAAGCCTTCATCCTGAGGCTATGAATCACCAGCCAATTTGGTACAAAACAGCCGATTTAAGATTCATCCCACATAAAAAAAGGTAATTCTAAATTAAAAGGGCCATTAAAATGGCTGCTATCAGACCCAAGGGGGCCATACTGGCCTTCGGATGCGATTAGAATATCCACCGAAGGGGACCGTCTGGTGAGACCCGAGTAATGAGCTTGTATGTTGGTTAATTTATTCAGGTTTTGTTAAGTCTATTTTGGTGGTGGTAAAATAAATACGTTTTTTGTTAAAAGAAAATATTTCAAAGTCAGACTGATACAAAAAATGGGTAAAACCTAAATTCATACGATTTAAATGGGAACCACATGAACTTTGCTAGTTAAAAACAAATCTTGTTCAACTAAAGTAATAAAAAAAAGTTAATTTAACATTTTAACATAGAAGTAAATCACAATACATGCCGAGTGTTTTTGTTGTTTGCCGACCACAAAACGTATGATTGTAATTATTATTCATGCATTATATTTTATAATAGGTGTAAATGAAATATCCTGCAATAGCCATAAAGGGAAAATTGGTGCTGAAATAAGAAATTAAATATGATAATTATGAATTTAAATGATAAAACTTAAATCAAAAAAAATTACAAATAAGCCAAAAAAAATATATAAATAGTGGCATCCATAATTGTTATGCACTTCTTTCTCTCAACAACCTTTATAATACTACAAAACGAATAAAACTTCACAAGAATTTTCCGCAAGAATCATTCCTTACAACATAAGGATCGCAAAGACGTTTTAAAAGGGCTCTCAAATTAGCCTTTTACTTCAAAGGGCAACGAACATAAATATCCGTAAACAAGGTAATCCAATAAGTGAGGGCAGGCCTAAGCAGAACACAGATGGGACGAACAGGAAAGGAATGTGACACACTTTGACAAATTTCAGTATAATAATACTTAGGCAGGATCGTGGCTGGATGTGACAAGATGAATGCGTGGATAAATTAATGAACTAATGTTTTCTCTGGTTCATAGTAGTGGCACAAGCACGGCACTTCCCTGGCTAGTAAACTATTTTGGACAAAGGTGTCACTTGTGGACTACGAAGTAGTGATGTAAAAGACTCGAGTTCTGGAGTCCTAATTTTGTAGACTTGACTCAATTGTATTATGTTGGTAAATCGTCATCAGAACTGCATATCACAATTGCCAAGTTTCAAATCGGTAGATGAAATCCGACTTCTATGTTTAATTTACTTACATATAGTTACAAACAAACTCGGCGAACTACATAATTAAATAGTACATAATAGCAGTAACACGATTAAAGTACGAAGTGTAAGTTTCGTCGTTGAGGAAAGGTTCAAAGAATAAAACTGTGGAGTACGACTCATTACACCTAGAGACTCGAACACAGAACAGAAACTCGAGTTCTAATACCACGCTGGCTTAATTCGCGAGACTTGCTTAGAAGCTTTGCAATCAACTGAGTCCTAACGTATTCGGTCAAGTCTCATAATTTATGTTCCGAGTCATAATAAAAAGGACTCCAAAACTTCGAATGTTTTACAACACTACTACGAAGCCGAAACTTGCAGCGACTTTAATCCCAGCTGGAGGCAAATGCAAAAATTGTGCCTTATCAATCGTGACCTAATAAATTCCGCTCTCATGTTTATATTTATACAATGAAAACCTCTTTGATGTCACATTGAGACTTGAAACTCTCTTCATGACATTGGTTTGGACAGAATTATTGTTTTATTTTACAATTTGAAAAATTCAATAGGATATTCGAGCAAGTGACCTTTATAAAAACTTTATTATATTCCCATTTTAGTTCTTAATCATGTCTTATAATTTTTGATTAAATCTCCAAATTCACCATGTACTCGTTTACAATTGAATCTTTTACGGCCGCCGACGTTGACACACTTAACAGTACAAAATATATGTCAGCGTGTTTCCTTAAACATTTACCCAATTTGTAGCTCTTGAGATTATAAATGTGGGTCACGATGCGAGAGGGAGGAAATGAGCTGCTTGTAATGTAGCTGTTTAAAAAAAACTATTGTTATCTAAGGGTTTCAACAGCAAATTCAATACTGAAAACTTGTGACACATACAAGTTATGATATCTAGCAAAAAATAAAACATTAAGTACCATAAGACATTACCATACGGCATTATCATAAGAGAGTACATTGTATAGATTAAATGAACTTATCAGTGTTATGGACGCTAATCGGCCTAAATCCGCCTTGTTAGGGTTCCGTACCTTAAAAGAAAAAAACGAAATCCTTATAGTAAGTATCACGTGTGTCTTTCTGTCTGCCCGTCTGTCATAGCCAATTTGATTGATTTGAAATTTGGTACACGTACACGGTAAATCGATGTCCGCTAGACGAACATGTAACGTAAATATTTTTTTATAAAACGGGGGGGAATAAATTGGAAAATTAAATAAAAAAAGTTTTGCAAACTATAGCGTGTGACATATCAAATGAAAGGACTCATTATATTTATATTTATAAATATGTATATTTTAAAAAAATTTAATAGAACATAGTTTGCCCAGAATTTTTTTGCCAACCCACTCGCGATATATTTTTTAACATACGAAGTAAATTTGATATAAAATAATTTTCATCCATTAAACAAATCGTCTCTAATTCGAATCCTCTATCATCTGTGTTATGTCTCGGGTTAAATCTCGTGCTATCTGAGATCAATAACGAACGATTCTCCTATCAGGAATTGACTAAATACGATGAACTCTTTGAATACCCTACTTTGATCCATGCACAAACCTTCGTCCAACCTAATTGAATCATTTCACTAAATACCAATCAAGTCATGCGTGGTAGTTGTTGAACTAGCGTGTATTGAACGGAGCTAACCGATGCCGTTACGTGATTGGTCAATCGGGTCTGAATAGATGTTTACCTCGGCGGGAATTTCGGTAAATAGTTCAAAAGCTGCAGGACTACGCTACACTGATCTCAAAGCACCTAGTTCAGCGTCTGTATGTTTGAGAAATGTACCCTGAATGTTAACAACTTTGTACAAAATTTAGAAGAGGATTTTTCGATTATGTAGTGAACGTCGTCCGACGAACACGTCCTATAATTAGTTATAGAGAACCAACCCTAAATCAAACCTGATCTTAATAGTTATGAAAATGGAAGTGTTGATTTTGGTTTATCTATTTTAGACTATTATGTAATACAATTATGTTTAAATAAAAGTGCTAAACTAGTAATTCAATCCACGAACTCTTTGGTAAAGCTGATCGGTCCCAACTCTTTTACTCTTAAAACATTTCCGGAAAAATATCATCACAAATATATCATCACAACATATTGATTCAGTTTATTATTTAGAACGACTTAAATTTTTTATTAAGACGTACATATACCTACTTAATGGTCATCATTCTAGATTACACTTCTTGTTGACGACAATAGCGAGTATAAAGCTTTTACAGCTCATGAATTTTTATATCTAAATCAAATATAATCATTAGTAGGTACTAGTAAAACATTTGACTGTTAAGAGGAGTGTGAAACTACGGCTTTTCATAGAAAAGGCGAAAACGATTTCCACCCCTTAAATTTTAATCGATGTTGACCAATTTGTGATAGGTTGTCAAAATCTAGATATATAAATTTTGTTTTTTTTTTTTCACTATAATCAATAAATTCAGTTTTATTGTTGTTTTAGTATACTCATACAGGGTGCGCCTTTTTTCACATATATTTTTAAGTCCTATTATCGGAAGTCCGAAAATATTTCTCATACCATTTTACATCAAAATGATCATTCTTCATAAAAATATTTAATACTAATGATCGAAACTCATAATCATCAGGATTCATAATATCGCTAATCATACAACTTGTTAATACTAATATTTGTAATTATATATTTTCTTATACTAACGATCGAAAATCCTAATCATTCTGATTCATAACGTCAATATTCATATATTTTTTTATACTAATATTTATTTCCATATATTTTTTAATCATAAGTGTAAATGAAACTGGATAGGAAGTATTCTTAAGAAGACTTCTGAGCGAGCGAGCGAAGCGAGCGAGCAAAATGGGTCGGAGCAGAAGCAACTCAGATAGGTTAGGTTCAGAAAGTAAAGGCGGGAGCGAAGCGAAGCGAAGCGAAGCTCCCGCCTTAGCCTTCGATGTTAGGTCTTTTTTTTGCAACAGTTCAGAAAATCTTGCTTTTTGTAAGATTTTATGCTAAATTGATTCATGCTGTTATATTAATTGGCTTGAATTCATAGGTATGCCATCTTGAAAGTGAAGTTGTGTGGTTGTTGTGGGATACCCTGCCATACCTACAGGGCAGGGTATCCCTACCTACAACTTCACTTTCGTTTTTTTCGAATTAAATCTTATTTTTACTTACTTATTCTTATTGTTACTGTTGTAAAAACCAATATTATGAGTTCAAATATTTTCTTAGCCATGCCATTATTAATAAGAAAATTATGATAATTGTCTGTTATGAAGGCAACTATTCTGAAAAATATAATTATGAGTTGAAGTATGATTTACCAGTAATTAAAGTATGAATAAAAAAAATATGATCACTGGCTGTTATGAAGCAAAAGGTTATGAAAAAAAAATTATGAGTTCAAACATGTTCATAGAAATGACATTATTAATAAAAAAAATATTGGTGTTGAATCGATGGTGGGAATAAAAATGTATGAACAAAAAAATTATGAAGAGTGATTATTATGAATACAAATCGGTAGTGAAACAAAATATAGGAATAAGAATTTTATGAGAGCCAATATGGACCCACTCATACAAAACTAATTTTGACGATTATTTGACTTTTTTGATCTTTAATCGATATTCGAAAAACGAGTGACCTAGATTTTGTTATGAAAACCTATCAAAAATTGGTCAAAATCGGTCAACATTTAAGGGGTGGAAATCGTTATCGCCTTTTGTATGAAATGGGTAATTTTTTCCGTCGGTTCACCGACCTTTTAATAGTAACATATAGTATTTTACAGCTGAATAAATAGCTATTAATTTTCAAGTGACGTTATGTATGACCCTTGACTGCGTTTGAAACCCTTATCTTATAAATCAAGTCAATACGTATTACGTAAAAAGTTCTGCGGATCTTTATGGGGTGGGCGGAGTTCGCTCTTCCTTCCGACATCCCAAAGCGGTTTATCTTAAGTTTCCAGTACTTAAGAACTCGGGAAAAATTACTCATAATTTATTTTGGACCGGAAGAAGGCTGTGAGGCTGCTAAGGGTGATTAAGTTTTAAAGAGATATTAAAGGATATCCTTTAAACAAAATCTCATTTTCGTTGTTTTTTTTTCTTTACTTTTACAATAAGCCACTGAAATTGTCATGTTAAAACTTCATGTCAATCTTATTCGGGTTCCGTAGCTCAAAAAGAAAAAAGGATCACTTTTTGTCCATAATGTCTGTCTGTCCATCTGTAAGTCTGTCTGTGTGTCAAGGCCTTTTTCTTAGGAACGGGTGAAGGTATCAAGTTGTAATTAATATCAAATACTAAATTCTGTTATCTCTTGGAGCTGTGAAAAATTCAACCTTCTAAGTCATCGCAATCAGAAGATATGAATGAATGAATGAATGATTTATTTGTGTGTGGAAATTCGGGTTACATGGGCAGATCCAAAAAAAAATGCACATTAATATAGTGTCACCAAATCCTACCTTTTCAAGTGTAGACACATTGTTTAACTTCAAGAGTTAAACAGAAATAATAGCAAACCGAACTAAAAAGTAGAAAATATTTTTTAAGTATGAAGAGTTTGTGTTACAGTGGGTAATAGAAATTCCAACAATCAATTATGACTTATCAATTTGGGTTAAGATTAGAATAAAAATTAAGTCATTAACAAATAATTCAATTATAGTAAAAAAGCGTGGGGTGCTTGGTATTAAGTGTTACAATTATTTCATTAGTTGCTATTTATAAAATTCTCATTTTAAAATATAGTAAATTGCACCCCACGCTTTTTGTACTATAATTGTTTAAAGCGTGTTTTTTAGTTTTTTTAAGAAGAATAAGAAGAATAAATTTATTATCAAAGGTTACAATTTTCCTTAATGCTAAATACTAACTAGGCTGAGCCTGTATCTTGGGCGTCCAGTGAGAGCGGGTGACTTAGTAACATCACATTATCAATTGGACAGATAAAGAACACGAACTAGATAACTTAAAAAAAATCTAAATTAAAGTGTGTGTGTGTGTGTGTGTGTGTGTGTATGTGTGTGTGTGTGTGTGTGTGTGTGTGTGTGTGTGTGTGTGTGTGTGTGGGTGGGTGGGTGTGTTTGTGTGTGTGTGTGTGTTTGTTTGTGTGTATCCGTGAATGCATTTATGCATGTCTAAGATTGGGCTATCATAATTTGTTCTGTTTCTTCGTAAGTGTTTGAAACCATTTACGCACGATGTGTTTTAATTTGTAAATGGTGCAGTTTCTTATATCTCGCACTTTACTAACGGCGTTACAGACGTAGGGGTGCGCGAAGGCGGGTGAACGACTGCCATTTTTGATTTTACGGTTGGCAAAATGGTCTTGAAGGGGCGCCTGGTCAATGGCTGTGCCCGATTTGGTATATTACCATTGCTGCGGTGAGTGCGGATGACCGGTCTCAGCAGCCCAGCTCTGAACAGCTGCCTCACTCTCATAAGCCCAGTTTCACTATATAGCAAATCAGTTGGATAGCGGAATTTTTTAAACTATAATTTAAACAAAGACTAAAAAAACACGCTATGGTCAGTAACACACTAAAGAGAACAAAATACCCTCATCACTAAGGTATACCTATGGATTCGTCAAACCAAACCAAATGAGCCCAAACTCGAGGGGTTTACTAGTAGTCATTGAAGAGTTCCACTATCCACCTCCTGGCTGCCAAACCAGGTCAGATCAGCTAGATGAAACCAAATTATTGTATTGTCATCCGAATCGCAAACCAAATGAGCCCAAACTCGAGGGGTTTACTAGTAGTCATTGAAGAGTTCCACTATCCACCTCGTGGCTCCATGGTTAGATCAGCTCGATAGTACCAAATTATTGTATTGTCATCCGAATTGCATACACTTGCAAAGTTTCAAATATTTACGACAATTATAAGTAGGTTAAAATTACGTTGAAAGATTCCATTACATACATACATACATACATACATACATACATACAGGTCAAGCTAATAAAAAGCGTGTTAAAAAAAGGGGGAATGCAAGAATATCAATAAAAATATATCCACTTGGTAGCAGCAAAATAAAAATTATAATTAGTCATATGGTCGTTTATGTCACATATTTTGATACTCGCAAGGGAATCAAATCCTATAGAGTACTTCCCGTTGACCTAGAATCTTAAAGCATTTTTATTAAATTTTTAGTATACCGTACCTTCTGGTACTGTCTGGTGTTTTTCATAGGTATGTACGTACGGGACCCTTGGCGCGCGAGTCAAACTCGCTCTTGACCAGCTTTTTTAAAGGTAACATTAAGACTTGAGTGAGGTTGGCTTTTTTAACCACTACAGATTTATATACAAACCAATTATGGTCTACTTATAAGCAACTCTAGAAAAATTTACCGATATAATTAGAGAATTATTCCTCGCACTCATCTTTCTTATTCTGAGTATGGTTGAGTTAATTTTAATTTCAAGATGGATTTTATTTCATATCGATGGAGCTTTGATAAATGAAGACTCGTCTTGAAAAAAACCAAGCTTTATTTAGTTTATAAATTTATCTTCGCTTAAAATCCTTTGTGCTTTAAAATTTTGTAGCCCGTTAATTATAATCATATAAAAAACGGGACCCGTCTGTCTGTCTGTCTGTCCGTTTGTCCGTCTGTCCGTCTGTCCGTCTGTCCGTCTGTCCGTCTGTCCGTCTGTCCGTCTGTCCGTCTGTCCGTCTGTCCGTCTGTCCATGTGTCCGTCTGTCCATCTGTCCATCTGTCCGTCTGTCACCAGGCTGTATCTCATGAACCGTGATAATTAGACAGTTGAAATTTTCACAGATGATGCATTTCCATTGCCGCTATAATAACAAATGTTTCGAATTTGACATTTTTCCTGTTCCTTATGAAAATAATCTATCGTCGTGTAGAGGCAGTAAAAATTCAATATTGTGTTTTATCTGTAAATACATAATAATTATTTTTAAATTTTATGTTGTTATTATTTTTAGGGTTCCGAACCTCAGAAGGAAGGTTTCGTTTTTTCCTTTTGAGGTACGGAACCCTAAAAATAATAACAACATAAAATTAAAAAAATATTATTATTTATTTACAGATAAAACACAATATTTAATTTTTAAAAGAAGAGTTTTGGAAGAAATGCTTTATTATGACCTCAACACACTGGCAATAACTATTAAGCACACTTTCTGAATAGGTCCAAAATTTCAGACAATGCTTAAGAGATGAATAATTTAGACTTTTGCGTCAGACGACTCACATTTATTATGAAGCATAGGACTTACAGTCCCAAGTTTCCAAAGGATCTTGAGATGTAACTTGAGATATAAATTATGTTTGGAAGTGAATTGAGATGGAAGCACAGATAGAATGTCTGTCAAAACTTTGACGTGTAGTTAGTTAAAAGTTCATATAATTATGACGAACGGCAGAACTTCACACGAAGCAACATCTGATTTTAGACTAAATTACTACTTAAGAAAACTAAGTATATCAAAACGGGTTGTGACCACATCCACATAACAATGTGGATGTGGTCTTTATCAGCTACTTACTTGAGATAGCGATCATTGCCTAATGACAAATAAATTCGAAGTTGTAAGTGGTTGTACGGTGCGTCACATTGATTCTGCTGACGTGCTTACTATTTACAGAACTTTATTTACAGAACAGTTTATTAAAGAATAAGAAGCTTTATTCTATATTACAACTAGGTACAAATAAGCTAATGAATTGCATTAAGCCGCGCATGCAGCTCGCATCGGGTAATATAAAATCCAAAACAAGTTTAATAAGTTGACAACGAATGTTTGCTTTGGGTTCATAACGGGTCAATTTCGTTTCACCCTTTAACCAGTGTCAAAATACCAGAATGCCTAATTGTTTTTATCATAGCACTGGATTCTTAGTATGGCTGAATTGGTATTTGAAGGAAATGTACTTACATGGTGCATTTCACGTGAAGCGGAATAAGAAAAAAGTGACATCTTTAATTTTGCTCATATTCAGGTCAATTGAAGTCTTTGAGGACATGAACGTATACATACATTGATTTTTTTCTTGTACGGCACTTAGTTGAGAAATTATGGACTACCAAAGTTTGACCCGCTATGAAATACACATTGTTTAAATATTACTAAATAGGTATTAAAAACGGTGTACTAAAAAATATCAAGTACTGTTTAGACAAGATAAAATACGTATTTTTTCTTGTCAATATTTAGACATTTCGGGAATGTCATGTCAAGGTCAAGGTCATTATGACAATCGATGAGGCAATTAATTATTTAGGTATTGTGGGACCATGTCAATTTGAAAAGTCAAATTAGTGAATAAGGCATTATGTAATTTAGTTGTAATTAACTTAAAGCCAATGTTTAAACTGCAACCAAAGGCTACGTAGCACAGTATTGTCCAAGTTAAAGATGCAAACAACGAAGAAATCCAGTCAAAAATTCTTTGTGAAAAATATTAAAGCACCCGATTGCAATATGAGAACACAACGCATAAACACGAATTTTAACTTGAAAAGATCCTGTTTTACAATTTTGGTTTTCCGAAATCAAACCGAATCAAAAATAATGTATTTGCAAGAGAACAGTATTGAAATAAGAGAAGACACATATTATTATAATAATTCAATTTTACCAATGTGTTCAAAATATTGTTACAATAATTATTATTAATTAAATGTCACGTTCCGCACACTGCATCGTCTAAAATGGACAGTCAGCTTTAACATCCTTACAAGGGACAAATCCACTTACGTAAGTCGAAAATTAGCGGTTTTTAGATTTGAATGTCATTAGATAGAGCTACTCATTGCGCGTCAATCTACCAATCACATTCTCGGCTAATACGAGACCAGAATTAAAATAAATGTGACAACGTGCAAGTCGGTTGGCCTTTCAACACCGCTCAAGTCGTTGTTCGGCCATACTGACAACTTTGCGCTCCGATAAATAAACTTATTGTTTTTCGTGAGTTTTCTGACTAAACTTGAGTAAAAAAAAGTAATGATAATATCAAAGATAAAAGGTAAACTAGTGAAGTTATTATAAGAAATAATGATTTGCATAAGCAACCATAAATCGAATGAGTTTATTGCCATGTAATTAGGTGGTGTTTTTTATTGCATGTTTTTTTAATTACGCGTTGTTAAAAAGAAAATGTTTTTTCGCTCTCCTGTAAAGTTGGTCAAAATTGAGCGGTGTTGTTAAGCGACGAAATTCAATAAAACGTTAAAACAAGACCATAACCGACAACTGAATCGGCAACTAATTTAATCAAACAAACATTTCCGCTTAAGCCGAGTTCCCATAACTTTAGTAACGTTATAATTCGCCGGCGAATCTTCAAAGTGCAATTCCCACAACAAAGGGGATGAAATTAGGGGCCTTGGAAGGGTGCAGTCGGTAATTAATCCTTTAGCCACGTAGTTAGTGAGGTCAAAGGTTTTGCGGGAACTACTGTAATTATTTGTATAAAAAAGAGGTTCAAGGAAAGTTAGTTCAATGGGCCTGGTAGTTTCACTGCTTCTCGAGGAGACGGTTGCGGGCTATAATGGATTAATATCCAAATATTATTTATCGACACCCATATCATAAAACCTCCATAACGTAATGAAAAACCGTAGGAAATGACCAGCATTATGACAACCAATACCAATTATGATAAAACTAGTACTGTAATGGTATTACAGTATCGATTTTAGTATCGTAATGAGATTAAATTTGGAACAGCTGTCAAAACTCAAGTGGGTCTCTATTCTAGTATCCATAGATATTAAAAAAGTTATTGATACGAAACATAAATTCAGTATGTTTTTTTTAATATAAACCGCACGACATTTGATCTCAAGTGACATGAGAATAGAGTCTTCCTTCGTTTGTCTATGATTAAAAAAAATGGTCTTGACGGAGGATCGAATTGCCGCCATTACTGCTTTCATCATTCATGTTGGTTTTTTTGCTGAACGAAAGTAGAATTGTAAAATAGTAGTTATGCAACGGTTGCATAATGATAGGCCTTAAAACACTAGTGCGGTTTTCATGAAACGAGCTTTAGCGAGTTTCATAATAAGATCACACGTGTGTTTTAAGGCCAAATTATGCAGAGTTGTATACATAACTTTATCTACACACATATTATAAATCCTCCATGATGTGTTCAGAAACAATATTTTATGGCAAAAAGTTATTTGTTGCAATCGTAGCTGCATATTTCCGATATCCGGCGCATTTTCACATCACACAGTCACTCCGAGAAGACTACTATTTGTAATGAAACTCGCGTAGCTAATTCAACACTGATTTATTATAAAAGCAGGTAGATACAGAACTTAACCCTACCCTCATATATAATTCATCACGATTATGAATCGTTATTGTTATTATATAGGAACTTAGCTTATGCTGTCTAGTTATAACGCTAACAATCATCTGTACCTATATCAATAGAAGTTTTATTGCCTTTTGTAAACTGATGCAAATTGTAAAATATATTTCAAAATGTCTTAAGTGTAAGTTCCCATGAATTTACCATTTCAACTAAAATGTAAATTACAAACAACTTTTTCTATTCAATTCAACAACAATTCTACTTTCGTTCAGCAAAAAACCAACATAATGGCGGCAATATGATCCTCCGTCAAGACCATTTAAAAAAAAACATAGACTAACCAATGAAATCTCTATTCTCACGTCACTCGAGATCAAATGTCGTTCGGTTAATATTAAAAAAACATACTGAATTGATGTTTCGTATCAATAACTGTTCATTATCTATGGATACTAGAATCCTCCTCTGCTGCACTGGGAGTGAAGATATAGCATATAATGCGTGCAGATGCTTATCATCTTGGCATGTCGTAAAAGTCGACTAAGGGACGGGTCCTCTCCAACATGGTGGACTATCTGTATGGGCGATGGGCTGATCACCTGTCACCATACGGTTCATCATACCGTCTTAGGACTAATTAATCAAACGTGGCCACAAGTAGTCTTGTGGCTCCGCCCACCCCATTAGGGATTTCGGGCGTGATGCTATGTATGTATGTATGTATACTAAAATAGGGACCCACTTGAGTTTTGACAGCTGTTCCAAATTTAATCTCATTTCGATACTAAAATCGATACTGTAATAAAATTTCTAGCACTGGTTTTACCTAATTGGTTGTCTTATCTTATCTTATCTTAGAGGGTGGGGTCCTTGCGGATACACTTCGACCCTATGGGATCTTTTGTGTAATTACCCCGTTTTCCTAAGCACTATCCATAGCATTCTCCACCACTTCAATGAAGTGACTTGTGGAGCGCAGTGGTAGTGCCTTGAATTCCCCTGGTTCTGGATAACCATTGCCAAGTATTTTCATTCTTAGTCTGGCGAGGGCCTCGCATTCGCACATGATGTGTTTCATTGTTTCTTCCTCTTCGCCGCACATTCTACAGCTTGTGTTGTCAGACAGTCCCATCTTGGCTAAGATATACTTAAACCCGAAGTGACCCGTAAATACTCCGATTATGTATCTGAGCTGTTTACGGCTGAGTTTCCAAAGTTTATTGGTCCAGCTTGAGTCTACGCTCCCTGTAAAGAGCTTTGAATGCCTTAGGCCAGCCAAGGAATTCCACTCTAGGTGGTGGATGTCCCTGGTATGGTTGGTTAGGGCTGTTTTTATGGTTCCCTGTGAGAGTCCCACGAAGGGTTCCGGTCCAATGTGTTCGTTCATTGACCCTTCCCTTGCAAGCTCGTCCGCTGTCTCATTACCGGTGAAGCCTTCGTGTCCTGGGATCCATACCAGTGTCACTTTGTTCTGTCTACCAAGTTCGTTTAATGCTTGGACACCGTTATAGACCAGTCTTGAGTCCACTCTCGGCGACATGAGCGCTTTGAGTGCTGCTTGGCTGTCACTGAGTATATAGAGATTTTCCTCTCGTGTTCTCCTGTTTATATTCTCCTGTGCACAGGCAATTATTGCATACATCTCTGCTTGAAAGACGGTGGCATAGTTGCACATGCTTACGCTACTGTTGTAGTTTTGGGTGTGGATGCCTGCTCCAGTACCGGAGTTCATTTTTGATCCATCCGTATACCATGTGATGCCGTCCCCATTTGGTGGTTTCAGCCCTTCATTCCATTCGACCCTAGTCGGAATGTGAACATTAAAATTTTTGCTGAAAACAAACCTAGACTGCATTTTATCGCAGCCCATAGTAAGTAGTCCGTCCAGAACTCTATTCGGTTCTATGTTGGTATGCCTGCTCCTCGGCGCCAAGTCACTCCATATGCCCATCACCTTCATCCTATGTAGTGACTTGCGCGCCTCGGACTGTATGGCAATATGCAGTGGTTGTAGGTCTAGGAGAACTTCCAACGCTGCCGTCGGCGTTGTCCTGAACGCCCCAGTTATGGCCATGCATGCCGTCCTCTGTACTTTCGATAGAGAGTCCTTGCATGTGCTCAATTTTGTTCTCGGCCACCAGGCCAAGCAGCCGTACAGGATAATGGGCCTTACCATCATAGTGTAGATCCATTTTAGTACCTTAGGGTTTAAGCCCCATGTTTTTCCGTAGGCAGATCTACACATGCCAAATACTCTGAGAGCTTTGGTTGTGACACTGTCTACATGTTTCTTCCAGGTCAGTTCTTTATCTAGTGTGACTCCTAAGTATTTCACATCACTGGACAGTGCTATAACCTTACCATACAGTTTGAGTTGCTGCATGTTTCGAAGGTCTCTTTTCCTGGTAAACGGTATTACCACTGTTTTGTTTGGGTTTAATAGATAGCTGGTGTCTATTGCACCAGTTTTCCACCTTTACCAAGGCCCCATTCATGATCTCTGATACTGTGTATGGGAACCTGCCGTTGACAAGTATCACTAGGTCATCTGCGTACCCTACTGTGTACATGGGGCCAGTGTTGAGTTCCTCCAGGAGGGAGTCTATCACCAGACTCCATAGAATTGGTGACAAGACCCCTCCCTGTGGGCATCCTTTGGTTGTTGTAGCCATTAATTCATCACCCAGTAGGGTTGACTTTATTAGCCTGCTGCTTAGCATGCTGTCTATCCATTTGCATATGGTAGGCTCGATGCCATGATTCGCAGCAGCTATATTGATGGCACAGAACGTTGTTCTGTCAAATGCCCCTTCTACATCCAGAAATGCTGCCAGACATAGCTCCTTGCTCTCAAGGGCTTTTTCTGCTTTACCTACCACCAGGTGTAAAGCCGTGTCAGTAGACTTCCCCGGTTGATAGGCGCATTGCCGTTTATGCAGCGGATTCCGATTTAACGGCCCATCCCTTATATGTCTATCTAATTGGTTGTCACAATGGTGGTCATTTCCTACGGTTTTTGATTACACTATGGAGGTTTTATGATATGGGTGTAGATAAAATTGTTTGTAATTTACATTTTAGTTGAAAATATTCTCCGAAAGTCTTCTCGGGGAGATTGTGTGATGTGAAAATGCGCCAGATATCGTAAATGCAGCCACGATTGCAACAAATAATTTAATGCTAGAAAATATTGTTACTGAACACATCATGGAGGATTTATAATATGTGTGTAGATAAAGTTATGTATGCAACTCTGCATAATTTGGCCTTAAAACACACGTGCGATCTTATTATGAAACTCGCTAAAGCTCGTTTCATGAAAACCGCACTAGTATTTTAAGACCTATCATTATGCAACCGTTGCATAAACTACTATTGTATTCTTAGGACATGAGATGTTACATTCCAAATTCTGTTCTTGATATTTGGAGACCTTACATCTCCATCTTTATACTTAACTGTGGAGACTGTCGTCATCTCCATTTAACCTAGATTAATTCATTTGTATGTTTTTTTTTTATTATTTTGACCCTTAGAGTCTTTATTCATTCTAATTCACTTAAATGAACTTGTCTCTATGATTTTAACATTAAGATTACCTGGAGATGCTACACATCTCATTTATTATTGATCATTACCTTGTCCAGAGACGCGGAGACTATACATACATCTCCCTTAAGTTATTTATTATAATTGATATTTGCTTATTAGGTTTGTCTAATGCACTTTTTATGTTTTAGTTTTAGTTAAAAATGTAATGTAATTTGGAAAAAAGAATTACTGCGGAATTTCTTGTGGAGTTTCTTCTCAGCAGCTGTCACCTTTCGAAGCGCTGGTAGATTCAGACTTGTGAAAGAGCCGCGTAAGGTAAATATTTTCATGGTCATTTTCATTTTTAACCCTGGCTCGCGCATCTGAAATGTGTGGGTCTCATGTGCGAAATTGAATTTGATAATTACCACAAGCATTTCGATCGAAAAGTGACACCAAGTCTTTTTACGTGATAAAATCAGAAATGGGGATATCCGTAGTAGAACCAGGTACCGACATAGCTCTTAGAGCTTGCAAATTGAAGTGGCAATGGCCTGAGCACATAACCCAAAGAACTGATGGTCGATGGGGCGAAAGGTTCCCGAGTGGAGACCACGGACCGGGAGGCAGCGTGGGTCGGCCCCACACAAGATGGACCGACGACCTGGGGCCCATTGCATAACTACTTGTAACTTGTAATACAAGCGGAAGTCTCTTTCTAGTTAAAGAAGTTGAAAACAGGCTTCCGCTTGTATTACAAGTAAGTAGTTATGCAATGGGCCCCTGGTTAAGGTCGCAAGAAGCCGTTGGTCATGGAAGGCGTGGGATCTTTCGAGTTTTAAGTATTTGGGAGAGATCTGTGTCCAGCAGTGGACGTCTCCGGGTTAAAATGATGATGATGATGACTTCAGTGAAGAATATACGTCGTGAGGAAACCTGCATGCATCTGCAAAGTAATTCAAAGACGCAATTGTTTATACACGAGATTTTACCACGGTTACGACGCGGTAGTTAAAAATATATATATCAAAGATGGGTGTGAAGTCCCCTATCCGCACTGGGCCTGCGCCTCATAAAGAGAGGAGGCTTGTGGCCAGCAGTGGGACATATTTCGGCTGGTGATGATGAGAGAAATTAGAGGAGTTTAGTCCTATTATAAGATCTCGCTCGGGTTGGTTTGCATAATATTTGATAGGCAGGTATAAGGGGAAAGCGCCTTTATTGTCTTTCGATTAAGAACTATTTGTAAAATTTATTTAATTTACTTCAATGATCATCTTAACATCGTACCTGAACAACTTGTACTAACTTGTAAAAGTACTTCTCAGTTATTTCAGAAAGCAGTAACACAATAAAAGTTCTATTTTTAATACAAAAAGAAAACTATTATTTTCCAAGACTCATTAAAAGAATAAAAGGTGTAAAAACTGCTAAAGCTTCTAGAAACTACCCAGATAAAACTATTTATTAAGAAAATGTAACGAAAACTTGGGCGGGAAGAATGTTCGAGTTTCCCTCGGTTGTTCCAGCTTTATTGAAATAAGTTGAATTTTAATAACAGTTTTCCAGGCTCGGGTTGGAGTTTTTTTGGTTAAGCTCGGTTTAGTCAAAGAATACTTAACGTAACCTCGTACAGAAGCGACACTCCGCTCCCAACGTGCATGCACTTCCCGGGTGAGTAAGAATTTTAAGCAGGCCGCATAATAGGGTAAAGGCACCAGTAGTCAGCCTTTTAACGACGTTTGAGTTTTGAAATCACTGTTATTAATTCAGGATTTGACTAAAAAATTAACTGTTTTTACTGTTCGATCAATAATTTATTCTAGTTTCATTGCAATTTAAGGCAAAAATATAAAATCTTTCTATAAAATAGAAAAAGAAGTTTAAACCAAAACATACACATTTCTCTAGTACTCAGCCTCCAAAATCTAATAGTCAGCCACTTTAAGCCCAGTACTCGGCCTCTAAATTATTTGTTAAAATTTGATTAAAAATCAAAAATATTAAATGAATAATTAATAGACAATTAATAGTCGTTAAAATTACAATAGTTACGCTTTTAGTTGAATAATATTATCTTACAGTTACAAGGTTCAGACTCCATTTTCATCTTGAGACACTGCGGCATATTGGTCTAGAAGATATGGTACAGCTTCCAGAACGCTGCAAGCTGGATTCCACGATAGACCTCTTTCTCGAAGATGGACGTCCCTTATTGGACAGTACCTATGTCCCCAGGTACACATAATCGTCAACTTCTTTGAGCGTAAAATCTCCAATTTTCACGGGAGTTTGCAGTACAGGGACATTTGTCATGATTTTGTCTTGTCCATGTTCATTTTAAGGCCAGCTCATTCGGAGGTTCTACTGTGGTCATCGAGCATTAAACTGAGGTTCTCCGAGGTTTCGCCGATTATGTTGATGCCAACCCCTTTCTCATTCAGAACCTTGAAAACGCATTCCAGAACAGATTTAGAGAGATAACATCTCGCTGTCTGGCTTCCCACTGCAACACTGCAGTAGGTTTTGAGTTCTGGTTCTATAGTTAGACTAATATAGTGGCGTTTTCGTACAAACACTTCAACACTCCGATGTACCTGCTGTCGATTTGGTACCGCTGGAGAGACTGCAGTGCAGTCTCAATCGTATCGAAGGCTTTCTCGTAGTCCACAAACGCTGAGCAAAGAGGCGGATTAAACTCTTCGGTCTCCTATATAACCTGCTGTAGCGAATGTATGTGGTCTACTGGTGCTGAAGCATTTCCGGAACCGGCCTGTTCGGGAGACTGGAAGTTTACTATAGGGTACTATAGTTCTTACTGTGGTACCCTTCTCACTTTTGAGCCATGTTTACAAGCTGTTTTTGAGAGTAATTACGAACCATCTTGCACGCAGGTTTGATAACTTCCAGTCTCCCGAACAAGCCGGCTTCCGGAAATGTTTTAGCGGTGCATTCTTGCCCTTTTTTGAACAAGAGCAACACCACACTTCTTCTCCTTGCCTGCAGTGTTTACCCCTCATGTGGAATCAAATAACGTCTGAAGGGCTTTAAGGACCAACAAGGTTTTCCAACTGCTTTCAGAAATTCGGCTGTGATTCCGTCATCAACTTATTGTATTTAAGCTGTTTGAGAGCCACACTAATCTCGTACAGGTTGACATCTGACATGTTTTCGGTAAAGTGACGGATCGCGATCTAGGTTTTGGGTCGTTGGCATTAGTTACAACTGTATCAAGACTCATGTTACGTAGGCCTTCAGGAATCCATAGGTGATGCCGGTCTTGCAATGTGCCTCGGAGAAGACCAACAGTTCTACATGCTCCTCTAATACGCATTCCTTTCGTATAGCTTCCTTTGCAGAAGATAGTTTTTCTGGTGGATGCTTTGTTTGTGTATTGGTTTTTGTGACATGCTTTACTGAACATAACATTACGTTTTTATTCATGAAACAGTAAAAAGACTAATAAGTACCTAAATAAGGCCCTATATAGGTTTTTTTCATACTTTATTAAGTGGCTGAGTACTGGAGCTGCAATTTCCATTAGTCAGCCACACCAAAAAAATACTTTAAAAAGCGGCTGACTACTGGGTTTTTCTAAAAATATTATAGGGAATGTTAGGGTAAATTTGAATCTTAAAAAATAACGATCTTAACGGACCGATTTTATTTCAAATTCGAACGATACCACCAATATCCAGAAGTCAGCCGCAGGTGGCTGAATACTGGAGAACACATAAAAAAGTGGTACCCAATAGTCAGCCTCCGTAAATTATTAAGAAATCGATGAAATACGCTTATTTTATTATCATTTTCGGTTTAAACAACTATATGCATTCACAGATATATACAAATATATCATATAATGTCAACACAAGTCTATCTTTCTTACCTGATTTGAAAACACCAAGTACGAAAAAAACTATGGCGGACATCGCAAAATTGCCGCTCTCGACCGAGAGCACTCAAATAAACTTTTTTTATTTCCCCCCCTGCCGTTTCCTCGCACTGATCGATAAATATAATGATTAATAAGGAATCAAGGAATCAATTAAGAGGCCTACAATTTATTAATTTCAAATAGACTGCTATTTCAAGGCAATAAAAGAGGCAAAAGGCTGACTACAGGATCCTGGCTGGCCACTGGTGTCTTTACCCTATGTCCTTCGTCATTGGCCTGTGGGTATACGTCACATTGCTGAGCACCAGTGTCAGGGACTGAGCAGTCGTCCTCGCGCAGGCCCAGTGATTACACACACATTGTTAAGTTACTTCAAAGCTGTATACAGGTTTCTTGCAATGTTTTCCTTAACCATATTAAGAGGACTGTGAACCAACGGCAAGAATCACCCTTTTCATACAAAAGGATTTCCACCCCTTAAACGTTAACCGATTTTGACCAAGTTTTGATAGGTTGTCGGTCAGAACAAAATCTTGGTCTATACGTTTTTTGAATATTGATTAAAGATTAAGAAAGTCAAATAATCGCCGGAATTAGCTTTGTATGAGAATACGTAAATAACAATAAAACTGAATTTATTGATCATAGTGAAAAAACTAAAACGTATAGACGTATAGACCTAGATTTTGTTCTGACTGAAAACCTATCAAAAATTGGTCAACATCGGTTAACATTATTTAAGGGGTGGAAATCGTTATCGCCTTTTGTATGAAAAGCCGTAGGTTCACACTCCTCTTAATATGAATTGTCCTATATTCATATTGCACCACATGTATGTTAATTATTTAATGCACATAAAAACCGGTACACAAAAAAAAAGTAGGTATTACCATAATGTTGTATAGAATAAATTATGCTTTTTAATGTAACATTTGGTATAAAGACTAGAAATAAGCACGGCTTTACTCACGATTTATTGTCAGAAATAAGCCGTGCTTATTTCTAGTCTTAGTAATGTCTCACGAAAGTTTTAATCTGATTATTTGGTATAAAGGTTATTTTGATAACATTGTTCAGAGAATAAAAGTTATTTGTACAAATTTGTAATTTCTAAATATATTTGGTTTTTAACCTATCTTACTTTATGATATTTATGAAAAGAAATAAAAATATATCAATATTCAAATGATAGGTTTCACTAGTCAAATTTCATATCAAATAAATGACGAGAAATGTCTTTGATGAGACATAGTAATTGATTGATGAGATTTCTGAGCAAAATTTCTTTAAGTTGATCACAAAAATAATTTGCCTTTAATTTTATGTGTTTTATATGGATTATTTAAATGTTGTCGATTATATATACCTAACCTTCATTATTTTCAAATATTCGCGTTATCACCGTGTATAACACAAAGCGGAAACATTGTTCGTCTCAAGACGCCATTTGCAAGTTAATGAGTACGTACTTGAGTGCAGTTTTAGTTATTCCGCCGTCTCCGAGATAGCTCTCAGAACTAAGTAGATGTTAAATAACTTTCATAACGTCCCAATGAGAATGTCGTGAATATGAAAATTCTTTGTAGACAAAGATAGTGGGATGGCCTTCGTTAACCAACTGTAAGTTGACAAAACTAAACTTACGTCACATACGATAGCGTTGAGAATGTGTCGTTATAACCGAACCGCATAAGTGGGTGGTCTGCCCACGCTGCGCCTTCCAGTACGCCAATCAAGAACCCTTAGTTAACTATTATGTTAAAACTTACTGATACTGTTAGTCTGCTCTTTTACTGCATAAAAGCTATGGTTACCTATAATTCGACACACTCGTAAGAATGCATTCTACTCATTATTTGAATACCATAGTAAGTAGAGTTTGGTTACATGAATAAATAAATAAATAAATATAAACAGTACAAAAATCTTGAGTACAATCGTTTTCTATATGACATAGTTTATTTTTACAAGCTTTATTAATGTTCACTTGTTATTTGGTTTGTGTGAGTTAAGCCTTGGAAGTCCATTTCGAATCAATTACCGGTCGGAGTAAACCGAAATTTGGTTCATTGGTCGATATTTCCGTTATAATTTTAACCTGTCATCTTTTCACACGGATATTCTACAGCTCCATAATCCGATCGGGCACAATCTGTGTACATTCCATCACTAAGACAGACTTGCAGCACCTTAGACGGCTTTAGCGTTGCTAAGACATATGAGCCAATATTGGCCCAAATGGCCTTTATCAAACAAAGCTTATCTCGGTCAAACAAGCGCCAACGTTGGCCAAACAAAGCCAATGTACTATTTACTACGTAGTATAAATCCGCACATATTGTCTATCCCCGTAAGCCTGGAGTCAATTTCTCTAAGCCTGTTTAGCTATGTGGTGTGAGAAGATAGCTTTATTTTGTCGGAGGATTCTGGCCCGGCTTTGTTACTTTCAGGGTTCCATAGTTAAATATGGAAACCTTATAGTTTCATCAGATCTGTTTGCCTGTAAGTAAGTTACAGAAAATTTACTTCCAAGACAGGTTTTTTCCCCATGAAGCCTTAGAATTGCACCATGTAGGTACGTCAGTCTGTCAGTCACAGCCACTTTTTCTCGAAGACTATTGAAATTAAAAAGCTGATTTTTTTTACACACAGATACGTATCTATTCCGTGCACTAAAAATTTGTATTTTTTTACCGTGTCTCTCATATAATGAGAAGCAAAAATGATTTTGAGTACGTTATTATGATTTTTCACTGACCTGTTAGAAAATATTGAGCTAAGCGGAGTTACGTGTCCCAACCTCTTATATAGTATTATAAAATCAGATAAATATCTTAAACAAGCGCATATTGTTATATTTATAACGTAGTTTTATCAACGATGACTTTTAGGCGACTACCTTGGTAATACTACAGAATAATTAACACGCCTATATAATTATTATTGACAATCTCACCCCGCGCGACCTGGCAACATCGAACACAATTGCCGCACCTACGAGGGTCACACTGAAAGTTTTGCGTAACTACAAAATAAAAAAACACCTGCAATAAAACGAATACTTTTATTATTTTTCAAAATATTCTCCGTTGTGTTTTAAACAGTTTTTCATTCGCTGAAACCATTTTTCGAAGCTAGAAGCCCAGTCGTCTGGCAGCATGTTTTCAACGTGTTGGTTAAAGGTCGTCACTGCCTCTTCAGGGCTTCCAAAAGTTAAACCTCTCCTCAAATCTTTAATTTTTGGTAACTTAGGATGAAATTCGAGGACAATTGGGAATAGGTATGAGCCATATACAAAGAATTTTGCATGAATATTTAAATAGTCGGAAACTTTGTTGTCGTTGGATTCCTCATGAGCTGACTTCAAGCTAGAAACAGGCTCGTGTTGATTGGTGTCAAGAAATGCTGGTGAAATTTGACCAAGGTCGTTCAAATGCTGTTTACTATATAGTGACTGGAGATGAAACATGGATTTATTGTTACGATCCCGAAAAAAAACAGCGGTCTAGTGAATGGGTCTTCGAAGGTGACAACAGGCCCACGAAGATGCAACAAGCTAAAAGCGTGAATAAAAAAAATGATCACCTGTTTTTCTCTAAAACAGGGAATATTTAGTTCATTGGCATTAGGGGATAAAAGAACGGTTAATGCAGAGTGGTACACGACCATCTGTTTACCCAGAGTGTTACAAAAAGTTCGCGAGAGACGACCAAGAAGCCGCATCGTCCTGCACCACGATAACGCGTCGCCTCACACCGCGAAGAAGACAAAGGCATTTTTGTCTTCTGAGAAGGTAGAGCTCATGACCCATCATGCTTACAGTCATGACCATGCGACTTCTATCTTAGTGATTCGTCGGTTTTCTTCAATCAGACGTTTGACAGTGGTCACATTTTCATCAGTGACCACGGTTAACGGTCGGCCTTCACGAACACCGTCATGTAGAGAAACTCGGCCGCGATTAAATACAGCGTACTAACGTGTTACGGTGCTCAAATGTGGTGCTTCAATCCCAAAAGCATTTTGCAGGCGAGCACTACATTCTTGAGGAGAAAGAGAACTTTCAAAATCATAAAAAATCATCGCTCTAAATTTTTTTCGCGTCAATTCCATTTTCTCTTTGCAAGGTTCACTTAGACAAGTCATAAAAAAAAATTGACGGTCGGATTTCCGCCGGAACCTTTCACATACCTTAAACTAGATCCTGTATTTTTTTAAAACAACAACATTCGAAATTCAAATCCCTCTCAATGGCCAGAAGTGCAAAACTTTCAGTGTGACCTTGGTACCTACGCTATGCCACGGATTTTAAAACAGGAACGCGGCAACCTACTGAGAAGGCCCAGCAAGATGGGCCCGCCGATGTACTTAGCTTCGCGCCTAAAGTGCGGAGTACACCGGACCTGTTAATACCTACTATTCTGTAACTATACTATATATACATATAATAACTATACAAAAGCGTCGAAAGCGTCGTAGCGCGGGTAGGCAGACGTGAGTACGGAGTACGGGACTCGCATTGTGCATGGTCCGTCATGCACTTGGCCTGGTTTTTAACGAAGAATCAATCGAGTCTATTTAGTAAAATTATTAGTAGAAAAACGCTAAAAAATAATATGTACACGAATGTCATTGTCAAGAGTTTAAAAAATTATATCGGTGTTCTAAAACTCAACATCCCGATCACAAAATCCCGAGGAAAAATAAAATGGAAACCACAAAATCTATCCCGTTGTCAGTGTAGTCCACAACACAAAAAAGAATCGCGTCGGAATCGCTAACAATTCGGTTGTAACCGATTTTTTGTATTATTTCGGTTACAAAAACGAGACAGTTAGAGGCAATAAAGCGGCAAGTGAAATCAATTTTAATATCGCTCTACAACGCGTGGAAATTGCAACGTATTCATTTCGGCCGTTCTATTTCGATGGGTTAAATTCGTTTTGAAACGGGCGTGTATGTGAATGCAAGTGTAATTTACAGGCTTCAGCGATGGATTCAAAATGAAGGATATTTCAATACTCAAACAGTTCTATTAATCCACTGTGGGAGATAAAGCACTAGGAGGCGAAATCGGACACTTAGATATATTGATTTTTATGAGCAAAGAAGGGTACTGTGCGCGTATAATATGTATGTATTTATTTATTAGTCAACTACATTTAAACAGTTCTAGCTTCTGCCCGCGACTACACAAACAAGGTACAAATGGGGGACTTAATGCCCGATGGCATTCCTTCTGCCGCTAATCCCCGCTACACTAGACGTTATTTGCTATTTTATGGTGCCCTCTGACTCTGTGCATTTTTCCAGGATATAATGTAGTCTCTGTCCTTCTACGACCTTCTATATATCGCATTTGAAGTAAAAGAGGAGCAAACAAACCAATTTTAATGTTATATTCTATAGTAAAGATTAGTCAACTTAAATTTATACAGCATGATAGTTTACATAAAGGCGCTACAAAATTCAAATCATTTATACAGGTAAATGTAGTAAGTAAATGTATGTATCCTGTGTTTCTTGGTAATCGCCGTAAATGGGTCATACGCACGTTGAGGTCCAGAAATGTCCCCTCTTGTCCCCGAAAGTTAAGGATCCTGAGGCCTGATATTTTTGTTTGGACTATATCCGCATGTAGGACATCAGGCATAGTATTGGCTTGCATGAAGAAAGCGTACAATTAAGCAGTTGTTTTCGCTAACTTTTGGTCACAGCAGTGACCATTTTTGTTTACCCAAATAAATGTATATTTAAAAATCGCTACCACCCATAACTTGCTTTCTATATCCAAAAGCCGGCACCCCGTACATACAAACGGACATAAATTATACCCGTTCATTACAGACGTACGAAAAACTGGGCCTTTGACAACATAATGTAATTGGCCTCTAACTACCCTGAGCTTTGAAGCGAATACCGCCTCTACACCCCTTGAATTAATGGGCATTTCCCTTTAAAAGGAAACCGAGAGAACTCCTGAATTAGATGCTAATTGTTCTGACGTTGCAATTGTGATGTGTTTTTTCTTTCGCGAGGGAAGTTTTTGCTTCCGTAATTTTGTGATTGGAAGTTTTTTTTGCAATTAGCCGGGTATGAATATTTATGGGGATTATTTTGCTTGTTTCATTCGGGGGAAGAAGTGCTAATTGATAAAAATATGGGCGAGGTTTGTTGACGCAGCTTCTATTAAACGAATGAGCTTCTTTCTTTTTCTGCTAAACTTCATTTCCTCACTATCTATGCCTTAATACCATTTCAATAATTCGACAATAAGGAAGTTTTCTGTTTTTTTTTAATAAAAATATATAATTATAATAATCATTTAATTCAGGAATAAATCCTCTCTCCAAACAACAAAACATTTGATAAAATAAAATACACATTTGATGTATTAAACACATATTTTTCTTTTGTCGATTAAATAAAAAAAAAACAAGATTATAGTGCGTTGAAGTTTCGCTTGACCTCACGACTGCACACTTGGACTTTACCTATAAGTGGGGACTTATGACGTCATAAGTCCCCACACCCGAACTTTGATGCGCGTTATCTTTGACAATTTCGATTGATTTGATAAAGCAAAATATACGTGTTCAATATTTTTTGATAATTTAATCGACGGACTAATTAGAATTTTTCAGAACACTTCCTTATTATATAATATTTTTACACTTTACAAAAGATTACGCATCATCATCATTATCAGCCTATACTTACGTATAATTACTTGTAATAATTATAAGTATACATAATTATTGTGTCACAAAATTCACGACAGTGGGTGTTTCTCGACGTCTTAGACTCTTCGTATTTCCTACACTACTCCAAGGGCTAGAATTGTACTTAATTTTTTTTTTGGCTAGATGAATGACGTCGACGTGTTCCGTGTACCAGGAAAATAGATTTATTTTTAAGTTTGTTTTTATTATAGTCTTGTTGCTGTGCAAATTTAAAATTGTGAATGTTTTGGTACTGTTAACTTACTTAATTCTTACTTTACTTTACTTTGTTTACTTTGTTCTTATAAAAATAAATATACCACTACTGAGTACAGACTTTCTTCCATAGTGGATTCCGTGACATCGGGGACTCCACATAACATCTTTAAAGTACTAAATACTTCACAGATCAGTGCAGGTTTCTTCACGATGTTTTCCCTCACCCATACGCCCATGGTAAATACCTAATTCAATTTCGCACATTATATTCGAAAAGTTCAGAGGAGTTCGGATTTCAAACCGCTACCCCCTGCACGAGAGGTCGCGTCAGGCTATTATTGCAATGATGCATTATTATATTTTATATGATAATTTTAATCAAACATTATTAAAGAGTACAAAATAATTAATCACCATATTGTAACATGTAAGTTTAACAACTCTACCAACATTCTAGAAACTCATAAGTTAAACAAAAGTTGCCCCAGAATTTCTGAACTAACGCAATGAGCGGAACAAATTGGCCCCGTATACACTACATGTTCCAGCGCTCCGGGTATTTAATTAGGTACTTAATAAATGCAGTGTGTACGTGGTACTAGGACGTAAATAGTTGTCAAATTAATTGAACTTAAAGTGCAAACAACGATAATGAGTCTGACTTTGTGAACATGAAATATTAGTGGTTACACTATGATTTTAATAACTCGATGGCGCCTGCCTGCCGCAGATTAGACAATAATACTAACGGGTACAGAAGAATCACTGTCACTGGTACGAAAATATGCCTAATCATGCTCTCTCCGTCGCATAAAACGTGCTCTTTCGTGAACGCTAGAGTTGTCAGTTTTTTATCTGCGTCACCCAACAACACCAAACATCTAGGCTATTAATGACGCGCGAATCGGCTAGCGAACGAGCGAGCGGCAACCTACTGCGATTTGCAGCTCCGAGCTGTCCGACGGCCGAGCGTAGGTACCTAAAGTTCGGAGTGAGACCAACCCTGCTACTGTGGCAGAGGTCGCGGGATTAAGTCAAGCTAGCAGCAAATATGAACCATACATTTTTACAAATAGCAAGAAATATTTTTTTTGTAAACTATTAATAGTTTTTTATTTTGACCTTCAACTAGAATTTGTTCTGACTGACAACCTATCAAAAATTGGTCAAAATCGGCCAAATTGTTATCGCCTTTTGTATTAAAAAGGTGATTTTAGCCGTTGCTTCACAGTCCTCTTAATAGGCTAGTTTACTGAAAAATTCTAATTAGTCCGTAATTTACATTATAAAAAATATTGAACACATATTTATTGTTTTGTCAATTAAACAAAAAATTACGAAGATAATAGTGCGTTTAAGTCCCGCGTGACGTCACGACATTCTATACTTTTTACCAGTAAGTGACGTCATGACCCCGCACTCCTGAACTTTGATGCGCGTTATCTTTGTTAATTTTGATTGATTTGATAAAGCAAAAAATACATGTTCAATATATTTTGATGATCTTACTGACGGACTAACTAGAATTATTATTTTTGTACCCAGGAAACCATGTTTGTCATTAGAATAATATTTGGAAGTTTATTGAGATCCAAATCCATACAAACTGAGACGTTTGGTCAGCATTCTATCACTGATCAATTCGCAAAACAAACAAAGGCAACTACCGATCATTCAATACTTAACTAATGGTAACTTTACGAGTTAGCTTTGACTTTGCTCCGGCCTCAAATAAACTTGTACCCAGAGTTCAGATTCTGCATCCCAGTTATATCAAACTTTGTAAAGGTAATATAAGTTATTCTGGTTACTTCAGTAAAAGTTATAATTTGACTTGGATTTTGCTAAAATGAAAGTTTCAAACAGGTTGGTAGTGATAATGTACCTATCCTAAATAAAATAAATATTGGTGCGAAAATCTGACAATAGTTCAGATTAAAAAACTTTTCCAGCATTGGTGCAGTGCTAGGTTTCCTTGACAGTTTTTCTTATTTTCTGAGTTTTAAAAAGTCCGTTGTTGTGATCATCAGACAAGTATAGTCTAGGAATTAAGTGAGTTGACGTGAGTGAAAGATCTCCTTATCTCCTTTTTTAAAGTGTGTTTATCAAAAAGGTACCATCTCTACTAGCATTTTCCTATAGTATAGGGAATAAATAAAATAGTAAATATTTGACTTTGACTTTGAATCCGTAGGGTACAGCTAGTAGTTTTCCCACATAAAACTAACATTATACCAATATAAGAAAAAGATTATCATTACATATATTATATTATATTGTATACCGTGTAATACTAACACTATATATAAGTTTCAAGATTTAATAATTAGCTATAGGTAGGTACCTAATACTGTGTTCATGATAATATCAGAGCATGCTGTGGTCACCTTAATAGGTTGGACACTTAGCTTATTACCCCTACGATGTTTTATGCATAATCCTTGTGTTATTGTATCAACCACTGGTGGTCCTTAATAAATAAATAAATAAATAAATAAATAAATTACGTCCAACCAACTACCAACGATGGGCCAATGCGACGTCTTCTAACGTTAGTTTAAAACTGTTGGCATTACTGCATTATATTGTTTCAGATGAAAATTTTAAAATGGGCCTTGGTTGTAGGCCTTACTTTAAAACGACGGCCAAATCTAACCGTTGTCCAACTAACGAGACCCACGCGGCCCGACCAAATGCCGACACTGAATGCTATAAGATAACATTGCACAAATAATTGGGCGAGATTGCGTGAAAATTAACCTTTTTCGCCATGTACCTTAATCCCACACTTCGTATTATGTATAACATACATACTCGTGGAAAACATAACCCTCCTTTTTCGCTGCAGTCGGGTTAATATACAGTCTTAAATAGGCACTCATTAAGTCAAAACTCTAAGTAACTCGTGCTAACTCATAATAACTCCAACGCAGCAACTAGGTATAAATGCGTCAGTAACCCATCTAAACTCGTCGAAATTTCGGGCACATTTCATCGATTTCCCCACATTATCAATACTGAGAACCAATCAGAGCCACATCGACCGTGCCGTGGCATCAGTATTCCAACGGCGTCGTGTTAAAGGTTAGGAGTTATTCGGATGCAAATTTTTCCGATATTTAAATGGCGTTACGTTTTATCGGCGTTTGGGACAAGTTTGATTATTTTATGATTAAGTACGCATTTTTTAATGCATAAAATATCATTATAATTTCCCTAGCGTTTCTAATTTGGGGTACGTTTTCACCACGATCCCAGATTCGGCAGGTCGAGTTATGACAGTGGAGCGACTGCCGTCCGTAAACTTTGTGACAGCTGAACCAGACTAACTGAATCATGGTTACACATTTAGTTACCTGAATGTGCAGGTGTCCCCACGATGTTTTCCCTCACCGTAAGAGCATCGATTATTGCAATTCGCAAGTAGATAATGTACATAAGGTAGAAAACTCATTGCTACATGGCAACCGCTTGGATTCGAACCCAGTACCTCATGATCACGATTCGACATCCTGGCCACTAGGCCACCGTCGCTCTAATATTTTTTTGATCTCTATGATTCGTTATATTTATCTGATACCGACGTGTTTAATACCACTTGAATGAAACGCGGCGACTCACGAGTTATTGTTTTATTTTATTTATTTATTTAAAGACACACCAACAGCATACATATTCAAAAAACCACCAAAAACATTGTATAATGTATCGTTCTGATCTGCATGCCTATTACAGGTATGTACCACATTCACAGAATACATGTAACATTTAACCTAAGGGTAAATCAATATAAGCTAACAATATGATTATGATTACCTAAATATAAATCTAAATATACAATAAAAAAGAAAATACGTTACGTTGTTTAAATTAGATAAATTAATAAATATAACTAAACATAAATATGTCTTTACTTGCCACGATACAACTTCAGCACTCTACCCTTAAAAACATTTAACGAAACATCAAAAATATCTAGATCAGTGATCCTAGAATTTAACGCATTTAACTCGGTTCGGTTTATTGGTGAGTTGCGCCCCAAATTAGTCTTAGCGTACGGCGTTTTAATTTTTTTTGTAATTGGTTTTCTAGGCGTGTGGTATGGAACAGAAATACAGATGCGCTCTAGAATACTGTCACAATTGATTTTGTTATGGAGCACTTTATGCAAAAACACAAGGTCATGAAGCTTACGACGATTACGCAGGGAGTCGAGATTCAAAAATAACATTCGTTGGTCATAACTACAACGGTGTGATATCCCTGAGGCAGAAAAGGCTAGGTATCTTGTAAAGGCTCGTTGGATACCCTCGATACGTTGGGAATGAACAGAGTACATTGGGTTCCATTGGCTGATTGTGGGTTGAGAAATGTGTCCGGGTTGCTGTTGTATTGTAGTTCCGGTGTTGACGGATTGGCTGGCCGGGCTGTTCCACTGTTGAACCGAAACTAAACTATTAAATTCATCACATTGGTTTCATTGTCATCAGAGGCTGATATTCTCCTCATAACAACAAATATAAGCATGGTTTCTTTAATTCATTAGAGCAATAAATTTCATATAAATTTTTATTATTACCTATATGCCAATGTATTTGTATATCTATTCACTTCAAATTCACTGCAATAATTCTGCTGTATTTTTTCTAGTTTACATTTGTATCCAACCATGTTTTCCATATTTTGTATCACGTCTTTATGATATTTCGGAAAACATTACACAACATTAAATTTAGTACCATTATGGGTAATTTCATTAGAAGGAATCGAGTAACCATTTTCATCGACGTAATAATGTATTATTGATATTATTCTAATTTCTTACAGCCTAAGAAACCGTTTCAACGGACTAGCTTACACAGCGTTGTGTACAACTGTGGCTCATGGCTCGTGAAGTTCCTGCAGTGCCTGATTACCAACGGAATCTAATACAAGGATAGCAAATACGGAATCTACGAGAACAGCCTGAAACTGGAATACCATACAGGAGTTGGAAGACTTGTTCGTTCTGTTGTTAACCATAAACAGGTAAATAATGCCACTGCTTAATAGTAAATGACTTAAATGAAAACAGCATAGATGAGTATGGATTTAAGAACAACGTTGGTACTGGTAGAGTGCAGGGTATCAAAGCACGGTCAAGCACCAAGCCCCCGTTTCCCCAGGGGGGCTAGCACGACATACCTGCGAGTCGTTTATCGCTCATTGCGTCTCTGTCAAACTAGTGAAATATGCAAGGAATGCACTGAGCGACATATGACTCGCGGGCAGGTCACGCTAGACGTGCTGCCCTCGATTCTTCGAAACTCATGCGCGGACTATAGTTTAATTTTAGTATCAATTTATATTATAGTGTGTTAGGTGGCAGTCGTGGTTAGAAATCCTTTATTTGTGCTCATACGAATGGGACAGGTTTTTGAAGTTGTGGCTAATGCTACTGCGAAAACCTGATTGATTTTACCTTATCTTCACTTAAGTGAACGCTTTCCATGGTTCGGTCCGATGGCATCCTTCTAACAAATACGTTACAGGTACTCATACACTTGCCCGTCGTACATGAATCGATATGAATGCAATGCAATTCGAATGGAGTGCAGCGGACATTTGTTAGGTACGTGACGACTTGCGCTCTGATAAATGGTGCCAGTATTTCATGGCGTGTCAGATTTTTGCCGAACGAACCGAAAATATAAGTTATGGGATGGCAAAAGATTGGTTTTAAGATAAGGTTGATTTAAATAATAATTCTGTTATAACTATAATATATTTTGAAGAATTTTTAAACCAAAATTGAAATTGATGATCGCTTGAAATTAATTCAAAATCATTTCTGAAAGCTTTCTGCCATTCATTGCCTAATGTCCGAGTTCTATGATCGTAGAAAGCCTTCGCTGCAAGTTAGAAAAGCGCTACTAATCGCAGCGCTACGTGACAGTGAAAGTGTTAATGCAACTATTAAGGGTCAGCAAAAATTGAACATAAAACTGACATGAGATTGACTCTATCACAATAAGAAAGATGCAAATAAAGAATTGCATAATAAAACGTACCGTACAACGTATGTTTAACATTATTGAATATGTAAATGGTGATGACTTAAGTAAGTCACAAGCCTAAATCTACCAGCTCTATTGAAATATAATCCACAAGAACCTCTTGAAAGCTAGGATATAGAACAGCTCAAACATGTTCACTGACATTTGGTTTACCAAGACCTAATACAGGGACCTCTCACGTTACAAGACGAAAGCCCGTACTTAGGAATGTAAGTCAATGAAATCCTAACCACGCCTTTGGAAATTGGATCAAAGGCTGCCGTAATGAAATGGGTTTTGAACAAAGAAGTTAGTCTTTAACACTTAATTTTGAGACGGCTTCATCTTGTGCCGGCATTAAGGACTTTATAAAGTTAAAAGACTTAGGTGTTAAAGAAGCATTATTCAAGTAAAACATTTTTTTTTTTGCGAAAAACGGGACTTAATAGCGATAATAAATTATTATTTTCCTCGACATTTTTACCGTATTGCAACAGTCGATGGTCACGTCACGAGCAAATAATACAGTAGGTACACATTCGTTCCAATAGATATCAAAAAATATTCCTTTGAGATTTATTTAAACTTTATTGCATAATACAGTAAAGTACAAATGGCAGACTTAATGCCTTATGGCATTCTTTACCAGTAATGAATTGACCAAACAGAAAGGTTGAGGAAGTAACAGATTGTAAAGCAAAAATACACTATGCTATGGTTTACACTAAAGTTATATTATTATTATGGTACAAATATTATATAATTAACCTTAATAAAGATTGTATTATTTAATATAACTACACATAGTTATAATACCAACATCATGCAGAGACTTAATCATGAAGGTTTTCAAGAAGATGCTTTCGTAACATCCGCAACGAGATTTTGCCATTGAATTAATGTCAGGTGCATAGACTTATTGACACAATTACCTCGAACCATTCATCGCAAGAAGTCTCGCATCTCGCTGATGCGAGAATTTTCCCTCAGTTAACAAATCATGAATTATTAAAAAAGGGGTAGAGCGAACATAATAATATCATAATGCTTGCCCTATTTCAATCGAAAAATATACCATAAACAAGCCCGGATAGCCTTTTGGCATGGATGGAAACATTAATGAAGATTACTTAGCTTTTGGATCTAGACAACTTCAAAGAGCTATCCTAGATTTATTTCGTAGTATAATTAAGCTAATGAAAGTCCAAGTTACCACAGAAATTCTAATCCGATTCTCGTATTACAAATGCGACAGAATGAGAGTCTGTGATTTACAAAGTTCCTTTATCCTCCTATGTACTAACCACATAGCTTGTTAGATTCCATACATATGTAGTGAACGCCGGCTTACTGTCAATCAAAACCGCACTTCCACAAAAAGTCCGAATAAGATTGTTCGGAATAAAGCCCGCCCTAACGAGTTCTCGCGAGCACAAAGGGGGATATCTCGGGAGATATCTCGGGACGTATCTGGGATATCTCGAGCGATTGTGACCGAGTCATTGTGCGATCGATTACACGTTGCCTTTATCGCGTTCATTTATCATTGCATGGAACTGTCGGTCTTTGAATGCGATGGTTTTGCCGTGGATCGGTTTTATGGATTAGCTTTTAAATTTTTAGTTTAGCTGGGCTAGAACATTATCTAACGACTAGCGTTTGCCTGGTTTAGCTTGTTGATAAATTAGCTCAAATTTATTAGGTACCCGTTAGCTTCTAGCCGTGGTTTTGTCCGCGTTGAATTAGTTTCTTACTGTACCCCCGGGAACTGTGACTTTTTCTGGGATAAAAAGTAAACTACTTACTCGTATATCACTCTCTGGCTCATAAATTATCACTACGAAAAAAATCCCGTCGATTGGTTGCTAATGTTGACTTTTTTAAAATATTGAAATGATTGTTGATAATAAATAAGTTTTTTTAAGCACATTCTTTTTATCCCAAACAAAATGAACTCCCAAATGACTTTTAGTAAGTATCCCAATTTATTTCTTATTGTTGAAAGCTCGTCAAACTTTCAAATTGATTCTCCATCCGTGAGGGCCGGTTCGTTTAACTTCTTTTTAATTAAATGAAGGCATCTAATCGTGGACCAGAATTACGTAACATTTTATCTCATTCATCTCTTTAAAAGTTTTTCTTTTGAAGATCATTTCTGCCCGAGTGCGTTCCTGGTTTATTTTAATTTGCGTCCGTTACATTAACTTTTCGAGATAAATTACAAGGTTTTTAATGAGTTTTGATTAACCTTCTTTCTGTTTAGGCCTAACGGTATCTAAGCAGAAGTAAAAAGTGCGAGTTGATGTTCATTCAAATTTATAATCCCTTGCTTTATTACGTATCGGCTTTTATTAGTGTTCACTTAACATTTAAAAGTACCTTGAAAAGAAAAATCTTTACCAATCTGATGGACCCCATTATTTACCTGCAACAAAAATACATTATCACTAACACTGACATGATTCAACTTTTAAGATCAAACCGTAAAATCCTTCAATATCAAACCGAAATATAATATACAGTATTACAACAAATTATATTAAAATGTCACCAAAAGGTCTCAGCTGAAAAATTAACAGACCCATTTCCAACCATTATCCGAAAATAATTTCTGCTGAAACTCCACGGTCCATGGCTTAATCTACAAAACTGAATGGGCACCTGCCTTAAACGCCTATGTACATGTACGGTTCTCTCTATACGCCACGCTATACTGTGCGACCAAAAAAAGCTTTGCGGCAAGACTGTGCTACATTCACGTGTGGACTTAAAGCCTGCGACATGACAAAGCGGTGATAGGAGGGGACGTATTTACTTTGAGATTCAAATAGTCATTGTCAAAGGTCTTTCTGGAGACCTAATTTTTATGAACACCAATGCCGCATTAAAACCTGGCATAAGCCGTATGCCACACAATTAAACTTTTGACAGACCGATCGTATCATTAAGCACATTAGGGCGTCTATTCGGGAACGTCTAAGTGATATTGTAGCGACTTGCGAGCGAGATTCGCATCCCACTCTTACGCATTACGCATTCGTGCGGAAGAGTGGGATGAGAATCTCACTCGCGAGTCGCTACAATATCACTTAAAAGTTCCTGAATAGAGGCGCAGGCGGAAGAGTCGCAGTGCAGTGCGTTGTATATTATAAGATATCAGAAAGTGAATGGGTGATTTTGGACTAACTATGCACTCATTTATAGGTTTTAACTATGTAAGCTTAAATAAATAAATAGATAAGCTGACTTATAAAATAGCTAACTTATAAAGCTGGCTAGACAACTTGAGGCATGCGATATTGAGGGTTGCAAAATCAAATGACACGGCACAAAATTACCTATTTATACGTTGAAATTATTTCGTTATTTAGCAAGCTGTTAATCCGTCATGTACTGTACCCCAATTCATGGTATTTTTTGTAGCATGCGACATCGAACCTACAAGGTTTTGTCCTTTTTAAGCGTGACCTTAGCTAAGTCGCCCTCGGGTCCGCTAACCACAAAGGGTCTACATTAAAAAGGACCAGAAATGTTATCCCAACCCGAGCCGAATTATTAAATATTCGCCGAGTATTTTTAATATCACTCTATATCAAGGGACTCGTAGACTTCCCTTGAGCTTTTCTAATATAATATAGTATGCAATAAGTCTAATATAATTTTTTTACGTAATAATTTTATCAATTTAACAGTATGGCTAATATTATGCAGAGAAATCAAAATGTATATTATTTTAAATAAGAAAAACAAACAGTAACCTGTAGGTACGGCACCGTAAAAAATAGTAAAATAATGTTTTAATAACCGGGTAACCATTTACAACGTACCTATGAAATAAGACAAAAAATTACTTCCGCAAGCTCCTATCTCTAATTTCACAGGAGACAGACGGACAGATAGACAGACAGACACACAGACGGACAAAGAAGTGATCCTATAAGGGTTACTTTTTTGATGGGAGGGAATTTGTGATGTTACCAGATTAGTTCAAATATTACAAAACAGCCTTTTGTTCTTGAACATTTTACCATTTTTTTTTGTGCTACATAATTATACTCGTACTAGTTAAGCGTTACCATCCTTAAATAAAGAATTATCTGGACTTAATAAAAGAAGGAAGAAAGATAAAATCTGAATTTTAGAATTTGTGCGTCAGAACAAATTCTAAACACCCTAGAAGGTACACCAGAACTCGGCCTATCTAAAATAATAACGGCATAAAATTTGTCCCCGTACATTATATAAACCGTCAAAAAGAACTGCCAAATTCATGAAATAACGTGTCTCTAAATAAGGGGATATTCTTCAGAAATTCCTGGAGGAAAAAGAAAATCCCACCGATTATCGCGCAGGTATTAAGGCTTTTGCGGAATCACGGATTTGGTAAATTGAGGCATTTACCGGACTTCCGCTTGACGGTAGTTTGTGATTTTCGTGAAAAATACGGTTTTTTATTGACTTTTTACGTGACCTTTACGATTTTTCTGCCGAAAAATGCCGAGCGATAAGCAAGCAGCGTACAGATTTCTGAACTCGAACACAAGGTCAAAATTGCTTTTGCGCCGCTTCTTCTTAGTAATGATTTATTTATTTGCAAATATATTTACGTTTTTTTTAAGTTATTCATCATCATCATTTCAGCTGAAAAACATCCACTGCTGGACATAGGCATCCCCCAATGATCGCCACAACAACCGATTCTGTGCTGCCCGCGTCCGGCGGAGACCCACAATTTTCACCAGGTCATCAGTCCACCATGTGCGTGGTCTGCCCCGAAGGCGCAGAAATAATCAATTAAAAAATATATATATTAGAAAGATAACAACTAATAGCAACAGTCATGAGGTAATAATAGAAGGCCTATCATCCATCATCTCGCAAAATCTTAGACATTCATGGCACACAGTCGCCCATCGCCACGCAAACAAGTGACATGATGGTATGGTCCTGTCCGAAGCGCTGGTAGATTTAACCCATTGTAATTTATTCATGTGACAAGTAAAATAGCCCACAGGTGGCCAATTTCCTGAAGAAACGTTTTGAGTTTGAGTTTAAGCTTCTTACTAGTTTTCTTTGTATGATTGGGTTAAGAAGAGTGTGAACCTACGGCTTTTCATGCAAAAGGCAATAACAATTTCCACCCCTTAAATATGTCAACTGATGTTCACCAATTTTTGATAGGTTGTCCGTCAGAATAAAATCTGGGTCTATACGTTTTGGTTTTTTCACTATCAATAAATTCAGTTTTATTGTTGGTTCAGTATTCTCATAGAAAACTAATTTCGGCTATTATTTGTCTTTGTTGATCTATAATCAATATTAAAAAAATGTATAGACCTAGATTTTGTTCTCACTGACAACCTATCCAAAATTGGTCGAAATCGGTTACCATTTAATGGGTGGAAATTGTTATCGCTTTACGTATGAAAAGGGTGATTTTTGCCGTTGGTTCACAGTCCTCTGAAGATATAGATAGTATATACATTCATATTTTATCTATACACATGTCTGTATACTTCATCTAACAAATTGCGACGTCAACAATTTGACATATTTTATTTCAACGGATAACAGCGCTCTTGCGCGTCAATGGCGCCTGCAACACAATGCAGTGTGGAAATGTTTTTGTTTCTTGTTGCACGCCGTCCACTGCCCGGTTTGAGGTTTTTAATTTTTCATATTTTCATGCAGCCTCGCGTTTTTGGGTTTTTGGGCCGTGTAATTCCAGTGGCACACGGCAAAAATTCACTCAATAAAGCTTTTCGAGTTTGAAGAGCTCGTTTGAAACAATCTGGACCGAGGAATGAATGTAGCGTGTGTTGTTTTGATGTATCCAACTTCCTAGTAATGATGATAATTAATTTATTACTTTCAGCTGTTTTTACTTGGAACAGAGCGAGCCGCTTGCTTAAAAATCTGGTAATTTCATAGTATTCATCTCTATTGTTATCTGATTTATTGTATTAAATCATAGATTAAACTTGCATTTAGAAAATGTATAACGCGAAACCATATTATTATGCACAGAACATGGAAAAATTCAATCGGAAGAATACCTACATTGTAAATTAAATGTAATAAAAATTGGTCTTAGTTAAACTGTCCTTGATATCGGCATTAAACATTACAATTTGATAAAAAGCGTGGAATTTCTTTGATTATCATCAATAAATAAATTGCAATTCTGTGTTCGTGTAGCCAATTATAAAAACAATGGTACACAATTTCAAACTAACAATGTTGAAAACGGTAACCTGAACTTTACCAGGTAAATAAAAAAAGTTTAACCAGCGGTTCTGTGATCAAATTGAAGCACAATACTGCCTCGTTAGCGGAACCGGTGCCCGTGTAGTCATCGTGTAACAATGGTATACGAGTAGCTCAGTTTTACCCTGCTACACTGGGGTAACAAAAAAGAAACTTTAAGAGGATGGACTACCTACTTTCCGTTGGAAAGGAGCAAACATTTTTACCACACTACATGTTAACCGCTTTTATTTTTTTTAATAAAACCTAGGTCTATAGGTTTATACACTTTTGATTTCGTTATTTAGATTCAACTTACTTTATTTACATTATTATGTTAATGTTTAATTATAACATTTGTAATTAATTCATTAACGAAAGAAATATACCTAAATTAGATACAATAAGCAAAAAACAAAACTAAACTACAAGATTCTTTTTTTCAAAATCATAGCCAGGCGGCAGGGGGCCCAACTATTACTTATTCTGTGCCAGAAAACTGGCATCATTGCCAGGCTGTACCTATTGCCCATTTACACGCAGCCGAAGTGAGCACGGAAGTGGGCAGCGCGAGTATGTAAATGGATCCCTTCTCCTGCCCCTGCCGCTGCTACTCGTCGCCTGGCGCGCAGTGAGTCAGGCAGCAGCATGTAAACACCCACTGCCCTCGAAAGTAGTGTACATACGCGGGAGTTATTTCTGGCAGCGCGAGCAGCAGTGGCAGTGGCTGCATGTAAAAGAGGTATATGACTCAGCCATTGAAAGATCAGTAATTTCGACATTTAAAATAGTACTAGTACGGTAGTCAACGGAAATGATACAAAACCACATTGCTAAAATACTGATGGTTGCAGAGTGTAATACGTTTTCACAAATTACTGCGACACTGCAATTTTGCCATTATCACGATAGCTTAGAACACAAACTGTGCTGTCAGGTGCAAATGCTGGGTACTAATTTAATGGTTGGGCTAATGTAGAAGCGGTTCCGAATGAACTTTAAATTGAAGCTATTTTGTTCTAAGCAAAATGTTCGTGAGTGAAGCTTCGCTTAGTCACCTGTTTGCAGCCACGACACTGAATTCCGTCCGTCTTGGTCGAAAACCTACGTAGCTTATTACGCAGAATAAATAACAAAGGTCCAGAGGTTCCACTGCCATACTTTGTGTCAAGAGATGCCTTTCGACCTTGAAACCCTTATTTCAAAGCGCGGTACCCTCAGACATCAATAAAACGCGCGTAAGTGTGTTGTAACAATAGCTCTTTTAATGCTATGAGCACCAGGCGAGAAAAGATTCTGCTTTAGTTAATATACGGCTGGTTACGGGAGTCAGTCCATCCTGTCATTACTGTTATTTTTTGTAAATCTGAGTGCTTTTTCTTTTGACCCGACTACGCACGCCTAGTTAATGTTTTTTGCGCGTAGGTATGTGTGTTTCTTCGCTACCGAAATTCTGCTACTCACGTAAGAGAATCACATTGCATTTTTCCAGAATAAAAAGTAACCTTTGTCCTTTTCCGGCCTTCCAAATATCGCTACGCAAGACAATCGTTGCTCTCTTTCGACGTAAACGAGAAACGAACAAACTCATTTTCGTAATTATATAAAAGTGTAAGGATGATTTGTGTGAAAAGACAAACAGAAGATGCACATTTTACGCAATCTTCATGAACATCAAAGCGTACGTTATCTCGTTGACATTTTTCGCTACTGACTTTCACTGGGCAATTTTCACAGCTACCTATCTACATACCTACGCTGGCCTTTCCCAGGCTGTTCACGGGGAGACGCTGCAAAGCTGGCGCTAAATTGTCAGGTGCAGGATTACGATGACGGAGGCTTTCGCTGTAGCGGATAGTTTCTGAGCGGTGCACAATATCGTTACAGTTAACATTAATAATACCAAATAGACTTACATATTTTACTTCTGTAAGGAGAAATACTGTTCGCAATATAACTTTTTGAAAGTGAATTTATTTGAGGCTTGTCGGATGTTAAGTGGAAGATCATCCCAGAGGCAAACTGTCACTTTCATTGCAACGTAATGTTTTTAAGCGAGATTGATACATATATTTAATCAGCAAAGTGTTAATATCTTTCTAGTACACTTCCTTAACGAAATTCTCGTGTTCCCAAGATAGATCCGCAATCGGAGCAAATCATCCACAAAGCTAAAACCCGATGCCATTAGCTCAGCGTGACAAACGTGCATCACGGACCCCAAGGGTTCACAATGGGGTTCCGTTTAGGGTTCCGTTAATGAGACAAATGGAGCGTGAAGATAATTACGCAGGGTGACTAGAGACGGGGGTAATTATGATTTAGTGTTCTCGTATTAGAACATGGGGTATTGTTATCGATCGTGGTTTAGTTGGTCAAATATTTGTAAAGTATATTTATTATCAATAACACTGTGAATATGTCGAGGAAACTTGCATGTATCTACGAAGTAATCTGGGCCCGTTTGGGAAATACTGCCCAGTTTCGTTCATTATTAACATTCTGTACCCAGCAGTAGGAGGACGTGAATATACTGAATACTTCAAAACTGTCAAAACAATAAGATCCCAAACACACAGCTATAGAAGGCGCCAAGCGCGCAGTGTGGCCGGTGCCGAGAAGTCTAGTACGTTTGTTTTTCGCTAGGCTCTAGGTACTAAGCAAGCCACCTGCTTGTGCGTTTTGGCTCTTACGGTATTTTTCTCTATCACAAAACAAATTACCTACTTGCTTTCTCACACAAATTTAAAAGAATTATTATGAATCTACACAGTATACGTACATCAGTGTGTTACCATCAACCGTCCCCGGCGGCGGTTTAAGCCGGCCCATCTGGGCCCGTCACTGTCCGGTAAATCTCTTAGATTTTAGCATATACACCAACTGTCTGGGAGAAAATCTGCATGAAGGTATTCAGAGCCGGGTATTTTAACGTTAATGGCTAAAGAAAGGACAAGCTGGTTACTAGAAATTATGATTAATGGAAAAACATCGCGAGGAAACGTACAACCAAACTGCGCAGTATCTAATTTAAAGATGTGTGTGAAGTCCCCAATGCGCACTAGAACCACGTCACGACTTGTGCTTTGTCCTTTTCTCCATGAAAGAAGGCCTGTGTCCTGTAGGATGCTTATATGTTGATTTTGATGATGAGATAATAGATCAGGAAAAAATACAATACGAAAATCTGTAGGAAAATGTAGTACTAGGTTCGTGGGAACTGTATTGAGATAAGTAAAGATGTTTTGGCGAGATTATATCTGTACTTTTTAGGTTTCTTTTCTAATAAAAGGTAGGATCAAGAATCCCTCGAGAGCCTTAAATATCCTCGAAATGAATCGTATTCGTATCAATGTGTGTCCAGAAAAATTATATTGGATAGAATTTTCCTAAGATAGGATACCTTTTTGGAGATTTACTGTCGTTTCATTACAAAATCCTATTCGGATTCCAGAATTTGGCCAAATAATACTCAGGAATAACAGAAAATACACGCTTTTGTCAGTAACGCACTAAAAGTATAAAATACCCACCACTAAATTAGCCCAAACTCGAGGGGTACCCAAATTATTGTATTGTCATCCGAATTACATACACTTGCAAATCTTAAAATCGAAACGACAATAATAACCAGATGTAGGTTAAAACTGACTTCCTGGTTTCATTTGCATAGTTTGTTGTTACAAGTGAACCTAATAATAAGCGTGTACAAAAAACAATAATAATTTGATACGAAATTCAGACAATCTCATGTATTGTGTCAAGATAATAAAAGATTGCTAGGTTTTTTTTTTTTCAATAAGTAAATTGCAATTTATTGTTTAACAGATTTCTTGCCGCACTTTTCCCCCGAGACTTCGCCAGGTGATATGCCACATCACGACACGAGACTTGCCACATGTGCTGAACGGACAGACCCGTCCGCGGCACTTAGTGAAAGTACATAAAACGCCGCTTATAGGCGCTGGCAGTAACCGTCTTTAGCACCTTTGATATTTATTGCAATAAACTTGGAACATCGCCAGCAAAGCCCGTGAAAGATAATATAATTCACTTCCAAATAAATCAACAAAAGTCAAACAAAGCAGAGTATAATAAAAATGAAATCACTTCCAACAATGCCGAAATCACGCAGTAATAGCGGGATTTTTGCAACTGTTCCCATTATTTCTATTTCCCGGGATACATTTAGTTTCCCGTAGACAAATCAAATATCCCCGCAAAAGAAATCAAAGGAACAAACGTCTTTATTGTACGGCGGTTTCTCCGTTATTTTATTGTGTTTCATCTTTCATTTATTAAATTAGAATGTGTTTGGTTTATTTTGGTTATTTGATGTTTAATATTATAAGACTGACACAACAGCGCAGTGATAGTACAACTGCGTACTATACTAGCAGCCTTGGTTCGCTGGTTACCGGATTCGCAAAACACCAGAGTCTCAAAACACCGGATTCTCAGAGTACCAGATTCGCAAAAGATCAGCATCGCAAAACACCAAATTCTCATAATGCTAGATTTGCAAAACACTAGAAATACAAGCATACATATAACTTGTAAACGATAATAATAAATAAAACATTTCTATCTGCGAACCGAAAATACGTATCACGATACAAAATATGTAAGGATTGGTAAAATATACAGTTAAAAACCAGTTTACAGTTATGATCTTTTGCGAATCTGGTATTATGAGAATCTGGCGTTTTGCGATTCTGATCTTTTGCGAATCTGGTATTCTGAGAATCCGATGTTTTGAGAATCTGGTGTTTTGCGAATCGGGTGTTATGCGAATCTGGTATTCTGAGAAGCTAGTGTTTTGAGAAGATTCTCAGTAACCAGCGAACAAAGGCCCATCTTGTACCCGTAGTACAGGGAATCCTCTTTCGTCACTATAGTGGCCGTCAACCAAAGTAATGATTGGGGCAATAAAACATCTTCGTGCACTATGTGACCCTGTGGTAGGTAATTATTATTTATATATCATAAAAGAAGATGAAAGTAGAATCAATGCAGTGGAGATGCGAGCTTTGAGAAGTATATGTGGTGTTTCAGTGAGTGACAGGATAAGCAATAGCGTGATAGGAGAACGATGAAGATGTAGTCGTGAGAATTGAGAAAAGTATGCTTAGATGGTTTGGACATGTGGAGAGGATGAACGAAAGAAGACGGATCGAGGGAATTCTTAAGAAAGGCCAGGTCAAGAGTACCCTGAATCGGCAGCGTGCTTGAAGAACTAAATGAGAGTAGACGAAGCGAAAGGTGTGTGTCAGGATCGTTGCAGGTGGAAATCCGTGGTCACTGCCTACCCCTTTGGGAAACAGGCATGGTATATGTATGTAAAAGAAGATTGTGTTACAAATTTCTTTTTTTATGCTGTTGTTTTGACATCATTGACAAACTAGATTTGACGCACAGCCATGAGTATAAGCTAGAAAAAAGGTAAAGGGAACGGGTAACGGTAAAATGTTGCCGCGACGAGACGAAAGAGAATTAGCCAACCCAATAATCAGGGCTACATGAAATTCCAAGATGTCTGCCACTCCCGTAATGAAACGAAGGAATCACTTAAATCACTGGCAGGCAATCTCAGGTCACAATTGCACCGCTGCACCAGTCACAGTTTAAGGTCAGACAAACTTTTATTTTTAATGAAGGATTCAATTTCATTAAAATGCTACGTGTATGTATCTTTTTATCGTTAGCCTTTTCATTCGTAACTCAGGGTGACTTTGGTCTAAGTGATACAGAAATTGATCATTAAGTACTATGATAACAAATTATCGGCTCTTTGTCACATTGTTTTTAATGTAAATTTCGCAAAGTACGATAATGCCAAAACAAAGCGATATGATGTACTATATCGCTTCGTAAATTTCGAATGGAGGCTTATTTCAATAACATCTAAAGTTATTATTTTTAAAATAATTATAAAAGTACTAATAGTAGTAATGTTCTAATTCCCCGAACGCAATCGAGTGGGATTCGGCAATTGAAATTGAGAGTAGGTACGTAATAACTAAAACTAAATTCTTGTCATCGATACAACTTGGAGATTACTAACTTCCAATTTCCATCACTAAAGCAGCTTCCCAATAGAATCTGTGCCGTAGATTCAATTGGATCATGCTGCAGAAAGATTGTCGCCCGTCGAAAAGAATCCATTCAAATCAGGGCATTAATGTATTCCAGAGGAAGCGCGTCTGTTGGCAGGTTTAATATTACATAGGTTTCAGAGAACGCAATTTTCTTCGGCATTGTAGGAATAGCAAAGAAAGGTTTAGTTTAAGTTGACTATGGATAAGTTATGATGATAAAAGTAACAGGGTCACTCGCGTCGCTTTGGCTTGCCATGTTCGTTTAATAAAGAGACAAAGAAAGTGATATGATATACCGACAGCTTAGCCAATGTCGCATAGAAGCCTAAAAGCAAGAGATAGATGTTTGCGTGTTATTCGAAATCATGTCCAAAAATTCCCTAGACACGCTATTTTGCGAAATTGTTTTTTCATTCGTTCTTGTCGTGTTATCAACTAATTGTATTCACAAATAAATCTAGGCTATTTACTTACTAACTTACTGTTTTGATTAACAAGAGGAGGGTTTTTGTAACTGTAAAACATTTGTAGTAACTATACAACTTAGTATATAACATATCCGAATATGTGAAAGATCTTGTCCACATGAGCTCTTTCTTCTAACAAAATTACTAAACGTACTGTTATAGTGATATCAGAACCCGACTCAATTCATCCTAGACCCATTTTTTAAATGAAGCATCTAAAAATTGTCATCCGACCCTAAACCCTTTTATAAACCTGACTCGAACAATCCCCGGTGTTCGATTACCGACCCATACACATCGTATTGTGAGCTGAATAATTGCTACCGATATCGATGGAACGTCGATATCGCCTGAAAAGGTGACCGCCCCAGATGGAATGAGATGTCGAGTGGAATATGAAACGCATTGTTGGCAAGGTTCTGCGTTAACAATAGTGTTCTCAAGTAATTGAGAGCTTAGTGCAAGCTAAGCTGTTGGTGGACGTTTACATGGATGATTCTTTTGTTTTAATACAGCTTGGAATATTCGCAACATTTTTGCTACAATTAAGACATAGTGTTGTCACCCGTAAAATGTGTATGTAGGTAGATGATCTTTAAATTGTATCGACTTCAGTAGATATTTACTGTAGTATTATATGTAGTTCAGATAGATATTTACGTTTTGTTTCGTTGATAAGAATTATGATGACTAAAAGCATAAAATAAAACAATAAATATTTTAATGAGAATTTGACCGTTCCAATGACAGTGATGTTAATATTCGCTTTGATCAAACTTTTATATTGTTTTTACGCTTCACCTTGCCTATTTTACTAGCATTGTCCCAATGAAATGATTTATTTAAAATAACAACAAAATACTCAAATTCACGGTACCTTGCCAACACTTATTAAATGCTAACCTCAAAGGGATGGCAATCAACTTTGGCTCGTTTGGACAAAGGAAAACTCGATTACCGCAGCCTCGAAGGACCACTCTCCTAATTGATCAGATTTACATGGCAGAGAAATAGAAAATTATCTAAACCCGATTTTATTTGTACAACTATTAACCTTATTAGTACGCTATCAAATAAGGTTGGATTTACCTTGGTAATTTAGAAAACTAATGCGTCATTTAGCCTCCTGAATTTAGGAACGTATAATAAGCCTTATATTTTATAAGTACTATCAAAATACTTCACGTAACAAATTCAAATGTTTTTAAGTAAAGGTGCATGAATTCAATTAACGTTTGATATTTTCATACAGTTTTGTGAAAGAATAATGAGTCTTAAATAATAATTAGATGACGTTTTCGAGATACGAAATGCCAGCCCCAAAAATATTTCATTTACGATTTTTTCCGCAAGAAGCTCATAGCAAGTACAATTCCTAATTCGCTATAGTTATATGGTTATCATAATAGTTGTAGTAATTAAATTCTGAACATAAATCAGTTTTAACGTCATCCGATGGCAACAAGCGTCCCAAATTGTATAAGACCGGTTCACAATCAATTACTAAGGTTTTAATGATGCCAATTTAAAATTAAGGCTCGTTATTTTTATGTATATTTTTACGAATTCAAAGGAAACCATAATAAGCCGAGGGTAGAAGAGCAAATGAGCCGAAAGGGTAATTACCGCTGTGCAAATGTAGATGTCGCTGTAATCGGCATCTTCCGGCGTTGTCGGAAATGACTCAGAACTTAGGGTGGTGTTGTCAGTCTCATAATGTTTTTTATTTCATCGAAAATTAGGGTTGCCTGCAATGTTTTGTTGTCGTATAATCGCATAGGGTTCAGCCTGACCAAAGGTATCTGTAAATTGCAGCCAGTAGTCTGTAACGGTCTCTCTACGCGACTCTTCAGTGTATTTGACCGCCAGCATTAATATTTGAAAGATGAGCGTTTGATTAAACATTTTCAGTTACTTTTGATAAATAAAGCTTAGTAGCTGCTACCTGTTTTATGATAAATAAATAGCTGTTATAAATGATTCACAGGTGATTTGGTACAAGAACGACTTTATCCTATGTATGCGCCCTTTTCTGAAACTTCTCCAAGCTCTTATATCGAAAATAATTCAATAAAAAGACGACACAAACGTCAGAATGAGCTTGGAGAAGTTTCAGAAAAGGGCATAGGATAAAATCGTTGTTGTACCAAATAACCTGTGAATCATATTTTATTTTCTATTTCTTATCGTGCAGTGTTTGTTAAGCATGTGTTGAACAATTTGGGCAGAAATTTAGTTACTATTCAAATTGTTTGAAAGCGGTTATTACAACAACGTGCACAAATAAGATAAACGCGGCGTCTGCGAGTCGGAAACAATTTACAAACTTTGCTAATTCTCCTATTGGATTTCGTAAATTAAATTTCTGGACAAAATATTAAAGTTTTATAACAAACGGTCGAGAGCTGGCGAGAGAGTGGATTTAAAATAACGTTAAAGAAAATTATCAATTAACTAGATGCGTGCAATTTTGAATGCAATATTTTATAACCTATTCTATTTTAGAATCCTCATGATACTTAGTAGTTTATGTGACATTCTGAGAAGATCATTACCTAAGTTTCAAAACAAAATAAAAGCATTTTTTTCCGAAATTAAGAGCTAGAATAGTAGTTTATGCAACGGTTGCATAATGATAGGCCTTAAAACACTAGTGCGGTTTTCAAGAAACGAGCCGATAGGCGAGTTTCATAATAAGATCGCACGTGTGTTTTAAGGCCAAATTATGCAGAGTTGCATACATAACTTTATCTACACACATATTATAAATCCTCCATGATGGGTTCAGAAACAATATTTTCTGGCAACAAGTTATTTGTTGCAATCGTGGCTGCATATTTCCGATATCCGGCGCATTTTTACATCACACACACTCCGAGAAGACTACTTACTATTCATATTTTCAACTAAAATGTAAATTACAAACAACTTTTTCTATTCAATTCAACAACAATTCTACTTTCGTTCAGCAAAACGTCAACATGGCGGCAATTCGATCTTCCGTCAAGACCATTTTTTTTAAATCATAGACAAACGGATGAAGTCTCTATTCTCACGTCACTCGAGATCAAATATTATGCAGTTTATATTAAAAAAACATACTGAATTGACGTTTCGTATCAATAACTGTTTTAATATCTATGGATACTAGAATAGAGACCCACTTGAGTTTTGACAGCTGTTCCAAATTTAATCTCATTTCTTTACTAAAAACGATAAAGAAGTCATGTTATTTCTTTATCGCAGCACTGGTTTTTCCTAATTGGTTGTCAAAATGGTGGTCATTTCATACGGTTTTTGATTAACCAATGGAGGTTTTATGATATGGGTGTAGATAAAAGTAAATTATTATTTCACTTTTCTAGCGGTAAGTCTATTTAAAATCAGTTTTGTCAACGTCAACGTATTTTTTTTTATATGTTAAGTGGGGGGCAAACGAGCAGGCGGGTTACGTCGAGTATTGCACATTGTTTAGTCGTCATCATCTAACGGGCCTTATACGGCCTCAGGCCTCCTTTTATAGTACAAATAAGCAAAGTGTTCAACGACATGTATGAACTGTGAAGTCTCCAATCCGTATTAAATCCACGTGACGTCTTATATTGATTATTATGCGTGTTATTTGTTATGCTAATTGCACTGATTAAAAGAACCTGTTATAGTATATATCTACAAATTATCTCTCTTAATATCCTATGTCCCCGCGGTGGGGCAGAGGGCATCCACAGTGCTCCGCCATCGTGCTCTGTCTTGGGGTATGAGCGTCACCTCATTCACTCCTCACTCACTTCATCTCCTCAGTCTTCTCCCTTGGGATCCCTGATTGTGTGGCCGATCCATGCCTATTTTCGCTTATCTGGTGACCGATAGCCGATGCCTCATGACAGAGATCCCAGAGTTGGTTATTGGAGATCTTTTCAGGCCAGAAAATTCTGAGGATCTGCCTCAGGCATTTATTGATGAAGACTTGAATCTGCTTCCTGATGTCTTTGGTTACTTTCCACGTTTCATACCGGTATAGCAGGACAGTTTTGACGTTGGAGGGAAATATTTTGAGCGAAATATTTTACACGCTAAAATATTAATATTATGAGCAATTAATTTTTAGATCTGTGAAAACTGACTCGAAGAGTGGAGTTTGTTTTCTGAGATAGCTATAAATTAATTGCTCATATATTATATTTTTGTGTGTAAATCAAGTATTATATTAAAGTAACTTCTCGCGTCTCAACTCTCGTCGGCCGCTGTTTCTTGTTAAACTAATTTAAATATTGTTCCTGCCGCGGTGTTTGCTTAATATTAAACCAAATGTTTCGCGAGCGAGGGAGGAATAACTTACGTTCACAAATCAATAAGAGTTTTGGATCAGGCGTTGCATTGTCATGGTACTTAAAGAAAGAATAAAGAAAGAAAAGCATTTAACACAGAAGACACACTTAGTGTAAATAATAATAATAAATTAAGAAAACAATACAAAACAAAACGGTGGTGTGTGTGTCCTCGCGGCAGTAAATGGGACACTGGCTCAGCGTGATGATGAGGTGTAAGACACCTGCAGCACTGATTTTCAGCCAGCACCCTACTTCTATATTGACAAAGAAGAGTTGAGTAGCAATAAGTTATACAAGCAAAAAAAAATCTTAATTTTATTCACCTAAGTAACTACACAAAACTTCTTTTGGTGTAATGTTAATTAATGCATTAAATGTCAAAAAGCGCATAGTTACATAAAACTAAGGTTTTATGTGGAGTCAATATTTTTTAAGACGATTTCTAGGCAAAACAGGTATAAGCAAATTGCTTAAGGAATGAGAGCACTTTCTTCTAATTAAAATTAAAAAAAATGTCACGAAACCATTCTTAAACCTCTAGCACACCACAATAAATTTGCTACATCCCTCAAAACAAATGCCTCTTCAAATATCATTTCACTCGACTCATCACCTCAATAATATCTCAATCTCCCTCAATCACATCCTTATCATAACGGCACCCAATTTATCGCCAAATCGAGCGATCAGTCGAGCAATAAGTCGAGTCTTTTCATAACATCGATACGTATTAGCTTTTAGGACACGCAAGAATATCATTCACTTTAGAATATGTTGTCATTATCTATTTTGCAAAATTAAGTTTATAAAAAAGGTACGGCATATTTGTCTAAATTTGAGAGTTTTCAATGAGATCTAAAATCTAAGTATTCGTTATCTTATTTCTTCCTACTCATAACTGCTCAAGATCTTGACCAATTGAAAATTATGGCTCGTTTATTTTATTTGTAAACAGTCTTCAAATTGCTTTTTGATATAGGTAAACCTGATTTTAATCAAACCCCGCAATTAATGGGAAATTTCGATTATCCCTCGTTTCGGTCAATCAGTTTATGGATCAGTCTAGCGACTCCCGCGTCGACGTAATCTTCATGCGTCATTGACTCTCATAGAGGCAACAGTCATTTAATGAAGTGGTTGTAATGTGTGTATTGCAACTCATTTGGAAATTGTTTAACGCGTCTTATCTGGGCTTCTCGACATTGGTTGATACAAAGGCCACTTGTCACATTAATCAATTTAAATGGGTTGAATCTATCAGCGCTTCGGGCCGGACCATCGTTACTGAGAAGAAGCGCTTCAAGATTTTCACATCCTAAGTCCTATTTTTAATGCTCTGTAGTAATTTCGTCCTAGTGTACTAAAATAAGAACAAAATTATGGAAGTCGTTTTTAACTCTAATTAGAACCAAATCAAGCAAAATGCCTGGTCATAATGAGGCACAGTAAATTATACTAAATAAATTATAAGGGGACTTACGAGGTTAAACCTAGTTATTATTATTAATAGTATCCAAGATATTATTATTAATATTAGCTAATTTAAATTATATGTTTAAAAATGATTTTGAGAGCAAGACATCAATTCGGCTTCTTCGTAAAGTGAAAAAAATCGACTGAAAATGCTTAAAGTTTTACATCTGTATTTTGAACTTTGCAATGATTACGCCTGGTAAATCTCATTATCCATTACTGTTAGATAAATTCAGTGTCAAAAACGCAATATTCGCGATGTCCGTCTATTCGTCGGTATGCCATTTTTTCAGGGTTTTTTTAGGGTTCCGTACCCAAAGGGTAAAACGGGGCCCAATTACTAAGACTCCGCTATTCGTCCGTCCGTCTGTCTGTCTGTCGGTCTGTATGTCTGTCTGTCTGTCTGTCTGTCTGTCTCTCTGTCTGTCGGTCTGTCTGTCCGTCTGTCACCAGGCTGGATTTCATGAACTGTGATAGTTAGACAGTTTAAATTTCCACAGATGATGTATTTCTGTTGCCGCTATAACAACACATACTAAAAAACCGAAAAATTTAAGGGGGCTCCCATTAGAGGTGTGCGCCGCGCCGGCGCGCCGCCACCGCCGGTTTTCTCTACGCCGCCGCCGCCGATTTTTGATCGGCGTAACATCGACGTGGTTTAAATTTAAATGACATGAACTTGAGCTGAGGAAACGCAGTGGTCTTCCTCATTTCAAACATGATAACCGTACTGTTTACGAATAAATAACTGAATTGAACTTTTAATGGTTTAAATTGCCGGTTGACGAATTGTTTCAATTTATACATTCTGAACTTCATTACCGGACGCGTATAACTTCGTGCTGCAAGTGCATTTACCCCTACCCCTCATCTCTCAGCGAATCGCGCTGAAACTAGCGCAGAAACATACCATTGAATTCACAGAACAGCACGAGTTTCTTGAAAAATAATGCTGAATTACCGCCTCATGTGATGCCAGTGACTTAATCGATAGAAATATCGTAAAATATTGGAAAGATCGACACCCAGCAATAAGCACTCCTAGGAATCGTGTGTTTTTAATTGCTGACTTTACATTAGCAACTAAATAACCGAGGTTAAATCCTACCCGTGTGTATAAAATATTATTTATCCACGAGAACTATATAAATTGTAAGGACATTTAACATAAAAAATTATGTTATATCTTAAAAAGCTATTTAAAAAGGTCTCTTAAATACGAGTATGTTTGTATGGGTATGTTAATGTTAATGTTTAGTTTATTTTAAGGTATTGCCTATTTAAAAAAAAAAAAAAAACAAAACTAGAATATAAGTATTATCAAAACTTTTTCAGTAGACTGATTTTTTTTTTAATTTATGCTTACCGAATTCTACTTGTATAAGTTGTTTCAACTAGTTTAAGGTGGATTTTTATTTGTGTTCCGCGTTTTTGAATAACTTTAAAAAATGTTGATTACTCGATTAGTGATAACGTGAATGTGAAAATGATTTTTTTTCCTTCATTTCTTTTAACTTTAAATTTGTATAAAAAGTAAATAATTAGAAACACACGACTTCACTTCACTTCTATTTTTAAGCTATTAAAATAAGCAGTACAAATGAAAATATACGTTTAATCACAACCTCCAAATTTAAAAACTACGCCAATTTCACGCCGAAAGTACGCCGCCACCGCCGATTTTAGACCAGACGCCGCCGCCGATGATTTTTTGATCGGCGCACACGTCTAGCTCCCATACAACAAACGTTTTTTTTTTTTTGCCGTTTTTATAGATAATGGTACGGGACCCTTCGTGCGCGAGTCCAACTCGCACTTGACCGGTTTTTTTTATATAATAGTGATACTTATTTGAATTTAGCTAAACAAATTATTCCTTTTGTATTTCTCCCTAGTTACATCCATCATAGCAAACAAAACGAGCGAGTCACGCGAAGCGTTAAGCCGGCGATACAACGAGTACATGAAAACAGTTCACTAGTCAAAGTCCTTATTACCTACACAAAAGGGCTACTGTTCATTGACTCAAGTGACGTATAAATTGGTAAAACTAAAACGCGTTATTTATCGCAACGTTATTTTTACCATTATTTCAGCCGTTTGAGATAAGCCCTTTAGTTACCGTTATTTCAGGCGCATTGGGAACGTGCTGACATTGTGGACACAACTAACAGATAAGTTCATGCGAATTGCCTCATGTGGAACGTTAAACTATTTTCTAGAGTTTTTCCTGAGCCTATGGTGTCCATCCGTCTGTCTATCAGAAGATTTTGACTAAAAAACGGTAACAGTCATTGAGGGTACTTGCGTCGACATTCAATAGTTCTAGAAGAGCTAATGGTTCTATTGTAAAAGATTCCAATTTAAAATTTTGCCGCGTACACTAAACTTAATTTTTAATCAATGTTTTTGAGTCGGATACCTTGTTGAAATTATTGATTGACATTTTCATCGAAGTCTAAAACGAGTGTAGGTACTGTCACTTTTACTGAATATGACATGACACACAGATTCTCGCGATGAGCGAAGCTGCGATGATATCCGACGTAACAAAGAAAATTTATTTTTTAAGTTTGTGATAATGATCGGGTTTTTGTTATAGAAAACAGAAATCTGTGAGTAATGTTAAGATATAATAACAACATTTTTGATCGACTTACCCGCTTCAATATTCCAAATTGTTAAAATTCCGGACCCGCGTCGCAAACTCGATTCTTTTAATACCGTCAAAGAGTTCCCGGGCGACCGGGGTTTTAATAAATCCCGCGTGGGCGCGTTATTAAATCATAGAATCCTGGATTCCGGGATTTCCCGCTTACCAAGGAAATTTTAATCCTTTACCGCGCGAACAGAACACGTTGGTTCCGTGTCCGGTGTTGAAACTGAGGTTTAACAACTGTTTATTACAACGTAGCAACGTAAGCTGTGCCAATAAAGCATTTGTTCCAGTTTGCAGGCTGTTCCAGAACTTTGGTATACTAATCACTTGAAAGGTTTTCCAGGCGGGTATTTTACCTGCGAACCAATATCCGATTTGAATTAATTTTATATAATCCAATTCTTCTCTGATAAATTCGATGTTTTCGTCTACAGATGCAGGTCCTGATTATTGGGACTGATGAAGCTTTTCAGAGTAAATTGTATCGTCTAACACTACATAACACTTAGGTTTATTATAAACATGTAATGCCTTTTATGTATATCATATTGTATACATAGCGTAGTGTATTACTGGTTTACGGTCTATATCTCCTGCATCAACCTTAATATGTTTCTGTTTGGCCTAGTGGTTGACTGGTAAAGAATGCCTTAAGGCATATTAAGTCCGCCATTTGTACACTCGTGTACAGTAAGTTTAAATTAAAAAAACAGTGTATCACTGAAATTGGGGTCCCTGAACCAACAGTGTCGAAAGTGAGGCTAAAGTTACAATTCCTGAAATTTTATTTTCAAAGTTTCCTCATCAAATTGAAATCATTAGTCTAAGTGATGCAATAAGATAAAGCAAAGCAATATGATAAATCATATGACAGCCAAAATGTCGAAAAGAGGTTTAGTTCGTAGCGTCATTGATAGCAGTGCAGATAAGAAGTTTCAAGGCTGGTTGCAGGTCTCTTTTTATATAAGGGAAGGCAAACGATCATACGAGTCACCTAATGGTAAGTGATCAGCACCGCCCATGAGCATCAACAATCCCAAAGGGGTCATTGAACTGTTGCCGACTTTTTAAGAAAATATAAACTCTTCTGTTGAAGGTGCCCATATCAAACTCGTTCGGGAACACCGCTGACAGAAGTTGGTTACGCAATTTCACCGACGTGCCACGAAATGAAATGTTTTAAAAAACGCATAGAATGTGATATGACTGACTTCATATAACTGAATACACTTGAAAATTTCCACCGGTCGTCGATTCCGTTAATATTAAACCATAATTTTGAATTTTAACGTTAATTACTACATCTGCCGGTAGCTCCTCAAATTTCCGTTCCAAATGTGCCAACAAACAGATATAGCTATTGCATATTAGCGCAGGCGGAAGTGGAAAGGAGGGGAGGAACTCATTTCCGGTGGAACCATGTTGACGTCAGAATTTTTATGGGTACGTTTGGGTCTTGGGTATGGATGAACGTTGAATCATTTTGATGTAACTTATTCGTAATGGTGGATAAATGTTTTGTGTTGAGGCTTCAAGTAAAGGATGCGGAGGTGATTTATATCAATCGTTATAAGAATCAGGAAGAAAAATGTATTTTATTTAAAAGTCAAACATAATATACGTACTTTTAATTTGTGGGTTTTGGTTTAGGTTTTCTTCAAGTTAACGTTCTAAAAGACTTAGCTGCAGACGAATGTGTCGTGCTTATAACTACACGCTGAGCTGAAAGGTTAATTACCCTTGTTCTGTTTTACCTGAATAACTAAATCTAAAAGGCAGCAGCCCGCATTTCCGCTCATTATGCAGAGCACACACATTGTCACGGGCATGTGGGTCCACAAACAGATTCACATTACACTGTCATAATATTAAATGCAGCGAAACACGACTGTGCTGCTAAACTAGCAGTTGAGTTATAATGATGCTAAAAGCGGTAAATGTAAAGGATACCGGGTGCAACACTTGTGAAAAATCGTTTGAAAGTTTTGCATAATAATGGGTCCAATTCGAAACGGTCTCCACTAAATTTAAGATTGCCTAAACTTAAAATATTCAATCGTCAAACTCGATTTTGTATAGCTCCAAGGTTCAAAATCGAGTCTAACGTTTCTTATTTCAAATTTAGCGACTTTTAAATTTAGCGAAAACACGTTCGAATTGGCCCCAATATCTGTCTGGGCAGAAGTCTTCCTACTGTTAGACTTTGCGTAAGAGCGGCAGAGTCCAATCTTGGACTCTTTTTCAACTTTGAGTGACATGTTGGACTAACGACCGGGTGTAAATAGAGAACTCCGCTGGATGCGAGTAGTACAGGATCGTGGGTTTAGGCGATCATTGGGAAAGGTCTGGCCAGCAGTAAAATGATAACAATGATGATAAACTTGAGGCAAACAGGATAACCAAAGAGAAAGGAGAGCAGCAACGATAAGGATCATTCAACGATGAACGATGTATTGGAAAAGACATCAAATTAGTCATACTCTCACCGCAAATAAAAAGTCTTAGCTATACGAAATCCCTAATTTGTCACCTTTAATTTTTAAATATTGCATTTTCGGTAAGTATTTTATTTGCTGAAATCAGTTTTTTTTTTCATAACATATTTATCAATATTTTATTTTCGGGATTCAAACGTTCGCAATTATCAGGACTGCAAAGTACACTCAGCGGCCTTAACATGCAAGACACAAAGATAAAGTTAAACCCGTTTATCTCTATGACTATCTCTTTCGTCAGCACTAGTGTGATAGGGACGCACTTAAAGATCAGACGGTTTAACTTATCCTTGTGTCTTGCATGTTAGGGCCGCAGAGACACTTTATACTCTTACCATTCAACCACATTATAGCGCCATTTTTTTTTAATAAAATACAAATTATACACGAAATCGCTTCAAAGCGGCACCTATCGAAGCGACGGTCATTGTCTCCATACTTGGAGCGGGAACGAGTCCAATTAGTTGGCAATTAGGATCGAGCAAACACGCGTGGCAGAACAATAGTGACTGTGGCACAATGGATGAGAGAAGGACGATATTGAATACTTAGTTATGATAAACATAAGGTAAATAAAGGGGGCAACATACGCACATTACATACATAATTAAATATAGTAAGTTTGTCCTCCGTTCCTATTTTATTGATCAATTATAGGCGAGCTAAGTCGATGACATAGCTTTTATATTTCAAACTTCTATATTTCTTGGCTTTGATCATGGCACTTATCGTGAATGCACGCGGCATTACTAAGAATAAGGAGAATAAGATAAGAATGGGAATAATAAAATTAGAAAATATTTAATTAAAGCGCATACACTTACGTTTTATTAGATACCTACAGGTGTCACATTAATATTATAAATGCGAAAGTTTGGAATGATAGCTTATACCCTGGATTACGAACAAAGTCGCGGGCAGAGCTAGTAAAATTATAAAGCTCACAGGAAAAAAAAGAATATTAAAAAAAAAACTTTGACGTTTATAAGGGTTGCTGGCCCCTGCTCAACATAGCGAAAAGCCGCGGCGCTGGTGGAGGGACCCTGACCAACAACAACTGACAACAACAGTGACGATGCGAAAATCGGCAACATTAATTTAAAATGAGACAATTTATAAACACAACAAAGCATTCAAAGTATTGCATAAACTAAACTATACCAGACGCCGTAGCACACTAGCTTTAATCGCGCACAAGTGTTTGTCACTTTTTAACTATATACGAGTGCGAAAGGGACGAATGCTTGCCCAATAAAAAATAGTGTACCACGAGGACAGAGACCGCTGTAGCTCTTGACTTCGACCATCTTCTTTTTGTTCACGGCACGCCGCACGGCACTCGCGCGATGCACGCGGCATTACATACGAATCGTAAAAATGTTCGAGCATTGCCGTTGCAGCAATCCTGAATGCTCTTGAGAATTGTTTTATATTCTCAAAATAGGTTTTACTTTAGTTAATTACTAGACATCTGCGATGCTAAAAGAAATGTGATTTAAGTATTTTTATTATGAGCTAGTAAATTTGGTTCTCTTTAAGCTTCATAATGAATATCCATTAGAAAAGCTGGAGTATGATTGGGTCAAAAGTTAATACGAAATTTACGAGTAGATAGACATAATGTGACAGGAGCCCATACTAAAGTATGTGCATATTTTGGCAATAATTGATAGTTTATTAACCTTAATTTTAAATGTCTGATATTTCGGTAGTTATGGCGGCCGTGAGACGTTCATTCTGACTGATATATGAGTGACAAAATTTGATTGAAGACAAAAATCAAATCATATTAAGATTTTCTCATCAGTCAATCACGTGTGATCACGTACTTACACACGTACTTACAGTCAAGCGTCCGTCAGTGCGATAGTTAGTCAGTCATAAATCAATCAGATTGAGCGTCTAATGATACAGACGGTCTGAACAAGACAACAAGCGTTAGGCTGAATTTCACCACAACTGTACCAGATACCAGAGAGAGAAGAAAAAACCGCCAATGGGATGGTTGGTTCTAGACAAATGAACGCTGCCTTGTACACTGATATCATAGATGGAACGCTTGGAGCAGTCGAGACCAGCTGCACAAAATCGGTCGTATTACTGCTGTGGTCGTGTACAGAGTCGACCGCTCCAAGCAGTTCTTTTGCAGTAGGGTTTGACCACAACACGACTGCGCTGTTCATTCAGAAGCGGGCAAGACGGCGGGGTGTACTCGGGGCGCGGAGAGAGAGTGGCGAGAAGTCGGAGCGAACTTCTTGAAGCAACCCGAGTAGGACAGTTCGGGCAGCTTTTTACTGCCAGCAGTACAGTAGTAGAAACTCGACTTAGTATAAGATGACTACATTTTTTGGCTGATACCGCATGCAAACTGCTTGAGCAGTCCGTGTATTGCGAACGTCAATTTTGTACTGAAACTACAGATCGCCCAATAGCGACAGGTTGAAGCTGTCGGCCCCGACCACTCCAAGCGGTCCGCCCTGAGACTTGCAGGCGCGGACACAGGATTTCGTTTAGAGGGGACCAAGTTTTGTGTGATTTACTTATCTTCCAGATAATTTGTTGTAATTCATTAAAATTCGTCAACATAAGATGCTACAGTCGTGCAATTGCCCTCCTTAGCCCCCCACCTCATGTATCTACGTCCGTAGCCCTTATAGGCTTTTAGTGTTAGCATTTGGTCGGGCCACATAGGTCTCGTTAGATGGACAATGGTTAGATTTGGCCGTCGTTTTGAGGTAACTTGTAGGCCACAAGCAATTGAAGAATTTCCACCTGAAACAATATAATACAGAAAAGCCAACAGTTTTAAACCAACGGTAGCATAAGTCTCATTAGCCCAACGTTGGTAAGTGAATGGGCGTAAAGATAATATTTTACTGCATTGGGCAAAGTTACTTAATATCTAATAGGGCCTTCGTTGTATATAATGAAGAAATGCCAATCGCTTTTAAACAACGGTACGGGTATTCACAATGGCCTAACGTTGGTAATTGGTTGGGCGTAATGATAATCGTTTTGGTATATTGGTCTAATTTTAGTTTTATTTGGGCAAACTCCTAATCATATCTCTATGGATTGGCCAATGGATGCCAACGGAAAATGCTACTAGTGAGACTTGTCGTAAGACTGGGTGGCCACGATCATATGAAAGGCAGTTAGTTATATTAGATCGTTCGGGCGCAACCGCTGCACGTGACTAACGGCTCCATTGTCCCTCTCAAACCCGCAAATATTCAGGATGAATAGTTTTAATATTGAATAGCTTTTTCATTTATCTGTCGTGGAATTTTAAGAGAATATAAAGAAACCTTACAGTATTCTGAAGTGCATGCAAGTAAAAGTATTCGTGAGCTCAAAGATGTTACTTTAATATACGAAAAATAGCATCATCATCCTCATTATCATTAGCCTATATACATCCCATTGCTGGGCAGCCCAGGAACTACACGACCTCATCCCACCCTCCACTTTCTCCCACCTGTCTACCCGACGCCGGGTGGGCTTCCATCCGCATGTGGTTCAATTTCCATTGGTGCTTCGTCATTCATCATTCGTACAGCCAAGGAGTGGAATGCTCTCCCTGCGTCTGTATTCCCGGAATCCTATAACCTTGGTATTTTCAAGGCAAGAGTGAATAGGCATTTTCTGGGTAAGCGTGTGCCACCTTCGACCTCGTCGTCACTTAACATCAGGTGAGACTGAGATCAAACACAAACCCATTTTTGAAAAAAAAACGTTTGTGTAACTTCGCAGATATGTGTTGCACACGATGTTTCGCTTCATCGAAATGTTCATGGTATAAGAGAGCCGGTATTTGAACCCGTAATACTCAGCAGGAGGCCGCGCGTCAGACCAGTAGATTTTCAGGCTTCCGTACCTTAATAGAAAAATACGGAATTCTTATAGGATCACTAGTCCGTCCGTCTGTCACAGCCGATTTGCTCTGAAACTACTAGACCGATTGAGTTGAAATTTTGTACACGTAATGTAAGTCGGCGACCGCAACATGGACGTGTAACGTATATGATTGAATTTTAACCATGAGGACCACTTTTGCGGGGTAAATTAGAACATAAAATAAGAAGTTTTGCAAACTATATCGTGTGACATATCAAATGAAAGGACTCGCTGTGAGAATTATAATTTAATAAAATATAATTTTAAAATAAATAGTTTTGAACTTATTTAGAAAAACAAGCGATAATTGATTATTCCCTCCCTTGTTTTAAAAACGAATGGGTCTAAAATTTTGAAAAAAAACACGGAAAATCGTTTTTTACCTATAGATTACAGAAAAACCTATAAGAAGTCTACGATATTTAAAGTAACATAGGCAATTTCAGATAATCTTATACGGAACCCTCTCTACGCGAGTTTAACTCGCACTTGTCCGGTTTTTTATTTTATTGGAGTACGACATCTGACTCCTCTTCCACCTGTTGGTAAGCGGCAAGTGGAGTCCATGAGTGCGGGCGACAGGCGCTTAACCAAGATTAAGTACGGCGTCTGTCGCCATCACTATACCGGATTAGGAGATGGTTTTTCACGCCTCTTTTGAAGACACTTGGGTTGAAAGAAGATATAATAATATATCGAAGTCGGTGGCAAGTAAATAAAGTTATACATACTGTGTTCATTTACTTGGCACCGATTTCGATGTATTTAATTTATCACTTAATCAACAATAATACCTGTGCCTCGGGAACGCTAAGTGATTCTGTAGCGATTCGCGAGCGAGATTTCTTATCTCACTCTTACGCATTACGCGTCGTGCGGAAGAGTGGGATGAGAAATCTCGTTTACGAATCGCTACAAAATGACTTAGCGTTCCCGAATAGAGGCGCTGATCTTTGGCTTATGAAAGCCAATTATTATTACTTACTTTTCAAAGGGCTTTTGAAGTTGGTTTTTTTATTTGTTAAATTTTTATTATTGTTTCTTCAGCATTAGAATGATCTGCGAATTTTCTGCGTACGGTCAGCAATTTCACCCACGGCATGTGGAAGTATCTCCAGCCCCGTACGGGTAGTTTGTAGACGGAATGACGATGAAGGAATAATAAATACTATTACACTCTGGAAAAAGCACATTACCTGGTGAATTATCTCATCAATTTTACAGCAAAGTGAGTGCAGCATCAGTTCACCACTAACAGCCCATAGCATTATTCTGCGGTTAAACGCAGCGCGAAGCCGAAACTGTTAACGCCACTAATTGTATTACTGTTTTAAATTTATTTAGTGCTTCATTATTTCACAAATTTGAAACTATAACGCATAATGCAAAGTTCAATTTTGAATACACTATAAGTCCTTGTAAAGTGAGCGAAATTATTGTGTTACTGTTTTAAATATTCCAGTACTTAGCGTTCTATTATGTGGTCATTAAAATTTGCTATGTGATCGGTGTTTTAGACGAAAAATCTTATTAAGACGTTCTTAGATTTTAATTGGAATGCATGTCGTTTTAGCTTAGATCAGTTCGGTTATAAAAAAAGCGAATGTGGTAAATGGTAAATTACTTGAAAAAATAATTAAGAAGCGATTACTCCTGCATTCATTTAATTGATGATTCAGAACACATTGTACTCCTTGTCAAAGGACATAATACGAATGAGTGTCACCGAAAGGTTGTATTGTTGTGCCTCGTTAGCCACAACGCTGATTACCAGCGGGAACCAGTTCGGAGTGACGCACGACAGTCGCGTTCTACCCTTAATGCTGCTGTAACAAGTAATTATTCTGAACATATCATCAAACCATTAAGCACTGCAAATATCACGCCAATGCCAAATTTCTTTTAGGCAATCCGAAACTGCTCAAGCCATTGGTTTTCTTAATGATGATTCGCATAGAATAGCGACATGGTCTTCCTCTAATTCACTCTTCCTCAACCCAGCAAAATCTAAATATTTGATCTTAGGGTCGACTAATCAGACAAATGTAATAAAAACCTTCAATCCTAGAATCACAGTACTTGGAGAACTAGTAGATGAAGTTATGGAGGCACGTAATCTCGGTGTTTTGATGGATTCAAACCTTCGTTTCGAGAGACACGTTGCAGAGCTTGTACGTAATTGCTTTTACAGGCTGAGAGTTATGTATAAAATGCACAGGTTCTTGGACGTGGATCTCAGAATCCGTCTGTGTGCGGCTTTGACTCTGTCAAAAATAAACTATTGCTTTACTTCGTATGGCTCCTGTCTCTTGGTAAGATCTCACAAACTTCTTCAGAAGGTTTAAAATGCTTGCGTGCGGTTTTGCTTTCTAGTATCTTCACCATCACACATCACCCTCTATCTTCATAATGCAAAAATGTTGGACTTGTCTGCTCGTAGAAATCTGATCCCTCCCCCCCCTCTCTCTCTCTCCTCTCCCCTGCAGGGTTGCTATTTGGTGTTATTAAGACTGGTATTCCTGTTTATTTATATAATAAGCTTGTCTGGTCATCTATGGCAGCCAAGTCCTATACTAGGACGCGACCTTGTCTCCTGGTTCCTCCGAGGTGTAAAACGGCCGCTTTTAGAGGAAGTTTTAGGTATTTGGCCTCAAAGTGCTTGAACAATATTCCACCACCAATTCGTTCTATTCGCATAAAATTGTATTTGTGCGAATAGAACAAATTCTTAAGAACATTTGCTGGCTATCCAGAAAAACGAGGCCAATTCCTAAATTGCTTTGCTATGTAGGTGGGATTACTATTCTCATCGACTTTGAGAGCGTAGATTATTTTGAACTGTTTAGTATCTTTTTAGTTTGAGTTTGAGTAGTTTAGTTTAAGTTAGATTATTTTAAATTGTATATTGTTCATCTTGTTTTGCCTGTTGCACCGACTATCTGACGGTACCCATACCTTCATTAGCTTTGGTACTGGCAGAATATCAGCGCTGCAATTTTATTAATTGCAACACATGCTGAGCTGGCGCCTTTTCAATAATGTGGCATGTTTGGCCTGTCCATATATATAAGTATATATGTCTTTGTGCTTTAGTTTTAAGTTGTTGGTTATTATTTCACTTATACTGTATTGTTCCTGTATTGTGCCATATTATGTGAATAAAGTCTCTATGTAACACATTATCACAATATTAAGTATATGACCAATCCATCTAAGTAGTAGTAAATAAATGATTATTAGCATGTAGTGTAATTGATAGCGCTCCGTGAGTCACAGACGGTGCTGGCTGAAAATCAGCGCTGCAGGTGTCTTACACCTCAGCATTATGCTGAGCTAGTGTCTCATTCACTGCCGCAATGACAAACACGCCAGCATTTTGTTTTGTATTGTTTTTATTCATATTTATATTACTCTGGTTGTCCTCTGTGTTAGGTAGCCATTACACGTTCAATCTAGATCGAGATCCATGATCGTAATCTTGATCCAGATTGACTGTGTAAGGTGCTGGGTTGAGGGATCGCGACATTAGTATCATAAATTATCTAGACTTTTGAAATCAATTGCGATCCGTGACCTTGGTCAGATCACGATTTAGATTGCCTTAGTGAATAAATGTTTCTCTCTCTCTCTCTCTCTCTCTCTAACGCCCAAGTTTTAAAACAAAGCCAAATAAAGCTCTCATCCAACTGGCGGGTCTTTTAAATCTGGCAGCGCTTAGGACTAGAGCAAATATATAACGTACGAGCGAGTGCTCTCCACACAATAGCCCTCGCAAGAGTTGTGATCATATTCGCGCTGACGATAAAAAATCGATGCATGGAGAAATTTGGTCATCATTATTATACTTCAATGTCAATGCTATTTTTTAGTTTGGAACACATTATTCAAGTCGGTGACCGCAACACGGACGCGCAATGTAAATAGTGTGTTCATAAGTTTTGAGACGAAATAAAAGTTACATATAAAGTAAAGAATTAAGTTATATTTCTAAAATTTTCAGATAATTATAACTAGACACTAACCAACAATTACAAGCAATTACTTCTCAAAATGATCGCCTCTATTCTTAATACAAGCTCTTAGACGTTCCGGCCAGGCATCGATCGCGGCACGAATCTTGTCCAGAGGGATTCGCTGCGCTTCTTTGATGAGGGCTCGCTTTAGAGAATCCAAGTTTGGGAGAGAATTTTGGCAGGCCCTGAGCTCCAATTCAGTCCACAGAGAATAGACAAGTGGGTTGAGATCAGGACTGGAGGGTGGCCATTCTTCCGCAGCAATGAAGCCCGGCAAATTTTCCCTTAACCAAGCTAAAGTCGTTTTAGCCTTATGGGCCGGTGCTGAGTCTTGCTGGAAAATCTATTCTTTATTGCGAAATAGACTATTAGACAGGGTTTTCACCACAGTCACTAAAATGTCACTTTAATACTTATGAACACACGATGTAAATAAATGAATTTAAAATGGGGGGCACTTTTGGGGCACAATTAGAAACATTTAGAAAAAAAGGTTTTGCAAACTATATCGTGTGCCATATTAAATGAAAGGGCTCGTTGTGAGTCTTTTATTTTTTTATTTTAAGATAAATAGTTGTGAAGTTATTTAGGAAAATAGGTGAAAATTGCTCATTCTCACCCCTTATCTACGATACTACTGGGCCTAAAATTTTGAAACAAAATACAAAAGATAGTTCTTTCTCTCTAAATCTATGGTAATTTAAGTAACATAGGAAATTTTTGATAATCGTGTACGGAACCCTCTCCAAACGAGTTTGCACTTGACCGGTTTTTTTGTCATTAGTGTCGCAAAATGGAGTTCAAAAAAGAAATACATATATAATTGGAGAGGATTGGGTTGGCGGTGCCGACAAAGATACCCCAGGGCGAGGAGGGGGTAATGACCATTTAAAAAATTGGAATCTGCCATACACTTACACCAACCTGCCAAAACCTGCCGTACACCCTAAGGAAAATGTCATTTAAATATGCCGCATAATTTAAATGCACTTTTAATACGAGCGGAAATGTACTCATTCAGTAAAAGTTGAAAAAAAATAAAATCGATGCCGCTTGTATTCCAAGTTACAAGTAGTTATGCAATACGCCTCAGTTGATTCAATTCATAGAGAGCATCAAAGTTATGTTGCATTTTGTATGGCATTTTTCTCATTATGTCAGGAAGTATTAATAGTAGATTGTTGCACCAAGCAGCAAGTGATTCATTATTGCGCCGAGTGTTGATTTGGAGCCCGAACGCCAGTGAGGGCTTTAAAAACACGAGCGCAATAACAAATCACTTGATGCGAGGTGCATAACCTGCTTTTCTTTCTACTACTGCTAAAAGTTGGTAAAAAACGTAAAGGTACAGTTAAACCCAACTAGCGAAGTAAAAAGGATATTGGCACCTGTTATGACGCACCCTTAGAATTTTTATATAGCCTATGACACTCGCACGTTCTCCCCGAATCTTAAGATACCCTATTTATTAAAATCGGTCTATTAGTTCTGAAGCTAAAGTCGAAAATCCGAAAATTTTCACAGAAATCTTGTATCTAGTCTACTAATTGACATATTATGCCAATTTTTTTTAAATATTTTTGTAAGCCATACTATCTTATATCAGTACTTTGAGCATAACATTTTAGACGAGACAATCACAGTTCGATATGACCGCCGATATGTGGCCTGTTTTTTTTTTTTGCTAACATTAAGTCCACAGAAGAGTGGTCGGCTGTCTCGTCGGACGGTGAATGGGCGGATTGGGTAGCTGTTGGTTTAAACTTCTTGATCAACCAACCAAATAAAAAAAAATACAAAACAGTGCAATAATGAAATTTGCATGCAACTTTATTTGCTCTAGAGCAAATAAGGGCTTCTTTGTGCTGAGTATTTAAGGCCATTATGATGAAATTAAAGCGTAGTAGGAAGAAAATAAAATTGTACACGTGGGGAAATGTATTTTTATTTTACAACTATATCGTTATTAACTCGTTCCATCGCATCCTCTCGCTACTATTCAAGCATCACGTCAAATATTATAAGGTGAGGTCATTATTTCTAAGCGGCGCGCTCAAGAGAAGTGCAAACACTCAAACGCGTGGCGGGTGTTAAGTGTGATAACTTATGTACATTTCAGGAAATATTAATATGGCATATCGAAACGCGTTGTTGTATGGATAGCGTAATGACTGCAATCTTTGACTAGTTGAAATAACTGACACAAATATTATATTTCGATATTTCAATTCCTAGAAAAGGCCTTATTTTAAGGGTAAGAGCGAAGCGAAAATTCGGCACTTAAACTAAATTTGGATACATCCACCCACCATACACACACCGCACACACACCACACCACACACCACACACATCCGCCTTTCGTGGTTTTTCATTGATTTAAGCTTTTTCTAGTTCGCACCAAAGAGTACCGGTCAAGTGCGAGTCGGACTCGCGCACCGAGGGTTCCGTACTACGTCAATTTCGCATGATCTAAACCAATCAATAATAGACTTTATGTTGATGATGCTAGTTGAATAGAGTTGCTGTTAAGCTGCAGCGGTGTTATTTTCTGGTTTGATTTCATTTTGTATTTCTCTTTTTTTAATAGAACACCATTGAATTGATATTTATTGTTTGACTATAGAGTATACACTAAAATGAGGTCAAATTTGATAGCTGAAAGTTAAGCCGTTTTGGAAATACAGCTGGAACAAAACCTATTCGGGAACGTCTAAGTGATACTGCAGCGACCCACGAGCGAGATTCGCATTCCGCTCTTACGCATTACGCGTCGTGCGGTAGATTGGGACGAGACATCTCGCTTCCGAGTCCCTACAATATCACGTAGCATTCCCGAATAGAGGCGCTGGTCTAAAATCAGTAAATTTTTAGGGTATCAATGTATGGGGCTTCTCAGGCTTAAAATTTTGTGTTTTTTTTATTATTTGCTAATATTTATGCCATAATAACTCATAATCTGTCAAAATTTCAACCTTACAGCTCTTACGGTTGCTGAGCTAGAGTCCTGTTACAGACGGACGGACGGACGGACGTTGTAGACTCAGTAATAGGTCCCGGTAACCCCTACTCTTAATTAAAGGTTTATTAGTTGTTAAAATTCTTAAATGGTCAAGTTTCATGGTGCAGTTTCATGCCGGGTTTTATAAAGACTCCTTCGATCAAATTTCGGTCACAAATGTCAAAAATTGTACAGTCGAGTTCTAAAATATCTCTCGGGAGAAAGTGGTTAAAAACACGTGAACACGACTTAATTGTCAAGGGCATAGCGCTCAAATATTTTTGCCCCTTGGTAACATTATACTAATATTTGATGTGCAATTTGATCTGGCAGACCTTAAAAAAACCCAGGCTTGGAGAACCTATTTTACTTTTCAATACATATAAAACAGTACCGTGACTCACTTTTAGACAACGCACAGCCTAAACTGGTGGCCCTAGAAGTTTCAAATAGAGGTGTATTAAGGAGACATTTTCAGGGTTCCGTACCTCAAAAGGAAAAAAGGAACCCTTATAGGATCACTCGTGTGTCTGTCTGTCTGTCTGTCTGTCTGTCCGTTTGTCACAGCCAATTTACTCCGAAACTACTGGACCGATTGAGTTGAAATTTGGTATTCGTATGTAAATTGGTGACCGCAACACGGACGCGTGACGTAAATATATGAGTTTTAAACATAGGGGCCACTTTTTGGGGGTAAACTAGAAAATTAAAAAAAAAGGTATGCCACCTATATCGTGTGACATATCAAATGAAAGGGCTTATTGTGAGAATCTTAAATATATTTTCTTTTGAATTTTAAGTAAAATAGTTTTGGGAGTTATTCAGGAAAATAGGCGAAAAATGACCATCCCCCCCCCCCCCCCTCCTTATTTCCGAAACTACTGGGGCTAATATTTAAAAAAAATACAGAAAATAGATCTTTGCCTATAGATTACAGGAAAAACTATAAGAAGTCTATGGTATTTAAGGTAACCTAGTAAATTTCAGATAATCATGTATGGAACGGAACCCTCTCCACGCGAGTTTAACTCGCACTTGTCCGGTTTTTTGAAATTCCATCCCTAAGGGGGTTAAAAGGGGTGATACAATTTGTATGAAAAATACCGCGGGCGGAGCTGTGGCGCACTATTAATTGAGTTTTATAGCAGTTCAAAAAGTAAAAATAGGCCAAATCATTCCATCGCCTTTACATTGCATATGTTTATTGCTTGTAAATTCTGTTGCTATACAACTTCTAATATAACTTTGCTTTCAGTTCAACCACAATCTACTTTTCATTCCCTGAATCGTGTAAATATAGAGTCTAAATTGCTTCGCTAAGGATATTTTGGGAATGTGTGTAAGTTGGTGTTACCAACATAACTCTGTTCCCAATTTTACTTTACTCCACTTTTGATTGCCTTAATTGTTACGCGATAGAATTGAAATTGGTTCAGCTTGGATGTTTTGGGGATGAGTGTGTAAGTTGGTGTTTGCAGGTGTATAGTAGGCTCGCCCTGAATATTGGAGGCATCGACAGCAGGCGAGCGGCGAGTGGACATAGTGCGCTCAGGGTTGTCGCTACAAACGAATAAATATAATAATAATAAAAGGGACAATCTTTAGACAAATCGATCTAGTCCCAAAGTAAGTTGTAAAGGCTTGTGATATGGGTACTAGACGATGATATACGTACTTATTTAGATAAATAAATACTGACATACATAGGAAAGATCCAAGACTCAGGAAAAAAGTCATCTACTAGTAGTCATAATGTTACAATTTGTTATTTTATTTATATGCGACCTGATAATAGAAACATGAATGCCGATACAATAATGTATGTATTTGATATTGTTTTTAAATAATCATTATAAATATAATAGATAATTTTGGGATAAAGATTCTTAAATTACGAATTCCCAAAACGATTTATTTCTATGTTTTTATTTTTAGATACCAAACGATTTAACAATTATTTTGTTAAAAGCCTCTTCAATTTATTTTTTTGTTATGAATTTATATGAAAAATGCCGAAATACAAATAGAGTGCAGTGGAAGAGCGTGCTGGGCCCATCTTATAACCTAATAAAACAAAATATACAACAGGTATATTTCATAAAGGAACCAGAGACATACATAGTTTGTTTTATTTAATCGTACTAATTTCAAACATTCTACCAAATATATATATTTAAACTTTACATTAGCATTTTTCTTAGTAGCGACAAAATTGTATTGTAACATCCTCACATTGAATTGTAGATAAACTGTCAGTTAACTCCAAAAACTGAAACAAAAACACAATTGTGCCAACCCTACGTCCCTAATCCGCGCTTTCAGTGAGCTATTGAGGCGTTGAATTTTTGAAATGCCGCTCTGCCTCTTCGCTGCAACTCTACAACGCAACGCTACACATATCTACATGATGCATAACTACACGTAGCTACACACGCATAGCAACACATAGATACACGACGCATAATTACGCGTTACGCAACGTTTGGCCTTTTACTACTGGAAATTGAAATCGTAATTGAATTTTATTTAATCCAGAACTGGGCTACATCGCACATTAATACAATTTACATAATTGATAATTATAAAAAATAAAAATAATAAATAAGTACAACACTAATAACCCCAACAGTAAACAGATCATTTCGATCATTTGAACAAACTTTTTTCTCATTAACCTACTTTCCGCATTTATTTCTTTTTGATATTGTTCTTTATTGATTGACTCGAATGACTCGATGGCACAGTATTTTAGTAAATACCTACTGAGCCAAAGTTCACGAGTTTGAATCTAACTAGGGACAAAGTTTGTATATATGTGTATTTATCTCTATAAGTATTTGCATCGTTGTCTTGTACTCTTAGAGTACAGGGTATCTTATCCTACTTTGGGACTAGATCAATTTATGTCCAAGTAACATTTTTTTTAAATGCTAAATTCCCGCAAGCGTTCTGTAAAACTTGCCTCATCCTCATACATTATCTTCTTACCTCTAAGTTTATCAGTTTATACACACACATACACACATTCTAAGGCGGTTTTACGTACAGACTAATTATATGCCTGGCTGACTCAACACAAGCTTAAACTAGCTTAAATCTAGTCCTAATACCCAGGTATTAAGCTTGCTCCGTATGGTTAGAAGCCTTTCAAGTACGACTAAGCCGAGATAGGTATTGTTATACTGTAAGGTTAGGCGGACAAAATTGTTTCACACGATATAAGTTCACAGTCAAAGCAAAAGCAGTAAACGAATATTTTGCTGACCGGTTTAGGCTTGCGTAGCGTCTGATGGGAAAAATTTAGCTACCATGTATGTTTAAAAGATAAAATAAAATTCACGGAAAAAAGCTGGTCAAACATAAAACAGTTCTATACTTTCATAGGTAGGTAGGTAAGTCGGTCATTTATTTCTTTATGAGAATTGCATTACAAAAATTATATGTTAAAGATAATGAATTATCAAAAAGATCGTCAGTTGAAATAGAATAATAATAAATAGCCTTTAAATTCAATTTCAAAATGTCACAAATAAAATCAATAACAAAAGAAAACAGATGTCAAAAAAATGCAATAAAATAAAAACTAAACTAAAGAAACACTAATGTCAGAAAATCAAAATTAAATGATAACTAACAATAAAAATATAGTACTAAATTAGCTTTCACTGTATTCTTCTCGTACACATCTCTCATACTTAAATTGTAAATCAGATTATTGTGTAAAATGTCGGTGTCGGCGATCAAACATACTGATGTCGTACAGCACGCCTATAAGCACTTACAGCACAACCTGTCCGCGAGTCAATAAGGAAGTTTTCTGAAAAATTCTAATTAGTCCGTCACTTACATTATCAAAAAAGATTGAACACGAATTTTTTTGATTTTGCACGATTGCGAGCCCAATATTCGCTCTCGCACTACGCTCGTAGTGAAAACTCGCAATGAACAGACCCTAGGAGGTTTCTTGACACTGATATACGATTTTCTCATAGGAAACAAACACCTATACGAGTTCTATAAAAATAAAGATAAAATAGCTTAAAAATAATTCTATTCCAGCACTAACGACGTAGTTCACCTAGTTGAGCGGAGAGAAAAACAAACACATCAGCGGCTCGAACATTAAAAGCTCGTCAGTGTAATATCGCGATATATCGCTTACTTGAAAACGCCGAATTTCCTCGCGAGAAATCACAGGGAAAATTACTCTCGAGGTGCTACCAAGGAAACTCAAATCAACTTGCAATTTTTTTTCAAAATAAGATGGCCGCTCTTGTTAATTTTCAAACTCTTTATTTGATTTTGGGCCTTTAATTCTAAGTTTTTTTTTTTTAACAATTCTGTTATAGATACGTAAATTGTCATTTTAGTACCTTTACAATATACATTTTAAAGTAAGTTTCATGTTAGTGTTCGTAATTTAATCTATTTAAGTTTTTTTGTAGCTGTCACGTAAAGTTATGCGGTGCGAATACATTATATATAGGTACCTTAATTACCTATACAAGTATAACATCTGGCGACCCCTCATGACCGTATTAATACTATGTTAGTGGTTTCAACGACGAGGTATATAAAAACTAGGCTTGCGCCCGCAACCCGTGGGCAAGGATTTGTGACCCCCTTAGCAAGGGCTTCCGACCCCCCGGGGGTCGCGACCCACCGGTTGAAAAACATTGCCTTAATGAACAAGTTCTTTCTCATATTTTTCAAAAGGTAGAAAAGGATGTCTCAATTTTTTTTTAAATAAAATATCAGATAAAACTGATATAATTACGTCTATTATAGATTTTTGATTGGTTCTTGGATTATTTAAAGTGCAGTGCAGAGGGTTGCAATCCCGGTTCGCACCTTTGACATTTACGGATCTTATGTGCGGAATCGGATTCAATACCACGAGCATTTCGGTGAAGGCAAATATCGTGAGGAAACCTACAAAGCATAATCTGCGAAGTAATTAATGTATATGAAATCTTAACTTGGTCCGCGTGTAGACGACTGCCCTGTTCCTCTCACGTATACCAGCTGATAGTAATGATGGTGTTGACATTATTGAACATTAAATCAAAATCCACGTCCCAAAAAACCAAGTTTCAAAAAACAACCGGTTGAGTGAGTTTCCCGTGAGTTTTACCCAGTAGTGCCACTGCAAGTAGGTAATCATGGCGACAAATAGGAACTTTATTCAAATCAGAGATTCATCCTGGTATGCCTGCATTAATTCCCGAACCGCCCCGGAGAAGCCTGGCGTGCCATTTGTCTTGATTCTTTGTTGGCACTCGCATTTATAATATTTCATGAATTCTGGCTTGATCAATGTACAAAGTGAATAATTCACAAAACAAATGTATTTAGAAAAGATTGATCCGCCATTTGATAGCGAAATAAAATCCGTTTTCATTATTGGACGCTTTCAACACTTGCAATTCTTTCTTATTTCTAGGGCATATTAAACATTAAAAGACTACGTCATGGACAGGGACGTTTGGGTTAAATCCTGACCTGCACCGGCGATCCCGGGTCTCGATGGGTGCACCTACTGTGGTTTATACATAGATTTGTATCAAACTGTATACATCATTATTAACTTATATGTCTACTGTTTTGAAAAAAAAAATGATACCTCACCGAGTTTCTTGCCGGCTCTTCTCAGTAGAGGATTTTTTCAGAACCGGTGGTGGATTCATTCCTTGACCTTCATAAGAGCTTGTAAAAGCCTACATTGAATAAAGATAATTTGACCTTGACTTGACTTTGACTTTACACTTTGTTTACACTGACTTTTACGTGTAATCGTGTTATAAAACTGAAGTGTTAAAAACGATACACTTCTCTTTTGGATGGTCTTGTAAAATAGTATACAAGTCTTATCGAGACTCCTGGTTCACCGTTTTTTCGTCATGCACAACTTAGCTGCCTAGTGCAATTCTGGAGGAATCGCAGCCTAAAGATATGACGATCAGGCATGCGTTCTTGTGTCATATTGAGTAATCTAATAAAGTATATTTTTTTATTAATTTTATTAAATCGATAGCCTCACATTCGGGTCCTATTCTATTCTATGTGTAACGAATAGGTAAATAGTACAGGTGTTTAAAAACAAATAGTTCCGTGACAGTATGAATAAAGTTAGTCCCATTTTAGAGAAAACCTTCGAACTCCGAAATTTTTGCAAATTAAAGTGACAGTGACGTGACCTTTGCATAATTTATTGTTTTAGTTTCACTATGAAAACCTATTTGCATTTTAGTAAGTTTACAAATTTGCTATATTTCATTGTTTTGTTTTACTGACAGACTTGAAAATAGTCATTAATTTTCATCGTAACTTTATAGACGGCGCCAATTTCTATAGGTAGATTAGTTTTAAAGTTGTACCTAATCAATTAAAACATTTTTTTTCTTTAAAGATGTATGTACTGACCCATTGAAACCAGTCATAGATTATTTCAATGTTTACTTATTATCTTAACATAAATTTCAAATTGCATGGTGATGGTGCTAAAAATGTAAAATGGGATGTTCTTCTTTTATCTCAATGGTGCCTTTTAAGGACCGGTTATGCCATCTTGCGGTAAAATGAGTCAATAGCACGACTAACCTCACCCCAAAATTACGTCCCTTCAGCTCAACAAAGCTCAGGCACGCTCGGGGAAACTTAGTCCTAACAATATCAAAGCGATGGCGCTATCATCTCAGATACAAAGGCGAATGTAAAGTGCCACCTGGTGGCGTTTTCCCGCATGATTAAAATAGCTTTCAAAGAAGTCTTGGTTTGGTAACTTGCTCACAGAGGGCGCTAATGACATTACATTGGGTGACATTGCATGATGTTATTTTCTGTTAGTGATTTCTCAAACAGAGTTTTCCTTAAATCCTTATTAAGTGAAACGAACGTAAATAAATAATAATATGTCACGGAGTTTAATAACTGTGAGATTTTTTTAAGACCTGGATACGTCTCCTTTATAATGTATTTCTTATAATTAAGTAAATTTTGTCTTTAGGTTTGTCTATTGCACTTTATGTCTTAGTTTAAGTTTTTTTTCGTAATACTTGGTTGAAAAAGACTTACTGCTGAGTTTCCTGCGGTGCTTCTTCTCAGCAGATGTCACATTTTGCTGGTAGATTCAGATACGTGAAAGAGCCCCTGCGGCCTACTTGCAAAATATATAATGTCGTGCGTTCTAACAAATGTTACTGTCTATAAAGTTTTTTGATCTGTAAATTTTATTTAATAAGTGATAATTTACTGGTAATTTAACACTTACTGGCGATTTTTCAATAATAAAAATATGTTTACATTTTTGGCATCAAATTCAAAAGTAACCTTAAAGTAACAACCTAACATGGAGAAATCCATCGATAATTTTATTTTAATAATTGGTAAATAGTTAATATTATTATGCTAGCAGCATGCTATTTATTTCTATAAAAATATTGAAGGATGAATAGTTTAACGTCTTCTTTACTAAACTTGAACTTTCTATGAAATACTCTTAAAACAATCCCGAGTAGACTCACTTTCAACAAAGTTTCTCAAGAATATGCTGTTTAAGTCAAAAGTAATAATTACAAACGAACGACTAAGTTTGAAAGTGGCCAAGAGGCCAAGTACTCAAGACTAAGTTTCATCAATTGGTATCCACTGGGGAATAACTTCAAGTTCCTTAACTGCGAAGGAGAGATCATTTTAATTAAATTCGTCGTACAACTTCAAGAATAACTTTTGTACTGTTATTAATTAAGCTTTAGGCACTTTTCAAACATTTGTTATCGTTTAGTTTCACATGTTTTGTGAGAAGCTCCATCTGTAGAACAGGAATTAGTAACATTATCCCCTTTACTGTGACGACGAAAAACCACGCCATCTAGCTTGCAAGCATTGAAGCAAAGCTGTGTCAATGCGAAACGCGTTAAATTAGAATCATCTGGAAAATATTCCATAGATGGCGCCGCTTTAGCGAAAGAATGTTAGAGAAAATGACAATAGATGGCGTTGCAACTACATAAAACTATTCTGGTGAGGATATAAGGTATTATTACTTCATCGCATACAACGGATAAAATGTTTGAATGTTACTGAAAACAAATGCGGGGTGTTGATATGTAGTAAAAGTTTAGAGTTTCGCTAAAAAGGCTTGTTAGGGCTAAGATAAGTTTCAGAACGGGCACAATTAGGATTGCCTAGAATAGGAGCCAGATATTTTTTATATTACTTACCTATTTGACGAGTCATCTTGCAACTACAGACTAGAGGGCCTAGCACACTAGCTTTTATGACGAACATACACATCATCTGATTTTTTTTTACTAATATGCGGGTGCGAAAGGGACGAATGCTTTTATGCGCGATAAAAATAGTGTGCTACGGGGGCCGATGTCCTACACCCTTCCTCAATATGCTAGATCTTATTAACTTGACAGGTAACGGTGGCCACATCGTCTAAAACCATACGCAGAATCGCTTAAGCAATGTCGAAACCCCGGCTGCCGGGTCCTCGGTAATCAATGTTGCGAGAATTAGCGAGAAAAAGTCATGCCAAGCCATGTGCTAAGTAGGCTCGTGTTGACGCGTTGTTTGTCGTTGATAATTGTGCCTCGCAACGCGTTTGCGCCCGAGTGGCTCATAATGGCCTCTCGTCTGCATGCAAGCTGACGCACTCATACATTGGTAATGACTTCTTCAACGTATTAAAATTATACGGTCTCGAATAAAATACGCATGCGGATATTTGGATTGCTCGATATTTATTGCATATAAAGTTGAGGTTCTTCGTGATAAATAAAGTTTGCATAACATAATTATAACACTTATATTTCTGTAGGGGTGTTTATGTGATTTTCTTTTTAATCTCAAAACAACTTGAATCTAGTTTATCATCTGTCATTGAATTTGACAGATGTCAGCTATATAAAATATTTCCTGTGTGTATTTTTATTATTATTGTGACCTCCGCTCTTGTAATGAGAACATTAAAATCCCCAAAAAAAAACATGACTCTTTTATTTTATAATCAATCAATAGTCTCATAGCCGAATTCAGAAAAGTCACTCAAATTGATCTTTAATTAAAGTGACGTTTCTGTATAGGTTGACAACTGGTTGAGGGCCATTTAACTATTAAATGTCTAATCAAATGCTTAAGTGGCATTTCTGAATTCGACCAGGGACCCTATTCTCTTACTAAAACTACTATCTAAACAGTGTTATTGACCAATAGTTTTTGTAATCTTAAGAAAAACTAAAGTCAATAACTTTTGTGTGTGAAGTGTAGAAAAGACGCTGGTTGATTCGTTAGTACCTGAAACAAAACAAATAACATTATTTATCTACACCCATAGCATAAAACCTCCATAGTGTAATCAAAAACCGTAGGAAATGACCACCATTGTGGCAACGGATTAGGTAAAACCAGTGCTGCAATGTTATTACAGTATCAATTTTAGTATCGAAATGAGATTAAATTAGGAACAGCTGTCAAAACTCAAGTGGGTCTCTATTCTAGTATCCATAGATCTTAAACAGTTATTGATACGAAAAATCAATTCAGTATGTTTTTTTTTAATATAAACCGAATGACATTTGATCTCGAGTGACGTGAGAATAGAGACTTCATTCGTCTGTCTATGATTTTTAAAAAAATGGTCTTGACGGAGAATCGAATTGCCGCCATTATGTTGGTTTTTTGCTGAACGAAAGTAGAATTGTCGTTGGAATTGAATAGAAAAAGTTGTTTGTAATTTACATTTTAGTTGAAAATATGAATAGTAGTCTTCTCGGAGTGACTGTGTGATGTGAAAATGCGCCGGATATCGGAAATATGCAGCCACGATTGCAACAAATAACTTGTTGCCAGAAAATATTGTTTCTGAACACATTATGGAGGATTTATAACATGTGTGTAGATAAAGTTATGTATGCAACTCTGCGATCTTATTATGAAACTCGCTAAAAGCTCGTTGCATAAAACCGCACTAGTGTTTTAAGGCCTATCATTATGCAACCGTTGCATAAACTACTATAGTAGGTATTGCAATTACAATGGCAAAGACCTAACTAACCAGCTCAGCCTTTAAAACATATAATCATGAGCCCTATAAACTTGGCACTATTGGGTACAGCCCTCTCTCATATACCTCATTTACATGCAGCCACTGTCACTGCTGCCCGCGCTGTCAGAAATAATTCCCGCATACTGCTTTCGAAGGCAGTGGGTGTTTACATGCTGCTTCCTGACCTACTGCATGCCAGGCAACGAGTAGCAGCGGCAGGGGCAGAAGAAGTGACAAATTTACATACTCGCGCTGCCCACTTCCACTCCATGCACACTTCCCTACTAACTTCGGCTGTATGTAAATGAGGCAATAGTGTGAGGAGGTCGGCAGTGTTCCCATGTGTGCCCGCAAGTATACGAAAATCGACTATTGTTATCAAGTAACTTTCTTTAACTCGTATTATATTCTGCGCCAGCGGTGCGCGTCCTTGTACAGCAGAGTGCGTGCCAGCCGCAATGGCGTCCTTGCCATAATAGCTGCGAGATTAGATAAAACCAAATACTTTGTAAAATGGAACCTTCATCAAACATTGCCAAAGAAAGTTCGAGATTTTGTCTTCTAATACCTATACCTAACCAAAAACTTTACCGAAATTCACATTTAACACGTTTATACCCCTTATCAATCCTAATCTTTTATCATTACGCTATGTTTCAATTATCGGGGTCCGCGGCGTCCCCGGGGGACACCCGACACGGGTCGACTCACAAGTGGGCTCGGGAGACTTCATAGCATAGTTTCGCTATATAACAAAATATATATCGAGAATAGTTAGTTTTCTTTCGCGATTTGAACACATAATTATTTGTATGGAAATGGGACTGAACCGCGATAATAGATTATTATTTATCTTGACGTTTCGACCGTATTGCAATAGCTGTACCTACTCGCGAGCAGACTAAAGTAGCGGGTGACAGCATCTTCGAGTCTTGCATGTTTTTGTAACTCCCACTATTTATTAGGGTTCCAAAAATATCTGAACGCGCTTACCCCCTTGACAATAATGCTTTGTTAGTGTAAATATTTTTGACCTGGTCTGTATACAATTTTCATTTTAATATAAAATGTTGTATACTTACTGATTAAAAGCACTTCCGTTGTTGGATAAACAGAATTGTAAATAATAAAAACAAAATCAAATTACTTTCATCTCATTAGAAATTTCGTAGCATCTTTTCATATTTTATCTTGCTTTAGAAGGCGTTATTTAATGTGAAATCTTGCTTGTAAAAGTTAAAATTTAATACGTTTTATCTTCGGTAAGGAAGCCTCGGGCGATACTAATTATACCCGACCTCTGAGATTAAGAACACTGGATGTGAATGCCGCTGTTACTGATAATATTAATAATTATAATCATTTATTGCTTGAAGTAATTGATACAAGATGTTAACAGGGAAGAAAATATTAATAAATTGATTAATATGTTTCTGAAGATAGAGTTCACAAATAACAATTTAAAATAATAAAGTCAGGTTGTTGATTAAATGATTAGATACAAATAAACTCGACTGTCATCATAATCAGCCGAAAGACGTCCACTGCTGGACATAAGGCCTCTCCCAATCGATCACCATAATAAAACATCTGTATTTCCGACATCATAACATAGTGCATAGGTGAAGGGAGGTTTACTAGATACCTGTTCTTTTTGTGGTTTATTCTCCTGATTTTGCTTGTCTGCATGTCTGAACACTGCTCCATTCTTCATTGGTTTTTGCCTCAATGTATCTTGATATGACCCATTTCGTGACTATGGCTGAAATTGGTAGAGCCGGTTCGGGCCCCAGGAATCCCTGGTCGGCTCCGGCTCTAGCCAGTTCGTCTGCTTTACCGTTACCATCTACTCCGCAGTGTCTAGTACCCATGAAAGTGTTACCGTGGCCTTCGATCCCAGACTATTCAGCTCGGTTTTGCATTCTAGAACCAGCGCCGATGTTGTGCTTAGTTTGTCTAGCACCTTGAGCACCGCTTGGCTATCTGTATATTTTCTCTTGGTCCATTCATGTCCATTTGGATGGTCTGTGCACATTTCATTATGGGCCAAACTTCCGCCTGAAATACACTCGTGTATCTCCCTCGGGGTATTGTTATAGTGCATAGGTAGGTACTCGTATCTATTATCGTCGCTCACTATCAGGTGAAACTATGTGATATTTATTAATTTTTCTTCATGGTTCACCCATTCACCGTTTAAGTCTTATCTCAACTTCTCTCTTGTCCACAGCCTTGCTGTCCTCTTTACACCAAATGTTCCATGTCATGCATATCATGCAGCGTTCCATTTCCCACATGTTTTTTTATTTAATTCAGGCTTTGTTTTGTTTTTCTATGTGAGTCTGCCGTGAATTTAGTGGATGGTTCCAACGGAAGATTACCGCTGGTGTTAAAGTCAGCTTAATGCTGAGTTGGTACCATTTCGTAACAGTTGACACAATGTATGTATATTCTATTACTTCTTCTTTCATGTCGTGCTGTGTAATTAATCGACCGAGCGAGCGAAGCGTCTCCGTTTCAGCTTGGGCAAAAATGCTTTTGTATGTCCAGCGGATGTCCGGCGTCTTCCCATTTGTTCTCGTCTACAGGTCGCAGTTCTCAACCGATTCCCGCGAAATTTTGTGAACAGTTTCGATAAATAAATTATAGATTTTGTTTGTCGATTCAGTTTTTGAAATTTTTAAAAATGGCGGGGTTATGTAGGATTTTTGCAATTACAAACGTATTTGCGGTGTTGGTAAACTGACCCGACCTATGTCGATGTATGGGGATATCAGATTTTCAATGGCAAAGTTAAGTTCGTCGCGAGGTCTACAGCTCAAGGAGCCACTAGTATAATTAAGTTTTTTATATTTCCTTTCTTCCTTTCTTTAAAATATAATCTTGAATATAGATTTTGGAACTGCAACGTTTGGTTTACCTTTTAACCACCTGTGTATAAATTATAAGACATGAAATATCCAGCTCAGATAAATAACTTACACATTTTGTTTGTGTCACTTGTATATGTGACGTCCAATGAATATTTGTCGGTAGTTAAAAGGTGAAAATATAACGATTATTCTAAACATTACTAAGCAATCATTATATCGCATCCAGCTGCTGTAACGGTGTGGTGTGAGCAACAATTCGCAAGTATGTTTCCGGGGGAGTTTTATTGATAGCAACCGTTCCCAAGTTTTCCCCTTCACTTTCTGGGAAGCATTCGCTACCTACTTAAGCTTTACTATGTTATGGATAATTAAATACAAGCAGACTTTCAAGACGTAATGCAAAACAATTTTATTGGATACATCTCACCTAGGGTTAACAAAGCCTGCACGATACTGCATTGCTGGAATTAAAGCTGAACTTCCGACCAAAGCGGCTCCAGCGTCACTATCGCAGCGACAGTGACGCCGCGACAGTGTCGCTCGGCGGTAGCGGTCGTGCCACGCTCGCCCGCTCGTGCAGTGTCGCGCAGTCGCAGTGATCACACGTAGTTTTTTTTTATTTTTTATTTAATGGTCTACAAGCTGGATGGTACAACTATAGTCTTATAATTATTATAATGTGTACATCTGTGTGTAGTTTTCAGGTTATGTCAATAAAGAAACACGTGTCAGGCGAGATATTTGTTGGTGGTGGTGGTGGTGGCTGTAGTTGCGTTTGTGTTGCTTATTTTACATACATACATACATACATATTATCACGCCCGAAATCCCTAATGGGGTGGGCAGAGCCACAAGACTACTTGTGGCCACGTTCGATTAATTAGTCCTAAGATGGTAAGATTATATTTTAATTGCATGAAAAAACATATAAATATTCAACACAAGTGCCGCTATTTAACCCCACTGTTTTCGTGGAATAGCAAACTAATTCAATATTTCTAGTACCTATAATATGGATTTACACAAAGTAACGCCTGAATCTATTAACTTAAAAGAATATCTACAAATGGACAATAACATCATATTATTTTACCGATGCGGAAGGCGAGACACTATTAAATTTAGTATAGCAACATCCAAATGAGTTCGGTGAGCTTCGCTCGATAGGTGCTACTACTAGTAACGAAGCAAAAGATCAACATTGTAAGAATATTTTAATAATTGATCGGTTCATTCCTATCAACACAAGCGCGAATCGCGCTGCTCGGGAGCACAAAAGAGATTTGTGTCGGGTGCCGGTGTGCGCCGGCGCCGTTGCGACATTGACGCATCTTCATCCTCATGTTGTCGCTATCCCATTCATTCGCACGAAGCGATTCTATTAATCCTCCTAATGCGGACCGCTAAGGACTGGAAATCACTCCCGTCGTCTGTATTTCCTGTCAAATATAATTTTCGCCCATTTTCCAAAATAACTCCAAAACTATTTATCTTGAAATTATTAAAAAAATACATTTAAGGTCCTCACAATAAGCCCTTTCATTTGATATGTCACTAAACATAGTTTGCAATACTTCGGAGCAAATTGGCTGTGACAGACGGACAGACAGACACACAGTGATCCTATAACGACGGCTGACGACGCGGTTCGTTCCCCGGTAGGTAAGGGCAAATATTTGTGTGATGAGCACGAATGTTTGTTCCTGAGTCTTGGATGTTTCCTATGTGTTTAATTATTTATCTATTATATCGTCTAGTACCCATACCATGCCTTTAGAGCTTACTTTGGGACTAGATCGATTTACGTAAAGAATGTCCCCTGATTATAAGGGTTCCGTTTTTTTCCTTTCGAGGTACGGAACCCTAACAAGAACTTGTGTACACGGTATTTTAAAAATGCAACTTTTTATCACACACATACAGAAACCCAAATGAGCCCCTTATCTTTTTCCTACACATTTAATCGTCCCTGCGCATGGCCGCCGCGGCTGTCGTGGTGGTAAAATTAAAAAACGGAGTTAGTCTGATAAACGGGTTAGAAGACCCAACTTAGGAGGGTTAAAGGCAACCCCTGGGGCACCAATTTAATATTTTTTCTCTGTGTTAGTACGTAAATGCAGTATAAATTTTAGTTAGGTATTATAATGAATGTTGTATTTAATGTTTTACCAAAGCAAGATTTGATATAGGTTAATAATAATAATAATTATAATGAGGGAGTCTTTTTAGGGTTCCGCACCTCAAAAGGAAAAAACGGAGCCCTTATAGGATCACTCGTGTCTCTGTCTGTCTGTCTGTCTGTCCGTCTATCACAGCCAATTTGCTCCGAAACTACTGGACCGATTGAGTTGAATTTGGTACACATAAATATGTAAGTCGGTGACCGTAACACGGACGCGTAACGTAAATAAATTAATTTTAAATATGGGGGCCACTTTTGGGGGGTAAATAAGAAACTTAAAAAAAAGTTATGCTAACTATATCGTGTCAAATCAAATGAAAGGGCTTATTTTGTGAGGATCTTACTATTATATTTCTTGGAATTTTAAAATAAATTGTTTGGAATCATTTCAGGTGTTATGGTGTCAGGTATACCAGCCCAATTTTCCTGGAATTCCTAGCAATCAAAAAAAATATCAATTCAGAATTCGTTACAAGAATTTAATTTAAAAAAATTTATATATTGGAATGGCATGAATAAATAAATCACCACTCAGACCCGGGTCAATCAAAAAATAATTATAAAAAACTTACTTACCCTGTGTCACAAAGCGTTTCGGTACACAATCAATCCGCATTTCCCCGAATCCCCTGAATTTGCGGGGAAAAAACTTTTATTTCCCCAACTTTTTGACGAAGGGTAGAGTTGTTGGTGACGGCCTACTTATACGAGTTCCGTAGTTGGAGGTGCGAACGCTTTGAATGTGGTAACGAGGATGACATGGATTTATTTTTAAACTTATAAAGGGTTGCTATTCATTTTTAATATTAACGCATGCATTATACGATAATGTTATGGCAATACCCTTAGATTTTAATCTTAAAATAAGACGAGCTATGCACTGACTGTCCTACAATACGTCACTCGTAAGGTTAGCGAAATTCGCGAAGCTGTAATTAGTGCTTATCTGAAAGCGGTAAAGTGAAAGAACGAACACTAATAAAGCGATAGAATAGTACATTGTGCATATGAAGGGGATAACTAACGAGAGTCTGTTAGAAGCCCGACACCGAACGCGGGAGGGCTTTTAATGACTCGAGTTTATCCCTTTACTGCCCGTGATACACACAATAGTTTTTATCACATTTGCGAGGAAATGAAATAAAATTTAGACAAAAAAATATATGTATTTATTCCCATTGTACACCGTGAATTACCATCAGGTGGGTAAAATAAACTGTATGTCGCGCTGGTTGCGCGCTACTTGTATAATAGAAAACGATGACCGCCGGAGCCGGCGCACGCCCCCACCGGCGCACGCTCCGACGTCAGCGGGAGTTATAAACCATAAAAAATCCATAATTCCCGTGGGCGTTATGGATTTTGTACGATGACCGCCGTAGCCGGCGCACGCCCCCGCCGGACCTGGCGCACGCCCCGCCTTCAGCAGGAGTTATAAACTAAACAAAATCCATAGTTCCCGTGGACGTTATGGATTTTGTATGGTTTATAACTCCCACTGACGGGGGCACATATAGAGCAGCTAAATCGCCTATAGCTGCTCTATACGCCTGCGTATAATAACACCCTTTCCGAGCAAATGTGATGAAAATAACTTTACATTCGTAAGTAATAGGTATTTCCTAACAAAATAATTAATTTTTATTTCCTCCCTTTGTAAAAATGTTTGATCGTTAGAAAACAGCTATTACAGTAGGAAAAAAGGAGATGACACTATTTCTCTCGGTTCACGCACACATTCATGAATTTGGCTACAGTTTATCGCTGTAAACGATTGAAAATATAACAATACCACGTGAGCATGAGCAGCATAGCATGCGTAACACAGGATGACAGAACAAACGCGATTAATTTTATGCAGATACGAGTATTATCTACAAAATACGTATAATGTGTCCAAGTGCTAGGTAATGGCCTTATCCCTAAACACCCATAACCACCAGTCAAATTAAAGAAAATCTTATCTGTATTCGATTTATGACGTAATGGCCATTTATTTACAAATATATTTTTTTCTCTCTGAATAATGAATATTAATACAAATAGATTGGATGACCGGACCTGGAATAGAATCCTTTAAAATCCAAGCGTCGAATCCCGAATAAACTCCAAATTGGTCTGATTAAACGAACACTGTCGTGTTCAGCGTAACGAGACCGCACGTCAGACGTCACGCGTCGGATTGACCCTAGCGTATCGACACTTTTGAATAAGGAACGTGTCGGTTCTTTATTTGAATTATTATTTTTTATTTAAAGGACCTATTTATAACCGGCCAGTGGATCCAATTCGAAACTTTTAATTTAAATTTAAGAATATCTTAAAATTCGCTAAATTTAAGTTAGTTTAGTGACATCCGCTATTCGAAATTACGCGCTTAATTAAGTAAACCTAATTTTAAACCTACTTTGACGTCGAAGTGACAGCGATAAATTAAATAAGTGTTTGGCCGCGGTTCGTTAAACGACACGCTGATTACCGGTTTTTCGAGACAAATGAAATTACATTAATAATAAATTTATTTGCACAAATGTTTACTTTGATAAATGTTTATTAAGACGTAATGGGGTGCAATTCGAAATCATATTATTTTAATTTACCTTTTCTTAACTTAAAATAAGAAACGCCAAACTCGATTATTCAGCTCTTAGCGTGAATGCTATTCGAAGAAAACAACTTGAGCGATCTTTTATTTTGACGTTTTTATCAATTAAACTTAGCGATAGCAGCTTAAATCGGTATTCGAACGTGCCCGCTAAATGTCAAATAAGTGATTTTTAATCCATTTCATTTTTAAATTTAGGCGCCAATTAAAACTTTGCCGCTAAATTATTGCACTGTTTTTTGCGAAAGGTAAAAGTAAGTTTTAGTACTTGAAGATGGAGGATTTTGTTGTAGCTGCTTTTATCGAACAAACTGAAAGGTATGTTATGGGTGTAAAAATCTTAAAATTGTAAAATTTGTCAAAATTGTTTATTCAAAGTTCCCGCATATACTCAATACGATGATTGCTGCTAAACTAGCTGTTTTAAAGCACCAAGTTGTTGGATGCTACAGACAAAGTCAAGGGCATACCCAGTAGTCCCCCCCCGGGCCCGCCCTTGAAACCCTCGGGACGCTGGGTATGCCCTTGCACAAAGTATTGAGTTTGGGGACAATTGTACATAGAGACTAGTCAAAATATGCTATCTAGTTTATAGTATCTAAATCATACTTCAATGTTTGGGGCACTTAGGTATTTAATTTGTAATTTTTTAACAGCACACAACGGAGTGAACTCAGGAGGCTTAGGGACCAATCCAACCCATTTGAATTGCCAGAGAGTAGGTTCAAGAAGTTATTCAGGCTGCCCCAGGCATCTGTTTTGGACCTACTCGAATGTCTTAATTCAAGGGGAGAAATGGATTTAGGACCTATCCCAAGGCATCTAAAGGTAAATTCAAATTTTAATTTAAAAAGTTTTATTGGCTATAATAGGTAGTACACACATGTGGTGATGTTTATTAAAAGTTATATCAGTATGTTTTACCAGTCTGCTTGTGGAGACATATAATTATTCAGAGCATTATTCAGGACAATCATTGATAATCAATACTTATTAACAGTAATAACAAAATATAAATATAATCAATAGCAAAGATTTAAAACAAAGTAATTCTCATTATAAAGAAAATCTTACAAGAAAATAATTTCTTTTTTATAATTTATATCTCTATGATGTTAGTGAATTGTTATTTTGTTTACAGCTTCTGTGTGCTTTGAGCTTCTTTGGTCATGGAAGCTACCAGACGCATGTTGGGGAGCATTTCCTGTTGGCACAGTCACAGCCATCAGTCTCCAGATCACTGGAATATGTGTGTGAACTGATTGCCGAGAAGGTAATGCCTCAAGAAATTGTTTTCCCAACATCAGTCGAAGGCAAACAAAAAGTAATGAGGAAGTAAGTTTGTCCAAAACTAATGTTTCCTTTAATAAAATTAAGCTTTAATAACTTATTTCATAAAGGGTTGAAAGATCAGCTTTTAAAAGGCTGTCTTTTATTTCAGATTCCTTGAACTCCATGGAATAGAGAACACCCTTGGAGTCATAGATGGCACTCATATTGCTATTGTGACACCACAAATACACCACCCAACTGCGCCTGCTGTTCTCTTTTACAACAGAAAAGGTTTTTACAGCATCAATTGCCAAATGGTGATTACTGTTTCTAGTTGTTATGAATCCTTTCATCTATTTATACACATCAAAATCACAAGATATTTATTACCGCATGGTTTGGTTTATACAATTATGATATAATTATGGCTTTCTTAAATAAGGTCTTAAGCAGTTTTTTTCTGCCATTGGCTAAAACAAAAAAAAACTTTAATAGCTCCAACTATACTAACTAACATTCATTGTATGCGCCATTTAAATACACTGACAAAGACCCAACCAAATCTGAAATGATAAGTCTGTGTACTTAATTATTAGAAATTTAGAAAACATATTCTGGTTTGAATTTAATTGACCAGCATAGCATAATAGATCAACATTTTTCTAACTATCTATTTCAGGTTTGTGATGCAGAGCAAAGAATTATAAATTTAAAAGCAGATTTTCCTGGCTCCACTCATGACTCCGCAGTATTGCAGGCGTCACACATAAACGACTTTTTACAAAATCAGTATGTACGAGGTGCTGGCAATCAGTGGTTACTTGGTAAAACTATAGCATAGTAATAATAGTTTTTTGTATTAATTTGTACTAGGTACTAGGTAGCCTTTACCTGCTTCAACTGCAAAGTAATCCTTAATTACTGTTATTTCAGATACCTTTGTGTTATTCCAGCACTATTACTTATTCTTAATTCTTGTTGAGCTTTGATAGCAACAAACAAACAACTTTATATCATTAAAACTATTGCTTTTATAGCATTGTTCTGATGACAAGTATAATATTACCAGCAGCAAAGGCTGGCAGACAACGATAACCTGTTTGATTTTTCATGGCGATCAAGTGATTCAGAACATTTTAGAAAAACATCCATTATTTTGTCCATCAAGAAGCAGATTTTGTTCGACGTTACCACCGCCGACTTCGACACACTATTGACAACTCTTCAGAGAACTTGGGCAAAACCGCTGTTCAGCTGTTGTTTGTAATTTGATGCTGACAAGCACCAAGATAGTCCGTGCTTCTTTCTCGTTATTGCGATTCGTACAAGATACTTAAGGGCTCGTCCTATCCACGGCGTATCCGGCATGCCATCGACTGGGCATAACTAAACCTCACCCCCAGGCGAATTGTTCCTCTGCGTAATTACTTTCTTCACTCACTTTTTTCTTCACACATGAAAAACACAACGGCTGTGTGTGCGCAATTCACGGACATACCTAATTATAATCATTATTAATCAAATCATGCCTACGCGTGGGCAACTGAACTGACTTCCACTTCCACTGACCGTGACTGACCACACTACACCACATGCTGCAGACGAGGAACTTTAGTTCTGTGAGATGAAGACTCGGCGGCGCTGTCAAAACAAATCTATGAACAAACCGAATAGGTATCTGGCCCCCAATTCTCGGTGCATTCGAGATTATGTCGATTGTGAGATTAAACGTCAGATTCATACAGTTGTGTCAAACGAGTGTATGCACTGACGTTTAAACTCGATTGTGAGATTATCTCGAATGCACCGAGTACGGAACCCTACATTGTGCATGCTCCGACATGCACATCCGGTTTTTCTCAACTATCCTGCCCTTCCCATACATATTTTTATGTTATGTTATAGGTGATAAAGGTTACCCGCTGCTCCCATGGTTAATGACCCCATTCGAGCAGCCAGCTACAGCGGCTGAAAATAACTATAACAATGTGCATGCCCGGGCCCGAAACACAATAGAAGTTACGTTTGGCCTCTTAAAAAATAAATTTCGATGCCTTAAGGGTCACCGGGTTTTACACTACAGCCCAGAGAAGGCAGCCAAAATAATCGTGGCTTCCTGCACTGTCTATAACCTTTATTTAAAGTCATATGCCGGTGAGTGTTCATAATAGGCTAGTCCACAAGGAGTGACACTAATTCCTCCGTCCTTGTTTACATTTGAATTATTATTTAATTATTTGATAAACATACGGTGTAATACACTACCTAATCATACTGCAAAACTTCACGGGCGGAGGCATTAAGCGCAATATACACTGAACGTGTGCGCGGGTCGGGCGCAGATGAATTGTAAATTTACATATGGACGATAACACAACGCCGCGCACGTTCTGTGTGTTGCGCTTTAGTGGCAGGGTTGACCATATCGAATAGTGTACTTTGACACAACTGTATGAATCTGTCGTTTAACCTCGCAATCGACACTATCTCGAATGCACCGGGAATTGGGGCCCTGACCGGTTCGTTTAATTTTCAGGGGACAGTGATGACGACACTTCATCTGATGAAGAGCAAGAAAGAGATCAGATGCCGGCGGCACCAGAAGTGGAAATTCCCCAATATGTGGAAAATCACTTTATCGATGCTGCCAGGCGCGTGCGGGCGCAAGTAGCGCGAAATTTGTAAAATAAAAAGTGTCCTTTTTATAAACATTTATTTTATTTACAAAATCGAATTAAAAAAGAAAATGCAAAGAAAAATGTATATAAAATTGAAATTAAAAACTAATTATTTAGAAGCAAATTAAAAATAACAAAATTAAAAATATAAAAATAATAATTAATTAAACATCACCCTCTCCTGTATCGATTTCATCGGTGCTTGCCAAGCTTCCTCGCGAGGCAAGCACCGATGCGAGCTCCCGGACAGCGGCAGCTATTATTTCCGCCGCCGTTATGATAGAGGCCCGAAATTGCGCATTATTAGAATTCATGGCCTCTATCATGGCGTCCCGGGAGCTCGTTGATCGCGGAGCCGCCTCAGAGGTTATCCTAGACCGGCGGCCTCTAGGCTGACCTCTGAGGCGACTAAGCCAGTCAGAACTTTCATGCGCCGGCGGCAGTGGCGGCGGTCCTCTTGCTGGCAAGGCTGTGGCTGAGGGCGGGAGCATAGTTGTCGATGTAGATGGGACAGGATCCGGTGACCCTGCAGACTGCGTAGCTAATGGAGGAGGGGTGCGCGATGGCGACCGACAGTTGATCTCGTACTCCTAAAAAAAAAACAAGTTGCTATAATTTATAAAGTACTAAGTACTTAATCAACACGAAAGTAGTGTTGTCAATCATAAGTTTGAAAACAAATTGTAATACTAACCAATGGGGTTTCCGAAACAGAGAAGCCGTCAACCGCCGCAGTGCCCACTATTGCTATAACTCTCTCCTCCATTTGACTTAAATGTGCCACTGCAGGGCCACCGCCTGTCCGTCGAATCGAGTTATGTATTTTACGAGCCTTTGTTTTAGTTTTTTGGACCCACTGAGCCCAAATCTGTAAAAAAGATGCCATGTCTTAATTGAAAAGGGCTAGGGGCATTTAAAAATGTGAATGAAAGTAATCGAACGCCATGCTGGTAAAGTATTTGGTTAAAGACTGATGCGAGACTCCAGAATAAACTGACATTTAACTATACTAAAATTATGACTAGTTCGTTCGGTATCAATCTTGACTTCTAATGAAATAAAAAGCTCATACATGCTGCCACTCTGCTACCGTTCTGCTGCAGCCCATCTCATTCAGCTCGCCTGCCAACTGCCGCCAGAACAGAACCGCCTCTGTATCCGCTGTATTGCCTAAAAATGGTAAAATGAGCAAATAATTTGCTTCTGATGGGTTTAATTCAAAAATCAATGGATTTCAATAAAACCAATATTTAGCCTACCTCTCACCAGATGCATATTGGCATATATCTTTTCGACAAGCCAATCTTGCTGGCGCTTATTCGATCTCTTACGAGAGTTTTGGGAACTCATATTTCTTTTTCAAATTATTTTCAAGTACAAGTACCTTGAACCCGCGGAATACTTTCCCGCCGTTTGAACTTTATTTATAAGAAAAGTTTGACGGCTCTGAATGCTTGTCGTTTTGAGCCAACCCTGTTCGTACTTCCGGCAAAACTAATTACTTTTTACCTCTACTAATTACTACTCAATTACTAATGCTCCGTACCTCAAAATGAAAAAAGGAACCTTTACAGGATCACTTCCTTGTCCGTCTATCCGTGGGTCTATCTAAGAAAAAGGGACCTCCCTTTTTCTTAGGAACGCGTGGAGATATTAAGTTGAAATTAATATCAAATACTGAGGTCTACAATATAACTGTGCAATATCACTGGTTGCACAACTATATTGATCGTTATTAGTCGATATTGACCGTCCATTACCATCTACTGACGATCAATATAATTGTGCAACCAGTGATATTGCAGTTACTTATATTGTAGGTCAGTGCCGAGCCTTAGAGCAACGTTCGGTGCTTTCATAGTTTATGAAGTTCAGTGTGCTAGGTACCTAATTTTTCTTTTGTAATTTTTTATTTTTTGTTTATAAAATGTGCAAAAAATTACCTAAGACGCGGTGGGTGAATCGGATTCGAACTGGTCCTGTTTTTTTTTAATATGTCAAACGTCTTTATTTAAGTACTTTCCTAAGGCTAGGTACTGACCTACAATATAACTGTGCAATAATATCACTGGTTGCTCAATTGATATTGATAGTCAGTTGATGATACTAGAACCTTCAATATTATCATCTATTGAAGATCAACATAATTGTGCAACCAGTGATATTGCAAAGTTATATTGTAGGTCAAGTACCTAGCCTAAGAACTGCACTATTTTGTCAAGTATAATAATAAATTTAAAGCATGAATGAATAATTAGTACCGTAAAATGGGGTGAATAGAAAACGTGGTGTGAATTTTTTCATTAGTTTGTTAACACCTGACAGCCGTAAAACTAGTCACAAATAAAGTTTTTGGCAGTTGAAGACGACCATTGTAACCGCGAACGAATGAACTGCTGTGAACTTTTGTACTGCCGCTAATATACGGATGGTTTTGCCAGTTTCTTTAGTAATTTTAAATATATAATCATTATTTTACATTTTGCATATTAAAACACGGTGCTAAGTTTGTTACGAATGTAAAAATTTGACTAAAAATGGATCTTATTAATTTTTACTCAACTTTGAGGTGAATCGAGACGATACAAAGGGTGATTAGAGTCGCTATATGGGGTCAATCGTTTTTAGTATCAGAAACGCCATGCTGCTAAAACGGGACGATTGTAGGGTGAATCAAAATATATACGATAGGGTTGTCAAAACTGGTAAAGTATATTTTTTTGAAGGTAAGTAGGTATTTTGTTTTTATTTTTCTGTAAGGTATAAAAATATGTTTTTTTTTTCAAATACGTATATGTGTAGGTACCGGCGGGAAAGAAGAATCAAGTTTTTTATTCTTATTTTTCTTGCTGGAACGTACACACGCGGCATTTTGTACACCTATTTGAAAAAAAGAAGCATATTTGTATGTTTTACATGGGAATAAAAACAAAATACCTACCAAACATTATTCATAGGCGAGCAAGTTAAATAATTCAAAACTTTAAATTACCTTTTTATTTATGGACCTACTTCTCTTATTGGTAACCAAAATCTGGTCTATAAACTTAAACATTGGTACTGACAGAATTATCAATAATATTTTTGACAACCCTTGCAACATTTTCTATTCACTCCATATGTCGTCTCTATTCTCCCCTCCTCGCTGTATGAATAGAGACAGCATGTTTTTTGCGTTTTTTATTGAATTAGCAATATATAGGTCATATACACCTTAGACAAAATTGTAGAACGCATCAAGACTCAGAAAATGACACCAACTTTATTCACATTACATTAAGGATCATAACCGAAAATTAGCATTGAAGTTAAAAATCGTTTCTGTTCACCCCATTTTACTGTACAAATTAAAATTTTCCTTTTTTTTTCACCGATGAACCGGTAATCGTTGTGATATTAACCAACCCTGAGCAAAGACAAAACGCATACGACCAATTCGGATTAAATTTATAGGTGTCACTTGGATTTCAAAATTGTTTTAAATTTAGGTTAACTTAATTAAAGCACTTATTTCAAATAGCGGATGACACTAATTTAACCTAAATTAAGCGATTTTTAGGTTTAAGGTTTGACATGCAAAATTTAATCGCTGTCATGCATGATGTCAAATTGGCGAGCCAAAGAAAACTTTATTTTTCCTGTAATAAGAAAACAAAAAGAAAAACGAAGATAATTTTACAGTCGATAATGATCTTAAAAACGATCCCAAGCACCCAACCAAGGCCAGGCCGGACAAGTTTGGATAAAATTCGAAACAGAACGTAAGAAATTAAATGAAAATGATTACCTAAGGCGAATGTCCAGCGTGTAGACCGTAAAACGGGAAGTGCAGTCATATTATGATAAAAAGAATGAGTAAAGTGAATCTCCACCGTGTTATCCGCCTATCATGAAATGTAAACCTAGAGAAAACCTACTTAAGATAAAGTTAGAAGTTGTAACAGGTACCTATTCCAGTTTATTAAAAATGTAAAAGGTTGGTTTGGGAATGACCGACTTTCTAAAAAGCTGAATATTTACCCAATAGATGCTCTGTCCAACTAGTGCAAAATCTACCTATATTATCTTGTAGAAGGGTTAAACCTTGAGCTGCTAGTAATGTGATGCAACATTACTAGGCCATCACAGCTCAGAACATTTCACTAACTCAGGACATGTGGACTTTCATACAAGAAGGTTCGACAAAACTTGACAATGGGCAGGAAGAAGGAAAGTGGTTGGAGTGGGCAAGATACATTTTGCAAGACACTACTCTGTTAGTGCAAAGAAAGTCTGCTGTCTGCAGCGTCTCCTAAACAATATGTATGCATAAACTCTTGAGGCGAAAGGCCCCTTCTTAGTCTGCGAGGCCATAGGCGGTACTCCATGTCTTCCATGCCTTACACTGCCTCTTGAGTGGATGGAGTTGGAACTGTTAAGAAAATAAAGGCACTACAACTATTCCATTATATTATTTATTAATAAAAATCTTCAAAACATGTATATTGCAATAAATATATTTTTCATTATTATGAATGTTTTTAGTAATCCTTTTTACTGGTATATTTATATCTACTGGTGCTGTTCATTATCATTTCCTTTCTTATATGTATAGATGAGCCAGTTTTTCCATCCCTGAAAAATTTTAGTTAATTTTTTTCAATTGTTTCACACTAAAATAAAAATGTCACAAATAATTCAAGCAGGTGATTTATTCCATAATTCGTTCCTTTTGTTGTGTTCAGTATTAACCCTTTCAATGTCAGTCCCAATATCATGATGGAATAAACAGATCAGCAATGCACCAGTCATCTAAGTACATATACAAAATTCAAATCAAAATAAATGAACTATTCTGCAAGAGTGCCTAAATGAACCTGTTAAATGATTAAATAGCACAAGAATATTCTGGTATAGACAGGTTGATTGGAGGACAGCTGGATTAGGCCATGAACAGTTGTTCCGACTGCCTGCCTGATTAATGATAATAGTAATAATGATACAAATATTTTCTTATAGTATTCCTAGTGAGAAAAGACCAAATGGGTAGAAAGAAATATGAAAAAGCATACAAAACCTAGTTACTACTGTGTTTCTTGAAATAATTGTGATATTGATACCTACCACTTGATTATACCATTGATATATAGATTGATTGATTGATTTTTAGAGTTTTCATGGCCCTATCAATGCCTTAATCATTCTGTCAATTTTCGAAGTTGGATAAGACACGGCCAGAAGACTATTGATCTGTGCGGTAGCTCTATTTGGGTTCAGTGATGATTAAATAGAAATTTAAATGTTGACCCATGACCGATGGGTCTGGGTTTCCCTGGATTTCTCCTAGTTTGGAGGGTGTTCAGGTGACGTCCATGTGAAACCCAGACTATAAGCACATCCAGTTATATTGATTAATAAATTTAAAATCATCATCGTCATGCTATATATTTTCCACTGCTGCGCACAGGCCTCGTATCACAGTGAGAGGGACTGGGCCGTAGTCCACACGCGGGCCGAGTGCAGATTGGGGACCCCACATACACCATTGAATTACTTTGCAGATGTATGCAGGTTTCCTCATGAGATTTTCCTTACTTGAAATGATGTCTCACAAAGTTTTAATTTGACTATTAATATAATTTTCCTTTATCATAATTCTTGTGGTAAATAGGTATACAAATCATTTCTGAGCGATCAGAACGATGTCTAAGAGGATGTATGTTAGACCTCAAAGCTTAATTAAAAATTACATTCAAATATTTTGCCAACTGCATTGGAAGCAAGGTCCTTGCGATTTTTACCTCACTACCAGGTTACACACTAAAAATGCAATTCAGTTGATGCATGTAGACTGAGTCCAATGCAAGCAGACTGCAATTGCAGAAGACACATGCTGCTTGCTGCTGCAGTCGGCCGCAGTGACAGGCGCGGACGACGTCACATTGGTCAGGTTGTAGCAAAGGGGACCCATGGTTAGGTTAGGTTACACTTGTGACCTGCCATTGGTACACCACAACCATTGCATTGATTCCAAGCACGGCGTGATATAGCTGCGATCGCCGCCACACGCGGTCAGACTATACCAAAGTTAGGCCTGAAGCTAGGTTAGAATTTTTGACATACCTAGATTTAAAAACGTAGATATGTTATGACTTGTTAATACACATTGATTTATATATTATAAATTTTGAAAAAAGTATAATGTAAATGCGAAAGAGTCGACGCGGACGCTCCTATTTCTGCGCATTTTGTGCGTTTGAGCCAGACATAAAAACGATTTTATAAAAGAGAAAATCATTTAAAATAGGTATAATCAACATCACTTTTCATTTAAATTTTTCTAAGCGTTTGATATTTACAGTTCAACAGAAATATCTGTGATCATCCACGCATAAAATTCTTCCTGAGAAAACTCACTTATTTGCTTTTTTGTTTTTAATAAAATTCACCTAACCTAATTAAAATAAAACTAGCGGCCAACTTTTAAGTCCGGCCAGCCCCCATAGCACACAAATTTTTATTGTGCACATAAAGCATTCGTCCCTTTCGTCCGCATATTAGTTAAAAAGTGACAGATGTTTCATGTAAGATAAAAGCTAGTGTGCTAGGCCCTCCGTTTAGCGAAAACTCATCTGACTAAATTGACATTTAGCGGGCACGTTCGAATACCGATTTACGCCGCTATCTCTAAGTTGAATTGTTAGAAACGTCAAAATAAGAGATCGCTTAAAAGTCGAGTTTTTCGAATAGCAAAAGCTTTAAGACCTGTCAAAATCGAGTTTGAAGTTTCTAATTTTAAGTTTAGAGAATTTTAATTTAAGAAGTAATGTTTCGAATTGGACCCAATTGAATTAGTTTATGTGCTAAAGCTGGCTGGTTGCTGGAAGCTTGATGTGTGACAGAGTTGTGAGCGATAGGGAAGTGTATGGATCTTAGGGCCTTTGCATATGATGATATTTTCTGTTGTATTATTATTATTATTTTATAGAAGGAGGGGGCAAACGAGCAGGCGGGTTACCTGATGGTAAGCATTCGCCGCCGCCCATGGACACCCGCAACACCAGGGGAATCACGGATTTTGGTAGTGGTAGAGCCAAACAGTAATCCTCACTAGATGATTAATGTTCGAATGGGCCGGCTCCACCGGGGTAGTAGACCACACTCGCACAGAATATCGACGTAAAGTAATAGCTTGCTATTCCATTTCGTCCGTTGAGTGACGAGATCCGGAGGCCTATTCCCTCATCCCCATCCCATCCCCATTCCCCATCCTCCCTAGACTGGCGACGCATCAGCAAAACCTCTGGTGTTGCAGATGTCCATGGGCGGCGGTGACCGCTTTCCATCAGGTGGGCCGTCTGCCTGTTTGTCAGCCTACTCCTTTCTCTAAGGGCCGGCAACGCATCCGTGATTCCCCTGGTGTTGCGAGTGTCCATGGGCGGTGGTGATTGCTTACCATCAGGTAACCCGCACGCTCGTTTGCCCCCCTCTACTATAAAAAAAATGCGTGGGCCGGCAACGCATTTTTTTTTTAGAAAGGACTAGGCTCGTTTTTATGTTTCCATACCTCAAAAGGAAAAAACGGAACACTTATAGGATCACTTGTGTCTGTCTGTCCGTCTGTCACAGCCAATTTGCTCCGAAACTACTAGAACGATTAAGTTAACATTTGGTACACAAATGTAAGTTGGTGACCGCAACAAGAACGTGTAACGTAAATAAATGAGTTTTAAACATGGGGGCCACTTGGGGGGATCTTGAATGGTTTTTTTTTATAATTTTAGAATAAATGGTTTTGAAGTTATTTAGGAAAATAGGCGAAAATTGCTCATTCCCGTTTTTTACCGATAGAAGATGCACCAACCGTGCTGATAGATCGATAGGACGTTGGATATGCAATCCTAAAGTAACTTAGGGATGCATGACTCATCTAACGTTACACCAGTCCAGCGTACACATGCCCTTAGCATCCTCTAACCATATAAAGAGTATTCTCAACTAATACAACTTCTTTCGAAAGAAACAAACTTTCCGAGACGGTTAAAATATGGCAACTTTTCGAGTCAAAGTTTCAGGCGAAGATATTTTTCATGTAAATTGTTTGCATGCGTATGAACTACGAAGGGACATGTTGTATAATCCCCAAGGAAAGCATAATAATAGGGTAAAATTACGCAAAATATTCTATGTTACTAATAAGTCGAATATTAAGTATCTTTAAAGGTTAAGATACTTAATACACGACTTACTAGTAACAAAAACCTCAAAGTTGATTTAGAAAGCTGAATTTGGCCATATGAGTGCTTAAACTATGATGGCCTATGATGGCATATGATGGCCAAATTCAGAAAGGCCAATCAAATTAATCTATAATTAAAGAGACTTTTGAGTGACGTTTTAGGGCTCCATACTTAAAGGGTAAAAACGGGACCCTATTACTAAGGCCAGGTAAGGCTATCCGTCTGTCCGTCCGTCCGTCTGTCACCAGGCTGTATCTTATGAACCGTAATAGTTAGAAAATTTGCATTTTCAGAGATGATGTATCTCTGTTGCCGCTATAACAACAAATACTAAACATTAGAATAAAATAAATATCTAAGGGGGCTCCCATACAACAAACATGATTTTTTTTCTCGTTTTTGCTCGATATTGCTAACGGCAACAGACGCTTGAAATATTCACAGAATATTTAATTATTAATTCAGTTTAAAAATAAATAAATAAATTAAAATAAAAATAAAAAATTAAGGGGGTCCCATACAACAAACGTGATATTTTTTTACGATAATAATAATGGTACGGAACCCTTTGTGCGCGAGTGCGACTCGCACTTGGCCGGTTTTTGTATAGAATGACAACTAGTTGAAGGACATTTAACAATTTAATTTCTAATCAATTCTGAATTCGGCCATGCACCGATACATTTATTTAACTGACTTCATAGAAGCTTCTAATTCCGCTATGTATTGTTATTAAGTAGGTATCTAACAAATCTCATCACTTATTTCGTATCTCGCATTTCATCAGACAATCTTAAAATGACCCGCGCGGGGAGCATTATGGGGATTTAGATACCACGTCTAATGGCCTCTTATGTCGAAAAACGTCCAAAGTGGAAGACACGCACGAACAAGTAGTTTATAACCACTGACGGCTCAAGTAAGCCTCGCCGTGAGTTCGAGAGAATCGCATCCCAGAACAGAGAAGACTTGTAAAGTCAAACACCGCCACATAATCAGTCATACTGTATCTGTTCCTAAGACTACTCGCACACGCGGCGCCGTCTGGGCGCGTTGTCTCGGCTCATGCACTTTTATAGCATAAGTGCATACGCTGTAGGGTCGCCAGGAATTTGTGAGACACCGGACATTCTGTTTTCTACACGGATATCGCTACAGACACACACAGACCATTATATCGCACACAGACCATTATATCTAATAGAGTCCGCATAGCCGACCCCCGTTAATTTTCTAATTTACCCCGCAAAGGTGGCCCCCATGTTTAAAATTAATTTATTTACGTTACATTTCCGTGTTGCGGTCACCGACTTACATAATTAGTACCAAATTTTAACTTAATTGGTCCAGTAGTTTCGGAGTAAATTGGCTGTGACAAACGGCCAGACAGACAGACACACGAGTGATCCTATAAGGGTTCCGTTAGCCCCCACTTATTTATCCTTCGCCCGTCGTTTTGTTGACACCCTGGTCACCCCGGGATACATCTGCATGGTGAGCACGTATCGCTATACGAGTGCAACTCGGAATTGGATGTGCAACGCTCTTTAGTTTCCTCATATAAAGGGTTCCTATGAATATTTTGAGTAGAAAAACAGTTCGAAAGGTTAATTAATTTTAAACTGGTTATTATACAAGATTTTATTTGAGTATTTATCAAATAGTTTGATCATAGTGTGCTAACGTAAGCAATTTTTGTTTGTCCTATTTCGTTACGGTTTTTGGTAACAGATCAATCAATTATTTTATGGGTTTTGTGATGTTATTAGCTTTTGATGAATTGCATAAAGTTACAGTGATCTTCTTTTAAAAATATCTATGTAATTACCATCTGTATTAATGACTGATGTATTTATTTCAATTAAAGACCTAACTTTATGAGTTAATTTTAAATTAAAATATTCACTTTGACATTTGATATTGACTTATAAAGTTTCTTCATTATGAAAATAATAACTATAATTTTTATGCATCTAATACATCCTCAGCATATTTTTAAGTACCTACTGGTAAGTTGTTGGTAGCGCAGTGGTCTTTATTTATTTAGCATTTCCGTACATGAAGACATTTGACATAACTAAAATAAATCTTAAGATATCTGCGAATTTGTTAAAAATTACCAACAATATCCAAAACAAAATTAGGCGCTAAAAAGTAGAATGACCCAACTTACGAAATTGTTCTTGTAAAAACCAGGATATTGTTATCCTGGCACCTCATTCGGGAACGCTAAGTGATTCTGTAGCGACTCATAAACCAGATTTCTCATCCCACTCTTCCGCACGACGTGTAATGCGTAAGAGCGAGATGAGAGATCTGGCTTACGAGTCGCTACAGAATCACTTAGCGTTCCCGAATGAGGCGCCTGGTTTGTAAAAACGAAACAATGTTGAAAAATATTTGCTAGATAGGTATTAATAAATTTTATTCAAAGAAAATACTTATCAAAAGAAACTCAGCATCTTCGCTAAATGACAAATAGCGCCAAAAAGTCTAGACAGTTCACCAAATACTTCAAAACCACTACTATAACAAGACACTCTCATAATCCTTAACACGTCAAATATACGTCTCAAATTCTAACAAATTAAACGTATTTCAAAATTGTCGCCATACCAACTACTAACTTTATAACTCACTCGCTATGACTCTTTTACCTCGGTAATACGTTTCAATCTGGAGTGGTTGAAATGCAAATGGAGGGTCCGTAGCGGAACATCGTCGCATGCATTTTACATAGGCAAGGAGACGGTTGAATTGGTACACGATTTATGATAGTCAGTTCCGGTTTGTGATAGATTAATATATGCCAAAAACTGAATCATTGGCGAGGCTTCTGTTTTGAAATGTTCCTTTAAATTCTAAGGAGAAAATTTGAGTGTTAAGGGATAGAGTATAATGGCAAAAAAATGAGCCAGTGGCGAGTTCACGGTTTAATAAAATCTTAACTTAATTTTTCCGGGTCTCGTTTGCTTATTCTAACCATCTAAAGCGCTATAGTATACTGTGTCTTTATCTTACTTATAAAAGTTAACATTAGAAAGACAGTGATTGAGCATCACTTCATTCTATATCACTTAGACCAGTGTCGAATATAACCATCGTACGATATCGGGTTTAAACAGTACATATATATTGACATTTAAAGTGGAATGGAGCCGAAATTCCCTTCAATTCCATCGAAACACCAAAGGATTTCAGAGCTACCCTCGAAAACTTTACTATTTTTCAACTTTGCTTTCAACGAGGAACGGTTTCATTTGGTTAAGTGAAAATAGCCCTGTTTTACGTATACCGCCATTACTTCTAACTTAAACCTATCGGTAGATGAGATAGAGTCTGTTTTGGTTTGTGGCGATTTTATAGGTATTTACTGCCGTTTTGGGCATTAAAGATAATAAGAATCCTTTATTATGATGGATTTATTTTGAGGTTGAAACCTGGTAAAAATTTTTTTTTTTCTAATTGCTAGTTAGGTAGATTTTACGAATTACTTGAATACCTTTATTTTTAAGAAGGTTTTTATAGTGAAGCTAAATCAAAACTCCACAGGGCTAAAATCAAATATCAATAAACGTCAAAGCGAAAATCGGCTTAAATTTCACAAGACAATTAATCAAGTAACAACCAACATTATCATTACATACATCTTTAACTACACAGTTATAAGTTACATTTTTCAAAAGCAACTCTTATTTCAACCAAAAATTACTACGAGCCATATCAACAAGCTTACGGACGTTTTTATTACAAACATGAAATCACACCTGCGTCCTTACCTCAATCAAAATAACGCCCATTATCTAACACCAGCATGTTATTAGGCTGCAATGCAAAGATGGTTAAGAGCGTCTTTAACTCTTAGGCAGTAAGGGTCATTTATGATTGACATTAGTTTCCTGTTAGAACAGGGGCTGTCAAGGAGCGGTGAGGCTTGAAGATATGGAGTATCAGCTCTTGTCATCTCCTGTGTTTATTGTGTGACAAAAAGCGATATGGTGAGTGTGGCTTACAGATGATTTAGTTTGAACATTTGTGGTTAATTTATTATGATGCGCTAATATTTTGTGAATTAGGCTAGCCAAGTTTTTAGGGTTCCGTACCTCGAAAGGAAAAAATCGGAACCCTAATAGGATCACTCGTGTGTACGTCTGTCACAGCCAATTTGCTCCACAACTACTGGACCTATTGAGTTGAAAGGTACTGATTTGTAAGGTAGTGACCGCAACACGGAGGAGTAACGTACAAATAAAAAACCCTTTGAAAAGTAAGAAATAATGCCCTTCGTAAGTTAATTACCTAGAAAAGTCAGATATATTGTTGATTAAGTGATGCATTAAATACATCGAAATCGGTGTCAAGTAAATGAACACAATATGAGGGATGGATTACCTAATTTACTTGCCACCGACTTCAATATATTTAATGTATCACTTAATCAACAATATATCTGACTTTTACAGGTAATTAACTTACGAAGGGCATTATTTCTTACTTTTCAAAGGGTTTTTGAAGTCGGTTTTTTATTTGTTAAATTTTTTATTTTTATTTCACTTTTTTTAGTGATTTTCATATGTAATTTAACGACCCACATCAACAACACACAGTAACAATAGCATAATGCCAATTGCTCATCACCCTTTTCAAAATGTTCCTATCCAAGATGCAAGGACGTCAATCGTTAAGGAGTTCTCCTGGTTCTTCATCACCGGTTCTATTTTACCACTTGAATTTTTACGACCATAAGTTGCTTCCCGACCTTATACAGAAATGTTCCGGTGGTCACCCGTGGTCTTCATCATCAGTTCTACTTCACCAAATAATGTTTTTAATACGTTACTGCTTGAGTCATGAAAGAAAATATCAAAATTTCTATATGCGTGCCTATAATATTTGAGGAGTTCCTTCGATTCCTCATAGATCCTCTCATCAGACCTCAACTTTGATCACACCGGAACCAATTTGGAGAAATACCCTATCGATTAAAAAAAAGAATCATCCAAATCGGTGTACATACATATACATAAAAAAATATATATATATATATATATATATATATATATATATATATATACGCGTCGAATTGAGAACCTCCTCCTTCGGATTTTTTGAAGTCGGTTAAAAATTTAAACATGGGAGCCACTTTTGGGGGGTAAATTAAAAACTAAAAAAAAAGGTTTGCAAACTATGGCATGTGACTTATCAAATGAAAAGGCTTGTTGTGAGAATCTTAAATATATATTTTTTAGAATGTTAAGATAAATAGTTTGGAAGTTATTTAAGAAAATAGTCTAAAATTGACCATTCCCCCACCTTATTTCCGAAATTTCTGGGCCTAAAATTTTGAAAAAAAATACACAAAATAGTTATTTACCTATAGATTACTGGAAAACCTATAAGAAGTCTATGGTATTTAAAGTAACAGGCAATTTCAGATAATCATGTATGGAACGGAACCCTCTCCACGCGAGTTTAACTCACAATTTTCCAGTTTTTAGATGGCGAATAAATACATCTTTTTTTTATGAATTATTATGAATTTGTGCCCAATTTATCAGTTGCATTTTAGTCGTAGTTTAATAAAGTTTTTTTATAAAATTGTAATTTTTATTTTCAATTAGTCCACTCCAGGGGCCCAAAACGTTCCGTCGCTGAACGTCATATTCGGAAAAGATGATATTCGCAAAAGATGATATTCGCATAACATAATATTCGCAAAAGATGATATTCGCAAAACATCATATTCGCAAAACATGATATTCGCAAAAGATTAAATTAGCAAAAGATGATATTCGCAAAACATGATATTCACAAAACATCATATTCACAAAACATGTGGGTACTAGGCGACGATATGTATAATACATATAAATACATATAAAAAGTCCATAACTAAGGAACAAATATATTATCTGTGATAAACACAAATAAAAACGCTAGTATAATGTATGATGATGAGTATTGTGTTTTGAGAATATCATATTTTGAGAATTTCATATTTTGAGAATATGATATTTTGAGAATATCGTATTTTGAGAATATCATATTTTGAGAATGTCATATTTTGAGAATTTCTTATTTTGAGAATATGATATTTTGAGAATATCGTATTTTGAGAATATCATATTTTGAGAATATCATATTTTGAGAATGTGATATTTTGCGAATATGATATTTTGCTAATATGATGTTCGGCGACGGAAGGTTTCAAAACTTATTAGTTTAATAAGGGAAATAATTTGTCGGGCAACCAAAAATACATACATGGGCGACAAAATTAATAGGGTAGCGACTGTCGCCCATTACTATTCGCTCATTTAGTAATTTAGTCACCCACTTATATTATTTAGGTTAGGTTAGGTTAGTATTTTTTGCCGCTCGATTAAATACTGCCCGTTTAGTAATATTAGTGTTTTGTCTCATAAAATATAATAGAAAATTAAATAAAATATGATTAACTGTTATGATTTGAAAAATGGGCCTCTTCGTAGCACTAAACCGGTCGGTAAAAGAGGTAGAAACAAGGTTTTCTTAACACTTTCATTGACAAGCTCTCTGAGACAACGCTCACACGCCGAACAGCCTGCTAGGAGGGCTGTCGCTATAGTAGCTATGATGACTACAGACTGCGCCAAAGAACTCGCCTAGCGAACGCCTTTCATCGAGACGGGTCGGCATACAGTTACGTGAACTCGCCCCGCGGGCGCCTCAGCGTGTAGCGTTTGGTTACTCGTTATAAAGTCGTATGAACTCATCTACTTGTTATAAAGAATCCTGTGACACCTAAGCTACTGCACAATGTAATGTTTGGTAATGAAAGTGTTACGAACCCTGAAAACTTAACTATCAGTTTCCTGTGAAACAGGCTACCATCCCCTAGGGTTTTGCAAAATTAAAGCCGTCAATATTCCATGCTCCCCCAAGCCCCAAAATCTAAAGAAAACTTTATTAATGACGGAATCAAATGCTTGAAGAGATAACGTATGTCATCTTTGACGTGAATGACTCCTTGACTGAGGGGGGCTGAATGGGGACGCACTTTAATGAAATTAATGGGTTCTGACATGGTTCCTTATTCGTGTGGAACGACACGAACGCGATGCGAGCGATCTAGGATTTAAATTATAAAATATTTGACGTAATAATCTAAAATCAACTCTTTCTTCAATTTTCGCCTATTTTCCTAAAAAACTTCCAAACTATTTATTTTAAAATTAAAACAAAAAAAACATATTTAAGGTCATCAAAATAAGAAAGTTTGCAAAACTTTTTTTTATGTTTCTACTTTACCCCCCAAAAGTGTTAAAAACCCCATGTTTAAAATTAATTAATTTATATTACGCGTCCGTGTTGCGGTCACAGACTTACATATGTTTACCAAATTGTAACTCAATTTGGTCTTGTAGTTTCGGAGCAAATTGGCTGTGACAGACAGACAGGAACTCGTGTGATCCTATAAGGGTTCCGTTTTTCCCTTTTGAGGTACGGAACCCTAAATATCACAGAGAATTCAAGGTACCCCACTATGAAGTTATACTCACGGGTTTGAGTTATATTATATTACTAATGGTAGTCCGCGTTGTGTGTATGTGCACAATATACAGAGGTTATTATATGAAAATTAAAACTGAAATATTTATTTAGCAAGTAGGCCATACGAGCTCTTTCACATGTCTGAATCTACCAGCGCTTCGAAGGGTAACATCTGAGAAGAAGCGTCACAAGAAACTTAGCAGCAAGTCTTTTTTCAACTAAATAATAACAATTTTGATGATAAAAAAAAACCGGTCAAGTGCGAGTCTGACTCGCGCGCCGAGGGTCCCGTACTTACCTATGAAAAACACACTGTACCTTGTAGGTACGGAACCATCAAAACCCAAAAAAATAGATTTTATCAACCGGGTAACCATTTACAACCTACCTATGCAATAAGACAAAAAATTACTTTCGCAAGCTCTTATCTCCGTGCAACTACCGAGTGTGATACGACTTTGCAAAGGTTATCCTGTTTAACATTTTTTTTTTTTATGTGATGTCATTACAAATTTACAGTTTTCGGACTTTTTCCTTAACTTGTGCTGTAATACACTGCTTCTTGCCAAATTTCATGATTGTAGGTCAACGGGAAGTACCCTCGATAGGTTTTGATTCCCTTTGGATCCCCTTGAAAGTATCAAATCATGTAACATAAACGGCCGTATCTTTTGATTGCGGTGACTTAGAAGGTTGATTTTTTCACAGCTTCAAGACATTACAGACTTGAGTATTTATTATTAATTTCAACTTGATACCTCCACGCGTTCCTGAGAAAAAGGTCTTGACAGACAGACAGACAGACAGACGGACCACCAAGTGATCCTATAAGGGTTCCTTTTTCCTTTTGAGGTACGGAACCCTAAAAAACAACTCAGTCATAGTGCACAGACAACCGTTATAGGCACAAACTAATTATGAGTAATAATAATTAGGCAGATGTACGAGTAGTCTTCATAGTTAAATGTGACGATGTTTTTATTTAGCTCAGATTTATACCTCAGCACTTTTACAAAACATCAAAAACATCAATTAAGGTTCATATTTGTCTCATGACACCGGCACTAGCAATCATACTATAAAACAAACCGTATAAAAAATCACCATAACGCGTCGCTGAATGAACAAACACCTTTGCAACAAAACTAATTAGAACCATATTTCAAGTACATTTTAGTTCACAATTCTAGCGCATGTATAGCTGTTACCAATTCGCTGGCTCAATTTTAAAGGGCTCTTAATAAAATTTTCAGAACATTTAAAAGTAAAAATTATGGCTAGGGTAAAAAGTTGAATTTCCATTACAATAAAAACGGAACGTAAAACCTTGTAATAGTTACCAGCGATGCGATATGCGATACGGCAATGCAAATTACTATTGTTACAAGTAATTTTAGACTCTAATATGTTGATTTAAGGGCAATGATTTTCGCATTGCCAGCTGCGTTTAGTTCCCAGATGAAGTGTTGCATTCAGTTCAGATGTTTTGCCGCGTGCGTTTAGTTTTGTTTTTGCGCAGATTTTTAGTTTCCGGTTCAATTGTTATTGAGTTTTTATTGGCGCAGTTGCGTTGTTCCATTGAATTTACTGCGCTTTCGTTACATGTTTTTAAAGGTTTGGAGTGATATCATGACATACTAGCATCTGTCCGCGACTTTGACTGCGTGGAATTCGGTTATAGTTATTCCATCGGGAACTTTTGAATATTCTGGAATAAAAAGTATCCTATGTTTTTATCCAGGGAATAATCTATCTCCACTCCAAATTTCATCTAAATCCGTTTATTTAGCCGTTGAGTGTCACACTTTCACGCCTCAATATTAGTGAGATATAGTTAAGTATGATTAGTATAGAAATGTGCTAATTCCATCAGATAATTTAAATGTTTAAAAATTCTACGTAAAGCGTTTGTGGCCTAGTGGATAAGTATGTAGACTCGTGACCGTGAGGTACTGAGCTCCAATTCAGTCCAATGTCATTACCTACCAACGAACTGCTATAACCACTGCTCTTACGTTGAGAGAAACTGAATGTGTAACCATAATCTAAAAAAAATGCTCTAGCTCCCGTCACAAGGGTTACAGATGTCAGATGGCAGCCATCATCATCATCATTTCAGCCAAAAGACGTCTACTGCTGGACATACGCCTCCCCCAATGATCGCCACAACAACCGATTCCGTGGAGACTCGCAATTTTCACCAGGTCGTGAGTCCACTGTGTGGGTAGTCTGCCCACGCTTCACCTTTCAGTACGTGGTCACCATTCAAGAACTCTTCGGTCCCATCGGCCATCTGTTCTACGAGCAATGTGCCCCGCCCACTGCCACTTAGTTTTAGCAGTTCTTTAGGCTATGTCGGTTACTCTTGATCTTTTGCGGATCTCCTCATTTCTAATTCGATCTCACAGCGACACTCCGAGCATAGCCCTCTCCATCGCCTTTTGGCAGTCACTCTACTGTAATAACCCAACGTGCCGAATCTGAGATCATAGCACAATGAAGCTGTTGCATTCTTTACGAATTGCGATGTCTAGAATGCTCAACACACAAGTACCTTTAAATAAATTTAAATCCCCAAAAGAAAGCCTACAAAAAGCGATCCTTTATCTCCTCAACACGTATCGGCCCTAAATAGGCCCACTTGTTAGATATTATACCCATAAATAAGGCCCGGGCCTCAGCATTCGAAGCACGTAGGTGATCGGTTTGGAAGTTTCAGGATGTTTAAAGTTTTGATGCTAAAGGTCAGATTTATTTGGGGCATTTGACAAGATTGTTCTTTATCTTTTAGTCCAACGGCAATGAGAGTTGTATTTAACTTGTATCCTGCGCAAGGATAATAATTATGGAGGATATTCCTTTCCAAACCTCACATTCAGACCAGCCAGTTTGATGCAAATTTCGAACCAAAACAACAGCCTGCATTGTACAATAATAGATACAGAGTGATGCTACATAAAAAAAACTAACAATACTTTCACGTCTTTATTAGCCCTGAATTCTTTGCTATTTAAAGTTCTTGTATTTCGATACGGAAGTTTACTAGTATCGATTGTAATTTCTAGAAAATTCCCTATATATTCCTTTCCATACTCTTATCCTATCAAACAAACCCTACAAATCGAAATGTACACATATGTAGGTTAACTGCGAAAAAGCATCGCGTTTGATATTCGGTGCGCGTCCGCCGAAAAAACGGCGCATTCTAAATGCGCGCCGATCGCGCGCCGCATGCCAACGGGCAGTTAGCAGATCGGTGAGATCGACGATTTGTGCCTTCCTTAATCAAAGGCGGACCCAGATGAGCCTTGGTTCTCCGCCTGCCTAAAACGCATTGTGCCTATGTCGCTACAAAGTAAGTCGTACATAGTATAAAACGCTAACTTCCTAATCTATCAACATGCGTTCACTCATCTCTGTTGAACTAATCGGTATTGAGACTAAAAAGCTGTTAATTAGGACTACTTTGGATTAAGACTGAAATGCATTTGGAATGCATCAGGTTTGAGACCAAAACAAGATTAAAAAGAGAATTATGCATTAAGTAAACTACTTAAAATGAAGTTTAGGCAAAACGCAAAAATGTCATTTGAAGAATTAGGCACGTTCTTTGAACAGGCAGTCTACTATATAGACAAACAGCGAAATTGTCGGCAAGCCACATAGTCTTAATGCCCCTGAAGATTGAAGTTTAGGCAAAACGCGACATAGGCACAATCCGATTTAGGCAGGCAGAGAACAAAAGGATCTAGCCCCAAAGTTAGTTCTAAAGGCTTCTATTATGGACACTAGACGACGATATACATAATTATATAGATAAATAAATACTTAAATACATGGGAAACATTCAAAACTCAGAAACAAACATTTGTGCTCATCACACACATATTTACCCCTACCGGGGATCGCACCCGTGACCGCTAGCTCCGGAAGCAGGGTCAATACCAACTAGGCTAACTGCGTCGTCGGCATGAAGGTTTAGTACTATACTTAATTTTATAAAAATTCTGCCTCAAGTCGGTGTAAAACATTTAATTAGGTAGGTAGGTAGGTTGGTTTAACCATCCAATTTATTTCCACTTGAGTAAAATTTCAATTTGACAAAAGAAAAGTTTCTCTAAGGATGAAACAAATTGTGTCTTCCTGTATAGAATTTTCACTCTAAATAGAATGAATGGTCCAGTTTAAACACAGTCATCAGTTTCCTCGTCCATCGTCAGTAAAAGCTGATTGCGCCAAGCCGCGATCAGGTGGCATGTTCATACAGAGGAAAGGCAAAGTGAGAGACGAGAGCGATATCACTAACATACGGAGGAACCACCACCAAATACCTTCTATTTAAAAAGGGAAAACATTTTTACCGAGTAGCGAGGTAGAATCCGGAGTATAGTGACAAAACTATACAGTCCAAGATATTGAATATTTTTGCTCCCAAATGAAACACGCCTGTTGTAGTGTGATTCTCTAACGTACGCAGCAGCCGATAAGCGATAACAGACACATTCAAATTTAGACCGAATAACTTTGTACTTACAGTCTTAATAAAGGAATAGTTGCGTTTATCCGCAGATCAGCCGCGCGCACGCAAAAGAATCACACTCCTGAATAGGTATTCTGCTTTTCACTTCTTCTATAAGAATACAAATGAAACACATTCAAAACCATAACATAGATTATGTTAGTACTTTAAAATGTAATTAAATAAAACATGACATAAATATACAAAAACAATATAGTTAAGCTTTAATAAATTGAAATAGAATAGCAGAGAGCAAAATGCGACTATGCTCCCGCAACCCAGGTTAAAAATGCATAAAATTATTTTAAACTGTTAGACTTATTGCTGAGTTTCTTGCGGCGTTTCTTCTCAGCAGTTATCACCTTTCGAAGCGATGGTAGTTTCAGATATGTGAAAGAGCCTATGTGGCCTACTTGCAAAATAAATATTTTCATTTTCATTTCCTTATTAAAAATAATTAATTTCTAACCTGAAATTTCTAATTCATCTTTAGTGTATTGGTGCTCCTCTGCTGCACTGGGAGTGAAGAAATAGCATAGAATGCGTGCAGATGCTTATCATTCTGGCATGTCGTAAAAGTCGACTAAGGGACGGGTCCTCTCCAACATGTTGGACTATCTATATGGGCGATGGGCTGATCACCTGTCACCATACGGTTCATCATACCATTTTAGGACTAATTAATCGAACGTGGCCACTAGTAGTCTTGTGGCTCTGCCCACCCCATTACGGATTTCGGGCGTGATACTATGTATGTATGTATTGATGACCTTATACTTGCAGCTAACCTCTCACTTGTGCAGTGTCACTAATTGCGACGGTGCACACTATGTGTTACCCGCCACAGTGAGTTACACTCACAGCGGCAACGGATGTGCTTGCATCCTAATTTGATTGGAAAGCCATTTGCCGAGTTTATAATACTATTATATAAACCATTATTCTTTACCGTATTGCTTGCCAAAAGGCAGAAAATTTAGGAGCATTAATAATGTAATTTAATGTAATGTAAATTTATAATGTTCTCGCTTATAAGCAATCATTTATGGACCTTTGAAGCACCTATGTATTATATCTATTTTCCGAAGTGTTGAAATCTTAAGGTATCAAGTTTTGGCATAGGAAGAGCTTAATTCAGAAATGGATTGTGTTCGTTGACAAGAAATCTAAATAGAACAGTAAATCGGATTATTTTAACCGTATATAATCAACCTGTCGGTTCCATATCATCATCTTCATCATCAAAATCCTAATCCCGAAACCAGCACTATAACAAATGAATCAACTTTTTGTTTGTTTTTATTTCACCTGTTTTTTGATGTACATCAATATCAAGTGGAATTGTATAATTATTTAGTACAAAAAATATTTCTTTTATTCGGTCCAGAATCCTGTTGGAGCATTTCTAAAACAATAAAAGGCAGCAATCCCAAAATGTTATTGGTCAACGTATACCAGGGGCGGGGTTTGGTCAGTCTGTGGTGCATACAAAATGCACCCTTAAGGTGGACAGGCTTCCCCTTCGCTGATAGTACCTCACTATACAGAATAAGTATATTATTGTATAGTAAGTATGTTCATGTAAGTTATTTGCGTGTAGTGCATTTAAGATTTTTATTTCAAAAGCCACAATAATCAATATTTTTTCTTATATATATATACCACTTATTTATCCAAGCAGTTTTGTGTAATTATTAGTGTTTAGTGTGTTTGTATAGCGCTCCAATTGCTACAGACGGTGCTGGCTGAAAAGCAGCGCTGCGGGTGTCTGACACCTCAGCATTATGCTGAGCCAGTGACCGATTCACTCCCGCGATGACACACATCCCTCGTTTTTCTTTATCTATTATTTAATTGTTTTTTTTTTTTGTGTCTTGTGATGTGAATAAATGTCTTTCTTCTTCTTCTCATCATCGGCTTTCATATCCCACTGTTGGGCACGGACATCATCCCAGTGTGGATCATTAGCTAGCATTAGTTTGAGCTGTAGCCACATGCAGACACGGATGTTGGGTTGAGGCTGAATGGGCTCCCAGAATAACTTGGAATTTTCTGCACCATCATTATGAGCATCAGGTCTCCTCTCATAGTTAGAGGTACTGGGCTATAGTCCCCACGCGGGTTCACTGCAGATTAGGGCCTTCACAAATATCGTTAAAATACTTCGCTAGTGGTATGTGTCAAATTAAATTCTGTACATAAGTTCCATTACATTCAAAGGACGAGCCGGGATTCGGACCTGTGGCTCCCTACCACGGTATTTTCCATATAGGTACAATGTTAATAAAAGTGGATATAAACTATAAATGATAGAATTCTAATCTATTCACTTGGTGATAACACCGTAGGCTTAAGAAACTTGCCAGCTAACAGCGTCTTAAACCGCTTCACAATTACCATAGTGCTTCAACGCCAATGCAATCTCGTCTCAATTCTTCGACAAAGCGATCAAGTGTCTCGTCTAATGGGCTAGCGCTGTCTCCGTCAGCAAATACCGTCGCAGGCTGATTGTCGGGTGAGAGCTATTTTGGAATCGATTAAGTTTGGTCCCTTTTAGCATCATCATAGTGCTATTTTAGATCTGCACAAAAGGTTGAGTCGTTGGGATGCTATTATCGTTATTATTGTATCGTTTTTATCATTTTCTGTCTGTAAAACTCTGGCAAGATCGCCATTTAATCGAGCCTATCATGTTAAATAATTAGAATACTGTGTCGTTCAGACAATTGAAATGCTTCTATGGCGCATTAAACAATTACATTATGTTACTACTCAACACAGTCTCATACTCACTATCTCGTTCCAGCATTTCAACCTTTTATCAAAATTTGTTTCTTGCTGAGTTTCTTGCGGCGTTTCTTCTCAGCAGATGTCACCTTTCGAAGCGCTGGTAGATTCAGAACTGTACAAGAGCCCAGGTGGCCTACTTGCAAATAAATATTTTCATTTTCATTTTCATTAGAAGATGAACTTCGAATTTCGAGTTGAATTATCTACTTCTCATTTCAAAGCAATTCTGAAAGTTGTGTCCAATGGGCTAGCAGTCTCCGTTATGAAACGCCAGGAAACGCCAATTTTAGGGTGATAGCTATTTCGTAATCCAAAATGGAATACCCTTTTAAGATTGAGCTGCCCAAAGGTTGTTGATCGTGTGTTATAAATCTGAGATTATTTGAGTTATAGTTAGCAGACGTACCGAAAACAGTAGCTAAATACTTTTTTTATTAAGCAAAAATATATCTTTAACTTTAGCATATAGCCGAAAATCCGTAAATGAAAGACACGGACATCCATCGAAACTAATATTATAAACACAAAAGTAACTCTATCTATCTGGTGTCTTTTCACGACCAAACAACTGCACCAATTTAGCTGAAATTTGGCGAGAATCTACTTCGCTGTGTGGGAAAGACCATAAGATACTTTTTATCCCGGATAATGGACAGTTTCTGAGGGAATCGGGATAACCGGGAAATCTACGCGGACGAAGTCTAGTCATTTCAATCCCGAAGCACATAATAAAAAAACCGTTGCAAAATGTATAACCAACCTTATTACAATTGATTTATTCATTAACCGTTTCTCAAATGACTTGCATTATCATGTCACAAACTCAACTATATTGTAAATATTTCTTATTAAAATAAATACCTATCAAAATAAACTAAAGCAAAAGTCTGTAACGAGGCAGATGAAAATGAAGGGAATCTATTAATATTTATAAGACATATTCAAATAAGTGTGCAAATGCGAAGGGCAACTCCTTAACTGGCGATTTGAAATAGACCCATGAAAGTGGTATAGACGTTTGAGTAGTAAAACACCTAAGTAAAATATCGTGGTATGTTTTACACGTTCATCGTCGGTGATAGTTTAAAACCGCGTATGAGCAGTTTGTAAAAACCGCGTAAATTCAAAAAGTAGCAAAATCTAGATTTTTCGCCTCTAGGTTCTACATGCTGCACTGATTTGATTTTGTTTGATTTTTGGTAAAAAATGCACTTACGCGATTTTTACAAACTGTTCATATGCGGTTTTGAACTATCTATATTTAATAAGCTATTTTGTGAAAGAATCTGGGCGCTTAAAAATGTATTGACATAAAACAAAATAGGTGAAACCATTTTTTCTTCGTTAACACGCCAGGAAATTCTCATCATCATCATTATGTCGGCCAAAAGACGTCTAGTCCCAGAGATAGGCCTCACAACACGAACAAAGGCCGAAAATCGTAGATTGCATTAAAAAAAACACTAAACAAATGCGTTTTTGAACAAGTATGTAATTTGTCTGCAATTATTATCTATCAAACTTTTTAACTTACATTTTTGTAGCACCGAATGTCGTAATTTGTTAATTCCTTACCTGTGGCATAACATAATAATATTAAAATTAGAAAAAAAAAAAACTTAAAATAGGGGACTCAGTCGTTTTTAAAAAATAAAAACAATTTTGTCACATCTACAAAGTTTATCGGTACTACCAATTCATCAGTCTACACAAAAATTAAATAAGCAAATCAAGTTATTGTGCCAAAGGTAAATTGCAATGGGTTCTGTTTAAAATGTACACTTTTAAATCTTTGGAAATACGGTGTTAAATATGACTTACAAAGGGATTTAATTACACAATGTTATAAATAAATTGAAGTAGGTAATTTTGTAACTTTTGAGCTGGGCAGATTGTTTAGCTCAAAAGTTACTTTAATATATTATCGCAATTTTTATTATTTGTTTGAAATATAACTAATATGAAATTATGTATAATTGATAGTCATGTTAATGTGAATTTCTCACCTTTGTATTTCCAAATTATGTGTGGTCAAAATAAAATAAGGCAAAATAAATAAACATTTTAAACGTACACGTAGTGTATTTTGGGCATAAAGCTTTGACGGAAAGAACTTTAAATGCTCGGACGTCAACTTGAATTCGAAGTTCCGCTTCTCGAACACGTTTAAATGTCCTCGCCGTAAAATTGTGACCAACACAAAACGAGCATTTTAAATCCCGCATAATTCGACAATTCTGGACATCAAAGTGCATCTGCAATCCTATTAGGGTGCTCCGTCCACCGCCACGGTTCGTTGCCTGTACTTTGTGGACACACCTTTAGTTAGGGTACGTTACTTCCACTCCGACTTTAAAAGAAAGATGAAAAGAAAAATTGGCAATGTCTAGGTTTTAAGCGGTCACATAATTTGGTAAAGGTATTATTGTAGAAGTATAGAAGGGATATACAACGCGCCCTGCTAGTTGTATATTAAATAGAAACCCGTAAAATTGTATTTTATACATATAAATATAATCCCACCTAAACAAAAGCAAATAGTAACAAACTTTATGAATCATTAATTAAATAATGCCTACAATAATGAGTTGCTCATTAAATCAGGATCTAGGCAACATACGCGACAGTATCAATGAGTGAAAATACAGAATGCTCAAAAGCGAATTTTTTGGAAACTGAGCGTGTAACTTTGGTATGACGCGTATGACGAGTGTAATTAAGTAAGTCGCGGGAAAACTATTCAAAAGCATCAATTAGCACTCGGCAACCCGAGTCTAGGCACCGCCGCTACCACCGTTCCGCGCCTTGCCACACACACAAAGAGGTTCTAAGCACTTCTTTTTGGCACGCGGGTACATACACTCTTTGCTTCTATCTCGTTATAGTTCTGTGATTACAAATGTAAACACCTTTATCAAAGAATTCGTTTTTTATAACAATATGTTATAACATCCTTAAATTTAAAACAATCCCAATTAGTTTTAACCTGAGTTAGTGAGTGAGTAGTTAGTTATATTGCTCGGATATCTTTTTTTATTAAACCCACGGGAATGATACCTATTAAAAACACATTACAACTTCTCTATAGAATTGTCAACCGTAACCTAAAAGGGTTCTTTCCCGTAACCTAAAACTTCTTCAGGACATTACAATGTGGAGTTCGAAACTATTTAAAAGTTGTAATAGTACGTTTCGGTTTAAACGACGGTGACTGTACTTTGTGGTTTGAATCTGGACCTTGCGCTAAGATAAATATTTTCAAAAGTGGGTAATTATACTTATGCTTTTGCATATTAAAGGTTATTTTAACACGAGCAGGTGTTCGTGAAACGAGTCGCAGGCGAGTTGCATAATAGGATCTCACTAGAGGTTAAATAACACTCTTCCCTGGTCACGGTCAGAGCCGACCGTAACAAAATTATTTCTTTTTTGTGTATGTGCAATATTCGCACTAATCTAAGAACAATTTATTGACAACATTAATGGTACAGGATGTTTCAAGTGTTGACAGATTTGATAAAAGTACCAGGGTAGAATCAATTTATTTGACTGTTACTTTGTCTATATTGTATTTCAAAGTCTTCCCAGTCATTAGAATAATTTTAAAATGTACAGGTTTTAAAAATAAAATAAATACAACACAAGCAGGGAAAGGGAAGTGATTGAAGCAGCCGCTCGGGCACACCGGATATTGGGTTCGTGCAGTACCTACCATTACATACTGAAGCATCTGAAAAAATCTAGTATTTATAAAGATTTTGTAAAAAAATATGTATGTATTAAACAAGAATGCTACAAAAACATATGGAGCCTAAGTTGTAATAAAACTAAATAATATACAAAATAAACTAAGACTAATTTAAAACTATCTATAAATAAGATTTTAATTTTGTTCCAAATCAGAGCCATGCGGTGGGGTGCCCAGAAAGCTAGCAGCGTTGCCTCGCTGTATGGCTAAGCTGATTCGTTATGCCAAATATGACCCCGAATGATATGATCACCGGTTAGCAAGACGCTTCAGCAACTCAAAAAAAAATTGGTAAGCACTCTGACCTCAAGGCCCGAGGGTTATTACCCCAAATGGCAAAAACATGTGACCGTTGGCAATAGTATTTAGGCCGTTTGAGTTGCTCAGCCGGATCCGCGGCAGAACCAGCCCCGGCGCAGGTCCCTGGGAGGTGAGACGGCGCAAGGGTGTTAGCATTGATTTGATCAGTTTTTAAGAGGACTGTGAACTAAAGGCAAAAATCACCCATGTTATACAAAAGGCGATAACGATTTCCACCCCTTAAATGTTAACCGATTTTGACCAGTTTTTGATAGGTGGCCAGCCAGAACCAAATCTAGGTCTATACGTTTTTTGAATTTTGATTAAAGATCAAGAAAGTCAAATAATGCCAAAATTAGTTTTGTATGAGAATACTGGAACTACAATAAAACTGAATGCATTGATTATAGTGAGTTAAGAGGGCTATCAAAAAATTACGTTCGGAAAGATTAGATATAAATGAAAATGAAAATGAAAATATTTATTTTGCAAGTAGGCCACATGGGCTCTTTTACATGTCTGAAGCTACCAGCGCTTCAAAAGGTGGCATCTGCTGAGAAGAAACGCCGCAAGAAACTCAGCAGTAAGTCTTTTTTTCCCCAACTTTTACATTAGAGTTTTAACTAAAACTAACACATGAAAATGGCAGCAAACAATCCTAATGGGTAAAAATTAATTATAATAAATAACTTATAAGGGAGATGTATAGTCTCCGCTTCTGGACAAGTTAAGTGACTTAAAGATGTATAAAGCCTCTAAGGGTCATAATAGTAATAATTAAAATAAAGAATAATAGAAACATCTAAATTGACTACCTAATCTAGGATAAATGGAGATGTAGACAGTCTCCACGGTCAAGGTATATTAAACGAAGGTATATTAAACAACGGCCACGCGTCGCCCTCGTCCAATGTACAAAGAGCGCTGACGGCCATTTAAGATGTATGGCCGTCAGCGCTCTTTTTATATTGGAAACTATCGCTTCGCAGAACACAAGTCCACCCTCGACAAGCGCACGCGCAGCACTGAATTCGGACGGCCGAAACATCGCATTATGTAGTAATTTGGGAGTTATAATTACGTTCATTTTATCTTTTATAATGAAACATCCAAAAAAAGTATAATTTTTTTATTATTCATGAACTAACGATTATTCTGGTATAAATTTTACTTAATAATATTAATGTAGTAACGAGAAATTTACGGTTAATTCTTAGCGTTTTTAGTAATTTTACGGTTTTGACTTGGATTTTTTTCTACATATTCCATACATATTTCAAAATTCAGGGCGCTATACACTACACGACTATTCAAGAGATATTATTATATATTTTTCATTTCGTTTGCTTAGTAGAGTAGTTCGAGTTCGTAGATCCACGAGCTCGAAAAAGTGCCTTCGCGCATATTTTGAAAAACTTTCTGCGGAAGTTCGGCTTTATATCAATAAATAAGAATAAATTGAAAAAAAAAAACGAGGCCGCTATGATGATAATACTAATAACTATACTCCACCATTCAGTAAGTCAAAGTTGTCTAAGTCTTTCAGTTTGTCATAATAAGAACGCCAAAGTTGCCCAATTATTGAAAAAATCGTAATAGGGCTCTTAAGTTGTAGGAAATTGTCGTTATTTTTAGTTTTATAGTGCCACAATTTAAATGTGACTTTATTTAGATCGCATTGCTCCACAGCGCTCAGGGTAGAGAAAAAAACTCCCCGAAGGCCGATAAAATAGTCGTTTGCATCCGTTTGTCCAATCTAAGATAAGAACTACTAAATAACCTCAGTTTTGTGTTGTTTAATTTATTTTCCTCGTTGTGAATCACAAGCAATTTTGGGGATCACAGGCACTGCAACTTGACGATCTATCGGACTGCATTAAATTATTCTGGTATCGTTATCATGTCGTCTGTTAAGTAATGTAGTGTAAAGGTAAGCAAGCGCCCACAGTTCCGCATCACACGCACGCATCGCAAAAATTCGTATCGCAAAGCAGATTCGTGCGATGCGGATCAGTGTTACTTTGTATACAAAGAATACTAAAATCCGTTACGTGCAATGCGTCCGAAGCATGCGATGCTGAACTGTGGATGTTTATCTTTAAGGCAACCGTCATGAAACCTTGGCTGGCATCTCGCTGTCTCATGTCTCATGTGCTAATATTAAACTTCCCCGCCCCTACACCCTCCGCTCCTGCGACGCCTGTTAATGCTATGACAGCTTCATCACGCGTCTACGCTATACTATCGCTGTACATCACGAGCTGGCCGCTACCAGACCATAAAATTGACCGAGCCATCGGACTTCACGAGGTGAGTGAAGTGCTTAGCTTGTTTATTGCCTTTGGGTTCCTTTTAATTTTCGACTACCTTACAATAAGCTCTCCACTGAGCTATCTACCTGCGTACTTTTCTATACACCATCATCACCATCGGTCTCAATATGTCAGAAAACCTGGGAATTATAACTCGAAAATTCCGCTCTCATTGCTCGATAAGCTACGTCCTGTCTCATGAGGACTATAGTTAAGGAATAAAGGATCTATTCGTTGAATCAACTAAATTTTCATATGACGCACTGAGTCCTTTTTGAACTCGCGTAGGTTTTTTTATTTGCCGGACATTATAAAGGCAGACTTTCGAAGCAAGCGTCAGTGGCGTCAGTGACGCCGCGACAGAGCGGCAGATTACGGACGCGGCGGTGTCGCTGTGCATTGAATGACTTTCCATAAACCTCATTTACATGCAGCCACTGCCACTGCTGCTCGTGCTGCCAGAAATAATTCCCGCATACTGCTTTCGAAGGCAGTGGTTGTTTACATGCTGCTTCCTGATTCACTGCGCGCCGCAACGAGTAGCAGCGGCAGGAGCAGGAGAAGTGACCCATTTACATACTCGCGCTACCCACTTCCATGCTCACTTTCCTGCTCACTTCAGCTGCATGTAAATGAGGCATTACATTAATGAGGCAGTATATTAATTTTCCGCTGCGTCGCGGCGTCACCGACGCAACTGATGCTTGCGTGCGCTTGCACGATACGTAATGCGTACCCTAGTAGCATTTTCCGTTAGCATCCATTGCCCAGCAGTAGGGAGTCCGTAAGGATATAGTTAGTAGTTTGCCCACATAAAAATAACATTGGACCAATATAACAAGAAGAGTTTATCATTTCGCCCAACCAATTACCAACGTTTGGCCAATGAGAATACCGATACCGTTGTTTAAAAACGGTTGGCATTTCTGCAACGAAAGCCCTATTAGATAGATATTGAGTAACGTTGGCCTGTTAGCAGTAAAATATTATCATTACGCCCATTCACTTACCAACGTTGGGCAAATGCGACTTCTGCTACTGTTGGTTTAAAACTGTTGGCATTTTTGCATTAAATTGTTTCGGTTGGAAATTCTGCACTGGCCCTTGGTTGTAGGTTGTAGCCTTACCTCAATATGACGGCCAAATCTAACCGTTGTCCATCTAACGAGACCCATGTGGCCCGACCAAATGCCAACACTAAATGCTATTAGGGTAAGAGTGGGATGCGAATCTTGCTAGCGAGCCGCAACAATATCGCTTGGACGTTCCCGAATAGAGGCGCAGATCCAGTTAATGCAACTAAGGCTTGAAGTGAAAACATAAATCCCGCAACAGTTTTCAATCAGCAGTAAAAACACTAGTGAAATGGATTTGCTTTGTCCTGGTAACGAGCCGCAACACTGTTGGCGTTGCAGATGGTTTGGCGGCAATGGATGAGGAAATTGATTCTGATTTATTGTGCACTTGTTGCATCCCGCTTCTTTAAGTGGTTTTCATTTTGAATTATATCCCACTGTAACATGGTGGCTAAATTCATAAGTCAAAGTCAAAGTCAAACTATCTTTATTCAATTTTGGCTTTTACAAGCTCTTATGAAGGTGAAGGAATGAATCTACCACCGGTTCGGAAAAAAATCTCTACTGAGAAGATCCGGCAAGAAACTCGGTGAGGTATCTACAGTTTTATACAAATCTAATTATATACCGCAGTATGTAAGCCCATCGAGACCCAGGGATCTCTGGTGCAAGTCAGGATTGAACCCAAACGTCGCTGTCTATGACTTAGTCTTTTACGGTGTAATATGCCCTAGAAATAAGAATTCGCTTCACAATAGATTTTTTGAACATTGTGTCTAACTGAAACTGAATGCAATAACGTTTGGCAGGGCAGAGATCGTCAGGAATAATATTTTGGGTACGCATGAGCGAAAATTTCGACGCCTGACGGAAAACAGGAGCAATGTCGCTGGCAGCTTTTGTGACCGTACGGATTGCGTAGGCAACAGTGTTGTTAACCTTTCGGAAGTGGTGCTAACGGTCGACATGTGCAATGTGTCGTCGAAAGGCTTGAATTTAGCTCTGGCACCGACGTCTCTTCCTGTTGAGAGTTGAGGAATAGAGTACCGCATTTGGACGCGGAGTGCTTCAGGCAGGATGTTTCTTCGCTTTTGCGAAAGTGTAAACTGCCGAAACCAAAATGTGTCCAACCTAGAGAGACAGGCACTTGCGACACTGCGTAGAAACCAGGACATTTTGGTGTTGCCAGCGGACAAGGGGAATGCTACTGTGGTTGTCGACAAACGATTGTACGAGGATAAGGTCAACGAGCTTGTGGGTGACAAGAAAGTGTCATATAATCCTACGTCGCGGGCAACCACAAAGTTAAATAGGATCTTAAGTGCGATGCCGGTCGGTGATCAGTCCAAAACGTTGCGTCAGTGGAATCCCACCACCCCAAAGATATATGGGCTACCGAAGATACATAAACCAGATTGGCCCTTGCGACCCATCGTGAGTCAAATTGATTCCCCAACGTACAAGGCTTCCCATTATATGGCGAGCATCTTAAAACCGCTGACGGGCCGCACGACTAGCTATGTACGAGATTCTACACACTTTGTCCAACTTTTGGAAGATGTAACACTCCGTGATGACGAGTAGATGGTGAGCTTTGATGTGACTTCTTTATTTACCAATGTACCAGTAGCGGAGACAATAGAAATCATACGCAGCGAGCTTATCAATAACAATTTACCTGCTAAATACATGAGTTTAATCGAGTTTTGTTTGTCAAGCGGGTACTTCGTGTGGCGGGGTGATTATTATCTTCAGATCGAAGGGGTGGCGATGGGTTCTTCAACAGCACCGGTGGTGGCCAATTTGTTCATGGAGGATTTCGAGCATAAGGTACTAGAGAGTGCTCCTTTTAACCCGAGACGCTGGTGGCGGTATGTGGATGATGTTTTCGCTGTAGTGATCAAGCAGCAGGTTGAGCCGCTGCTTGGGTACCTCAACGCACTGAATCCAAAGATAAAGTTCACCTTTGAGACGGAGTGTAATGGTGCGCTCCCCTTTTTGGATGTCATAGTGAAGCGTAGTCCAGACGGGCGTTTATATCATACTGTGTACCATAAGTCCACACACACAGAACGATATTTGCAGGCTAACTCACATCACCACCCCGCACACCTGTCTTCGGTTCCGCGTGTGCTCATCAACAGGGCCTTACGGCTCTGTGACCCACAATTCGTGCAAAAGGAGCGCATATGAGGCTGGTGTTGGAGATGAATGGGTACGGTTGGAGACAGAGTCAGCGTGTGGCGGGTTCCAGCGCTGTGCAGCGCCAGCAGATGGCGGAGAGGGCGCCCGCATACCTGCCGTATGTCAGGGGGGTGACGGATACTATTACTACTATTACTATACTATTACTAGTTAGGGCGGTCCAGATATGCTTTATTGCGACATGTAGGTAATAAGTACCTACATGTTTAATAAATGCTCTTATTATGACATTGAACTATACGAGTACTATCATTTTAACGAACACCCTATCCCGAAGTATAGGTACTTCACCACCACAAAATGCAACTAAACCATCTAGGTATACCATCGGCAGATTTTTTTTAATGAAAATTAGGAGAGGGTAGCTTGACAACGATTTTCAATACAGCATGTTATTTTATATTACGGAAATTTCATATTTCCAACGGGAATGAAATGGGATCTTACTTATGAATAACAAGATACTCAGCACACTACAATTGTAACAATTACAACATTAATATCATATATTTTGTGCACGGTTTGATTCATTACTTTAAATAGGGATACCATTTACTACAATAGCCATTTTACTAACAGATATTATTAGCGTAAGTACTATTATCGCATATCCACAATAATTCAAACCTACACATTTTCAAGCATTCAACCCTACAAAAACATTTGAAATATTATCCCCTCAATTATTCATAAACAAAACCATTTTAATATTTCATAGCGGAAAAATTACCTAGTATTTTTACTCATTCTAAACGCTGGCAGGGGTATTACGCAACGGTACCGTGGGTTGATAATGCCGAGTAATTTCCCCATTTCCCGCCGTCAGTCAGCCAGCTAAATAAAATCTCGCACATAAGGCGCTCGTCTGCACCGGATGAGAGACAGGCGTCGATACTAGCAATAAATACTTGGTATCTTATGAACAGGTACTTGGCTTTAAGCATATCTGTCTATGATTTCAAAGGTTTCAAACTAGAACATCAAAATTATTTAAGGGCTATGGAGTAAGATAAGTCGTAAAACATACGTAACCTAATATTAAAATCAAGAATATATTTTGCAGGCTAAGTTATAAAAAGTAACGTTTAAATTATTTAAAATGTGACCAATATAGCAGTATTGATTAATAGCATTTTAGATCTCAACAACAAAAGCAAAGAAAAAATTAAAATATAATACAATAAACAACAACATTTGTAACTAGTTATATAAATATGAGTTGTTCGAACACAGAGGAGTAGATAGCGTCCAAAAATCGTATGCCAGTTCTAGAACATTTTATGTGCTCATAGACAGTTAACTTAAATTTATATAAAAAATGCGTTTATAGGGCAATAAACGTAACGAAAACTCGCGTCAAAGAAACACTTCTAGTGTCAATCATGCTCCAAAACATACTTAGTTTCCAAAATACCAAGTATCAAAAATACTCGTTCCACAACACATCGAACACTTTCGAACCGGAAGCCTCTGGGTGCATCCATGGTGCATCACAGTGCATTTGGCGCGTCGAGTGCATTAGTCAGGGCCGCACCAGGCTGCATATTAAAAGAGTGCTCAGAATGAGAATCCCTTTGCGACTTTTTCAAAGTCTATCGACTGAGAAATCCTCAATTTGCAAGCTGCAGAACACATAAATGGAGTTGTAAAACGAAGCAGATGGCCAAAGGATTATTAAACTAGATGATATTTCGTTGTTCAACTGTATGAGTATTATAATTATGAAAATTTGCATCAAAGCGAGTGGAATGGGAGTTCAAAGATTGTATGTGATAGATGCGCGAGGGCAGCTATATCGGGGCCGCTAGTGTTATAATATTTAATACTTGTACACGTATTAAAAATGTTTAGTTACAATAAGTAACATCTTCTTTATTGAGTTTGTACGGTCTAACTTGCCACAAGGATAGTAAGAGAAAAAAGAAAAAAAAAAATTTGGACACACCACCATCAACTTAAGCTATACCTTAACAAAAACATTGAACTTATACTCATAATATGTTGGTGCAATGTGACACCAAATAAGGGTCTTCACTTAGCACGTGCTGCAACATCTATTGCTGCAATACTGATATTCTGTGAAGCCCTATAGATCGCATACGACAGCAAGCGGTGTGAAGCGTCTTTACATCAAAGTGCCTTCTGTTAGTACGTCATGCATCACCATAAGTCAACTTGGAGCGACGTGGTACTAAATACTAAAATATGTAGATCCAAATAAGTCATTAATGCTAAGTTAATTAAGACTTGTTTCCCACTTTTGGTTACTAAATCACTCTGTATATACCAACCTATTAATTTTTCAACGCCAAAGAACGCTAATTTCATTTTGAAATCTTAACGAGTTACAACAGGGACTATTTAACATCCCTGAACCTAGAGTTCGCTCGTTTCAATTACTCCACAATGTTTTCCTTAACCGGCTGCGTATAACAATATACGAAACGGTTCGCTCAGGTGTCGTACGATCGCGGGTAGCCCCAAGGGCTTGCCCGGATAAAAACGGGATAACTTTTGGGCTAAGGAAATTGTGGCGCAAAAACTACGAGATGTAAGAAGCAAGCATGACATGTAATTTACAATACGAATAGGTAGTTTTTAGCGAGTTTTGAGTGGCATGGCGGGGATAACATTTATGAAGTCGTCATTTAATTGTTATTCATTTTAACTTGAATAATACGCGCAAAAATTACACACGAATTGAAACTTCATTCATAATAATGCTACGCTCAATGACTTCCAATTTGTACATTATAAGGTAGGTACTATTCTATTCCGTGCCCAAATAGTCAATACAAGCAATCCTTAAGTTTCACATTCAACCCACAAAGCACAGGCTGCTGTAAAAAGGAATTTTACGCCTCTTTTAATTGCGAAACGTAAAAAGCAAAATTGCGTCCTCTCAGAGCCCTCTGGGCGTTAACTACTAAACTGTGCAAAACTCGTTCGCATTTTTACTAAGTATACGGTTTTTTTCTTTTCCTTACTTTGTAATATGTTGAATGAGGTATAAAGCGCACGTTCTACTAATGGCTAAGTCAAAATATATCCCGCAGTTTTATTAACGGTGAAAGTCTACAAATAATGATGTATAAAAACAGCAATACATCTTTTGATTAAAGGCCAATCAAGATCTGATTTTATGAGAAATTCTGGCAAATCTTATAGAAATTACTAGTAGACAATACAGCGGGCGAAGCTGTGGCCCTTCGCCCGCTGTATTTTCGTTACAAACTTCATCACCCCTTTTCACCCCTTTAGGGTACTCGAGGAATATATTCTCCAAATTTCAAACCTCCAGGACCACCCATTTAGGCTGTGCGTTGTCTATAAGTTAGTCACGGGGTACTGTTTTATATGTATTCATCATTTTCGTGCGTTGGCTACAACATCTATAACTAATATACCTAGAAATTACTTAAATGAAAATTGTCCAAGTTGTTGTTTATTTTGTTCTATAATTATCCGTTTGGTCAAAAAAAGAATAACAGTAATATTATAACTTTTTGTGCACTAAAGTTGAGTGTAATATCACGCTTTTGATTACTAGATTTCTAGCAAATAATATCTCCGACAAATTTTTACGACACATTCCATCATAAGCTACTAATTTGCTCCTAACTCATCGCGATGGTTCCCCGAGGCGCAGTAACTAAGCGGCTCGTTATAACAACAATGCTCTTTCGGGCTACGAATGCCTAGATAGTGCATTTACTGGTTTATCAGTGAACCGGTACATAAAACATACTACTGATTTATCGCGGTATGTAAACTTAAATAGACAAGTTAGTAATCTACTAATCTGTTTGACTGCATAATTATAACGCAGACTGACAGAATATAATCTTAAAACGAGTTATATTAAAAATCAATATTCATACTGATATCTTAAATTAAGCATTTCATTAGCTTAATATTATATATCAGTATGAAAATGTTCTGTTTTAACATGAACCATTCATAGCGACGCCTCTTGAGTGTCAGTGTACAAGATCTTTGACAGATAATTACAGAGGTATTATTTTACAAATTGCGAACATTGATTCTTTAAAATTCTCGGATAGAGCTTATAAAATAACGATCCCAACCAAATTCTTTCACCGTTCAATGCTTCCTCAATTTTTTGAAGTTAATTTACCGATCCGCAAGACCGTTACAAATTAAACTTTGTCGCAAAGTGTGAGCACCTGTTTGACATCGGCTTAATATTCTACGTCGGCTTGCAGACGTTTAATGCGGGTTTGGGGATCGGATAGAGAAAAGAGCGGAAAGCGATTGTAGAAAAATGATCAACCTGTATATCAACACACATCGTATGGAAACAGAAAGACACTAATCAATTCGAAATATTAAAATAAAACAATAATCTGTACCAAGTAACAAGATATAAACTAAAACTAAACTAAAGTTACTTAATATACCTAAATGTAAAAAACCTGGTCGCCGCAGCAGGTGCCCTCCACGCAGGCTCCTTTTTCATCCTGAATGGCTATACTTAGCCGTTGTGCAAAATAGCAGCCTGCGTGAGGGTCACCCGTGGCCTCCCTTAGACGCTTTTTGAGCTCCGTATTCGTATTATTATAAACATAATAGACAAATATAAACTTTCATGATATGATTGGTAACTTTTAAACAAAAACGGTTTCAAAAACGATTTTTGTATGGAATGGCATGTTTCTGACTCGTTTTGAGTCCTTCTTCAGGGGTTGAGTGCAATCACGGTCACGGATACCAGCATGAGCTAAGGGTTTGAGGGCAGCGGTGGCTTACGATGCCGCTGGGCGCAGGTGTTGAGTCATCAGTGGTGAACAGCGGCAAGCATGCCTAGCTTAGTGTCCACAAAATCGACAACACGTTTATGGCACAAATGACTGCGTGGAACTGGTGGCCAAATCCACCTAATGTCATGGTTAAAATGAGGGCGTTCTCTAATTTCAATCCTGCGGATCATGCAAGGTACGAAACACTTCTCCCTTACAATCAATGGAAGTACAAGCCTTATCAAAGTGACTGAAATGCGCACTTGTGTTGAGGACGGAAAATATAGTTTTCATCACACTTGTTCGGAAAGGCTGTTATTATACGCAGGCGTACAGAGCAGCTGTAGCCTACTTACCTCCCAAGAGCAGTTATGGATTTTGTATGGGTTACAACTCCCGCTGACGGCGGGCCAGCCGCAGCCGGCGGGGCGCGCGACCCGCAAGCTGGCGGAGCTGCCCCGCGCTGATCGCAACGTACGCTCAGTTTATGAACACCCACCTGATGGTAATTCACGATGTAAAATGGGAATAAAATTAATATATATACTTTTTTTTGTCTAATTTTTATTTCCTTTCCTCGCAAATGTGATGAAAAACATTGTGTATATCACGGGCAGTAAGGGGATCACAAACTCGAGTCATAAAAGCCCTCGCCTATCGGCGTCGGGCTTCTAACAGACTCTCGTTAGTTATCCCCTTCTTACGGCCCTAGATGCACAATGTACTATAAATAAATGCATGCATCCAGCATCTATTATTGGCATCTTCTATCGCTTCTATGACTTTTAGCTTCTGCAAATTATCGTCACTTACTTATACTTATGAGCCGTGCTCTTATTGTTTAAGTGACTATTTTCTTTGTTCTTTGCCAGAGTTTCCAGTTCCTTATACGAAAGAACCAGGTCTTTTCATAATGAATTGGTACGAATTGCTTGTCTAACTTCCTATTCCTCCCTTTTGTTCTTATTTTCTTCAAATATATACATTTTAGTCCGTGTGATGTCAGATAAGAATATCACCACTCCATCTAATCCCGTGGGTACGACAAAGCTCAAAGCCCAAAGAATTGCGAAACTTAAGTGGCAGTGTGCGGGGCACATTGCTCGTAGGACAGATGGATGGCCGATGGGATCGCAGAATTCTTAAATAGCGGCCACGTACCGGAAGGCATAGCGTGGGCAGACCACCCACACGGTGGACTTACGACGTGGTGCAAATTGCGGGTCTCCGCTGGATGCGAGCTGCACAGAATCGGTCGTTATGGCGGTCATTGGGGGAGGCCTATGACTAACAGTGGACGTCTTTCGGCTGAAATGATGATGAATGATTATATACATTCTTCTGAAGTGCCCTACCATACTTCCTCCCTTATTTTTTAACCGTCTTGAATAGACACCTCTTCCACCATTACATAACGGAAAAATAAACTATTCACTCTAAAACAAAGTTGAAAGTTCGCTTTCTTCTCACGTCCAACCTTAAATCCGCACCCTTACGCCTGACAGCAAAAGATGATTACTCCAGTCACATTTCGGGACTCAACGATTATGCGCAAACTTCGGACGTTCTGTTCCGCCATTATTTATGATTCTTTATCTGCTCCCTCGGCAACGTTCGTTGTTCGACGGTCGCGGTGCTGTTAATGTTTTCTTGAGCAGTTTTGTTTAACGTTGCTACTTTGTTACATTTTCAGCTTTATTTTCTGCGGTTATATTAAAGAACAACTTAACTTTAAACAAAAATCTTTTAATTAAATAAATAAATTATTTAGGTTTGTAAAATCGGTTATAATTAATTATGTTTAAAAAAAATAACCTTATAGCTAGCCGTCGTCAAAATGGTCATAATAAAGCAAATTTTCGTGGGCGCTTTATTTATAATTCGAGTTTGATTGATAATGCTAAACCTCAAACTGTAATCAACCAATCAAAAACGCGCGCATCCACCATCTTGCCTGATGATTGGCCACGGGCAGCACAAAACAGGCTCAGCATGATTGCCACATCGTATCGTGCCAACACAAAAGTTAACGTGTTAAACTATTCATATTTTTATTTCTGTTTTTTAACCAGTTCAGTTTATTCACTGTTCATCGGTGCGCGCTGTTAACACCTCTTTGTGATGAAAATTGATTCCGAACATTTATTTCCAGCCGGCGAATCAGTCTGAGGCTCTGAGCGATGTTTTATAAAGGTATTTTTTGGGGCTTTTACAATAATTTACTAATGCAAGCATTTTTTATGATGACATAATTTATTATATTGTAAAGGTCACATAAATTGACATGATTACTGTGTTTTATATTAATGCAATATTCAGCTGGAATTTAATTAGTTAAATATATTTTTATATTGTTACAGTATTTTGGTTCAAAACTTAATCTTTGATATATTACGTTCAGTAAATTACAAACCATTATAGGTAATTAAATTTTAATTGAAACAATATTTTTGTGAGCTGGGATATTAACAGACATTTTTAGTGACAGTTATTTTATTTATTTCAATGATTTATTTTCAGAAAAAATAATGAATGATAAAAAACTTCCCTTACTCTATAACAACTATTTTATTCAGTTCCTATTTACAGTATTTAAAAATACTTTTTTCAAGAGTTCATCTGCTACTTGAAGTAGAATTCATAAAACCCGGAAATACGGAACATTTCTCGTACGTCCTTTATTAGAGAAATGCTTCATTATTTCGTACGAATGTCCACAACTAAGACGGAGATCCCATCATTACTTCCCTACAGACAACTGGAAGGTAACCATTAGTTTGGTTTTTGCAACTCAGCAGCGGCTTAAGTTTTGTCTCTTTCCCTTTTTATCGAGCTGTCAATTCAGAGAGCCAAATGACATTTAAAAATAAAACGATTTCAAGTTTAACTTTCGTTTTGGTCAACATTTTTGTTTATTAAAATAGTTTCCTTTATTTAAAGATTCTTGTTCTTTTTCCTACTATATAAGTTTCCATAATCTCAGTATTTCAGTATCTCACAGTAGTACATGATATATCATTATAATAATAATAATAACTTTTAATTCAGGCAACAAGGCACATAACATAATTACCATAAAAACTAACATACATAAACAAAATAACTTAAAGTAACATTAAAATTCTGCTGTATGTGATGCAATTTCACGGTGTTATATTCAATGAGCCGGCCGCGGAAGCACCGAAATATGACACCCTCCGGCCAAAACTCTTGTATCATGACGCTCACCACGCAGCAGTTGAAATTCACCTTGTAGCTTGGTCTTGATCTGCACATACTCTACGATGTCTTCCGCCTTTGTAGAGTGGTGTAATCGGTAAATGTTATATTTAAATACAATCTTGGGATTGCCTTTTAGTTATGCTTCAACTTCAACAGAATCCGATTAAAACTACCTATGTTAAAGTAATGGTAAGTTTAGCAAAACACTTTTCTATTCCACATATTTTATACATTGTCCAGTTCATTTCAAGAAATTAGGTACAGTACAGAGGAAAATAATATAACCACTGTATCACCATATATAAATCACAACCTATTTCGAAATAGGTACTATTATTAACGCTATATAAAGGCAACCATCCACGCAACAATACGACATAAATTATAAAATTAAAGTGGTGGGACGCTCAGCTGACAGCCACACAAAGCAGAATAGAATAATGTTAATATTTGTGGTAATGTATTCAGCTGTGTTATTCTCCAAAAACTCGTCTCTCATTTCGTCAGACAATCATAAATTGACCCGTGAGCTCTTAGGCATTATGCGGAATTAGGTACCTACGTCCGTGGCCGCTTTTGTCGGAATACGACCAAGATTGAACACACGCACGAACATGTAGTTTATGCGCACTGACAGATCACGTTAGGCTCGCCGCGAATTCGAATCACACCCCTTTGTTTCTTACTTTTTAACCGACTTCATAAAACCGAAGGAGGAGGTTCTTAATTTGACGCGTATATTTGCTTTTTTTCTTTTTTATATGTATGTTCACCGATTATTTGGAGATGGCTGGACCGATTTGCATAATGCTTTTTTTTACACGATAGGGTATTTCTCAAAGTTGGTCCCATTGTGATCAAAGTCGAGGTCTGATGAGAGGATCTATGAGGAATCGAAGGAACTCCTCAAATATCACAGGCACGCATATATACATTTTGATATTTTCTTTCATGACTCGAGCAGTTACGTTTAAAAAACATTACTTGTTGAAGTGGAACTGATGATCACGGGTGACCACCGGAACTCTTCAATGATAAGTATTTCACGGGTGTCAATTAGATTTCTGTATAAGGTTGGGAAGCAACTTATGCTCATAAAAAATTAAGTGGTTAAATAGAACCGGTGATGAAAAACTAGGAGAACTCCTCAACGATTGACGTCCACGCATCTTGGATAGCAACATTTTGTAAAGGGTGATGAGCAATTGATATTATGCTATTGATACTTGATGAAGTAAATGTGTGTCGTTAAATCAAATATGATAATCACTAAAAAAAGTGAAATTAAAATTAAAATTTAACAAATAAAAAAACCGACATCAAAAACCCTTTAAAAAGTAAGAAATAATGCCCTTTGTAAGTAAATTACCTAGAAACGTCAGATATATTGTTGATTAAGTGATTCATTAAATATATCGAAGTCGGTGGCAAGTAAATTAGGTATTCCAACCCTCATAATGTGTTCTTTTTAATCAAGCAGGCCGTCTTCTATAACATTTTATAAAAGGAAGAGGAAGTCCACTCCTGATTTCAAACGTGCCGTTTCTCTAGGGGTTTTGAACGAGAGTTTAATGCCTCATTTACATGCAACCGGAGTGAGCAGGGAAGTGGGCATGGAAGTGGGCAGGGCGAGTATGTAAATGGGTCACTTCTCCTGCTCCTGCCACTGCTACTGGCGTTGCCCATGCAGCCCCAGTGAGCAGGACAGTGAGCATGGAAGTGGGCAACGCGAGTATGTAAATGGGGCTTTTCTCCTGCTCCTGCCGCTGCTACTCATTGCCTGGCGCGCAGTGAGTCAGGAAGCAGCATGTAAACACCCACTGCCTTCGAAAGTAGTGTATGCGGGAATTATTTCTGGCAGCGCGAGCAGTGGCAGTGGCTGCATGTTACAACAGCATGTAAACACTCACTGCCTTCGAAAGCAGTATGCGGGAATTATTTCTGGCAGCGCGTGCAGCAGTAGCAGTGGCTGCATGTAGATGAGGTATAAAAATAAAATACATGGTCTTTGTTAAAAATCCGGTATCTCCGCATAATATTCATATTTTATTTACGGTAGGGACCAAAACGTCAAGTAAAACTCCATTAAAATGTCTTCTTTTACGGCCTCAAAGAAGGAACTCTCTGACCGCAACATAACAAAAAGCATTGCCATAAAAATTAACTTTGCAACTTCAATGCCCAAAAGGGCTCTGAAAATCATTTGAGAGGGCGTAAAGACCCGTTTGTGGATATTTACAATCTGCCCAGTGGCTCTGTAGGATGGATTTACATAATTTTGTCCGTTACCGCCGGGAGGCGTATGTTTTGAGAGCAAAAGGGTTCTTAGAATGTTTGCAGTGATCAAATAGAAATTGAATGTCTACAAAACACTTGGCACAATCATAACTTTAATTATAAAAGCGAAATGTTTGTTTCCCGTTTCGTGTCAAAAGAAGTAACCGATTGAATAGATTATTTGTATAGCGATAGTTGAAGGGGCGGAGAAGAACACAGGAAATACACCAGAAAAATGCACAATTGTTTAGGTAATAGCGATTAAAGAATAACTACACCATTTAATTAGTTTCGTAATCGATACACGTATGTTCTAATGAAGAACATAGCGACTTTAACAGTTAGGACCCATTATTGGGAAGATTTGAGCCTGTCTAGATTTTTAATGGGACCATTAGAATTAATTATTTGTTTTATGTGACAAAGCGATTGACGTAAGAATCATTAAAATCAGCTCACTCGTTTGGTCTCTAGAGCCATACAAACTACTCTAGTAGCATTTTCCGTTGGCATCCATTAGCCAACAGTAGGGATTTAGTAGGGATATAGTTAGGAGTTTGCCCACATAAAACTAACATCATCACCACATAATACCAATATAACAAAAAAATATCATTACGCCCAACCAATTACCAACGTTGGGCCATTATGAATACCACTACTGTTGTTTAAAAATGGTTAGCATTTCTGCATTGTATACAACGATGACCCTATTATATATTAAGTAACGTTGGTCCAATGCAGTAAAATATTATCATTACACCCATCCACTTACCAACGTTGGGCCAATGCGACTTCTGCTACCGTTGGGTTAAAGCTGTTGGCATTTCTGCATTATATTGTTTCAGTTGGAAATTCTACAATGGCCCAAGGTTGTACGTGGTTGTAGGCCCTACCTTAAAACGACGGCCAAATCTAACCGTTGGCCAACTAAAGAGACCTGTGTGGCCCAACCAAATGCCAACACTAAATGCTAGTAGGGTAACAAACATACACACATACATAGGCTTATATCCAAAATAACCCTCTTTTGCGTCGCACAGTCAGGTAAAAAGAACTATAGTATCGTGAAAATATGTATGCTTTTATTAGGGTTCCGTACCTCAAAATGAAAAAAGGAACCCTTATAGGATCACTCGTGTGTCTGTCTATCTGTCCGTCTGTCACAGCCAATTTGCTCCGAAACCACAGGACCGATTGATTTGGAATTTGGTACACATATGTAAGTCAGTGACCGCAACACGGATGCGTAACGTAAATAAATTAATTTTATACATGGAGGCCACTTTTGGGGGTAAATTAGAAAATAAAAAAAAAGTTACGCTAGTATGTGGCATATCAGATGAAACGGCTTACCTATTGTGAGGATCTTAAATATGTTTTTTTTGGAATTTTAAGATAAATGGTTTGGAAGTTATTTAGGAAAATAGGCGAAAATTATTATCTCCGAAACTACCGAGCCTAATTTTTTTTAAAAAATAGAGAAAATAGTTCTTTACCTATAAATTACAGGAAAACCTATGAGAAGTCTATGGTATTAAAGTAACATAGGAAATTTCGGATAATCATGTATGGAACAGAACCCTCTCCACGCGGGTTTAACTCGCACTTGCCCGGTTTTTTTTTTAAGTTGTAATCTTATTTTTGAGCTACGTTGCTATATTCAAAATTGTACTTAGTTGTTTTCTCTAAAATAAGTATTATATGTATTTTTCTTTTAAAATTATTTAGAGGTAAAAGTATTTTTCTTTTAAAATTATTTAGAGGTATGTATTATTAATATTATTATGCCTACTTAATTTTTAAAACTAATAATTGATATAAAATACAATGCCATATAATTTATAAACGGAAAAAAATCCATTATTCCTTAAGAGTAGTGTGAACCTACGGCTTTTCATACAAAAAGCGTTAAGGGTTTCCACCCCTTAAACGACCAATTTGTGATAGGTTGTCAGTCAGAACAAAATCTAGGTCTATACGTTTTGGTTTTTTCATTATAATCAATAAATTCAGTTTTATTGTGGTTATAGTATTTCAGAATTTCGGCGATTATTTGACTTTGTTCATCATTAGTCAATATTCAAAAAACGTATAGACCTAGATTTTGTCCTGACTGACAACCTATCAAAAATTGGTCAAAATCGGTTAACATTTAAGCGATGGAAATCGTTATCGCCTCTTGTATTAAAAGGGTGATTTTTGCCGTTGTTTCACATTCCTTTTAAAATCGTGTTGAAACACAAAGACCTTTTTTATTCTCCATTGAAATGCTACAAAGTCCCGCGTCATCCCTCGGGAAAGTGAAAAGAGATCGAGACAACGGGATAGTTTCTAAGTTGACGCCCCAAACCCTTTGTTCCACACTTGACCGTTTAATTTATACAATAGATTTATCCCCGACTTCATTTGCGTCGATGTCGTTTATCGCTAATTGAGAGCAGAGATCATCGCAGAGAGATGTTTCCGGCATAAAAAGTAGGTTATGTCCTTTTTGGACATTGCAACTAACGCTGTGCCAAAATTCAAGTCAATCCATTGCTCCGTTTTGTAGCAATTTTTTTCAAAATGGCAGTGATAATGGGGTTTCTGCAATTACAAATTTATTTGCGGTGTTGGTAAACTGACCATGACCTGTGTTGATGTATGTGAATAACAGTTTTCCAACGGCAAACTTAAGTTTGTTGCGAGGTCTATGTATAGCTCACGGAGTCACGGAGCGGTGTGGGGGCCTGTTATTATGACCTGTGAGTAATTTATATTATTAATAAAAAATAATATGAATATAGGTAGTAAGTAGTACGAGTTCGTAGGACCAGTGTGGAGCACACCGGCTACAGACAGATTATCATAAATCAGGAAAGTTTGTAAATTCGAAATCCCGAGAATATTACATATTGATGCTATGAAAAAGTGTTTGAAATCTATCCATTCACACATGTAACTTTTACAGAGTTTATTTGTTAGTTTAGATTCCTGACATGTACGAGAATGATTTACGATATATAAGCTCTTATGAAGTTCAAGGAATGAATCTAATACTTCTCTCGCGCAAAACCCTTTTAGCTTCTCTGCAGTTGGGTGATAAGGGTTAAATTTGCGTGTAGGTCTAAAAAAAGCATTGAAGATTACCCTTTCAACTGACAAACAAAATATGCCGTCGACAATTTGAAGGAAAAGTCGCTTCCATTTTGCCAGCTCACTATTAAATCTCTATCCATGTTGTTTTCAGGGTATCCCAATTTCAACTCTGTATTTCTCTAGTAAGAGGCTCAGTTTTGAATATACACAATGAAACATACAGCCTTTTAATAGTAAGCCAACGATTTGTAAAACAAACGGATGAATCGTGAATTTTTTATGTCCGATCGAAAATGTGCTATATGATTTCCAACCTTAAATGTTGGGAAAACGATACATTTTGCTGTACGATCATAGAGGTGTGCTAGGCTTGTTCTGTGGAAGTCATAAAGAAGTCTGTTTTTGTGTCGGAAATAATCAATTTGGCTAAAGGTTATCAAGTCGATAATTAACTTAAGCCAAATTCCAGGTATTCGGAACAAATGGTATTGTTAATTTGATAAATAAATGAAGCCATGACCAGCACTGCAAACTCCCGTGGATTCCCAGGAGATAACATTTTTTTGATTATTTATCTAATGCTCTCCTGGTTTTTTTAAATATCCTTTAATTTGGCAGAAAACATAGTATCTGATTTTGAATTTTTTTATGCACATTTAAAGACGTATACATACGCGTACGCGTACGCGGGTACTAATGCTATTCAAAATTGTTTTTGTAATGTAGTTTCTTTTTTTTAAAATCTTCAAATTTTTGAATCAGATTTTCCAATTGGTTTTGGTTTTTTTAATATTTTTGTTGTAAAATACAACAAAAATAGAAATATAATTTGTTTCGATACATTTTAACGTATCGATACAAGGCAAGCAGATCTTATAGATATAAGTAATTGATAATTCTTAATTAATTATTAAGTAATTGTTAAGTCTTTGTTTTAATTATTATAACCCTTAGAAGCTTAATACTTTCTAAGTCACTTAACTTGTCCAGACGCGGAGACTATAAATCTCCCGTATTAGTTACTTATAATAATTAATTTGTACCCATTAGGTTTGTTTGTTGCACTTATTATGTGTTAGTTTTAGATAAACCTTTAACGTCAAAGTTGAAAAAAGACTTCCTACTTCTGAGTGTCTTGCGGAACGCTGGTAGCTTCAGACATGAAATTGCCCGTTTGGCCTACTTGCAAAATAAATAATTTAATTTCCATAATAATATAAACTATACTTAGTTTTTCGTTAGTTGGAAGATCTGAGAAGGAAGTTACTTTAAATCTCAATAAAATGCATAGTTCCTGAGGATATAGCGATAACAGAATTCCACGTGGACGAAGTCGCTGGCAAAAGCTAGTCTACAATATGTACTAAACTTTTTTGTGTTGTTCATGGATCCGCGATACACGTTAGTCTTTATTATTTTTTATAGACAACACTATCACAAAGCAATAAAAAAGTCTTCCAACAATACATGTTATAGCGTATTGTCAACTGGCACTTTATTCTGAAAGGGCACAATAAAAATATCACCGGTCATCCCGGAGGCTTTAGGTCTATAAGAATGAGCGATGACGTATCATAAAGGGTGGAGGGCTTTTACCGTCAACGAGAAATGTCGTGAAGTAGTCGTGTCGTAGCCATTGATAAAGCAAGATACGCACAGCTGATGAGCTTGTTGTAGGAGGTGAAATAACGGGATTGTACCCACACGTCAATACATTATGTTACAGACTCCGAAAGTTCAGATTGCTCAGAGAAAATAGGCAATTTGTTTGGCAGGTATTAATTTTAAGTTATTTCAAAAAGAATTACTGCAAATGACTATTATGCAAATATTTTATTATGTTCAATCATTTTTGATATTTCTATTAGCATATTATTATATATTATATTATTTTCAGTATAATTGACTAAAATATCCATATTATCATGACCGACGGGCTGGTGCAAACTGTTGGTCGGGCATGGCGTTATATATAAATCAATAAATTAAAAAATTAAAAATAATTAATAATTAAATAAATAATATATATATAAATAAATAAAATAAAAAAACATAAATAGATAAATTAATAAATATATAAATATGTAAATAAATAAATAAATAAATAAATAAATACACAAATAAATAAATAGATAAATGAATAAATAAATAAACAAATAAATAAATAAATAAATAAATAAATAAATTATCCATCTCCAGCTGCCTGCGAGATATTTTATGTTTAAATACGTAAAAGTGCAGTTAAACGAGCAACATTTTTACGGCAATATGTGGCCGGCAACTAACGTAGTACGAAGTTAGAGTAAGACAGCTAGAGTTGCTGCCTATAAATTGCGTAAAATGTTACTCATGTAACCAGGCCTTAGGGGACGTCCTATGTGACATGCTTACATGACGTGTTAGAGACACCCTGCATGATAAAAAATATATGACAGATGTGACAAAAAAATCATATTTTTACTGAACATTAAATGCCTTGAGTCACGTTCCTAAATGTATGCAATAATTACAAATATACAGCATCAAAGAGCAGGGTAGAGTCAAAGTCAAAGTCAAAGTCAAAGTCAAACTATCTTTATTCAATTTAGGCTTTTACAAACTCTTATGAAGGTCAAGGAATGAATCTACCAAGGAGTAGTGCCAAGGTCTATATTTTTTTTTCCTAACTTTAAGCAATTAAGAATCGTACACGTTTCGTAACGCCTAAATACTAAAGCCGAGTGATCAAGACTCAAAGGCGCGTGAGTGGCTTCTTGTGTTACACCCGTTCTGCTTTACGACAACAACGGAAGGATTGCCGGCGTTAATGTGCACGCTGATTTATGTCTTAGGTATTTGAGTTTAGAGGTTAAAATTGAAGATAATCTCCATTCGTAAAAATACGTTCAATATCGAAAATTTGTTTTACATTCAGTTTTTATGGTAATTTTTGAATGAATGCTCAAAATATGTAATGCCAGGTAAAATAGCATAAGTGACAAAGGTTTTTTTTTAAAAGAAAAAACAGTTTTTTGGCACAGTTAGAAGTTTTACTTTTCAATAAAATATTTTGCAAATAATACCTCACAAACAAAATAAAGACAACACTGACGACTGCTAGAATATGGGTTTACTGCAATGCAAATTATTGAAAACTATGAAATTAATTTAAGCTAATAGTTACCTGATCTAGTTGCTCATTAGCTGGCCTATCAGCTCTCAACATTTAAACCTTGTCGTTACCTTTTGAAGACCGTGCTCCGAATTGTCTATGACCTGTAGTTTGCTTGGACGTTGCAACACTATAGGAATCCAGCGGTCTGAGAGCGGGCTTCCACTTGTCGGGTGTCGGATCCGACAAAAAAATCGGGTGCCTGGTGGCAATACAATGTACTCGTATATGAGGCTGTTCACGTTTATAAATTGTATTGCCACCAGGACACCCGATTTTTTGACGGATGACAAGTGGGAACCAGTGTTGTTGTTGTGTCAACGCCCCAAGCGCACGACTGGCCTAATGTGACCACTTAATACGTTTCACAGGTCTGCCACTTGTAAAAGCTAACGATTTAAGAGACTATTGGCATAGTCTTTATGCCTCATGTCATAAAGAACTATATCTTGATGCAATACTCAAATGGCACTGAACCAAGAGAACATTTAACTCCCCAATCCGACCGCAAATCGTTTCCAGACAAAGCAAGCGCTATCAATCCGAATGATCCTGGATCCAGTCTTGGCCGCGGGCCAGGCCTTCGACTGGAAAATGACAATATCACGGTCATTTTGCGCTACTTGAATGAGGAGGCGGAATGATTGGCTCACGGCCTGTACCATTACCATGAATTTATGCAAACCATTCTCGTTATCGAAATCTATCGGAAATACTGCTTGTTGCCGATACAAGTTAAAGGGACCGAGCGATAGTGTTATATTAAGAGAACGGTTTGCATAAACTCATGGTAATGGTACTGTATCACAAGTGATATGAAAGAAGATTAAAAGCTGGTTTTGAGCTTACGCGATTTAAAATCAAAGTAACCTTTTATTTTTAGGGTTTCGTACCTCCGAAGGAAAAAACGGAACCCTTATAGGATCACTCGTGCGTCTGTCAGTCTGTCTGTCTGTCTGTCAATCATAGCCAATTTGCTCTGAAACTACTGAACTGAGTGAGTTGTAATTCAATGACCGCAACACGGTCGTGTAACGTAAATAAATTAATTATAAACATAGGGGCCACTTCTGGGTGGTAAATTAGAAAATTAAAAAAAAAAGGTTTGCGGAGGCGGAAGAAGCGAGATGGCACCTTACAAAATTTTAAGAACTTTGTAGACACGTTTCTCGGAAAAAAAAGATTGAAAGCTTTTTCTACTTGTAGATTCGGAAATAGAAGGAGAGTATAAAGAGTACCACTTTCGCTGAGTATCAAAAATCAGCTTAAGGAAATTCGTCATTTCACTACCCTCGGCTATTGTCGGGATTTCTCGGTTCATCTCGTTAAATACCGCCAAGTTCGAGTGCCCTCATTATTTGATGTAGACATTGTCTGTTTTATCTCATTTCCATGCAGCCACTGCCACTGCTGCTCGCGCTGCCAGAAATAATCCCCGTATACTGCTTTCGAAGCCAGTGTCAACACTTACATGCTGCTTCCTGACTCACTGCGCACCAGGCAACACGAGTAGCAGCGGCAGGAGCAGGAGAAGTGACACGTCACATACTCGCGCTGCCCACTTCCATGCCCACTTCCCTGCTCACTTCGGTTGCATGTAAATGAGGCATTAGTTATGTTGGTATGCATTAATAATTCATTAGTGTTCTTTATTCGAACTGAAAGTAAAACTGACATTTCATTCACGCGAGCGGAGCCGCGGGCGCATCTAGTATATAATAAAAATAACCAGCAGGCGGTAGCAAAATACTTTGATTAAAATATAAATATCTATGTATACACACTTGCCGAATATCATTTTGTTCGACGCGGAGGCCCGGCTGCTTTGAAATAAAGGAAAATGCAAATTTATCCCGATAGCAAGCTGTCCCGAGGGATAGAGGGATCAGTTTTGTTATGAAAAATCTATCTGCCAACTACGTCTCTTGGATGTTTACTTTAAAGTTTCTGATATCTCCTATGACATGTAAAATATCCCCTTTACAAAGATGAAAAGATGCCAAGAATTTGAAGGGTCTTTCTTAAGTTTGTATTTTTATGTTTGTTATATCAGTATCCCAATATTAGTTTACGAGAATCAGACGATTATTCGATAGAATAATCACCAGCTTGGTCAAGTCAGGGTCTGATGATGGCATTCCAGGGAAACAACGGAACTTCTCTAACTTTGTAAGCTAACAGCGATTTTTCCCGAGTAAACCCAGTCTGAATCAGTTAGTGCCTACTTAGTAAGAAAATATCTTTAAACAACATCATATTTCCTTTTTTTTTTAAACATCATTTTTTTGTATTTGTTAAAGTTAGTAAAGGTTGGTATTCATATTGCAAAAATTCCCTAAAATCAGACAAAAAAAATTGCTTATATCTTTGGGTCATCCTATTTAGTCATAACTTCTTTTTGTCCGTATAAAATAAAAAAAACCGACTTCAAAATCCCTTCAAAAGTAAGAAATAATGCCCTTCGTAAGTAAATTAACCCTCATACATTTACTTGACACCGATTTCGATGTATTTAATGTATCACTTAATCAACAATATAATATATATAATATAATATATAAAAATTAATAAATCTGTATACGCCCTTCGCAAGTTGTCAAAAGTTGTAAACCGTGAAGCACTACTGACCGCCTATCATGGCTTAGTAGCATCAAATCTAAGATATGGTATAATATTTTGGGGAAATTCTGTGGACAAAAAAATAATATTTAAAGCCCAAAAGAAATGTATTCGTGCCATGTGTGGTCTAAAAGCAAGGGATAGTTGTGTTCCTGAATTTCGAAATCTTAATATTTTGCCTCTTGCGTCGTTATACATCTTGGAGGTAGCAATATTTGTTAAAACAAACCCCCACCTGTTTACGTTAACCTTCCAGAATCGAACAAGGCATGTACGGACTCAGTACCAATTCAAATTAAAACTAAAAGAGCAAGACCGCTCTTTTGCGGAAAAGTCTGTTTGGTATGGCGCCAGCAATATTTAACAAAATACCAAACAGCTTAAAAGTGCATCAAACACATGTTTTTAAAAGAAAGCTCACGGAATTACTATTAAAAAAATGCTATTATTCCGTAAAAGATTTTTTAAACGATATATTCTGAATAAATCATTAGGCATTCATTAAAATTTCTATTAAAACTGTTTAATGCCATAATAACAAATAAATTTATATTTAGCTTTAGGTTAAGTAAAACAACAAATTTGTACACCTACGGGTAAAACATAGTGACCCATCCTGTAATTTCCATCTTTATATCTACCTATGTTTAAACAAATAAATTTATTTATATTTATATTTATTTATATTTATATTTATATTTATATTTATATTTATATTTATATTTATATTTATATTTATATTTATATTTATATTTATATTTATATTTATATTTATATTTATATTTATATTTATATTTATATTTATATTTATATTTATATTTATATTTATATTTATATTTATATTTATATTTATATTTATATTTATATTTATATTTATATTTATATTTATATTTATATTTATATTTATATTTATATTTATATTTATATTTATATTTATATTTATATTTATATTTATATTTATATTTATATTTATATTTATATTTATATTTATATTTATATTTATATTTATATTTATATTTATATTTATATTTATATTTATATTTATATTTATATTTATATTTATATTTATATTTATATTTATATTTATATTTATATTTATATTTATATTTATATTTATATTTATATTTATATTTATATTTATATTTACATTTACATTTACATTTACATTTACATTTACATTTACATTTACATTTACATTTACATTTACATTTACATTTATATTTATATTTATATTTATATTTATATTTATATTTATATTTATATTTATATTTATATTTATATTTATATTTATATTTATATTTATATTTATATTTATATTTATATTTATATTTATATTTATATTTATATTTATATTTATATTTATATTTATATTTATATTTATATTTATATTTATATTTATATTTATATTTATATTTATATTTATATTTATATTTATATTTATATTTATATTTATATTTATATTTATATTTATATTTATATTTATATTTATATTTATATTTATATTTATATTTATATTTATATTTATATTTATATTTATATTTATATTTATATTTATATTTATATTTATATTTATATTTATATTTATATTTATATTTATATTTATATTTATATTTATATTTATATTTATATTTATATTTATATTTATATTTATATTTATATTTATATTTATATTTATATTTATATTTATATTTATATTTATATTTATATTTATATTTATATTTATATTTATATTTATATTTATATTTATATTTATATTTATATTTATATTTATATTTATATTTATATTTATATTTATATTTATATTTATATTTATATTTATATTTATATTTATATTTATATTTATATTTATATTTATATTTATATTTATATTTATATTTATATTTATATTTATATTTATATTTATATTTATATTTATATTTATATTTATATTTATATTTATATTTATATTTATATTTATATTTATATTTATATTTATATTTATATTTATATTTATATTTATATTTATATTTATATTTATATTTATATTTATATTTATATTTATATTTATATTTATATTTATATTTATATTTATATTTATATTTATATTTATATTTATATTTATATTTATATTTATATTTATATTTATATATTTATATAACAATATATGTGAAGTTTCTAGGTAATTAACTTACGAAGGGCATTATTTCTTACTTTTTAAAGGGATTTTGAAGTCGGTTTTTTTATTTGTTTAATTTTAATTTTTTATCTTTTTTTTAGTGATTATCATATGTGATTTAACGACACACATTTACTTCATCAAGTACCAATAGCATAATGCCAATTGCTCATCACCCTTTATAAAATGGTGCTATCCAAGATGCAAGGACGTCAATCGTTGAGGAGTTCTCCTGGTTCTTCATCACTGGTTCTATTTTACCACCTGAATTTTTACGAGCATAAGTTGCTTCCTGACCTTATACAGAAATCTAATCGCCACCCCTGAAATACTTATAATGGAAGAGTTCCGGTGGTCACCCGTGGTCTTCATCGTCAGTTCCACTTCACCAAATAATGTTTTTAATACGTAACTGCTTGAGTCATGAAAGAAAATATCAAAATTTCTATATGCGTGACTATAATATTTTAGGAGTTCCTTCGATTCGTCATAGATTCTCTCATTAGACCTCGACTTTGATCACAACGGGATCAACTTGGAGAAATACCCTATCGATTAAAAAAGAATCATCCAAATCGGGCCAGCCATCTCCGAGTAATCGGTGTACATACATATAAAAATAAAAAAAACAAATATACGCGTCGAATTGAGAACCTCCTCCTTCGGATTTTTTGAAGTCGGTTAAAAAGTAAATATCAGGTTAAATACCTACTTAAGGGCAGACTCAAAACAACCAGGGCATATTATAGGGCAGACTAAAGAAGACAGAATAATATCAAACACGAAACAATGCTCCAACAAACAACAAGTAATCATAACTCAATTACTAAGTACTGAGAATAACAAACACCGCAGGCTGCACAAATAAGCTCTAGTCTCGATGATGAATTAAAACGTCTCCCCGGCTATGGCAACATCATTAGGCATGTTCATCGCGAGGTGAAACTTGCAAATTGCTGCGAAAATAAGTCTTAGTCTTCGCTCTTTGGGTTAGACGTGTTATGAATTCCTTATAAGCATAATAAAAATTCAACAAATAAAATAAAATCCCGTCAAGTGAAAGTCGGACTCGCGCAGGAAGGGTTCCGTACCATTATCAATAATCAAGAAAAAAAACACGTTTGGTGTATGGGATTTATTATTATTTTAATTTAGTGATTTCTTTTTAAAGCGAATATATATCTAAATATTCTGTGAATATATATCTAAATATTCTGTGAATATATATCTAAATATTCTGTGAATATTTCAAGCGTCTACCTGTTGCCGTTATCAATGCAAAGCCCCCTTAAATATTTATTTTATAGTGTTTATTAGTATTTGTTTTTTTATTTGGCAACTGTGAAAATTTCAACTGTCTAACTATCACGGTTCATGAGATATAGCCTGGTGATAGACGGACGGACGGACAGACGGACAGACTGATAGACGGACAGCGGAACCTTAGTAATAGGACCCGTTTTTACCCTTTGGCTACGGAACCCTAAAAACAGACTTCAAAAACCCTCTGAATAGTATAAAATAATAATTGGCTTTCGTAATTTAATTACCTAGAAGCGCCAGATATATTGTTGATTAAGTCATACATTAAGGGACCCCCACACTAGCCGTAGCGGTCTTTGCTCCCCACACGCCGGCGGCGCGAGCGTCGCGTTGACGCTGCGCGGACACTGGCAAGACGCCGACGCTCGAAAGACGGTAGTGTGGGAGTCTCTTAATGTACTTGTATCACTTAATCAACAATATATCTATCGTTCGGATACGGAACACTAAAAAGCCAAAAAATATCGTAAAATCATACGCTTTATCCGTTCAAGAAGTCTATTCGCAATGGTTAAAAAAAAGATAGAACATGGTGTATGAAATTTCATTATAAAACCGAAATCGCAGCACGTTAATGAAAACGATCACGTTTGAGAAGACTTAAATATCCTAATTTTGAGTGTCCTCTATCGCGTCAGCAGAAGCGCCTTGTGATTGGCTTAAAACAATTCAATTGTGACAACTTTTGACCGTCGACATAGTGGACAAGCACTTCATCCAAAAAGAAAAACAGTACCATTACCACGAGTTTATGCAAACCGTTCTCGTAATAGGAAACGATCGCTCGGTCCCCTTTACTTGTATCGGCAAAAGTATTATTTCCGATTTAATTAACGAGAACGGTTCGCGTAACTCATGGTAATGGCACAGAATGTGCACATTCACTACTATTTAAATTAACAATGATTTACATCAATTTATTCAGTGTTTCATACATTTATTTAAAAAAGTCGTAGAAAAATTAATGTTTTCTAATAGCACTCGTATTTGAAGACCCTTCATTATGTGACAGTTGCATAAAATAGGTAGGTAGGTACTATTAAAGTAGCCAACCGGTCCAAACCAAAATGGTGTCACCTAAATTTAAAATTCCCTAAACCTAAAATTAGAAACGTCAAACTCGATTTTGTATAGCATAGCATCAAGCTGTCAAAATGGAGTTTGACATTTTCTTATTTCAAATTTAGAGACTTTTAAATTGGCGAACACACCTTCGAATTGGTCCCAATAAACAGCTTAAAGAGCTCAGACTTTTCTTAATCCACCGTCTAAAAATAATCACTTTCAAAAACAGCCCTTAAAATTAATTACGTACATAATTTGAGAGCTTCTTTAAAACGGGGTTTTTCTTACGCTAAGGTTCGAGATAGAAAACGGTACATTTTCATTAGCTAATTGAGTTGCACCCCTAGCCCGGGATAACGGCAGGGTTGACACTAACTTGTAGTTATTTTTTTAATACCTGTCTGGGCGGGGTTTGGAATACGTCACACAGAAAAGATGTTGATATTGAATGATAAATTTAAGGGGTTGCAAAGTTTATATTTCAAAACAGGTAAGTGAATGTACATTTTTAAATATAATTACATTTTTTTATTAATCCTTGAAGACGTTCAAAACAAAATGAAATACAATCGGAATAAAATGTGTCGGTAATTATGAATTTAAGGAGTACAAAAATATTTTAATATAAGTGGAATATCAATCGATCAGTGCTGGACATATTTCACTCCTAAAGACTTCTAAAATTCATAATAAAACAATAATATGTTTATTTATTTTTTATTGATTTATAAGCATTATGTAATTAACGATAACGTAGTGGACACGCCACAGCTTCGCCCGCGGTATTGTTCATACAAAATTTATCAACTCCTTATTTTCACCCTTTTAGGGATGGAATTTCAAAAAATCCCTCGTTAGTGCACCTCTAGGGTACTCGAGGAATATCTTCTCCAAACAAACCTCTAGGACCACCCGTTTAGGCTGTGCGTTGTCTATAAGTGAGCCACGATACTGTTCTTATGTATTGATTAATGTTCTGTACCTAATGTATTTCTGTCCACCACTGTAATCGGTTATACATGTCATACTAAATCACTTTGAATTTGTTTTTTTTAATTTGAATATGAACTGACAGCCCTACATTCAAATTCGCGTTATGAAGGAGTCTTTTATCGCTTTTACAGCGCTTTACGTAAATCCCGCCGATTTCGGGATGCGCTCTTCATTGCAATGTTTACCAAATAAATACCCCAACATACAAATTATATCCTTCAGTGTTAGAACTAAAAATTATATTACATTAAAACCTAGATAAAATCGTTTTCATACCCTTTTATAAGAGCATGTTTTTACTCAGTGAGTCAGTATACGTTACCAAAGGAGCAAAAATATTTGAGCGGTCTTTATGCACTAAACAGAAAAGTCGGGTACACTTTGAAATCTTTGGTTACACTATTTTTTAGATACATGTTTTTGACCTCGACTGTACACTGTTCTGTGTGTTATTATTACAGTTCGTCTGTCAGTTTGTTATTAGCTAGCGGATTCTCATATTTTCTGAAAATATTAGAACTCTGGGGTCCTCGTGAAAACGGGGTTAAGTCGAGCAAGTGTGATTTTTAGTTATAAAGCTTGTTGAAATAAGAACAAGCTATCAAAGTCAAAGTCAAAGTCAAACTATCTTTATTCAATTTAGGCTTTTACAAGCTCTTATGAAGGTCAAGGAATGAATCTACCACCGGTTCGGAAAAAATCCTCTACTGAGAAGAGCCGGCAAGAAACTCGGTGAGGTATCATTTTTTCAAATCAGTACACATATAAGTCAACAATGATGTCTACAGTTTTATACAAATCTAAGTATATACCACAGCAGGTACGCTCATCGAGACCCAGGGATCGCCGGTGCAGGTCACGATTTAAGCCAAACGTCCCTGTCCATGACGTAGTCTTTTACTGAGTAATATGCCCTAGAAATAAGAATTCGCTTTACAGTAGATTTGAACATTGTGTCTGTTTGTTCTATTATGTTTTTAGGTATTTTATTGTAAAAACGTGTACAATTTCCTAGAAATGATTTTTTAGTTTTAGCCAGTCTATAAGTTGGTACTTTAAGCTTTCCGGTATTTCTAGTAGCCTTTGGCTTATCTACATTTGTAGGAAAATTGTATATATTTTTTCTGACATACATTATTATTTCAAATACGTATAGCGAAGGCAGGGTTAGTATTTCAATTTCCTTAAAAAATTCCCTCAGTGAGCTATTTCGGATGAACCCCAGAATTATTGATTCTTGTTTCAATCAAAAATGGATATCAAAGCTAAGCCTTATTAATCATCTTCTAAAGGGCTGTAACTGACAAACTTGAGATTTTTATAATAAAAGTTTGTCTTAGAATCATTGTTTTTATACACTTCAAAACAGTATAGGAAAGTTTGTAAAAAGTTTCAGCAATCTGTTTTTATTAATAAGTTATTGTTTTTAAAGGCATTGTTAGGCGATTGAACGGATCTATTCGTATTTTCTCAAAATAAGCAGAAAAGTTTTGCGAAGATTTATTTTTCTTTAAAATGAAATACTAAAAGGATCGACGTATATATTTAAATGGAGCCTTATACAGCTGACTTATATTGAGATACGAAAAACCTTTTAAAACCTGTCCTGTATATCAGATCAGACGAGGGTGTCCACACTTGCTTTTACAATGAAACACCCGGGACCATCCCGATAATTCACGCAGAAGAGAAATATCTGCCGGGGTGACCACACTCGGTGTACTGGTTTGTGGGCCACGAGAACAGCATTATCGAGCAAATTAAACACTCATCAAAGTTTAAATATCAGCCATTACACTAAAAACATATAGGGTTTATTCAACGATAGCCTAAGTGATACAGAAATCGATGTTTTGTCACTTTAATTTCAATAAAAACATCGTAAAGTGAGATAAAGACAGCAAACTGATTTGATCTACCATATCACTTAAGCCCATGGCTTTGTGGCAATTGATCTTTATTTTGTTAAACATGTCTATTTCTTTACTCTGTAACATCGCAAGTTTTCTTAGCTCTCGAAAATAAAATCAAAAATGTAATCCAACTTGTCGCATCACAGTTAAATTGCAGTCGCAGTATACGAGATGGCGCTGTCGTATTTTGACGGCGACCTCTACCGCGCGCTGCGGAAATTAGATGACGCGGCACTCACTATAGATAGGGGTGGGGTGCTATCCTGTAAATAAATATCGATATTTTGTTATACTAGGAAGTGAAATTGTGTTAAAGCCGTACTCTGTTATGAAATGTTTTTAATTTTATGTTTGACCAAGTAAACACGTTATTTCATTTTTATTGTAGTATAAAAATAGAAATTTCTGTTAATTTAAGCGTGTTGTTCAACATACATTAAATATTAAAGATTTGACTAAATATTTAAGAATTATATAATCACACTAGTGGACCCGCCACAGTTTCGCGCGCGATATTTTCCATACAAACTGTTACCATCTGGCTCGGAAGCCTTCGGTAAACCAAAGGTGCGGAATTAAAAATTCTATTAAGTGAAAAAAATATATATATATATATGCACACGGTGCCACAGCGTTAGCTCGGTCTATAGCAATTCATTACAAAATGGGTCGTGGGGGTCAGATGAAATTCTCAGATAACTATCACTGCTTTATGAATTTTAGAAATAAACAGAGCGCCACTGGCAATTCTCGGTGCCAGTCCGAAGTAATGTTAAATATAAAAAGGGTTAGACTTCACCGGGATAGTAGAGGTCCTGCTCAGGGCGTCGGCCACATGCAATACTTCACCCGTCAGGAACACCCGGGGAAATCAAACCGAGTCCGCAGTACCAGCCGTGTAGCGGCTATGATTGTACAACGGAAGTAAGTCTAAAGTAAGTCCAGACTAGGTCCCAAGTAAGTCCCCTGAAACAAAGAATCAAATTGACGACATTAGCCCTGATGGAAAATTGTAGGTTAAGGCCGCCTGCCAGGTGGCATAAATAAATGGATGGAAGCTTACCAGAGAGGGAATAAGAATCCTGCTTGTGGATGACCAGTCCGTTTAGTGATTCACTGTCAACCTCGAGGGGAACTTCACTCGGTATCAATTTTGGTAGTAAATCAGCATAGGTCGGTGTGGATTCACCGCACGACGACAGCCAATGTTAGAATTTCTTAAATGCGACAATAATATGACGCGAGGTGTTTCAAGACCGTAAAGGCACATTAAAATCACTTCAAATACTTACCGTGGATCCTTTAAGGGATAACGAAAATTTCAGCGTCTAGTCGGGCTGAATATGAATCGAGAAAGAAAAAAAACAAACTACGTTGTTAGTTATATGACAGCTGTCAGTTGCCAGGTAAAACTCACAAATGTTACGAACCCTTTAATGGATAAAGACGTGATACAATTCTGAATACTATAACAAAATTAGTTACTCTTTTTATTGAAGCTAACAATACTGCAGGAAACATTTATATGCCAAAAATTACTGAAATATAAAAGGATTTGCTTACGACAATTTTTTGATATCGCAACACTGTGTGAACTTTCCTTTAAACAGGATAAATCGACCAAGGCTACGGGTAAATGTGGCATTCTGCCTACTAAACAGATGATGCATAAAAAAAAATACATTTAATAAACTTAATGTTTATCACCCCTTTTCAAAAAATTTAAAATTTTTAAAAAAATCCCTCCTTAGTGCACCTCTATGGTACTCGAGGAATGTCTCCCCCAAATTTCAAACCTGTAGGACCAGTTTAGGCTGTGCATTATCTATAAGTGAGTCACGGTAATGTTTTATATGTATAGAATTGCAACGATGATCTGTAGTTATAATATTTTGCAAACGGAATCATTACTTTTATTGTTACTTTACTAAGTTTACTTAAAAAAAAATATAAGGTCGTTGAATTTTCAGTAGCAATTTAAAAAAAAGCATTTTTCAAAAAAAAATACTGCTTCGAGTTATCGACATTGTGCCCCATTCCCACGCCCCACCGGGGCAGGAACACAAGTCAGCAATTTCCAACGAGCGGTGATTTATTCCATAACTCTCGCGTCGCGGCGCGGCTACATCGTCTCACCTGGATTTTACAATCGATACATTGTTCGGCATCACTATACTTACCCTTTTAACATTTTAGATGGTATTATTAAAAAAAAGTCATTAAGGAAAATTATAGCAACCTAAAACTTAACTAAACTAAAACAGATAGGTATATTTTATAAATATTATATATATTTTTAATTAGGATTGGCAAAAAATTAATAAATAATAAATACAAATCCTCGAAATTAAAAATCACACTAATAAAGGTTATTTGCCGAAAGAACACCACCTAAATATTGACTTATTATGGAACTTAAATGAAAGATTTTAAATTTTAATCTTAGATCATATGATTATAGTAACTGGAAACGCCATCGGCACAATCTTTCACATATAAAAGTCTGTCATATTTTGAGGGGACTGCGAGGGGAGGGAAGTAGCACTACATGTAAAAAAACGGACAAGTGCGAGTTAAACGGGCGTGGAGAGGGTTCCGTGATTATATGAAATTTCCTATGTTACTTAAAATACCATTGACATGAGTTTTTCTGTAATCTATAGAACTATTTTAGTATTTGTTTTTAAATTTTAAGCCCAGCAGTTTCGGAGGTAAAGGGGAATGGTCAATTTTTGCCTGTTTTCCTAAATAACTTCCGAACTATTTATTTTAAATTTCAAAAAAGTATATAATACTATTTATGATTTTCACACCGAGCCCTTTTATTTGTTATGTCACACAATATATTGTGTGATCTATAGATTGTAATAGGTACTTTTTTGTTTTGAATTTTCTAATTACCCCCTAAAGTGGCCCTCATGTTTAAAATTCATTTATTTACTTAACACGTCCATGTTGCAGTCACTGACTTATAGGTAGGTAGGTACCTTTCAACTCAATCGGTCCAGTAGTTTTGGAGCACATTGGATGTGACAGACGGACAGACAGACATACGAGTGGTCCTTTAAGTTTACCGTTTTATTCCTTTTGAGGTACGGTTAGGGTTCCGTAGACTATAGAAGAATATTTATGTAGACTTCCTCCAATCAAGAAAATTTTATTAAAATGATACGTATCCTAAGATTTACTAATTAACTTTTTATATGCGTATGCCTTTCTCTCGCTTAACCAAATTATTGAATATTCATTCTTTACAGTCTTTTGCACTAACCAAATGGGATCAGAAACAAGTGCAGCCATCAGAAGAATAATGAAATTCTACGATACGCCTAAACCGAATTAGCATAACCCGCGTTTTGCATAATTCGCGGTTGCACCGGCAAATGCAGCTTAATGCTTTACCCCCTTTTGCCGCTTGGGAACTGTCATTTGGCATTGAATTAATTAAATTGTTAATGAATTTCATTACGGGGCCGAGCGAGTTTGAGACCGCTTTTTAACTGCGTCGGCTGCTGTATGCATGTGCGTTTAATGTACAGAAGAGTCACTGTATATAATAATTCAGTTGTTAAGGTATTAAAATATTTCTAATCATGCCATTCTATATTATGTTATATTAGGTTAGGTTAGGCTAGGCTGACATTTTTTTAAGTAACTGCGCGGCGTCCAAGTCTGAGGTAGAATGCGGGACGTCCTGGGGTTTAGTGGGTACGTAGGAATCGTGAGGACCTCGGAAACATATAATTATATTATGTTATGGTTATGGTCTTAGAATAATAACGCAATAGAAGCCAAGTCCGCGCGCACAATTTGAAGCAACAAAATCAGAGCCCCAAATTCATACAAACGCCGGGACGCTCCCAGTGTGCCAAATGTCAAAGCGCACCAGTTTATTGCTTTACTTTTGTCAGGGCGGAAGTATTTAAACTTTCCTTTTTTTAGGGTTCCGTACCCAAAGGGTAAAAACGGGACCCTATTACTAAGGCTCCGCTGTCCGTCTGTCACCAGGCTGTATCTTATGAACCGTGATAGTTAGACAGTTGAAATTTTCACAGATGATGTATTTCTGGTGCCGCTATAAAAAAAAATACTAAAAAAATAGAATAAAATAAATATTGAAGGCGGCTGCCATACAACAAACGTGATATTTTTGCCATTTTTATAGAAATGGTACGGAACCCTTCGTGCGCGAGTCCAACCCGCACTTTGCTGGTTATTGGAAATTATATGGAAATTATATGAAAAGTGATGATGAGGCCGACGATGGAGCATGCACACCAAGATAATGCCCATTCACCCTCTCCTTGAAACGAGCCAAGTTGTAGCGTTCTGGGAACAAGTCTGCAGGCAGGGAATTACACTCCTATCCTTCTATGGTTTGTAATTCTATGGGTTAGGTTAGATTAAAATGCGTTTCTCCCGAATGCCATCACTGTGGCTGCGCCAAAGATACGGTACTAACAACTAGTAATAACAATAATTGCGAAATATCAAATTCATATTCGTTTGTTCGTCAACGGCCTATATTTGTTATTGGAAATCATAACATACTAAACACCAGTTCTGAACAGCAAAGCTCAAATACCACAAAATTAAAGCATTATCATGTCACGTCCCTCATATATGTTATATCCCCAGTGCAGACGTTTATGAATAAGGGGCAGGCTCCCCAACTGGACCACACTGGGCACAAATTATTCGACACGCGTGATATCACGAATATTAATAAAGGTAAATGGCCCTTAAATTTAACCTTTTTGAGCAAGGGACAACGAAAAATGTTGGTTGTAAATGTTTTAGGAAATAAAGCCTAGATTATTTTATTCTCCTCTAGAATGCGTGCAGATGCTTATCATCCTGGCATGTCGTAAAAGTCGACTAAGGGACGGGTCCTCTCCAACATGGTGGACTATCTGTATGGGCGATGGGCTGATCACCTGTCACCATACGGTTCATCATACCATCTTAGGACTAATTAATCGAACTTGGCCACAAATAGTCTTGTGACTCTGCCCACCCCATTAGGGATTTCGGGCGTGATGCTATGTATGTATGTATTTTATTATTGGAACATGAAAGTAATAATAATAATAAATAATAATAAATCAGGGGACAATCTTTACACAAATCGATCTAGTCCCAAAGTAAGCTCTAAAGGCTTGTGTTATGAGTACTTGACGACGATATAAATACTTATATAGAGAAATAAATACTTAAATACATAGGAAACATCCAAGACTCAGGAACAAACATTCGTGCTCATCACACAAATATTTGCCCTTACCGGGGATCGAACCCGGGACGCTTGCGTCGGAGGCCGGGTCACTACCAACTAGGCTATCTGCGTCGTCAATAATAACAAGTCTCTTAATAATAACAGTTTCGTTCGATAAAACTTCAAACAAAACTTAAATAGTAATAAAAAATATTCGGGTCAAATTAGCCCAGCGGCCCTAACATACAAGACACAAGGATAGGTTAAACCATCTTATCTCTAAGTGCGTCTCTCTCACACTAGTGCCGACGAAAGAGATAGTCATAGAGATAAACGAGTTTAATATATATTATCTTTGTGGCTTGCATGTTAGGGCCGCTGAACTTGATTTGGGTAACAAATTAAGTACATAGGATTATCCAAGTAATATTATCTATACTATTATAAAGTTGTAAAGAAAAGATTTAAAAAAAAATGTACATGACTATACTGAAAACGACAGGTGACGAGTCAAAGAAAATGACGAATTAGGGAAATTGACAAATTAACGATTTTGATGGCATTGACGAATAGGGAAACTGACGAATTAACGAAAATGGTGAATCAGGGAAAATTACCAGTGGTGCACTAATTCCTTGATTTGATTGACCGAGCGAGTCAAGCAAGCGAAGCGCCTCGGTTTCAGTTTCGGCAAAAATATTTTCGTATGTGCGGATGTCCGGATATCTCGCTGTTATCCTTTACAGGTCGCATAAATCGAAGGTTCAATAGGTAATTATATGCTTTTTTTATTCAGTTTTTCGACCTTTTTCCAAATGGCGGAGATATGAGAGTTTTTCGATTACAAAGTGATTTGCAGTGTTGTCAAACTGTCCGCGACCTGTGTCGATGTATGGGGATAACAGTTATCCAACGGCAAAGTTAAAGTCGCGAGGTTAACAACTCACGGAGCCACTAGTTTGTAATTTCTGCGAGTTTAGTATTTTTTTTAATAGTCATGATACAAAAATACCAACTCAAAGAATGTTTTACGATTGAAAGTAATAATAATAAAAAACAGGATAATAACTCGGACTCGCGCACGAAGGGTTCCGTATCATTATCTATAACAAGCAAAAAAGAACAGGTTTTTTGTATGCGAGCTCCCTTAAGTATTTATACTATTATATTTTTTTTAAAGTAAATGTATATCTCAATATTCTGTGAATATTTGAAGCGTCTATCTACTCCCGTTATTAATATCGAGCAAAAACGAGCAAATTTACGTTTGTTGTATGGGAGCCCCCTTAAATATTTATTTTATTCTGTTTGTTTTTTAGTATTTGTTGTTATAGCGGCAACAGAAATACATCATCTGTGAAAATTTCAACTGTCTAACTATCACGGTTCATGAGATACAGCCTGGTGACAGACGGACGGACAGACGGACAGACAGACAGAAGGACAGACGGACAACGGTTCTTATATATACCACTTATATATCCAAGTAGTTTTGTTTAATTTTTTGCGTTTAGTGTGTTTGGATAGCGCTCCGATTGCTACAGACGGTACTGGCGGAACATCAGCGCTGCGGGTGTCTGACACCTCAGCATTATGCTGAGCCAGTGACCGATTCACTGCTGCAATGACACACATCCCTCGTTTTTAACCGACTTCAAAAAATCCGAAGGAGGAAGTTCTCAATTCGCCTCCTATATATGTTTTTTTTTTAATATGTATGTACACCGATTACTCGGAGATGGCTGGACCGATTTGGATGATTCTTTTTTTAGTCAATAGGGTATTTCTCCAAGTTGGTCCCGTTGTGATCAAAGTCGAGGTCTGATGAGAGGATCTATGAGCAATCGAAGGAACTCCTCAAATCTTATAGGCACGCATATAGACATTTTGATATTTTCTTACACGACTCAAGCAGTTACGATTCAGAAACATTATTTGGTGAAGTGGAACTGATGATGAAGACCACGGGTGACCACCGGAACTCTTCAATGAAAAGTATTTCACGGGTGGCGATTAGATTTCTGTATAAGGTTGGGAAGCAACTTATGCTCATAAAAATGTATGTGGTAAAATAGAACCAGTGATGAAGAAGCAGGAGAACTCCTCAACGATTGACGTCCTTGCATCTTGGATAGCAACATTTTGTAAAAGCTGATGAGCAATTGGCATTATGCTATTGATACTTGATGTAGTAAATAAATGTGTGTCGTTAAATCACGTACGATAATCACTAAAAAAAGTGAAATTAAAATTAAAATTTAACAAATAAAAAAACCGACTTCAAAAACCCTTTAAAAAGTAAAAAATAATGCCCTTCGTAAGTAAATTACCTAGAAACGTCAGATATATTGTTGATTAAGTGGTACATTAAATATATAGAAGTCGGTGGCAAGTAAATTAGGTAATCCATCTCTCATTCACTTGACACCGATTTCGATGTATTTAATGTACCACTTAATCAACAATATATCTGACGTTTCTAGGTAATTTACTTACGAAGGGCATTATTCTTTACTTTTCAAAGGGTTTTTGAAGTCGGTTTTTTTATTTGTTAAATTTTTCATGATTATTTTGTTGTTTTTATTATTGTGTCTTGTGAAGTGAATAAATGTATTTTCTTCTTTCTTCCCATTCTCTGACTTAGCTTTTCATTAAAATATATTTTTCTGACTGCTCTAAAAAGTTACAAACTGCCTCGATCGTCGGAGCCCAACCACTAAAACGCTACCAAAACCAAATAGTTCCATCCGTATCGCTACTGTATCGCTACTGTATCTCACCAAAACCTCGGAAACCAATTTAAATCGCACAAAGACTGTTTGTGATTCGGTGGGATTTTCGAAAAATTGAAAACGGTCCGTATTCCTCGCAGATTGTGTCTAGACGTGTATTGAGAATAAGCAGTTTCCTCAGCTTACTTGAGATTGCGAAATTGTAACTTAACAACCTGCCTCGCATTTTATGTATCGCTATTTTAAAATAATGTGGTAGTGAGCGAGCTACTTTATACGCATTACAAGAATAGACATACCCTTACCATGAGTTTACGCATACCGTTTTCGCTATAGAAATCTATCGGAAATACTGCTTATTGCCGATACAAGTAAAAGGGACCGAGCGATAGTTTCCTATTACGAGAACGGTTTGCAGAAACTCATGGCAATGGTACTGTACAAACAAGTCATGTCAAACATTTTAAGTGGAGACATTAACGCAAACGCGTTATATATGTTTGTTATGACTAAAACTTACACTAAAGCACTAATAAAGGATTTTTAATCTGCATCCCCTAACGGGTTAAATAGAATATGAAAGTTTGTAGGAAGTTTTTTTTTTTATATTAAGAGGGGGGCAAATGAGCAGGCGGGTTGCCTGATGGTAAGCAATCACCGCCACCCATGGACACCCGCAACACCAGGGGAATCACGGATGCGTTGCCGGCCCTTTGAGAAAGGAGTAGGCTCTTTTTTTGAAGATCCCTAGGTTGTATCGGTCCGGGAACGTTGCCGCTGCAAGCTCATTCCAAATTCCTACCGTACGTGGCAAAAAGTCTGATGGTTTCTGAGATGGTGTACGAGTACATGGGAAATCACATCGGAAACATGGCTAGATGACACCATACATTGTTTGTGAGTGGGTTTAAAATAAATACCTTGTTATGTGATGTTTTGCCTGAGACACCGCCCGCGGCCACGTCGTCGCATATTAACGAGGTAATGCCTGCCTTTATGCCTTTACTTAGTTTAGGTCGCGTTTAGACCCGCTTAAACCTATAATTAACAGTAGATTATGTCACATGTGAGGAAAGTGGTATATTTAGGGCGAAGGAAAAATATTGAATCCGTATCACGAGTGTAGCGAGGAGCATTAGCAGCTTTTGCTCCCAAGTGAAATATTCTAATTTTCACTCCTGTTTAATGAACAACTGAAACTCGCTGAATTAGAACTTTACATCACATTAATGTTTATTGTAGAACTTTGAAACGTAACTCAATCAAATTATGTCGTTAATACTAAAAAAAGTATGTAAACCTAAAATTTATAAAAACATCAAGAAGCAAAATGCGACTTTGCTCCTGCTACGCAGGGTAGAATTAGGATGTTTTCGAATAGAGTGCAAAAACTCTACTACACGACATCTATATTGATTTTTCTCACAATATTAACTATCCACCCAACCACACATCACCCGTCTCGGCTAAATGCATGCAAATCTGCTGCATTTGCATCTGAATCGCGGAGTTTTCGCGATGCGCCGCCACAATAGACACGGTGCATGCTGCACTGGCTTTAGAAGTTTTTATTCAGATCTGTTTGGTCATGTATGGCTTTAGAAATTCTAAGTGTTGTGAAAGTAGCATGTTATAGCTGAATCACTAGGGAGTATCATATGTGTGACTGGATATGAATGAGTATTAATGTGTGCGTTTTACCAGTATTATGAAATATTATGGCCTTCCAACTTTCGCAATGCAAAACATTAACTTAATCCATAACTCTGTTTTGACATGAAAGAACGAACAAATAAACTCACTTTCGTATTTCGCAAATTCTACTTTTTAGGGCTCCGTACCTCAAAAGGAAAACGCGGAATCCTTAAAGGACCACTCTTGTGTCTGTCTGTTTGACAAAGCCAATTTTCTCCGAAACTACTGGACCGTTTGAGTTCGAATTTGGTACACATATGTAAGTCGGTGACCGCAACAGGGACATGTAACGTAAATAAATAAATTGTAAACATGAGGGACACTTTTGGGTGAAAAGAAAAGAAAAGTTTTGCAAACTGTATCGTTTGACATGTTAAATAAAAGGGCTCGTTGTGATAATTACAACGAAGAAGAAAATATATATTTATTTCATTTTAAAATAAATACTTTGGAAGTTATTTAGGTAAATAGGCGAAAATTACCCATTTCCTCCTCTTATCTTCGAAACTACTAGTCCTAAAATTTTTAAAAAAATATAGAAAATATTTCTTTACCTATAGATAACAGAAAACCTATAAGAAGTCTATGGTACTTGAAGTAACGTAGTAAATTTCAGATTATCATGTACGGAACGGAACCCTCTCCATGCGAGTTTAACTCGCACTTGTCCGGTTTTTAAAAGACACTTTTATTTTATTTTTATATTTCGCTATACATAGGAATAATTTGAAATGTTTTCTTGTATTTATATAATTATGTTTTTTTAACAGAATCCGAGCAAAACAAGCAAAACCCAAGCCATTTTAATATTCAAGGGGTTTAATAACATTACAATTTTAATAACAATTGCACCCTGCACGAAGCATCTTCAGAACGCCTTTATAGATCTACCAATTTTTCCGTGATTCTTATTCAAGCGAAACTAAACCTTATTCCAATGCAATATAAGCTTTCAAAAGCTTCTTGACTCCACAGAAACGTTTGTAGACCTATACGAAGTTCTAAGGAATCTCTTTAAGTGGCCCCCTCACTCGAATGCCATTCACAAGGCCGACAAGACGCGTTCCCATTCAAATTTAAATTTTAAAAATACACACATTTTCTTTTCACATGCAAATTGGCTGGTATAGGGTTGATGTTGTTTTTTTATAAGTTTTTGGGGAATTTTTTGCATAATGTCTGTGAGATCGCACATAAAATATGTTCCTGCTATTTGCTTACTTTGATATGAAACTGGTAGATACACTCCTTGAGCTTGTTTCAGTGGCTTGCAAAAGCCTAAATTGAATAAGAATATTTTGAGTTTGATTTTAATTGTATACCATACTAAAAACTGGCTGATTTCAATGAATATTATTCGTTTCAATTTTTTTATTTTCGATTGATGTTTCAATGCTATGTTTTCTCATTTTATACGCGTCAAAATGAATTCCTTTAGTAATACTTTTTGTTTAAGTTGAATAACTACACTTTTAGTTTAATTTCTATAAAACGTTGTCATGAATAAAAGGAGTAAATTAACGACAGAACTCTTTGGTTCCGTATCTCAAAAGGAAAAAAAACGGAACCCTTATAGAAACACCCATGTGTCTATCTATCTGTCCCTCTGTCACACCAAATTTGCTCCAAAATCATTGGACCGATTTGGTGGAAACTTGGTACACATAATATAATGTAAGTCGGTGACCGCTTCACGGACGTGTAACGTTAATAATAACAGTATAAACAGTATTAGGCGGAAATTGGCCATTCCCCGTTATTTATCACCGAAACTACTAACGCTTTTTAAAAAATTACAGAAAGTTGATTTTTCCTATAGATGACAAGAAAATCTATAAGAAGTAGTATTTAAAGTAACATAGGAAATTTCCGAAAATCATAAGATATGGAACCCTCTGCACGCGAGTATATCTCCGGTTTTATGTTTTATCTAAGTCTCGTACGATAAAAACTTATTAAATATCCCGACATCAGTTTATATCGAACGTCTGACTCCACTAGTTCTCAACTCATAAAGAAACAATCGAGAAAACTGCGAGAAGTTCCAAAACTGTCAAAAGTTCCGTTAGTTTGCGACAACAACTTTCTAAAAACTATTAGCGCGATCTACAATAAAATGTACTTCGGCAAATAAAATTTGCTTCTAAGACTGCAGTCACGTATTGAATTTAAAAGGTCACTTTTGTAATGCCTCTTCTACACTTCGACAGATGCATCAGAAGACTGCATCTACGGATGTGTACGTGGACGTGTAGACAGAACATTTGCTCGTCTGTGGTAGGTATTGAACGTCGGCCGATACGTTTGCCACGTATCCGTTTGTTGTCGGTTTTTGCGACACGGATGAAAAGGGTGACAGCGCACACGCAAGGCGTCTGTCCACACGTCTGCCGATGTGTGGACGCAACGCGAATTTACCCGCGGATACGTTTGCTGATCCACCTGCTGATGCATCTGTTGATGTGTAGAGGAGGCATAAGTCGATGGTGCAGTGGTACTTCTACTGCCATGAGTGCCAGAGTTCACGAGAACGAGTTCCGCTAGGAGCAAACTTTGTGTGATGAGGACGAAAGCTTGTTCTCGAGTCATGGGTGTTTAGTATCTAATTTATGTATTTATCTATATAAGTATTCATATCGTTGCCGTGCACATAGCAAAGGAAAATCCTAGTTTGGGACTAGATCAGTGTGGTTAGTGTCTAAGGTATTATTATTATTATATGCACCAGAATATTTTGAATAGTAAGCAACTTAAAGCATCGATTATACACTAGGTCTTAAATGATTCACATTTAAGACCTAGTGTGTAATCGATGCTTTAGGTTGCTTACGCTACAAAACATTGTAAGGATGGTTATACAATAATGATGGGAGATTATAGAGTATTCAGCAATCAACAAACAGATCTATGATAATTTATTTGATGATTCATTGAATGTTTTTAAGAGTAGAGAGCTGAAATAAGCCGTATAGTTATAATTATAAAAATAACTATAAAGAGAATTGATTAATTAACCAATTAAACCTGTTTTCTTTTTTTATTGTGGATTTAGGTAATCATAATTACATTGTAAGCTTCAATTGATTTATCTTTAGGTTATGTTACATGGTATTCTGCAAATGTTGTATACATACGTGCCTGTCATAGACATGCATATTATCATACATGGTGATTATTTAAGGTGCGCAGCGGCGAGGGTGGGCACGTTCAAGTTTGGACCGAATGACTTTGGGCTTACAGTCTAAATTATTAGTTTCGTTTATGCGCTGATCAGCCGCTGCGTACGTTAGAAAACATGCATTTTCATCCAACAATCATAAATTCCCGCGCGTTTGTATGCATTATGCGGAATTAGGGACACACGACGGTGGACATCTATGTCGAAATACAACCAAAGTCGAAGACGCGCTCGAACATGTAGTTTATATGCACTAACAAGTCAAGTTAGGCTTGTCGTAAAACCATGAACGAAGTGTTATTTAATAGAATGGTTTGTAGATCTGGCGCCTTATTCGGGAACGCTAAGTGATTCTGTAGTAACTCGTAAGCCAGATTTCTCATCTCGCTCTTACGCATTACGCGTCATGCGGAAGAGTGGGATGAGACATCTGACTTATGTGTCGCTACAGAATCACTTAGCGTTCCCGAAGGAGGCGCCTGAACATGGTAAATGTGTATTATGCGCTGGTACTCATATCCTAATATAGGAATTTAAAACAGCTAACAGCAAAATGCAACATTACGTCCGCTACGTAGGGTAGACATGAATTATTTTCGGATAGGTGGAGTGAAAATGTCATAAAAATTGGCAACCATAATCTATCGGACGAAATAACAACACAAATCAAATATTATTTTTTGACAATGATACGGCGCTAACATTAGGCTATCATTTTACGGCCATGTCCTGCGGCTTGGACGAACTTCTCCGAGGTAATTAAAAACTCTTGGTTGTAAAATCTGACTCATAAAAAAGCATTTCCGAGGAAAGTTTAAATAGCAGACGGCTTGAGAAAACTTTGCTTAAGTTGGCTAAAAATGCTGATTAGAGTATGACAGTACGTTCAAACATAATAATAGATGCATAAGTAGGTTTTCAAATAGGTTAGCTGTCGATAAGGCGAGGCTGCTTGTAAGGGAAAAGCGCTTCGTGCAACGCAAAATCCGCGAGGCGATTGAAATTGGGCGATGACCGAATTTTAACCGGGATATTGGGTGGGTATTGCCACCAGCGTGGAAGCCCGTCATCCCGGCAATTCGGAATACTGGACGTGTTGCCATTTTTGTGGACACTGTGAGTTCGGCATGTTTGCTACCGTTCACCACCAATAACGAGCCGCAGCCTAGTGCTTCAGCAACACCGGTGCAGCCCCCCGCCGTCCCCGCACCCTCGGCTCGGGCGCAACGCGCCGCACGGAGAGCGGCAGTGCGTGTGTTGCAGTGAGCGCCACCGTACTCAACCCCTGAAGAAGGACTCCATATGAGTCCGAAACATGTCGGACTATTTCTGACAATAAATCGTGAGTAAAGCCGTGCTTATTTCTAGTCTTAGTAATGTCTCACGAAAGTTTTAATCTGATTATAGGTTAGCTGCCGTTCAAAAATGTAGAAATCACACTGGATGCGGCACTCTTAGGGGCAAGATTACTTAGTAGAAGCGCGCGTAGCACATATTATTGTCTTTAAGTGCGCGGTGTGGCGAGCACCATAGATTATCGTAATTTCTTTCACTATGGATATAATCACCAGCACCATCATCTAAGCACTCAACGATGCAAAGGATGTTTATTCAAGATATTAACAGTAACAATGTTATTGAGCTAGTTTCAGCTTGAGTGGGATTGGATGTACACCAAAAATACGCGAATAAAATCAACCAATCAAAATAAATCGATGAAAATTTGCAAAAAATATTAAATTGTTCAAATTTACATTATGTATACAATATAAATTTTATATTATCCCTATATTTTAAGTTTAGAGTAACTACTGGCAACGCAACTGATATGCGAAAGAATCGATTAGGATGACCACCATTTTAAGTCTGTAATGGATCTTAGACCATTCAATGCATATGCATCAGGGAACGCTTTACAATAAATATTGTTTAGTGATTTCTAATAATAAAAAACATCAATCAAAGAAAATTGTATAAACGTAATTCCGTCGATTATAAATAAATAGCCACCCCTTAATATGACAATATTGGTAAATAAATAAGCTCTGATTTATTTATAGCAATACCTAGCGTACGATTTTACAGAAATGTGTTTCTTCCATTGGCTATTTCAATTATTGTTTAACAACAACCGTTTACAATCTTCGACTTTATTATCATCTTTAATATCGAGTCGAAATAAACGCTGTTAATTTAAAAACTGACTGACTAATTGAAGATGATAAGAAGAAATTTACAGTTCTATTGCTCAGAGCAATTTGCACTTGAATTGTACTGTCCTTTTTCCAACTGGCTATGGATAATTCCTTTTAAGAAGCAAACAATATAAACACCCTACAAGAAAAGGACAAACGTACTCGCTACACTAGTCTTCCCGCTCTTCGGCCCAAGGACTCAGTCGAATATTATGATGACTCAGTCGAGTTTGAGTATGATGATGCGACACCGCTGCGGCCGCGCGCGCGCTATTTCACACTTCAAAGTTCTTACCCCGAATAAATCATACTGGGATCCCAAGTGTTCAAGTGAAATTCATCGAGACTTAGAACGTTAATGAAGGTAACAAAATACAAAAACTACATAAATTTGTAAACTATCACGGCTATTGTTTATTTTACTTTTATTTACAATCGAATTCTTACCATGGTTTGTAGTATTAAATTCATCAAATGTCAAAATAACTCCAAACCACAGTCAAAACCCAATAAATAAGAGTTATAAATTCGGCGAGATTCTAGAATAGTTGGGTCAGAATAAAAATCTGGAAATTTAATGATATAAAATGGTACTAATTATGTAAACATCAGCCGACACGTAAGCCCCTAATCCAAGGTTCACCTAAGCCTGAATTTTATACAATAATAAAGTGAATGTGTTTTAAATGATTGTGTCGAAAATCTGTGCAGACGGCTCTGTTATCAAAATCCAGACGATTCACTCCTTCATATTTGGCCTTGATTTCTTTTCCTGTTGATTTCGGCTGTCAGTTCAGTGTACAGTTTTATTAATATTGGTGATGGTCAACTTGTACTACTAGAAATAAACTTAAGAACTAAAACCCGACTAGTGATATTTTGCTCCTATTATGATGAACCTGTAGCAGCGAATTCATAGAGGTTAAGTTCAATTCATAGCCGCGCCGGGTTTCGCGCAGCGCTTGCGTAGTGGGACGCTTTTATCATTGCTCTGTCATCTAGTTTGAATTAAATATGCTTTTCTTTTATTATAGTTGAGTTTATTTATAAACGTACTAGAGAGGCCCTTAAAAACGTCTAGAATTCTTATATAGCCTATGACACTCACACGTTCCCTACGAATCATTTAACTTCATTTATCGTGCAGTTGGGTAAACAAGCAATTGTTGTGTATGCTATTTATAACTTTATTAACCACTAGTGGACCCGCCACAGCTTCGCCCGCGGTATTTTGCATACAAACTTTATCACCCCTTTTCACCCCTTTAAGTATGGAATTTCAAAAAATCCCTCCTTAGTGCACCTCTAGGGTAATCGAGAAATGTCTTCTCCAAATTTAAAACCTTTCGGACCACCCGTTTAGGCTGTGCGTTGTCTATAAGTGAGTTATGGTACTGTTTTACAATGTATAGATAACTATTAATACAATTTTGAGCCATACTGTTTCACAGACTTTAAATATAGAAACTTTTCTTTTTTCAGTTATGTCTGGCGCAGTAGTATGGTGGCTCGTGGCAGCTTTGTGTGCGTGTGCGCAAGCAGACAACGTCACGTTGTCATTCTGTCCGATCTCAAACAAATATGGTGGACAACTTCGCGTCCTAAGAGGGAGATCATATGACTTAAAGGCTGATCGCATATTCCTTAACAACTGCCATATAACTGAAATCAAACCAAACGTATTTCGTTTCACTCCTAACCTACTATATATCACTATGAAGAGTAATAAAATTGGGCACTTACCCCCAGATTTGTTTTGGTATACTAATAAAACGGAACAACTGATTCTGAATAACAACACTTTCCTAGGTAAATATTTACATCCAATGTTATTCCATAATTGTAGCAGTCTAAAAAGGCTTCACTTCTCTGGAAATAATATGGCGGATACGCCGAAAGATCTTCTACAGGGTTTGGATCTACATGTTTTGAACCTGGATGACTGTTCACTGCGTGAGGCTCCAAAGTTTTTGACGACTCCCTCATTCCCTAATTTAAGGGCTTTAAGTTTGGCTAAAAACCTAATTGCTCGGCTAGAGGATCCAGAAACATTTTCTTCTGTCCCAAATCTGGCATTCCTTTTTCTGAGCTTTAATCAAATTGAGTACTTAAATGAGGACTTGTTTAAGCATTTATTGAACTTAAAAATTGTCAAGTTAAATAACAATAAGATGAAGTATATTCCACAGAAACTGTTTCATAACCAAAGATTGGATTCCTTGTTTTTAGGAGACAACGTCATAGAGTATGTTCCTGAAAATGCGTTTATTGGCACTGCTATTACGCATTTGGACTTAAATGGTAATAGATTGACTTATTTGCCGGATAAGTTTTTATCGGTATTTAGAAACGTCAAAGTGACTCAAACTTTTTATTTTGACCAGAATCCTTGGCAGTGCGCCTGTCTGAATGATATTTTAGTCGAAGTAAAGAGATTTGGTTTTGCTTATAACAGCTTGAGGTATAAAGGACTGAGGCCGGTATGCGTAATGAACGATTTTGAATGCAGACGAGACGATTATCGTCAAATTTATGATAAATTTGAATAAAGGTCCAACTAAATGTTAAGGTACAAATGTTTAATAAGTAGGCTATAACGAAATGAAATATAATAATATAACATTATTGAAATTGTTACCAAAAAAATTTACTTAAGTGACAATTTTAATAAACGGTTTTAAATTAAAAAGCTGCGTTTTTATCTGTGAAAGCTCTCTCTTTTTATATTAAGTACCTGGGTAACCAAAACTCGCTCGGCGGTTTTTTTTTCGGAGAAGACACTCATTGTGGACAATTTCATAAACATAAACATGGTTATGAAAGACTTACGATGTCTAATTATCTTCATTTACTCACTGTTCAAATGCATATAGGACTCCGGCGATTTTCTCAATAATGGAGTTCAACGCCATCCGTAGTTGAGTAGAACTGCACTGAAGGCCATCTATCGGTGAATGGAAAAAAGCTATCGAACATGGTAGCATTTTCAGTACTAAAATGTTACGCAATGTTGTAATGATATGCCTCTGTTAGCAAAGTAGCAAAATTAGGTACTTAAATATGTTATGTTATTTAAAACGTGAGTCGTCACAATTGATAACTTTCACTACACTTGTTTGGAATTAATTAGCTACTCAATTACTAGTAATCGAGTAGACTTATTAAGTATAAAAAAAGAATTATGCGCAAGCAGTAATTATGTCTCGCCCCATCTAAAAAAACCACCGATAGACATAAAAAATGTATGGCCGTCATATCTCTTTTTACATTTGGTGTGTATATTTTTATAAACTTTCCATTAAAAAATCTACCTAAAATGAATTTTTCTGCAGATAAGACCATGACAGATTGGTTTGAAGACCCGAAAAACCCCTAAACCTAGATTTTCATCGAAATCGATCGAGCCGTTTGCGAGATCGTGTTAGCATACAAAAATATTGCTCGTTTTATATAGTATAATACTAACGATTATTTATTTTAAACAAAGAAATACTATTTTTTTATTTTTTTTAATATTAATTTCTATAAGTTTAATGCAAGAAATGTGTGCAAAAAAATCGTGAATATTTTTTAAATTCTTATCTGTTCTTGCACTTATACTTAGGTGGATTTAATAATATATAGAACATAGAACACTTAAAAAAAAGGTTAAACATTTTTATTTTATGAAGTTACTATCCAGAAATAAATTGTACACTACAATAAGTATTTATAAGCAAAATACGATCAATAAAGAAATTACCTATGTAAAAAAGTTTATCTACACCCATATCATAAAACCTCCATTGGTTAATCAAAAACCGTAGGAAATGACCACCATTTTGACAACCAATTAGGAAAAACCAGTGCTGCGATAAAGAAATAACATGACTTCTTTATCGTTTTTAGTAGAGAAATGAGATTAAATTTGGAACAGCTGTCAAAACTCAAGTGGGTCTCTATTCTAGTATCCATAGATAATAAAACAGTTATTGATACGAAACGTCAATTCAGTGTGTTTTTTTAATATAAACTGCACAATATTTGATCTCGAGTGACGTGAGAATAGAGACTTCATCCGTTTGTCTATGATTTAAAAAAAATGTTCTTGACGGAGGATCGAATCGCCGCCATTATGTTGACGTTTTGCTGAACAAAAGTAGAATTTTGTTGAATTGAATAGAAAAAGTTGTTTGTAATTTACATTTTAGTTGAAAATATGAATAGTAAGTAGTCTTCTCGGAGTGTGTGTGATGTGAAAATGCGCCGGATATCGGAAATATGCAGCCACGATTGCAACAAATAACTTGTTGCCAGAAAATATTGTTTCTGAACCCATCATGGAGGATTTATAATATGTGTGTAGATAAAGTTATGTATGCAACACTGCATAATTTAGCCTTAAAACACACGTGCGATCTTATTATGAAACTCGCCTATCGGCTCGTTTCATGAAAACCGCACTAGTGTTTTAAGGCCTATCATTATGCAACCGTTGCATAAACTACTATATCCTTAAGAATATTCAATTGTACTTCTTTTTTTTAATTTTATAATTAAATTAAAATAAATAAATATTTAAGGGGGGCTCCCATTCAAAAAATGTGTTTTTTTTTGCTTGATTTGATTATAGATCCCATACGAAAACCATCATGCGCGAATCAGACTCGCACTTGGCCGGTTTTTAACCGACTTCAAAAAAGGAGGAGGTTATCTATTCGATCCATATACCTATATATATATTTTTTATGTATGTTCCCACATAACTTTTAAGCCCGTGAACCAATTTCGATAATTCTTTTTTTGTTGGTATTTTATAGTTCAGAAATGGTCGTATAAAAAAAATGTGGGATCTGATGATGGGATCCATGAGGAATCAACAGAACTCCTCAGATTTTGTAAGCAAGCATATACCGTTTTTGCCATTTTCTAAGATAACTGATGCAATTGCATAAGAACATCATCATTTTGTCAAGGTGGGTGATGATGGAGTCCACGGATTAATACTTAGAACTCTTCAGTGTTAGACAGTCAACGAATAATGATGACTTTTCCTTGTCTCTGCTACTAAGCAAATCGATCTCGTTAAAGCGCATCTGTTAAATCAGAACTGATAGTGGGGTTCGCGAAAGAACTCCTTAACGGTCAACAGTCCTTGCATTCTGAAAGAACTATTTTACAAAGGTAGATGAGCTGTTGACATAATGCTATCGTCATTTGGTAAAAGTGGATATAATGAAACTATATATTAAATCGTATTCACTAAAAAGCTAAAAATAAAATAAATTTTAACCAAAAACAAAACCGACTCCAAAAACCCTTTGAAAACTAAGAAATAAAGACTGGCCTTTAGTAAATTACCTACAAACATCAGATATATTTGTTAATTCAGTAATAAATTAAATATATAGAAGTCGGTGGCAAGTAAAATAACACAGTATGAATCTTATAAATCTTCTCCTAGTAAGTAACAGTTAATGCCCGTCTAACATGATGTTAATATTTGAGACAGCGAGCGTACACGTAATATCCATTTATTTCACTTAAATTTTAGTTATCCCACGACCATATAAATTATTTATGCGAAAATTAATTTAGCTCCCATGCTCAGATGTCACTAAGTGCTAATGCTAACACGATTAGAACACGTTAGTCGTGTCACGCGACTAATGTAACACGTTTAGTTACGGAATGTGTACTACCCTTATATTATATGAGTATAGTAAGGTGCTGTGAATGGTCTTAATGTCAACTTAAAATAGGGCTTTTTTAAAATTTGTGATATTCTGTTACAACTATATTCATGTAAGAAAGCTGTGACTGAATGGTTAAAATTGCTCTTCTACTACGAAACTGAACTTTTATTTTACCGGGTAACTTCATAAAGAATTGTTTAATATGTAAAAGAATAAGAATAATATAATTTAATAAGATACATGCACACACACACACAGACACACACACACACACACATACACTACACACACACACGAACACATGCACACACAAAGAGACACACACCACATACACATATACTTACCAACATTAGCGTGTATAACTAACTGTATTACTGCTTTACGGTCTATACTTCCTGCACCATCCTTAACCCTTTATAAGGCATAAGCATCTAGGGGTGATACAATAACACTATTTATGTTTCTAGATTGGTTTTTTATTGCTTTTCACAAAATAAAAATAAAAAAGCAAAAAAAATAAAAAAAACACGGTGGTAAAAATCTTCCCTCTGCCCGCTTGCTTCGTGCCGCGTGTATCTTCGCTGGTTGTTGTGCGTTATCATTCGATGCAAACATTGCAGTATTTTTTAAATCTAATTACAGCTATTTCGTCTACCCGGAAACCTGGGTCAGATGACCAATAAAGATCAATGCAAGGAGATATAATTATAGGAGGTATAATATCTAAGAAGGCTTTTAGTTCCTTTCTATCCATGTCAATTCATCCTTCAACATTCTTTTGCTCGGCGAAGAGGTTTGTTTGATAAACTATCGAATCGAAAACCTCCTCAGTAAAGATTTTTTTAAACAGCGTCACTGGTTTGATTTGGCTGCTAAACATCTGACGCGGTGCCATTGGATTTTCATCATAAATGCTAGGTGTTGGCCGATATGTTGTCCATTTACATATTTTCCAGGTCTATTCATCGCCGTTCAAGTCATCTGTTTCCGAATCATCATAAACATTAACCGGTGATATCGTCCTTGGTTCTGAGGTCTGCTGAGGAGGCCGACGTACTAGGTATATCTTCAAGCCGTCTTGTTGCCCGCCTAGGACGATCACGTTGGGACGATTGAGGTATTGGGCTAGGTGGAAGATCAACAGGTGAACTGCGAGGCTGAATTTCGAGAGCTACTTCTGATACGGAGGGTATTGGGCTACTAGGTGAATCGGGTGACGGTGCCATAAGGTGCTAATGACGGGGGTCATTAGGCTGGTCATAGTCTTCTAAGATTTTTTGAAGTTTCCCAGTACTGTACTGAACCTCGTCTGCATCTGATTCTAAATCATCATTCGACACATCGGGAATAATCGGGATCATCGGGGAGACCAAATATCTCTTCTAACTCGCTAATTATCTCTAAATCGTTGAGTACTCTTCTACTCCTACTCATTTTCGGAATATTCTGTAATAAGCAAAAAAGAAAATATGTAGAAAATGCTCACTCCACCGGCAAAGGGAATATTTGTACCACCACAAAAAGTAGTCCACACGGGCAGCGGGAATATATTTACCACCACAAAAGAAGCATATAAAAAAAAAGTCCCAAATCCAAAATCGAAAATTTGACTGAATGCGAGTACATTACACTTTAGAAAATAAGAATAATAGGAACTTACCTTTTGAACGTCGCGAATTTTGAAGATGCATAAAGATTTAACAACAGGTGCCGAAATTCACTTGTTTAAACACTTGACACCGCTACAGACTAAAAAAAAAATTGACGTGCGTTCTCTAGTCCTAGTTAAATAATGTTAATAAGTCATCCACATATAATATTGCGGTAGGAGAAAAACCGATGACACGCTAGTTTCCGAAAAATAACGAAAATGTATGGTGGGAAAAATATTCCCGCTGCCTTATAAAGGGTTAACATGTTTCTGTTTGGCCTAGTGGTTGACTGGTAGAGAATGCCTTTTGGCCTTAAGTCCGCCATTTGTACACTCGTATATTGTGTAATAAAGTTTAAAAAAATAAATTAGTATTTATGTTATTAATAATAGTTATAATAGCTACTTTTAATTTATTTCTCTTTAAATAACAACTACTACGTACGGAGGAGCGGGACTTCCACAGGTGTTACATACTTACTAGGAAGTCTCAACCTATTTCGTTATAACAAGTAACTTTAAAAAAAAAACCTTTTTTTTCTGTAGACAGTTAAATGAACCTTCAATTATTTCTAGTTGAATTGTCATGATTGTCTTGTAATCCTTCCTGTTCTCAAGACCACATAAGGTGACTGACTTTAACTAGTTTTACTCTTTCTGCTAGTTTATTTCATCTGCGCCGAAGATATTTGAAAAATCGTTTTTTCCTTTAGTTGTTGCTTACCTGAAACAAGAAAATAAATTATGTAAATGCTTTGGAATATAAATGTTTATGATCGGGCGGTTAGTTCGCTTATTTATTTGTTAAGATATACTTTCGATAGGTTTATATAAAACAATACACATTATTAACTATATATGTGTACTGTTTTGACATATTGATACCTGTATACTTCACTGAGTTTCTTGCCATCTCTTCTCAGTGTAGGTTTTTTTCCGAAGCAGTGGTAGATTAATTCCTTGACCTTTATTAAGGCTTGTATTTAAACCCTTTATCTACTATATATATGTTTGTCCGGTTGATTGTTCGTCTTCTATGCATTCCTGTACCAGTCATCCGATTACGATGAAACTTGGGTGAGATGTTGAGAGAGCGCTCGGGACGTTTTATTACCCAAAAAATAAAAATAATATAAATAGAGTATCGCAATGCATGCCGAAAACAGCTAGTTGATAAAACAAAAACCGGACAAGTGCGAGTTAAATTCGCGTGGAGAGGGTTCCGTTCCGTCTATGATGATCTAAAATTTGCTATGTTACTTTAAATACCATATACTTCTTATAGGTTTTCCTGTAATTTATAGGTAAATAACTATTTTCTGTATATTATTCAAAATTAAAGGCCCAGTAGTTTCGGAAATAAGGGCGGGGGGGGGGGGGGGCGTAGTAAATTTGCGCCCATTTTCCTAAATAACTTTATTTAAGATCCTCACAATAAGCCCTTTTAGTTGATATGTCACACGATATAGTTTTCATAACATTTTTTTTTCTTATTTACCCCCCGAAAGTGGCCCCCATGTTTAAAATTCATTTATTTACATTACATTACATTTCATGTTGCGGTCACCGACTTACATTATGTATACCAAACAACTCCATCGATCCAGTAGTTTCGGAGCAAATTGGCTGTGACAGACGGACAGACAGACAGACAGACAGACACACAAGTGATCCTATAAGGGTTCCGTTCTTTCCTTTTGAGGTACGGAACCCTAAAAGGTGAAAAGCGGTATCCCATAATAACTTCATTAACAAATACAGCAAATTTTAATACCCCTTCGTCAGATAAATCATTCACTAACGGTCATTTCAGATCTTTTGGGAATCGAACCTCATCCACTTTCATTACTGTTGAGTCGATCGCGGGTAAAGTTGGCCGTCGGGGTAATTGATGGATGGGATTGGCCCGAGATGGCCCATATGACGATGGCCCCAACTAGGTACCGCTTCACGGAAAGACAGGGGATTAATTGATAAGCCAAAAGTTTAACTATACATCGGACGGTCATTTTCATATCATTGATAGGTTTACAAAGCAAGCAGTTATTATTACGACAATTGCTAAAAAAACCGGACAAGTGGGAGTTAAACTCGCGTGGAGAGGGTTCCGTGTTACTTTAAGTACCATAGACTTCTTATAGCTCTTCCTGTAATGTAAGGTAAATAACTATTTTTGCATTTTAGGCCCAGTAGTTTCGGAGTTAAGGGGAAATGGTAAATGTTTGCCTATTTTCGTAAATGGGTCGTTCTTGAGAATTGGATTATTCATCTCATTTACTTGGCGTTTTTTATTTTATAAAATTTTGACTTAGTTACAATTAAATATGTAATTTTATTTAATTATAAGCATATTTATCGAATTGTCCTCGCTTTCGGTCAATTTGGTAGGAAGATATACCACTTTTAAATTTTAACTGCCAAGCAAATGAGATAAGACGGAAGAGGCATCATAAAAACAATAAACGAATCAACATTTTAGTAGTAATTTTAAGATCAGATGATTTATTAAATGAAAAAATAAATAAAAAAAAATATATATAAAGTTGTATACACTATATTTCGTGGAAACCAAAGAAAATATTCTAAGCATCAATTTAGCACAAAAAGTAATATTTCAGTCCTGCTTTCGATGGAATAAAATTCTAAATAAATGAATCAATCATATGCAATGCGAATCAGAAGAAAATATTTTTTCTATGCAAGAAAACTTGAGAAAACTATCATTACTGTGTTCGAAACGCCAAGTGAATGAGAACCAACGAAGTGAGAAAAAGTATGCTTCTTGTCGATTATGCCGGAACAGTTATTAATACAGGAATAACTATTAAATGAACACATGCAGTCATTCATATAGTTTTGTTTTCGCTTACAACTGTGTACTAATCCAGGAAATAAATTTTATATGAAAATACACAGCAATGATAATCAAAGTGAACCAAAGCCAAGCAAATGATAGATTTACCCTCATAGTTCAAAGCTCTAGCGACGAGTCACGTCCTCTACCTGCGGCTTTAGAAGCGTTACTGATGCTATACAGGCACGGCAAGTGCAACTTACAGAAAGACTTTTCAGTAGGGATGTGCACGGTGTTAAGTGAGGCACCAAGTAAATGATAGCTTACCTCCGGACAAACGTTTTAAAATTATTAAAAAAAAACTATGATAAACACAGGAACCATATTTTTTCTTTCAAATCAATAACTAATATTCTAAAGATACGACTTAAAACATTACTTGATTTCAATCCATGAATTGGTCTTTTCGGGGTAGTTTGTTCACAAAATGGCAAATAGACGCACCAAGTTAATGAGGTTTTAGATGTTTGATATTTTTTTACGGGGAATTTTACTAACCCTTAACAAAAAAGAAATCATGCCCCAGTTAGATTAAATGGTAATGTAACTAAAAAAAAATAGTAAGTTCAACTATTTTAATTCTACGGGTACTTTTTCACTCTGGACGCTGTAAATTGACCCTTTCAAGAGTCACCCAAATAACTTCAAAACGAATTATCTCAAAATTATAAAACAAAAAACAATAAGATCCTCACAATGAGCCCTTTCACTTGATATGTCACACGCTATAATTTACCCCCTAAAAATGGCCCGCTAGTTTAAAATTAATTAATTTATGTTACACGTCCGTGTTGCGGTCACCGACTTACATAATGTGTACCAAATTTCAATTCAATCGGTCCAATAGTTTCGGAGCAAATTGGCTGTTACAGACGGCCAGACAGACAAACACACGAGTGATCTTATAAGGGTTACGTTTTTTACTTCTGAGGTACGGACTCTAAAAAATGATTTGGCTCTAGGCTCCCTGATAATGAACGAATGTCTGTGAAACTGAATCGCTGTCATTACCTACCGAGATTATGTATCTCCAAACTGCGGTAACTGATGCTCTTGGTGGGGAAAAACATCGAACATCGTCAGGAAACCGTTATATTTAACCTTTTGACCGCCAAAGTCGGCTGCAGCTAAAAAAGTACTTCATTACCTTGACTTAAAGTTGAAATTCGTGTTACTTCTCAGACATGCTTGGCGGTCAAAAGGTTAAATAACTTTATGTGTAACTATGATCCAGTTGGTCTGGATCCTCTATCACATAGGTTACGGGGATCAGGGCGTCTATTCGGGAATGTCTAAGCGATACTCGACGACCCGCGAGCGAGACTCCCATCTCGCTCTTACGCATTACGTGTCGTGCGGAAGAGTGGGATAAGAAATCTTGCTCGCGAGTCGCTACAACACCACTTAGCGTTCCCGAATAGAAACACTGATGGCACTCACTCCGCTATAATAACCCGACCTGCTTAATCTGGAGCCATGACCAAAGCGTACCCCAGTTAAACAGGAAAAAACGCACGAAGATTGGACGGATTTGGATGAAATTCGGAATGAAGATAGCTTATACCCTAGATGAAGACATAAACCCTGAAAATTGAAACATTCCTTGTGGAAAAAGTACATCACCGAATTCAACGTGAACGACGTCGCGGGTAGACGCTAGTCCTACATAATCCGATAGATTTGTGAGCTTACGCGTTCAATCAGCACGGTGATCTTGAGTGCATATCCGTGTCGTGGGTGCATCTTCGTATACTTGAGCATACCGCTTGATGCATATTGTGATGACACTTGTCTTAAATCTTAAATTTATCACAGTATTTTTATCGGGATTTATCGAAAATAGTTTTTAATAATACTATTCATTCACAGAGCATATTTTAATTATGGTGTAACAGCTTAATATTACCTAAACATACTATTTACTTCAACTAGTTTTTAGAGAGCTATCTAACGACACTCCATTCGTTGTTGTAGCGTTTTTTTTACTTTGCTTTATTGTATGAGAGCTAGAGTAAAAAAAAGCACTTTATCTTAATGCGCGGGGGACATACATTAATAATCAGTTTTTTTACTTCAAAACTCTTCGATAGACAGACAGATGGATATGGCGATACTATAAGGGTTTTTCTAGTTGCACTACGGAAACCTTAAAAGGAACTTAGTTGTATTATTGGCTACTTGACAGATAAGTTGTTAGATGTCTTAAAATGAACACTGGTGCCGATTCGAAAATGTTTTCGCTAATTTAAGTCACTAAAATTAAAATAAGAAACGTCAGACTCGATTGTGACAGCTTAAGTTATTGAAATAAGGCAGTCATAATTATAAAGAGTTCCTAAACAAAATTCACACGCAATTATAGGGCAATAAAAAAAGATGAACATTCATGGCAGTGGTGGATTGTGGCGGTTAGCGAGCATTAGTTTGAGCTGTGGCCACACACAGACCCGACAGTCGGGCTGAGGCACACCGGGCTCCCAGAACAACTCGTATTGTTTGGTAGAATTTTTCTGCACCATCATTATGAGCCTCAGGTCTCCTCTCATAGACTACTAGACTGCAACACATCTTTCAGTTACTTCGAATAAGGGTGTAGCCAGAATTCTGTTAAGGTGGGGTAGGCGAAGAAAAACCAAAACAAAACCTAAGGCTGCTCTTCACAATGGGCCATGATGGGCCATCGCACAGGACGCAGACATACGTAAGAATGAGATAAAGATATCGCTGCCTCATTCTTACGCATAAATGCGTCCTGTGCGATGGCCCATGATGGCCCATTGTAAAGCGCAGCCTTAAGGTACATGCTGCACGAGCATAATGGGACAGGTTACGTTAAAAATATAAAAAAAGTCACCAACTGCATCTTCTGGGGGGGCGCAGCTGCTAAATGATTTTTTTTGTTGTTTCAGTAAGAACCTTTTAAAAAGTATTAAAAGGCTTTAAAAAAAAGGAATTAAATCGGTAAAGTTGTTCTCAAGTTATTGCGTGACCAAGGGAAGCAGGGATCCATTTTTATATAATTTACAATTAATTGAAATACTTCCCTCCTTATTCCCCTTCTTACGGCCCCAGATGCACAGTGTACTAAATAATAGTAAGTATAGTTTTAGTTATGAAAGTTTTGCATACCAATATGTGTAGAAAAGTGAGTCTATTCTCGTCTAATATTTTATAACATTATGACCTACTTACCATGTTTAAAGCAAATAAATGAATTATTATTATTATAGTATCAATGTTAGTTTACAGCTTTGCGGCCTTGGCAGGAACTAACAATCAGGACAACTATTACGTTTATCATTACCGATATCGACATGCAAAAAGACGAATATGTACTTATTTTCCTGTAATCCATAACCGAATTTTCCATAGCCTAGTGTGCCCCCCGCCGAGGCGCAAAACACGCGAGCATTTCCTGCAGGCTCGAGCCGTTTCCGCTTCCTGTTGTAAAAAGACGCGGATGCGATATTAGGGGCCGCGGATGTCATGGGGCTGAATGTGGCAGGTTTGGAGAGGGCTTTATCAAGGAACCGGGTTACGAACTTTTAACAGGGTTTTATTAGATTGCAATATCTGTTTGTAGGGGTTTTTTGGTCCAAATCAAATCAAGTCATTTATTCAGCAAATTGGCCACCTGTGGACTCTTTTACTCGTCACATGAATAGGTTCAAATGGGTAGAATCTACCAGCGCTTCGGAAAGGACCATCATTACTGACAAGCGGCGCAAGAAACTCAGCAGAAAGTCATCGTTTCAAGTCAAAACATTGACCCATTTAGTTCTAGTATGCTAATGCCTGAAAATCATTTATTCTGATCAGACTCTTTGTGTGGTATGATGAAATATTCATTGATTAAAATAAGAAATGACAGACATCAGGGAATACTTTTTGGTTTGCCTTTAAGGTTTGGAACACTCTCCATGCGTCTGTATTCAAGACACCACTGTTCTCTGGCGGCCCTAACATGCAAGACACAAGGATAAGTTAATTCGTCTTATTACTAAGCGCGTTTCTCTCACACTTGTGACGACGAAAGAGATAGTCATAGAGATAGGGTTTAACTTATTTTTGCGTCTTGTATGTTAGGGCTGCTGGAAGATAGCACTATTTACTCTTGTGAATAGACATTTAGGGCAAGCGTGTTCTATCCTAGAACCTGTCTTTGCTTTCAATCAGGTGTGATCAGGGTCAAACGCATACCCATTCCTTCATAAATAAATAAGAAGCCAAAATCAGGCGGTCTGCCACATGCGGATCAGGCCCAATTCGAAAGTGTCTTCTCTAAATTTAAAATTAACTAAACCTAGAATAGGACACGTCAAACTTGATTTTGACAGCTTTGCGCTTACAAAATTTACTTTAACGTTTTTTTTTATTTTTAACATAGCTGTTCTTTAGTCACCTCAATAGAATTTGATATTTGTTATATAATATTTATATCACCTGATATATCTAGAAACCAGTAATCCAAGATACGTAAAGGGGAGTGGCGGTTGTCGACAATTTATATGCCATTAGCGCCTTTGTACCAGCGCCACGAACCGATAAAATTCAAACGGCTTCAATCAACGCATTTTCGACTCTCCTACTATCGTAATATGGACTACAATGTCCATCGATGGATTTAGACAAATCAAGAAGTGCCAATTTGATTGTAAATCCTATAAGTAAGTAGTAAAGTTGATAATCCTTTGGACGAGGAAGACACGAAAAAAGGAAAGAGCGTAATGATAGATTTAAAAAGAAATGCGAGGCGGAAGGTTGATAAGAGCCATTGACAAACTAAGAAAGGTACGAATTGGTACAATTTGTTACGTCAAAATACTTAAAATGAATTAGGACAATGTTAAGGAAATAAAAAGAAATCTGTTCGGGGAAACGTAAAAAGCATTTATCTATCTATCTATATAATATAAAAAAAACATTGCCGTGCGTTAGTCTCGCTAAAACTCAAAAATGGCTTGACCTGACTCTTTAAGAATCGATTTTCATATAGGTATAAGCCCGGGGTATGAAAAATTATGGGGAGTAAAATCAAACTACGATGTCACACTGTCACACGGTACGGAGTCACACGAAGTCACACGATGTTAGCCGAAGTCGCTTCGCATTGCATACAGATATAGTGAATAATATGTTTCCATCAGTAAAACTCGGATCTCAATCGGAAGACGACGGGACCCGAAATGTCAATAAATTATTGTATTCAATGAGTGACATGAGAGCGCTGGCCGTATAGCGCGGCACGCCAGCCTTAACGACATCCTGCGCCGGGCCCTTGTAAGCGCGGGAGTGCCAGCGGTGGAGCCGTAGGTTTGGCGCGCGTCGATGGCAAGAGACCCGACGGCATGACACTGGTTCCCTGGAGGTTGGGGCGGCCTTTGGTGTGGAACGCTACGTGTAGATACCCTTGCGCCGTGACTGCCACCATGCCACAATACACGTCTCGTTAGTTGGACAACGGTTAGATTTGGCCGTCGTTTTGAGGTATGGCCTGTAACCAAGGGCCATTGTAGAATTTTCAAATGAAACAATATAATGTAGAAATGCCAACAGTTTTAAACCAACGGTAGCAGAAGTCGCATTGGCCCAACGTTGGTTAGTGGATGGGCGTAATGATAATATTTAACTGCATTGGGCCAACGTTACTCATATCTAATAGAGCCTTCGTTGTATACCTACAATACAGAAATGCCAACCGTTTTTAAACAGCGGTGTCCACAATGGCGCAACGTTGGTAATTGGTCGGAGATTATGTTTTTTTTTTTGTTATAATAATATTGATCCAATGTTAGTTTTATGTGGGTAAACTACTAACTATATCCCTACAGATTCCTCACTGTTGGCCAATGGATGCCAACGGAAAATGCTAAATTACGGTTAAAAATTAAAAAAATAGGGAATAACTATAACCGAATTACACGCGAACGAAGTCGCGGGCAGAAGCTAGTTTATAATAAAACTCTGTTTACGAACGGTTTTTTATCCCACGTGTACCGTACATAGGTCCTGGCGCACTGCGCCTCTTCGGAGAAATTTCCAAGAAGCTGATGGAGGAAACAGGCCGGAGAGCGCGCAGCTTCCTCGCACAACACATCAGCGTTATATAGTATCATATCATCAATACATATAAAACAGTACCGTGACTCACTTATAGACAACGCACAGCCTAAACGGGTGCTCCTACAGGTTTGAAATTTACATACATACATACATATTATCACGCCCGAAATCCCTAATGGGGTGGGCAGAGCCACAAGACTGCTTGTAGCCACGTTTGATTAATTAGTCCTAAGATGGTATGATGAAAGAGGTTTGAAATTTGGAGGAGACATTCCTCGAGTACCCTAGAGGTGCACTAAGGAGGGATTTTTAAAAATTCCATCTTATGGTAGCTTCAGACATGTAAAAGAGCCCATGTGGCATACTTGCAAAATAAATATTTTCATTTTCAAATATTTTCATTTTCATTTAAAATGGTGAAAACTGATGATAATGTTTGTATGGAAAATACTGCGGACGAGAATTCCTGGATATTTTTGTGTGAAAAAAATTGTGAGAATATTTTTCCATTTCTTTATAATAGCTGTTTATTTTCATTACATATTCTTTTCACGTCGTTCGTGTGATCGCACCCGTAATAACCTATAATTTTCCGGTATAGACCGTAACAACGGTAATACCGGTAACAGGATTACCTCACACTTATGCACGTAAGAGGCTGTTTGGTGTGTTATGAAATCATTATTTTTTGTACAACAGCGGTGATAGGTGCTCGAAATGTTATTGTTAAGATATACCATCTATTAAACGAAATCCATTTCAGAGCTAACACAGAGACACACACAGTTAGATAGACAGACAAATGGGTCAAACTTATAACAGCCCTCGTTTCGGTCGGGCATAAAAAATTGTGAAATTGTACATTTTTCAATACCTATAAAGGGGTTCTCCTCTGCTGCACTGGGAGTGAAGAAATAGCATAGAATGCGTGCAGATGCTTATCATCCTGGCATGTCGTAAAAGTCGACTAAGGGACGGGTTCTCTCCAACATGGTGGACTATCTGTATGGGCGATGGGCTGATCACCTGTCACCATACCGTTCATCATACCATCTTAGGAATAATTAATCGAACGTGGCCACAAGTAGTCTTGTGGCTCTGCCCACCCCATTAGGGATTGCGGGCGTGATGATATGTATGTATGTATGTAGAAAGGTAAATCCCAATACAGTGGATTAACCCATACTTGTTTTATTTGGTAAACAAGTTTCTTACCTCAAGATTAACCTTTTTTGGCTAAAACAGCTGTTTCTTTGAAAATAAAGGAACTGGAGACAATATCTTAGACGTCACTTTGCTGATTTTTAGCCTAGGTTTGTTTTATTTAGGATAAAATAGCGGTTTCACCCAAAAATTGCACATTTTGAGGTTAGAAAATTGTTTACCAAATAAGACAAGTATGGATGAATCCACTGTACATTTCAATTGCAATCAATTGTCAATTTTTGTATTCAACTATCTTTTATTACGATAAATGGCTCTTATAATTTTGCTTTGACTTTTACGATAAGTTGTAAATTCGTCGGCGAAAAATGATCCCCTAAAACCTTGTTAAACTACAAAGAAACAATTTAAATCCATGCTTACAACTTAACCACAGAACAACCGAGCCCACTTATCAAGTACAAGAACGGGCCGGTGGCACTAACCGTCAGTCAACTTGTCAAACTACTCGGTTAGTGCGAGTAAATTAAATAACTTGCCGCTTGCTTGACGTCGTCGAGTTTAGTTAGTTGTGTAGGGTGTCCACGCTTTCAGTTCATTGTGAATTAATGTTTTCAAAATCGTTCGTTTCCTTGATTAATATAATATAAAATACAATACAATACAAATATTCTTTATTGGACACCGCATAAAACATATTGGAAAAAGACAAAGAAATAAGTAACACACAAAGAAATAGTAAACACGGTAGAAAAGGGCGGTCTTATTGTTAGGTAGCGATCTCTTCCAGATAACAACAACGAAAGAAGAGATGGCACAAGAGATACTAACAAAGGCAGCTAGTGAAAACTATAGTAAACATTTAAATTACACAAAACCACTAACATACAAAATAATAAATATAATTAATAATAAAGATAGAGATTCAATTGTCAACTCAAGAGGCCTTTTAATTATGCAATAAAGTCATTTATTATATTATATTAGCGAGGGTTATATTCCACAAAGAATATCAGAATATACAACTAAAATAAATAAATATTAATCTTGATTAATAATTATAACTCAAAATAACTACTTCACAGAAATTTATTCTTTCCCCCCCGTTTTCATGGCTATGGCTATACGCTTCGAAACAATAGATAACATGTTAATATCTTACTTGATTTTGCATGAATTTAAAGCAAATAAGTATTTAATAAAAAAATTGAAATACCAGATTGATAAGATTTTTTTATTGTATATTGTAGTACACCTACTCATACATGAGACACCTCAAATGTTACACTCACTTCGTTAGATTGTTTTCATAAAAATGTCTCACATCAAAGTTCATATCCCACAGACGAGCCGAGCGAATCATGCGAGTGAGGCGAAATAGATAGCGTAGTGAATAACTTAGGGTGTGAGTGAGACAAATGAGCGCCGTTCGTTCTGTACCTACAGTTGAGTGTGATACGCTGTTACGAGAGCGAAGCGTAAGCTCCGCGTAGTACCTGGCTTCATTTGAGGTAGGACATTGTACCACCTCATTTTGTAAACTAAAGGAGTTACTTGCACTCATTTTAATTTCATGTCCTACCCAACACTAGAATATTGTGTCCTTTTGTATTAGACATATTTTATATCCCGCCCTGCGCGTGGTCACCCTGATGCAAAGTTTGGCGAGTAATAAGAATAATGGCGGCCAGAGGCCTCCGGTTGACATACGAGCCCATAGCTGTTTGTTATGTTCGCATTGCCTAATACTTGAACGAGATAGTTCTGAACTTTGTCTGTCCGTAAGAATTCTTCATGCCTAAGTTTGTTATAGTAATGAGAACATAGGGGTTTTAAGATAAGCTACAGACAATTACTACGTGTGTTTGTATTTATGATAACTTTCGTTATTTCCATCGGATTTCTATTCCATTCCAGCGATCGTCAAGAGAATGCCCCATAAAAACTAGTGGCTCCGTGAGCTGTAGCCCTCGCGACAAACTTAACTTTGACGTTGAAAAACTGTATACTGTAACTCCTCCTAAACCACGCAACTCATTTAGATGCGGTTTTCACCAATGGACGACCTGGTTCATTGGAAAAGATTATATGTACATAGCATTCTAAATAAGTTTTAATATAGTAGAGAAAATCCAATGTTTTTTTAATCAAGTCGTCAAAAAATTCCATTTTATGGCGCTTAAATAGCTGACGACTGTTTAAACCTTAAGAAATATATCAAATTAATGTACTTAATAATTGTAGTTCTTTAAAAAGCCTAGAGTAAAGTCCGCGATGGTATATTATGTCTATCTCCTGAGATTGACACACAGTGACCATTCTTATGTTTAAAAAATTTATTAATCATGATTAGGTTATTTGCGAACCTATTTTCTCCTATTCAGTATTCATCTTTATCCATACAAATACATTTTCTACCTTGGGCATTAGGTAAATGTAGATTAAAATTGTCCCTTACACTATATAATTATATATATACTTTAGAAGATATCAAAGATTAAAGAAAACGAAAAAATTATTCACGAATCGCGAGCTATACCTCGCGACAAACTTACCTTTACCGTTGGAAAACTGACATGGCCATACATCCACATACGTTGGGTCAGTTTACCAACACCGCAAATAAGTTTGTAATTGCAAAAACCCCCATATCTCCGCCATTTTGAAAATTTCAAAAACCTGAATCGACAAAAAAAATCTATATAATTATCAAACCTGCTCACAAATTTCACGAGAATCGGTTGAGAACTGCGACCTGAAGCCGAGAACAAATGGACAGCCGGACAGCCGACGGACATCCGCTGGACATACGAAAGCATTTATGCCCAAGCTGAAACGGAGACGCTTCGCTCGCTTGGTCGATAATTTAAAAAACAATCGTTGAAAACTTAAGTTCGTAATATTTATGCTTAGAAATGCTTCTTCATTTTCGACATAAGTAATTAAGTTTGTTTACTTGTAAATAAACGTGGCCTATCAGACTCGTATGGAGTCCTTCTTCAGGGTTTAAGTAAGGGGTTGAATGAAGATGTTTCAGAAATGTCAATCCCCAGTTATAAAGAAAAATGTACGCATGTGTCTGTAGAATATTTTTTTACGTTTTTTAGTAATTCGTATACCTTACGGCGTCCAATTGGATATACTCAAATGTGCCAGTTAATATCCTTTGCAAGTAAGTCTCTCATTAGGAGCAGATCGCGCCAACTCGGCGGTAATGGCCTCCGATTAGCATATTGACTTGTTCAACCGGCCCTGAGAGCGTACGGGGCTGGGATTTAGATATTTGGGCGCACTCGTTAACTCTTTTTTTTTAATGTAGATTAGCATATTGACTTGTTTCACTGGCTCTGGTTACGTAAGGTTAGGCGTCGTCCTAATAGAACGCGATTGCGCGATCGCTAGTTCGCGCGAAATTTGTTCGTACGAACGCGCGATCAAACATACTGATGGGCGGGATACTAACAGGGCGTCTATTCGGGAACTTCTAAGTGATATTGTTGCGACTCTCGAGCGAGATTCACATCTCGCTCTTACGCATTACGCGTCGTGCGGAAGAGTGGGATGCGAGTCTCGCTCGCGAGCCGCAACATTATCGCTAGACTTTCACAAAAACAGGCGCTGGGGGCTGGGGGGCTAGCACGACATGCCCGCGAGTCGTTTGTCGCTCAGTGCGTCTCTATTTAACTAGTCAAATATGTAAGGGACGCACTGAGCGACAAACGACTCGCGGGCATGTCGTGCTAGCCGTGCTTGTGTCCTAATTAGTCACGCGAATGTCAATCAGGACATCTGTTCGACATCAGTATTGTTGATCGCGCGTTCGTGCGAACAAAATTCGCGCAAACTAGCGATGATCGCGCAATCACGTTCTATTAGGACCAAGCCTAACGAATCCCGTCGCTCATTTCGTCTGACAATCATAAATTGACCCGCATGCTCGTAAGCATTGGTTGGCACTGTCTGTTTGCACTGTCTGCAAGCATTCTGTCTATTTTGGGGAAAATCAAAAACGGATTTATTATATAAGTAAACACACTCACTACACGTAAAATATAAATTAGTCATTTTTTTAGTATGGGCGTGATGTAATAGTGTTGTTAATTATAGAACTGTAAGCTAAAAAAATTAAGGCATAGAACTGTTTAAAGAGGATTTCAGACGTAACTTCAAGATTTTTTCTATCGTATCGAGTTCATCACATCGTGTTTTGGAAGTAATCATTTTTACAATAATATAATGAATACGAACGTAATTTTTTTTCGCTTTATTAAACCAAATAGATTTTGTTAAGAAAGTGTTTAAGTAAAGCCGATTTAGGTGTTGTCAGCGCCTTAACGCGATTTACGATTTGCGGCTAACGGCGCACATAAGCGTGCGAGTCTACTTGAGAACAGATTACAACTAGCTCCTGTATGAAGTTGAGGTTAGAGCGGTCAATTAAATTTTCATGGAACAGTGAAGAGTATTTAATATTATTGAATTGATCAGCATATAAACTCTTAAACAAAACTAGTACAATCTTTCTTGTTACGCTTAACAAATTAATGAGCTCCCCGCATAAGTTTTTCCGGACGGTAATGATCTGGGTTAAGGTCCTACCCTGCGAGTTTTGCTGTTTTCAAATCCCATGAAGTATAATTAGTATTGTGAAAGAATCTAGAAAAAAACATGTATTGTAGTATTGAATCTATTATTTATTTTGATCCACTGGAATCTTTAAAAATTGATAAATCAAGACCAAAAAAAACCGTAAACGCTTTTTCAAACTAAAATGCATAAAGGCTCCCTTATTATGCGACGCTCATACATGAGACTTTTACTAATCAAAAGACAATAATGTACACTATAATTTCATCCGCCGGTTTTTTAATTTATTGTGTAGTTTTTGAATAAATTATACTATTCACTGCGGCGCGTGAACTAAGGCAAGTGGCGAAGGACCGAGTTGGAACGCTCAAGGTCATCGGCGTGGGGTATGCCCTTAACGCATTCCACCTTCTACAACGTCAAGTGAAAAGCCTCTTAAAAATAAAAAGGATGAAAAAAAGAAGAAGAAGAAAGAAAGAAAAGACATTTATTCACCGCACAAGACACACAAAAAAGTAAAACAAAAAATACAGAAATAAAAACCGGACAAGTGCGAATTAAACTCGCGTGAAGGGTTCCGTGATTATATGAAATTTCCTATGTTACTTTTAATACCATAGACTTCTTATAGGTTTTCCTGTAATGGGATATGATAACAAGATTAAACACACGCGTAAAAACTTCGCAATTTCATCTATTGTCACAGTATCTCTAGAAACAGTCAAATGAAACCGACAAAATCTTCGACAGAAATAAAACTTTATCCAGTTCTTAAGAACACAATTCTTTTCTCCAGACTGCTTCAAACATCAAAGAGCGAAAACACCTTAACAAGGAGTTTGTGAAACTTATGAATTTGCTTCGATCTTTATCCTGCGCAGGCTTCGAGGCTAATGACACAGTAATGCACTTAGCCCGCGATGCTAAAGACGAAGGCACGTTTCACAGGTGGCTGTCACACCGAAGCGTAATCTGTCGAATTTATACATTATACATTACGGTAACGTTGTACGGTGCAATTGAAAACTAGTAACATCAATGAAGTCAGAAAATATGCTTTTTGTGGTATAAAATAGTGTTGCTTTTTAAATGACTCTCATCCCGCCAAGTGAGAATGTGAAGTGAATAATATTCATCAATATACTAAACGAATATTCGTATAATACATCTTTTACCCAACCACGACGCGGAGCCCAAGAGGAGGGTAGTGTTTTACTCTGAGTTATGTTTAAACACTTATCATAACGTAACTTTACATAAACTTGTAATATTAACTTTTCGCAGCGACTTCGAGCGACATTGTCCTCTGGCACGAATGTTCGATATATATAAGCAAACATTAAAATGATGTTTATCTAAATTAAAACAACTTTCTTCCCGTAAGCAATATTTGCAAAGTAAGTTTATTTTTTGAAGTGTATTTTATGCACATGCGGTCACCTTCTGTAAGTATTAAGGCGCTTAGCTGTTAAATGCGCATGCGACAATATTACCTATGTAAGTAATATACTTCTTTGTCGGAGGTCCTAATAAATAAATAAATACCGCATCTTTAACTGGCTCTATATTATTTATAGTCAATTTAATTTGTACATTATTAATTGAAAATGTTATTTCCTTATTTTACTTTAGTGAACCTCTGAAGTAATTAAATAACGTTATTAACGGTGTGATAGAGGTTTAATCTAAAGCCACGCCAAGCTCGTTCGCTCCGTCACATTTTAGACCACCTGGAGTTTAAGCAAGGAAATATTCTTAAAGGAAGTCTGGATTAGGAAAAAACCTTTTGGCCAATCTTAAGTTAATTAGGAATATTTCTGTTTAAGCAAGGAGAGGTTTGCTGTGAAACTTGTACGAGTTTTTGCAGGATTTGTGATTTTATTTTAGAAAGAGAAGTTGGTTTGTTTGGTGCCTATCTTCCAGAAAAAATATAAAGAGGCCAAAGTAAGAAAATAATATGTACCTAATTGAATTGATATTTATTTAGGTTTATTATAAACATATGTCTTTTATGTATATTGTAAAATATACACCGTAGCGTGTATGTCTGTATTACTGCTTTACGGTCTATTCCTCCTGCATCCACCTTAACATGATTCTGTTTGGCCTAGTGGTTGACTGGTAGGGAATTCCCTTTGGCATTAAATCCGCCATTTGTGCACTCGTATATTGTGCAATAAAGTTTAATAAATAAATAAATCTCCTAATTGAACAATCATGGAATTGTTCTAATGTTTATAGTTGTATTTATTCCACAATAACTGGATATTAAGAGGATTTTTTTTAAAATAGTTAAACCTGTTATTTTTGGGGTTCCACACCTCAAACGGAAAAAGCTCGTGAGCCTGTTTGTCCGTCTGCCACAACTACTGGACCGATTGAATTAAAACTATGGCGTGTGACATATCAAATGAAAGGGCTTATTGTGAGAATCTTAAATATATATTATTTTAGAAAAAAAATATAGTTTAGAAGTTATTTAGGAAAATATGCAAACATTTACCCTCCCCCCATTTCCGAAACCAACGAGCCTAAAATTTTGAAAAAATACAAAAAATAGTTCTTTAACAGGAAAACCTACAAGAAGTTTTTAAAGTAACATAGGAAATTTCATTTAATCACGGCACTCTCTCCACGCAAGTTTAACTAGCACCTGTCCGGTTTTTTTTAATTTCATTTATAATAAATACAATGCAATCAAAAATAATTCTCGCTGTTACGTACAAACTAAGTAACGCGGCAAGCTACCAAACCAAAAAGCCAATGAAATTATTTGATCCAGAAATATTTTGAAATCAACGCAATGCAATAAATCCTCAGGTATTAAATCATTAGCGCTTTATCCCTCGTGTGGACGGCTTAGAGTCGTAAGTCGTAATAAATAGCCCGGGCGATAATTCATGATTTTTACCCTTCCGCGTCGTGTGGTTTGAAACGGCCTATAGTGTTTTGGGCAAAGATTAAGCTGACAGCTGAGAAATATTTATAAAAGTGTGGTTTTAAAAATAGATAATTAAAAAATATCTCTTCTTAAGATTCTTGCTAGAATGGAAGCATTAATTAATTCAATTTTGCGTCTTCTCTGTTTACTAAACTACTACTTATTATATAATTCAATATTGACTACAATATTTGCATGCCGTTTGTAAACAGCTGAAGAAGGCCGAACTAGTGATTAAGAAAATAACATGACATCTGTAAACTAACCCTTTTTCTTGCAAATAAATAAATTACTATTACTATTACTAAAAGTAATTATTAAAAAACTATTTTTGTATAGAAGTGTTTTTTGCATATTGCATTCTCATCGAGCTCGCATTTGAAACTTTACTTTCAAAAAGATTTCTCTTACTACTTTCTTATGAGAGTATTTTTTATTGAATTTCCGCGAATCATAGATCAATTGATTCAGTTTAATGTATTTATGATTCATGCCTTGTTGATATACTTTATTTCTCAAGTGAACGATGGCACTTATGCAATCTTGCGCCTGTAACGACACCTACGGGGACGATTATAGTCTGTAGAGGAATTTATAGTTAAACATTCAATTTTCAATAGAAAAAAATCCGATGAATATATTTAATTGCATTTCATTCTTAAATTTTGATATTTATTCAAATAATATTTATATTTAATTTTTATTTTAGAGCGGTTGGCTCTAGGCAAGCCCAATCTACGCCCGTACTCTTTGCTCATACCCTCCCGATCGCAGACACCCCTGCCATTAATTTCACTGCCCTGGCACGAGTCGTAATGTAGGATCCGCCATGTTTGCTGAAAGCTGACAATAGGCCCTTGTCATATCAATACCTAGGGCAAGATACGTGCATAGCTTTAGAAAAGACTTTACTATGAAACTAGTGTACCTAATGTAATGTCATCATCATTATCATCATTTCAACCCGGGTCCGTCCACTGCTGGATATAAGTAGGACTCCCCCAAATACTTCCAAAAGAAACGATCGACCCTATCGCTTAGCTAATGTCGAATAGCCCTGACCTTATTAATTATGTGTGATAAAAGTTATCCTTCAAATTTCAAACGTTTCTACAACTATCCAATCATCGGTCAAAATTTTTCGTCAATTGAGGAACCATAGAATAGTCCTATTTTTAACTGACTTCAATAAACGTTCTCTGTTTGAACCGTATGTATGTTTGTATGGTCGCGATTTTCTAAAAAACTACTGGACCGATTTGAATCGTTCTTATTATATTTATCTTTAAAAAATACAAAAAAAAAACAAAGTTTAAAACCTAAAAGTGCCTGAACTACCGTCACGGCATACAATAAATTAAAAATGATTCCTATGTTTCAACAGACGTTAAATTTCCATACACTTATAACCTCGACATAAAACGGAAGCACTCCAAGGGTGCAGGGCACTGCTAATGCGTTAACGAAACTTGAACTTTAGTAACTTTACTTTTAATGCAGTTACGGTTAGTTTTAAACTTTACGTTTGAGCAAGATACGAATTTCTGAAAGTTATCTGTCGATACGTACACGAGTTCTTGAGAAGGATCCCTAATTTTGTTTACGATTCCGCCACGTGCCTCTGTTTTTTTGTGTTTAGAGATAGGGGACATTTGATCGCGGTTCGTGCGTATTTATTTAATTTGTTTATCTTTCTACTTTCATAGATATTATGAAGATGGTATCTTTATAATTGGGTAGGAGATGAAAAGATAGATAAGAATAAGCCTTAAGAAAATTGTTGGTTATTCCGTCATCGCACGGTCAATATGAACACTATTTTCTTAAAGGAGAAACTAACGGTTCGGTTTCCGTACAAAATATAATAACTGTTATAATCTCATCTGCTCCTCTGCTGCACTGGGAGTGAAGAAATAGCATAGAATGCGTGCAGATGCTTGTCATCCTGGCATGTCGTAAAAGTCGACTAAGGGACGGGTCCTCTCCAACATGGTGGACTATCTGTATGGGCGATGGGCTGATCACCTGTCACCATACGGTTCATCATACCATCTTAAGACTAATTAATCGAACGTGGCCACAAGTAGGCTTGTGGCTCTGCCCACCCCATTAGGGATTTCGGGCGTGATGCTATGTATGTATGTATGTATGTATGTAGGTATAATCTCATTTCTTAATTTTTCTGTATTTTTAGAGATAATTGAAACATCCCTGCATGCATACATGCGCCACAGAAACAAGTTAAGCTCCCAGCAGCATCCTGAAACCATTGTTAATCTGGACTCTTAGGGCGTTGAGAGCCTTTGGCGTGTAATTGACCCGCAGACTGCAGGTGTAAAAAGACTGACAATATATATTAACCTTTGTCATCAATCGTCAATAACATACAGGCCCATAACTGTAAGTCGTGTAGAAAAGTTTAAAAATAACATAATGAGCAAGATTCCTGTTACCCCCCTTATAGAAACTAACCCTAATCTACTATACGAGGACTTTTCCAATGTTATTAATTACGAGTTTGGAACCATTTTCAAAACTAAAACTATCCGAAATGGTACTAACAAACCTAGGTTTAGTGATTGGGCCTCAGTAGGCATTCATAGAAGCAGAACCAAGATGTACGAGTTATACGAAGAGAAGAACTACAACCAAGATGCCAACTTCACCGAATATGTCAAAAAATATTCAAAGGTATTTAAAAAAGCATGTGCCGTCGCTAAGTCAATCTATCTTAGCAATAAAGTTAAAACAGCAGATAACAAGGTGAAGGCAGCCTGGAACGTTATCAAAACTGAAACAGGTAAATCAAAACCCCGTGAATGTCACTTTAAATTGAGAGTGGAAAATCAAATTCTGACGTCTGATTCAGATGTGGCAGGCGCTTTTGAAGGATTCTTCGCAAATATAGCGGTAAGCACCACTCGTGAACTCAACTCCTCTACTGCGATTGCAGGTTCATATCTAGACTATGCTGCGATAAGAGGTAAGACGGATTTCGAATTTCAACACACAGACCCTTATGAGATTGTACAAACTTTTAATTCCCTGAAGTTGAAGAATACTGAGGATCTTTGGGGTACTTCTGTAAAAGTTATCCAATCGGTTATTCACATTGTAGCGCCATATCTTTCCGTCGTGTTTAATTCTTGTGTCAATGCGGGTGTGTTACCAGACCTGATGAAACACAGTAAAGTAATTCCTTTGTTCAAAGCTGGAAGTAAATCCGACCCTGGTAATTTTAGACCTATTTCTATTCTTCCAGTGTTAAGTAAAGTATTTGAAAAAATTGTTCTTAACCAAATGCTTCAATATTTTAATACTAATAATTTGCTTCACGATCAGCAATTTGGTTTTACAAAGGGTCGTTCGACAACAGATGCTGCTTCAGTGCTTATTAGGCATATCTATGAAGCATGGGAACATTCGCAAGATGCGATTGGTATTTTCTGCGACCTCTCAAAAGCATTCGATTGTGTTGAGCATGAGACACTTTTATATAAGCTCAAGCACTATGGATTATCAGTTAAAGCACTAAACCTTGTAAAATCTTATCTTAGCCAGAGGATTCAGAAAGTAGTAGTTAACAAAGTGCAGTCTTCTGGTTTACCTGTGAAGCTCGGAGTGCCCCAAGGATCTATTTTGGGCCCTTTCCTTTTCCTTGTTTATATAAACGATCTACCTAGCCTTATAAATAACAAGTGTGACATAGTTTTATTTGCTGATGATACTTCGCTGATTTTTAAAGTAAATCGACAGCAGGAAGACTATACTCATATCAACGACACCTTGAAGGAAGTGCTTAAATGGTTTACAGCTAACAATTTGCTTCTTAATGCGAAGAAAACTAAATGTGTTAAATTTTCTTTACCTAATGTTACACAGGTAGACGCAGCCCTTACTTTAAATGGAGAAAACCTATCTCTTGTAGATCAGACAGTTTTTCTTGGGCTAACTCTTGACCGCAATTTACAATGGGGTCCACACATATCCGTTCTTGCAGACAAACTGAGCTCTGCTGCATATGCTGTAAGAAGAATTCGTCAATTTACTAATGTGGAAACAGCGCGACTTGTTTATTTTAGTTATTTTCATAGTTTTATGTCTTATGGCATCCTGGTCTGGGGTAAGGCGGCTGACATCGAAACGGTCTTTATTCTACAGAAGAGAGCAGTCCGGTCCATTTACAACCTGGGCTGCCGTGATTCGTTAAAAGACCGTTTCAAACAAATTGACATCCTTACAGTAGCTTCACAGTATATTTATGAGGTGATCTTGTATACGCACAAGAATATTAAAGGTTTTAAGAAAGTGTCTGATGTCCATAATTTTAATACACGTAGTAAGAATAAGCTCCTTGTTCCTAAGTTTCGCCTTAAGAAAGTAAGTAAATCTTTTTTGGGGAACTGCATAAGATTCTACAACAAAGTTCCCCTTGAAGCATGGGACTTGTCTGTTAATCCATTTAAACGGTACATTAAAGATTCGCTGCTTAAGAAAGGATATTATAGAGTTGAAGATTATTTAAATGATAAAGAAGCTTGGCCAGCTCTGAGGCCAAGAAACGCAACAGTGTAACCTCGTAGTGTCCGGGAGTCTGTATGTCGTTTCCTGGCGCTGTCTCCGTTTCCTATTGTGTCTCCTTAATAAACTGTTATTGACCTTTTGGCTTAATAGCCAATAATATTTGTATTATTAGGACATGAAATGTTATATTTCAGATTGTTTTTGATATTTGGAGACCTTACATCTCCATCTTTATACTTGACCATGGAGACTGTCTACATCTCCATGTAACCTAGATTAATCAATTTAGATGTTTTCTCTGTTTTAATATTATTCTTATTATTATGACCCTTAGAGGCTTTATACATCTCTAAGGCACTTAAATTTACTTGTTCAGACGCGGAGACTATACATCTCCCTTATTAGTTGTATAAGATAATTAATTTGTGCCCATTAGTTTTATTTGTTGCACTTTTTATGTTAGTTTTAGTTATATGTAATTTTAAAGTGGAAAAAAGACTTACTGCTGAGTTTCTTGCGGCGTTTCTTCTCAGCAAATGTCACCTTTCGAAGCGCTGGTAGATTCAGACATGTAAAAGAGCCCGTGAGGCCTACTTGCAAAATAAATATTTTCATTTTCATTTTCATTTTGAACGCCAAAGTCGGCTGTAGCCGTCAGCAGATTTCGATGCTACAGCCGTCACTCGGCATCTGGGGCGCGCTTTCTCGCATTGAGCCGTGGCGTTCAAACGTTTAAAGAGCGTGACTTACAGGAACTACATGACCTAATCCCACCATCCATATTCTGCCATTGGACTACCAGACGTCGGGGGGGTTTTCATTCACATGAGATTGAATTTCCTAGGAGCCGTACTAATAAAACACAGCTCAAAAAAAACACAGCGATCTATTTACTACTTGGGACCTCCCACCTATAACCGCCTGCCTGAATCAATACGAAATGCAGCTTCCAATATTGCTTGGCTGAATTTTATAATTTACTACTTGAAATGTAAATGTATAAAGCTGACCTGTAACAAATGTTACCAATAAATATTTTCATTTTCATTTTCATTTTCTAACCCGGATACGAAATCATTTCTGACTCGCACCCCTAAGGTGTGAAACACTCTCCCAGCGTCTGTATTTCCTGAATTATACAATCGTGGTGTCTTTAAGGTAAGAGTGAATAGGCATCTTCTGGACAAGCGTGTTCTGACCTAGACCCTGTCTTCGCTTTCCATCAGGTGAGACTTATGGGCTTATTACACCTTCCTATATTTAGTCACTTATGAGAGGGACGCCGCAATACGTTGGAATGTGATTGACATATCTCCATACGTATCTAACGTATTGCGGCGTCCCTCTCATAAGTGACTAAATTTAGGAAGGTGTAATGAGCACTTAAGGCCAAATATTTGACCTTGAAAACCTTTATTGAATGAGAGCGACGTTTCTGCGCACAAAAATTACGCTCCTATAAATTAAATCCTGTAACCGCGCACGTGTATATCGACTGTGGAAATTTCAAACGTCGTACGGGACAGTTTGTGGAAATATCAAAATCTGTCTTAGGTCATTTGAAATAAGGGACATTTTGTCGAAATGTCAAAATGTCCCTTACGACATTTGAAATTTCCACAGTCGATATCTGTCTATTTTGTAGCAAGCTGACGCTAACTAACAGTTACTGCATGGACTGCATGTCAACTTTCCCTGCGTGCGTTGCATAATGCCATCCAATTTGTTCTCATGTCATTGTAATTCAGACTTTATTTATGTACCGCTGAGATTTACAGTTGATTGTTATCTAAAACTATGTGGTTTTTGGTATATTTTAGCAATTTCAAACAGCATACGTGCTAGGGCGACTTTTTTTGATATAGTGTAGACACTTCTGAAATCAATTCAGTGTGGAAAGTCGTTCAATCTAATTAGAACCCTATGCATTTCATAAAGAGACAATCTGTGTTATCAAAGTATCTTATCAATATGTTTTATCACAGTGAAGATCAAACCTCTGTCTATATCTTCTATAAAACTAAATAACTTAATTGCATAAAGCTTCTGTCACTCCAGTTCAGTTAACACTCAAATTGATCTTAGATAACCTCCTCCTATTTTGAAGTCGGTTAATAAAAATGACGTTTACGTATTAAATGACAGCTTGTTGACGGATAATTAGCTAATTGAACTCGGCTTAATGCTTAAGGGTGCCTTTCCACTGAAGCGGAGCGGGGAGGAGATGAGCCGAGCTAACCAATCAGTGCCTCTAGACGGGAACGCTAAGTGATGTTGAAGCGACTCGTAAGCGAGATTTCTCATCCCACTCTTCCGCACGACGCGTAATGCGTAAGAGCGAGATGAGAAATCTCGCTCGCGAATCGCTACAGAATGACAGCGTGCCCGAATAGAGGCGACGATTGTTTTTTCGTACATCATTGAAATATTTGACATACGATAACGCAATCTGATTGGTTAGCTCGGCTCATCTCCGCTCTGCTCCGCTTCAATGGAAAGGCGCCTAAGGGACGTTTTTGAATTCGGCCATAAGTAATATAACTGTTACTATGGTAAAGAAATCTTTAGTTTTGTAACTTTTCGATGTAAACTTCGCAAAATAAGGTAAAACTATTATTACACAAGCTTTTATCCGCAAATTTCTCCGCATTGATTTTTTTCCCTTTGTCAATAAAACAAATTTTCGGGATACTGCCCTTTTAAATTTGGATTTTTCTCCTTAAACACAGGTACTCATTACACACGCAAAACTTGTTTCATTAAATTTAATTTCATTAAATTTCCAACCCATATTTCACCCTTTTAAGGCATGGTTGTCTTAAAAAAATAGTAGCCTATGTCCTTCTCCAAGGCTAAAACTATCTCCTCACCTCACCAAATTTCATCAAAATCGATTCAGCGGTTGTCATGAAAAAGTAACAGACAGAGTTACTTTCACATTTATAATATTGTTTTGGATACCATATTGCTTGGCGTGTGTCAAACAAATGCCATTATCGTCAGTTAACCGTTGTACAGTAGGCTTATAACGGTAACGGGATAAACCAGGAGCGGGTGCATTTCGAATGAAAATTTCATTACGTGCTGGGACTAGAGCCGGCGGACCGTGGCTGTTCGTATTAACAGCAACGTATTTGATACTGTAATGTCAAATATACGTCGAGTTAAGTGTCACTCGCCGACTGTAAACTTCACAACAAGTTATCAGAAACAGCAATACAGGAAAACGTCATTAGAACCTTGTTGCTTAACAATTGACTACAGTTTTCCTACGTGTCTATTTTTGTAACTAGTCAAAAAGTTTCTAATTTTAAGGACTCATATTTTTATTTTCTCAATAACTCCCATTTTAATATAGAAAAATCATTTTTACAAAGTTGTTCTTTCATGGTTAATTCTGACTTCATTCAGACGATCGCCATACTATGCTCTTGTATGACTCGCTTGTATGATGATGGTGGTCTGAATAAAGTCACTGCACAGCGCGCTGCAGCAGAACCATGTGTGAACATTTTTAAAATATATGTTCTGTCTGATAAACGGCCGCTTTTGCGAAAATTAAAAATATTGTTCCCTTAATTATTTGAAGTTTTAACAAGCTATAAAAAAAGACACGTGGCTTAATAATATTGTGTAGGTTTCGTTGAATGTCATTGGAATTATGATTTATTATTTGGGCTTAAAATAAACTAATTTAACATAAACAAAGACTCACACACACACTTCAATTTGTATTAGACTTGCCAAATACGCAAGCATTTAAGAACTTGAAGACCAAAGCATGGGGTGTGAGTTTGCGTGTTAACTTTAATGTATTTTGTATCGAATGCGCTGCGCGTGCCGGGTGCGCGGGCGCCGGGCGCAAATTTACGTGAGGATAAATTAGTGGACACCGCTCGATTTGCATTCGACGCCCTAAAACGGTACCCGAATGACGCAGGTATGGAATAAGAATAGTAGTCTTGTGAAATACAATAATTTCAGACGTTGTTATATACCTACCTACAAGTGCCTACATTTTTTTGTTTTATTTATGTGTATTATTCTCTAATAGTAAACATAATTATATCATTGTGATTTTTTTTATCCTTTTGTTAGAAAAATTTTAATTACTTTTTTTATCTTTCTAAAGTAAAATAAAAATACTCTCTGAAAAGGACACCAATAAAAACACTTTTAATCTGCAACAATAATTAGTCCCCTACAATAACTAACCCCTCAGTTTCCTAATTGCTATAATATGTAAATGCTATCCCTATTACCTTCGGAATGGAATTAATTGTTTTGTTTTAATCTCGCCGGGACTGCGATGGTTTTGAGATCTTTCCGGGTTCGTTGACCCTAACGGATGCTGCTTTGTTAAGTTAAATTAATGGGAGAAATAGAAATAGCGACTGTCGCTTAACTATCGCAAATTATTATGATGGACGTCGCTTATCGCCGTGCGCACTGAGTCTCGTGGTACAAGGTACGCAGTTGTTGTCACGCACCGGCGCCGCGCTGGATGGGCAGTACTATACGGTAATAGTTTTTTACAAATAGACGAAGCAATCGAACGTTTCATAATAAACGTCACCGACTCTGATTCTTCCTCCGACTCTGAGACTTCGTCATGGTCGTCGTCCGATGATAAATATGCCAGCAATTGGACATATACAGGCTATTCAATAATAATATTCTATGAAACAAATATAGACTTACCTTTTAATTTCTTATTATCATCGGTAAAAATAATTTGCGGGCCGCTATTTGTAATGAGAAAAGAAGCCCTGATTTTTTTTGTCAACTCTTGGCGAACAGAATTTTATGTTAAAATTTGTAGCTATTTACAAGTTACAGTTAGTTAAAGTTTAATCCAAAAACTGTTTCAAGTTTTTTATGGCTTGGGCCTACTAAGTAGTACCTACGCGGGTGTATTAGCGTTGGCACCATCATTAAAAATGATTTATTTCATAGGTTATATTTTATTTTAAATTAACGTTCTAACCATTTCAAACCGTTTGTACGTCATTCATACGATATGTTCCGCAAGGCCCCTTGTGTCGTTGCACCCGGTATAATTCGATGTTAAATTATCAAAATAGTTAAGCCTGGCTTTACCTTCACACGACTCGAAAGGCTTTATCTACAAAATGAGATAACGTTTTATCCTGTGACCGAACTGCATTGAACGACAGCCTACTCGATCCTATTAGTACCAAAAATCGCCAAAGCAAACAAAAATGCCCACTACACTCCCCAAAAAGTAACCCTGGACATACGACGGACAAATATCCATTAGTGCTCGTCAATAGAGCCAACGTTAGCACAAACGTTTGAGCAAAATTTTATGATGGCTAGTATGTCTGCATAGTTGTGTTTTTTAAACTCATTTTACGGTTCCGCAAGACGCGCGTTATTAGGGTTCCGTAGCCAAATGGCTAAAAACGGAACCCTTATGCATTCGTCATAAACTATAAGAACTATGCTATTGAAACTTGGTAAGTAGATGTATTATGTGAACCGCATTAAGATTTTCACACAAAAATAGAAAAAAAAAACAATAAATTTTGGGGGTTACCCCATACTTAGAACTGAAAAAAAAAATTTCATCAAACCCATACGTGTGGGGTATCTATGGATAGGTCTTCAAAAATGATATACAAGGTTTCTAATATATATTTTTTCTAAACTGAATAATTTGCGCGAGAGACACTTCTAAAGTGGTAAAATGTGCCCCCCCCCCCCTGTAACTTCTAAAATAAGAGAATGATAAAACTAAAAAATATATTTACTTTTCATTTTTTATTTTTAGGGTTCCATACCTACAAGATACTGTTTCTTTCCATACGTAAGTATGGAACCCTCGGCGCGCGAGTCAGACTTGCACTTGACCGGTTTTTTTGATAGGTGTTCATGCCGGTTCAACTTTTACAAAAATAACAGGGATACATTGTGTTTAAAATTTGGCGACCAATTGCGGTGCGGTTTAAATTCGGCCCCAAGAAAACATAATAAATATTTTATAGATAAAAAAAATTAAAAATATTATTTGTTAGATAGGTTCCGCGATCGCATTATTTTCATGTAGCTTTTTTCCGCGATCCATTAATTTCTTCATCGGAATTTTATTCGTAGCTTTCTTCCAAGTCGCATGTTTTCACGACTGAAAATATCGACTCTACTATAATAAACTAATCGATTCCTGAAAAAATTACCGAATCGATCGCGGAAAAATGCGACTCGAAAAAAAGCGACATGAAAATAATGCGTTCGCGGAACCCATCAAACAAATAAAACAAAAATAAATTATTCACCAAAGTTTCTATGACCATTTCACTAGCTTAATTCTCACAAACATTGGTCCAAACTTTCGCGACCAACACATTCTATCAGCACTCGATACCGTTCCAGGCGACATTTTACATTGCCTCTAAAATACTAACGATAGCATAAAGGAAATTCCAATTACAAGTGAACGGACGAAGATTGTATTTCGAGGTCGTTTTTGGAAAATGATCCAAACTGGATGGAAATTGAAATTGGTAAGGTCTATAAGAGCGTAGCAGCGGTGTTTTTGTTAGTTACAGAATATTAAATACGAAGATCGTCCATGTATATATAGTATAGCTGTGTTTATTATCTCAAAATATTAACTTGGAGACCGTAATGATGAGCAAAGCGATTATAAAATACTAGCAGCCGTTTTCGTTTGCTTCGACCGCGATGCTGTCACTGGCTGCGTACCATAGTCCACGCTGACACGATTCTGCATCGTTACTATCGCGATACAGTCGAGATTGAGCATCGCTACAGACGCAAGTCTGCATCGCTACTGTCGCGATTCAGCATCAATACAGACGCTCGCGGCTCCGTTTTGCTATCTCCTCCCCCAATGTCACCCGATTTTATCGCGCGTTTGCACCAATACAGTAGCGATATTGAAACAGCGCGAAGGTATTGCTACAGTTGATCGAGCTATCGATACAGTAACCATACCACAGAATAGATAATAGTATTAACGTACAGAAGAATCACTGTCTAACACAACCGGTACTTAGGTACGAAAATATGCCTAATCATGCCTTCTCTCTCCTTCTTATTAAACGTGCTCGTTCGTGTACGCTAGGTTGTGTGTATTTTATCTGCTTTCTCCCAACAACACCAAACATCTAGGTTACTTGAAGACGCGCGAATCGGCCAGGGAGCGAGCGAGCGGGAATCTACTGCGATTTACAGCTCCGAGCTGTCCGACGGCCGAGCGTGCCTAAAGTACGGAGTTAGACCCCTGGCTATATTGAATCGATACATCGTGACTGGCGCCTCATTCGGGAACGCTAAGTGATTCTGTAGCGACTCGTAAGCCAGATTTCTCATCTCGCTCTTACGCATTACGCGTCGTGCGGAAGAGTGGGATGAGAAATCTGGCTTATGAGTCGCTACAGAATCACTTAGCGTTCCCGAATGAGGCGCCTGTAGGCGCTACTGTATCAAGCGGGAAGCGGCCACATTTTAGCGATACAGTGGCGCGTTCACGAAACTTGCGACTGTATCGCTACAAAAAGTCGCCGTGACTATCTACAAAAGACTTCAGAATTTTACTAGGTATCTATTCGACTGGCTAAGCTGTGTACATCATATCACTTTGCTCTATCTTTTTCTTACTTTGCGAAGTTGACATTGAAAAAAAAGTAACTTTAATAGTGTTACTTGACGTTACGTGACATTTCGTTACCATTATGGTCCTGGCTGCTTTCGATTGTTTTGCGGATTAATTCTTCTGATTTTATTAACTGTAACAATTTTCTACAATATTTGGTCTTTTGTCACGTTAAATAGGCTAAACACTATGTTTATACCACAACAGCAAGGCAAAGCCAAACAAATAGCCATTACAGGACCCGCAAAACTTTTTATTGGTAGCGCCGGCTGTAACCGGATATATCCACATTTTACCGGTCGTAACCGGCCGTGGAGACATTACCGGAGCATAAACAAGTGAGAAATAAATGTAGCGACAGAGATAGAAGCGCACTTTTTCTTTTTATCTGTCGTCAGCCATCTTATTTTCACATGAGTGCAAGATGATATTTTTAGGGTAGAAGGCCATTCTCTGTGTTTTTATGGTTTTGATTACACACGCTATGCCAAGAGTGCATCAGCGTCAAGAAGATAATATACCATTATACGATAATGTGGTTAGGAGAAGTAAGGAAACTCACCTAATTGTATGATAACCTTAGTTTGAAACACTGTTTTTAGATTTAGTCCTGATGATTATTTATTGTACAACTAAGTAGAATCACTATTCAAGTAGTTATCTCCTATTTTACTGTACGATAATCAAGTTTTACTAGTTTTTGACACACATTTGTTACCAAACGAAATACCTTGTAATATATTACGTCTTGACCGTGTGCCCAAGTTACCAAAAAACTTCGTTATAAGTAAGCAAAAGTTTGCTAAACCGATTTGCGATCTGTATGTGGGTGAGTTTATGGGCCTACTTAATTTACGATTGAAGCAAAAGTAGGCAGACTCTGAGTCTCTACTATGGATTTCGACATTCTTTAAGTGATATGGTATATCATATAGCTTTGCTTTCCCTGCTCTTCTTTGAGGTAGCCTTCAAAATATGACAGCGCCATCTCGTATACTCCAACCGCAATTTAACAGTGATGAATTTGGATTACATTTTTGAATAAAACAGATGTTGGTGTCATGGTGGATGTAAAGTATTTTTCTTTTACTCCAAGATATGATCTATTTCTCTGATAAATTCCATTCATATAAGCGCAACCGTTTGCACGTAATTGAGGAACGAACATCCAATCATATTCACATACTCTATCATTTATAACATTAGTAGAATAAGATAGTTTATTCATAAGCAATTTAGTAGTTCATTGAAAGGTAGGAAAAAAATGTGTGTAAAAATATTCTTATATATTTTTTAAATTATACGTAAAAAATTGCGAAATCAGACTTACCCTAAACTATGGCGTTATAAGTTACAGCGGGGGTGAACAGATACAAGATATCATAATAAATTGAAAATCTGTAGGGGATGAAGCTCAAATTTATTAGCGAGGGGATGATAATGCTTCAATCCATCATTTAACATTTGACTGGTTATGGGATAAGCAAATGTAAAGTTGGGAATATTTACAGGACTTTTTTGATTTTAATGTGTCGAGTGTATCACCATAGCACCAAATATAAACACAGTAATTAAAATAGAAACCATAAACGAAGACTAAATAACAAATAAGACTAAATTACTACACTTAAAGTACGCTTAAAGTAAACTTAAAATTATTATCAAAATACATACAAATTAAAAACTAAACTTAAAAATAGCTTTAAATTAAAAATTTGCCCCAAATCGCTGTCAGTTGGTAGCGTGCCCTAAGGCTGGCAGCGTTGCCACGAATGGCAACCCTGACCCGCTTTGCCAGATAACAACCAGATTTAGATCAAATAATAAAACAATTTTTTTTAATTCTTTTTGAAGTGAAAACTTCTCTAGGCGCGTTTGGGCTATTTCTGGGGGGTAAACAAAACTGAACCGTCACGCTCAAATCGGTGACGCTGAATCGGGGATACTCGGCTCCATTCGCCATTAATCGCGCTCGGATCGGTGACGTTGAATCGCGTATACACGACTCTAGTCGTCATTGCGCTCATTCTGAAGGCTATAGCTATGGGCACAAAGGATGAAATTTTAAGTTCATACGTAATAATAGAAAACCAAACATTGGAAAATTTTACCAATATTTTCGTACTTGTTTTTTTTTATAAAAAACCGTCCAAAAAATGCGACATGTACCATTACCATGAGTTAACGCAAACCGTTCTCGTTATCGAATACTATCGCTCGTTCCCTTTTACTTGTATCGGCAACAAGCCGTAGTTCCGATAGATTTCGAGAGCGAGAACGGTTTGCATAAACTCATAGTAATGGTACAGTGGTGGCTAAAATCAAAATAAATGATTTTCTTCTTTCTATTTCATAGATACAGTTATTTAGCTGAGAGTGAAGCGGTCATCTCACAAAACGTAAGACAACGCAATAAAAACAATAAACTGAATAAATAATAAAATTACTAAAACCTGAAAATAACTTCAAAACTGAGGCCTAAAAGTTCTCCATCATTGAACGCCGTACTGTTGAACGAGTGAATGAATGGCAGATGGTTAGCGTTCGTAAATTTTTTCTATGATTTGGCGTTTGGAAATTTAATTGGTAAATGTACGGATTGATTGCATTCGCGGACATTGGTTGGACGAGGACTTTAATTTAGGCTTGTTTCTGTATAAAATCATCATACCATCTTAGGACTAATTAATCGAGTAGTCTTGTGGCTCTGCCCACCCCATTAGGGATTTCGGGCGTGATGCTATGTATGTATGTATAAAAATCACCTATCACGAGAAAGATTACACCTGTATGTCGGTGTATTGCCGTTTCGGCGAAATATGTTGGCTCTAATTTCAGTTCCCAACCAACTTATAGCAGGCGTTTCAATCCTTACACATTTTTATTTCGCATTGAATTTGCTTAAATTGTCACTTGGTAGAATATTGCTTTAACAATTTTCATTAATTATCATGATCAAAAAATGTTTGGCTCGATTGCGAGATAAGTACCATTACCATGAGTTTATCCAAACCATTCTCGCTATCGAAATCTATCGGAAACGCTGCTTGTTGCCGATACAAGTAAAAGGAAGCGAGCGATAGTTTTCGATAACGAGAACAGTTTACGTAAACTCATGGTAATGGTGCAGGTTTTTCTGTAGCACTTTTTATATTATATCACTTTTATAATATATATTCTTTAACCACCTTGGTTTAAGAATGAGCAGATTTTTTTGCATCTTATTACTATTTTTGTGTTGAATTAAAATAAAAAGTCTTAGTTTTAGTCTTATTTGTATTTGAAACTGGCATTTTGAAGTTGCAAAAAAATACACTGCTGATATTTTTGCGGCGTTTCTTCTCAGAAGATGTCACCTTTCAAAGCGTCGGTATATAGAAACACATGTGAAAGAGCCCGTGTGGTGTTGCAAAATTAAAATGAGATTTTTTAGCGTCCCGCGGGAAATGAGTTTTTTCGGGATAAAAGTAGCCTATGTCTTTCACCGGGCTTTCAACTATCGCTTTGCAAAAGATCAAGTCGATCCGATACTCCATTCTGACGTGAAGGAACAAACAAACAAACAAAATATCATTTCGCTTTTCTAATATTAGTAAGGACGTTATTATGATTCTACTTATAACGTTGTTCACACAAGCTTGAAATATAATAAAAAGCTCACCTTGACTAAGTACTTGAACCGGTTAACCGTTAATGCGCCGGTTAAAAGGTTCTGCTCGGGCCGGTTAGTGTTACCCGGGTGACGGTTCTTATAATCCACTTTAAGCTCCGGAACTTACCTGTAAAAAATATAAGCGGTTAGTGCATAGTACGTATATTTACTTCTAAGTGGGTCTACAGAATCGCATAGTAAGTAGTACTCGTAGCTAGTAGTGTGTACTCCGAGAGTCGTAGCACGCGTAGAGGTTTGGCCATAAAACTCGGAAACACTGAATAAAGCGGTGTCGCTACAGATTTCGAAACTTTTTAGAGTTCCGTTACGTGTTTAATGTTTATTTTTTTATTTTCTACAAAGTAAAATAAAATATTTTAATAAATAGCTGCACTTATAAAGAAAATGGAATGTCTTCAAATTCCTAAGACCTTCTTTTATTATAATTTAAAAAAAAACCCTTGAATGAAATCGCTTTCATTATTGTGAATAAACTGTTACTTAGCAGTAAGTCAGGCAAAGCAGGCTTTATGATTATAGCAAGAAGACCACGAATATTGGTACCCAAGTCATGGACGCTGTAAGTATTTACCTATATCGCGTGTTACCGGCGTGCGGGCATTTCTTAAAACTGATGATAATGTGTTTGTTGCATTAGCAATTGTCTGCGAGTATTATTTTCAGTGTTTTTCAATGTATGACGTTAGAATGGCAAACTTTACGGTGAGCTGTCATTTGTCATTTGTGACATTAACTAATTTTGCTGTACATTGCTTCTAATTTAACTTTTCTTAGAAAACTCAAGAATAGAATAGAATAGAAAAACATGTATTCGGCGAAAACATCAACACAACAACTTAATGAAAGATATAACAAATGATATTTACACAAGAGTGTGATGTGAGCCGAAATGGTGTCCACTCCATGCTGCTAGCATGGTAATGCTAACAACGCTGGTTTTCTGTGGAGTCAGAGCGGGTTGTTCGGGACAGCCTACTCTGGTTTAATAGAAATAAATAAGTGGAGTATAATAAATAGTGAAAAATAATAATAAAAATAGGAATTCGTAAATAATACATGGTAATAATAGAAAATAAGTGAGTATATACTATGAGTCAGAAGATATAGGTTCGTGGATGGGATTCCGAATTAAAATGTAATTGTAATTAAAGCATTCTGAAATTTTGTTTTTTAATGAAATTAAGATCAAGGTTAGGTTAACAAATTGCACACTGTATTATGATAATAATGTACGTCTTATAGTGATGATAATCCTAGTTTGGGGCTAGATCAACGTGTAGATCAAGATGTTGAAATTTATTCCCTTCTACATTATTTTAATAGTTAAAGTAAACCTTTGCTACGGAACCCTCGTCCAACTTCCTCATGTTGCCTGCAAGTTTGAGGGCAGCTGCTCCCTCCGCTCGTGCGCACGACGCCTTACATTCTAACACCGAAGACAGGTGGACTTTTGTTTTGTATTAAGTACATTAATTTAGATTTGAAAAAAAAATTGAAACAGACAAAGTCACGGGAAATAGCTTGTAAGATATTGATTGACATGGCCTATATTAAACATTGGCCTAATGGTCACTCAAATTGATCTTTGGTTAGAGTGATGTTATGTTTATAGCTGGTTTACGGAGATTTAAACATCACTTGACTTATTTAATCTCGGATAAACCAATCTTAATTATGATAACAAAATGTAGCTTTGTTTTTTCGCTTTATTTTCAATATGCTCGTAACCTTCGTAAAAGTAAAATAACAATATAGTCTATCGCATGGTCAAGATGAAGATTTTTTGTTTTATTTTATTTTTTGCCTTTTATTGTGACATTTATGAAACTCTTAAAATTTAAATTGTATTTATACATATTTATTATAATGATTAATTTACTATTAAATAATTCGACTGATACATTTTTAGTAGTAGTCTCTCTTCAAAATAAGTAGTCAATGCTATGTACTCCTTAATTATTGTCGTATACAATCAGAAATGTATCCCTATAATGTAAAATTGATTATCTATAATTGTTTTAAGATTATGTGATTTGAGATGACTTCGTCAATTAATATAAATAATAAAAATATATTTTATTAACAAACCATCATTGAGACTGACTGAGAACAAGCCAAAATAAACAATAAATCAATATTTCAGTAGTTTAAATAACGAAGCAAAACTTATCGCAGCGAAAACATCAGTTCGTTACCTTGCTTTATCGCTCTATTACATCCAAATGCAGCGCAAATCAAACAAAAGTATTATTTTATCAAATCTACAAAATCTCACCCTACCCTTTAACAAACATAAAAATGCACCTGATTACAACCGACCGGGATACAACTCAGGTGTAAACTTAACCTGGCCGCGCGCAAGCGACGTTAAACAAATCCTACTCGACAGTAATTGGCAAATATTTAAACAAAATAATTAGTCCCGGGGCCGAGCTAAAATTAACCTTACGGTAATTGCATTGAGATTGAATTTCGCACGGGCAATGCGGCAACTCGTTAACTTGTACTAATATTGAATCGCTGCAGCGCGAGCGCCGAAATATTGACGGTTCGTGTTTGAACTAAAATCGACGTTTTGTGATCGAGATGTTTTTTTTGTTTTTATAGAGAATAGACTTATATATAATTATTCGGAAAGTGGACAGTCAGGGCTTTTTTCGTCGAACAGTTACTTACACTAACAGTTACAACTTACTTAACCATACTGTTAATGGCAACTTGAGGGTTTTAACTGAAAAAAAAAAAAAAAAAATTAACCTGTCACCTTGGAGCACCTTCATTTGGTCGAACTGAAGTTTCTACATAAAGCTTATTTGAGAATAAAAATATCAAAAGAATGGGGTAGCTAATTTAACATTTTTGCCTGTTGACCTGATTCTGCCATAATTAAATAGTATCTTTGATAATTTCAGTAGGTAACGGATTTTTACGTAATCTTAGCTTAAATAAATACTAAAATAATATAGTAACCTATAAAGTCACTTCCATATAATAGCATCGTACTCAGCTACCACGGCGCTGAAATATTTTAAAATCTTTAAAGAAAATCATTAGTCGTTAAACTTATTATATGTACTTTATGCAACCCCCCGCCAGACCCCCAGTTTTTTTTACAGAAAGCTTGTAACACAATATAACAGACACCCAAAAGCACTTTACATACAGATAAAATTAATTATAAAAATGTCCTGTGCCTAAAAAAGATTTCAAATCACGAAAGCCATCATTCTCGCCGATTGGAGTGCGTTTTAATGATTCTGTAATGAGACCCTCGAATTGTAACAGCCCAGTAATGATAAAATTAATGATTAAACTCGGTCATGTACTTGTACCTTTTGAACATGAAAAGAAATAGAAGATGCTCTTGGACTTCTCGAATTAAATTTGATTATGTATGTATGTAAACTCTGTATTGCACATAAGTGACAACAATAAAAATATGTATTTTGACATAAATAATGTACAAAGGCGAGCTTTTCTCTAATGGGATCTATTCCAGCTAACCTTGGAGTTGACAAGAGAAGAGAATGCGTGGGTAGACAAAAATTATAAACATGATTATGATTATTATCATGATTGTGTTGGTATTACGTAAATTTAAGAATAAATTATTATTTATAGCAAGAAGATATAACGTCGGCCTAAATCGCATACCTCGTAACTCGAGTTTACTAAATTGCAAGTACATTCTTAAAACCAAACTTATTATTTCTTTTTTCAGCTAGACAAAGGTAATACAACTGAATTACTAAGTAACACAACTGAAATTTACGCAACGTCCCACAAAGGGTTTAAATTAGTAACTCCGAACTATATCAATTATAGGGTCTTGTTAAAAATTAACATAGTAACCAGTTAATCCAATTTGGGAGGCATTAACAATCAACTACCCACATAAATGTCAGGACCCTTGTAATCGCCCGCCGTTAGTGTGACCGCGACTTTATACCCGTATGCAGCGGGTACAGTGGGGCGCCTCTGACAGCGGGTTGAAGTTTGTTTGTAAAATTAATCTGCGCCTCTATTCAGGAACGTCCAAGCGATATTGTAGCGACGCGATAGCAAGATTCTCATCCTTCTCTTCTGCACGATGCGTAATGCAGAAGAGTGGGATGCGAATCTCGCTCGCGAGTCGCAATAATAAGTATCGCTTGGATGTTCCTGAATAAAGGCCCAGATTTTGGTTTAGAATTGCTAAGATTATGAGTTTATTTCAAACGATGATTATGAAATACGAGTTAATTACTAAAAAGATATTGATTTTAATTTTAAGTACTTGTTAGAAATATAAAGAAGCATTTTTGAATTATTTATTGCATTTAAATAAGTCCAATAGCCAGTTAAGTTACTATAAAAAATAAGCAACCACTTCTTGTAAAATTGCCAAATAAATATAAATCCACGAAATGCAATCCTCCTGCCTGATCCTACCAATAAGAAGTAAACGAAAAAATAACTGACAGAGAAGATATTTGAAAAAAACTCTTGTACAGCGTTTTAATCATATAATTTTCTTGACATTTTTCAGGGAATATACAAGTTTCTTTTATCATCATAGATATAAAATATTTAAAAAAAACAATAATTTCCGCTTTATCTCACACTAAACCCTACCAACCACACCAGAAAGGACATGTATATAACCACCCTTATTAGGGCAACTATTGATAAACGGATAACCGGTACATTGTTTAACATGCCCGGGTAAATAACTCGCCTGGATAATCCACACGTCAAATAACCCGTCTTTGTTGATACATTGAGCTGAAAGCAATAATGCCTTTGCGGTTTATTAAGAAATCGTGTTAAATGGAAATATACTTAGAGATTTTAATAAGATATCATTATATATAATATATATATAATTTTTTGTTATAAAAAAATGACTAAAGATTTACTACTAAGTTGCTTGTGGCGTTTCTTCTCAGCAGATGTCACCTTTCGAAGCGCTGGTAGATTCAGACATGTAAAAGACCCCAGGTGGCCTACTTGCAAAATAAATACTTTCATTTTCATAAAGCTGCTCAATATTACCGCACCAATAGTTATAGCGACTTAATTTCACAAAGGCCCATCTTACTCAACCCCGAAATTGCGAAAACAACCATGATGACGCTTAAAATAAAGTTTAAATTAAGACAACGCACTAGTGTCAAAATAAGTATAACAATATGGAGTAGCGACTGCTAACTTTCTTAAAGGCGTATCTTACTAAAATTCAAAACTACAATAAAAGCCTTGGCAGAATTATAATAACGTTCAAACTTCAATTCACTTCAGTGGCAATTCCAGTTTATAACTCAGTCAAATATAAATATGTAAGTCAATAGAACGTCGGAAACAGCGCAGGAGATCGCCATATTTATGGCGTCATTAATGGAGAATGCTCTCGGATGGGTTTAATTTTTGTAAGTGGAAGAAAATGGCAGGTTCGGTTCGATAGTGATACATTTTTAACATCGGTGCTAGGTTCTAGACGTGGCTTGAAACAGAAATGCTTAGGTCTGGGTTAGTTTATTAGGTTATGTTAAACCCTACCTACCTTTTAGCAATAACTGATGCTGAAATTTATTAAATTACGAAGTAAAAGATTGTATTGATTGAATGATTAATCATGTTTATTTCATAAACGATAAGAAATAGATTTATAATAAGTTTGAAAGGGTGTGTAATGATCGGTATAACAACTTTACATATAATTTTCACTAGATATACAACTTTTGATATAATTTCATAGACTATAATTTATTTATTTATTTAATTCATAGTCATAATCACTCAAGGGGAATAATAAGCTTTTGATATAACACCAAAGTAGATATTTCCATGGTGTATAATGTTCAATAAGTATAATAGATGTTTAATATAATGTTTACCTAATATAATGGACGTATGTAGTATATAGTATTATAAATAAAAACTTTATTCAGGCGCTTCGCCGGCCGCTGCCGCAGCACTCTCGCTTCGCTCGCTCGGCTCGCGCGCTGTGGGGTCGCAGATCTTCCCAACAAACCTCCTCGCTTCGCTCGTCGTCGTACCTAACGGAGACCTGTCTTAACGCAAAATAGGGAGGTTATTATAATAGTAGACGTATTCCAGATTATACCGGTACTACATTATATCCACTGAGCTGTTAGATTAATAGTTGTTATATTACAAGTTAATTATACCTAATGATAGTTAGATCATACCAGCATATCCCAGATATTGTTATACCAAAAGTTCATTACAGCCAATAATCGTTATATCGACCAATTATATATCAAAAGTTGTTATAACGACCGTTACGCACCCAGTTTGAAACAACCGTTTGTCATAACTGTAACATTGAAGATTTTGTTCTATAATCTAATTTACTTAAATGGAGATGTGGACATATCTCCAAATATCAAAACAAAATTAGAAACATAATATTTCCGTCCTAAGATTACGAATAATGTTGGGTATGAAGCCAAAAAAGTCACTTCCAATTTATTAAGCAGACACAAGAGGTAACTGCAACAGCGACAGGAAACTACTCTCTCTCCCGGACACTACAAGGTTATATAAAAAAAAAAGTAAAGTAAAAAGAAAACAGCATTGTCTGATACATTTCTCTGCCTATTAGCAGGCTAAGTTTCATTAAATCATTGCCAAATTAAGTCAAGTTTTAAATTTAAACTGTGGGGTTAGCACAACTAGGGACTCGTCCTTCGTCACTCAGTGCGTCGTCACTGTCAAACTATAAAAAAATAAGGGACGCACTTAACAACAAACGACTGCCGGCGTCGATGACATAGTCCTAAAGTCAATGAAGATATTTTCGTTGGCCGACTGTACCTCTATATCCACTGCCCATAACGTGAACCGATACTCATGGAATATAAAGTCTCCGTTACCTCATACATCGAGGGTCGTACGTGATAATACGGCGGCAAACGTCACGTTCACAACCGACGTAGCGCGCCTTTTACAGAGGTAGTTTCTACAGGCATTCCAAGAATTATAAACCGTGTTGTTAATATTATGAATGCGAAAGTAATTATTCAGTCTATCTTAATAAATAATAATTAACAGTGATTGTAGTCCGAAGCCATTTAATAAGTTTTCCTCCTCTTTCCTCAAAATATAGTTAATTTTATTACTTTCATTAAGGCGCTTAGGTCCGTCTGAGGTAAGCCTGTATGAATATTTTCTTAATTAAACTAGCGTTTCTGTTTTAGTTATGAAGCATAAATTTTTTTATGGGCTTCAGTTAAGCTGGGCTTGTACTGAAATTCTAGAAGAGATGCCTATGTGACAGAATGCAAAGATTTCAGTTTAAAAAATCTAATTTGCTTTAAAAACTCTAACCCTACCCTTGGACATTCAAGATATATTTTATAAGAGCATTATTGTCTAATTATGTCTTAGTGGGAACTGTTGAGGTGTTGGCGTGTTCTTTCTATTTTAAGGTCTTAATCATACGTGTCCCTATGTACATTTAAATTGTGTTTTCATCCCCCACATTAAAACATGAAACAAACACGCTATTTATACTAACAATTTATTGCACGCTCAAGCAATACGCATCATGTCGCAGCACACCATTGTGTTACTGTAAATGTATGAAATTAGCCACTATGCTACAGCTGCATACGGCACAGAATCACATATTTCGGCACTGTAAAGCCTGTCTCATCTAGGTACTGATTTAAATCTTTGTTCCAACACAATTCGTACGGCGTCATCAGTTGCGGTTGGACCGCTGCTTTGCGGAGATTACGCTCGTCAATTCTGAACCGTTATGGTCTAGAGGTGCAATCTAAGTTTGTGGTTGCGAGTTGGATGAAGCAATAGGTGTGTCGTAAGTGCATACAGTGAATGAGCTGTGGTGTTTGAGAGCCGCTGTCCAGCGGATAAACGGCACGTTTAATTTATACTTTAAGGACAAGGTCAGTCGGTTTAAATTTGAAAGTGTCACTCATCGCTGATCAGACGCAGCACACGGTCTTGAATGTGCAATTCAATATGAACACAGGGCTATTATTCGACATTGCTTATAATGATATATCATATCGTTTTGCTCTAACTTCGCAAAGTTGACTTTGTAAAGAAAGTGACAAATTAAAGCAACATTTCGTTACCATAGTAACGATCGGGTTTTGTATAAATTTAGATCGTCCAATAGATCATTAGTAATCATAATAAGTCATTCTCTCCGCGCGCGCTAATAGTCAAATAACTTCTTTGAAAATTATTGTTTTCTTTGTTCATGAGTGAAATATGATCAAACATCAAATAACCAATGCCTTTCAACAGAACCCGAACATAATCAAGTTTTAGCTAATTGGATCTTGCAATTTGGGATTACATTACTGTGTGTTAGTGTCTATGATAATATCACATTATTGTATTATTTCCAAATTAAATAGAATCTCAAATATCAGGAGCTAAGGTTTGATTGATTGATTGATCGCTTAATTTGCCAGAATATGTAATACAAGGTCCAGACATTTAGTCGACAGTTCGACATGCAAATTAAAATAATTAAAAGAATTATTCCTAAGAGTAAGAGTAGTGGCTACTATCATAATCAGATCACAAGCACCTGCCACAATAATAATTATATAAGAAAATAGTTAATAATAAAAATAAGTTACATTTAAAATAATCAGAAATAAAATAATAATTATCATAATCGGACCACAAGCAAATGCCACAATTATTTTAATTACATCACAGCAGATAATAATAAAGACAAATTACATTTAAAAACATCTTCATAATCAGAAATAAAATATGACGATGCCGATAAGCTGTGACGTACAAATGTTTTTTTAAACTTTATTTTCCCAAAATTAGCTTACATAATAAAAACAAACACTCCGCAAAGTACCCAGTCAGTTTCCGACTGAACTGGTCTACCAAATATCCGGGTGAATCTACGAAACTATTCGCAATACATTGTTAAAGGGTTGGGATAATTAATTTGCTTGTTAAACAAACTTGCTTTCACACGAACTCTATTTGTTAGGTTATTTTCCCTTTTGCGGGTAGTAATAAGATTTGGGAAAGGTTACACGCGAGGGTTATTTTGATTTGATGATAAGGTTTATTTTGTTGTTAATGATTAAAGGGTTTTAAGGAAGTTTGGACGTTTTGGCAGCCTCGGCCCGGGGGCGTTTTTTAAAGTTTCGAAACGTACAGTATACACCATTACTCGGGTTATTTATTTCAATAATTGCAATTTACATTAGGACACCAAAACATTACAATCTTAATAAAAAATAATGTAACTCAAGCATTTACAAATAATCAACCAAAAAAATCAAATCACAGTTTACTTATTTATTACAATATTCTCTAAGGCAATCTGGGCCTCTATTCGGGACTGCTAAGTGATTTACTATAGCGCAAACAAAATGCCGAAACCGTGAATGACAACGTCAAACGCGTACAGAACAACGACACATCCGCGGTTTTGGCATTTTATTTGCGATATAGTAAGTCCTTCGCAGTCCCGAATAGAAGCCCAGCAAATATATCAGCATCACGAAACCCGCAATAGCGGTAACGCAAAAGAGTGAGGAGACCCGACACCAAATAATGGGAGCACGGATGGACAAAGAAGAAAGAAGAAGAAGATTAAATAATAGCAATATTCATGATATCAATTTACGATTGTGATGTATGAATGTCGAACTACAGACGTATGAGCTCTCAATTCCAGGCAGTTTCCGCCGTAAACTGAACTACCTAGAAAATTCGGAATAATGAGCGCGCTAAAGCCAGCCTCTTTAGTGCGCTCATAATACGAATTTTCCAGGCAGTTCAGTTACCGCGGAAATATCCTAGGATTAAGAGCTCATAATACGACCCCAGATCCATTTCTCGTTCCGTTCGATCCGTTCTCGATGAGTATGATAAAATAAAATTTCTAAGAACCAAATGTAGACATAAAACATTACATAATCAACCTAGGTATGTTCTACCTCAATGTATAAATGTATACGGTAAGAGGACGTGTAAATACATGCTACCTAATATTTTAAATGGCTTACCAGACGACCTGTATTAATAATGGACCAACCACTACGTCACCAAACTTGGATTTAAGTATACAAGCAGTTCTGACAAGAACACGAGAGCCCGTTGTGTGGTGGCATTGCCATCGCTCGCACCTCTGAGATTTCGAGATATCACGTGCGGAATTGAAACTTATATTTACCACAAGCATTTCAGTTAAAGGAAACATCGTGAGAAAACCGGCATACATCTGCAAAGTAATTCAAAGATCTATGCGATGTCCATAAGCACTGCGCCTGTCTCCTGCAGTGGAATATATACAGGCACATGATGATGAAGTACAGATTAAGCAACGAATCAGATAATGAAAACATCTTTCCTTTTATCTTAACTTCATAATAATATGGGATTTACAATAAACTTAAATGGCTTGGAAACTCTCCTGTTTATGCGTAAATCCTTCTCCCATGCAGAACAAAAAGCTTGTATCGGACGCGTATTGGCGGAGTTTCTTTACACGACACCAAGTCCACGTGTTCACAGCGAACGAACACACAGCAGGCCTAAAATATCCTTATTCAAATTTTCCGTACCCGGAGGGATTAACCTACCCTACTGCGTCCGTCTGTCCGTCAAAGCTATATACTTCAACAATTTTGAGGAATATAAAGTTGGAATTTTCACAGATATATTTTGTGGCGTGAATATACAAAACAATAAACATATCAAAAACTTTAAAACCTGATTTAGGACCAATTTTGAAATGTATTTCCAAAATCGCAGAAATGTTAGATTTCAAATCAATATAACATAATTGAAATCTTTAAAACTAGATTTTGACCTACTTATCTGACATCATAATTATGAAACTGTCAATAGTAGTTTATGCAACGGTTGCATAATGATAGGCCTTAAAACACTAGTGCGGTTTTCATGAAACGAGCCGATAGGCGAGTTTCATAATAAGATCGCACGTGTGTTTTAAGGCCAAATTATGCAGAGTTGCATACATAACTTTATCTACATACATATTATAAATCCTCCATGATGGGTTCAGAAACAATATTTTCTGGCACCAAGTTATTTGTTGCAATCGTGGCTGCATATTTCCGATATCCGGCGCATTTTCACATCACACACACTCCGAGAAGACTACTTCCTATTCATATTTTCAACTAAAATGTAAATTACAAACAACTTTTTTTATTCAATTCAACAACAATTCTACTTTCGTTCAGCAAAACGTCAACATGGCGGCAATTCGATCCTCCGTCAAGACCATTTTTTTTTTAAATCATAGACAAACGGATGAAGTCTCTATTCTCACGTCACTCGAGATCAAATATTATGCAGTTTATATTAAAAAAACATACTGAATTGACGTTTCGTATCAATAACTGTTTTAATATCTATGGATACTAGAATAGAGACCCACTTGAGTTTTGACAGCTGTTCCAAATTTAATCTCATTTCTTTACTAAAAACGATAAAGAAGTCATGTTATTTCTTTATCGCAGCACTGGTTTTTCCTAATTGGCTGTCAAAATGGTGGTCATTTCATACGGTTTTTGATTAACCAATGGAGGTTTTATGATATGGGTGTAGATAAAATATGTTAACGCTAAAGGTGCAAAAGCGTTTTCGCCATTTTCATTCCGTTAGTACAGTGTGTCCTCTTGATTACAGGAACTTATCCCTATTCTTCTGTATATTTTTGGTACTTTTAATTTGACTATTTTTCAGTAAATTACCTACCAGACCTACAGTTCCTTTTTTTCGAATGGACCCACGCTCGTAGTCTTTTACAATGATCACAGCTTCACTTAGATACAAAGCAAAGGCCTGAGAACCCCACAGCAAGGTTTTATTTATACACATAGCATACCTAAGGGTGTCCTAACGAGCACTCGGACTTAGGGCGCTAAAAATTTCTATGCAATCGGTTTTTGCTACTAGCGCTTAAAAACAACGTTATCACTAACTGAAAAGTACCGACACAAGAAACTCTGTCAGCTGGTGTCGGAGAGGCCTACTGTTCCTTTCACTTCTACAAGTAAGTTGCGGATATTGAAAATATTTTGCAGATAATCCGAGCACTGCGGCTTGCAACTACCCTCGCACCAAGTGTCTGGCATTTTTAAACTTGGAATATACTTTTTCAAGGCAAAGGGGATTTGAATAAAGTTTCTCTGTCGGAAATTTTACTTTTCTGTGAAAGAAATTCTGTTAATGCTGAAGATACTAACTTAAATACATCAGTAAAACTTAAAAGTGAAATAAAATTATTTAATAAACTTTCTTGCTAAATACATGAACATTTATATGAATTATGCATTCAATTAAGCCAATTAACTTAATTAAACATGTATTTAGATTTCGTTGAATGCAATTTCTATTATCACACGTGACACCAATTATTCCCGCATTATTCCGTACAAACGAAATGGAAATTATCTATTAATTATACCACATTATCCACAGATGCCTCGCTTACTCAATAACCACATAACATTAGTACAGATTAATTCTGATCAGCTACTAAAGCGGCAGTATACAAGCTTGTCAGCGCAGGCTTATTGAGTATTAATTTATACTGTGGTGGAGGAGGCGCGGGCAATCTGGATCGGTCATAATGCGTTTAATGTCATTAGTTCTAATTGATGTGCGCCATCTGTTGTCGCGTGAGTGTAGCTTCGGGCGGGTGGAGTTATCGGTGCTTGAGTTTGCAGTTAGGGTCAATAGTTTGGACTGTACTTTTTATTGATTAGAAAGTTACTATAGGGTAGTTGTAGATTTAGAGTATGGTCTTAATTTTGACAAAAGATTTATTTCACTTAGATTACGACGAAACAAGATAGAGATCCTACTAAACAGCTATAATTAATAAACTATGAAGTTATAAAATAAAGTTAAGCTATGTAATTAAAGACTGGGTGGCAAAATCATCAAAACGATAGACGTAAGAGATCTTGACGGTCAAGAAATTCAAAACCCATCCCAGGGTGAATTTCATGTCTTGTAGTTGGAATACTGACTGAAGATCTTTCCTCAATCTGGGTGTTTTATGTTATGGCTTTTAATAAATATATTATGGCATTGAAGTCTGAATTGAATTAAAAAAATGGAATAAAGACTGGTCAACTGATTTTCGTAACTTTTAACTGAATTGAGGGCTTCTTTTTAACATTGACAGTGTCGCCGATAAAAACAAAGCATTCAACCGCTGAATAATCGAGCTTAAGTCAATAGAACCAATAATCGACTACAATCAAGACTACAGACGTTTACTAATGTTGCATTCCTATCGGCGCAATAAGCAAAGACTGTTCGCTGACTCACTGCTATAAGGCTTTATGTTTTATTTGTAGCGTATTCGAAATAAGAACTATTACTAATAAGGATAAGGTTGAATTTAAAATGATACATAGAACCTTGTTATAGTGAACAGCGTATTGGCAAGGCATGCCAGCTATGCAACGAACTGATCTTCCAATGTCATTTAACACGATCAAAAATAAACCTTCACAATTTGTGTTGAAACACGAAATTGGAATTTATTTAGATCAGATCCGCTAATAAAATAAGAAAAAGCATTTGATTGTAAACTCCCAACTTTATATCTAGAGTTTATAATCGTAAGACCGGGACCACATTCATGAGGGCGGAATCAAGGCAAAATAACGCTCGTGTCGGAGGTGTAATGGTAACCGAGACATTATAATATATAATATACAGAATTGCTTATGACATATCATAAATATCTGCGTAATAGATTCAAACTCTTTATATAAATAAAGGAAAAAACTTGGTGTTTATAATGCGCTAGGTGGATGATAAAAAACCAGCCAAGTGCGAGTAGAACTCGCGCACGTAGGGTTCCGTACCATTATCTATAATCAAGCAAAAAAAAACACTTTTGTTGTATGAGAGCCCCCCTTAAATATTTGTTTTATATTAATTTAATTATTTATATATATGTGAATATTTCAAGCGTCTACCTGTTGCCGTTATCAATATCGAGCCAAAACGAGCAAAACAATCACGTTTGTTGTATGGGAGCCCCCTTAAATATTTAATTTATTCTGTTTTTCAGTATTTTTTGTTATAGCGAAAACATAAATACATTATCTGTGAAAATTTCAACCGTCTAACTATCACGGTTCCTGAGATACAGCCTGGTGACAGACGGACGGATAGACAGACGGACAGCGGAGTCTTAATAATAGGGTCCCGTTTTACCCTTTGGGTACGGAATCCTAAAAACAAAAGTTTGCATCTAGTTGTGTTCATATCTCCGTCGTTTATGTACCAGTAAAAACTCCCAGGACAAGACAAAGTCAAGAATTACGGGAGCAGTTACAAAGCGACTATTGCTACGAAGAGAAACATTGAAGAAAATAATGTGTTTTGTGAAGTTACAGAACCAATTTTTCGATAAAAAATTCAAATAATAATACAACGCTTCTCTCGCGAGTACAGTCAAAAATTAAATAAATCACATACAAAAATCAACCTGCAAGAACTAGCGGTTATTTTTCAAAAATGGAATCCAGTTGAAACCGTCAACAAAGTTACTGTCCCCGGAGACGAGTAACTCTGTGCACTGGCGCGACGCGAATTTATACACATACTACACTGTCGGTTCTAAACGGGAATTTATACGTATCGGTACACTGGCGAACTGGGTGACTTCTAAAAGTAATTTTACGGCGTCGCAGTGTATTTATTTTTAAATGTTATATGGAATTGTGTAAATAAGAATTGAATCATATTATTCTTTACACCCATATCATAAAACCTCCATTGGTTAATCAAAAACCGTAGGAAATGACCACCATTTTGACAACCAATTAGGAAAAACCAGTGCTGCGATAAAGAAATAACATTACTTCTTTATCGTTTTTAGTAAAGAAATGAGATTAAATTTTTAAAATTTAGATTCTAGTATCCATAGATATTAAAACAGTTATTGATACAAAACGTCAATTCAGTATGTTTTTTTAATATAAACTGCACAATATTTGATCTCGAGTGACGTGAGAATAGAGACTTCATCCGTTTGTCTATGATTTAAAAAAAAAATGGTCTTGACGGAGGATATGTCAGAAAAAATATATACAATTTTCCTACAAATGTAGATAAGCCAAAGGCTACTAGAAATACCGGAAAGCTTAAAGTACCAACTTATAGACTGGCTAAAACTAAAAAATCATTTCTAGGAAATTTTACACGTTTTTACAATAAAATACCTAAAAACATAATAGAACAAACAGACACAATGTTCAAATCTACTGTAAAGCGAATTCTTATTTCTAGGGCATATTACTCAGTAAAAGACTACGTCATGGACAGGGACGTTTGGCTTAAATCGTGACCTGCACTGGCGATCCCTGGGTCTCGATGAGCGTACCTGCTGTGGTATATACTTAGATTTGTATAAAACTGTAGACATCATTGTTGACTTATATGTGTACTGATTTGAAAAAATGATACCTCACCGAGTTTCTTGCCGGCTCTTCTCAGTAGAGGATTTTTTCCAAACCGGTGGTAGATTCATTCCTTGACCTTCATAAGAGCTTGTAAAAGCCTAAATTGAATAAAGATAGTTTGACTTTGACTTTGACTTTGATCGAATTGCCGCCATGTTGGTGTTTTGCTGAATGAAAGTAGAATTGTTGTTGAATTGAATAGAAAAAGTTGTTTGTAATTTACATTTTAGTTGAAAATATGAATAGTAAGTAGTCTTCTCGGAGTGTGTGTGATGTGAAAATGCGCCGGATATCGGAAATATGCAGCCACGATTGCAACAAATAACTTGTTGCCAGAAAATATTGTTTCTGAACCCATCATGGAGGATTTATAATATGTGTGTAGATAAAGTTATGTATGCAACTCTGCATAATTTGGCCTTAAAACACACGTGCGATCTTATTATGAAACTCGCCTATCGGCTCGTTTCATGAAAACCGCACTAGTGTTTTAAGGCCTATCATTATGCAACCGTTGCATAAACTACTATTGAATGTTTAGAACAACAGAAAACGAAGCATAGAAACAGTTAATGGACGAATAATCCTATTCGTTTTGAAATAACGTTTTCTCCCGTTTTGTAAATTACGTTTAGTAAGAACAGACTCTGACTTTTTAAAATATTTAGAATGTTGTAATGGTAATTAAAAAAAAGAATGTTATCACATTCATCTGATTAAACCTAAGAAAGACTTGTTTCTTTTGATGAATATAATATATTTTCAAAACTATAATACAAAACCACAAATTACCTAAGAATTATCTATCTAAAAAATTATTTTTCATAATTTGGACTATCTATATGACAATAATCTAAGTTTTAAGGTAAGAACTGTTACCCTAGAAGGGCATGGCAAAATGTCACAATTAATATACATAATACAAGAAAAACATTACCCACATATGCCAAGCGTATTTAATTATTTTTTAATATTTACGAGTTAATTTCCCGGCCGTGTCTCCCCCACCTCCCCGCGGTCTCATAAATAATGCTAAGCCCGTTAAACGTACACTCTGGAAATGTTAAACATAATACGTGCTCTTAATGCTTTTGTAAAGAAAATATTGTATTTTGTTTCGTAATTGACGAACCGGTTAACCTACACTCAATTCATCCATACCTTAACTTGTATCGCCAAGCCAAGCCAAGCGGTATTCCCGATTGATTTCAATAACGAGAACGGTTTGCGTAAACTCATGGTAAGGGTACAGGACGTTTTTCGGTACTAAGTGATTTACTACATCATCACTAATACGTGAATGTGTCGTTGCTTTGTGCGTGTTGGAAGTTCTCATTTGCGGTTTTGCCATTTAAGTGACGATATAGTAAATCACTTAGTACCTAGTGTTAGGGTTTGTTTTTATATAAATAATATATCTAGTTGGTTTTTAAAAATAATCGTTCTATTGACTCATTTTGATTATTTAAGAATGGCAACACTTCGTTATTTGTAATTGGTTGTTTTATTGGCGGTTAAGTCGATCGCTCAACGATTGGCCCACGTGACTGATGTCGTGGACCAATCGGAGAGCTGCATTTGCCCACAAAAACAATCAAGAAATTGGCGCGAATCGAGGGATGGACGGGTAAAATCTTGGCCAGGGGCGGGATTCTGAGCTGGAACGTCGACACGATCACTTGTACTAAAACTAGACTATGTTCATTTTTGTATCGTAATAAAGTACAATTAAGAGTTTAAAAGAGTTTATTTTATACAGTCCAGTTAACCTTTTCCCACGAGGGTCGATACAGTTTAGTTATTTACTACTATATAGTTTAGTCTTATACTTCAGAAGTGACGATTGAAACCTAACGTAAGTACACGCCCGATTTTTTATGTTTACTGTGATATGTATATGGCCACGATTGTCGATCTCGTGATATGCGAGGCGTATTGAAATGTGAGGGTATGCAATAATGTATGTACAATCTTTGAGATTGCGTGGGTCCTGTTCTGTGAACTATATTCAGTTTTCTTTTATTTTCCATTTAATGTATCTGCTATCTATCTATCGGCTATCTGAACTGGAATATGACCTGCCATGTGATAACTAATCAACCTAGCATGGGGTCATAGCTTGATTCCCGGTCAGCTAGCAAACCAATGGGATTACAAATCGTGTGAGTTGAGTCGTATCACAACTCTTTTGTCGGGTACCTACTTAAAACATGTTACTCTAAGCTGGGGTTCGCTAAATTGTACCTACTATTTTATTACGGAAACTACTATGCGTGCATGTACCATGGTGACACGTTAGAGATTCCTATTTTACATGATTTCATTCATTCTGGGTTTGATAACTTAAGTCTGTCTTGGTCATCATGGTTTAATGAATCTAGATTTCTTTTGTTTAGTACTCTACACAAAAGAAAATGTATAGTATTTTACATTCACCTCAGAATCAGTTATTTTATAGGTACCCACATTTATTTTACATTTACTTATTTAATATGTTTTAGGATTATGCCTTGGTATGGAACTTGCTAAATCGTAACGCGAAATATTATTTGTTTCGAATTAGATCGTGCTGTTATATTTATGATTTACAACTTGCATACTAATGTAAGGTACCAACTTAAATCATCTTATTCGGGTTCATTCCCATGGTATTTAAAAATGAAATATATTTGTTGTGTAGCTGTACTGGGAGATTATTAGTTGGAACTTAAACTTCTAATGGTTAGTATCATTAAAAGTAAAACGCACAATTATGATTTTATTACACCTATTACTTCTCAGTGGGTTACAACTTTAGTATATTGTTATTAAAATATTTTGGCTGCGAGATTTCAGACAATGGACGAGTCGCCAAGTAGACGAAGTCTCATGACTCCAAGTCGCACTGCACTCCGCTCTGTCACGCGGAGCCGAAGCCGTCTGCGAAGTCGTAGCCGAAGTCGCCCTCGGTCTGAGCGAGACGCGGAGCTGAGCTACGAGCGACTTCGGATGTTGGAAAATGAAGTACAGCGAGAACGAAGTCGAATGCGGGCAGCCGAAAAACTCAATGCGCCGCGCACCGACAAGCAACTGGTGGAGAGCCATCGCCGCAGTAGCTCCACTGCTGCGCGGCGCCGCGAAGCCGAACTACGGGCAGAGCGACCTGCGGAGCGCCGAACGCAGCAGCGAGACTACGCACAACGGATTGAAAGGTCACGTAGTCCATCTATTTCTAAACGAGATTTACTTGATATTATTAAGAACTTGAGGGATGGTCTAGCATTGCCACCCGTAAACCAAAGCGTACAACAACCTTTTCAGAAAATCGATCACAAAAATATTTTACCTGATTTTGACCCTACCTCAAAAAACCAGCGAATGGAGGTTTGGTTAAGAAAAGTGAACGAGTGCGCTTCGGTATACAGGTGGGATGAAAGAACCACAACTCACTTTGCCATGCAAAAACTGCAAGGTTTGGCCAAGACATGGTACGAAAGTCTAGATACTATCCTTTTTACTTGGCAAGAATGGCAGGAGAAGTTGTTAAGCGCATTCCCTTGTGAACAAAACTATGGCCAAACCTTGGAGGATGTGATTAAGAGAAAGAGCAAATATAATGAATCCATAGAAGTTTACTATTATGAAAAATTAAGTCTAGTGAACCAATGCGAAATAGTAGGAACCCGCGCAGCGGAATGCATAATACATGGTATCACTGACAAGACACTTAAATCAGGCGCTTTGGCACTACGTTGTACCCACCCTGATCAATTGTTAAAATATTTGATTAGTAATAGAGATTATAATCAATCTGGTTCAGACAGATTTCATGTCAGGAATAGGAACTTTGATAATTCTCACGTTGTCAACACAGCGAGCGCTAGGTCTAGTGCCAGACCAGGGCTCGTAACTGGGTGTTACAATTGTAAAGAAAGGGGCCATAGTTTCTTGCACTGCCCTAAACCACTGTTAAAATGCACACGCTGCAGTAAGATCGGGCACATCGCGGAAAAATGTTTCAGTAAATTAGATGATAAAGTAACTAATACCAGTACTACAATACAAAAAACTATGCGAATTGATTTTGTAAACAATGCGGATGCGGTTATAGATAATGACCCTAGTTCTAAATTTATGAAAGAGATTAAAGTCAATGGTGTTGTACTTAGAGCTTTTATAGATTTTGGAAGTGACGTTACTCTGATTAGGGAGTCCGCTGCCAGGGAACTAAAAGTATCTCATGATGGTATTCCAACACTGATGAAAGGTTTTGGCAATGGCATAGTCCAGTCGCTAGGAAGTTTGACTCTTGACATGACTATCGACGAGGTAGAGGCTAGGGTTGCTTGCAAAGTTGTGGATAATCATTTGTTGGAGGTCCCTGTTCTTATAGGACAATCGTTCACGGAGCAGTCTCACATATCCGTCTATAAGGATAAGAGAACATTGCAATTTTTAAATATTGGGAATGAACTGCCCTGCTCAGACTTAGTAGACGACAGTGATACCTTGCTAAGGTTTTCGCCTGCGTGCGCAATTAACATTTGTGGCGCAGCGTCTGTTAGGGTAAAAACTAAACCTGCCTTTGATGGCAATGTTCTCTTGAAAAATAGCGTATCGGGAAAACCTAATGAGCACTATTTTATAGTCGGAGGGCTTCATCGTGCCATTAACGGACGTATTAATGTAGTGGTAGTCCCTTGTGTGGATTTTTGCCAAATTTCACCTAAGCTCGTCTTTTGCCGTGCTGAGCGAGTAGACGTTGTAAATAGGGTTGTTACCGAACCGCCAGTTGAGTTGAAAATAGGTCAGGTGTTTGATGAAAGCCAGGTGCGTATTGGTGAAGGAGTAACTGAAGACGCTAGGCGAACTCTGATAGGGATGCTTAAGAAATATCAGCACTGTTTTGCTTCTTCCTTAAAAGACCTAGGATGCACCAATGTCACTGAAATGTGCATAGAACTTAATAGTACGCGGCCAGTTGTCTATCGCCCTTATAGGTTGTCATATCACGAGCGGGAGAAGGTGCGTTCAATGGTTGGAGATATGTTAGATGCTGGTGTGGTAAGAGAATCTGTCTCCGATTATGCAAGCCCGATTCTGCTCGTTCGAAAAAAGGATGGTTCTTCAAGGTTGTGTGTGGATTACCGCATGCTAAATTCTATGACTGTTAAAGAAAGATATCCAATGCCTATCATCGAAGATGAAATAGCACGTCTCGCTGGGCAGTCGTGTTTCATAACCCTCGATCTCGCGTCCGGCTATTATCAGGTACCGATCTCAGAGCAGAGCAAGCATTTGACTTCCTTCGTTACGCCGGACGGCCAGTACGAATTCAACCGTATGCCGTTCGGCCTAGCCAATGCGCCTGCCGTATTTCAGCGCATGATAAACAGAATACTAGGTCCAGTGCGGTTTAGTCGGGCAACAGCTTACATTGATGATGTTCTTATTTTTGGGAAAGACTCTGCGGAGTGTTTAGAGCGTCTAGAAGAGGTGTTGCAGATGATGGAAAGGGCAAGTCTTACTCTAAACCTGTCTAAATGCGAGTTTTTGCGTGAGAAGATCGATTATCTTGGCTACGAAATTAGCGCAAGCGGAGTCAGACCCGGAGAAAAGCAAATCCGTAGCGTGATTGATTTTCCTCGACCGGAAAATGTCCATAACGTACGGCAGTTTCTGGGTCTGGCCAGCTACTTCCGCAAATTTATAAAAGATTTTGCACAGATCTCATTTCCTCTTAACAAGCTACTCAAAAAGGACACTGCATGGGAGTGGAATGACTCTCAAGAGAGAGCGTTCGAGAATTTGAAATCAAATTTAGTTAATAGGCCGGTTCTAGTTATCTACAATCCAGCTGCAGAGTTAGAATTGCACACTGATGCGAGCCGGCTAGGAGTCGGTGGAATACTTTTACAGCGAACACATGGTTGTGAGAGTTTTCATCCTGTAGCTTACTATAGTCGACAAACTTCTCCTGAGGAGAAAAACTTCCACTCTTATGAGTTGGAAACTCTAGCGGTCGTTTGTTCCCTTCGTAAGTTTAGAGTATATCTGTTGGGTAGGGAATTCAAAGTTGTTACAGACTGTAGCGCGTTGAGATCTACTTTCTCAAAACGGGACCTAATTCCGCGCATAGCACGTTGGTGGCTGACACTGCAGGAGTTCAATTGTGCTGTTGAATACAGGGCTGGAGCCAAGATGAGCCACGTCGATGCATTGTCTCGCAACCCTGTCGACACATCAGAGCCGCTCGAGGATCAATTTCCGGTAGTGATGTCTATTAATAGCGAGGATTGGCTTCAAACACTGCAGTTAGGCGACTCTGAGCTTCATAGGATTAAAGACATTTTAAGTAGTGGGCTAGATGAAAAGGGATTGCGTTATATTAGGCAGAATTACATGATTAAAGATAATAAGCTATTTCGCTATTTAGACGGAGATGAGGAGAAGGTCCGTTGGGTAGTACCCAAGGGTGCAAGGTGGCAAATATGTAAGCTCAATCACGACGACATTGGACACTTTGGGGTTGAGAAAACTTTAGAAAGAATTAAAAATAATTACTGGTTCCCCAAAATGTCCAGGTTTGTCAAGAAGTACGTGAGCGCTTGCATTGAATGTGCATATGCGAAAAACAATACAAGCGCTCGCGAAGGGTTACTGCACCCCATCACAAAGGTGGAAATTCCGCTCCACACTGTTCATGTGGACCACCTTGGACCCTTCGTGAAATCGAATAGAGGTTATTCACACCTTCTCGTAGTTGTGGACGGTTTTACCAAATTCTGTTTCCTCAAACCCGTTAGAAACACAAATACCCAAAATGTTATTAGAATGCTAGAAGACATTTTCAGCTCTTTTAGAATCCCTGACCGTATCATAAGCGATCGTGGAAGTTGTTTTACTTCGCATACTTTTAAGCGATTCTGCCTCGATAAAGGAATAAAGCACGTTTTAAACGCGGTAGCTAGCCCCAGATCAAATGGGCAGGTTGAGCGGTACAATCGCACAATTCTTGACTCGTTGAAGGCATTAAGCATAAGACATGGTGAAAAAACCTGGGATAGTCAGTTGAGTAGCATTCAATGGGGGCTTAATAACACTATTCAAAAAACTATAGGTAGAACACCTTCAGAGGTAATGTTTGGAAAATGTATGAATAGTGAAGTTAATCCTATGCTTAACGAAGTCACAGTAAGCACTCGCAATGGCAATGATTTGGCGGACATACGTGAGGAAGTTAAGTCTAGGATAGATAAAGAGCAGGACAAACAAAAGGCTAGTTACGACAAAGGTAGAAAGCCCGCGCGTACCTACAGTGAAGGTGAACTCGTAAAAATAACAAAAACTTGTTTCAATAATAATGGACAGAGCAAAAAACTTATGCCTTCTTTCGTAGGACCATATCGTGTCAGCGAGGTTCTAGGTATGGACCGCTACATTGTAGCACCGATACCGGGACTAGTTGATACAGAAAGTAGGCGCTCAACAACTGTTGCTGCGGATCGCATGAGGCCGTGGATACATGTGACCGCTTTAGAGATCACTGATAATGATGCCGATGATAGTTGCGATAGTGATGATACTGTCTGTAATTAAAGCTAAAACTTGAGATTTTTAAGATTTAAGAGAATATTTATTACCCAGAGAATATTGTTCGTTGTTACAGATCAATCACGAGAATCGAACGGTTCGTGGATTGATGCAGCGAGAGACCAAGTCCTTCCGGTGCTGTTACGAGTATAAATCGATCGGCTCGTGGCAGGCATTGCAGGGCTCCCTGATTAATCGATCGTTCAGGGATTTAGTTAAAGGATTCACAGTATAATCGATCGGCCGTGAACCGACTAAATGTTTTTGTGACCTAATTAATCGATCGTTTGGGTTCACATAGTTTTTCTATTATTATTTTTTTTATTTTTTTTATTCTTTTTATGAAATTTTTCTATTTGCTTGCTAAGTTTAAGTCATTTAGATGACTAAAATGTCATGTTATCTTTAACTTCATGTTATTATGTTAAGACCTAATAAGATTCATATTCTGTTTGTTGATAAACAAGGCTTTAAGTCCAATTACGCTATTTTGTCTGTACTATTTTGTTTGATTATTAAGTTGTATAAATATCAGTAAATAATGTTGTAAAGTTTGTGCAACTGGCCAAGAATCCGATTGTTAGGGTTCCACCTGGTACCGTGTGCGAGGACGCACACGATGTCAGGACGGACGATTGTTAGGGTTTGTTTTTATATAAATAATATATCTAGTTGGTTTTTAAAAATAATCGTTCTATTGACTCATTTTGATTATTTAAGAATGGCAACACTTCGTTATTTGTAATTGGTTGTTTTATTGGCGGTTAAGTCGATCGCTCAACGATTGGCCCACGTGACTGATGTCGTGGACCAATCGGAGAGCTGCATTTGCCCACAAAAACAATCAAGAAATTGGCGCGAATCGAGGGATGGACGGGTAAAATCTTGGCCAGGGGCGGGATTCTGAGCTGGAACGTCGACACGATCACTTGTACTAAAACTAGACTATGTTCATTTTTGTATCGTAATAAAGTACAATTAAGAGTTTAAAAGAGTTTATTTTATACAGTCCAGTTAACCTTTTCCCACGAGGGTCGATACAGTTTAGTTATTTACTACTATATAGTTTAGTCTTATACTAGTAACAAATTCCCCTGCCCTGTAGTCAAATTATTTGGCTTTGAAAATGGCCCTTACTCACTAATTAGAAATCATATTTTTATATCTGTGTTGACATTATATTTACGTACATACTCAAAGTTGTTTTGAATCTAATTTGAACTTGAAAACACAAAATTACAAAATGAAAATCATGAAGCTACTGAACTGTGTAAAGCTGAAAAACATTTTCCCCTCATCGCGTCTGTGATGAGTAAGACGATCATGGCGCCCATAACAATAATGTTTATTCATAATTTATAGTTCGTATAATGTGAGTCACGGTGTGGCCACAGAACAAGCGACGGAAAACTCACCTTTGCTCAAAATTGTTTCAAAAAATATCCTCATAAGTCCTGGCATTTTTAATGCTCATTAGTGATTTCGTCCCAGTGTACAAACAGTAAGAACAAACAGAAAAACAACATACAGCGGCGTTTGTGAATTCAGCCATGAGGAACGGTGTTTGAAATCATTTATGGTTTCTGGTACTTATTAAGGAACAAGTGTTTTTAACCTATGAAAATTATGTGCATGTGTGCTCTGTTTCAAAATAGCTGTATTAGAAGAATGTGGGACTAACATAACACAAAATGACAGACCATTATATCCAATAGACTCCGCATAGCCGGGTGATCGCTGCCAGCATTAAAGGCAAAAATCCGTAAGCGGCTACCTCGAACGCACCAATCACAGCGCTCTAAAAACCCCGCGCGCCCCGCAATTTTGGCAGCTTTATTTGCTAGTAAAAGTTAGGCTAAGCGGTGTCCTTAGGATATTTGGTCTGAATCTATTATGTGCAATCGGTTCATACTTACTTGTCTTATTTGGTAAACAAGATTCTAACCTCAAAATGCACCTTTGTTGGCTTAAATCATCTATTTCCTCGTAAATAAAGCAACCGGGGCAATATTTTAGACGACACACTGCCAATTTTTGCTAGGTTTACTTTATTAAGGATAAAATAGATGTTTCACCCAAAAAAATATTTTTTTGATATTATAAAATTGTTTACTAAATAAGACAAGTACGGATTGATCGATTGTAAATATTGTTTAGCACAACGATCCGTGTCCATATAACTTTAATGAAGGAATTCAGACTGAGGAATTAAAGGCTGGTTTCCTGGCCCAGCATCACAGGCGCCACGCTGTTGACTCGACAAGAGACTGACGTCAGCTCAAGTACGTCACTACTTCACTGTAATGCCTGATACACGCAGTTTCATATTTAAGGGCATAGGTTAGGTTAGGTTATTTTGTTCTCAAAATAGAATCACATTATAAATTGAGCATGTCAAAGTATAAGAATTTAGATTGAGATCGTCAGCAATAAACTAGAAATACAATACAAATTAAAATTAAAATTATTAACAGGTGAACTATTATAGAACTGTGATTAGAATAGATTACATTACATTACATAAGAATGACTTAGTCACGAATTTTGAAATATTGTAAGAAAAACAATGTTCTCTATTCGATATTACCTCAGCCATATCGCGTATGGTTTTTGAAGATTTGGCCGCCTGTGCTTTGAGCTATACATCGTCACAAAAATGCCAAAACCGCGAATGTGTCATTTATACCGTGTTTCATGAACACATTCATGAATGTGCCATTTTAATAACGATAGTCTAAATCACGTGTGTCAAGACACCAGTGTGTTGCCAGTGATGACTTACGGCACTGAGACGTCGCTCACTATGGGCCCCATAAGAAGGCTAAAGGACACCCAAAGGGGGATGGAGAGGGCTATGCTCGGAGTATCGCTGCGAGATCGAATTAGAAATGAGATCCGCAAAAGATCTAGAGTACCATAGCCCAGAGAGTTTCTAAAGTTAAGTGGCAATCGGGGCACATTGCTCGTAGAACAGATGGCCGAAGGGGCCGAAGACTTCTTGAGTGGGGGCCACGTACTGCGCCTCTATTCGGGAACGCTAAGTGATGTTGTAGTGACTTGCGAGCGAGATTTCTCATCCCACTCTTCCGTACGCCGCGTAAAACGTAAGAGCGAGATGCGAGTCTCGCTCGCGGGTCTCTGCAGTATCACTTAGACGTTCTCGAACAGATGCCCTGTTGAGGATTGCAGGACTCCGCTGGATGCGAGCAGCACAGATTGTTGTGGCGATCATTAGAGGAGTCCTAGGACTAGAAGTGGACTATTCCTGGCTGAAATGATGGTGATGATAGTAAATCACTAAGCATAGACACAGGCCTTGCATTTTACTACTTACTAACAGCGCAAATATCCCCATTAAAATCCAACACGATAAAAATGTCGGAAATTCCTGCACAGAAACGTTTAGCATCTGCATACCGGTGATACATTCGTTGCGGAACTGCTTCCTTTCGGACATGTGTTGCATTTTTGTACAGTTATTTTAAGTATGCGGGCTAAGGTTTACAAGTTGCGCTTGCGCGTTTAGTTTTGTTAATCTTAATGTAGTGTATGTCGCGTCGGTTGCGCGCTACTTGTATAACAAAACGATCACCGCCGGAGCCGCGCGCACCTCGCCGGACCTGGCGCACGCCCGTGAGAGTTATGGATTTTGTATGGTTTATAACTCCCGCGCTGAGGACGGGGCGTATAGTATGCGTATAATAACACCCTTTCCGAGCAAGTGTGATGAAAAATTATTAACTTTGACAGATGACGTTTTGGTTAAACTTAAATAGCAATATGAAAAATCAACTACTATTTTAGAGTGACAATATTAACTAATACTAGGACGATCTTATTTATTTTTTAATAATTAAAATAGCTACGGTTAAATATAATATTTTAAACGTTGGAGTTGTTGAGTTATAATCGCCCTCTTTTCTGAGCCGGAATAGTAGTTTATGCAACGGTTGCATAATCTATTATGAGAAAATCCTCAAGTCCAACTTGAATAGTGACATTGTCCAAACCAACATACAAACCGTGCACCGAACAACGTCGTTGCATTTTTCCCATCTGCCGTTGTTACCGCCGTTGGAACGCTTGCAATGCGACGCCGCAATGCGTTAGCTAGGCCAGTATTTAGAAACAAAATAAAACAACCTAACACCAACGAGTTAAGGTTCAAAATGGACTGTAGTTCGGCCTGGAATTTTCAGGAGCGGTAATGGTAGTGTAAATTAAAGTGGACTGTGTGTAATGGTTCTAGAGGTGATTTTTGATTGTGTTATGGTCGTGTGTGGATATGTTATGGCTTGCATGTGATATTCAACTTTAATATGAAAGGATAAGGCTTAATTTCGTTTGTTAAGGTCGTGTAAGCGATGCGGTGATTGCGTATTGTTATGCTTTGATTGTTTTGATGAAGCTGGTATGTTCTTTCTCGTTGGAATTTTGTTTGAGTTTTCTACTAATTCTGTTATTGAGAGATTTATAGCTATTTTATCACACTTTTACCTCACTTTTTTCTGTGTGTTTGTCTGTTCGGTACAATGTTTCTAAGAAAAAATGGTTGAGATATAAAATTAAAAATAGATTAAAACGCTCATAAAAGAATAGTATAAAACGTATTATCACAATTTAATATTATTATAGATGAATATAATGAAACTTAAATTCCTCTCAAAATAATATATAAAACAAAATAGTTCGAATTACAGTAATTCTCAAATGCAATCATCTGAATCCAAAATTAAAGTCCATTACAAATCCAATTAACGAATGGAGTAATCGATTTCCCAAAGAGCTCACGTCACTATCGGATAGTTTGCTACAAAGCGTAGCACCGTAGCACCCTCTACGCCGTAGAGCTGATTGGGCTACGCCGTAGCACGTAACGTGATAGTGTTAATTAGTGGCTATGAAACGTTGAACGATGAAATTAGTCCAATTACGTTATTATTCGTTCAAGGTTTTGCATAAAGTTTCGTTTGTAAGTATGTCGCTTTATTCTCCTTATCTTAGTCCTGGAATAGGACATAGGAATTATAATATATTTTATGTAAGTATATTATAAAATATACAACATAGCGCGTAGTGTGTCACTGTATTATTGCTTTACGGTCTATAGTCTCTGCACTGCACCATCCTTAACATGTTTCTATTTGGCCTAGTGGTTGACTGGTAGAGAATGCCTTAAGGCATTAAGTCCGCCATTTGTACAGTCGTATATTGTGCAATAAAGTAAAAAGTACATAGGGCACTTTTTATCCTGGAAAATTTTAAAGTTCCCGAGGTGCCATAAACGAAGTTTACAAGCAGAAGCTAATGAGACTTAATATTTTCGTTGTACGACTATGTTGATTTTCGCCAGAGATTAATAAATCATAAAATATTAATTTTGATACTTATACTTTCTTGCAATTTATATTCGTATGTACTCCCCAATCGGTCCAGTCGCGTGCGGACTTCTGCTCAGTCCCTGTTACAATAAGAGAAAACCTATGCTCAGGAGCAAATAGAGCAAATATTAATTCCACTCAATTACTAATTAAATACATCTCTCACAAACTCATCTAAATAACCAGAACGCCGTTGTGCCGACCCATTACCAAAAACATTATCATTAACGACAAAGTTCCCAATCTTACTTAAAAAGGGTTACAGTAAAACAATGAAATTAGCATTCCAGACGATCGCCGACACCTCGCCGTTCTCCACAATTATAATTGCGCTTAATTTGAATATACAACTGTGGGGACGGACAGGTGTTCGCGGCTATTCTGTAATTATGTCACGGAAATTAGAGATTATATTATAGGTTTTTGGACAAGGCAAAAGTTTAGGCGTACTAAGAAAGTGAGTCACGAAGTTTCGCGTTTCTCTACTATTAAAGTGAAATTGAGTGAAATTCAAAAATGTAGTCTGTTAACCGATCTGGTGTATTATGTGTCAACATTTATTTTTTCATGATGAGGCATGTCCATGAGATAATCACGATAAATGCAACGTTGCCAGCTCAGCTTTGTTATATGACTTTTAAGTAACTTTTACTATTTTGTTGAGGTACAGTTGCATTACAAACCATAAGCTTAGTCGCCAAGTAGCTTTATACTCCGTCGTCCCAGAGGGATAAGACTGTAGTAGGTATCTCAAATCGAGTAGAGACATACAGAAGTGTCAATAGACCCACAGATTTCAAAAATCGATTTTTACGCCTCGGCCTACTACTGAGAATCCGGAAAAAAAGCCGGACAAATGCGAGTTAAACTCGCGTGCAGAGAGTTCCCCTATCATATGATATTTTCTATGTTACTTTAAATACCATAGACTTCTTATAGGTTTAGCCTACCTAGTAGTTGCAGAGAATGGTAAATTTTCGCCATTTTTCCTATAAATAATTTCAAAACGATTTATAATAAAAATTCAAATAAAATTTAAGATATTCACAACAAGACTTTGCATTTAATATGTCACACGCCATAGTTTGCAAAACTTTAATTTTTAATTTTCTACTTTGTCCCCCAAAAGAGGCCCCCCATGTTTAATATTCATTTATTTACGTTACACGTCTGTGTTACGCTCACCGACATACATATGTATACCAAATTTCAACTCATTCCGGCCAGTACTTTCGGAGCAAATTGGCTGTGACAGACGGACAGGCAGACACACAAACTACTTCAAGATCGTTACATTGATATAGGGCGTAATAGCTGGGCCCTAAAATTTTCTCAAAAATTCAAAATGCCTATTTGTAACAATTTTTTTTGTAAGTATTAGAATTTTGATTCGTCTGAGTTTGCACCTAGCTTCCTAATACCTTCATAAGAAATGATTTCGTGTGCTGTTCTTGAGTCCAGCTTTTATGTCCAATAGATTTTTTCCAATCTATCTTGCAGAAGCTTCTCGAATCAATAGAATTTCGAATACACGCCCTGGCTTTTGGTAACATACCTTACTTGGTTAGGTTACTCTCTTTAATTTATAGTTCAAAGTCAAATGACATAACAAATAAAAAAACCGACTTCAAAAACCCTTTAAAAAGTAAGAAATAAAAAGTAAGAAATAATGCCCTTCGTAAGTAAATTACCTAGAAACTTCAGATATATTGTTGATTAAGTGATACATTAAATACTCGAAATCGGTGTGAAGTAAATGTATGAGGGTTGGATTACCTAATTTACTTGCCACCGACTTCGATATATTTAAACAACAATATATCTGAAATTTCCGCCTGTTCCATCTAGGTAATTTACTTACGAAGGGCATTATTTCTTACTTTTTAAAGGGTTTTTGAAGTTGGTTTTTTTATTTGTTAAATTTTAATTTTTTCACTTTTTTTAGTGACTATCATATGTGATTTAACGACACACATTTACTTCATCAAGTACCAATAGCATAATGCCAATTGCTCATCACCCTTTATAAAATGTTGCTATCCAAGATGCAAGGACGTCAATCGTTGAGGAGTTCTCCTGGTTCTTCATCACCGGTTCTATTTTACCACTTGAATTTTTACGAGCATAAGTTGCTTCCCGACCTTATACAGAAATCTAATCGCCACCCGTAAAATACTTATAATTGAAGAGTTCCGGTGGTCACCCGTGGTCTTCATCATCAGTTCCACTTCACCAAATAATGTTTTTAATATGTAACTGCTTGAGTCATGAAAGAAAATATCAAAATTTCTATATGCGTGCCTATAATATTTGAGGAGTTCCTTCGATTCCTCATAGATCCTCTCATCAGACCTCGACTTTGATCACAACGGGACCAACTTGAAAAAATACCCTATCGTTTAAAATAAAAAATCATCCAAATCAGTCCAGCCATCTCCGAGTAATCGGTGTACATACATATAAAAAAAAATAAAAAAAAATATACGCGTCGAATTGAGAACCTCCTCCTTCGGACTTTTTGAAGTCGGTTAAAAATAAATAACTTCCATTTTAGAGTTGCTTAAAAAACATGCAATTGAATAATTTGTGTGTACTCATGAATACGTCAGTACATGACAATGAGTCAGTAAGAAAAAAAGTAAAGCGTCTAAGTTCTTACGGCATCGACATTAAAAGCTATTTTTGTAGTCCTATAATAAACTAAGTAGAACTGTAATTAACTCTTTTATAATTAATGCTATAATTCCCCGACATCATTTTAACGATTTTGACGTAATATCAGAATACGTCCGTTCGCCCTTGCTCTAGCATTTGCTTCGATCAAATTATATAATTACCCCGCATTAAACATCATTCCGTATACAAAGTTACTATGACTACCCCATAAATAAATACAGATCACGTAAACTCTATTGTTATTAGCATTAAGGGTAATAGTCTGTTGGCTAGTAAAGTTTCTTTATTATTATAATTTATTCAATAAGTCGTGTTTCTTCGAGTGTATCAATAATTCATCTCTAAATAGAGGTTGTTCAGTTAATATCACTTATTTGAGTTTGTGATTGGTGACGTTTTAAGTTTCTGTAATAGTTGTTTTTTTTATGTATTAATTGGGCTATGTTTTTAAGCGCTATTTTCTTTTACGAACCCTGTCAAACTAAGACATAGTCAATAATTATTACAGACTTTGTTCTTTATAAAGGACGCGGGGTCTTAGGAGGATAGTTAAATCTTTTTCAGATTTTTTTAATTTACTCTTTTGGGTCCAGGGGGTTTACATGTCTGCTGTCCCCAGACATGTAACTCGAACAGAAATGACAAATTTAGTGCTCAATATTTCCTAAACGGCCCCGAAATCAAGAAGTTGCTTGTAACATACCCATTATAGTTTTTAAAGAGCTATCCAATGACGGGTGTCATTTAAGGTTAAAGAATAAAAAATATGTTTAACCCTTGCTTTACATTTATGGGAGCAAGCGTAAAAAATTATGTTCCTAATTTTATTATTTATCTATGTGCGCGGGACCGACATTAATAATCGTAAAAAAAACAGCTTTTTTAATTTAATAGTTCGAGAAAATGTAACTGTGACAGACAGACAGACCTAGGTGATACAGAACCCTGAAAAAAGTACACTCAAACAAAACAGAAAACAATCCATTTCAAAACTAGTCGCAGCGCCGCGTTGAAAACTCAAACATTTAGAACTTCAGCCAACGCAAAATAAAACCGTCACCCGCTCTTGATATTTTGTTGCGAAAGAAATAGGTGTTGAATTTTCTCTTTGATGCTGCTCATTACTTTGATAAACTAGGTTGAGTATTGCCGGGACCCTTAAGACGGAAACCTTTTAAAACGGAGCTTTTTATATAGTTGAGATGCGAGGTAATTTTTAGATTAAATTATTCACGTTTGCCGCTTGTAAGAGCTTAAATTTTAATGTGCTTGTAAACGAGCAATATTTTTGGAAATTTATTGCTGCAATTCGGGTTTACGCTTGAACTTTTTGTTCCCAGTAGTCATTTAACATGTTATCTTTTTAGGAATAAGGAAATTGTGAAGTAATACATTTCCAAAAAACTAGCCCGTTAACAGAAAATCATGCAAATCGGTAAAAAAATATTTTATACTGTTCCCGTCTAAAACGTTATTCATTAAATTAAAATTACATTGCCAAGAAACTGCCGGGTGCTGGGGTGAGTAGCGCGTAGCACTACGTGGCAATTAGTGTAAAATTCCAAAGACTGGGCTTAGTACCGCATATGTCCGATAGTGCGATGTATTAAAAAAACTACATACTAAAGAAATTATGTACTCGATGAAAACGTACAGGTTCCACAAAATTAATAATTTGTAATTATTCCAAGTTTTCAGCCGTCAAAATTATCCCTCAATTATGATAGTGACAAAAGAGCGGATAAAATATAATCACTAAAACCATCATTAAATAATTTAATTTATTTTCATTGCTTTAAAGAATCCAGTCATTCTATGCGAAAACTTATAATGAATTACATATTATTATAATTATTCATTCTACCTTTATTTATTACTTTATAATCATAATCAACCTTATTTTTTTTAAATTCAAACTTCTCGCGAATTATTTTGATAAAGGAACATTCTGTAAAACATTGCTTTAAAGAGTGAAATGGACACCAGCGCCTCTATTCGGGAACGCTAAGTCATTCGGGAGCGAGATTTCTCATCTCGCTCTTAGCATTACGCGTCGTGCGGAAGAGTGGGATGAGAAATCTCGCTTACGAATCGCTACAGAATCACTTAGCGTTCCCGAATAGAGGCGCTGCTCAAAATAGCATCAAAGCGGTGGATGTAACCGACCTGCCATCAAGCGCGCCATTATCTCTCGGGTGATACCTAACCTCAAATAATGATGGTTTTTTGTTCGCTGACTTAATTGATAGTAATATTTTTAACCAATAAATACAAAATTTGAACACTGAAAGCTTTTAATAATCACAGATACCATAATTAACGAGAAACATTCACCAAAATCCAGATCTGTTGACGCCGCTCGCTTGCCAACGCCGATAGCGCGGTGCCAAATAGCACGTAACACTGACAGACCAAATGGTTTTGAATTAAACATGCTTTTTCCAGGGCCGTAGCCAAATTTAAATAGAAGGTGCCTCTCGGAGGCAGGTTTTTTATATTTAGAATTTGAAAAATGATTTCTTTTTGATAGACATTATTTTGAAACAGTGTCAATAAAGTCCTCGCATGAAGTGATGGTTTCCTTTGATAGGAGCTAGGGACGACAATGCTAATTTATTTAGCGATAGCCCTTGTAAATGTCCGTAATCCTTATTAATACTGGGAAATGCGAAAGTATGTGTGTCTGTGAGTGTTTGTCCTTAAATGATGCACCAAGTAATAGCTCTATTTAACCCTTTTCAACACTAATGACGGATATCCGCACCACTGGTCAGCGGCATGCATAGGAATTTCGGTCAGGTTCAGTAAGTAGTTCAAATTGCCTTTAATTATGGATCCCTCATAAGAAAAACCAACGATATCGAATAATCTTTTTTATGTGAGAAATATTTCTCGTTTCTTCGTAGTGAATTGACGAGTCACACACATTACCTTTCGTTTTAGATGAAGAGCGTTGAAATCTTGGTACATTTATCTTTTTTTATATCTTTTTATTTAGGGGCATTGATCACTGCTGAACCCGTCAGCCCCGTTCTTATTTTTAATAACAGTATTTTAACTCCCATCCCAACTTACAGCTAAAACAAACTTCACATTGAATCGTTATACGTACTTACTGATACTTATTCACAACATACAAACACTTTAACAAGAATCATTCCATACAAAACCTTTTCACTGTATCACATCACAAGAAAATAATAACCTAAAAATTACTTAATCGTCAAAAATGAAAACCTATAACAAGTCTATGGTATTCAAAGTAGCATAGGAAATTTCAGATAATCATGTACGGAACGGAACCCTCTCCACGCGAGTTTATATATAAATATATTGATTGATTGATTGAGTTTAACTCGCACTCGTCCGGGTTGTCTTATCATTCGTTTATATTTGTTGTTTTTCTAGCTAATAATTCTTTCTTTCTAACACAATCAATTAACTCTTTCAAACTCGCATCTTTTCGCAACGTCATACCATTAATCCCTAGTAACCCGAGTCAGCTTTATTTGCACACGTCAGACGTTTAGCTAATTGCCGACGGATCGGGCATTGTTTACCTAATGGGTGACGCGTCGCGCTATGATTTAGTTGTTTCTAGCTTTTGTTTGGGAACAGTAAACAATGATTGTGTGGAATGGTGATCTAGCACATTCAAATTTAACTGGCATTAAATCGTTTAAAAGTATATCTCAAAAAGTTAACATGCTTACGTCAACTACTTCTAATTTTAGTTTAGTTTAAGACAACAAATGTCTGCAAAACTGTTGGAAAATCTGTTAACAACATCGTAACGAAATGGTAAAATTACACTGAAATAATCACGTTAACTTTTTGAGAAATACTCTCAAATGTTTATTCAAAGTATCTATCGGTAGACATAATTATAATAATTGCCATTTCTATTCTTCTATGCTTTTAGGAATTTGAATGAAAATAAAAACCGGACAAGTGCGAGTTAAACTTCCGTGATTATATGAAATTTTCTATGCTACTTTAAATACCATAGACTTCATATAGGTTTTCCTGTAATCTAAAGAACTATTTTCTATACCTTTTTCAAAATTTTAGACACTGAGTTTCGGAGATATGGTCGGGATGGTAAATTTTTGCCTATTTTTCTAAATAACTTCAAAACCATTTATCTTAAAATACAAAAAATAAATCACTATTTCACAACGAGCCCTTTCATTTCATTTTGATATGTCACACGCCATATTAGTTTGCATAACTTTTTATTTTAATTAATTTATCTAATTTACCACCCAAAAGTGGCCGCCATGTTTAAAATTCTGTTATTTTTTTGCAGTGGAGCGCAAAGGGTTAACGCACTTCAAGTTAAAAAAAAAATTGTTACAATTTCTTAAATTTCTTGATTACAAGAAAACTGCAATCTTGTTTAATGGAAAATCAACAAGTTCTAATAACGAGACCAATCCAGCGTTACCATTAAACCAAGTCAATCGCGTCATTAAGAGGTCAACTCCCGGGTGGTCATGGAGTTTACGACGTACTCAACTGTAAGTATTTCCCCAAATATACGACCGTAAGAGTCGGTTCTGTAGCTGTTAGCTACAATTGTTACAGGTATCGACAATGTAAAATACAGGCTCAGCGGCCCTAACATGCAAGACACAAGGATAAGTTTAACCCGCTTGTCTCATGACTGTCTCTTTTGTCAGCACTAGTGTGGGAGAGACGCACTTAGAGTTAAGACGGACGGCTGCTGAATAAGTTTTATTTATCATCATAATTGCAGCCTAAAGACCTCCATTGCTGGAGATATGCCTCCCCCAATGATCGCCACAACGGCCGATCCTGTGCTGCTCGCATTCAGAAGAGTCCCGCATTCTTCACCAGGTTGTCGGCCCAACTCTTTGGCCCTATCGGCCATCTGTTCTACGAGAATATGCCCCGCCCACTGCCATAGCAGTTCTTTGGGCTATGTCGGTTACTCTACATCTTTTTCGGATCTCCTCATTTCTTATTCGATCTCGCAGCGATACTCCGAGCATAGCCCTCTCCATCGCCCTTTGGGTGACCTTGAGCCTTATGAGGCCCATAGTGAGCCTAGCATAGTTGGCAAGTTTTGATTAGTTACTGTTAATATTATTTAGGTGCAAAAGTAAATCATAAGCAAGTCAGAAAACCTTCACTTGTATTATTGTAACTAAGTTTGAAACGTATTTTCTACGTGCCAATATTTTAATACGACGTCTAGCAAAGCACTTTATTATGTAAGAACATTGCAGATTTTTAAAAGACCTTATAAAAGTAAGGTTAGTAAAAAACTCAGTATTCATTTTGTTATTGATTTTTTCTACTACATCTTTCCATCTTGAAAGTGCATCAACCTTTATAATCTAGTTCCCTAAACAACCAAAGTCCCCAAAGTCCACAAATTTCGACAAAACGCACCATATGGAGAACGCAACTCGTAAACTATAGAGTAAGCAAACAACGGGCGCACTACACAATGCCGATACGGGTCGCGATTTGTGTTGTGATGGAATTTGTATTGATTGAAATCGCTGTTGTGCGACTGTTTGTGTTTGCTTCTGTTGAGTTTTAATGGAATTTATAAATTGACCCGTTTTAGCGCTGTAGGCCATTGTTTTTGAGTGCGGTACGAGTACGAGTACTAACCTTAATTTTAAACTAATATTATATTTGCGAAAGCATCTTTGCTTGTCATCGATAGACTGTGATTTACGTAAATGGGTGATACACACGTTTAGGTTCAGAACTGTCCCCTCCTGTTCCCGAAAGTTAAGGACCCTGAAGCCTGATTTTTTTGCTTGCGGTATATCCGCATTTAGGAGCTTAGGCATAGTTTTAGCCTGTATGAAGAAAACGTAAAATTATGCAGTCGTTTTCGTTAACTTTTGGTCACAGGAGGGACAATTTCTGTTTCTTGATGTGTTTATTACCCAAATATGACCGAAACCACCGGACCACTATTCTGTGGACTTTCTGTTAGCAAAACAGTTCATATGTCGGCGGGCATATCGAACTGTGATTGCCCCGTCTAAAATGTTATGCTCAAAGTACTGGCTGATAAGATAGTATAGGTTAATAAAAGATTTAAAAACAAAATGGCGTAATTATGAAAATGAATTGACCAGTACAAGATTTCTGCGAAAATTTTCGGATGTTCTAGTTTAGCTTCCGAATCAATTTTAATACATAGGATATCTTAAGATTTGGGGGGAACGTGCGAGTGTCATAGGCTATATAAAAATTCTAAGGGTGCGTCATACCAGGTGCAAAAATCATTTTTACGTCGTATGTCGGGTTTAACTATACTTTTACTTTTTTTACCAACTTTTTGCAGTAGTTGAAATAAAAAAACAGATTATGCACCTCTTATCAAGCGATGTATTATTGCGCTCGTGTTTTTAGAGCCCTCACTTGCGTTCGGGCTCCAAACTAACACTCGGGGCAACAATGAATCACTTTCTGCTTGATGCAACAATCTACTATTACTAACACTCACCCCTATAATAATCTCCTTAGTCATTAGAGGCAATGAAATAAAGGTTACAGATGTTGCGTGCGAACTGAATCGGGCAGTACTTCTAGCACAACCTACTCGCGAATCCTTTGTGCATCCTTTACTTGTTTGAATAGTTTGACAGGGACGCAATGAGCGACAAACGGCATCTGTGCATGTTGTGCTAGCCCCGCGAGATCGTTTTCCGCATGCCTGGCGACCATTCAGAAATTCAGCATCGCAGCTTTGTGCCGGCCGGTATCGCAGGGTCCATGGCGACCGCACAGCATGGAGATAAACATAATTTGGTCGGATCTGTTGACTTTATTGATTTAGGAGTATTTACGTTAGCCTTCAGTCCAGGTGATTTAAAAAGTGATGTGTTGAGTTTCACACAAAACCTTGGAATTTTTCAAGAACAGAATGTTTTCTATTTAGTGAATTCTAGAATCATTTATGCATATCAATTATGGTGTGCTCTTCAATATTTATATTAGTAGTGAAACCACGAAAATTCACAACGCGTAACATGGTATGTGGATAAAATGCATCCCAGTAGAACTCAAAAATATTGTATTCTTGAGTTCTACCGGGATTATTCTATTTAAAGTGATCAAAATATTTCACATTATATAGCCACTTTTGCTTGGGTCTTGCTCGTCACTATGATTTGTCTATCGCTGTTTTTTTTCATAAACATCTCTATTTTACATTGGCTGCGTAATATAAACTATATAATGTTAATTTGCTTTGTATTTATGGTATTTTTCAAAGCTCTAAGTTTTTGTGAATTAAATACTCTAAGTCTTTGAGAAGTATTAGGAATCTTTTGGCGAGTAATGATTATGAATACTGAATTATGGAGACTGGCTCCCAGAAATCATTGGAAGAATTTGTTGACGCGCCGTGCATGGCACGCGACGGTGTTGTTTGGTGACGGAACGGTCTAATGGGTAAGTATCTAGTCTCATACTTTTCAATAGGTACATAATATAATTTATTCTTTATATCATTTTGTTTCACATTCAGCCAATTCCCCATAAAAAGAGCAAAAATAAAACACATAATTCTAAATAAAATAAAAACATGAAGTTTGGGAAGATAATAATGTCGCGCAGGCGGCAAAACGGTCATTAGAATGAACCAGCGCTGCACATTTAACGGATTCCTAGGTTTTGATTGGCATTGCATACGGACACAGAACGCCGTCGATCCGTTTCAGTGGGCATTGTAGAGCGTATTGTGTTGCTTTTCGTGCCTGACACGTTCCTAGCGCGGTCATGGTATGACACGGTCTAATGGGCAGAGACCCTAAAAGCGAGGCAGCTGGCGGGGACCCGCATAATGAGTCTTTACACTGCGCTTTGCCACGTTGTCGGCGATGGACACTAACGCTGAGTTACGCTGCATGTTTGCCAAAGGACTCGAATGCCAGCTTAGCCCTCTATACGCTTATCTGAAGCTATTCGATCTGGTTGGCTGATAGTTCAACTGTTGGACGATACTCGAGATTGCGAGCTCGCGCCAGAATTAGTTGTCGTTTCATAATACATATTGGAGTTGGCTCGTAGGTAGTACTCTGTTAGGTTATACTTGTTGGACTCTTTAAGCAAGGTATCTCTAAGGTAAATAAATGATCAGAAAAACCGGTCAAGTGCGAGTTCAACTAGCGTGGAGAGGGTTCTGTTCCGTACATGATTATCTGAAATTTAAATACCATAGACTTCTTATAGATTTTCCTGTAATTTATAGTTAAAAATCTTTTTTCGATTTTTTCCAAAATTTTAGGCCCCGTAGTTTGGAAGATAAGGGGGGAGGATTGGTAAATTTTCGCCTATTTCCCTAAACCATTCATCTTAAAATTATTAAAAAAAAAACTAAGAGCCCTACAAAAAGCCCTTTCATTTAATATGCCACACAATGCCTGTAATTTGCAAGACTATTTTCTTTTAATTTTATAATTTACCGGCCAAAAATGACCCCCCATGTTTAAAATTCATTTATTTACGTTACGTATCCGTGTTGCGGTCACCGACTTACATAATGTATACCACAACTCAATCGGTCCAGTAGTTTCGGAGCAAATTGTCTGTGACAGACGGACAGACAGACAGACATACGAGTGATCCTATAAGGGCTCCGTTTTGTCTTTTTGAGGTACGGAACCCCTGGTCAAATTGGTCAAAATTGTTTAACGTTTAAAGGGTGGAAATCGTTAGCGCCTTTTGTATGAAAAGGGTCCTCTTATTCTTGAAGTCCTCCATCACAGTCCTATTAATCTTAAAGTAAACAGATGTGCAGAGTGCCCGGACTAGTATTGCACGACCAACTTACACAAAAACAAGAAACACGTTAAAAACAAAAATATTTCGTTGAAAAACTCTCCAACGTCTTCGCGTAACGGCGAAAACCTCTCAGAGGAAACTCTTAACAAATTCTTTACAAAGGAGACGACGAAAATGTTAAAAAATAATCCAGTATTCATCTTAAAGAAGATAAATTGGAGCGAGAAGACGAATCTTTCGTCGCCGCGGAATTATTTGCGTGTATGCCAGCAATTATGTAGTATATGCGGGGAATGGAGATAATACAAGGAATACATATTCAAAGTGGCAAGAGACTGGCAATCTAATGGCGTACAAAAATAAGCAAGTTTATCTTGAGTATCGGATTGTTGTCACAGATTTCTTGTTTTTCAATCTTTATGCATCGTAAATCAGAAGAAATTGAGGCGTAGATACCACCTAATGAAGCACGAGATGTCTGAATTTTTTTACGTAAACTCTAATTCGCTGAGCTTAATTTTGGTAAACATAACACTAGTGGCAATATCGTTTTTTTTGTTTCAGGCGACATGGCTTAAAGAGAACTAACGTCCCTCTCTTTTATGCCATCTCTTCTTTCAACGACTTAGCGATAAGACCGCCTATTGAATACCGTGCTACCTATTTCTTGGTCTTTTTACTATAATTATGTTTTATGTGGTGTTCAATAAAGAGTATTTGTATTATATTATCCCTTTTCGTGGAAAGGGGATCCGGATGAATTCATTTTAAAATTACCAGACTGTCTTATGATTTTTGACAGTTGCTGATCAAGTTTCATGTGCATTTTTCCAGTATACTTTGTATGGTGGAATATAATCATGATGCGATGGCTTACAAGTCATAACGCAGGGAATGATTATGACCCCGCAGCTGGGGCAAATGGGCACATGTGCGAGTTCAGTAGGTTGTGTGTAATATGGAGAAAACATCTGTAGTAAGCTACAGATGTTCTTAGTTAAGGATTTTTTTTTTAATGCGAGTCTGTCTCGCGCGCCGAGGGTCCCGTACTTACCTATGAAAAAGAAACAGTACCTTGTAGGTACGGAACCCTAACAAATGAAAAAAAAATGCGTTTAAAACGAGGTGACCATTTACAACCTACCTATGAAATAAGACAAAAAATTACTTTCGCAAGCTCCTATCTTCGTGCAACCGTCGAGTGTGATACGATCTTGGAAAGGTTATTCCGTTAAAGTATTTTTTTGTGATGTAGATAACTAAACATTTACAGTTTTCGGACTTTTTCCTTTACTTATGTTATAAGGATTCTAGGTTAAGGGGAAGTACCCTGTGGGTTTTGATTTCCTTGCGAATATGTAGATAAACGACCTTATCTTTTGATTGCGGTTACAGATAGACGGACAAACAGACAGACAGATGGACAAAGAAGTGATCCTATAAGGGTTCCTTTTTTTCCTTTTGAGGTACAAAACCCTAAAAATAAGAAGGTACACCTCGCCCCATTTTTTTCTTTTTTTTATGTCAATTGACTGACAAACGATCTGACGGCCCACTTGATGGAAAGTGGTCACCGCCGCCCATGGACATCTGCAACACCAGAGGTGCTGCCAATGCGTTTCCAGTCTAGGGAGGATGGGGAATGGGGATGGGATTGGGATGAGGCAATAGGCCTCCGGATCTCGTCACTCACCGTACGAAACGTAATAGCAAGCTATTACTTTACGCCGATATTCTGTGACAGTGTGGTACTACCCCGGTCGAGCCGGCCATTCGAACAGTAATCATCAAGTGAGGATTACTGTTTGGCTATACCGCTACAAAATGTACCAATGTAAAAAGAGCGCTGACGGCCATATTATAAAATGTACGTAATATGTCTTTTTACCCGTGGCGAGGTATATTTCACAAGCATGTTCCTTTACCATAAGTCAATCTTAGCATCGATTACACAGATATTTCTGTACGATAATCAAGTTTTACTATTTCTGGCACACATTTATTGCCAAACTACCCTGTAATATGACGCTCTTGATCGTACGCCTAAGTGACCGAAAAACTTCGTTGTAAGCACAAGTTCGCTAAACCGATTTGCGGGGATTCTGGCAGTGGGTGAGTTGGAGGATCAACTTCATTTACGATGGAAGCAATAAGGAAGAAACTACCTGTCTATTCCACACTGACTAAGCGATATCGTATATCATATCGCTTCGCCTTGTTCTCATTTTACTTTCCGAAGTTTACATTGAAAATAAAGTGACATTCAGTTACCAAAGTAACGACTTATCTATACATCTGTACGTACAAATAAATAAAATTTAAGTGTATGTTTGTAATGGTAAAATAAAAGTTTATTGCTGAATGCATATGAAAGTGATAGGTACTTTCATATGCAACTTTTATTAAAATAATATCAAAAAGACCTAAAAATTTTTTTGTCTTTCTCTCTGTCTATTTGTTCCGGTTAATTGCCGAAATGGCTGGATAGATTTTAACGCAATTTTCACTTGCTGATAGCTGAAGTTTTAAAGAGTAACTAAGGCTTAGTACTTCAATTTTAAAAAAGAAAGAGAATTAGGGCTCCGCGCAAAAAAATATCTTGGAATAAAACAACGAGGAAACTCGTGGGCACAGCTAGTACTAAGTATAATTCTCACTAATATTATACATCCGGAAGTGTGTTTGTTTATTTGTTTGCTTCTCTTTGAGCGACGGATTTGTTTGTTTTTTTGCAAAGCGATGGTTTAAAGACCTGGATGGACATAGCCAGCTTTTTCTTGAAAAATTCACAGTTCCTCAGGTAATAGCGATAAAAGAAATCCAGGCGGGTGCAGTCTCCAGCTAAAGCTAATGTTGAACAAGGCGCAGCTGCTCATATTATGACAAGAACCGTAGTGAATTCAATTCCGGTCCAAACCTCCCTTTTTCCATAAGAGGTCACGATGGCCGGCGCCGGCGCCAGGTCTGATAAATGAGCGCGTCCTTACCGTAAATTAGCTTTACCATCATTGTTTTACCTGGAACAAAGAATTACATTATTAATTAAGTTTATTAATAGACTGTGGTTCACAACCGTGGTTTTCGTGGTGAGGAAAAATGAAAATTAGAAATTACTTTTTAACCGACTTCAAAAAAGGAGGTTCTTCGTTAAACGGAAGTTAACGTTAATAATTAACTCCGGATAAAACTTAACTGCATTTTATTATGTCGTTGCGTTAGTGATTTAATTTAAAAAAAATGTTGGTATGAGTTATGGAAGTTTAGGCTGGACATGAAAAATTAATAAAACACAGGGAGTGACTCAAACGGAGATCACATTCAAATCAAAATTTATCTGAGATAAACCGCGCGGTGTACTTTTGTCAAAAAATAGGTTCTTAATTAACATTTAACGGACTTTCGCTGTTTTAACGGAAGTTAATGAGTCCGTTAACAATTTTTAAAGTTAACTTAAAAGTTAATCCGTTACTCCAAATGTTAACTTCGTTAATTAACGATTAACGGTCTAGCGACCAGCTATGCTTATAACATACTGATAAAAATAAGTCAGGTAACAAAGCGCAGTACAAATTGCATTCCCAACCTCGCAGTGGAACAAAAGTATATCCCAGAAAAAATGAGAGCAAACTCCTTATCAAAGTTAGTTTAAAATGCAGTTTTTATGCTCGCCAGTGTAACGCATCGTACGTTATGGCGCGTGAAACGAGCTCGTGGAAAACTTTCAGTGTACACTTAAGACCAATTTAAACAGTTTACTTAAAAAAAATAACAATATATTTTCTTGTTTTAGTAAAAGCAATTAATCATTTACAAATTTAACATTATTTATATTGAAAATCAGGCATATTTTTGAGTTTGAGAATTATTATGATTGAATAAGGTGAAGCTAGCAATGTTGCATTTTTACTAAGATTTATACATTTATACAAACGGGAGCCTGCCGTTTCATCGAAAAACTTTTGACAAATTATCACTTCCCAAACAAATTTTAGCAACCGGTTTTTTGCCAATGCAATCTTTGGAATAATTTTAGTACGCACATTTTCATTTGGGCAAATTTTCACTCAGCAGAATATTACTACGGGAAACGACATTTAGTCATTTGGTCTTTTATCAAATGTTTTATTAAAGCAAAAAATCATTAGACAATAATCATTTAGTCAAATAAATTACTATGATAAAAACTATACTTAAAGTCAAAAATAACAAATACGAAATAATAATATGTTGCGGCAAGCGAGCGAAGCGAGCGAGCAATACAGGTCGGAGCAGAACCGAGTCGGATAAATTTAGGTTAGAAAGAGGAAAGCTCCCGCCTTAGCCTTCGAGGTTTTTTTTGATCCCTTAATAAAACATACTTTTGCCTTATTTTGTTTGCGTAAAATATGTTATGCCAATTGAAACATGAAATTTGGTATAAGTACCAGTTGGCAAGTGAGTCATTGTTGGAACGTTCACTTGCCAAACATTAGGTTCGCGTTACAATTATTTGTAAAAAGTTCATTTGTCAAATAATAATTTGGCAAATGAAAATATACGAAAAATTGTTTGGGAAGTGATAATTTGTCAATTTTTTTTCGATGAAACAAGGGTAACCTTATACAAACAAACATATTTTGCAAAAATATTTAACCTTTGGGATACCTGTGTCACATTATCCAAAAAGTTCCAATGAGTGTTTATATCCGATTCAATTAATTATTTAGCCAATATAGTCCCACGACTGTACGATCTTTAGTCATTAATTTACAAACCCTTTTCTTAGAAACTTTAATTGTGTAATTAAACCTCTACACGACCTGGTTTCAGAGGTCATCATCGATCAAACCAATTTCCATCAAACTTAGCTAAGCTACCTTGACGAAACTAGCTATGAAACAAAAGCACAGCGTTACAAACTGCTCTGTTCTAGAGCTACGATGCCATGGAAAGACACAGAGACAGACAGACAAATAGGCCAACATTATAACACCCCTCTTTTCCGTCGGGGTATAGAAAAACTCTTTTAATTATTATGTGTTTACACGTGACATTTCCCTCACGTGTACGCCCCGCGCCGCTGTACTTGATGCATTGTTATCGTTGTTGAAAATGGCAGCAGATGTATGCTAATAATATACATTTGAATTGAAAAGAATTCGCGACTGCGACCATAATAATTCTCTGTGGAATAAACGAGATCATTAAAATTGCTTTGTGGTTTTAGAAAGAACGAGATTTTTATCAAGTTGCATAGAGCGTATATAGTAACAAAAACCAACAAGCGCTGAATGATTATCTGAAATATCCTATGTTACTATAAATACCTTTGACTTCTTATAGGTTTTCCTGTAATCTATAGATAAAGAACTATTTTCTGTATTATCAAAAAATATTAAACATGTATTTTTTGCTTTATCAAATCAATCAAAATTGATAAAGATAACGCGCATCAAAGTTCGGGAGTGGGGGCTAATGATATCACTTTAGTGGTTATAAGTGTACAAAGTCGTGACGTCACGCTGAACTTTAACGCACTATATCTTCGTCATTCTTGTTTAATTGACAAAAGAAAACAATATGTGTTCAATATTTTTTGATAATGTAAATAACGGACTAATTAGAATTTTTCAGTGATCAGGCCTATTGGGAAAAAATCCGCAGACAGACGTTTATCAAATCATAAATTGAGATAACAGAGCAAAACATACTCTCCTCGGAATATCTCCACACTTAACCAACCAAAATGCAATCTTTTCCGACTCTTCACTTAAGTGCGAAGTGTGAACCTGTCAGCTGCTCCCCACTATGCAAATACAAATCGCCTTACAGTTGTTTACTCGGTCTTTGTTCGTTTGCTTACGGTCCGCAACTAGCGGGGGTTGCAGGCAGTTGCTGTTTTTGACGGCATTGGAACCAATGCCGTTCTGTATCGATGATCCGCTGTTAGTAAATACACATGTAGAGAACATGCGAGTGAGTTTGTTTTTTACCAAAATCTTTTAAAACTAGAGCCATATTTTTATACTTTTGAATTCCAATATGTTCATCAAACCTGGTCGTTCTACAAGATTAAGGTAAAAAAATATATACATAATTTAACCAAAGATAAGGTCCAATTCAAAACAGAGTCATCTTAATTTAAACTCTTTGAACTTAAAATAAGAAACGTCAAATTCGATTTAGTATGGCTAATGGACGAATTCAGAAAGGCCACTCAAATGGAGCTTTAATTAATGTGACATTTCTGTATAGGTTGACAACTAGTTGAGCGACATTTAACTATTTAATATCTAAAAAAAATGCTTAAGTGACGTTTCTGAATTTGGCCATAAGCTGTCAAAATCGAGTTCGACGTTTCTGATTTCAAGTTAAGTGACTTTTAAATTTAGCGAACTCATTTAACGGCCCTTTATTCACCAATTTATCGTACTAGGCATAGTTTTATCACTGCATACATCCTATAAAACCGCCCGCAGCGGTTGTTCTGGCTAAATAATAGGCGATAATTGGGAAAATAAGCCGTAGCCATATTCATTCCAGCAGAACATGAGTTTTCACAGGATTTAGTGGAGTATAGGCCAAGAGCTACCGGCATAACGACCCTCTCGACACGCTCGCACTCGACGCTTTAGAAATGCAATGGATTTTATTTTGTCCGTGTTTAGAAGTAACTTGAATGTTAACTCGATATAAATTGATCGATTTTGGAGTCAAAAACTTTTTATAATGTGTTAATGTTTATACTTTGGTCCGGCTCGAAGAACTAAACCAGATGGAATTCTTTATTGTTTATTATAATATAACTGATTTTAATATTTATCAAGAAAAACAATCAAGATTTAAAGAAGTTCTGAATAAACATATTACATTTTAAAGTTTACAAAAGATATAATTCAAAAGAAAGACCAGCATTTTCGATAGCACATTCATTATTTTTCAATTGCTTTGGTTCATTCTTACTTATGAAATGAGAATAATTACTAAAAGTTGATAACTTACATTCAAGTTAAGAATAATATTAAGAACAGCCCGGCTAGCAGCGGCGTGTTGACACAAAACGCTCTCAAAACTAAATTACTAGTGACCAAGTTATTTCGATTTTACTTTAATTTTTGTACACAGGCTCTTAGCCTATCTCATAAACGCGTTGCATCCAGCGGTCGCGGTGTCAAATTCACTAACCGGCGGTATTGCACGAATTTAAATCTATTCAAACATAATTACACCAAATTAGACCGTAAACCTGCTGCAATAACGCTCATATTAATACATTTGTTCCGACATTAAACATCTCGATAACTCATAACTATAACAATGTACGTTTAATTTTAAACGTATTTAAAATTAAACCTTTTGAGGAAAAAAACAGAATTAAACTTTGATAACACGCAAAGCGAGGCAAAATTTGTGTAGAATTAGCGTTTTTTATTAAAGTTCAAATCGTAAGCTTTATTGTTCATATAAATAAGGGTCAAAATGTTTTTTTGCGATGATTACAGTATTAAAAGGATATTATTTGTTGCAAGAGGAATTAGCTGTGACGAGGATTGTCCGATAGTTTACCAGCTTAGAGTAACAATAATAATATATTACAGGTGAAATAGTTTATTTTCAGTTCATTGACTAAGTTGTGGCGTTAGCAACGCAAGAAAGACACACGGATAGGCGATGGACGGACGGTCCGTCCATCGCGGACCCAATAAAAACAAACGGACTTTATTGCGGTTGATCTTGAAGATTATTGCTGTGAACAACCCTCAAAAGGTATACATTACAACTGAAACCAAACACAATTATGTCGTCCAAACACAAGGAGTATAAAACTGCACCCGCGGGCTATGATTCTACTTCAAAAGACTGTTTGACATGCAAACAAGTTGTTTTCATTGCTCAAAGGTTTTAGCTCTAAAGGGATGGAAAAGAAAGTATTATAAAGAAAATACTTTGCAAGCTTACTGTTAAAGGAAATCATTGTCAGGAAACCTGGACTGGTCGGCGAGGTAATTCGAAAATGAGTAAAACGAAACCCTGATTCGCACTGGGCCCGCGTAAGGCCTTCTCCCCGGCCCTCCCACTATGTAAAGAGGGCTGTGCCCGTCACTGAGACGTGTTTAAGCTGACGATGATTGTCATAATGAACATAAGGTTAAGTACTTTTAAAATACTAATGGTCGGATTCGGGAACGCCACTTAAGCATTTGATTATACTTATATTAAATAGTTAAATGTCCCTCAACTAGTTGTCAACCTATACAGAAACGTCACTTTAATTATTTAATAATATAAATAACCTTTTGACCGCCAAGCATGTCTGAGAAGTAACACGAGTTTCAACTTTAAGTCAAGGTAATGAAAGACTTTCTAACCCTGTACCGCTGACGTTGGCAGCCGACTGTGGCGGTCAAAAGGTTAAATTTAAAGATACATAAAATAAGAAACTTTAAGCTCAATTGTGTATAGCACCAAGTTGTCAAAATCGAGTTTAACGTTTCTTATATCAAGTTTAACCACTTTTAAATGTAGCAAACACATTTTCGAATAACATAGCTCCACTATTATACATAAACCTAAAGACAGCCAGACACACATTATTAAACCAGAACGAGCTATCAGAATAGGTCAGTATGAGGAAGTCCTACACTATAGGACATATATATTATTCTAGGAAACCATTTCTTCGATTATAGAGATCATTCGGAAATAAAACCCGGAAATTTTTCAAAATGTAAATGTAAGGTTGTTACTATTATTATAACCTACCTATTCTGTGTTAAGGCAGGAGGAGTGTTAGGAAGAACCGCGTTCCTACAGCGCGCGAGCCGAGCGAGCGAAGCGAGCGTGCCGCGGCAGCGGCCGGCGAAGCGCCAGAACCGAGTTTTTTATAATACTAAACTACATACGTCCATTATATCAGATAAACATTATATCAAAAATCTATTATACTTATTGAACGTTATGCACCATTAAAATATCTACTTTGTTGTTATATCAAAAGTTTATTATGCCCCTTGAGTGATTATATTCTATGAAATTATACCAAGTGTTGTTATGTCTAGTGAGAATATATCAAAAGTTGTTATACCGATCATTACATACCCAAACAATTCCCTTTTGTGAATGCAGATAGTTTTTCTTATCTAAAATCAGCGACATGATTCCTTAAAAGTAATTTCTCTATCTCTCATAGTTTCAGAGTTACCATACTGACCCATTTAGATTGCTCACCCTGTACGTAACTGGTCGACATACCATTAAAAATAGATCATAAACCCTTATGATTACTGACGATTTTACAATACACTATTTGATGCGTTCTTATAGAAATAGTGCAAACAATTCAAATTGGACCATTAACTCATGTAAATACGGCAGGTTTTGCAATGTAGCACACGGTATTGTCGAATTATCCCAACCCGGTAATTACTTTGTTTATTTCTGGAATTAATGCGGAGCCACAATCCATCTTCATTTGGAACGAGCGCGCATTAAAACAAAATTAGGGGAGTGACAACCCTGATGACCTTGAATACGTATCTGTGGTAATTAAGATTTTGGTAATGTTTTCATATTATCCTAGGGCTGCCTAATGTTATAATATGTCGTTATCAAATATTGAATTTGCCATAATGCTATCTTATGCTAATGCTATTCTATCCTACTAATATTAGTAGATGTGAAGTTATGTGAATGTTTGGAAGATTTTTTCTTCAATGTTGCAATACTTTTCAATAAAATCCCACGTGAAAAGTCCTGACCACGACTAGTTTATTTTAGAAACGTATTAGGCTAAGCTAAACCTTAGAGTATACAGAGAGAGTATAATAGTAATACTACTGACAGTATGCCCAACTGGGCATACGGAAAACGATCGTTACTATGGTAACACTTCGCAAAGTAAGATAAAGACAGAACAAAGCGATATGATATTCTAAGAAGCTTAGCTAACTTCAAATATAGGCCCTATGAATGTGGATGTAATTTAGGAGAAAAAGACCCAAGCAACAATAAAACCTATGCGGATTTTAGGGTTTACTAATATTATTGTGCATAAAACCGAATGTATTAATTTTCGTTTCGCATAACGACCTTGAGCATAATCATCATATCACCTAATTACTTTTTGCACATATATTTTCTCATAATTTTGTAAAGCCGAATATTAACGTGGCATAATATTGATAAGAATAATATTTACATGTCCAAATAGTTATTATAAATGCAGAAACATGTATCTGCTAGTATTTATTTTGCAAGTAATAAATAAAACAATACTATTTTATTCATGTGTTTTCATCTTTGTGAGTGAATGAATATTTTCTGAGTTGTAGAAACAAAAATGACCTCGAAGACTAAGGCTGGAGCGAAGCGAAGCAGAACTCCCACCTCCCACCTTAGTCTTCTAACCTAACCTATGCGAGTCGGTTCTGCTCCGAAGGCCTTGCTATTATAATAATAAATCATTTATTTTTTGACCACCAAAGGATCATTGTGTTAGTAATACATGGAATGAAATGAATCCTTATAGTAATGTTAGTAATGATTATAACAACTGTTAATTATGCAAAGTATATTATTAGTCAAAAGTATCATTCGGCTCAAAATGTTTCTGTGATGCTTGCTATGCGAAGTATATTTCGGAGAATCGATATTATGCAAAATAAAAGGAACCCGGATTTTAGACATTATACCGATGGCATAAAACTTATTATTTAAATGCATTGGTTTTGGTTCGAATTCTTTTCGAAACTTCGTCTAAGTGTCGTCTCTATAATCCACGGTATTACTGTACAGGATGGATATTTTCCTCAACTCACTTTAACACTCGGCGCCCGAAAATCCGAAAATGTGCGAACTTTTTTCAAACGTTTTTCATTAAAACAAAGGCATAATCGAGTGTTTGGAACTGAGTTAAGAGTTTGAACGGAGGGATTACGCTTCTCTCACAATGGAACGAGCAATTCTTTTTTCATATGCAGCGATTTTTTGGAGTTTTTTGACAACCATCTAAATTAGTTTGGAGTATGAACGAGTTTACGCTTTACGATGTATATATTTGTAATAATGAAATTGATAATTATTAAGATTTTTTTTCCGATCATAAGAAACATCAGTCAGAGAAGCTTAATTGTTAGGAGCACAGAAGCAGATACTCTTTATCTAAAAATGAAATTATAATGTTTGTTTGTGTTATGGCATTAACAACTCAAATTTTCGTCACATAAAATATTCAAGGAAAAAAGCAAATACACCATTAACGGTTTTAAGAGATAGCACAGACTGACAGTTTGTGATCTGACGTCACAACTCCGTAATGACCGTCGTTATTATAATCGTCGGGTTCCGTAGGGCTATTTAACTATTAACTGTCGAATTAAAACTTGAGCTAATTTTTATTGTTTGGGCAAATTCCCCTAATTTGAAATGTTATTTAAAGTTTGCAGCAATACACTTATTTCACTTTTTTTTTAATACAAGATGACAGCAATCTAAAATGATTTTGCAATATTGAACAAAATTGCTATTTGGAATAATAATATTATGTTACTGTTCATAAAAATCTCCATAGTTAGATTGCAAGATTGCCATATAGGCTTTGCCTATGATGTTTGTATATTTTTCTCTTCTGTCATCATCCTCTGAAGCTAATGGTTTCGTCCGCAATAAAACTAAACTAAACTTTACTTAATCATTTGTGTTCAGAATGGAATTGGTGCCGAAACCAGGGACATTTAGATATTTTTGACCGTTTCTATCTTCAAAGTTTTTAACAATACCAACATAATGTAACAAATACCAGTTCCATTTATTCAGTTAATGAAAGACATGAAAGTATTCGTGACTGAAATACAAAGTGACAAAAAAGTCAAAGGCCAAACCATGCGATTTTTAACAAACTAAAATATTTACTATTAAAGTCACCCGGTTGTAGATTCTATCATTGCTTCTCATCTGGTAAAAACATGATGAAATACTAATAACATTCACAGACCACTATATCCAATAGACTCCGCATAACGGGACGATCCCTGCTGCCAGCATTATAGGCAAAAAGCCGTAAGCGGCGGGGCTACGGCGCGGGGAGTGCATAACCGTGCGCACCAATCACAGCGCTCTAAAAACCCCGCGCGCCCCGCAAGTTTGGCAGCTTATTAGCTAGTCCTCCTCTGCTGCACTGGGAGTGAAGAAATAGCATAGAATGCGTGCAGATGCTTATCATCCTGGCATGTCGTAAAAGTCGACTAAGGGACGGGTTCTCTCCAACATGGTGGACTATCTGTATGGGCGATGGGCTGATCACCTGTCACCATACCGTTCATCATACCATCTTAGGACTAATTAATCGAACGTGGCCACAAGTAGTCTTGTGGCTCTGCCCACCCCATTAGGGATTTCGGGCGTAATGCTATGTATGTATCTATGTATGTATTATAGCTAGTAAAAGTTAGGCTAAGCGGTTTCTTTAGGACATTTGGTCTGTACCAGCATCTCTACTTAGTCAAATTGAAACTTTCGTGAGACATTATTAAGACTAGAAAGAAACAAGCACACTATACGAGACATATGAGTCCGAAACATGTCGGGCTATTCCTGACAATAAATCGTGAGTAAAGCCCTGCCGGGTGTCTATTCAGGGACGTCTAAGTGATACTGCAGCGACTCGCGAGCGAGACACACATCTCGCTCTTACGCATTACGCGTCGTGCGGAAGAGTGGGATGAGAAATCTCTCTCGCGAGTCGCTACAACATCACTTAGCGTTCCCGAAAAGAGGCGCTTATCTCATTACTTTTAAAGTAGTTCCATAACAAAAACTTATGAATTTCAAATTTTCTTACCCTCCCCATTTACATGCGTGGACATATATGAGCATCCCGCTATCTTCTCGAGGGGTGACCAGAGATCATAGGGAAACATGATATTGCCAGGAAATGGGCAGTTATAAAGACCCGTTCAGAAGATTTTTTGTATAAAAATAAATATTTACGCTACATTGCCTTTTAAGGGGCGGAGAGTTTGTATTGATGCATCGATCGGTGATGTTTTAATGCATCTTTCAAGATAGAGGGGAAAAAGTTGATGCATGCAAGGCTTAATAATAATATTGAACCAGTGATAATAAATTTAGTATTAAATAATCTCTACAAGTACCATGACGACGCGGTTGGCCTAGTTGCTAGTGACCCTGCCTCCGAAGCTAGCGATCCCGGGTTCGATCCGGTAAAGGCAAATATTTGTTTGATGAGAACCAATGTTTTTTCCCTTGGATATTTTCTATGTAATATAAGTAAATAAGAATGTATAGCGTCATCTAGTACCCATAACACCCGACTATACATATCTCCTGTTAGTTAATCATTTTAATTAATTTGTACCCATTAGGTTTGGTTTTTGCACTTTTTATGTGTTAGTTTTAGATAAAACTGTGATGTAAAAGTTGAAAAAAAAAACTTATTGCTGAGTTTCTTGCGGTGTTTCTTCTCAGCAGATGTCACCTTTCGAAGCGCTGGTAGTTACAAACATGTGAAAGAGCTCATGTGGCCTACTTGCAAAATAAATATTTCGTTTTCATTTTCACAGAGCTTACTTTGGGACTTGATCGAAATGTGTAAAATTTTCCCGTCATTTATTTATGTATTAATTAACCATGGAGCTACTTTGACAACATTCAATTTCGCCGTTAACACCACGTCACGACGTTGCGTGCTCTCATGAATGCATAAACCATCAAAATAAGAAGGCTGTACTTGGATCAACAATCAAATTCCTTGATCTTATTGTACAGGAATATTTTTGTGCTACTATTTGTTTTAGTGACTGCGTGCAGCTGACCACCTACACGATGTAATGAGGACCAGGGCGTCTATTCGGGACCGTCTAAGTGATACTGCAGTAACCCGCGAGCGTCACTCGCATCTCGCTCTTACGCATTACGCGTCGTGCGGATGAGTGGGATGAGAAATCTCGCTCGCGAGTCGCTACAACATCGCTTAGCTTTCCCGGATAGAGGCGCTGGTGAAGATTACGGGACTCCGCCGGACGAGTAGCACAGGATCAGTCGTGACGATCATTGGCGGAAGGCCTAGCCTCCAGCAGCGGATATGCTTCGGCTGACGATGATGGTGATGAATTAAGACAATAATAAACTTTCTGCACTATCATTTTCATCTTCATTTGAGACCTTAACATACAAACTAACATACTAACAAGCCAAGTTATGTAAAAGCTCGTTATAACCTCAAACCGCGGTAACTTCATCAGAACTTCAGAACTGAACCAACCGTTTACTTTATCGAACACACGAACCTCAGTGGTGACGGTAGACATTTAATTAAGACTTGGTGACAATATTGTAAGTCCGATGCAAGTCGTACTAACGTCATACCATCCCTTTAACTTTTATTAAACAAACTGAACTAAACCTATCTTTACTACAACTAGAAAATACGAGTTATGCTGAAAATTTACCGGATACAGTAGAAAATAACTTTCAACATTTACAAAAGTACAGAATTATGATTTATTCAGAAACTTTGTGATGTTGCCGCTAATACATAGAAGCGAATAGCGAAAGATAGCTGGACCTGTAAATTTTCAGGGTTCCGTACCTAAACGGTAAAAAAGGAACCCTTATTTGCCTGTTTGTATGTCATAGCCATTTATCTCGGTAACTAAAAGTACTATGTAAAACAGAACCCTCGGTGCGCAAGTCAGACTCGCTCTTGTCTGTTTTTTTTAAAGTAGTTTGCTGATGTGGACTGTAGTGCGTGGTAAAGCGCAAAAATGCCTCTTAATGGAAGCAAAAAATACCTTTGTCGCATAATAATATGTTCGTTATATTTAAACCCACTACCCACTAGTCCACTAACATATTCTATTTGTCACCAGGTGGTTAATGAAAAGTGTACCCTAGTAGCTTTAGTATAAATAGTAGGGAATCCGTAGGGATAGTTAGTTAGAAGTTTGCCGACATAAAAGTAACATAACACCGACATAACATTATCATTACGCCCAGCCAATTACCAACGTTAGGCCATTGTGAATACCGCTACTGTTGTTTTAAAATGGTTGGCAATTCTGCATTGCATACAACGAAGGCGCTATTAGATATTAAGTAACGTTCACCCAATGCAGTAAAATATTATCATTACGCCCATCCACTTACCAACGGTGGGCCAATGCAACTTCTGCTACTGTTTGTTTGAAACTGTTGGCATTTCTGAATTATATTGTTTTAGTTGGACATTCTACAATGGCCCTTGGTTGGACGTCTTACCTCAAAACGACGGCCAAATCTAACCGTTGTCCAACTAACGAGACCCATGTGGCACGACCAAATGCCAACATTAAATGCTATTAGGGTAAGATGCCCCGCCATTTTCCACCTCGCGGTATTGACTCAGACTTTTCCATGTTCAACATATGTAAGCTACGTACGTTACCATTACAAAGTGACACGCTATTTTTAAACCTCATAAGCAGTACACTGAGGCTGTATGTTAAAACTATCCTTTGTAGCGACCTCATGAGAAATTGTGACTTTAGCGCCAGAGATAAGCCTTCCATAAGTCACATTGAAAGTCAACAGCGACGCGAGGAAACTGTGTGGCCATGAAAACTGCTAGTACAATCAACTAATTCAATTTGTAGTCTTCTTTGTCATAAATACATTTATAAATCACAAGTGATTGAATAAAACTCATCGTTTGACTCGGATAAAGTGCTACTACACCATTTTTGTGATTTTAAAGCACAGATCATTATATCCTATAGACATCGGTCAAAAAACTATAAGCGACGGGGCTACAACCAGGAAACGCATAGACTTGAACGCACCAATCACAGCGCTCCAAAAAACAAACAGCTTTATTTGTTAACTAAAGGTTAGGCTAAGCGGTATCTTTGGGATATTATAAATATAGACTGTATATTAGACATCTACTTATAGCTCAAGCGTCATACCGTGATACAATGGCTCTTGGTTTGTTATGTACATAGTAGTATAATTTCATAGTGGTTGTAGGTGAGTATATCAAAATGGTAATTCGTTTTTTCAAGAACTGATCCATTACTATTCTTACTGCTGGCAGTAGCATCAGATATGAACGGACAACGGTTTCACATTTATTGTTTTTTTTTTATTTGGGCTCTTAGTAACTCTGTTCGTTTTTATGACGCATTCCGGCGTGACCAAATACACAAACGCCACTTAAGCATTTGATTTATGATTACATTTAGTTTTAGATGAAGTCTCTTTCAACCAGCTGCTAACACTTTAACCTAATAAAAATTTGAGTGGCCACTGTAAGCTCGGCTATTGGTTTCGAAGACGCGTTCTTTTTACCGAGTCCATTACTTCGGAAAGCATTTTCACAGCACAACAGTGCACCTTTCACATACAAAATTATTCAAATTACCGGTGCAAGACTGCACTAAATGTGTGCGTTTGCTGAGGAACTGTAATAACACTGTGTCCGCTATTTTCGTGGCCCCACAATATCTCAAGACTGTTGACACAGTCGGGACAGCTCTTTATCGGGTGCAACAAATTTTGTTTTGACTTGTTATCACACTGGAGCGGATCGTCGCGGGAACCAAGTTTGAGGGTTGGTAATGTTGGGGTATTCCTTATTGAAAGTGTTATGTTAAGATAAAGGCTGGTAAATATTGCAAGCATCATTTAAAAAAAAATGGTATAGTCCGAATTGGACTTGCGTGGAGAGGGTTGCGTACTATAAATCATCGAATTACCCACTACGTTTTTTTAAACCTACTCAAATTTGTTGGTGGTAATAAGACGTATGTATGGTACTGCATTGTAAAGTTTTTTCATCGGATGTACCGAAGCTAAAAAAACTGGTCAAGTTCAATTCAGAATCGCGCACCGAGAGTTTCGTACTGGCATGGTCTCAACCAATCAATAATATACATTTTGTTAATGATATAAGTTGGCAATTTGTTAAGCTGCAGCCGTAATTTTCTTGTTTCATTTCAATATATTTTTCACATTTCTATAACAGAATACCATTGCATCGATATTTCGCTGCTTTAGTGGAACAGTGACACCACTCACACTCAAATGCTCTCCGATTAGAGACTTAAATTGAATAGTATTAAGACTTTAAAAAGAATAGAGTTTCATTTCGAGGTGTGTAAGACTACGGAGTAAATGCTAAAATCAGGACTTTGATAGCTGAAACTTAAGCCGTCATGGAAGTACAGCTGGAACAAAATTGGTGTAAAATCAGGCTTAAAACGTTGTGATACTTTTATTATTTGCTAGTATTCATGCCACAAAACACATTATTCTGTGAAAATTACAACCTTTAGCTCTTACCGTTGCTAAGCTAGAGACCTCTGACAGATTGACGGACGGACGGAAGGACTTTGTAGGCTCAGTATACTGAGAATGAAAGACTGACGATAGAGTCCCGTTGATCCCTCCGGGTACGGTACCCTAAAAAGTTACAAAACCAATTAGAAAAATGTTATAATTCAATATAAAAGTGCTACCATTCAACCACATTCAAGGTAAGGTGCTCATAGCATGGCGGCACCTGTACTTAATCTCTAACCCAATATTTGGGCACTCTCATTCATAAATTCTCTTGGAAGTGCGTTGTTCACTACTCCATGGACACCCTGCAATTACTATTGAACAAATTAAATATTAATTTCAAATCTCAGAAATTACGAGCCAAAACAAGACAGATTAAGAATTACATAAAACATAAACCTTTGTTTCAACACATAAAACTCTCCATCTTCATGCATTATTTTAATATAAATAAACAATCGTCCTTGCTTTATGGAACTCTTATGTCTTTCACACTTAAAGGTGAAAATAGGACCTTGACGACGTAGCAATATAGTTCAAATTTCGAGACAATGCATTGGTGATATACGTGTTTGAGAAAGTAGTCAGTCGCCGTGTATCAAATAGCTGCAGGCCTACCCTCCCCAGGGTTGGATAAATTTGTAATGCGGCTGCCCTGCACTTTGTTGCGTTGTTTACATTTCTTTAGGTAAATTGTTGAGTGTTAGAGTTTTCAGATACGGCAATTTATAGCCAGCAACTATTACTGCTTTCTTTAACTTTATATGTTAGAGGAAGATGCATTATAGTTGCCGGTCACATATTGCCTAAAAAAAGTGGCTCGTGTAATTGCACTTTTAGGTAGGTATTACGTTATTAGCTAAAGCGCGGTCGTCGAACAGGAAGAATTTCGTACAATGACTCGTCATAACCTGTTTCTGTCGCTCACGTACAATTATATTGTTGTCGCGCTCGCACAGAAGCACTGACCGACGGCATCAGAGATTGTAAACCTATTTTCCATAGAACTACAGCTGTATAAAATTTATAATTAATATTTAATTTCCATAGATATTAATTATTGAAATGTTTCATAAAAGTTACATTATTTTACTTGATCACCGACTGCTATATTGTATGGAGGGAGACCCTTAAAGTAATTCCTCAATCCGTGATTTTTTGCAATATGATTAGGCGGTAGGTATACACAGTCTGTTTATCAAATAATCCGAATGTGGTACATTTATATGCTCTACTTAATCAAACTGCAAAATTTCACAAATGGAGTAGATTGAGAGTTAACCAATTCCAAACCAAGAGTAGTCGAAAAAGTATATGTTAATTCATTTCATACGCCCCCTGTACACAAGATTGACAGTTCACTAACGAATTCAATTAGCAGATTTGATGTTTTAATTATTCATACGTAGGGTTCATATTTGTTTGCATTTGGGGTCTGGAATGTTTAGAATTGTTATGAGGTTAGGCTGATTTAAAATGTATCCAATTTGTTTTTCATCATACTTATACGCTTAAAATACTTTAATATATTTATTTAACGAAACTTTACATATTCAAATATGAAAAAAATCTAAAAATTTCTATATTAATGTCGGAATAAATTTAAAAAAATTAACTGTACCTATTTTCGTTTCCTAATCCCGTAGTGAATGATGAGTTAAATATTCTACTAATTGTAAAGTCAGCGTCATTAATATCTACATATTATTGTACAGTGTCACTCTAAGTTGACAATAACAAAATAATACCATAAGTCAAAGTGGAGTAACACGATATTCAAATGTGCAAATATTTTTGACATTGACTGTACATAAAAATCTCGTACTTTCTGATCAATACTCAAAGTCAAAGTAAAGTTCGTCTGCGATCCACCTGAACATTTTTTGTTTCTAGTTTAATCCTCTAGACTAATTAAATTATTACGCTAAAGCGTTCTACACTGACAAGGTCGCATCAACGTTGTTAGATTCTTATGTATCCAGAACTCAATCGTCATAGGTATGTTCGTATACAAGGTACCCTACTCACGTTTGGCTGCTCCAATATTGATGAGACTCAGCGTGAATATTACATGCGGATGTGTTGGATCGCACCGCACTTACTCCTGAACAAGACAGGATATTAATTCATAAGACATGTACACATGTCTCTGAAAATGGAAATTTTTATGCAAGAAATCATACGGACTCCTTAACGAGCCTGAATTAACTACCTCTTATAAGGATAATGTCTGCTGAGAAGAAGTACCACAAGAAGGGGAAACGCAGCAGTAAATCGTTTTTTGGCCCCATTTTGTTTAGTTTTGAATCGGTTGTGTTTCTTCATGTGAAATAATAACTTTTTTAGGTTCAGAACTGTCTCCTCTTGTTCCCGAAAGTTAAGGACCCTGAGGTCTGATTTTGGACTATATCCGCATGTAGGACATTATAGGCATAGTTTTGGCCCGTATGAAGGAAACGTAAAATCAGTCGATTTTGGCCACAGGAGGGACACTTTTTATTTCTTGAAGTGTGTACTACCCCTTTTATTAACGGTTGTCGCCGAATATAAAACTAGATATCCATACTAATATTATAAATGCGAAAGTAACTCTGTCTGTCCGTCTGACTGTTACGCTTTCACGCCAAAACTACTAAACCGATTTAAATGAAATTTGGTATACAGATATTTTAGAGCCTGAGAAAGGACATAGGTTACTTTTTAATGCGAAAAAAGGGTTGTAAGGGGTTAAAAGGGGGGATGAAAAGTTATATGGAAGTATCGTCATTTTTGGAGCTAGAAGCTTGAAACTTATTTTTAGGCGGTTGATTTGATATAAATAAATATAACATTCAAAGTTTGTAACAGTTTTACCCTTAAGGGTGTAAAATAACAATAGGGAATAGGGGATGAAAGTTTGTATGGAAATATGCTACTGAACCGATTTAAATGAAATTTAGTACACAGATAGTCTAGAGCCTGAGAAAGGACATAGGCTACTTTTTAATGCGTAAAAAGGGTTGTAAGGGGTTGAAAGGGGGGGGGTGAAAAGTTGTTTGGAAGTATCGTAATTTTTAGAGCTAGAAGTTTGACACTTATGTTTTAGGCTGTTGATTCGATATAAATAAATATAACATTCAAAGTTTATAAAAGTTTTGCCCTCAAGGGTGTAAAATAACAACAGGGAATAGGGGATGAAAGTTTGTATGGAAATATGTAAGATTTATGTGAATGTTTTATAAGTTTGCGACAAGAGACAAAATATTAGAGCTATGCTGATGTAACATTTACGGAGTAATTACAAAATGTGAAACTGAAGTTAACGCAAGTAAGAAACTTTTCAACACCGCGCCGTACACAATGAGCGCACACACTATTCCACGCGGACGAAGTCGCGGGCACAGCTAGTTTTAATATAATTTATTCTCTAGTGGACTTTTAACAAATTGGGCCTCTGTTTGACATTGCCTAAGCGATTAAAAGTATATTTTTTTTTACATTGTGGCCTCCTTTGCTGTCAAATTAATTAGTCTGTTCGCCAAGAGTTGACAAAAAAAAACAGGGTTTCTTAACTCATTATGAATAGCGGCACGCTAATTATCTTTACCAATGATAATAAAAAATTAAAGAGAAAAACTTTTTTTTTTTTTTCACAGAATATCATTATTGAATTGCCTGTATTATGTTCCATTGCTGGCATATCATCGGACGCCGACCATAACGAAGTCTCAGAGTCGGAGTAAGAATCAGAGTCTATGACGTTTATTATGAAATGTTCAATTGCTTCATCTAAAACAACACACGAACACCCTGGAAGCGTATTCCAGAACGGTATGGCAATATGGCCGACGCGTGAGCGCGCTCGCTCGCCCAGCGCGGCGTCGCACTTGACAACAACTGCGTGCTTCGTACCACGAAACTCAGTGCGTGCGGCGATAAGCGACGCCCGTCATACAGTTTTCGATAGGTAAGCGACAGTCGCTATTTCGAGACGATATCGTAATATTTATCAACTCTCGGCGAACAGACTTTACCATATCATATCCAAATTATTTGCAATAACGCAGCAATGTCAGGCCTTTATAGGTACTGCGGCTCTAGCACTTGAGATAAGTTAAGCCCGTTTATCTCTCTGACTATCTCTTCCGTTGGCACTAGTGTGAGAGAGACGCACTTAGGGATAAGACGGTTTAAGTTATCCTTGTGTCAACCTTGCATGGGCCGCTGTTGGGCTGGTAATGATAATTAAGATCACTTTGAACTGTACGAGTTTATTGAGTCCTAAAATTAAAGATCACAGTTAATTATAACAATAATGGTACACCCTAGTGCACTGTAGTAAAGGTGATCACGGAGTGGCGGTAACACAGTCCCCGCTGGCCGGGTCGCTGATTCCGCGTCATCTCATATCCTAGTGCAACCTTCTTTAAACAGGAGCCGAAGAAGCATTCTGCACTGTGTCCCTACAATACCAAACGGTCAGTGTGAAATACCAATATGAAACAACGTCGAACTCAACGTCAACTGCAATGCTGCTGTCGATGAAAATAGCATAGTTTCCCACAAAGGTAAGGTTTAGTTCCTTTGTACGGTGAGAGGATTTGTGGAGCCTCTTGAAGGGAGCTTGTGGTGCGAGGGAGAAGAGGGAATTGAAGCATCATTACACTGAATAATTTAGTAGTTCAGAAACAGAACAATTCGCTACCCCAGACGAATAAAGCGGTAAAGTGCTGTAACCGCCTTTACCGTTTTATTGCATTATCGGACCGGCACTGTCTACTGCATGTCTGTGATTTTTTTCGTTATTGCATCAAACATATATTTGCAAACATAAACAAGGAATGTAATATTTACGCAAAAACATTTCAAATAAATTTCAGCGAATACAGCTGTTATAATATATCACACTAATAACATTTGAATTGCTTAGAATGCAATAAACTATTACCGCTTTATTCGCCATATAAATCGATTGTGTAAGACGTAAAACATTGCTACACCTTTTTAGTCTAAAGCAATTTAACTATACTGTTATGCAAAGTTGAGTTACATAAATTGTTAGAAAAAAGTTAAAGTTAAAACCGCTTTACAAATTGAAATAAAAAGTCTTTAAAAGTTATCGCTTTTTAAGAATCTGGTTTTGTAAAATAAAATATGCGATCATCATTTGTAAAACATTGAATTAGCATTTTCGAAACCCAACTCCTCAGTTCACACTCCTGTGAAGGACGGATCCTGCAGTCATGCGTATACCTCGCCAATTGTAAAAAGTGCGCTGACAACCATACAATTTTATAAGCAAATCTAGGAGAACAGCCTATAGTAATATATTGCTGATCAAGCAGACTCGAAATTAAGAAATCTCAGCTATTGTTTTTTTTTTTGTTTTAGTTTTGGTGAAATCATTCACGTAATTTATTTCTTTAACTTTTACTTTTAAATAATAATTTATTTAATTTTTTTCAAATGTTTTGTCTCAGTGATCAACGCGTTCAAAACCGGAAGTGATCACCGCATGGTAAGAGGCACATTGAATCTGAATGTTAAGCTTGAAAAGTCTCGAGTTTTGAAGTCTCCGCCCCGTCCAGCACCGATACAAATTCAAAACCCCAAGAGCTTTTAGCTCGACCTCTAAAACCGTTTCGATTGCTTTGGAAATTGTTTGGATGAATAAACGACGGGTTTATGGAAAATGTCCATATGGTCGGGTCTAAGTTCTTCAAGATCCGCTCTTAAAATTATCTGGGAAAGGCGTGCAATGATTTTGCAGTCTTCGGATGATGCTTTTGAGTGCCGAAGCCTCAATAGACAGATCTCAAAGTCCTTGAAATGCGATTTGCGCTGCTTCTATTCCAATCGTATTCAAGAGAGCGATAGAAAATAACCGGGGCTCCAAAGTATTTGCTAGAGATTTATCTTTTGGGCAGAAGTGGCTAGCAAAACTGAAGACCGAGGATGGCAGGATCCTTACATCCAAACCTGAGCTTTTGAGAGAGGTCGAGAAGTTCTACGGACAGTTATACACGTTAACGCAGAATCCTGTATTAAATATAGCTGAACTGAGAGCTAGATTGACCCGACACTATACCAAAGACATCCCGGAAGTCAGCCTATATGAGATTAGTATAGCTCTCAAACAGCTCAAAAACAACAAAGCGCCAGGTGATGACGGAATCAGCCGAACCGGTCCTTAAAACCCTTCAGAAGTTATTCGATTCCGTCATACACGAGGGAGAAACACCGAAAAATCGAAGACTATACGCTCGAAATTATTGGAGATTATGTATACCAGGGACATACTGTCCAGTTAGGTAGAGCCAACTTCGAGAAAGAGGTCGGATCCAACTCGGCTAGTCATCGTTCGGAAAGTTACGCCATATATTCTCGTCCATTATATCGCAGTGTCTTAAGAGGAAAGTGTGACCAGTTCGGTTGCCAGTGATGAATTACGGCACTGAGATATGATTGCTCACTATGGGCCTTATAAGAAGGCTCAAGATCACCCAAAGGGCGATGGAGAGGGCTATGCTGGGAGTATCGCTGCCAGATCGAATTACAAATGGGGTGATCCGCAAAAGATCTAGAGTAACCGACATAGCCCAAAGAATTGCAACACGTAAATGGTAGTGGCAGGGCACATTGCTCGTAAAACAGATGGCCGATGGGGCCAAAGTTTTCTTGACTGGCGACCACGTACTAGAAGGAGCAGCGTAGGCAGACCACCCACACGATGGACTAACGACCTGGTGAAAATTGCGGGTCTCCGCTGAATAAATCAGTAAAGCTGTGGCGATCATTTGGGTAGGCGTGTCCAGCAGTGGATGTCTTTCGGCTAAAATGTTGGTGATGATGTTACATGAAATACAAAAATAAGCAGTGAATAATAATGTAAAGCTATCAACTTAAAACTTTTAAATTATTTCATAATAATCAATAAGTTGATTATGTCCAAATGCCATTCGTTTTAAGTTTAACATTATGTCTTGGACAAGTGATTTGCAATTAATTATAAACGAAGAAAATATTAAGGCTTAATTAATCAAACTTTTTCATACTGTGCTGAGTATTATCATGATCAGGATATAAATAATATACCCTAATTGCAACCGCGAGAACTAAGCAAGCAGCAACAGAGAACTACGAGTAAGTTCGGTTGAAAATTTTATATAACAACCCTTATAATGGTGATTTGTTGCTTTCTCGTACTAAATGAATAACTTGGTAAATAAATAAAATACATTCTATTAGTTTTAAGGCCTTAATAGCGGTAAAAAAAGCCTTAATTGATGTTTCTTGTTTATTTTGTATGGGACTAGTAAAATAATAGTGTTGTGTATAGTAGCATCAAAGAAGGTCAATGTTGGTTATTTCACAAACATGATGTTTTTTTTTATCAAATATCCGATCTCATTTTCTTTTGATTTTAATGCTTTTAGGGTTCCGTACCCAAAGGGTAAAAACGGGACCCTATTACTAAGGCTCCGCTGTCCGTCTGTTCGTCTGTCTCCAGGCTGTATCTCATGAACCGTGATAGTTAGACAGCTGTAATTTTCACAGATGATGTATTACTGTTGCCGCTATAACAACAAATACTAAAAAATAGAATAAAATAAGTATTTAATGGGGCTCTCATACAACAAACGTGATTTTTTTGCTCGTTTTTGCTCGATATTGATAACGGCAACAGGTAGACGCTTGAAATATTCACAGTATGTTAAGATATATATTAACTTCAAAAATGAATAATGGAATTAAAATAAAATAAATATTTAATATCATCCTTAGGTCATCTTTTTGGCACGCGAGGAACATATACTCTTTCATTCTATCTCGATATAGTTCAGTGATTTTATTATATGCTATGCTGATCGAGTTAAAATACTTGTATATTAGAAAAATTGTTTAGACAGGGGCCTACGGCATCCTTCTACCAACGCGCCTGTCATCGGCAGGCCGTTTATTACCACTCGCATACGCGGTTCTCCAGGAATGTGATTCTCTGAAATAACACGTTGTTCATTAACTCGCCGACGAGCCTTACTTGACCCGTCAGTGCGTACAAACTACATGATTGTGCGTGCCCTTGACCTTGGTCATATTTCGACGCAGCCGACCACAGATGGACGTACGTAATTCCGCATAATTCCTACGAGCGAGCGGGTCATTTTATGATTGTCGATGGGAATGAGAGTACGAAATGAGCGACGAGCTTTGTTAGAGAATACATAGCTGCGCCTCTATTCGGAAACGCTAAGTGATGTTGTAGCGACTCATGAGCGAGATTTCTCATCCCACTCCTCCGCATGACGCGTAACGCATAAGAGCGAGACGCGAGTCTCGCTCGTGGGTCGCTGTAGTATCGCTTAGACCTTCCGAAATAGACACCCAGAAAGTTTCTGGCACGTACAATAAGGATTTGGAATGAACTTCCTGCTGAGATTTTCCTGCGTTAGAACATGTTTTTTTTTAAAGGGTGTGTTATTAAATAACGTTCTGCGAACGCATTGGCAGTGCTTCTGGTGTTTCAAATGTTACCAATTTTCATTAGGTGTTTCGTCTGCCTGTTTGCCTATCTATGAAAATTCAAAAGGTAAGAATTATCAAATAAATAAAATGCTGACTAAAGTTTAACATCGCCAAAACTTGTGACTTGTAGACCCTCACATTTTGGGCTCATCCTCAACACTGGCTCGACGTGAGTGGGCTTGTGGGCTTGTGTCGGAAATTTAATATCGCAGCTTATAACTTTAACACACATCGCATCTTGAGATGTAAGATGTGGCTACACTGTTTAGCTCAAGTAAAACAAGCTACATATATATATATACATAGCATCACACCCGAAATCCCTAATGGGGTGGGCAGAGCCATAAGACTACTTGTGGCCACGTTCGATTAATTACAAGCTAGTCTTTGAAATATTATGTTCGTAAATTTAATAAAATGCGACCCTACTCGAGACTGACAAAATATACCACCATCATCATTTCAGTCAAAAGACATCTACAGCTGGTCATAAATCTCCCCCTAAGATTGTGATAACGGCTCGTCCTGCGTTGCTCACATTCAGCGAATTCCCGCAACCATCACCAGGTGGTTCTTGTTGTTGGTCTGATCATGCTCCGTCTTCCGATATGTGGTCACCATTCAAGAACACTGCTGCCCCGTCGGCCGTCTTTTTTACGGCCAACTGGGCTCCCTCTGCCACTTAAGTTCAGCAACTCTTCGGGCTGAGTCGATTATTCGGTTCTTTCGTTTCTTGTTTTATCTCGCAGAGCCTACCAGAACCGTATAAAGTTCTTTTAAAGAAATTTAAAATGAAAATTTTGGACACTTTTAAGTTTAACAAAAGTTATAATAATAATAATAATCATCATTTTATTTCAGACACGTAGTGGCCCATGCATAAATACGTGACAGACTAACATGCATAATACTTACAACCGTGGCGTTAGGAAAAGTTTCTCTTGTTACTGAAATCTGGTAACCTATGAAATGGGGAGAATTGTAACAAAACAAATAATTAAAAACCCAAAAAAGACTATTTTTCTGTTACAATGAGCAAGTAAAATAACAAGAAACACGCAGACTACAAATTTAGATAAACATCGGCGCGGGCGAGGATATTGCGCCATAACTAACTGGTTTAAACCAGTTTCTACTGGTTTTAGCCAGTTCCATGAACATTTTAAGTGATAACAAAACAAAGAGTTTATAAAGGGTTGAGTTGTTAAACTTTTTAATAAACTAAGATGAAAAAAGTTGGTTTTGTCAGTTTCTTTAACCGAGGTTTCCACATACTTAGTCCATTTTCACCCAGACCGGAAATGGTCGAATGCAATTTGATATTTACCTGCAATACCTGCATACATCTGCGAAGTTATTAACGATATGTGTGAAGTTCATAATCCGTACTGGGCCCACGTGGGTTTACGCCCAGCAGAGGGACGTATATAGGCCGATAATGATGATGATGACTTAATTTTTGAGGAGTTGCGTTGAACATCAAGAATGTAATTAAATTAATTAAAATTAAATTCAATTTGTGTTTACGCGTAAGACAAATACCACTAACACAATAAAGCAAGATGACAAACACAATACCCAAAACAAGTCAAAACATTTGCGAATTCGCGAATCATTTCAAAACGCCAATAATAGATTCCTATTATATTGTGTTCAAATAGATAAACTTGTTTTAGAAAGATCCGACGAAATTCGTTCCAACATTGGAACGCGAAAAACTTGGAAAATTGGTTTGTAAGGCAGTCCCCTGACAATTGGAATTATTTTCATACCAATCCTCTCATTTTGGATGGCAATTTATTCGGTGCGACGCAAATTTTAAAGATATTGACTTTATTAATTTTAAATTGTGCTGTTTAATTCCGTCCGCGTTTTATGTCTGTTTATGACAGAGTAAGTATTTGAAATTACTTTTTATTTATAATATATATTTTTTAACTTTATTGGAAATGGAATAATATGAAAATATTTCTTGATAGTTAATATTTCAGACTAACTCATTGGTTATTCGAGTTTCAGCCTATCGTTTTTTGTATAATGCGACCGCATTTATTGTCAAGGTAATAAGAGCTAAGATATCGTAGAAAAATAATTATCAATATCGATATCGCTTAGGCGTGCAACAAAACAGACCCGGTCAACCAGTGATTTTACCAAATTTGATTAGAATATCAGAGGTCGCTGGTTCGAGTGTGCCAGAGGGAATTTCGTATCAAAAATATTTGGATGTATCCCCCAACTCTGAGGGCTAGTATTAGAATAATTTAAAAAACTTTAACTAGCATCACATAACTTATAGCTAATATTTACTCGTATGTTTGGAATAATCATTCTTAAACATACAATAAAAGGAATAACTTATCAATTAAATCAATATAGGTAGGTAATAACGTATGAATTAAACATTTCGTTCTAGAGCAACAGAGACGAGAAATTATTTTTAACTTTTGAAGAAATCAAATAATTTGACCGAACTTGGAGCGCAAACTTCAGTCTGTACGCAAACAAAAACAAAACTTCTGGAGATGCATTCACGTCGCGATTTAATAAATACTCGTACTTTGAAAATGAGAAATTTTATGAAGACTTTGAAAATTTCATTAGGGTTCCGTAATTGGATTTTAATTTCGCTAAATCTGTCTGTTCGTACGTCTGTATTTCAAATATACTGGGTAACGACTCCAAAGTGGCGAAATAAAATTCCTAAATTTGTTTGTACATCCCCTAAAAAGGCAAAGAAAGAAAGAATATAATTTATATACTAACAAAGAAGACACTCAGAGTTAAATAAATTAAGAAAACAATACAAAACAAAATGGTGGTGCCGGTGTCCTCGCGGCTGTGAATGGGATACTGGCTCAGCATATTGCTGTGGTGTAAGACACCTGCAGCGCTGATTACAGCCAGCACCGTTTTTGACTTTGTCAACAAGTCTTGTTTTGCCTCCAAAAGATCACACGTAATATTATATAAGATTTCACGGGTGAAAAACTTTATACACCCCATCACTTGGTACGCTGGCAATTTAACAAAACGTTATCCCATATTTTTCTAAAGCTCATCTACAAAACCAAGTTTTCCCTCACAATTCCCCTCCATACCCAACTATCTCCGCATTTAGCGTATGCAAATTTCCACGCCTGCATTTTATGGGTTGATTTTTGCCTGATTTCCAAGTTAGGCGGGAGTTATAGTCCTGCTTGTAATGTAATACATTGCTCATGCCTAAAACGGCAGTCTCATATATTTTAGTGCGGTTCTTGGCACCTAACTTGAATGCTAATTTGATTTTATTTTAACTTTATTGCCGAAAATCACACCTATGCTAAAGTAACCGTGGGGAAATACTTCCATTCTGTAAAAGGTTCTAGAGGGTTTACAGTTATCGGAGTTGCTTCGAGAAAAGGTCGTACGGCTGACAGTGTTGGGTGACAATTTCAAAATATTTTACACGTAAGTTAATATTATGGGTGGTCACAGTTTTGGGAACGATAAAGGAAATAGCTGACGCTGAGTGCATTAAATGGAGGGAGGTGAAATATCGTGCTCTGCCACCGTTAAGTGGTTGCGTTGCCGAGATATCGTCCCGCGAAAAACCCGTTATCGAGCCCAAAAATAAAAACGATGATTGAAATGGCTGACGCTGGTTGCGTTGAATAGAGGAAAGTTCCTTGAGGTCAAATATGTTGCTCTGCCACCGCTTAGTGTTTGCGTTACCGAGATATTGCTTCCCAAAAACCCGTAAAAACAATATGGGAAATGGCTGACGCTGAGTGCAGCAGACCAACATAATTTGAGGTCAGGGAATTTTCCTCTATTCAACGCAACAAGCATCAGTTCCGTTCCGTTATCGTTCTTTCGGTCACGATAACGAGTTTTTGGGAAGCGATAATGTAAAATACCACGGGCGAAGCTGTGGCGGGTCCACTAGTAAATATATAAAATATCTACGTTACCAAAGGCGGAAAAATACCTCAGCGCTCTTTTTTTTAAATCTTTATTTGGAAAAGGGGCTTTTGTCGCTAAGCGATAATGCCAGTCCTGTAATGGTACAATGGAACTGACTGTCTACCTCAGCGCTCTTACGCCCTTTTAAAATAAAGTCCTATTCACCTCGTGTTTTGACCAACACTGTACATGACTTAATTCCTAGAGGTATGTGGTAACTCAAATCATCTCCCTTGCACATCTTCGTTAGCCAGCCTTTAAATTGGCAGCACATCCTCGTCGCTCGAGCCCGTTACCGCTCTATTTTACTTACGGTTTTGTCGGTAACTTTCAACAGAACAACAAGTTGTAAGATCGTGTACTTACCAAACTTCGCTGCCACTAACCGAACGGTATTAAACTCGGGGAGCGACGCGGGGCGGCACTAGCGTAATACTGTTACAAAGGCTTAAGTGTTGTCAACTTGTTTCGGAGAATTAAGTAACCTGAAAGACTGCTGAGTATGTTTATTTTTGCAAGGAAGCTTTTGAGATGGGAATTTACAAGATTTTGAGGGGCATTTTTGGGTCAGTATTATGTTATTTGTCCGTGTGGTTACGACTAAGAATAGTATCTACCCATCTGCTCCCGTGGGTGCCTTAAAACGCGACAGAGGGGCCAACCGAAGGATGGGCAGCAGCGTCCTTCGAGTACTATCATGACCAACTGCGGTGGCCAACTCGCCGGCCAAGCGTGGCAACTGTGGCATATCCCCCCATTTTCGAGGGAGGCCTTTGGCAGTTTTTCGGCTGATAATGATGATTTTGATGATTAAGTATGTTTTTATCTTACCCATTAACAAGTCGGTCTTTTTATGATAACGTGGCATTATTTCACCCACACGGTGGACTGACAACCTATAAAACTGGATTTTTAAACCATTTTAATATTCTACGCTTAAGATTTATTTCGTACTCAAGTAAGAATTTAATTATTAGAATATGTCAATTCATGTTCTGAATCACTATTGAGCGCAGACTTTTTAAATACGTGAGAAATTCAATAAACAAAATACATAAACAGCTTGAGCTTATGATTACCAAGAATAAAATATAAATCTTAAGTCACTGTACTCGTATCCAAATTGGATTGTAATACCATTCGATCCTGTTATGGCAAAACACTACAACCCGGGTTACAGCGTCTTATGATAATACAGCGTAAAATAATATACTTCAAGTAGTAGCAAGTAGTTTGGTACTAGTTCATAATAATGTCACTATATCAATAGTGACATTATTATTGTAGCCTGAAGTTCAGAATGAATTTTTTTGCAAAAGTCTAATCTAATTTACATTATTTTAACGTGAAAGGGTGTCCGGCGGGCAAACGCGAGAGAGGCTTATAAATGCTCTCGGTAAAGCACAGTAAGTAAAGATAACATTGTATTGTTAAAATACTGTTAAAGTATTGACTCAAATATATAATTTTCTAATGAATATGAGCATTATAATATGATGTTTAATTAAAAACACAGGATTAAATTCTATTACGAGTTGAAGATTAAACTGTCGAACGCCGTTTATTCAAATTGATGTTTTTATCTCTGAATCATTTGTTCATACAGAGTCGCATTGTTTTATAAATAATTATCTATAATAACACAAAGATATAAATAATACAGGCGCAGTCAACGGGCAAGGCGAGACCCTTGTCGGCTGGTAACAGTGGAATAAATTTATACATTACAATAAGAAATATAAAAAGTTATTGTAGTCCAAAATGGCAAAAACAGTCAGTAAATGATTTAATATATCATCAAATTAATATAAGTATTATACAATGTGGCAAAAATATAATAAGTGTTTAGCCTGGAAGTGTTGTTTCATCAAGACAATGCGCCAGTTCACACATGCGTTATTGCGATGGCCAAAATCAATAAGTTAAAGTTTGAATTGCTTCCTCACGCACCGTATTCGCCAGATTTGGCCCCCTTGGATTATTTTCTCTTACCAAACTTGAAAAAACCGGCCGAGTGCGAGTCAAACTCGCGCACGAAGGGTTCCGTATCATTATAATCAAGCAAAAAAAAACAGGTTTGTTGTATGGCCCCATTCAATATTTATTTTATTTTAATTTAATTATTTATTTTTGAAGTTAATATATATCTTAACTAGAGATGCAACGGATAGTGGTTTGGCCGGATACCGGATATCCGGGATGGCCGTTAGCCGGATAGCCGGATATCCAGCAACCGGATATCCGGCTGCACATTAGCTATCTCTAGAGTCGTATTAGCTGGCGCGGCCTTCGCGCGGCGAGCAAGTTTCAGCTTGTTACGAATTGTAAGTGCGCGGGGAGGCCTTTTGAGGTTCAATACGCACTCTATTACGTAAGTTAGGTATATTCGAACGTGCACGTCGTGATGTTAAGTGAAGTTTTATGTTTAAATTACAAGAAACTAACCTTTAATTTGATAACTGACGTGGATTTCGTTTATTTCTGATGGTTTTTTTATTGGTTTTATCCTATTTCTGATGCAAGCTTTTACTATCCGGTATCCGGCCGAATATTGACTCACTATCCGGTATCCGGCCGGATACTAAAATCATGGCCGGATAGGCCGGATACCGGATAGTAACCGTTGCATCTCTAATCTTAACATACTGTGAATATTTCAAGCGTCTACCTGTTGCCGTTATCAATATCGAGCAAAAACGAGCAAAAAAATCACGTTTGTTGTATGGGAGCCCCCTTAAATATTTATTTTATTCTGTTTTTTAGTATTTATTTGTTATAGCGGCAATAGTAATACATCATCTGTGAAAATTACAACTGTCTAACTATCACGGTTCATGAGATACGGCCGGGAGACAGACGGACAGACGGACAGATGGACAGACGGACAGAGGGACAGCGGAGCCTTAGTAATAGAGTCCCGTTTTTACCCTTTGAGTGCGGAACCCTAAAAATGGTTCGAGCACAGTATAATTAAGTAAGCAGTATTACATCAGCATACAATCGGCCGAAACGACGCGCTTCAAAATCTCGGTAAACTTCGGTACACAACAGTCGCAAGTGCGCCGGGGTTACTGGCGCGGACAGTGTGAGGCGCCCCCGCGCATTTAGTTACGTCAATTATAGCGTGGGAATTTTTGATGATTTTGATATATTAAAAGCGAAATACATAAAAGGCCTATTTTTACTCCATACGGACTTACAGTCACTTTTGAAGCTAAAAATAACAACTACGTGAAATAATTAAAATGAAAACTTACAAGATTTGCAGTAATACTTGTCATGAAAAGATATTACGACAATTTAATATCAAATTCGTAACCCAAGAAAGACGGTCAGCGGGCACCCCTAGTGCGTGTTTACATTCCGAGCGGCCGTAGGTTATTATTTCGAGGACACTGCCGAGACTAAATACTCCTTACTTTTTATATCTACTATAGCTCAGGGGTAAGAGATTTTCCGACAATGAAGATGTGAAGTCGACGGTCGATGGCTATTCTGAGGAGTTCGACAGTTCGACTGGCAAAAGTCTATTGAGGTCAAAAGAGACTATGTAGAGAAATAAAAACTACATACTTAAAAAAAAAACTCTGTTATGTCGGAAAATTTTGGGACCACCCTCGTATTAAGTCATCAGATATATGTAATAACCGGCCAAGTGCGAGTCAGACTCGCGCACGAAGGGTTCCGTACCATTATCTTTAAAAACGGCAAAAAAATCATGTTTGTTGTATGGGAACCCCCTTAAACATTTATTTTATTCTGTTTTTTAGTATTTGTTGTTATAGCGGCAACAGAAATACATCATCTGTGAAAATTTCAACTGTCTAACTATTACGGCTCATGAAATACAGCCTGGAGACAGACGGACAGACGGACAGACGGACAGCGGAGCCTTAGTAATAGGGTCCCGTTTTAACCCTTTGGGTACGGAACCCTAAAAATGCTAAAAATAAATCAAGAATTGTTAAGTAATATTATTTTGATCACAAAGATCGTTAAATAATACAGTGCGAACTATTGGGAATATAAAGTCTCATTATTCCGCAGCACTTGCCGCGGGTGCGAACTACTGGGAATGTGTTTTCCCATTTGACCTAGACCTAGATTTTATTCTGACTGACAACCTATTAAAACTGGTTAAAATCAGTTAACATTCGAGGGGTGGAAATCGGTATCGCCTTTTGTATGAACAGGGTGATTTTTGCCGTTGGTTCACAGTACTTATCATAGAGACAAGTTAATTAGAGAATCTTGTTATATTATGATTATTTATTGGGTATATCATGCTGCTTTTATTCTGTGTGCTTTTTGAATAGAGTCGTAACTCAGCAACAGCTAGATTAGACTTTTACACTGCAGCGTATTCTGGGTAAAATTTTAATTAGGACTGCAGCTGTTAATACGCTCCGTGTAAAGAATACAGTTCTAAGCTCGGCTGTATGCTCGTGGGACTTAATTTGGCTTCTGGCTATTTAGATGCACATGTTGCAAAGGACAATTAAAAACTGATGTTCCTAGTTTCTGATCCATCTATACATATTAATACATATAATAAAATCGTAAAGTGGAAAAAGTCTGTACATTGAAGAGAACAATGAAAAAATGCTATGGGGGGCTTCAGAATGAGCAACAGAACAAATCCCAATGGTTTTTATTAGGGTTCCGTACCTCAAATGGAAAAAACGAAACCCTTACAGGATCACTCGTGTGTCTGTCTGTCCGTCTGTCACAGCCAATTTGCTCCGAAACTACTGGACAGATTGAGTTGAAATTTGGTATACATATGTAAGTCGGTGACCGCAACATGGACGCGTGACGTAAATATATGAATTTTAAACATGGGGGCTACTTTTGGGGGATAAATTAGTTTTTTTTTTAAAGTTATGCAATCTATACCGTGTGACATATCAAATGAAAGGGCTTATTGTGAGGGTCTTTAATCAATTTTTTTTTTGAATTTCAAGTTAAACAGTTTAGAAGTTATTTAGGAAAATAGGCGAAAATTGACTATTCCCCCCCACCTTATTTCCGAAACTACTGGGGCAAAAATTTTGAAAAAAATACAGAACATAGTTCTTTACCTATACATTACAGGAAAATCTATAAGAAGTCTATGGTATTTAAAGTAACGTAGTAAATTTCAGATATTCATGTACGGAACGGAACCCTCTCCACGCGAGTTTAACTCGCACTTGTCCGGTTTTGAATTTCATGTCTTTTTGTCTGTTTTTCTGTTTTTCTGTTTGTCTGTTTGTCTGTTTGTCTGATTGTATGTTCGCGATAAACTTTAAAACTACTGGATGGATTTCAATGCGGTTTTCGATATCTATACATCTATACATATAATAAAATCGTAAAGTGGAAAAGTCTGTACATTGAAGATAACAATGAAAAAATGCTATGGGGGGCTTCAGAATGAGCAACAGAACAAATCCCAATGGTTTTTGAATTTCATGTCTGTTTGTCTGTTTGTCTGTTTGTCTGATTGTCTGATTGTATGTTCGCGATAAACTTTAAAACTACTGGATGGATTTCAATGCGGTTTTCGATAGTATATCCAGGAACACTTCAGGCAGGACATAGGCTATAGAAACTTTTGTAAATAAACGTGGAAGGGGGTAAAAGAGGGAGTTGAAGTTAGTAGGCGAAAAACTGTTTGGATGTGTTTATTAACTTAAAGCTTGGTATAAATATTCTTCAAAATAGAAAAATAGGTATGCGGTATAAGACAATATGAAACTTTCCCTAAAAAGGGGGCATTGGGGCGTTAAACTTTGTATTGAAAATACCGATTCCATTTGTTTATCGACTTGAAACTTGGTATATATGCAGTGCAAAACAAACTATTAGGTAGGTAACCGTTTCTAAAATAAATTATTGTGTGTGTGTGTTTGTGTATGTTTGTTACAACTTAGCTCCATATGGCTGAGCGTATTTTCATGAAACGTCGTATATAGTTAGACCTTAGCTTCTGGAATAGAAAATAGGGTCATTTTTGTCCCATGCAAATAACTCAAAAGTTGTCGAGAGTATAATTACAACCGAATTCCACGCGGACGAAGTCGCGGGCGGAAGGTAGTATTTTATAAATGCGAAAATAACTCTGTTTGTTAAGTTTTTTGCCCAAACCGCTGAACCAATTTTGATGAGTTTTGGTATATAGATTGAACTTTGGAGAAGGACATACGTTACTTAAATTATTATTCTACGCAGACGAAGTCGCGGGCACCAGCTAGTTTTATAATAATTAAATTACTAATACGGCAAAAAGTGGCACTGCAATGCAGAAGTACGGATCTGACATCGGTGTTGCCAGATGCTTGTAAAATTGTAACTTATAGCTTGGTAAAACGGACCATTGGAGGCTCTGTACATGTCTTTAATACCATATAATAATGACTTTGTGCGTGTACTGTTGTAATTAGGTATGTCCGTTACGCCTAAGAGCGTTAATAGACGATCGCACATGGTGCGGCCGTACCAACACACCGTACGGTGCGCTCGTCACCGCTCCGCAATACAGACCGTCCAGTCAGCGTCTGATCGAACCAAGCGTAGTGATAATAATAAAAATAATATGCGGCGGACTGCTTGCCACACGATCGTATATGGTCCGGAGCGCACCAAGGTCGCGGTGTTCGATCGTCTATTAACGCTCTAATTCATGTTTTATGCGAAAGAGCCAGTGTATATTTCCATTGGTTTTTTTTCTAAAAAAAATTGTGTATTAAGTCTATGATTACATGTACCACAGACCGAATATCCTACAAACACCGCTTAGCCTTACTTTTACAAGCAAATAAACTCAACTTGCGGGGTGCGCCGGTCTTTTAGTGCTGTGCTTGATGCGTTCGAGGTTATGCACTCCCTGCGCCTGCATATAGCCCCACCGCTTATGGCTTTTTGCCTCTAACATTGGCAGCGGGGTCGCCCGCCTATACGAAACATATTGGGTATATGGTGTGTGCCTTACTATACATCTATTTTGTTTCCTACCCACTATTATTTGGTTTTTAATGAAATGTTTTGTATTGTTTCACACGTTTCCCATGTGTGGATTTGATAAGACCCTTTTTATATCATACAACGCAAAAAATATTATATTTTGAACACAACAAAATCAAATTTGAAAAAAGCGCTGCCGGTCACACCAGGTCACACCAAAGTCAAAGAAAACAACCTTCACGTCAATAACTCAATAAGTAAAGTGGCATTTAAAATTAATGACGTCCGCAACTGACAGTTAAGTTATAAAACCACTTAAACCGGGTCGAAGCCTACGATAACGAGGCTATCAAACAACTCGGTAGTCGACTGCCATAAATTCACTAAATGAGATGTGGAAACTTTTAACCAGAACACAGATGTAGGGTAGCTGTGATTGGAGGGAAAAGACGGACATTGCGTAAATGTCGCGGAACGTCGCAGCTGGACGATGTGACTGCTTTTTACGCAGAGTCACTGCTATTTTCTCAGCAATTTGGGTGTTTTAGGAATGTTACAATACGAATATGTTTCTATTAGTTTATGGTTTTATAAAAATAAAAATATATTGTAAGTCACTATATTTTTTAACTAAGCCATAGATAATAATGGAAACCTAAGAAATGCCTTGTTTATTTAGTTTAAAAAATAAGTTCAATTAATATAGGTTACTTTTGGAAAAACATTTCTGGGGTACTCTAGAGGTGCATTAAGGAGGGATTTTTTGAAAAATAGAAAATGAAGTGATAAAGTTTGTATGGAAAATACCGCGGGCGAAGCTGTGGCCGGTCCTCTAGTCACCAATAAAAACATTTTCAAATACTTTTTTTTATGAATAGTCGAGCGTTTGGCCAAAACCTCATCTGATGGTAAGTAACACTGAAGTCGACGATGTAATATGTTATCTATAATACTCAAAGGTGTAATGGTAATACAACTGCCTTGGTCGTAGGTCCGAATCCAATAAAGGGCATAACTTTGTGTGATTGGTACAAAATTTGTATCTGAGTCATGGATAAGTATTTATTATCTATACAGATAAATATTCATATCATTGCTTAGTACCCTCAGATTTTATTATCTAAAACCTCTCAATTTTTATATCACATAAAAATAGTTTCAAATATATTTATTTGACGGAAGTAAAAATCCATCCAAATGAACTAGTAACGCCACCCTACCTCGTAACAGGGAGGTCGATGGCATCTCGTTTCACGGGCAATAAATCAGGGAAGCTCGTCGCATAAAAATGCACTCCTACACAACCCGGCACCCCTTTAGTGCTGGGTAGTTCTACAGAGTTTGATCTAATCATTGACATAAGCTCAAATAGCATTAGGAATACAAAAGATCGATAAAGTTATTCCGGATCAAGAAAACCAAAAGCAAATGCGGGTAGTTCGAAAAATACGCACGACTCGAAGATGCTGACACCCGCGACGTCTGCTCGTGACCACGGCCGTTGCGATACGTTTATAAAACGTTGATAAATAATAATTTATTATCACAGTTAAGCCCCGTTTTTAGGGTTCCGTCTCCGATTGGGACTCTATTACTGAGAGGACAATGTCCGTCCGTCCGTCCGTCTGTAATAAGCCTCTAGCTCAGCAACGGTAAGAGGTAGAAGGTTGGAATTTTCACAGAATATTGTGTTGTTATGGCAACAACTCTGGCGAATAATAAAAATATTCAAAAGTTTTAAGCCTAACTTAACATTGATACCCTAAAAGTTGGCTGATTTTAGCCCAATTTTGTTCGATCCAGGCATCAAAGTTCAAACAACAATTTAATGGTGTTCTGTTATAGAAATGTGAAAAACTTATTTGCAACTTATTTACAAGTGCCAACTTATTTGCAACTGTCAAAGTTCGTATAAAATTAACATAAAGTCTATTATTGATTGGTTGAGACCATGCGAAATTGGCGTTGTACGGAACCCTTGGTGCGCGAGTCCGACTCGCACTTGACCGGTTTTTATACAAATATATGATTGAATCGCGAAAACTTAGTACTAACTATTTCAATATATATATATTCATCTTCGACCAAAAATTAGATGTTTCACTATACCTTGTAACCTACTGGACCGATTGTAATAAATGAGATATCATTTATGATTCCTGGTGAACGTGCGAGTGTTATAGGCCAAAAAATCTAAGGATGCGTCAGGTTTTGGTCTCTAACTTTTTGTATTACAACACATAATAACCTTCTCGCGGATTTTCATTCAATTTTAAACATGTCGCAAGTCAGGATTAAACCAAGCTCTACTTTGATCAAGGACTTTTTATTCGCTTTAAAGCTGGCCACACTCTTTCACCCCAGTCGTTTGACGTCGCACGTGGATGGGTGGCTTTAGTGTGTTGCCCGGCGTCACCGGTGCAGTGATCCGAGCCTTTCATCTCGACTGAACTAGTTTTTACGACTCTTACATGAAAAGACGTAATTTCAAGAAAGTAATAAGTACTGGAAAGTCTTCGAATTGACTGTAAAACGTTTGGTCGACTGTAGCGTTTAGCTAGGGTGTCTTACTCTGCATTTTAGGCACGCTCGGCCGTCCGACAGCTCGGAGCTGTATATCGCAGTAGGTTGCCGCTCGCTCGCTCGCCGGCCGATTCGCGCGTCATCAAGTAGCCTAGATGTCAAAGTCAAACTATCTTTATTCAATTTAGGCTTTTACAAGCTCTTATGAAGGTCAAGGAATGAATCTATCACCGGTTCGGAAAAAATCCTCTACTGAGATGAGCCGGCAAGAAACTCGGTGAGGTATAATTTTTTTCAAATCAGTACACATATAAGTGAACAATGATGTCTAAAGTTTTATACAAATCTAAGTATATATATACCACAGTAGGTACGCCCATGTCTGCTGTTGTTGGGTGACGCGGATAAAAAACTGTCAATCCTAGTGTACACGAAAGAGCACGTTTTATGCCACGGAAAGAGAAAGCATGATTAAGCATATTTTCGTACCTAAACACCAGTTTTGTTAAATACTTAGTGATTCTTCTGTACGTTAGTACAATTATCTATTCGGAATAGATGGGTTCCGCGAACGCATTATTTTCGTGTAGGATTTTTCAGAGTCGCATTTTTCCGCGTTCGACTAATTTCTTCATCGGAATTTTCCCATGTGGCATTTTTCCGCGATCGATTAGTTTATTCATCAGCACTCTACACGTGGAAATAAAAAAAGTGTGGTTATTTTATCAAAAGTCGCAAACAAAATTCTGGACATGCTGAGAAACATTAAGTGTAGGTATGATACATTTGCAAATAACTTCCATCTTCAACATTATTTGCGAATTTAACATTTTAAAAATGTGAGTGGATACGTCATTAAAAACCGCTACAAGTAGGTAGAATGCCCATGCATAAATTTTACAAAGCTAAAAGTAAAATTTCGGTGAATAAATTAATGGATCGGAAAAAACCTACATGCAAATAATGCGTTCGCGGAACCCATCTAACCAATCCACGGAGTGGTGTATCTGTTACGAAGTAAAGTCTGTGACCCAGCGGGTCGTAGGTATTTTTCGCTACGAAGCAGAAAACGCTGCTACGCGCTTCGAGCGTAGCGCGTAATGCGTAGCGCTGCTGTAGTAAAAGAATTACTAACAACTTTAATTTCTTTCCTAATTGAATTTGAATCGTTGAATTAGATAGCTCATTAGAGATTAATCTCTAATAATTATGTACCCTTTTTAAGCAAATTGCTCGCTAAGAGCCCCTTAAAGTCATTATCCTTTACCTTCCCACTTTTGTGAAAATTTAAAAATTGTTGAACATTCCTTAATGAGGGTTGAATTGTTTCTGTGGTAACGAAGAAGTTTAATGGCGTAATAGCCTTCTCGTTAACTGTCGTTTAGTTTATATAAAATAACTAAACACGAAATAACCCTTTGACTTCAAATTCTTTTTGTCTGGAACACGACGATGCGAGGAGACTTTTTGTAAAAATAACACAAATAAATAAAAAAAGTATTGATTATCTTAAGGAGCTTACAAATGGTATTGCAACACGGTTAGCCATCTTGAAAGGCGAGAGAAGGACGGAAATACATATTGAATATCTCGCGGAATACATAGTGGCGCCCCCATGCAACAATTATGTCAACACATAATTAAACACTTTTCTTTCACTTATTTGTATAAATCTAATTACAAAGCGCTTTGACAACCCCCGCGCCCCGCAAGTTTGGCAGTTTTATTTGCTAGTAAAAGTTAGGCTAAGATTAAGGATATTTGGTCTGTGTTTATTATGTATAAATCGTTCCAATTAAACATATGTAAAGGCACAAGATGCAAACAATAACCCCCTCGCACAAATCTGCCACCTAAACACCTCTTTTTAAGCGGATCGTGTACCAAATACTTTCCATACAAAAAGGGAAAACATTAAAATTTGTACTCCGCTAAATGTTAAACCCAACAATAATGGTTTATAGTTTTCGTCGATCAGCTGATCGCATATTTTGTATGGGATGACGCCGTTTTTCAACCGATGTTCCCTGGGGAAAGTTATTCAGTTACATGAGTATATCACTGGGTTTCGAGTTGGTACACTCTTTTTGTTACACGCTGATTAGTGTTTTCACACAACACATTTTTTTACCATAATCTCTTTTTTTAATCAATATATTTTTTAAATCTATAAACCTACATTTTGACCTACCCTGACATCATATAATTTAACTGTCAAAATCGGTTAACATTTAAAGATGTTCAAACGTTTTCACCATTTTTATGACAATCGGATATTTGCCGTTGGTTCACAGTCCTCTTAAATTCATTATAATTTATCTACGAGTATTACCATATTCGTCTTCAAAGAAAACAAATGCCACCCTGAATCGGCTACAAAATAAAACCCGACGCACACTGACATTAAACAGATTTCGCACTCATAAAATCTGTAATTTGAATTCCTTAAGACCGAGGGGTTGTCTCCTCTATTACTCATAAGAAGGGCTGTGGCTCAGTGGCCGAGCGAAGCGATAAAATATCTTAGTCGAGTCGCGATTTAAATTTTCAATGAGAGTAAGGTAAGATTGCTTTTATTTATCATGAAAATTGGTACATTAGTAACAATATTGGTACCAAATGAAATGTGTTTTCTGTTTAAATTGTGTAGAGACACCATATAACATAATTCGTTTTTTAGCAAAACACCACCTACTCAGGATATGTATTTAGATTATTTATGGTCTCACTCTCTCTTTAGGATAAATCACACTTTAAATAAGTCGACAAATGAGGCCAGAAAAGTAATTTAAAAGTTTTCAAACAAGTAATAATTAAACTGAACTGTGGTACCACAAAAGATCAAAAACTTTATGAATATCCTGATGAATATAATATGATAGATGAATGTTTGTTACCCTTCGCGCATCAACGGCTGGACGGGTTTAGATGAAATTTGGAATAGATATAGCTATACGCTGGATTAACATATAGAATATTTTTTATTTTGAACTGTTTTAAAGCTCCTGAGGGAACCATTAAAATCGAATTCCACGCGGACGAAGTCGCGGGCAGAAGCTAGCATAGGTGGGCACCGTTAATCAAATAGTTAACCTCGTTAATCGCTAATCGTTATTAAAAAGGTTAACTTCGTTAAACGTGAAAGCGTTACATTTCAGAATATTTAACGGAAGTTAACGTTAATCGTTAATTCATGATAGAAATTACATAGCAAGTATAGCGCAGTATAGTTCTATCATTGTACAACACACCTATCCGTATAAACTTGGAAATAATCCCGGGGGCGATAGTAAGAATATGGCCGGCCCGGAATTTTATTTATTACGACGTCAAAGGCGTCCGCTGGAAGTAATGGTTTAACATAAAACGCGTTTTAACCGACCGCGGATTACAGTTACATTCATTTTTTTTAAAGCCATTTGTAAACGTAAAAAAATACTAATAAAATAAAAGTTTACCCTAATCTTAGTGCAACTTTCAAAAACTGGATTTTCAACCTTTTAGTTTCTTCAAGTCAAAATGCTGAATCACTGAGTGAATTCTTATAGTTTTAATGTATGAAATAAACTCTGTAAAGTAAATTCATCCTTACTTGTCTTATTTGGTAAACAATCCTAAGTAAAGTAAGCCTAGGTGAACAATTGGCAAAGTGATGTCTAAAATATTATCTCCGGTTGCTTAATTTACGAAGAAATAGCTGTTTTAGCCATTTTGAGGTTTGAAACTGCCGCTCAATTACGCAACACCAAGTGGTATCGCTTTCGCGAAAAGTAAACCAATTGTGCCCTTATTTACACAGAGTTAAGGCCAAATTGGTTTGCATTTCGAGCCAAACCGATACCAATTGTGCTACGTAATTGAGCTGCTGGTTTACCAAATAAGACAAGTACAAGTCTAGGGAGCGGTATAAAGCAAACAAATACACTAGTTGTCTCGGCACCCAGTACGATTTTGTCGCTTTCGGGGTCGAGACACTAGGTCCGTGGGGCCCGGGCGCGCATGGGCTCTTCAGGGAGCTCAGCAAGCGCCTCAGGGAGGCCACGGGTGACCCTAGCGCAGGCTGCTACCTCGCACAAAGGCTAAGCATAGCCATTCAGCGTGAAAATGCAGCTTGCGTGATGGGCACCCTGCCGCGGGGACCAGATTTTTTTAATTTATTTTAAGTAATTTTAGCCTAGTTTTAGTTTTTATCTATTTTTTGTAGTGTTAGCTGATACTGTTCTTTTTCAATAATTATTCATGAATAAATAATCACAGTATTATGGATGAATTCACTTTAGGTATTTTATGTCCCAAGCACCTGTTGTACAAAAATATTGAACTAAAATTGTATTCCTTCCAGTATTCAATCAATTTTTGCAATGACAACATTCAAAAAAAATCTTTTTAATTGCATTTTTATAAAAAGCTGTTTTGCCCATTATATCTTATTATTGCAATAATACGCGTTCATAAACTGATTAACTACGCTATTAACCATTGAAGAGTTCCTGTATCTCAAGTTAATAAAAAGCTTATAAAAAGTAGGCGGCTCTCTACCAGTTGTCTTTTGGGCGAGATGTTTCTGTTCATTATCGTATTATATAGATCATCACGATCGTATTATATCGCCAACACAAAAAAATCACATTAAATATAATCATTTTTTACCAATTCATAATCGGGTTTGTCTATTCACGCGACAATTTAATAAGGAACAACGTAATAATATATTATTAAAATAAAACTAAAAGGCACGTCTGAAACAGTCCACATTAAAAACATTGTATCAAACTATCTGCATCGCAACCCGACCGTGCAACGAATGACCCCCCCGGTATCACGCTGCGCAATAACACCCGACTTTTTAATTTGTTCGCGTTATTTATAGCCCGAGCCCCGCCTGAATTAAACATTACCTTGTTAAAGTTGAGGAATGTGTCTGGGAGACTGTTGTGTAATTATGTTTGAGAGTGTAATATGCTTGAAATGTTAGTATATTTTAAATTCTGTATATATTCAAAAGTATTTTCTAATAATAACTGTATTAAAATGGTGTCTATTAGGTATCCATTATTCTGCTGTACAGAATGATACAACCAGAATGTGTTACAGCGTTTTGCGTTGATTCACACTAAATAATTCCTTAGGATCATAACCTTAAGTTCAACTTAACAGAAAATCATCTATTCATTCAAGTCATGCATTGATTTTATAACATAATAATTAAAAATTAAATAAAATACAAAGTTATAGTAATAAAATCGATTGTTATGTAGTTAAATTAAATATCAGCTCAATCGGGTCAAGTCTTGCTTGCAAAATTTGAACTAAACATACAAACAAACAAATATCAAGTCAAAATAAACAAAAACTTGTAAAAAAAAAAGCAGGTTCTTATAGGTTTTCTGGGAAAGTTCAAACAAGTTGAAATTCACGAGTATTTTGCTAAGAGACACTGCAGACATCACGTCATGACAGGTTTGTTACAGCGCTTGCAAAGATGGAAGCAATTTAGTATTCCATTCAAGCACACTATTTTCAATTTGTTGAACGGATAAATGTCAGTCCGCAGCAAAACATACAGGATAGTAAATTAAAACAAAAGGGGTTCGTTACATGCCACGTATATAATTTTCAGTGCACATACATTTAAGAGGACTGTGAAGCAACGGCGAAAATCACCCTTTTCATACAAAAGGCGATAACAATTTCCACCCCTTAAATATTAACCGATTTTGACTAATTTTTGATAGGTTATCAGTCAGAACAAAATCTAGGTCAATACGTGTTTTGAATATTGTTTAAAGATTAAGAAAGTCAAATCGCCGAAATTCATTTTGTATTAGAACACTTAAACCAAATTTAAACTGAATTTATTGATTAGTTATAGTGAAAAATCAAAGCGTATAGACCTAAATTTTGCTCAGACTGACGACCTAACAAAAATTTGTGAACATTGGTTAACATTTAAGGGGTGGAAATCGTCGCCTTTTGTATGAAAAGCCTTAGGTTCACACTCCTCTTAAGTTTCTTTAACCATATAAATTGGTTTTTCACAGTATAGTTTACATTCGTGTTATTCTATTCTCGATCTGCCTGACTTTTAAAACAATTCACAAACGCCGCTTAAGTGTTTGATCTGAGCGTAAAGCGGATTCAGCCATACTTGTCTAATTCGGTAAACAAGTTTCAGTAAGCAAGCTTTGGGCTAAAAAAGATGTTTCCTTGGAAATAAAGGAATCGGAAACAGTATTTTAGACGTCAGTTGGCCAATTTTTAGTCTAGGTTTGCTTTATTTAGGATGAAATAGATTTTTCACCCAAAAATTGCACATTTTGAGGTTAGAAAATGGTTTACCATATAAAACAAGTATGGATGATCGTACAAGTTGTAGCTTTTGTTACACTTATTTACCTAATCAGCGTGCTTAACTAATTCCTTTTGTCCGGAACCGTTTTACAAACATAAAGACCGACAGTTAACGGTAATGTCCTCGCCCCTTAACGAACTACGAATGCCTTAAAAGGAAATAATTCACCAAAAACTAGGATTGAAAATATTCAACGGGGACTGAAGGTATGGTGCAAGTTGAAGGAGGAATGTCTTGCTGTATTTTTTCACAGTAGATTAGTACGATGTTCTTCATCACAACTCCAGTGAATGTCTAGTCAACTCTTTATATTAGTTTTTTATTCTTATTTTACTTACTATGTATAATTTTATGGAAGACGTTATTAATAATCAACACATATAAAACAGTACCGTGACTCACTTCTAGACAACGCACAGCCTAAACGGGTGGTCCTAGAGGTTTGAAATTTGGAGGAGGCATTTCTCGAGTACCTTAGAGGTGCACTAAAGAAGAATTTTTTGAAATTCCATCCCTAAGGGGGTGAAAGGGGGTGATACAGTTTGTATGGAAAATACCGCGGGCAAAGCTGTGGGGGGTCCTAGTAGTAACTAAAACTATAAATATGAACATTTTAATAGATAAAATTTATGAGCTTCTGAATTGATGCAAGTTGTGAAAGATGGTAAATTTAATTTACACAAATTAACTAAATTAGTAAAACTATGAAAAATACGGTGTTTTGTCGCGACGTCGTCGAGAAAATTATTCATGTAAAATAGGTTTTTTTTTAAAATAAATATATAATTGCCATAAAATGAGTAGGCCCTTTCTTCTAATTCTACTAGTGGCACTAGCATCTGATAGGGGGATAAGTCTCTTTCGTCAGCACTAGTGTAAGAGAGACGCACTATCTTATCCTCGTGTCAACCTTGCTAGTCCGCTTTGCACAGAAGAATTAACAAATCGCTTCAGTGTATAACGAGTCCCACGGCCCACCGCTGGGCCTTATCTACCCTCAATCTCGCCCGACACGACACTTAATGCTAAATGTTGAACTGCACACGGAAATTGGGCAAATATGAACTTAATCTAAAAGCTCGTTTAACTTGTCATGTCATGTTTGTAAATGCTTTGTCTGATTGCGATCGTGGAATAGGTATTGTTTTTATTTCAGTAACAGGTTGGATAAGGGATATTTCAGCTGGGAGTATTTATTAAGCAATCAGTTGATATTGTAAATCAAAAACTTTCTAGTGTTGGCCAATTGTTGGCCGCATTCACAAAGACAAATGTTGTCCGAATTCACCAGGGCCACTTAAATTGGTATACGCTTAAAGTGTCGTTTATGTCGGATCTGGATTAATCTCGGATCAAATGCTATATCCAAAAATATATTAAAATTATGCCTTTTACAAATGCAGTATTATTATTATTTAATTTCAAAGTTTTCACTTCCTCCATTTCAATCAACACGACTCGGAACACGAAATATAAAATTATTACACGGGTCGAGAACATTATTTACAAGATATTATCGTTTAATTGCTTTTATAAATGACGCGGTAACTTTCATAATAATTCTGTGCCAGAACGAGTTTTATTTGAATCAAAGTTTAGTGTTGATTAATCACTTTTAATAGCATTTTAATTACTTATATGATCCGTGATATTATTTTTAATAGAACTATTTCGTTGCACAGTTACGAAATAGTAAATATAATAGTATATAAAATAAATAAAATAATAAATATTACTAAATGATACACCTACATATTTATTAGTAAATAAGATTAACAACTTGCTGTGCCCTAGTAGGGTTCATGTACGCACTGGTTTATTTTAAGAACATCTGTAAAACACCATGATTGCAAGGAATAAATGAATATGAATATGAATAGCACAAGAAAAAAGTGAGAGCGGTTTTGATTTTGTTCAATGAAACTTCATTAGCACATTCAGGGGCTTGTGAACGGGCTAGTTTTTTGGCAGTTTACTGCTGCAATTTTAAGTATCCTCAAAAGTTTAGAATCATACTTTTTGTCCCCATTAGTAATATAATTAATATGTTATCTTTTTGAAGATAGCCCGAATGCAGCAATAAATTGATGCTAACCTCCTGGATCCTTGGATTTATTTACCTACCTCGGGGCATGGTGGCCGGTGGTGTCAGATGTTAAAGCCGCACTGGTCGCTGATTGGCCACCTATGACTAAATGTTTATTTTTTAGGTTGTCAGTTTCGTTCAGAAACGTTCTATGCGTGTTCACTTTGACATTTGGCTGTAGATTTCTTTTTACTTATGTCCTCAAGCGAGGGCCGGTGGTCCCGGGAGGCTATCCCTGGCCGGCGATCCCTGGGTCTCGATGAGCGTACCTGCTGTGGTATATACTTAGATTTGTATAAAACTGTAGACATCATTGTTGACTTATATGTGTACTGATTTGAAAAAATGATACCTCACCGAGTTTCTTGCCGGCTCTTCTCAGTAGAGGATTTTTTCCGAACCGGTGGTAGATTCATTCCTTGACCTTCATAAGAGCTTGTAAAAGCCTAAATTGAATAAAGATAGTTTGACTTTGACTTTGACTTTGGCTACTAGCCCGTTAAAGAGCCTCTTTAGGTGCTTGCTGTGGGTTCATAATTATCATAACGGCTTAATTTCTTTTTCCCCTTTTACCGATACTCCTAGATCTCAAAACGACTAAGTGTCAAAATACCTAAATTCCAGAATGCCTTTTTTTTTTCTCATAACACCGGATTTTTAGTTAAGCTGATTTATAATGTTAGTGCATTTTAATATTTAGGCATTTCAGGAATGTGACGTTTTAGATCAAAGTCATTATGACTTTCGTTCATTTTTAAAATGCGACATGTTGTCATTTAGGTATTGTGGGACCATAGCAATTTGAAATTTAGTCAAATTAGCTAATAAGGCATTATATAAATCGTTGTAATGAACCCAAAGCGGGTACTTGATGATTTGTAATATTCTTAAAACTAGCCTTGTATTGCTTTATGCCAGAAATAAGCACGTCCGATTTCGTTTACGTGTATTTGATACAAAAAAGATTAGGAACATAATAGATGATCAAACGAACTTGCAAAGTGAAGTTCGATCGTTATAATATGAGTTGCTTCTTTCGAAGATATACCACCTTCTTTCTTCACCAATATATGTTATATATGTTGGTTTATATGTTAACAACATAGTTTCCTAAACTTACAGGGCAACTTGCACGTTTTTTAAAGGTATCTCAATAGTTTTAAATGAAATGTACGCTGTCTGTACCCGCCGCCGCCGGCCGGGTCACCATTGCAAGCTTCATTATTTTCAGAGAGATCAAAACTTTCTCTCATGGGTACTATTTTGTTTGTCCCAAGGGAGGGAGGGTAATTCGTATATCTTCGAAAGAAGCAACTCATATTATAACGATCGAACTTCACTTTGCAAGTTCGTTTGATCATCTATAATATTTCGTTGCTTCTTTCTTCAGATATACCACCTTCTTTCTTCACCAATATATGTTATATATGTTGGTTTATATGTTAACAACGTAGATGTTTAGAGAAGAAAGTTTTGTTAATAAAATTTGTTTCAATATCATTCCTGATTTATTTCGATTTGAATCGTAAATCAACAAACAAGTATGTTTAAATTAGGCTTTTAACGAATCAATTCACAAACTACGATCAGTTTGAGAAGACGATGGTAAGCAAACAGATCGAGCGAAGCGATCTTCGCTTGTAACGGTTCTATGATGGAACTTGGCAAATACATTAGACGTACTGGTCCAGAACGTTGTCGGCACAATCGTTGTAACTGTTTCCGATACACCGAATATCGGCTAAATAGATAACTGATGTTAAGCCACGCATTCTGAGAGAAGAGGCAACTTCTCTCGTTATTTTTGTAAAGACATGCGTCGCCACTGAAAGGCTGTAGGGCATGGCTGTAAATTTGTCTTCGAGGAATGATTCGACTTCGATTTGAATTTTACCAGATTCGAATTCAAAGCGTAAATACTTTATTTGAGATTCTTTATAAATATACTCTTATATTATAGAATTTATAGATATGCTTCATGTAACTGTAGCGTGGCTATTTATAAGGATGGATATTTATTTATTCATCCTTAAGAGTGATTTTTAAGCATCTGTGATCGACCTATTATTCGGCGGTATGAATGTATTTAGTAATTTTAAATTTCATACTTTTCATGACAACGAACTTCTGGGTACTAACCCAGACACTTGACTACTAAAGGGGATGGTATAGCCATTAATTATCCAATCCAAAAATCCAATCCCACTAGTTTGTAATCTGTAATTTTACACCAATAGTTGTAAAAACGTTGGATTCTACCGACATGTGGTACCTGTATTACTGCAGGGTCGTTTGAGCACAAGGGGGTTTCGATTCAGCATGCATCTTATATGAATGTTAAAAAACAAACTCTTATCCAGTCTAGGGGTAATTAATTTGACCATTGCTTGAGTTTTCGCATAATGCCGATCATTCCATATCCGACACGCCTCACCTAAGTACTTAATTGCTTGTATTAGACTTAATATCCATTTTTCAATTTTTATTGAAAAAAGTGGGTAAATTAATAATCTGCGCGTTAATTCGTGACTAACGCGTAAGTAACGTTTTGTTAGGTCCATTATACAATCCTTGCCATGGCGTTAATTATCGATTAACCAGGTATAGGAGAAATGAACGATCGCCATTGTGTTGATTCACGAACAACCTCTATTAATAGTTAATATTTACAGTACAGGAAAAAATAATATTTTGCACAATTGCCAGCGTAAGGGCAATTTTATAATCACTTCAAAATCGACGCCCGTCAAAAAGTACGGGGATCAATATATCCTTTAAGATTTTTTTATTTAAAGGATTTAAAGGATGTCATTGTCCAGATCGATAATTGGCTCCTGCCTAGCGGTAAGGGTCCCTATGCCACTTGGTGGTACTTCGTGTTTACTTGGATTTATTTTCGATAACGGTTCAGCATGAGATTCCGCCTGTAAAGTGACACACTCCTTGGGTGGTAAAGCGTTGACATCCGTGTAACGTGTAACGTGTAATATACATGTAACGTGTTACATACGGTAATTTTACCCAATTTATCACGTGAAAAGTCTAAATATCCATTTTTAATGTTTTTTATTTAAAAATGTGGGTAGATTAATAACCTGCGTGTTAATTCACGGCAAAGGTGTGGGTTAAAGTTTTGTTAGGTGTATTGTTCAATCCTTGCCATCGTGTTAATTCTCGATTAACCTCCTGGTATGTAGGATAAATGAACGATTTCCATTGTGTTGGTTCTCGACCAACCCCTGGGAATGGTTAGTATTTTGCACAGTTAACGGCGTGAGGGCTCTCAGCCAACACCGGATATGAAACGTGAAATAATAATAAGTATTTAATTTAAAATCTCAATTACCGGCGTGAGGGCTCTCGGCCGACACTGCGGTATGCAATGTGAAATAAAAATAAGTATGTATTTGTAAAATTGCAATCATCAGCATGAGGGCTCTCGGCCCACAACACGGTGTGCTCCGTGTAATAAGAATAAGTATGTATTTTAAAATCACAATTACCAGCGCGAGGGCTCTCGGCCCACACTACGATATGAAATGTGAAATAAGAAAAACTATGTATTTTAAAATCACAATTACCGGCGTGAGGGCTCTCAGCCCACACCATGGTATGAAACATGAAATAAGAATAAGTATGTATTTTAAAATCACAATTACCGGCGTGAGGGCTCTCAGCCCACACTATGGTATGACACGTGAAATAAAAATAACAATCACAATTACCGGTGTGAGGGTTCAAGACCCACACTATGAAACGTGAAATAAGTATAAATATGTATTTTAAAAAACACAATTACCGGCGCGAGGGCTCACGGCCCACACTATGGTATGAAACATGAAATAAGAATAAGTATGTAATTTAAAATCACAATTACCGGCGTGAGGGCTCTCGGCTCACACCGCGGTATGAAACGTGAAAAAATATTAACTATGTCTTTTAAAATCACGTTAACAATTATAACGGTTAAGCACTTACTGAATTTAACTGCATCCACCTAGGAATCCGTAGGTGACAAGATAATTAGTCGTCGAAGCGGTTTCAGACTTCCTCAATTCTTAATTTATATTTTTATGGTATTCGGTTTGTGCCTCTTAGGCAATTTGACACTGTGCGCTTGCTACTTCACACAAAAAAGACGATAGAAATGGCGGCACGCGGGAGCGTGACAGTCACCGGAAATTTTCGGAAAATCATTTCTTTAAATATTATGCGAATGCTACCTAGTAGAACGAAGGTTACTATTTGTGAACAATTTTTGTATCGAGAATGAAATAACGCAATATAATGTGTTGTTTCATAAGATTTTCTTTAATCTCCTTTGTCAAACCCTTCTCTAAGACAGGGAGCCATAGCTTGGCTAAGCTCTCGTGAATTGCTTTACCGTAGTCCGGTACACCCGACGTAGATTCGCTAAAGGCTAAGAGCAATTCGGGGTCCAGACCTGTTTCCATCAAAGAAGGAATAATATCATTTGACGAGGATGGCTCCGTTTCAGGGGCTGCTGTCGGTCCTGAACCAGGACTTATATTATCTGGGGCCATAGTGGGCTCCGGTGATCTTGGTTGTTCAATATTCGACAGTTCCACCGTTTAAAATGTGAGAATAATATCGTTTATTATTTTTATGAAATAAAAATGAGGGTAAATTTACAATACCCAGAATAAAACGTAAAACATACGAAAAATTATTGTAAGTTACTTGAGTTTATTCAAAATGTATTATTTTATATCATAAGCGTGGGTAGCTCGCAGCTAACCACGTATTATCGTATGGAATCGCAGTCAATCACGACTTTCTTATTAACAATTTCGTTTTTATTCTTATAAAATAACAATGAGGGTAGACTTACAAGACCCAGAGTAAAACGAACCCCATACGAAGAATGATTGTTAGTTACTTGAGTTTATTCAAAATTAATTATTTTGTTTCATAAGCGTCGGTAGCTCGCAGCTAACCGCGTTATCGTATGGGTTCGCAGTCAATCACGACTTTCTTATAAATAATTTCGTTTTATATTGTTATAAAATAACTATGAGGGTAGATTTACAAGACCCAGAATAAAACGAACAACATACGAAGAATGACTGTACGTTACTTGAGTTTATTCAAAACTAATTATGTATTTTGTTTCATAAGAGTGGGTAGCTCGCAGCTAATCGCGTTATCGTAATGTCTCGCAATCAATCACGACTTTCTCATTAAGTTTCGTTATTTATTTTTATAAAATAACAATGAGGGTAGATTTACACGACCCAGAATAAAACGAACGACATACGAAGACTAATTGTAAGTTACTTGACTTTATTCAAAATTAATCATTTCTTTTTATAAGCGTGGTTAGCTCGCAGCTAACCGCGTTATCGTAAAGACTCGCAGTCACTCACGACTTTCTTATTAATAATTTAAGTTCGTTATGAAATTAGTGGGTGTGATGAGATAATATCACACTAATATTAGCTATAAAGCCAACGTGTTTAGCTCGCAGCTACCCACGATATCGCAATTGACTCGCAGTCAATCCCGATTTTACGATTTTTTAGTGAAGTGAAATTTACTAACGTTTTTCAACGTTCTAATTAACTCGTAACAAAACACTTAGAATTAACTCGCGTTTAATCCTAAGGATCGTAGTTTTATTTCGTAAAAAGATTTACGGAAGCAAAATTCAGTTTTTATAACTGATTAAGAAATGACGGTCACGAGTTTCACTTGAGCAGTTTTAATAAATAAGATCGGCTATAAAATAGTGATCACTGAACAATAAATACCTTGCTGGTTTTCTTCGTCGGATTCTGAGGATGACGTCCTTAACCTTTTGCGACATTGCACATTGCGATGTCCTAATCTAGCAATTGATTTTTAAATTTTTTCTTCAATACTGCGCTTAGGCATTTTGAAGAGCGTGTGCACTCGTTGCCTGCACGAAAAGGAATGGAGCTTGCAATGGTGACCCGGCCGGCGGCGGCGGGTACAGACAGCGTACATTTCATTTAAAACTATTGAGATACCTTTAAAAAACGTGCAAGTTGCCCTGTAAGTTTAGGAAACTACGTTGTTAACATATAAACCAACATATATAACATATATTGGTGAAGAAAGAAGGTGGTATATCTGAAGAAAGAAGCAACGAAATATTATTCGAAAGTCATCAGTACCGTGATTCTCTAACTTGCAAATTCAGACCGAACAGCCTTATCCTTAAAGTCTAAATGAACAGTTTCGGTTATTCGCTGAACACCAGTAGCGTAACAGAATCACAGCACAGTGAGAGAAGGCGAAGGAATCGCTGACGTGTTGCGTTACGGCCGGTCTGGGCAGGGATTAAAATGTATTAACAAGCACTCAAATGGTTTGGCCAGGGATCAAAATTTCTATGATAAGACTTACCTGCGGCTGGTGACAGTTTCGTTACAACGCCCCATCTCGATTTCCACTGTAACAAACAAACATTATTACTATTATTTAAATATTTGTATCATCAATAAATATTAAACAGTACCGTGGCTCGCTTATAGACAACGCACAGCCTAACCGGATGGTGCTAGAGGTTTGAAAATTGGCGGAGACATTCTTCGAGTACTCTACAGGTGCACTAAGAAGAGATTTTTTGAAATTCCTTCCCTAAAACATAACTACTAACATGTACTAGTAACATAAGTTTTTAGCAGTATGTCGTGCTAAAATAACAAGTGCGAGTCAAACTCGCGTGGAGAGGGTTCCGTGATTAGGTATATGTAATTTCCTGTTACTTTAAATATCATAGACTTCTTACAGGTTTTCCTGTAATCTATACTATTTTCTGTAGTTTTTTTTTTCAAAATTGTAGGCTTAGTAGTTTCGGAGATATAGTGATCAATTTTCACCTATTTTACTTAATAACTTCAAAATCATTTATCTTAAAATTGTCAAAAAATACATTTTAAATTCTCAGAACGAGCCCTTTCATTTAATATGTCATACGCTATAAATTGCCAACCTTATTTTTTTTTTCTCATATAATTTGCCCCCAAAAGTGGCCTCCATTTTTAAAATCTATTTATTTACGTTACACGTCCGTTTTGCGGTCACCGACTTTACATTATGTGTACCAAATTTCAACTCCGAGTTTCGGAGCAAATTGGCTGTGACAGACGGACAGACAGACAGACACACGAGTGATCCTATAAGAGTTCCGTTTTTTCCTTTTGAGGTACGGAGCCCTAAAAACCTTGGCATATTTGAACTTGATTTTATGACATTAAAGAACTTGCTAAAACAGAATTAACAGTTACAGCAATAAACATCTTTCTCCCGCACTTCGGGCTGTCAGACCGCTGGTGCAACAGACAAATAGCCTTCAGCGAGCACTGAGCAATAAAATTGAGCATTTTACAGCGCCCGGGCACGCTCTCTTTATCGGCCTTTGCTATCGCTCGCTTACGTGAATTCCACGTGGACGAAGTCGCGGGCAGAACCTAGTTATATATATAGTGCGTCTCGTATACTACAGTCAATTCGTCTATACTTGTCTTATTTGGTAAACAAGTTCCTAACCTAAATGTTCCTAAATGTGCTAGTTTTAGGTGAAGCAGCTATTTTATCCTAAATAAAGCCATACTATGCTAAATCGGCAAATTGACGTCTAAAATGTGTTCTCCGGTTGCTTTATTTGCAAGGAAATTGCTGTTTTAGCCAAGAAACGTGCATTTTGAGGTTAGAAACTTGTTTACCAAATAAAACAATTATAGATGAATTGACCATAAGATTACTCATATTTGCACACGATCATAATACACAATATACCTATACAAGCTCACGCACATTACGCCGCGCCAACGATGAGTTGAACTTACTATACTCAAGTTGACACTATCAACTTACATCCTTACTCAATCTAAGTTATTTATACTTCGTATAGCCAATGTATAATGTACAAGACTTGTGTGTTTGTTTGTCTTTAATTGAGACTGAAGCTTGTTTGTTGTGCCAAGTGAGATTAACTCCGAGACTTGGCTGTGATTTTAATGGTTTTACTTAGTCCTATCTTAAGTTAATGCAGTTTAAAAGAGCCGTTAGTATTCTTGTATAACTTATGAAGTCTAGTGCTTAAAACCTTATCTTCTGTTGGGGTTTCAAGTATACTGTATAGTTCGCGTCACGTAAAAAGAGCGCTGCGAAGGCCATACATTTTAGCCGTCAGCGTAGTGTTTTATTCGTAAGTTCAAAAATAAATGAGTAACTGAAGCATCAGAAGAAAACATTGGTGGAGAAATATAAATAAGTGCGAGTTAAACTGGCGTGGAGAGGGTTCCGTGATTATATGAAATTACATAGTTACATCTTATAAGTTTTCCTGTAATCTATAGGTAAAAAATTAACTTTAAAACGATTTTTTGTTTTTCAAATTTTAGGCCTAATACTTTCGGAGATGAGGGAGGGGAATGATAAATTTTCGCCTATTCTTCTTCAAATTTAAAAAAAATATATATTTTAAATCCTCACGAGTCTTTCACACGCATTAGTTTGCAAAACTTTTTTATTAATTTTCTAATTTACACCCCAAAAGTGGCCCCCATGTTTAAATCTCATTTGTTTACGTTACACGTCCGTTTTGCGGTCACCAATTTACATAATGTATACTGAATTTTAACTCAATCGGTCTAGTCGTTTCGGAGCAAATTGGCTGTGACAGACAGACACACGAGTGATCCTATAAGGGTTCCGTCTTTTCCTTTTGAGGTACGGAACCCTAAAAAAAGAGAATCAAGCGTGAAATTATCACGTTTCCCCATTTTGATGATTATAACAACCATTCCCAACCAGAATTTCATATTGTAGTGCAAAATAGTATTGATTGATTATTTCCTATACACGTTATAAATAAACACGACTACATAATAAATTGATGCCTTACTTCACACTCCACTGGAAGGGGTTGCAGCAAACAACAAAGCTATTTGGAATCTTGAAGTAAAGTGATACAGTTTGTTTTAGCTTGGCATGAGCTGATATTGTTACTTACACGTCATGCTATTGTAATATATTGTGAACAGTTCATTAGTTCTTTATTTTGTGGTTTAGATGCTTTAAAAGTTTTCTCAAACCTTAGCTTTTAAAAATGTTATCTTCATGTTCAAGTAAGTCGTATAAATAATGTTGTTGTTGTTGCAAGCAATGTCGAAAATTTGTTGTTAAGTGCAAAATAATAAGTTTCCCATAGCAAATAGAAGACAATAGTTTCTATTAAGATATGTATTTTTTACAAGTTTTAATCGTCAGAATGATCGTCAGTATGGAAATTAAGTTTTAAGATACTGATAACATATTAAATTATTACAATAATGTATACGCATGTAGATATCGATTTTTTGAGTGTATTACAAATGCACCTACGATTAAATAAATATTTATTATTATAAAGACGTTGATTATAAAAACTTTGTCAAGTCTGATAATTACTCCAAAAACTGTCTCAAACATGACATTTTCGTTTCGACAATTAGCCACACTGCGATGAACTTAAACAATATAATTTTGTTTTTCGAATATTTTGCAACGAAAGGAAAATGTCGTTCAAACTTTTGCCACAGTGACCCCCATCATTAGTCAGCCCCTTTCAAATGTCAAAAAAACGATTGTCAAAAAGCCACAATGGCTAACATTGCTGTTGACATCTTTGCAGATAACTCTGTGAATACAGATCACAACAAAAGCTACCCGCATCTTGCGAATAAAGCGTACTTTGGGTGGCACGTTTGGAAAAATAATTAGCAGTTCTTGTACACCTGATTAAGAGTGAAGTCGATATGGTTTTTTAAATACCATTTAAAATATGCAGGTATCGTATTACGACTTTTGAACTGGGTGTCTACTAGAAACGTGCATGCAAGGAAAAAACCATCAATAAAACCGGTTCAATAATTGTTAATCATTGCACAGCACTTAACTCCATTACACCATTGTTGTCACTTAAAATATTATAAGGCGCAGCCAAGTACCAACCCACCTACGGCACAGAATAGATAAATGGTACTAACGTACAGAAGAATGATTCTTCATGAGTGAATCATTCTTCTGTACGTTATCACTGTCTACCTTATCATGCTTTCTCTCTCTTTCGTGTACACTAGAGTTGTCAGTTTTTATCTACGTCATCCAAACATTTACAGCTCCGAGCAACGTGACGGCCGAGCGTACCTAAAGTGCGGAGTACTGTGGAGTGACACCAACCTGCCTACAGTAAAATACTAACAATTCTAACCACCCAATCCACTACATAAAATTATCCAAAATAAACCTTAACGTGACATTCCAAACTCCCAACTTTGAACAGCACTTGTTAATCCGGCCGGGTCACATGACGCGGCAAGTTGACATGTCGAGTTGGAAGGTTAAGTGAGTCCGTTAACGATGGGAAACAAAGTTTGAAGACTCTTAAATTTGACATTTACTGAAACGAGTTCAGAGCATGTTTCGTATTTTTTAGTAACATCACAAGATAAATCGATTTTGCGTCAGGACACAGCCGTTGGCTTTTAAAGAAGCATCAGGGTCTTAAACTTGACATTGTTCCAAGGAAATTAAAACTAATTGTTAGTATGGCAACTTAATTTCGCTTTGTTTTTCCACTTCTTTTTCAATGATAACTTCGTAAAGTAAGACAAGATCCCATTGCATCGAAGTGTATCTGTAAGCACTCCACGCACACTTAGATAAGGATAAAGTAAAGCAATATGTTATACCATATCGCTTAGGGGCCCTGGACCAATGGCAAAGCAGAGGTCAATATAATACAAAATTCCAAATACTTATTCTGAAAGTGGACCACACGGGGTCTTTCACATGTCTGAACCTACCTGAGCTTCGAAAGCGATTCTTTTAAATGACCTTTCATGAACTCTCTGGCGAGCTTAACTAGACCCGTCAGTACGTATAAACTACATGTTCGTGCGTGTCTTCGACCTAGGTCGTATTTCGACGCAGTCGGCCACTGAGGTAGATGTCCAACTCCGCATAATGCCTGCGAGCGTGCAGCGCCTGTATTCGGGAACGCTAAGTGATTCTGTAGCGACGCGTAAGCCAGATTTCTCATCTCGCTCTTACGCATTACGCCTCGTGCGGAAGAGTGAGATGAAAAATCAGGCTTACGAGTCGCTACAGAATCACTTAGCGTTCCCGAATAGAGGCGCTGGTCAATTTATGATTGTCGGACGAAAATGAGAGATGAACTGCTGACCGTTATGTTCATCCATCAGGGTAGTTTTGAATACTTCCGAGGAATATTGATTGACCGCTAGGTATTGGATGCTGTATGGGTTACAGGAAAAAAAACTATTAAAAACAATGACTTGCAATAGAAAAACGTAGATACTGACTGCATCAGAGAAGTTTCCATCGATAATGTAGTAAAATTCCATTCACAGCCTTTCCCGACTGGAAAGGGAATAAAATCTATTAAGCTTATTACGTATTTAATTATGACCCATAAAAACTTCAATTAGTGGTGAAATATCGTTAAAAGAATTACGAGCGAATGGAAACAGAACGTAATGGCGGCCGCTATTTATGGTCGAGAGAACGGTGTCTAGCGGAGTTGTCGTTAGAGCGTCTTAGAAAAACCGTTCCTTTTTCTATATTAACTTAAGTAGTTTCAGTAGATTAATAGTTTATACTCGTGGCTTTGCCCGCAAGAAGTTATTGAATTTTTCGGGTAATAAATTCGCAAAAATGTTCATAATTTTGCAATTTTCACATAACAGGAAAAATAAACAAAAGTCATGATGATGAAATTGATAGATATTTAATAAATAGAATAACGAAAACTTAGTAGCAGACTGACTGAAGTATAAAAAAATAATAGCAAACCACGCCTAAATCAACTGATATCATGATGAAGGCAGCAGCGAGGATGGTTTGGCCCCCAATTCTCGGTGCATTCGAGATAATCTCACAATCGAGATTATCTCGAAAGCAGCGAGAATTGGGGGCCTGGATGTTTTGATAATGTAACGCAAAGTTTATATCAAACAGGTGTAATGCAACTGGCATGGTCGACTATGAAGGCGTTTGTTATGGTTATATGTATTTTTGTCCGACGATAACTTGAGTATCGTTTATCCGATCTTCACGAAATTTGGTGACGTTGAGGCAGATGTAATATTAGTTAGAACATTAAGCAGAATCGGACGGGGTGTTACGTTTCATATAATACAAACTATACATTCATCGCAAAGCCTCTGTTTGAAGCGAAACACTCGTATTATCGATTTAAGGGTGGAATCACATCTATCAGCATCGAATCGCATTTTATCTAAGGAAAATCGTTATTTAGTATGAAGATTCGTACGCATCAATTTACCTTTATGATGCGTACGCATCTTCATACTAAATATCGATATTCCGTAGATAAAATACGATTCGATGCTGATAGATGTGATTCCACCCTAAATCCAAAGGACCGAAGCTTCTATTTATACTAAACCGAATTAACAAAAGTCCGACACGAACATCTGTCACGCGTCCCAGAGCTGTCCTCGCGGGAGGCTTAGCTCCGTACTTACCACAGCCAGTTAATATTTTATTGCAGCTTCTTAGCAACGCATAGTGAATTGTTTTGAACACGTCTGTCAAGGGTGTCTCTACCAAAGATATGGATGTTAAAAATGAAATAGCTAGGTACTGACTCCGCAGATGCATTCAAACATTACAGAGCTGTGGTCAACCTTACACCTAGAGGTACATCTCATCAGCTCAAAATAAATAATTGAATCGACGTTTCTCAGCAGCTTAATAGTTCTGTATGAGTTAAACCTGCGCCTTTATACGGGAACGCTAAGTGATGTTGTAGCGACTCGTAAGCGAGATTTCTCATCCCACTCTTCCGCACGACGCGTAATGCGTAAGAGCGAGATGAGAAATCTCGCTCGCGAATCGCTACAGAATCACTTAGCGTTCCCGAATAGAGGCGCTGCTTTTCATTCAGCCAGTACTTCGTGTAAACTCATGACGTAAGTCATAGACCTGATGTAAAACTATCGTGATCAGGCGCCTCATTCGGGAACGCTAAGTGATTCTGTAGCGACTCGTAAGCCAGATCTCTCATCTCGCTCTTACGCATTTGGCGTCGTGCGGAAGAGTGGAATGAGAAATCTGGCATACGAGTCGCTACAGAATCACTTAGCGTTCCCGAATGAGGCGCCCGGTCGACTGACTCGATGGCGCAGGAGTAGTGCCATATGTGCTAGAGGTTATGGTTTGAATGCCGATAGGGGCATCGTGTGATGAGCACGAATGCTTATTCCTGAGTCTTGGATGTATATTTTATATGTATGTATTGTATGGCCAGTATATAAGTATTTTTATCCTTGTGAATCCTAATTTCGAACTAGTTCAATGTGTGTTAGTGTTGAAACTATTATTATTATTATGTATGATAAATTGCATTAACAATGTGAGATAAGCATTTGAGCTCCAACAGGGTCACTGTGGAATTTCCACTATCAAATGCTCTTAATGGCCTTTATTTCAATAGCTCCTGAAGACAATCTCCGTAAAATCACCCGTCCCACACACTCCCATTTTAAACCACTCACAATGCCTCCGGAATCCGCATCGACAATGCGTTAATCCCCAGAAGTGCCCGTTTAATTGAACCAGTCTGTAAGCAGATTAAGGCCCTTATTTATATACTGACTGAAATAATATACATTCGGGACCTTGGTGAATTCTGAGTGGATGTGTTTACTAAAACATTTAGGGTTTTCAGCCTATATATGTCCTACTGCTGCACGATCTCCTCTCGTATTGAGAGGTACTCAACTGGGCAGTACTGGGCCTGTATTCGGAAACGCTAAGTGATTTACTATATCGCCATTTAAAATGACAAAACCGCGAATGTCAACGTCATGCACGTACAAAACAACGACACATTCGCGGTTTTGGCATTTTAAATGGCGATATTCTAAATCACTTAGCAGTCCCGAATATAGGCCCTTACATCTTTGATAAATTCGCAGATGCATTCAGGTGTCCTAAGGATGTTCTCCTTCGCCAAAATACTCGTGATAAACATCAAATTTAATTTCGTACTGATCCGAATGATCACCGATTTTTCCGCACCAGGAGTCGCTTAACGCACCGTTGATGACTGAATAACAATGAAAAAATCTAAAAGATGCATTAAATAATGTGAGAAAGAAATTAATGGAAATCGTTTTTTTTTTCTATAAGTTGGATTGTTGCAACACAAGTTGGACTAGTCTGTTCCTGTAGGGTAGGAGTCGCATTGAATACTAACCGCGATCAGTCATTACAACTATATTATGACTGATGAAAGTTAACCCTGACCTCAAAGTCTTTCATTTACAGTTTGTACTTCTGAACTCTATACCCCGTTCACAAACCACGACGTTTCCTCATGTTTATCAAGCAGAAGCAAAATATTTGTTATAAAATGAAATTCCTTACAGCTACCCATAATTCCTCAGAACATCTTCACCCAAACAAAAAGTAAACCCCTCAACCTTCATAAATCGGCACTGGTCCGCGGAACCCTTGGGAAAAATAAAACTTGTCACCTGTACTGTGGACCTCTGGGATTTATCGTTTACCCCTAATACTACTTGTAGATAAACTTTAGGAAATTTGCTCTTTGAATTATGGATTTTGGGTTATTTTTATGGATTCGGTCCAACTACGCGATGAAAAGTTCTGGTAGCTGGCTCTGGTGGTAAAGTTGGAATATTTTCTTTGATCGTAGTTCTTACAAGAATGAATAGGTTTTGTTACCACTATTTTATTGGGAGTGACATTTCTCTGGATAAAAAGTATTTTTTAATGTTCATCAGGAATATAATTTATCATCACTCCCATTTTTGACGACGCGGTTAGCCTAGTTGGGAGTGAACCTGCCGTCAAAGCTAGCGGTCCCGCGTTTGATCCCCGGAAAGAACAAATATTTGTGTGATGAGCACGTATGTATTTAAGTATTTGTTTACATAACACAAGCCTTTGGAGCTTACTTTGGGGCTAGATTGACTTGTGTAAAGATTATCCCCTGATTTATTTATTTATTTTCATTCATATTCATGGAGCCATGGAGATTGAACACTAACTTTTCCAAAAAAACAATACTTTCGCATATTTTATAAGGATGGAATATAAACAGCAGAAGGTCCCGAGATATTATTCTTTACAAATACACTATACCACCAGCATATTATTTACATTTTCTTGTCGAATTACATATAAATGTTGCACCAGCCCACAGCACTTGACCGCGCTGAACCCGGAAAGCTGAGCCCTATAAAAACAAGCTAGAATTCTTCGCCCCAACAAATACGTCGAAGAATTAAGATACGGAGTGATTTGGCCGATAATAGCTTTATGTGCGGTACAGGATAAGAGGTGCGGGCGTAATCCTTGAGACCAGAGTGTTGGAGGAACTGCACAGAGCTGGGCAATTACAATAATCCTGAAGCTTTTAATAGAACACTCCCTACTGCTTGCGTCTTCAATTTACATCATGAATTTTGTACACCAAATTTCAACTTGTCTCTGAGAAGGTACAATATGAAAAATAAAATGAAAACTATGATTTTGCCCCTCAAAAAAACCAGTCAGTGATTCCCGCCTGAAAATCAAGACAGCTTTTCCGCCTCTAATCCTATACTTTTTTTATTGTCATAAACCGGCAAACCGAGACACGGATATTGGAAATTGGTCACCACTTTCTACGGATATAATACCTGCTGCCGAAAAAATAAGGGCCGCATTGAGCGTAAAAATAAAGTGATATAAAGCATATTTTTTTTCGGTTGTATCATCTCCATATACATCCCCACTTCTTCCGAAGGGCCGGTAAGATCTGACGGAATCTTAAGACCCTTTTGGGGAATAAGACGGACGAGTCCAATAAATTGGAGGGCGAGTCCACTTTCGGGGAGCATAGCGCTAAATTACTACATTGCACTGCAGACAGGACGTTCCGACAACCCTTCATGGCTTCATCGTGCGCTTTATGACAAAGGAATAAGGGTTATTATCGCTTGATAGAGGCGCCAAGTGTTTCTGTCGGCGTGTGTAATTTATTCTATAGGATAGCGGTGGGATTTCGTGTCTAGTCTTTATTGCCAATGTCATTGTTACAGGTAGGAACTACGTGATCACAGAACGGATTTAACTAGAATTCTTAGAGTTTCATGAACAATAAAAGATATGGAAAAATTGGTATCAATGAAATAATATACTAAGGTTGCGTTATAAAAAGGTTCCTAATGTTACGTCGTCGATATTTCAACAAAGAGATATAAAACCCGAACTAAGGTACCAAACTAAGCAAATGAAAGGGCCTCAAAACAATTTCAGCATGTTTACTTGTTAATTAGTATGTTTGGCTAAAATATTGGAAGTGAAGTTTGAATCAGTTCTCGTGATTCAAAAAAGTTGTAATTTGGTACCCATATTTAGGTATTAAGTAAACCGGATGACAAAAATAGCGATGTGCAAACAGTTTACCATAGTAACCAAAACTATTGTTATATTTAAAGTAAAGAGTTTGGTAGTAACCACTCGTTTACATCTAAACTTCAAAAAGTAATGACAAAGCAATACCCGGCCAGCACTTTAAAAAAAATGCAAAAACTACTAATTTAATGGCGAAATTCAGAAAGGTCACTCAAATTGATCTTTAATTAAAGTGAGGTTTGGGTGACCTTTTTATATTGGATGACAACTAGTTGCCGGACATTTAACTATATCTACTAATCTCTAATCAAATGCTTAAGTGGCATTTCTGAATTCGGGCGTTTCATAATGTACAAAACATATGTAGACAAATCGTATCTAATTCGGCCTTCATTTAGCTTTTCAACTTACGAGTATGTCCATTACCGCGTAGTGCTCTAAACTAGGAATATAATGTCGGTGTAGGATAATATTTAAGCTCTTCCAAACTCGACGTTATTATACAATGACGCACTAGCTTACACTGGATGAGATCCTGGATAAGTTCGCCTTTGTGTGGCTGATGAGTTGTTCAAGTTTACTTACCAAATAAATGCCGTTGTCTCATAATATTACTCAGCAGAATAAGCGTTAGTATTTGTCTGCGATTTTGATAGCTTCGAATGCATTAATCGATATTTTCTCACTGGACAGTTTTTCAGAATGAAAAGCAATTTTTAGGGTTCAGTACCTCAAAAGGAAAAAAACGGAACCCTTATAAGATCATTCGTGTGTCTGTCTGTCTGTCCGTCTGTCACAGCCAATTTGCTCCGATACTGCTGGACCGGTTGAGTTTAAATTTGGTACACATAATGTAAGTGGTAACCGCATTACGGACGTGCAAGTAAATAAATACATTTTAAACATGGGGTCATTTTTGGAGGGTAATTTTGAAAATTATATTGTGTGATATGTATATCATATAAAAGGGCTCGTTGTGAGAATCTTTTTTTTTTATAATTTTAAGATATATAGTTTTGAAGTTATTTAGGAAAATAGACGAAAATTGATAATATGTACCTTCCTTATCTCTGTAACTAATGGACTTAAAATTTTGAAGAAATACAGTTAATAATTGTTCACCTATAGATTACAAGAAAACCTACAAGAAGTCAATCGCATTTAAAGTAACATAGGAAAATTCAGATACCCAATCATGTTCGGAAGCCTCTCCACGCGAGTTTAACTCGCATTTTGTCGGGTTTTTTTCCAGATCAATCCAATATTTTAGTTTTTTTTTTGATCTCGGCAAAAAATGTAGACATCTTGATAATAACATTTTAGTTGTTTTTATATAAATACTTCATCTAATATTAACTGGGATATTTCGGTGGTTTGTTTAGTTTACTAAAGGTTTCAAGTTATACCGCATTATATGTGTATACATGTGGTCTTGATTGAGGCAAACAATAATATTTGCCATGACAGCGTTGCATAATGAATACATACCGCTCTGCAAATAATAATATATGTGGTGCGTTGCATGTAAAGAATAGGACCTATATTTATATATCTATATCACTTATGTAAATCTTCATAATTTGTAAAAAAGATCATCTTACATCCAAGATCAGCAAAAAAGGTGTGTGAAAATAAGTGAAATTTTTAATTATATGATCGATATTTTATTTTAGATAAATTTTACAAGTTCATTGTTGTTTAATTTTTTTTAATGTGCTCATCTATTTGATTTCTTTCATTCATTATTTTTTATATATTTTTATCTTAACAAATATCTCAATAACTCAACCTATTAAACCCAGTCCAGACGCGGAGACTATACATCTCCCTTATTAGTTATTTATTTAATTAATTTTTGCCTATTAGGATAGTTTGCTGCCCTTTTCATGTGTTAGTTTTAGTTAAAACTCTAATGTAAAAGTTGAAAAAAAAAGACTTACTGCTGAGTTTCTTGCGGCGTTTCTTCTCAGCAGATGTCACCTTTCGAAGCGCTGGTAGCTTCAGACATGTAAAAGAGCCCATGTGGCCTACTTGCAAAATAAATATTTTCATTTTCATTTTCAAACCATAACCTAAATTTGATTGAAACTTAGGGACTTATTAATTTATTTATTAAATATACAAATGTGTGTATAACAACATTTAATTACGACATTTCATGTCTGGGTGTGCGCGAGCGCGCAATCAATCAGCCCTTAATGTTAAGGGTGCGAAAAAACGCGTCATTCTGACGAGTGGGAATAAGTACGGCTCGCATTCACTTCTTTGAACGTATGCTCTGGGTTGTATAATAAACATAGGGGAATAAAGTTGTGGTCAGGTTAACCGCATTATTTGTCGGCATTATTGTCCCAGCCTAGATCTATTGTTAAACATGGGATGTGTTATTGTTAAAATTCATTTTTGTGGTCATCAAAGAGCCTTACAGTAGTTGCATATGATGTGTAACATCTGACATCTCACCTTGGTAATATGCAACATTAACATTATATCCTAAAGTTTTTTTTTAAATTTATTATTTCACCAAGAACCGTACACCAGTTACACTTGTGATGTGAGTAAGTGTGTCTGCACAAGATATACAATGCACTTTTTATCAATGATCTGCGCGATATTCAGAAACTGACTGTTGGCTGTCACTACCAACCTCTCGGAAAATGGGTTGGTACCATCTGATGGCCAATTCTACCACCGCGCGCGCTCATTGGTCAAATCAAATAGCGCGCTACCCTGGCTTCCTGTTACACACTTCTGTCCCTTTTTACGAAATCGCTCTCACAGATTGCAGGAAAGCGGGAGGAAAGATGTTACACATCAAAAATCATACGCGATATCGCTTTGGCTATGTCGAATAGAAGCCCTGCGCACCGGTTTGTGCCTACATATACCACGTAACTTAACCTAAGTTAACTTATTTGATCAATGCTTAATCACAGCCTATTTCATCCAATTCGGACCAAAGTTCCCTAAGACTTAGAAATCCACCCGTTTAAGTGGCAAATAAAACGCTATCAATCGAGTCCAAACGGCAGTGGGAGCCTCCGGGATTAAACCCACATTGTGTGGACACCGTTTGTTTTTACCCTCCCAAACCCTGCCAAGGAATTGACAACTATATACCCTTGACATAGGGTTGAGTATTTATTATGCTTTTAAGAAGTATTGATTGTTCTTTCGAATTTGTTTTGGGGTTAAGCTTAAATCAAGTTATTTTGAGTTGCTTGTGTGTCGCGATAGGATGTAAAGCTAGATTTGGTTTGATTGAGTGCTGTTGTTAGCCCTGACATTAAGTCAACGATCTATATTGTTTGCTTGTCATAAACATGTGTACTACCTATATAAGTAATTTGATTTCTTGTTGTAGCACGAGATTGCTGCAGCATTATGGTCACCTTAAATAAGTAATTTCCATATTTACAGTGGATTCATCCATACTTGGGTCATTCTTGAGAATTGGATTATTCATCTCATTTTCTTGGCGTTTTTTGTTTTATAAAATTTTGACTTAGTTTCAATTAAATATGTAATTTCATTTAATTGGAATCATATGTATCGAATTGGCATCGCTTTCGGCCAATTTGGTAGGAAGATATGAAAAATGAAAATGAAAATGAAAATATTTTATTTCGTTATTTCGGTACATCGATTGACCAGGTGAGTTGAGATCTCCTAGTAGGTAAAATATTTACCTGTGTCAGGAGAAATCGCTCCTCCTTGCCCAGCTTAACAGCTAAGTTTGAGACATTTATAACAAAACAAAAGTGAAGAACTAGTGACTAATAACATATTTTCTTTAAGTTTCTATTTTTTATTTTTTTATTATTAAAGTAGATTAGTTTGGTGTGTAGGTATATATGTATATGCGTGCGTGCGTGCGTGCGTGCGTGTGTGTGTGCGCGTGTGCGTGCGTGTGTGTGTGTGTCATCAGTTTAGAAGCAATTCAGTTTCATCATAGGCAAGTGACTTCAACCAGTCTGTCAGACATTTCCTACATTTAGATAGCAGCATGGGGTAGATATTCAGCTTTTTGTTTATGGTATTGTAAAGATGTGCAGATTGCACAATGTATTTTAGCTTTTAGCTTTTAGCGAACATAGATTTAGTATGAATTTGAGGGGCAACAACAGCTTTTCTCCTACGTGCCAATAACAAAGGGTTGAAGTCAAGGGTTTTATGTAGTTTTAGAACCGTAAGTAATATGTACAACCTTCTCAAACTCAGTACTTCACTAATAGAGTATAGCTCACTTGTTGGGAATCGGTAGGGTTTAGAATAAATTACTTTTAGCAGATATACCACTTTAAAATTTTAACTGCCAAGCAAATGAGATAAGACGACAGAGGCATCATAAAAACAATAAGCGAATCAACATTTGAGTAGTATTTTTGAGATCAGATGATTTATTAAATGAAAAAAAAAAATGAAAATATTATAATATAATATTTTATACAGGGCATTTCGTGGAAACCGAAGAAAATATTCTAAGGTTCAATTTAGCACAAAATTTTATATTTCAGTCTGGTTATCGATGTAATTAAATTCTAAATAAATTAATCAATCATATGCAATGCGAATCAAAAGAAAATATTTTTTCTTTGCAAGAAAACTTGAGAAAACTATCATTACTGTGCTCAAAACGCCAAGAGAATGAGAGCCAACGAACTGAGAAAAAGTATGTTTCTTGTCGATTATGCCGAAACTGTTATTAATACAGGAATAACTATTAAATGAAAACATGCAGTCATTCATATAGTTTTGTTTTCGCTTACAACTTTATGCCAATTGCAGGAATCAAATTTTATATGAAAATACACAACAATGATAATCATAGTGAACCAAAGCCAAGCAAAATGATAGATTTACCCTCATAGCTCAAAGCTCCAGCGATGAGTCACGTCCTCTCCCTGCGGCTTTAGAAGCGTTACTGATGCTGTATAGGCACGGCAGGTGCAACTCATAGAAAGACGTTTAAGTAGGGATGTGCACGTTGTTAAGTGAGGCACCAAGTAAATGATAGCTTAGCTCCGGACAAACCTTTTATAATTATTCTAAAAAAACTATGATAAACACAGGAACCATATTTTTTCTTTCAAATCAATAACTAATATTTTAAAGATACGACTCAAAACATTACTTGATTTCAATCCATGAATTGGTCTTCTCGGGGTAGTTTGTTCACAAAATGGCAAATGGACGCACCACGATAATGAGGTTTTAGATGTTTGATATTTTTTTACGGGTAATTTTACTTACCTTGAACAAAAAAGAAATCGTGCCCCAGTTAGATTAAGTGGTAATGTAACTAAAAAAATATAGTAAGGTCAACTATTTTAATTCTACGGGTACTTTTACACTCTGGACGCTGTAAATTGACCCTTTCAAGAATCACCACTTGTCTTATTTGGAAAACAAGTTTCTAACCTCAAAATGTGCAATGTTTGGGTGAGACAGCTATTTTATCCTAAATAAAGCAAACTTAGGCTAGAAATTGGCAAATTGACGTCTAAAATATTGTCTCCGATTCCTTTCTTTGCAAGGAAACAGTTGTTTTAGCCAAAAAAGGTGCATTTTGAGGTTAGAAACTTGTTTACCAAATATTGGTTGTGGTAGAGCCAAACAGTAATCCTCACTAGATGATAACTGTTCGAATGGGCCGGCACGACCGGGGTAGTGCGACACTCTCACAGAATATCGGCGTAAAGTAATAGCTTGCTATTGCGTTTCGTACGGTGAGTGACGAGATCCGGAGGCCTATTCCCTCATCCCCATCCCATCCCCATTCCCCATGCTTCCTAGACTGGCAAAGCATTGGCAGCACCACTGGTGTTGCAGATGTCCATAGCCGGCGGTGACCACTTTCCATCAGGTGGGCCGTCTGCCTGTTTGTCAGCCTCCTCCTTTCTCTAAGGGCCGGCAACGCATCCGTGATTCCCCTGGTGTTGCGAGTGTCCATGGGCGGCGGTGATTGCTTACCATCAGGTAACCCGCCTGCTCGTTTGCCACCCTCTGAACATTAAAAAAAAAAGAGTTTGTGAATCGACCGTAGTAGCTACAGAAGTTGCTTGTTCCTCAATTGCTGTAACTGTTTAGATGTTGCAATAACCAACCGAAAAATAATATATAACCAAAATTCAAGTAATATACAAACAGAAAATAAACACCATAATTTGCATATTTTCCCAGTTGAACGTCTTAATTGTAAATTCGTGTTGTTCCAAAACATTTGCACCCGTCTGCTGCTAACGACGCATGCTCCAGTGACGTCACGTTTTAAAACTTCTAAAAAAAAACCCTAATAAGAGAACAATTGTACAAACGACCCGCTGAATTATAGGAGAAATATCGTGCGACTGACGTGCACAGGGTAAAAAAAAACAGAAGCTCATTCTAGGCCTCTATTCGATGTGAAGCGATATTGTAATCAATTGGTTTGTAGGTATATCGCTACTTTTTATTACTCACTATTTTGCGTGGAATTTGTTTGTCGCTATTTCATCAGGGGGGCTAACACGACATGCCCGCGTGTCGTTGGTTGTTCAGTGCGTCTCTGTCAAACTAGTCAAATTTGTAAGGGATGCACTGAGCGACAAAACACTGGCGGACAGGCCCAAAAAAGTCTACGTCCTTTTACGGCCTTCTGACTATTGCTATGCAGTAATTTAAGTCCATCCAATGCCCCAGTTTGATGTGAGATAAAAATAACCAAACAAACACACTTTCGTATTATTAATATTACTAATGCTTATTCTCATCTGCGAACTAACTCAGCAATACCAGCATGATCATTGAACAGCCACGTAATTCTGTAAAGAGCGCAGCGGCTGGTCAACGATGAGCGATACATTCAAATTTGGACCTAATGGTTTTGTATTTATAGTCTAAATTGATAGTTTCTATTATGCGCTGATCAGCCGCTGTACAAGTTAGAACATCACAGAACATATTATCCTGTAATAACAATTGTTCCATCGTCAGCGGGCTGTAACATAAAACTTTGTAGCTATACAGGTGGGTGACATGAGACACAGACGTGATCAGAAACCAGTTTTTCAGACTAATATTGTAACTAATATTGCTTGAAAATGGCCATCAATTACCGAGTCTGAAAAACTGGTTTCTGATCACGTCTTTGATGTCACCCTGTATACATAAAAGCAAATGCCCGAATTGACAAAGGCCACTCAAATGGATGTTTGATTTCAATGACATTTATGAATAGACTGACAGCTCATTGACGGAAACTTAACTGTGAATGTGTGACCAGAGTCGCCAGCCTCGGGGATTTACCCGTAAATTTAGGGGGAAAATAAGTGGATTGGGATTTTGTAGGGGCTAAACATTCTTAGGGGTTTTTTTGGTATAAAAAGTAACTTAAAATCAGTGCTAAATTGCTTATAAGCTTTAAAGATGACGGCATTAATTGCAACTTTCGTGCGATTGCGAAAAAAACCGTGCTATTTTCGGAATATTTATCGTCCCTAGTTGGCCTTTTACATACTGATCACATTGACAAGGATATGGTATTATCAGTCTGTGGTAAAAGAAGGTTACCAAAAAAACGGTGGTTAGGAATTTAGGGGGTTTTAGGGATGTTGGGACTAGCTTTTAGGGGTATACCTCTTTAAAGAGTTGGCAACCCTGTCCGCGGCTTAGGGCCGTACTCATAGTCCGTTAATAAATCATTAAAGCATTCCTTTTTCAAATGTTCCATACAAAATCTCCCACAAGAGACAGCTTGTGAATAAAACAACACTTTAAATCCATTTTACTTTTAAAGTTAGACTTCTGCGCAGTCAATGTTTTACACTGTGAGCGGTCGAGGCGTCGGCTCTTTGTGGCGCTTAATAAGCTTGAATCAGCCGCTAATTCGCGCCATTGATCGCCATTCTTCCCTTATTACGCCTCTTTTATGCGTGTGTTTGCATACTTGATCTGTTTGTTCTCAACCATCGGTTATTCAATGTTTTTGGACATTCGCCAGGGAGATAAATAAGTTGAAAACGTGCAAAAGTGAATTCCAAAGAACATACGGAACTGTACCGAAGTTATATACAAATCTATGAAACAAAGATTAAAAGAGTGTCATAGGCAGAATACGGAAATGTTTTTCCTTACTCGTAATAATGCTGAAACAGCAGGCAAGCAGCACACAATTTCAAAAACAAAACTGTCTTGACAACTCGTTTTCGAAAGTAATCCATTTCTATCCTGAGTAGCGAAGCGGGCTCATTTGGCACACTGTCGTTTTAAAAAAAAATCAGTTGATCCATATCTACCTATTTAGTATACTTTACTTATTATTGATATATATATATATATATATATATTCATGTGATGTAATTGACGTGTTTTTCTCCAAGGAGGAGTGAAAAATAGGCCTTTAGGGAGAAAATTTCTTTAGGGAGAAAAAGTATTAAATGTCTAAGACTAATATATAGCTAACATCCCTAGATACCATCGTGATTCTAGAATCCTTCGAATAAATTTGTATATTTCACCCTCGCCTGAAATATACAAATTTAATCCCATGTTAAAATTAGCATGCTACTCATATAAAATTTTCATATATTTATTTCGAAAACATTACAAAAAAAAATTCACCCGCAACGCAAAGTGGCTAAAAATGACATCATATCGTTTAATATAGGTATATATTTTTTAAATGGTTGACTACTAAACCCAACGACACATCTCCATTAACAACGGTCCACGCGTGGGCGGGGTCGATGTCAGCTGTGAAGGATGCGGCGCGCCTCCGACATGGCGCACGATTGCTCCATGAATAAAGGAAGTAGGGTTCGGGTTTTTAGGGACGTTACAATTTTATTTTTATTGTTGAGGATTATTGCCAAAGCGGAGCCAAAGTTTACTAAATGGTCCGTGAGCCAGCAACAGATTTGCATGACCAATTCTCTGTGACGATAACTCGTAAAATGCTTCAGAGAGTTGTATTATGAAGTTTCGTGAACGTCAGCTGCGGTTTCGTGGGTGGGTTGAGCAGCGGTAACCTCTCAAGCACGTAGAAACAAAACCGGAACCGCAGCTCACGTCCACGAGGCTTCATCATACAACTCTCTGAAGCATTTTACGAGTTATTACCCGGGAGGAAATGATTAACGAAATTTGTACCTGTCTCGTGGACTTAAGACTAGCTACGTAGGAGGATGGTTGGAGCGTAATACTAGCATGGGCAGACCACCCACACGGTGGACTGACGACCTGGCGCCTCATTCGGGAACGCTAAGTGATTCTGTAGCGACTCATAAGCCAGATTTCTCATCCCACTCTTCCGCACGACGCGTAATGCGTAAGGGCGAGATGAGAAATCTGGCTTACGAGTCGCTACAGAATCACTTAGCGTTCCCGAATGAGGCGCCAGGTCCAACTTGCGGGTCTCCGCTGGATGCGAGCACAAAATTGGTCGTTGTGGCGTTCATTGGGGGAGGCCTATGTCCAGCAGTGGACGTCTTTCGGCTGAAATGATGATGATGATGATGATGAATATCATAATAAAAACCGTATACTTATATAATTTCGTGTATGTGCTGTTGACCGTTTGAAAAGTTCCTTTATCTGGAGCTAATTCGAGATGTCAATTCAGGTCATGCTCACCATAAACATGTGTCCTCGGAACTGAACGAACATGTAAAAATTCAACTCCTTAGGATAAGAAGAAATGGTTCTAATTCAGCTTGCAACATTTGACCTAAACAAACTAACAGACAGACATTGCAATTTAATAAACAGCCTGTAAAAATAGAGTTGACGTCATTGACTTAAGCGGACTGTGAACCAACGGCAAAATCAGCCTCTTCATACAAAAGGCGATTTCTTCCAGTTTATCAGACAGAACAAAATCTAGTTCTATACGTTTTTAAATTTTGATTAAATATAAACAAAGACATAATCGCCGAAATTAGTTTTATATGAGAATACTGAAACAGCAATAAAACTGATTTTATTGATTATAGTGAAAAAAAAACCAAAACGTGTAGACCTAGATTTTAAAAAATTAGTCAAAGGGGCGGAAATTGTTATCGCTTGTTGTACGAAAAGCCGTAGGGTTACACTCCTCTTAACTTTTTGGCATGGCTGGCATAATTTTATTGACAGACCTGCAGTGACAAACACCTTGTGGGGTCTTATAATTTAATCACTAAGCTACCTTATTAATATTTTATTGTTTGGAAATGCTGAACTCTTAAAGCCTTATACACTGGAGACAGTTTACCGACAATACTGGCTCGGGAGCACATGTGACTAAGCTAAGCTATAAGCCCTAAGCTGTCGGTAAGCCTCCTGTCCGCAGTTTGCGTACGCGCTCAGATTTAACTTTGAGTAATTAATTTAGAACTAGTTAGTAAGGCTACTCTAACCCGCACTATGAATTTTACACGTCAAAAAAACTCTCGCAAAAAAGAAGACGGGTCTGAGTTGTTCTTCGACAACTAGAGTCATCCACGGCTCAAGTCAAACTCAAAGTCAAAATATCTTTAATTAGGCATTAACAAGCGCTTATGAAGGTTTAAGAATTGAATCTACCTCTTGTTCGGAAAAAAAAACCTGTAGTGAGAAGAGGCAGCAAGAAACACGGTGAGGTAATTTTTTCAAAAGAGTGCAATTGTTTCAAAACAGTAGTATTAGAAGTAATTTGTACCCATTAGGTTTGTTTGTTGCAATTTTTATGTGTTAAGTAGTTTTAGATAGAACTCTAATGTCAAAGTTGAAAAAAGACTCACTGCTGAGTTTCTTGCGGCGTTTCTTCTCAGCAGATGTCACCTTTCGAAGCGCTGGTAGATTCAGACATGTGAACGAGCCCATGTGGCCTACTTGCAAAATAAATATTTTCATTTTCATTTTCACAAAATAAGTTAACAATGATGTTTACAGCTTTATATAAATCTAAGTAGGCCCATCGAGAACCAGGGATCGCCGGTGCAGGTCAGAAATTAATTCCAATAATAATCACGAAGCGATCCATTATGAATCACAAATTGTAACTCGATCGGCTATTCCCTGTAGTACCCACTACAATAAATGGGTGGGAGGAAAAACAATTCCGAGCTTAATCTTTGAAGCCTCTGATTGAAACATCAATACATATAAAACAGTACCGTGACTCACTTATAGGCAATGTACAACCTAAACGGGTGGCCTAGAGGTTTGAAATTTGGAGGAGATATTCCTCGAGTACCCTACAGGTGCATTAAGGAGGGATTTTTTTGAAATTCCATCCTTAAAGGGGTGAAATCAGGTGATAAAGATTGTACGGAAAATACCAGGGGCGAAGCTGTGGCAAACCACTATTTAGTAACAAATAAACTACTATTAACATTATATGATGCAAACTTCACCAATACATAAAGAAGCAATAAATAACAACAGTACGTCCAACTCCATCCGAACTTGGTGCAGGTAATTTCCGAACAATATTCCTGATTTTCTCTACTCAAAATATGGCGGTACTAAGAGTTTTCATGACCAAAATACTCCAGTAAAAGATAAGTTGTTGTTTTTAGCATGTTGGGTTCTTTGGAGATGAGTGGAAAAAGAAGGAAAAGATAGAAAAAACCCATATTCGTTGAAGAATCAAATAAGACACTGATTATAATTAAACTGTGCGGAGTTCTAACCGTAGCCATATTGAATGATAGTGGAGTTGGTGTTATATAGATAGCTAAATCAGATGAGGGAGTTGTTTTTATTTATTTATTTATTTATTCATTTAAAGATTTGTAACTAACAGTAGGACACCAAAACATTACAATCTTAATTAAAAATATTATATAAGTAACCTAAACATAAAAACAATTTACATTTAAAACTTAACTAAACAATGGGAATTAAAATTTACTTATTTATTACTTTATTCAAAAATATTTATGGGCTTGAAATAATATTAAAACAGGGTCTTTATTCGACATTGTAATAGCCTAAATTGCTAAAAGAACGAATACATAAAACAAAGGTACAAACACAGTAAATTGGACATAAAACAGATCACTAACAATGTACAGACAGGAAAACATTCAGAAATAAAGGTATTTTAGAGACTAGTTTACGCCAGCTGTGAGCAAACACATCAGCATCCTGGACCTCAGATACCAGCGCATTAAGAAGAGCTACTGCTCTAGCCGTTGGAGAATTGTTCGCTCGATGTGTTCTGAACCCTACGAGGGCCGCGAACAACTGGTTGCGGCGACGCTCCCCTGATCGCACATACTGCTGAGGGACAAACAGACGGAGCCGCTCGAGTGCCAAGGAATTGTCGAACTTGTGTTGGAGCAGCGAACAGTAGTGGGTCAATAGGTGCATTTTCCGCCTAAACTGTAGAGTGTCCAACCCTACCATACCTGACACAAAAAGCGATGGAAAGAGAAAGGGGTAATACCCATAGATTCTTTTGTAAAGATACCGGCAGAATTTCCGCTGAACTCTTTCAATTTGTACAATGTATTTTGCTTCCACCGGATCCCAGATTATAGAGTTGTACTCTAGCTTGCTTCGCACAAAAGAATTGTACAGGACGATGGAAACATTTATACTGGGAAACTGGGCCGCTGTACGCATGATAAATCCTAGGGATTTACTCGCGCTATTGCAGACCGAGACAATATGCGGGTGGTAATTTAGCTTTTTGTCCAGGTGTAAACCAAGGTCGCGAATATTTGAAACTCTCACCAATGGGACGTCATTAAGTCGATAAGTGGCCTTGATGGGTGCAAGGGACCTAGAGAATGTTATAACTTTGCACTTTCCCACATTGAAGAAAAGCTTATTCTCACGAGCCCAGTCCACCACAATTTCAATGTCGGATTGTAGAACATCACAATCAGAAGGCGCATTAATCGCCAGAAACAACTTCAGGTCATCGGCAAATAGGAGACACTTAGACTTTTCGATGGCCAAAGGGAGATCATTGACCATTACAAGGAACAAGGTTGGTCCCAGTGTGCTCCCCTGGCTTACTCCTGAACGGGTGAAGTATTCCCTAGACGAATGTCCCTGTATCAAAACGTACTGTTTGTTTTGAATGAATGAGTGATGGAAAAGTATAAATGATGCGTATTTTGTTTTTGTGTTTGAAATATGGAACAGTAAACGAATACAGCACCATTACATTCGCAAACGACTCCCTATTTAATTTACCAATACCTATATAACACCTAAACCAACTCAACTACCATTCAATATAGCTGCGGTTACAGACTCAGATTGCGGTTTATTGATTCAACCACATCTGATGTTCAAAAACGTTGACAAGAATCCACCATATAAACACCGACTATAACTTAAATATTTAGTGGTAAGGAAGTTTAAAATTTCATAGTCATAGGCATAGTATTTACTGCCTTAATATGAAACTTAATCACTATAACATAGTTTACATTATTTGATGTTGATTTGATTTGATGTTGTTACTGATTTTATGGTTAATTTTTACTGACAATGCATTTGGAATTGAGCTATGTAATCTAATTTAACTGGTATTATTTTCATCACAATAAACACGTCGTATCTTTATTAATGTCGGTTGAAATCACAGATAAGGAAATGTCAGTGCCTCCATTCGATAAAGGAAGTTGTAGTGATACACAACCGATCGTTACAATGGTAATTTCGCTTTTTTTTTGTCAAGTTCTTTCCAATTTAAAGTGTGCAAAGTAAACTAAAGACAGAGCTCTAGAAATTGAAGCCACTGTTTCCTTTGCGCACATATCTTTATTTTGTCTCTCTCGTCTCGTCTTTCTGTAGTTATCAAATACTTCATTTATTTATCACTTGAAATAGTTTTAAATCGAGTTCGGTACGATTTCCCTTAGTACCGGTGCCTCTCATATGAGAAAAGTTGGCTAACTCATTTAGCAAGTTGGGTGATTTTTTCGTGCCGCGCTGGCACGAATATGAATATAGACGAATTCGCGAGACACGGTGAAGATAGTATCGGTCTTCAAAAACCGTAATGATTTGATTTTAGGTACTGTTGGAAATTATTATCGTGTGGTGCTGGCAATGAATAGCATGACCCCATCTCCTCCCATGGGTGTCGTAAAAGGTGACAGAGGGACCAACCGAAGGATGGACAGCAGCGTCCTGCTGTCGCCAATCCACCTGCTAAGCGGGGCGACTGCAAAGTCGCCCTATTATTGCGGGAGGCCTATGTCCTGCAGTAGGCGTTTTTACGGCTGATGCTGATGATGATAATGTTCCTTTATCAACATTGTCAGCCATATTAATCCTAATAATTTTGTAGAACATTAAGAGCGCATACGCACTACGTCCGATCCGTATCCTATCCAAACCCGTGAAAATACGGTCCGGAGTAGTCGTAAAACTATTTATATGGTAGTTTACGCACTAGGTCCGACTTTCGTCATCCGTGGATCGGCGGGTGCGACACGCATCCAGTTTAGTTCAAGGTGGCAGTTGGACTGATCGTTGGAGAGATCGGACTAATGCGTGAGCAATATCCGAATTCGGTGCGAGATTTCTAAACCCGTATTGTTTGGACTAGTGCGTGAGCAATATCCGAATTCAGTCCGAGATTTCTAGATCCGTATTTTCACGAGTTCGGTTTGGATACGGATCGGACGTAGTGCGTAAGCGCTCTAATGGTTGTTCCCAATATTCAATCCGCGGATAGATTTGGTTACCAAGGGTTAAAATTTGACATTTGCCGCATACAAAATATGTAAATTTTTAGCTGGTAGCTAAATAGTTCATTATGGAACTAACTGTCCATGACTTTAAAAAATAATATGTACTAACAATATAAAAATGATTAGGTACTGTGGAGTCAACCTTAGTAGTTAGATCCATGCTATCGCAGACTTTTCTGTAGGCCTTATTAAAAAGACCTACAATTCTTTAATAGTTTATTTTGATTAATCTCATAGTGCTTAGGCAGCATAAACCTTGTGATTATATTGTGTTATACATTATAAACTTTCCGGAAGAAATTCTCTAAATGGTAATGAAAACCACATGACAATCCGTTGCGTAGCTTAAAAGAAATAAGCGGACAAACAGACTGATGCCTACTTTGTTTTGATAAGAAAATCTATGAGGAATCGAAGGAACTCTTCTATTATTATAAGCACGCATATATACATTTTAATATTATCTGTAATACCTAATTTAAGCAGTTGCGTTTCAAAAACATTATTTTGTGAAGTGGAACTGATGATGAAGACAACAGATGATCACCGTAGCTCCTCATTGATAAGTATTTCAGGGTTGGCGATTAGATTTCTGTATAAGGTTGGGTAGCAGCTTTGAAGCTCATGATTCATGTGGTTAAATAGAACCGGTGGTGAAGAACCACGTCGTTGACGTCCTTGCACCTTGGATAGAAACATTTTGTAAAGGGTGATGTGCAATTGGCATTATGCTATTGTTACTTGATGTGTGTTATTAAATCGCATTATGATAATCACTAAAACGGTCAAATAATAAAAAATAACAAATAAAAAAATCGACTTCAAAAACTCTTTGAAAAGTATTGTCCATCGTATGTAAATTACCTAGAAACGTCAGATATATTGTTAATTAAGTGATTCATTAAATATATCGAAGTCGGTGGCAGGTAAATTTAATGAAAATGAAAATGAAAATGAAAATATTTATTTTGCAAGTAGGCCACCTGGGCTCTTTTACATGTCTGAATCTACCAGCGCTTCGAAAGGTGACATCTGCTGAGAAGAAACGCCGCAAGAAACTCAGCAGTAAGTCTTTTTTCAACTTTGGCAGTACAGTTTTATCTAAAAACTAAAACAAAATGTGTAACATAAAAACCTAATGGGTACAAATTAATTCTAATAAATAACTTATAAGGGAGATGTATAGTCTCCACGTCTGGAAAAGTTAAGTGACTTAGAGATGTAAAAAGTCTCTAAGGGTCATAATAATAAAATAAAAATTGAAGCAAAGAAACATCTAAATAGATTAATCTAGGTTAAATGGAGGTGTAGACAGTCTCCACGGTCAAGTTTAAAGATGGAGATGTAAGGTCTCCAAATATCAAAAGAAACAATTTGAAATATAACATTTCATGTCCTAACAATACAAATATACGAATATGAAAAAGTATCAAATATAGTATAGAGAACACTATGAAGTCTCTCTAGTCAGGTTCAGATATCGCACAAAACTAATAAATTAAACACTAACCAATTTAAATGGTCCTTGCGAGCATGAACCGTCCGGACCCCACAGACAGCACCCGTTCACGAGTATGACGCGTATCTCAGCCATCGTCTCCCTCAACCATGTTTTAGGGAAGGTGGCGACCCGATCAACGACGTCGCCGTAAGCAAAGACCTTTGAGCGAGCATGACATGCTCATGCTGCCGGACAAGAATGAAATAAATCAACGCAGATACGAGTAGCCGTCCGACGAGAGATGTCACAGTGGGCTCACATGATAAAAAATTAGCATGTGCGATATAGGTACATATACAATAATCTTACTAACAAAACAATTATACATGATTATACACGGTATTTATTCATATAAGTATACATTTTACTTAAAGGCATTGTTGTCATCTAAGAAATCATTTACAGTATAATATGCCTTGCTCAACAAGTAGCGCTTAATGTAAGATTTAAACTTGTTAAACGGCATATTGACAATATCAGTAGGTATCTTATTGTAGAAGCGTATACAGTTCCCCGCGAACGACGTGCTCACCTTACGGAGACGGTAACGCGGAACTAAAAGTTTATCTTTATTCCTAGTGTTAAAATTGTGAATGTCGCTGTTTTGTTTGAACTCGTATATGTTTTTGCGGACATACAGGATATTTTCAAGAATATATTGCGAAGCAACGGTGAGAATATTTATATCCTTAAATTTATCTTTGAGCGAGACACGAGACCCCAGTTATATAATAATAAGTTCAATATATTTAATGTATCACTTAATCAACACTATATCTGACGTTTCGAGGTAATTTACATACGAAAGCCAATCATTAGTTCTTACATTTCAAAGTGTTTGTGAAGTTGGATTTTTTATTTGTTTAATTATGTACTATTTAGATATAAGATATAAGAGATTAGAGATAGAGATACATACATAGATAATAAACACCCATGTCCCGGGCACAAATACTAGTGCTAATCACACAAGTTTGCCCATCGTATTACTCAGACCCGCGATCTCCTGCGCAGATGGAACTTCTACTACCACTGTGCCATCAATTTTATCAAGTCTTTGCCATTCATGCCTTACCACCACTTTCTTATGACATGTATGAAAAGATAATAATAAGGATTCTCACTTGAAATTTATAGACATTACATTTCCTCATAAATATTTCACATACGCAAATTACGGGCTCCTTTAAGCATTCATCTTAAAATTTCATCGTTCTGACTCAAAATTTCATTCAAGGTTCTTACAATGGCGGCTCCAGGCTAAACAGAGAATTCATTAAATTTACGACTACCTTTAAACGTAGTCGAAACGAAGGAAATCATTAGCATTTTCTACAATAGGGACTCTAGTGTAGTGATGGGGGAATGTCGAAAGTTCAGAACCTTGGGTCTTAGTAGTGTACCACTAGCATGACATGTATGTTACTTGTTTCTTTATCTTTTTCCAATATGTTTTATGTGGAGTTCAAAAAAGAGTATATGTATTGTATTGTATTTTATGTTGTGGTAGCCTAGTGATCGGACACGCGGCTATTCGTCCAGAGGGTCGCGGATTCAAAACTTGACTTGACTTGAGATTTCTAGATATTAAGATTTAATTTCATATTTACCATGAGCATTTCGATGAAGGGAAACATCGTGAGGAAACCTGCATTTACTAAGTAATTCAATGGTGTGTGCGAAGTCCCTAACCGACACTGGGCTTGCGTGGGAACTACTATCTACGGCCTCCTTCTGCCTGTGGGCATGTGCCTAGGAGTGGGACGTATATAGGCCGCTTATAATGCCGTTTTGAAAATAAAAGATTTGAAATCCTACACTTTTAAAAATCTTGTACTTGACTGATAAATTAACGTGTACATATAATGCTTTTTTCTCAATCTACCAGCGCTTCGAAAGGTGACATCTGCTGAGAAGAAACGCCGCAAGAAACTCAGCAGTGAGTCTTTTTTCAACTTTGACATTAGAGTTCTATCTAAAACTAACCCATAAAAATTGCAACAAACAAACCTAATGGGTACAAATTACTTCTAATACTACCTCAACTCTAATACTACTAAAAAAACTACCTCACCGTGTTTCTTGCTGCCTCTTCTCACTACAGGTTTTTTTTTCCGAACAAGAGGTAGATTCAATTCTTAAACCTTCATAAGAGCTTGTTAATGCCTAATTAATAGTAGTTTATGCAACGGTTGCATAATGATAGGCCTTAAAACACTAGTGCGGTTTTATGAAACGAGCTTTTTGCGAGTTTCATAATAAGATCGCACGTGTGTTTTAAGGCGAAATTATGAAGAGTTGCATACATAACTTTATCTACACACATGTTATAAACGGCGACACGGCGACGATGGGGCCCCTCCGGCTGCGGCGACAATGGGGCCCTCCGGCTACGGCGACCGCGAGGTGCCTGTAGCTCATATCTGTATCGTTATGACCATTATGATACTAAAATCGATACTGTAATAACATTACAGTACAGGTTTTCATAATGGTGGTCATTTCCTACGGTTGATAGAATAGAATAGAATAGAAAAACGTTTATTTTGCAAACACAATATAAACAGAAAGAACTTACAACTAGACAGCACATTAATAACTAACAGTAAAACTAGGATAGAAAAACAATTTTTGATTACATTATGGAGGTTTTATGATATGGGTGTAGATAAAGATATTTATTGCATTTTAGTTTTGTTACAAATAAACAGCAATTATTTAGTGAAATTTTTGCAAAAGTAATTAAGGTAATTAAGAACTGAAGTAATTAGATTTAGTTAATTCAGGTGTTTTTACTTCTTATGTACATGGCAATTCACTTTTTTCTAATTCATGCAACTGACGTTTTCAGCGTGGTTAATTAATTTAAAAAATCATCGATTTTATTTTTAACATACTAAATAACATCGATGTATAATTTATATCGACTTTTTTCTTCCTTGAGTGTCGAACCCCATACAGTGTAATTGCGAGGCCACATTTCGGGGTAGAACACATAAATTACACCTTTTATACGTTCCCAATGCTGGGCGATATTGCTATCATTAACCTTCTGTTTCGCCTGCATTGTAATATTGAAAGTATTAATAAATGTCAACCATTTTGTCTATTGGTTACTGTAGACTGCAAGCACAGATAGAAAAAGGAATCTATTCCACAGGGCATAAGTATAGTAATCACATCGCTTAGTTCAGTCTTTATCTTACTATACAAAATTTACATTTCGTCATCATAGTTACATTGTTTCTAAATCATAGAGCAATGTGGGGGTATATAGGCCCTGTCCGATAGGCATATTTTTTTAAATTACAAATTTAAATAATTTATTTCGGACATAAGATCCAGTGTTATAAAAAGTTATAGGTATGTTCATAGGTTAGTTTTAAAATACAATAAAATAAGACAAAAACAAAATAATTTAAAGTCAACACATTTCCAATTAACAATAAAAGCGCCGCGCCGGGGTGCTGCGGAGACGGGCGCGTGTAGCCTTATCCAGCGCTCCAGCACCCGCGAGTCCCAACGCTGCGCCAACATGCTCAGGATGCTGTTCGAACTGGCACGACTGCGACTGAGGAATGAGGCACATCTTTTCCTCTTGTTTACATGAAATGAAGTGTTATTAAAGCCAAAAAGCTATATTATCTGCCGCAAACGCAATAATTACAAGTCACCATGTAACTTAAAAAGGTATGGGGAAGAAATTTAACAGCGCATGCATGAATTTTAAGGTCATGTCCATAATAAAAAAGGTGACAAACGTCATGTGCATGACGTATCGAAAACTGACGGAAAAGCTATAGTGAGAAACTTAGTCGACATGATTTTATGCATAGAGATAGTTGGAGAGCAGGAGAAGGACATTATATATTATATAGGCTGCGTTTTATCCCGAAAACATGCCCAGTTCCCAAGGGAATAGCGATAAACCAAATCCACGCCAATGAAGACGCGGGCTTAAGCTAGAAAATACATAGTCCCCTAGGAAACAGCGACAAATGTAATTCACGCAAAAAATCACGTAAAGTCCATCATATACAAACCATATTTGTTTCACCTGAAAGATCAAAAGCACATATTTACCCCCGCAAACGGTTAAGACAATAAACAGCGCCAATTCAACTCATTGTAATGCAAAGTTCGTACACAAATAGTTGTCAATCCGGCCATCAAACGGGACGCACGCGCGCCACGCTTCGTTACGCCATCTCTTGATGGCTAGAGATCTACCAGCTTTTCTGTGCACTGCTAAAACTCTTATTATATTGGAATAAGGCAGTGTATTGCTTGGTTTACATCACAGATAAGTCTATAGGACATAACCTTTACGTTGTGCGATTTGGACCCCTGCAAGGTTACGTTCTGTCTTAGTTGGAGTTTAACTTTAAGGGGTGGAAGAAAGTTCATTTTGTGAGGATTTAGTGTTTCCCCTCTACCAATTTTTTGGAAAGTTTTGGCGTCTCTTTTATGAGAGATATGTCGTATAGTTGATGGGTCGAAGAGAAATGTATAAGTAGTATACGATGGGAGGGAAATAAAGTGCAGTAAATTCTCACGTTTACGTATTTTTACCAATATCGTTATGGTAATTTAATGTGACTTTATTTCCAATTTGATCTCGCAAATTAGGATAAAGCCAAACCAAAATACATACATACATACATATATAGGTATCACGCCTGTTTCCTAAAGGGGTAGGCAAAGACCACGCATTTCCACCTGCTACGATCCTGACCCACACCTTTCGCTTCGTCTACTCTAATTAAGTTCTTCATGCACGCTCGCCGGTTTAGGGTACCTTTGACCTGGCCTTTCTTAAGAACGTCTCGATCTGATTTTGGTGCGTTTGCCTAGGTCTTCCTCTTCTAACCCTACCATGCACACTTGTCTTATAAATCTGCTTCGATAGTCTTCTTGCGTTCATCCTCTCCACATGTCCAAACCATCTAAGCATACCTTTCTCAATTCCCACGACTACATCTTCTTCCACACCACATCGTTCTCTTATCACGCTATTCCTTATCCTGTCATTCATAGAAACACCACATATACTTCTCAAAGCTCGCATGTCCACTGCATTGATTCTGCTTTCATGCTTACTCTTAAGCCAAAGCAAGGCTATAAGATATACCCAGATAAGATAAGAAAGTCATCGAGTCATTGTACGCCTTTATGGCATGTTACAGTGAAACTCTATTTCTTATCTTTCCACATCTGTATTTGATTACCTGTAACACACAATAAAGACTTTTGGTTTGATTTGATTTGAAAAAGCCCAGAATTTTATAAATCTAAAGGAATCATTTAATTGTAGCAATTGGAGTCACCTGTATTAACTTTAACTTGATAATACTGTATACAGCTAGAAGACTAGGATGCCCTAATCTATACTTAATCGACCGAAGTGTAGACATTTGCAGCAGTATTTTATTTACTACCTAATTTTATCCTCACAATGCCATCTAATTGGTTGCCCGGACACTAATTACAGCGACCGCACTATTAATCACGATAGCCATCTATTGCGCGTGATTGGATGTGGAGTTATGAAAATTAGTGTTTACGGCTTCACACAATGGTGGTAGAATAGACTATTATGCATTCAAGTAACGCAGTGGCCAAAGTGCGTCTATCTGAAGGTTTACACCGAGGTACAAATAATATTGAGCACCTACCGTATAGTTATAAAGTAACCAAGTATACTAAATACTTTACAGTTACGCAAATTAGTTATAATTTAGCAGCTTATCCCCTCTGCTATTTTTAAAATAATTAACCACCTAATAGGTTGAAGTATCCACCGAATGTACTTAACACAAGCAACGGAGCTAACTAAGCTTGTGACTATTTGGAAAAAATTAAGCTCTAAAGGTAAACTAAGTGAAATGGCAATATGCCTAATAATGATTACGCGTGCCTGTCATGCAAAGGGACGTAGGTTCAAATCTTGACTTGCACATCGGAGTTTTTATGTGCGGAATCAAATTCGATATTTACCAATAGCACTTTGATTTAGGAACACCTCATAAGAAAACCTGCACACATCTTGGAAGTAGGAAGATGTGTGTGAAGTCTCCAATGTGCACTAGGTCACTTGAATATGACAGGAGGCACCCGCAGGGGAACGTTTATATAAGCTGGTGGTTTCCTCGCTGTAACACAATTATAATGCGTTGTGCGAGGAAGCGTTTCTTCCACCAGTCTCTTCGAAATTTCTCCGAAGAGGCGTAGTGCGCCAGGACCCTACGGACCGAGGGTCTTGACTCCGAACGGAACATAGTTAAATTCAGAACCGCGACTCCTATATTTGTTTTGGTTTTCGTGTTCAGCCACTTCAGCCGCTGCGCCAGGTTTAGTGGATGTTCCATGGAAATGCGTAAACGGGCTGGTTTTTCGGCAGTTTTTGCTGCAATAGGAATAGTTTTTGGGTAAAAAAAAGTAATTCTAATTAGTCCATCAGTTTGATTATCAAAAACGATTGAACACGTATTTTTTGCTGTATCAAATCAATCAAAATTGAGAAAGATAACGCGCACGCGCGCGTTCGGGAGTGGGGGCTCATGACGTCACTTAATGGTATAAAGTTTACGAAGGCGTGACGTCACGCGGAACTTCAACGCACTATATCTTCGTAATTTTTTGTTTAATTAACAAAAGAAAAAATATGTGTTCGGTATTTTGTTATAATGTAAATGACGGACTATTTAGAACTTTTCAGGAAACTATCCTATTCGGGCTATCCCCAAAAGCAACAAAAAGTTTGAATATAGATGATCTTTTGAGGATCGCTTGAATTGCAGCAATAAATTGCCGGAAAACTAGCCCGTTTAAGAGACCCTTAAGGGCCAGCGCGGGTACAGGTTGCGTCCCACACCAGCACCCGACCCATTTTCCATGGGACTAAAGACTCCATCCGATCTCTTTCCATTGACGTTGGCATCCCTTTTGACGATGACAAGGAAGCCGTAGATGATGTCATTTCATTTGTCATGCAGTGTGTCTAAAGAAGTGGCCCGCAATGTTTTGACATGACAGTCCGTGGTGTACTAGCTGGTCGACGTAACTGTCGCAGGGACAACTATGCGAACAGACCAGGATATAACGATTATAATTAGTTACATTTTCTTTACCTAAGTAAAAGCCAAATTAGGAATTTACTTGATAAATTACAATAACACCTAATTATTCAAATCGGCCCGCACTCTGAACATAATCCACGAGAAGTACCTCAAACGTTTGACACGATTATAGAACAATGCGCATCACAAAGTCTCCCCATAATACCTTCCAAAACAACTAACAGGACATGATTTGACAAAGAATAATAAACTTTGTAGTATTGTGCTTAGACTTCAAATCGCCTTGAGCGACGCCACTGACTGATACTACGTTACGGATTAAGACGTCATGTCATGCCTGTGTTTTAGAGCTCAGTGCGTCAATCAAATTTGATCTGTAGTTTCTTGCTAAGTAGGTTGGGTGTATAGTGACGTAGACAATGAGTGACAATATGGCGTGAAATCTATTAACGAGAGCTTCAAGCTCGTTAGATTTTGGTTACTTACATGATTATGTTAGTTTCTAGAGGCAATCTCAGTTCGTTATCGTTACGTAAAAGTAATAATTGTTATTTTTATTTACTACCTGTATTTACGACCAATACTGCAACAAAGGTGCAACAGTAATAATGACTAGTCCAATGATCCTCTCATTGGCCGCGACGCGACTGCCGTTTCGGCGCTGAAATATTACTCTCCTGCGATGCTGACGTTGATACGGCTACGGAGTACGTATACATTTTAGTGCCTTATTTTATTTTGGATATTGTAGGTCATTGTTTTTCAAGTAATAGCCGGGATCTTGCCGTTTCGCCAAAATTATTGTGGTAAAATTTAATTACCCAATCATTTGTTTTTGATGCAACAAAGGTTACCCATGTTGTCAGTTTATACGAGCAAAAAATGCATGTTCCTTAAATATTTTACCTAAAATACATGGGCCATTATGGGTTACCTTTGTTGCATCAAAAACAAATGTTTGGGTAATGAAATTTTACCATAATAATTTCGGCACAACGGCAAGATCCAAAACAAAATAAGGCACTAAAATTTATACGTACCCAATTTAGACTCAATTCAGCTTTTTTCGTAGCCGTATCAACGTCATGATATTTCAAGTTCATAGCATTAGACTAATTAATCGAACGTGGTCACAAGTAGTCGTGTGGCTCTGCCCACCCCATTAGGGATTTCGGGCGTGATGCTATGTATGTATGTATGTATAGCATTAGTAATTGTTGAGATAAATGGCTGTGACACACAGACTATGAAGTCTCACCATAAGTGTTATTTTTTCACCTTTTAGCTACAGACCCCTAAAAATTCAAACATTAATATTAGGGTTAATGTCTTCTGTTTTTAATGAATATAATATAAGGTATTCGATTTTCGTAATTTTTTAACAGTACATTTTGTACGCGTACTGTTATCTTTTCATGAATAAATCAAACGTCACCAACCAGGACGCAAAAATTGAAAAATACGTGCTTCAACTGTCAATTTCATTCTGTACTCACACCAGCCCAAAACATTACACTTTTTCAAACCAAAATCACATTACTGCACAAAAGGGTTGCTTCTCTCTTTACCCCCCAAATGTCTCCCCATATTCAATTAATACTGAACCACAAAGAACACAAAAGTAATTTGATAATAGTGATTGAGTTATGTGCTTTGTGAACGTCACAATCGCAATTAGTGCCTGATTCCGTCGCTTGGCGGCGCTGCTGTAAGTGAATTAGCGGCCTGTTTTGATTTTAGTGTTTTCTAGGGTTAGATTCTGTCCATATATACTTTGGTTATTATGCACTGTGTTTGAACATGCAATGTGTTCTACACTACAGGCAATTCATCCATAGTTGTCTGCTTTGGTAAACAATTTTCTAACCTCAGGATGGTGCAATTTTTGGGTGAAACAGCGATGTTATCCAAAATAAAGCAATCCTAGGCTAAAAATTGGCGAAGTGACATTTAAAATATATTCTTTCTCCAGTTGCTTTATTTGCAAGAAAATGGCTGTTTTAGCCAACAAAGGTGCATTTTGAGGTTAGAAACTAGTTTACCAAATAAGACAAGTACCTATAGATGAATCGATTGTAAAAGCTTGATCACCATCAGTTTTTTTTTATACCATTATCACGCAAGCTCACGTTATTTAATTACTGATCAAGAGTAGAAAAAGGAAAAGAAATTAACCAAAACTGTTGAATTTACGAATCAAAATACAACATTTCAAATGTAAATGATTTTACTTCGGTTCATTAAAAAAAATGACGGTCGTTGAGTTCTTTCATATTATGTTACATTTTATTCTTCTTCTACATGATTTCGAATATTGGTCCACTGGTACAATATTGCAATCAACAAAAAATAAAAGACCAAAGGGAAAGCACCTATTTATCCTAAGTCCAGCAAAAACGTTGAGCCGGACGAAAAATGGCTGCCACCAGGGGGTTCCGTTTATTTCTTTTTTGCGCCGGTTCGGCCGGACGGTGATCCGGTTACCGATCGGACACGTACCGTCCGGTGAGTGGCTTGATGCATTAAGATTTGATTATTCAATATATTTTTAGTGATTAATATTATAAACGGGGGTACAATTAATTTAAGATGAGGAAAAAAACCAGCTAATTAATTTGGTAGAAGTAAACCATTGTTCCTTGATCAGCCTGGTTCAGTTATATCATAGAGGAATAAGACCTAGAGAAACCATGCCCTCGGTGGATTACTTATTTAAGAAAAGTGTAAACAGATGTCGCTAGTATGCACATGGTCATTTAATATTTTTCAAATCTATCGATTTCATGTCTGAAAATTTAATGATTCATTTACTTTTAAGGTTTTTATGTATGAATAATCAAAATTATACGTTCAATGACCTAAAAGCATTCACTTAATAATTTTAAGTAATATACGAAAAATCTGTTTTAGCGCCATCTTACACAATTGTATCGTACTTTTTCGTTTGTGCATTGTGATGTGACTAATTTGACCGATAACAATGGTTTTCATATAAAAGGTCATAGATACCGGATATACATACTTATAAATATAAATAAATACTTAAATACGTAGGAAACATCTAAGATTTAAAAAAAACATTGTTGCTCAACACGTAAATTATTTTCCCTCACCGGGGATCGAACCCGGAACGCCAGCTTCGGAGGCAGGGTCACTATCAACTAAGCTAACCGCGTCGTCAAAATATCCTATTTTATAAACTTGTAACAGAGCTACGTCTGTATATTGAAGTTTCCTATGGAAAACATTAGTACCCTTAAGGTACGGAACCCTTAAAGAGAAATGTATAATTAATAAAATAAAGTAGGTAGGTAATGTAATAACAATAGCATTTAATCTTGTAAGTTAGTACGGACGGATTTTAAGATAATTGCGCAGATACATACAAACATATCATCGGGCTCTCACCAGCTATGTGACGTCATTCTCGAAGTAATCTCGTCTCTCATTTCATCCCACATTTCGTCTGACAATCATAAATTGACCCGCGCGCTCGTACCTAGGCATTACGCGGAGTTAGGTATCTATGTCCATGGCCGCTTGCGCTGGTAAATGACCAAGGTCGAAGACACGCATGAACTAGTCATAGCTGGGCACAAGACCGTTAATCCGTAAATCTTAATTAACGAAGTTAAATTGTTAACTTTTTAAATTGTTAAAGGACTCATTAACTTCCGTTAAAACAACTAATGCCCGTTAATCGTTAATTAAGTAAAGTACCTACTGGTTGCCAAAAGGACACCGAGCGTATCTACGGCACCGCGAGCGCAAAACACGTCTGACTAGTAAGTAGGTATGCCTACGCTCGGGTCGGGCTAGCCGGCCGCGGTCATCGCGCGTAGACCCTTCTTTTATACATTTTTCATGTCCTATGTCCTGCCTAAACCTCCACAGTCCATACCATAATTTTTGTTATTAGTAAGTAAATCACTAACATTAACGATATATAAAATGGAATTTCTATCACGTGTTAACGATTAACTTTAACTTCCGTTAAATCTTGCGAAATGTAACTCTTTAACGTTTAACGAATTAAAGCTTTTTATTAACGGATTAGCGATTAACGAAGTTAATTATTTCATTAACGGTGCCCAGCCGTGCCATAGCTGGCTGGACACATGACCGTTAATCCGTTGATCGTTAATTAACGAAGTTAACATTTCGAGTAACGGATTAACTTTTAAGTTAACTTCTGAAATTGTTAACGGACTCATTAAACTCCGTTAAAACAATTAAAGTCCGTTAAACGTTATTTAGTACCTACCTATTTGCCAAAAGAACACTGCGCGGGTTATGTCAGATAGCTTTTGATTTGAATTTGATCTCTAAATAGGTAATAGGTATTATTACAAACTCTAATGCAATAAGTAGGTACCCAATTTTTACTAATGTTTCATGTCCTGCCTAAACTTTCATAGCACAATACCAATATTTTGTATAAGTAAATACCTAACGCAACGGCATACTTCTATAACGAGTTACCAATGAACGATTAACGTTAACTTCCGTTAAATCTTCCGTAATGTAACGCTGTAACGTTTAACGAAGTTAACTTTGTTAGGAACGCAGTAGCGATTAACGAAGTTAACTAGTTGATTAACGGTGCCCAGTTTTGAAAATGGCCGCCATTTTTAGGGTTCCGTAGCCAAATGGCAAAAAACGGAACCCTTATAGATTCATCATATCTGTATGTCTGTCTGTCTGTCTGTCTGTCAGTCTGTCTGTCTGTCTGTCTGTCTGTCTGTCCGTCTGTCTGTCTGTCTGTCTGTCTGTCTGTCTGTCTGTCTGTCCGTCCGTCCGTATGTCACAGACACTTTTTTCCGAAACTATAAGAACTATGCTATTGAAACTTGGTAAGTAGATGTATTCTGTGAACCGCATTAAGATTGTCACACAAAAATAGAAGAAAAAAAAACAATACATTTTGGGGGTCCCTCTACTTAGAACTGTAACTCAAAAAATTCTTTTTCATAAAACCCATACGTCCATATCTATGGTAGGTCTTCAAAAATGATATTGAGGTTTCTAAGATCTTTTTTTTTTTTAAACTGAATAGTTGGCGCGAGAGACACTTCCAAAGTGGTTAAATGTGTCCCCCCCCCTGTAACTTCTAAAATAAGAGAATGATAAAACTAAAAAAAAATATGATGTACATTACCATGTAAACTTCCACCGAAAATTGGTTTGAACGAGATCTAGTAAGTAGTTTTTTTTTAACACCTCATAAATCACGGAACCCTTCATGGACGAGTCCGACTCGCACTTGGCCGCTTTTTGTAATTCTGAGAACGGAAACGGATTCGTTTTCGGAGGCTACATGAATCCTCAGATATAGATTTTAGGTGCCGCATGAGTTCGTGCAAAATATCGATGAAGAATGAGAACTTATTAAATTACACTATGTACTTATATTTAAAAAGAATGTATCATATTTTAATATAAATATAAATATGAAAAATTCAAATCATTAAAAAATTGCTTGATCATCTGAAATACGCATATTAAATATATTAAACCTCTCCGTGGCATGACGTCAGAAGCGGGGAGCGCACGGTACTTACCTACCGACCTCACGCCATGAAGCTATGGTCGCGTCATGAAATTTTACCTAATTATTTTTATACGGCGCTGCTGGGTATCGTTTTGCGAAATTGCTTATGCTATTCCTAAAATAGCGCCATCTGCGATTCTTTTTCCAAAGATCTATAACCAGAAACAGTTATTCTTTCATGTATTTTCAAAGAAAACTGACAGATGGCGCTGAAATCCTAGAGGCTTTGTAAATAAAGGGTTGCTCCCTAGCGCCATCTACGAATACGGGGGTTTGAGGTGGTCACATTTCAATGTATGGAGTTGACCTATCTGGTTATACTTAATTTATGGTTATATGTATACTCAGACTAAAGGACCCGCCACAGCTTCGCCCGCGGTATTTCCATACAAACTTTATCAACCCTTTAGAGATTGAATTTCAAAATATCTCTCAGTAGTGCACCTCTAGGGTACTCGAGGAATCTCTCCCCCAAATTTCAAACCTCTGGGACCACCCGTTTAGGCTGTGCGTTGTCTATAAGTGAGTCACGGTACTGTTTTATATGTGAAGTTTACTGAGAATATAGCGTTATTTACACGACTGGAATTCCATCAAAAGCGTGAAAATATTTTTGGTAATAACTTGTATTATACCGAAATAAACTTTTTTTATTCCGGGAGGAACTCCCAAACCAAGTTGTTTGTATAAGCAACATTATTCATGATTTCCTTATGAAAACTTTGCTATTAAACTTAAAACTTATTTAACTACGAATACTCCAGTTATTCTTTCGACGAACTTAAAATAACCAAATCGCTTCAAGCACCGCTTGAGCATACCAAGATATCTCCACGAATTCAGTGGTATTAACATAGTTAAAACTTGCCTTGAAATATTCACATTGTTGCTTTGTCTGTCCATCCATTCTTCCCGGATAATTGGACGGTTCTTTGCTTCAAACTTAACCGGAATTCGAGCACGGAGGCTCTTGTTGTTTCAGGGACGTAAGTTGGAAATTATTTTGAGCGCGAGGAAAATCTTCTAGCTCTTTAGGACTTTAAAAAGAAATTTAGGGCTTTTGAATACTGAAATAGACTAAAGAAATGATTGCTTGAATTGGTGCTTTGTTACCTACGTCACAGTTTTATTTTTACTATTGTTTTAATAACTTACTTATTATATTTACTTTCTATAAGAGGAAAAATTCGTCATTATTATTAGGATTTGTTAATTTGCTGTAAATGTTTTTTTTTTATCAAAGAATAACATGCATAATTGTCGAATATATATATAATAAACATGCAACATAATAATAATACTAACTATAATTAATTAAATCTAAAAACAGAGACCGCATATCGCAAACATTAAATCCTGGAGAACATCCGACGGGCCTCACCGACGCAGCATGGCACAGTGGTTCGCGCGGTTTTTCCGCGGACAAAACGCAGTACTAAATCATCACGCGACCAACAAACGGTAATTCCGACCCACGGTGCAATATTTCACAGTTCCAACCACATCAGTAATAATTTTTCAATTAAAATATTGTTTTCCCTCGCGTGTCGACTCGGTTATGAAAAAATAATTTGAATGAGACCGTAAATTTTACGGTAAGGTTTTATAGTCATCATACAATGGTGCTGTTAAACGGTTTCTGAATAGAATGATTGAATTATGGTACTTACCCTTTTTTATTGTATTTAATTAATCCCCGCGAATTAAAAAAACGCCGCTGCAGAAAAAGAGAGATGGATTTTCATTCAGAACAAAAATAAGCTGATATTAAACATGTGCGTTAGGAATAAATAGATTGGCTGTGTCTGCAATGTAATTAGCTGGATGGCAGACGAAGGTAAAGATTAGTTCAGCGATATTAAGGCAAGGAATATGATTTTACCTTATGTAATCTCATTACAGTTCTCTCCGAATTGTAAGAATTATAGCTATAATGTTATGTTTACGTAACACGCCTTATTTTGTTTTGGGGTAAAATAAGTGTTTTGTTGTGACATAGGACTTACGGAGTGTTTTTGTGTACCTCAACAACATGATGTCTGGTTTAATGTGACTTACCTGAAAATAAATAAAAAACTTGGGTTTAACAAACAAAAAATGGATCGTATTTTTTTGTTAGCTTCACAAAAATCTTTTTGTTTAGAGAGAAGAGTGAAACCTCACTTACTTTATATAATCAGTTAAGTAATATAAAATTCCTAAATCATATTTCATTCTAACTATGCAACAACTGAAATATTTAATCAAAAACAACACGGTTTACTTCAAGGCCTGACAAAGCGCCATTGTTGCAGAAGGCAAGCCATAGCACCGCTCAGTATAGTGCCTAAGTGTATGCTTAAGGCTCGTTTACACTGAGGTTCCACAAGCCCTACTTAAATCATATTGTTATTACGTAGTCATCCTAGGCATCTGACTGACAATACTACTGCGGAAATTAAACGTATTTGCACAGCATTCTGGAACCCGTTGACACCCTGCCAGAAGAATTTTTGAATGAAGACAAAAAACTGGCTATGATATTTTATTATCATACAAAAACAATGCACCAGGAATCTATTTATTTATTTGATAGACACACGAACAATACACACGGCTTTAACATTCACAATTATTCAGTGCATCTATTTTCTTAATATCTCTCGAGAATTATCGCAGTTCCGAATACAAACGACTGGCAACTGGTAGAAATCTGACGACTGACGACACACAAAGTGTGTCAAGAGACATTAAGAAAATAGATGCACTGTAACTAGCTAGTACAGATACAAGACCTGACTGCATATTTATGACAGATGTGCAACAGCATTTGTAATTTATTAAACTACAACTAATATTAAATTTACATTGAGACTAATATAGCCTACGAATCTACAAAATAGAAACATGAAGAAAAGAAAAAGACAGTAAATTTGACACTAATATTTTCTAAACATGTAAATATTTAAGGTTCCTAAGTAGCTTTTTCAGTAGGTAGTAGGTAGCACCAGCAAATCTAACTGTCAGAGTACACGTCCAATATACGGGAATAAATATATACCAGTCTCTATCGTCAGGGGCCTAGTGAAACTTATTCTACAGGATGACGTATACAAAAATGCACGTGTCCAGTGTAAACGGGTCTTAAGCAGCAATACCGCTTACAATTTGTCAAGCTGCGCTTACCTGCCCGGACGAATGTTGCTCTCACTTCGGCTAGGTCACTTTATTAGATTAGCTGCACAACTAAGCTAGCGAAATTATGGGATTAGATTTGACTTAGCGCTAGTAATTTTGGGTTTGAGATTATTTAGGGAATTGTTAGACAATTTGAGTCAGTGTTTGGTGTAATGAAAACATAATTTGATGTACTACATTGTTTGTAAAGTTTAATTCTTGTTGGTATAAACTTGGATCAAATCTGACTAATTCTGTAAATTGTAATTAAGCTGGGAATAATCACAAATATTTTTCGATCTCTTCAAAATTCATTAGGAATAAAAGAGAGCAGGCTATTTTTTCAAAGTCATAAAACTTGACAAAGGGATTTATTCCATAATCGTTCAGACTTTAAAATATAATATATATATATATATATATAACTAGGATCTTACTGAAACAAATAAAAGGACAAGAATACTAAACCGTTTCAGATTTAATTGCTATGAATTGCTTTCTTTAGTAAGGCTCAGAAAGAGAGTTTTTCACCCACTACCATTTTATAATTAATTTATTATGATTATTTTAATTGAAATAGCACTGCTATACCTCCATTATGCAATAATATTTTATTACGGAAAATGTAAGTGTTCAAGTTTTGCTTAAATCTTTGGGTTCCGTACCCAAAGATTTCCAATGATGTCCATACAATGACTGACCATCCGCAGTCGCCTGACCCATGTCTCTTTTTAGAATAATTATTTCTAATAGTTACTATGTATTGCAATGCAAGATTGATCACACTACTTGCAAAATATCCTCTTCCCTAGCCAAAGGAATAACCAAACAAACTATTAAATAAATAGTGATAAGAACACATATTTTCCAAAATAATAAAGACTAGTTTAAAATGGAAATTACATCATCCAAAATAAGAAACAATGTTCAAATTACTTTTTTCTTTTCTTAAATATATAAAATATAAAATATATCGTGCGAGCGTATTAAAGTTTTATCCACAGTGTTACGGATCGAGTTAGAAGTTGGCCAACATTTTGTCCTCAGGCGGACCACTGTGCACAGTGCACGGCGCAGGTTTTTAATTTAAATGGCTTAGAAGTTTTAATACGTGTTATAGGAATTCTGAACGTTATTTCATATATAATTATATTATTTAGTTTAATTTCGTCCCGCAGTGGGGCAGTGGAATGATTAAATAATAATAAAGTAAGTAAAAGCAAGGTTAAATAATGTACGGCTATGATGTAACAAACTTAGCGATTTTTATTATTATTGACATCAATAATCATAATCAGTTTATATCATCTCGAAAATAATTACTTTTTCTTCTACGTGGTAGTTCTAAAATATTGATTCAATCATAAATGAAATTTTGACACGAAATAATTTGATATATTTAAAGAAAAACTACTTAATTTATCATTTTAATATATTTAAGTGTAAATTAAAAGATTTATTTTGCGTGTAGGCTACACGGGCTCTTTCTCATATTTAAATCTGAGAAGAAATCCCGCAAGGAAATAAAAAGCAAGTCTCTTTCAACCAAATTATTACTATTTTAGTGACACAAAAATACTAAAACTAAGACATAAAGTGCAGTAGACTAACCTAATAGGCACAAATAAATGACTAGTGAATAATAAGGGTGATGTATAGTCTCCGGGATAGTACACTCCCAACAATCTGTAACGTTACATTATATTTTAATAAATAAAGCAAAATTCGACTACTGTTCCCACCCCACTGTGCCCCAGTGATTCAATTTAATACAGTTATAAAGAATCAGTTTTAATTGCTTCTTAAACGTACTCGACGACGGCTTGTTAAGACTTTGAAACTTTCAAATTGGTTTTTGAGGTTCATATTTTTTCCATTTCCTCCTTTGTGCCATGTGGTACGTAGTTGTTCAAATTGTTAGCTCGCGAAGTTTCCACGATGTTTAAAATGAGTTTAGTTTCGATTCTTTTGCATAAAGTATGTCGTACATTTTTAAGTTTTGTGAGTGATAATTGTTTAGTTTTAGATTTATATTCTATTTAGGATGCATATTGATGCTATATTTAATTCTTATTTTACCTTTTTTTGTAATATCTAACATAAATTTACATTAATGTCCGCATTCTTCTGAAGTTTTGATATCCAAAGGCAAAGGGATGTCTAAGAATTCTTTATATTCCTGTTGTTTTTTTAACGAATATCGTAATCGAAGATTTAAAATACAGCAACATATACAACAGGAACAGTGTACTAGAGTTTTACGAAGACTTAGTGAAAACTAATAACATTTTATTTTAAAAGAAATTATTAGTAAATGATAAAAATTGCCGTTTCTCAAATAAACGACTTTCGATCAATCTTTAGAAACCCAATTATCGGTCGACTCATCAAAAATATAGATCGAAGGCTATTAATTGAGGGATTTGAATATCTGAGCTGAATCAATTTCTATTTCTGGCGGTTAAGGGTATTTGTTTAATTTCCAATTGAGCGGAAACTTTGCTGCATCTTAGTTTGGGGCGCTTGTGGCTACAGAGAGGGTGGCGTACACTGATAATCAAAAGATAATGTTTTATTATAATTAATTGTTGATATACACAGCACCGCATAATAGGTTTCTACAGAGCCACGATCTTAAGGATTGAAGAGCAGCCGAGATTATGAAAACTATGTCACACTTCAGAAAAATATTTCAAGCAGGTTGTGTAGAAAAATAATACAAGCCGCCATTAGCATTATTAGAATTACTCGTATTTTTATTTCTCTCTAAATTGAAAGAAGTAATTTCAATTACTACATATAATTGTGCGATTTGTCTAAGGCATTTGACGTGATTAGTCACAAAATGCTTTTGGACAAGTTGACAAAGTACGGCATCGTGCTGAACGCTCACAAACTGTTCGCATCATTTTTGTCTGACCGGAAACAGGTAGTCAAAATATCTTCAAATGGCAAAAGACTCGAATCAGATACATGCCCCGTTACTTTAGGTATCCCCCAAGGATCGGCGCTGGGAAATACCCTGTTTTTAATTTTTATTAACGACCTTCCGTCATCTATTTCAGCCGGATTATCCGTGCTGTTTGCTGACGATACAACCGTCATAGTGAGTGCAAAGTCGTATGCACTACTCAATGAAAAAATCCTAGAAGCGAGTGGTTTCAGAACTGGTTTTCAGCAAATGGGCTACTTCTAAACTATTCAAAATCGAACGTTATGATATTTTCGGGTCGCAGTATCACTGTTCCTCCATGTATAGTTAATACTCCTATGCCACTGTGTAGTGATTGTAGGTTCCTCGGCTTCACTATAGACTCAAATCTTAACTGGAAGTGCCATGTCGACAAACTGTGTGATAGACTGAGTGGTGCCGTCTTTGCGTTGCGAAAACTGAAACCGCTCATTTCCAATGATGCACTGAGACAAGTTTACTTCGCCCACTACCATTCACTTATGACGTATGGCACACTACTTTGGGGTAACTCCACGGATGCCAAAAGAGTTCTGGTCATTCAAAAACGTGCAATTCGTACTCTCGTCGGGGTGAAGCCAAGACACCCATGCAGAGATTTGTTTGTTTCGCAACGCATTATGACGCACTACTCACAACACATATTTGATGTTATTATGTTTGTAAGAAGTAATTTGTCACTGTTCCCTTCTTTTAATATCCCTGGCAAACAAACCAGGCAAACAGGTCGCCTGCGAGCAGTTCCTCGTCGCATGGCACTTGCTAAAAAGAACCCCCGAGTGATCGGCCCTACATATTACGAGCGTCTACCCGCAGATTTCAGACAAGAACTGGCTGACAAAACGTTTAGGCGTAAACTTAAGAACCTTTTATTGAATAATCCACTGTACTCAGTTAACGAGTACATGGAACTTAGGCTGTAGATTTATTTATTTATTTGACATTGTTTTATTATTATTGTATTATTATTGTTATCATTATAGTTTCTAATTTATATTTTGAAATGACGATCCTTCACGGAGATCCCTATCTTTTTCATTTGTGATTGTGACATTTAATATTAGTTAATTTTGGATTATAACTTTTTATTTGTATTTAATAACTGACGATCTCAATTTAATTTCATATATCTTGACATGTGTACAATTTATAATGTAATATTATATTGAGAAATAAATAAATCTAATCTAATCTTATCTAATCTAATCTAATAAAACAGTATAAACATAGCCAATAAAAGGGCAAAGTGGAACACATCTTTAAAACAATTAAATTACGAAGGTCTTAAGTCTCGACTGGAGCGTCGTTCCAGTTTTATTAACACTTGAAAGAGTTTAATAGCTGCTTCAAATAATTAATAGACTGGCAATAACATTGATTCTTCCTGTATTGTATAATTTATTTCAATTATTTAAAAAAAAGACAGCTACGTTCCTAAGTTTATGTTTTTGCAAGGATAATATTACAATGAAATAGTTAATAAACTGAATATTTAACAAGTTAACCACATCGATACTATGCGGCTGATTCTCTTAGCCCTTCGAAAAGAGTCTGATGAAAAGGTAGAAAAAATTCAAGAAGCTGTAAACATCAAAAAAATACTATTAATAAAAATAATAAATGTTTGCGGCATAACCTCTAAAAAGAAAGAAACAATAAATTGATTTTTCCGGGGTCGTGGGGCCGAAATAGCAGTCGGTTCCTCTCCATGAAATTCCATAAAAGCTATTTAAAATCACCGATTGCGGTATATTGACTTCATCGTAGAATTCGTTCACAAAATCATTCAAAACACTGCTCCAATCACAAAAAAACACTCTCTTCTCTCCAGAAAAGGAAGAAAATCCATCTAATCTATAATTTCTATTTGCGCTAAGGGAAAGCGGATTTTGTCCTGAGTCGGTCCCCAGCCGGCCCACTGGGCATCAATCTGGGGACACCAAAACCTGGCTTAAGCAATAGTAATCCCCTGTCCATTTCGTTAAATTATTTTCTTTCCTCGTAAACTGTTAAAATAACGGTTTTCCCATTCAATTTCAATAAGCTAAGGATTTGAAAAAAGGTATTAATTACTGAGAAAATCCTCTCCTGAGGCCAAATTAAATTCTCATTTCTTTTTAAAAAAAAATAGTACATTTTAACTTTCATCTCAAAAGAAGCTGACCTCTTCACGTTTCAAAAACGTCCATTAGAAGGACTTCAATACTAAAAATAAAATGAAGTAATGTTTTCCGTACTTAATGTAAAATCTTAACGCATTCACTGCCGACGTAGAATATGCGTTTCAGGTACTTTCACTCAGTGCCGTGGACGTGTCTTAGCGTTGAGCATATAATATAGCAAGTTTCTACACTAAATAATGATTGGTCTAGATATAGAATCCTATCGTTACTATGGTAATGCTGTATAATGCTAGTAGCGGGAGTCTGTTGGATATAATTATATGATTTCTTATTATACTATAATCCCTTAGCAAATGTCGTAGAGAGAAGCCGTGTCCTCATCCTTTTAAGACTACACATAAACAGGGTTAGTCAAACGGAATAATTAATTAACTATCTAATTATTCTTTTTATAAATAATAATTCTTCATTTGTATATTTTTGTATACAGCTAATGAATTTATTAACAGTTCGTCTTAAAAGAAACCAGCTCGTCTGCGCAGCGCATCTATTATTCAGGAGTACATTGGAAAGCTTTTACGGGTGTCACGTCGAAATGAATTGTCTATTAATGTACCTACTATTTGGTACATGGGTTCGATTCCCATGCATTGTTTTGGGTACACGTGGATTTCAGGAATTACTTATACAATGCTCTAGATTTTAACAGCAACTTCGTCAGATTAAAAATATTACAAATTTTTATGATACTGACGTTTTAGTCTTTTCGCCCTCAATTTTGCTGGTTATCATCGGCCACGCACAAACTTGCCGTTAGTTAGTTTTCAAACCCCTATTTCACCAGTTCAGGGATTAGGTGTCTAAAAAAAGAAGCCCCTGACGTTCCCTAGGGCTCAAACTATCTCCATACCAAATTTCATCAAAATCGGTTCAGTAGTTTAGCCGTAAATCGCACAGATACAGATGCACTCATCAGCCCGCATAAACTTCCCGTAAATAAAATCTCCAATCCCTATTTCCCACTTCTAGGGCTTAATTTTCTTAAAAAAGTAACCTTTGTCGTTCCTTAGGACTCAAACTGTCTCCATATCTTTGAGGAAACTTGATTCTTAAAAAGTCCATAAGGCAATACCTCGTGGTTGGCGCTTCTTCTCAGTAATGATGGTTCTGTCCGAAGCGCTGGTAGATTCAAACCCGTTTTAATTTATTCATGTGACAAGTAAAAGAGTCCACAGGTGGCTAATTAAACTTTTTGAGGTTGACTTTGAATTCATATATTGATTTAAAATTATTTTAATCGCTCATCAACCAAAATTAATACAGTTTTAAACCTCCAATCGGGAACAAATTAGGCAGGCAATTGGCTCTTACGGAATGATTCCTTACAAATTCCTTACGCTGGAATGACAAATTACGCGTCCTGAATGTAATCGAGACGGTAATTTCACGTGAAAGAGATTTATTTCACGCGCGTGCGACGTTTTAATGCCATTGGTGTTTTTTGAAATTAAATTAAAGAATCTTTAGAAAAAATAGCGCAGCAGTCTGGGTCTGTGTTCGACATTGCCTAAGCGATAACGCAAAATTATTTTGCAATGATATGGTAGCGCTTATTAACTTGACAGCAAAGGCCGCGTACACACAGGCAGGTAGCTTGCTTAGCGCCTAGAGCACACATAATAACCCAGCTACTAATATAATAACTCCATGGATCCCAAGATTCAGGCTCAGCCTAGTTTGGTATCCACTGGATAATGCCAGTGTCTGTAACCATGTGATTTGTGTAAATAAATTCTTTGTGTAAATAATTTTCAAATCCTGGTCACGGCATCAAATTGAACTGACCTAGTATTAATACTAGGTCAATACAATTTACAAGCATTTATTAAGTACTAAATGCTATTATACTGTCAAAGAATATCTAGAAGACATCCTTTGACAGTATAATTGATATATGTAGATATATATAAATACCAAATAATATATAAATAGTAAATAATAATACCTAGTTTTGTAAAATTAAAAATAAGCCCTCTCACTAGTTTCACTAGTTTTATAAGTTGCTGTGCCCTGCAGGGTCCATAATGATCTGTTTAACTTGTAAGTTAATTTATGTACCTACCATCTAATTATAAACATTATGGAACGCAATAAAGATTGAGTATTGAGTATTGAGTATTAATTTCCTAAGCTATAAACACTTGTCTGTGTGTCTGTCTGTCTGTCACAGCCAATTCGCTCCGAAACTACTGGACACATTGAGTTGAAATTTTGTACACATGGAAGTCGGTGACGCGTAACGTAAATAAATAAATTTTATAAATGGGGGCCTCTTTTGGGGTGTAAATTAGTTTCTTTTTAAAGTTTCATTTAGGAAAAAAGGCTAAAATTTTGCCTATTTTCCTAAATAACTTCACGTATAACGCAATAAACTTATATCCGAAACGACTGGGCCTAAAGTTTTGAAAAACAATAAAGAAATTTCTTTACATATACATTACAGGAAAACCTATAAAAAGTTTATGGTATTTAAATTATGTAACATAAGAAATTTCATATAATCACGGAACCGAGTTTAACTCGCACTTATCCGGGTTTCAAAAAATATATGAATAGCATGAGCTTATTTAATTGCCTTTATATGTAGATCGGCCTATTATACGCAACGCAATGCAACGCAACTGCTGTACACATCTCTTATCATAGTAAAAGGGACTGGGCAGTAAACCCACATAGATGTTTGCAGGTTTCGTGTCCGGTTTTTATATTATTTGCTTCATTTATTTCAATCAATGTTAATGAGTAAATCTCTGTTTTTAACCGACTTCAAAACCTTAAAAACCGAAAAAAGGAGGAGGTTCTCAATTCGGCTGTATTTTTTTTTCTTTTTAATGTTTGTTACTTCAGAACTCCGTCATTGATAAACCGATTTTGAAAATTCTTTTTTGAATCGGTAGGCTATACCTCCAGTTTGGTCCCGTTGTAGTCAAAGTTAAGTTATGATGAGAGGATCTATGAGGAATCGATGGAATTAGTATTATCATTATTATTATTAATTTTAATATTTTCTATAAGAACTCAAGCAGTTACGTTCCAGAAGCATTATTTGGTGAAGTGGAACTGTTGATGAAGACCACAGATGATCACCGGAACTCCTAAATGTTGAGTATTTCACGGTTGGCGATTAAATTGCTGTATAAAGTTCTGAAGCAACTTATGTCCATGAAATTCATGTAGTAAAATTGAAGAACCAGGACAAGTCCTCAACGATTGACATAATTGCACCGGGGATAGCAACACTTTGTAAATGGTGATGAGCAATTGGCATTATGCTATTGTTACTTGATGTAGTAAATGTGTGTCGTTAAATCACAGTATAATAAATAAAATATGTCAAAAAAATAACTTACTTTGCAATGGCTATTTGAAGTCGGTTTTTTTATTTTATAAATTATATGATTATTCTTTCTCGTCTTATTTTCATGTGCCTTTGTGCAAGATGACTTTATTATAATCTTCACAAAATACTCAACAAAATCCTCCCTCGCTCACATAAACGAACTTTCACAATTGCTGAGCTAATTTAATACTTTCAAAGTGTTTAAAGTTCAGCACGGTCAGGTCCAGTTCCTCCTCATTATTCCTTGAGCGTTCACAAAGAGCGAGTGCTTAAGGATTTGATTGGAAGCTTCGAATTTTTGTTTCATCTTCTTCAATTTGGAAGACATTTAGTTGAATCATTTTCACTTGAAATAATCATAATACTTTGATGACATAATTGTTTAATAATTTGATGTTAATCTCGTGTGTGTCTTATTTGTATAATCGTAATAATATAATAATAAATGTATATATATAAGAGGACTGTGAACCAAAAGCAAAAATCACGTTTTTCATACAAAAGGCGATGACGATTTCCACCAATTTTTCCACCAACAAACTCAAATCATTGCCAAAATTAATTCAGTATGAGAATACTACAACAACAATAAAAGTGAATTTAATGATTATATTGGAAAAAAAAACGTACAGAACTAGATTATGACTGTTCTGACTGACAACCTATCAAAAATTGATCAACAACGGTTAACATTTAAGGGATGGAAATCGTTATCACCTTTTGTATGAAAAGCCGTAGGCTCACGCTCCTCTTACCTGTAGAACATTTTTACTAATAATGTTTACGATATTCGTCAAGGAAAATTTTAATTTTCTTTTTCTGCGCAGATTGTGTTACAAGAAGCGATTCTTGATGTCACTTGTAAGTTCGTTTGTAAGCTTAGCGCAAATTTTTGCAAGGCAATTTTATTCCGCTTACATGCATCTCATCATCATCAGTAGCCTGTACGTCCCACTGTTGGGCAGAAAGCCCCACGAATTACTTCACATATGTGTGTAGAGCCATTACCATGAGTTTACGCAAATCGGTCTCGTTATCGAAAACTATCACTCCGTCTCTTTTACTTGTATCAGCAACACGCAATGCCAACGGTATTCCCGATAAATTTCGATAACGAGAACGGTTTGCATAAACTCATGGTAAGGGTACTGGTCTCTTCACGAAGGTTTCCTTCACCTAAATGCTCGTGATAAATATAATTAATCTCATACGGCACGAGAGGTCGCGCGGTATAACACTAGCTTACCACTGCAGCCATTTCTGTTTAGCTCTAAATTTGATATGCACGTAAAATTTTGACATGCTGTCTGCTTTGAAAATATAACGGAATATTGTTATTCAAATAAAAATATTAGACACAATATCTGAGTTTATGTTCGCATAAAAGTGAACAACAAGACAGTGTTTGTTAATGCTGCTCTTTGCGATTGTTCTTGCTCTGGTATTGTTGAAGTTGAAGGGCACTCGGAAACTATTAAATCGAACAACTTCTGAAGGATCCTCTCGTTTAAATAAATGCAGAAGAGCTAAAGGTATTAAATCGTAAACCATTTCGCAAAGTATTAACTTTATTCAAATCATAGAGCAATGATCTAAATACGTATTAAATATACATGAAAAAGCTCCTTTAGTATTTGCTAAATTCAGGTCCATGAAAAATCTCTGCGTTTAAGCAAATGTAATGGTTGAGAAACGGAGAGACGGAGTGAGCCCAAAATAAATTAAACTATATTCAGCCAAATCTTAACCAAGCACTAGCATTTAGTATTTTTAAGCGACTTAAAAAAACGCAGGTACTCGATTCATCTGTATATTTTTAAAGTCTGATTTGTTTGTGTTGTGTGTAGTTGTCAACAAGCATTAATTTAACAACATCTATGCATATAATAAAAAAATATTGTAACAGGCTGATGTCTGTACATTATAAATATTGAAGTAGAACTAATATTGGGGGTGTTTATTAGAGCAACAGAAGCCAAAGCAAAAGTTTTCAGAATTTTTGTCTGTTTTTACACGCATGACGCAAAACAAACTGCATGGAATTGAATGCAGTTGTCACCGATGTATTGCTAGAGGTCTAACTTAGCCTGGTTTTAGTGTCACGCGGACCGTCAGTACGGATCGCTCCGCACAGACCGCTCTGTATTGGTCCGTACTGAGCGTTTTAGAGTAATGCGGACGGATCCGTATACGGACCCATACAGTTCGGTCTGTGCGGAGCGATCCGTACGTCGGTCCACGTGACACTAAAACCAGCCTTAGGGTCCATTTTGCCGCAATATAATATCTTATTTCGATTGTTTTGCGTCCACACGGACGAAGTCGCGGGCGGAAGCTAGTTATTTATAAAGGTGAACGCTGAAACATCATATTGGCTTCCCAACTAAGTGCTCCCGCACACAGGGCCACTAGTGGCGGCCACTAAACGCGACCACTAGTGGTTAAGTGCTCCGGCACACTGGGCCACTAGTGGTGGCCACTAAACGCGACTACTAGTGGTTAAGTGCTCCCGCACACTGGGCTACCAGTGACGGCCACTAAACGCGACCACAAGTAGCGAGCGCTGAACACTCCCGCAGCTTGTGGCTCTGACTAGACCACTCGGACGCTCAGTTTGCGCCGATGCCATACAAAATGTATGAAAAATCGCGTCTGCAACTTGTGGCTGCCACTAGTGGCTTTGCTGTGGCCGCCACTAGTGGCCCGGGGTGCGGGGGGAAACACGAAAATATCTTCTAACTAAATACTAGCTATAAGGACGAAATCGTATAACTGACATTTAATAGAATCCCGCTTCAATCATCGGGTGATTGACAAATTAAATCAAACCCCAACAAGAAAACAATTTAATCAAGCCACAAGTTCAAACAGGCTTATCTATAAGCTTCGATTCACTTACTATAAGTATGTATAAACATGCGTGTATCAAAATCTCAACAGCTCCACAAAGTCCCAACTTATTATTCTTCTGTTTAGCTACTTACGATTCTATTTAGTGGCAGTCAAGGTTGAACGTATGTTGGCAAGAGCAGCGTATGTCATGTTTTGGTTATGATGTAAGGAAATAATGTACGTTATTAAAATTAGGGTCCTCGCAGACGAGCCGGGCGGCCATATGGCGTGCCGCGCTGCCAAATGTGTGGCACATGTAGCAGCGGGGATCGGAGTTATTGGATTAATATTTAATGCATTTATCTACTTACGAGAGAAACCGCTGTTCTGCGAAAATCGATGAAATTCGAGACATAAATGCATTGGTTGCATATAAGTCTTTTATATATATTGTAAAATATACACCATAGCGTGTATTACTGTATTACTGCTTTACAGTCTATACCTCCTGCACCATCCTTAACATGTTTCTGTATGGCCTAGTGGTTTATTGGTAGAGAATACCTTTTGGCATTAAGGCCGCCATTTGTACACTCGTATATTGTGCAATAAAGTTTAAATAAATAAATTATATTACGATGTATTTTAAGATGCATAATGGCGGTTTCATTTATGTAATTTAATCTCGATACGTATTCATTTTCCTACTTTACATTCAAAAACATTTGTAGGATGTGATGGGATATTGGTAGGATTGATATAAAAATATTTTGGCAATATCTATGTTTTAAAACATTTCGTATGGAATAATGTGGCAAAGAAAGAAAATCCCAATTAATTGAATTAAACATATTAGGTTTTCATGAACCTAAACATCAATTCGGGAAATATTTTTTTTAACCGAAATAATATTAGTATTTTCAACCGCATTTCGTATGCAGAAAATATTCAAAACATACGCTAGTAACTTACGCCTCACCGAAATGGATTATGCAATTGGTAGAGCACTTTTTGCTCGGCTCTCTATGCGTTCAAATGCAGCTATTGCACTATTGCACCAAACTACTCTCTATCACTCTACATCCCGCCCCACTCTATATAGAGCATTATAGAGCGTTCCCACCCGGTGACTTCCTGAATGGGACCGCTCTGCACGGATTTTTATTTCGTGTTTACTGCTAAAATACGAAGTTTAACAAGAGGGGCTGGAGTGGAATTGACTGCAATTTCAGTTTTGTTAAACTATTTATAAATAAGCAGAGTATGAAGAGTGCTAATTTGATCTCGCTTTGTAAGAAATATTGAATAGAAGACTAAGTAGAAGCTTGGGAAATAGGAACTGAGTTTGCTTAAGGGGAGATAACGTTTGTGTGGAAAATAACGCGGGCGAAGCTGTGGCGGGTCCATTAGTATTTAATAACTATCTGTGAAGGAACAAATAGATATTTATTCAATATTCACAATTTCAGATAATCATAAGGAAACATACAAAAAAAGTAGTGTTGCGTTTATTTTATTGCAAGTAGCTTATCAATACATATAAAACAGTACCGTGACTCACTTATAGACAACGCACAGCCTAATCGGGTAGTCCTAGAGGTTCGAAATTTGGAGGAGATATTCCTCGAGTACCCCAGAGGTGCACTATGGAGGAACTTTTTGAAATTCCATCCCTTAAGGGGTGAAAAGGGGTGATAAAGTTTATATGGAAAATACCAAGGGCGAAGCTGTGGCGGGTCCACTAGTATTTATTAACTATCTGCGGAGGAACTAATAGATATTTGTTAAATATTCACTTTTTCAGATTATCATACAGAAACATTCAAAAAAATGCCGTGTTGCGTTTATGTTATTGCAAGTAGCATATTTATTTATGTTTCTTTTTTGTATTAATAAAGATAACAAAAACAATTATCCAACCTCAATTGAATAAATAAAACGCACATTAACAACCGTATACAACTTTATATGTGGTAATATTTTTGTAATAACATACACGAGAATATATTTACCTCAGATAACGTCACAAACACGATCAACACTCATTAAAAAGTTCACAAACACTCCAATATACTTACCGGAAAAACTTAAGTGCATTTTATTTTTCTCAAAATAAACAAAAACTAACAATGTCGCACATCTGCACAAAACTAAATCGGATTACGTCTGTCTGTCTCTGCGACGGGGGAATTAATGAAGGCGGCTGTACCGTAATTGATTGAATTTTGACAAACAATACTGTAAGGACGCTATCATGGTTATGCAGGGAAGAAAAGTTAGTATTTTAGTCAAGTTCCAAGATGGCGGAATGGATGTTTTGTTATATGGTGAAGTTGGTAAGAGATTATTTTATTACGTGGCAATTTCATGTGTAAACTTGCTAAAAATGTATTGTACATTCGTGTATTTTAATTGTATTTAACACTTTGAGCTAAGCATAAACATTTAACTAATGCAAATGTTGTTATAAAAAACTCCCATTAAATGTACTAAGCCCAGTTTTTATAAAGATCCGTCGGATCAAAATTTCGGCGCCAAATATCAAACAATTTTATTGATTTACTAAAATTTGATGTGAAATTCGGTCTCACAGATTTTTATAAAACCCGGACTTAGTCTGTTTCTTCTAGATAAGTACATTAGACTCCGTATATTCTGTTAATTTATTGTTAAATCAAATATATTGAATTCAGCAACAGTATTGTTAAAACTTCAATTAATTTAAAATGCATAATTTACACCAAACGCTCAACTCACTGATGACGTGAATGCCAAAGTATTTTCATAGTTTCCTCGACATTGTTCTCAGACTTCAAGTTCAAAAGCTCAAAAAAAACTTACAGCAAGAACAAAGCTTAAACTGCACATTGCACTTTTCACTTTAAAAATCCCGTAAAAGCTGTAAAACAGCTTGAAACTCAATCAAGAGTTTTATCAGCAAATTTGCTGCCCAATTAGCGGGTCAGTCTAAGTCTGGGCCAGCCATAATTGTCTCGTGCATTGCGGCTGATCAGCCATGAGGGACACATTCAAATTTAGACCTAATGCATTTGTACTTACAGTCTAAATTGATACTTTCGTTTATCCGCTGATCAGCCGCTGCGTACGTTAGAGAATCATACCACAAGTCAGCTCTTTGATAAAAAGTCAAAGGGCAGTACTTGGGAGAAGGCGCGAGTTATGAGCGGCAGCGAGAGCGTTTTGATGCATATGGCTGAATTAACAAATGTCATTCAAATTATTCTTAGTTTTATATTGACGGCTGATTAAGAGAAATAACAACTGTTTGATTTCAGAACAATGCTCAAGCGGTGTTTGCGAATTCGGGCTTTAGATTCTTAAGCTTACGTTGGTAGGCAGAGACCAAGACAACGCCATCTTTGGATTTCGTAAAATCTTGTTATAAATTACTGCAAACCAAAAGCTACGATATTATCTTAACTTATTTTAGTGTTTGGGGGCCTTATGGATAAACTTCGACCCTAAAGGATCTTTTGTGTAATTTCCCCTCTCCTAAGCACTTCGTCCACGGCATCGTCAACTACTTTAATAAGATGAATTATCAAGCGTGGTGATGGCCTTTAATTTATTTCCCTTGTTTGTAGATATCGATTTCCAAGGACAATTCTTAGTCTGGCGATTTACCCTGAAATTTTTTATATAGAACTTATTTTGGCTATTCCTTCCTTGATGTTTATTGTCCATGGATAAGAAGGGCCAGATTCACAGTACTCGTAACGGACAAGCATAAAGGACAAGGTAAATAAGTGAAATTTTGTGGTATCTTCCTATCCTCAAGACAGGCTTGTCATGTGTATGTTCATGCGTATTCACAATCTCAGTAAAATAATATTACTTAACTTCACGCCTCAGTTCATGACTTGTAACATACAGACCCTTTAATTTTTCCTTTTTTTCTAAGCGGCCATGACGCAAACCCTTTGGCAATTCTCCTAAATTATACCAGAACATAAATATAAGTAAAGTGATGCTTAGCGCTTCATAATTAACATTTACCTTTGTTGATCTAGAGATGTATTAAAGGCAAATTATTAGGAGAATTATTGAGAAGACCGCAACTTCAATGGCGGTAACTTGATTTTGTTTTATGTTTCTGTTTGCTGATAGCTTAGCGGCGACGCGCCTCTCGTAGAGAGCTTCACGGGTTCAAATCCCGGCACATTGAATCGATTTAATATTAACCACGTGCATTTTGCTGAAGAAAAACATCGTTTAAAAACCTGCATATCTGCTAGGTAATTCAAAGGTGTGTTTGCAGTCACCAAGCCACTGGGCCCGCTTGGGGACTAACTGCCCAGTCCCTCTTACTATGAGACGCCTGTGCCCAACAGTGGGACGTATACAAGCTGATTATGATGTTGATAATGATGATGACTGAGGTTGAAAGCAACAGCGATAGTTGACGGTCAGATTGAAATTAAGCTACTTTTTAGGGTTCCGTACCTCAAAAGGAAAAAAACGGAGCCCTTATAAGGATCACTCGTGTGTCTGTCTGTCCGTCTGTCACAGCCAATTTGCTCCGAAACTACTAGACGGATTGAGTTGTAATTTGGTACATATATTAATATGTAAGTCGATGACCGCAACACGGACGTGTAACGTAAATAAATGCAAACTATGATGTTTGACATATCAAGTCAAAGGACTAGTTGTGAGAATTTGAAATTTTTTTCAAAAATTTTTTTTAAGATAAATGGTTTTGAAGTTATTTAAGAAAATAGGCGAAAATTGACCGTTCCTACCCACTTATCTCCAAAAGTACTGAGCCTAAAATTATGAAAAAATACAGAAAGTAGTTCTTTACCTATAGATTATAGGAAATCCTATAAGAAATTTCATATAATCACAGAACCCTCTCCACGCGAATTCAGCTCGCTCTTGTCTGGTTTTTTTTATCCCGATATCATGCACAGTACCCGAGGGAGTAGCCATTTACAAATACCACACGGACGAAGTCGCGGGCAAACGCTAGTAACTGAATACATATAGAGCAGAGTATTTTGACCTACTCCATCTCACTAAGCATCCAACTTCATTTCAAACTCTAAATGGCAATTGGCATGCAATTATCACGTTTCAGTCCAAACCCGTCTCGTACCCATCTCGTTAGAAAGCTGTCGAAGACGGAAGCAACGTAGCATGACTCGCAAAAAACCGGAACATCTTCGTGGTCTCGTTAAATAGATAAAAACCGATGGCTAAATAATTTGATGAAACAATCCCTTGTTAGGTGCGGGGTGTACGTAGCGCAAATTTAAACGAAGGTTTGACTTATCATTATCACTTTTTATGATCAGCGTCATAAGCCTAAATCTAACTGTGCATAGAGAGAGCGACTTGGCAGTATTCCCCGCGCAGAACCAGTTTAGATTGGGGACTTCAAACACATCATTGAATTATTCTAAGATGTATGCAGGTATCACGCTATTTTCCTTCAAGGAAATTTCCCCTTTCAGAGATGTAAGCTGGGACTTGAACCCGTGACCCTCTCCATAAGAGACGGCGCAAGAGATCACTAGGCTAGCAGCGTCTCTATTCGGGAACGCTAAGTGATGTTGTAGCGACATGCGAGCGAGATTTCTCATCACACTCTTCCGCACGATGCGTAATGCGTAAGAGCGAGATGCGAGTTGCGCTCGTGCGTCACTGCAGTATCGCTTAGACGTTCCCTAATAGACGCCCAGTGCACTAAAGACTTCAAGCGATGTCTGTATTGCTTGAAATTAACAAAATAATTTGAATTGTACATTGATATCGTTTAACATGATTTGCCGAAGAACTTGCCGTCTGTATTATTTTGTCAAATTGCCTTGTTCCTGTGAATTTATAAGTTTAAATATTTCATTTCATATTTCAACTTTTGAATATCTTAACTTTTCTTTGGCTACGACTGAGATGTTATCTGTTAATAATTGTATAATTATATATCTGGACAAATTATTAAGTTCTTGTAAGGAGATCTACTATTCCAATCAGGGGTTACGTAGTAACATGAATAATAATGTCACCTATTGCATGAAGGTTTTTTTTTAAATTGAAATTGCGAATATGTGTAATAAGATTACGTTTCCATAAAACAATTTCTCATAGCCCATCCCAGTGCAGCACCAACTTAAATATTCTCATCAGTGATTCGAATTTTTTTACTGGTGGTAAGAAAATTCAGGGCCGAAACGAGGCATGAGGCCAGAGGGGGGCAAGAGGCCAAAAGGGAGGCAAGAACGAACCGAGGGTCATTCAAATTTGTTATTAAATTTGGAGACAATCAGATAAATTCCGTTACGTACGGACCAAATGCGCCCTATTGTATTTAGTTTTTTGTTCTGTTGTCTACGGTTTCTTGTAAAATTTGTATTGATGAGACAAATCAATTTAGTGCTTGGTAAAATGAATTATATAAGCGTCTGACGGCAATCCGCACTGTACCATCACTAAAAGTATATGCAAACAGTTAGTTTGTCGTGTATGCCTACTTATGTATCGGCATACAAGTAAAAGGGACCGATCGATAGTTTTCTGTTACGAGAACGGTGTCCACAAACTCATGGTAATGGTCCTGAGCCCGTTCACGAGCGACATCTAGCGACGCCATATCGAAGTAGTCTTTATAATAAGCAGCTCTAAATTGCTCTGTAATATATATATCATACGCAGTGTTCATTTTTATTATAATTATGGGACTTGAAATGTTCTCCTATGAAAATAGCTCATGATTTTAACATGTCTATCATTCTACCAGAGTGGATAATATATTTGTTGCAAGATGACAACATACTGAATGTAAATTGTAGTGTCATACATGCAAACCATACATTCGTTGGTTTCCACGGGCCGCATGAATATGCAACGAACAGATTGGGCTTTATTCATTCTGCATCAATGTTATGTTAAATGTGATGACTTACATATCGTTGCTTATCTAACGACACTGCTCAAGTTATTTTCAACAACTTTACAGAGGAGAACGAATAAACATTACTTTTGTAACAACGCGTAATTCAAAAAACAAACAATAGTAAACACCATCTAAGTACATGGTAATAGACTTATTCGATTTTTGGTTAATTATTATTCGCAAATCATTATTTCTAATAATAACTTCATTAGCTTATCTTTTATCTTTGATAATATTACTTTTATTATACAAGTTTAGTCACACAACTTACGAAAAACAATAAATAAACACGGAGCGCCAAGTTGTCAAAGTATGGCTGATCAATGACTTGAGCGGTGTTGGAAGGCCAACCGACTTGCGAGCTGTCACTAATTTTTGAATTTAGGTCTCTTATTGGCCGAAACTTCTAGAATGTGATTGGTAAATTGACGCGCCATGAGTATGAGCCCTATTCAATGACATTCAAATGGGTCCATATTGGCTCGCAGAAAATTCGTTACCAGATTTTTCCTTGTACTACCGATTTGTACTCGTAATCATCACTCTTCCGAATTTTTTACTTCCGAATTTTTATGTTCCTTCATTTGTATTACCACCAACGGAGTTCATAATAGACAGTGTTCAGAAAATTGTGACACATAATGTCACTACTAAGAATATACTTGAACTCATACTGCTGTTTTTAATAACGTTTTCATTCAAGTTATAATTCTAAGTACCTGCAATGGGTGCGGAATTTTTAATATACTTGAAAGAAGCCTTATATTACCCAACCCAATATTTAATGACTATATTATGAACATCTTACACGCAAGCAAGATTTTCTGGGATATTACAAAAAAAAGACCTAACATCTTCTGAACCTAACCTATCCGAGTCGCTTCTGCTCCGACCAATTTGCTCGCTCGCTTCGCACGCTCGCTCACTGCCATTTACCATTTCTAGTTATTATGTTGTTATTATTAGTTATTATGTCTGTTCAGCAAAGTCTAATAAAAAAAATGATAGTAAATAATAGTGTAAGTAACAGTTATGTTGAGAAAGAATATGAAAAGAAATAGTAGTATCTAAAATATTATGTTTACTGACATGATGAATTTAGATAATTCGGAGTTACGATCTTTAGTAACATAGACTTGTTATGAATAGTGATTAGTATGATGTAAAATTGTATGGCAAACATTTTCGGACTTTCAATAATAGGACTTGAAAAATTCTGCGAACAGTTGCGCACGCCATTCGAATGTATAAACCGCTAATTTTCGACTTAAGTTAAAACTGATCGTGAGTAGCCGCCTTAAGCAAGACATCAAATGCATTAGGTCTCACCCGCTATTAAGCGTGCACTACATTGCCATCGATCTTCGCCGCGATCCATCATGTGGTCGCAGCTTTACCTGCAGCGGTTCAGATAGATCGTCGGAAATAAACAAAGAAATTCTAAAATTCAGGATGTGTTTAATTTAATTGAGAAGTATGCAAAGGACGCTTAGAGTATTTGGGTAATAATCACGTTGAGAAACAAAATTTGTGTTTCCTGCGGCCAAAAGTTAACGAAAACGTAGGGTTCAATTCACGTTGTCTTTATACAGGCTAGAACTATGCCTGGCGCCCTACATGCAGACTTAGTCCAAACAAAAAAATCAGGCCTCAACGTTTAATTTTGCTACTTTGTTGACAGATTCTCCAACAGTTTTGCATACGTTTCTAAAGTAATTGTGTTGATTCAAACTAAACGAATAATAATTTCAAAAAATGCAACTACGACTGGTAAATCTTTTAACATAATTCTGCGCTATGGGTGTCTGACACCTCAGTTGTTCTTTATCTGTTCTGTTCTGTTTTTTTTTTGTTTGTTGTTTATTATTGTGTGTCTTGTGAAGTTAATAAAATGTCTTTTCTTTGTTCTTTCTTTTTCTAAACAAAAATTGGTCAATATCTTTTAACATTTAGGGGGTGGAAATCGTTATCGCTTTTTGTATGAAAAGCTATAGGTTCACATTCTTCTTAAGACCTTTCGCCACGACTTTCTGCGTGTGACGTGTACGGTGTACCTTAGTTTGAAATAACGAATCGCCAAAATTTCATCGGCAATGCGTTATTGATATACTTGGTAGAGGAGAAATATAAACAGAATATCTGGAATTTTGGTTTCCCTGTGGACCTGTGAGTGTAACACACCAATTCGCTTTCACATTAAAACATCAGATGTAAACCGAAACTCACATTCAAACTTATCTGTGAACAACAAATTAATTGCCACGTACGATTAAACAATATTTAAACAACAACATTAACTTTTCCGCCCCGAGGGAGCGAATCAATAAAGCCGGGACCAAAGTAAATCGAATGAATCTCACCTCCAAAGTTTGGGAGTTCGGAGCAAACAGACATACCGTCTGATGTCGGGATGGTTAAGTTGCAAATTAAAATTAATAACTTCGAGGAAGACGGCTTTGAAGAAATTAAGTAAACAAATCTTAGGCGCGGGGGGTAGTGGGCGCTTCTTAATAATTCAACACATATTTTATTAATAAAAATAAACTAAGTATGTTTGTTTAACCCCCGACACAAACAGAGGGGTGTTGTACGTTTAACTTGTGTATCTGTATATCTATCTGTGGCATCGTAACTCCCAGATGGATGAACCGATTTTGATTTAGTTTTTTTTTTTGAAAAGTGATTTAATAGAGTGTGTTCTTAGCTATTATTCAGAAAATCTGTTCGTCCGTCTGAAGATCATCAGCTCTTTTCTAGTCGATGCAGGGATGTGAGCAACTTTTACTGTTTACGATAGTTTATTTATTTGCTTTCCTTTTTCTTAGCTTATACACCTCGAGTTTTTTAAGAAAATGTAGACTCAATCGTAGGGCTCGTTTATTTATTTATTTGTTTTATGATTTATTATAAAAAAGGATTTATTTATTTATTCTGCATACCTATATCTTATGTCACTTATGTCCCTAATGGTTTTGTTTTGTTTGTAAACTCTTTATTGTACCTATATATAACTGTTAGTTGTCATGTAATGTTAATCCGTATTATGTAATTAATGTAAACATGTAATATTAAGGAGCACTTGTGTTGTGCATCTGGGTCCAGCTGAAAATCAGCGCTGTGGCTTTGTTTAAGTCGCAGCACATTGCTGAGCTGACCGCCCATTTAGCAATTAAATTATAATGTTAAGTACCTATTTGTGTTCTAAATTTGTAAATATTGCTAAATAAATGTTTTTCTTTCTTTCTTTCTTTCTCAACTAGTGATAAGAACAACAGTGTAATCAATCCGAAATTTGGTATCCTGTTACTTCAGTGATAAGGCAATTCACTGAAAAAAAATGCAAGGGCTATAAATAAACAAATCGATATCTTGTGGCTCAAAGGGCGTAAAGGACAAAACAGCAAAAAACGAAAAAAAAAAAACAAATATTTTGACTAGTTTTTTTGTTTAAAGATATTTAAAGGTATTTTTTATCTGAATTCAGCTACGTGGACTATACAGATCGATAGAGAATTAAAAACTGATTAAGGTAGTGTGATCAGTACTGTAGCTTTACGACAAAATGTCCTTTACGCCCTTTGAACTGCAAGGTATCGAAATTATTGCTAGTTAATATCAACCAAGTGACTTATTTCGGACAGAGCTTTTGTTTGCTAAAATTAAACAAGTGAAAGCAATCACATGTCTATCATTTACAAAGCTGTTATTTATTTTCAAATAAGTATCGGTTGTATGTAGCCGTAAAATGTAGACAAGCCAAATTGGTACATTGCTGGCTCTTCTTTAGAAAATAATAACCTTGACCTGATGCTGCAGCATCACCTGCAGACTGCAGATTCCCCAATTCCTCACCAGTCGGGGTGTCTTTTGATTTTTTTTAATTCATCTATCTACTAGCTGGTGCCAACGACTTCGTCTACGTAGAATAATTATTTAAGTAGCCTATGCCCTTCTCCGAGGTCCAATCTATCTATATATCAAAACTCATCAAAATTGGTTGAGCGGTTTAAGCGTGAAAACGTAACAAACGTAGTAACTTTCGCATTTATAATATTAGTCAGGATTTACACAGATAAAAAGGATACTTCGAACTAAAATCTTCATATACCCTGGCCGACTAAAACCTCCCCCAACTTGAGTGTGCGCTCTTTCGTAAAAATACCGGATTCATTTAAAACTACAAAATACGGATCCGCTCCCAAATTATTCTAATGAAATCTAAAGCAAAGCAACAGACTAAATGAAAACGACTCGAGCGCAGAACAACGTTTAACTTCAGTTGCGTTTAATCCGACACGATTTTACGGTTCCACCCGTTATCCAAAATTCTAGAAGGACGACCTGTTTTTAGTTCGTTTTAATTCGTTTAAAATAATAGTCACGAGGATTCTTTTTTATTAAAATACAGTGATAAAAGACTATTGCTTCGTTTTGTTCTTGTTAGTGAAAAAAATTTGTTAATCAACTGAGGTAATCTTTATCCAAAAACGAGGAATCAGATTTCCTAAAGTAAGAGGTACTTTAGGTACTTTGTTGAGATGTTTTGCTCCCCAGTGTGCTCGGTCTTAATTTGTTAAAATTTCATATCACAGTATCCATTGTAAACAGACCACAGATTCATAAAAACGCGAAATAGTATCGGGATGGATGCGGCTAAATATCCATTAATTACAAGTTCAGTTTTATTTGACCGCCTCGATGACGCAATGTGTTAATTGCCTTTTTGTGTGATGAACACGAATGTTGTACCCGAGTCCTGGATGTTTCATATTTAGATATGTATCCTATTTATCTATAATCTCTCTCTCTCTCTTCCTAGCGCTTTTTCCCGTCTCTAATTCCATGATTAAATATATATATATGATTATCGCCGAATCTAAATTCACATAGTTTTTTTATGCAGCATTTCGTTAGTCTGAATATAATTTGGGCATATTGTTCATGCTCCGAATCATGTCTAGGTACTATTGATAATATGCCGAATACAACTATGCTAAATTAAAAACTAAGCAATAAATTCTCGGTCATAATATTAGTATGCGAACTTAATTTTGTACTTATTTTCGGGATGTTACAAATTATGCCAAATAAGGTTTCTGCCACATTACCATTCGGGAAAACCGATTATGCAAAGTCTGTTATGCTAAAACAGTCTCGGACAATAAATGTTATGCCAAATAGAGGGAACCCCCTGTGGAACATAACAATACATTTATAAAAGAAGACTTTTTTAAGCATTCTGTAATTACATTTTTATTAATATTTTTTTGTCTCTGAGATTGATTCAAAGACAACATAAATAACATGTTGGTCATCGAGTTACTAAAACAAAATCCATTTCACGTCAAACTTATTCGATGACAATCGTGTATCCCTCCAACGTGAAGGTCAGTAACAAAGTAAGAAATCCCCAGTCAGTATCAGCGGGCAGCACTCGAGCTTGACGAGTCGAGTCGAGTGGCTCAGCTGGATTAGACTTCGCTGTCGTGACGATTGCTTTTTGTTACTTCGACTTTGTTGTTGCATTCAAAATACGCTTTAACTGTGTTCGAATTTAACTCAATACAGTAAATTTTCGTATCCTGTAACTAAGCTTAATCGTCTTAATATTAGATATTTTTATAACACTCACTAAGCTTAACTCGCTAAAAGAACCACGCCAGAGGCGTCGTCGTCGTCCAAGTCATTATTTATGCATAATTTCCACCAAACGGCCCGCATCGCATCGGACCGGAACGTATTTTACAATCTTTAAACGATATTAAATCATGTACACAGTATTTAAAGTCTATATTACGTAGCCTTGCATAGCAGCTTGACCGCGGGCGTCTTCCGCGACACGCGATTGTAGCCGAAAGTATGCTGCGATGCGCGACTAGGTAATATAGACTTTAAATACTTTGTACATGATGTAATATCATTTAAAGATTGTAAAATTCGTTCCGATCCGATTCGATGTGGCCCGTTTGGTGGAAATTATGCTTGTATCTTGTTTATTTATAGTTAATTTTATTAGAACACTATTAGAACAATTTTGGATTAGGTATTCGATTTAAAATTATAAAAAATTAATCCTTTATCAGGACAGTCACTCGCAAGAAAACTATTCTTGTTGGAATTGCCGCGCGTTCGTAGGCATTCCGCAGAATTAGGTACCTACGTCGGTGGCCGACTGCTGGATGATTCTCTAAGAGGGCGTCCATTAATTACCTGAGGCATTTTTTAAAAATCTTTGACCCCCCCCCCCCCTTGGTGAGATGTTGTAAGATTTTTCTCGACTCCCTCCCCCCTGCCCCAAACTCACGTGAGATTTTTCAAAATTTGTATTTTGGGTATAAAAGCGTTGAATTTATTTAAAAAAAAAAAACATATTCGATAACGTGACGTACCATTCCAATGTTCGTGCTCGGGCTACTGATCAATAGCGCTTAAACAATCAAAGAGCTACTGTGCTGCTCTGCGGACAAATACGATTAACACAATTGTGTCAGATTTTGCCATATTTTATTCCAGACACTTTTTTTACTTTCATTTAGCTTTAATTTAACTTAACTTTCACGCAGTTGCACACCGTTTTCTGCTAGAAAAAAGTTATGTGATATTTGCCAAGACCCCCCCCCTCTCCCCCAAGTGAGATTTAGTAAGATTCGTCTCAATCTCCTCCCCCCCCCCTGAGTACCTCACGTAATTAATGGACGCCCCCTAACGTGCAGCGGCTGATCAGCGGATAAGCGAAACTATTAATTTAGACTTTAATAATAAAGTCATTGGGTCTAAATTTGAATGAGTACTTCATGGCTGATCAGCCAAGCCATCACAAGGCAGTACAGAAAATCTAGCGTATAATAAAATAATGTATACGGTGACGTCATAAGCTGAACTTTACATGAAAATTATATGATCATCGCTCTAACTTATCATCATTTCAGGTTTGCCAAAAAAGGATCATGTAACAATGTCTTAGCTTACTGCAAACCTTATTAAGCGTAATAAATGAGTAAACATGACGTCCATCATAAATTTCTTACTTCCATCTCGTACTTATTAAATTTCATCTATGGAGTTAGCTTTAAAAACGACTTATTATTTATTTCAACTTTATTGTACAATAAGTACATTACAGTGGACTTAATGCGACACGACATTCTCTTCTAACAAGGTTCAAGGTCGAGTTGACAACTAATACCCGACTACAATTCTTATAATGAGGAAAATGCCCTTTATTGAAAGTTGAATTAAGAGGGTATTTTCATCATTATAAATAATCGACTTTCGTTTCTGCATAGTTTTACTCAATTCATTTCATTTGATACAAAATTTAACTTCACGTCTAATATTATTTACTTCTTCAGAAGAATTATTGGAATCGTTGCATCCACCATTATTGATTTCTGACGTCATAATTAAAGCCTATGACACGCGGAACACTAATACGCAGCCAACAACCCATGGACAACATACATGGACTGATAAAATCATAACCCACCTTTTGCTTTGCAGTAGTCAAGTAAAGGAAGATGGACGTTATACATAGTCCTTTCATTAAAACGCTGCTTTAATAAAGAAGACTTTTTCTTTCACAACCTCATGGCTTGACTGATTATTTACTTGGCATTATCCCTGAAATCATTAGGAATGATATATTTTCCCAAAAATTCCGTATTCGGTCTTAATCCACAACCATTACTTAATCCGGTCCCGCCTCCCGTCAGAAGAACTCAACAAACCAATCGTATTCACTATCTATCACGCGGGTTCAGTGACCCGGTATCAATCGTGCGTGTGCATGAAATACTACCCGGTACCCACCCCTAATGTACCCGTAGGTGAAGACATGATATCATCCATGTATACCCATCTTTACTGAAGATATTAGTTACTAAGGTTGGGCGCGTGGAAACGGCGCTTTACATGGATGATATCATGTTCTTATCATGTTATCATGTGCCGGTCTTGTATCTCAACTAGCTAGTTACAATTGTTAATGTTTAAGCTGTGTATATTATTGGTGTATCTGTTAAATAAATACATATGAAATTTGGCATTATTTTTATAACTTTGTGCTTTGTCATATATCAAATGCAATTGAGTTGTTATTTTCATGCCGTCGGCAGATGCTTTTTATGATAGACACCAGTACACAAGAGCAACCATTTCCTGCATTGTATTGAAGAAAAAACACTAGAAATATCTGTAATTTTTTCTTTTGGAAATAAAATATGCTGATTCTTGACGTAACATTTATTTAGTATCATAGCCTCTTTTGTCGGAAACCAGCTGTGTGACACATATCCCTTTTTCTTGTGTGTTTCGTACCTTAGAAACAAATGGCATATTAAGACTATACTTTAACCTTAATAAGTCTGGCTTCGTTACGTTTCATGGTGTTAGAATCTTTCTAACAAGTAACTCCACTAGCTTCCAAAAACCTCCATTAAGGAAGGGCGAAGTAAATCCTACACGCGAGTACTCGCAAGATTAAGATCGATCACCGCGCCGAGTGAATAAATCGCTCAGTCTATTGAGTATAATCTACTGTGCCAATATATCGAATGTGTACCTATATCATACACCTTGATATACAGCAACATAACACTATAAAATTGCCGTAGTATTTAAAATTAAAATGTAATAAAGTGTGCAAGAAATATATTCCGTTTTCAAATTGAATAACAACACTTTGATCTGAAATCCTTAAACATACATACATACATACATACATACATACATACATACATACATACATACATACATACATACATACATACATACATGCATACATATATCATGCCCATTTCCCAAAGGGGTAGGCAGAGACCACGGATTTCCACTTGCTACGATCTTGACACACCTTTCGCTTAGTCAACTCTCATTAAGTTCTTCATGCACGCTCGCCGGTTTAGGCTACTCTTGACCTTTAAACATGAATTTAAAAAAATTGCACTCGACGAACGAGGACGATGAATAAAAAATGTTGAATTAAATTCACATTTAATAATGAAAGAGCCAATTTTTTTTTAAGAGAGTCCAAACAACCAACACATGTTATAAAATATAATTTCACTTTGACCCAGTAGTTTTGCTATTTAAAAAGAAATACTGCGAAGGACCTGAAATACTTCGCGTTAAAACCTCACTAGTCAATTCACAAGGCAACTGGCAGCTCATAAAAATTAGTTCCCGACCATAGATTCGCCATTCGGCAAAGAAGTCCGTAAGACGCAACATTATCAAGGATTTCCCGGACTTTTCCCGATTTGACCGGGTAACGAGGGCCCGGGTGATTAGCCCGTTTCCTGGGATTTTATGGAGGTAGCACTCGACATTCCTAGAGCATGTAGACAATGGTTTTTGGTTGTCTGTAACTTTGTGAAGATTAATGTACCGAGAAGTTGATCTTTAACCCGTGGAGAGTCCTAAATAATTCACTACAAGTCCATAGGCCATTGAAAAATGACATGTATCAAATTGACAATAGAGTTTTCATTAAATTATTATATATTTGAATGAATTGAGCAATAATAAAAGTGTTAGCACCATTCTTGGTGTTGGAGCAAAAAGTACTTATTTAAAGTGGTAACTTTAATATTAAGCAAAATAATCATTGTTTCAAACAATTAATTCAACATACCTTTGCAATCTTTATAAAATTACTTAACGTCTATTCATCCTTACTTGTATTATTTGGTAAACAAGTTAACCTCTAAATACACCTTTTTTTGGCTAAAACAGCTATTTTGTCGCAAATAAAGTAAACGGAGATAATAGTATTTTAGACATCACTTTGTAAATTGTTCACCTAGGATTGCTTTACTTAGGATAGAATAAGTGTTTCACCCAAAGTAAATTTTGAGGTTATAAACTTGTTTACCAAATAAAACAAGTAAGGATGAATCGACTTTCCTCGAATTATAATACTTAAATGTCCAAGACCCACAAAACACATATCTATCAGATACCGGATCAGGATTACATTGGTATTGAAATGCTATCAGACTGAAACAAATATCACCCCGACTTTCGACAACTGACGTCTAACAAAACCCATCTTTAATCGCAATATAATTGCTCACCACACAAATTGCTCGTCTACACATTCAGCAAAACAATCACTATAACAATACCCAACGAGGTTATCGATCCCACCACCGTCTCTGGGTATAACTCAATTAATTAGCTAGGCCCATTAATCCACGCCTAACGGAGACGAATCGTCAGCTCGATGTCTTCAGTAATGGCGTGTGGAGAACGCATTAGTATAGGTTTTGTTTAATTGATAATGTGTATACGATTGACAGGTTCGTGTGTCTGTCAGACTCGTTAGAACTGTCGACTGATTATGGCTAATGAGTTATTGGGATAGGGTATACATTCGCACGTCATCAATATATACCACTTATTACCTAAGTTTGGTCTCAGGTCACTGCACAATGATATTAAATACTGCAGAACTTAACGCCTTTGCTCTCAAGCTAATAGGAACTACCATATCGTAGTAAAATAGTTTCTGATATAGCATTGGCAATGTCTTATATAGGCTTAGTATTTATTTTTAATTATAATTAAACTAGTAATTGTCATTATTTATCAAAAGTAACTTTCTACTTCCTTCGTTAGTCAATTACCTAGAAAGGTCAATTATTATTTCCTTACTTTACAAAGAGGTCCGGAAGTCGGTCTTTTTATAGTATAATTTATGTTTTTCCCTTTTTATGTCATATATGATTTGACGACTCCACGGACACATTCACTACATCTAGTAATAAAAGCTTAATATCAATTGCTCATCAGCATTTTCAAAATATTGCTACTCGAGATGCAAGGACGTTAATCGTTGAAGAGATCTCCTGGTTTTACAATTGGTGCAATTCAATTGATATTAAACTGCTCTGAGATTATGTATTTTTTATTAAAATCATTCAAATATTGTATTTGTCAAGCTAAAACGTTATGTTTACTAGTTAACATTTTATAGAAAGTAAATTTTACATTGTCAACTTTGTCGTCCTTTTCTATTGTGTTGTACAAATAAATAATTCGTGTTTTTCCTTCTATCTGTTCACGCGCCACTGCTGCCGAGCCAGGTGGAAAGATAAACTCATGCGCCGCCATTCTAATTCCAAAACCAAAACGGATACTGGAATTTGGAAGAGCTTTTTGATATTTATTTCAGTTCTTTAAAAAAACGGTCAGAAGAAAAGGTGTTTTTCGCCTTTGATTTACATGGACCCATGGGAACCACCCTTGCAGCTTGATAGTCTTAGAGAAAAATGGCTCTGACAACAAACATACAGATGAATATGATGAAACTATAAGCGTTCTTAGTTCAACTAATGAACTGTAAAATGTAGATCAAAAACATGACGTGATTTTCGAAATCAAAGAAAGGCAAGATCAGTATCATACCAGTCGTAAGGGACTGATCCTAAGCGATAGATATCTCGATAGTTTTACTATGCATCCGCCTTTTGCAGTCAAGATAATAAGAGCTACCATATCGTAGCAACATCATTTGCGATATCGTTTAGGCAATGTCAATTATGCCCTGCCTGCCTACTTATTAATTGCAAAGTTTGAACAGTTTAACTACTGTTGGTCATAAGACCGCTTTTAACGAAATAGCAAGATTTTGTTTAAATATCACAGGTTCCCGTTACATAAATTACATTAAGCATTCACGAATTAAGTACTAAAATAATTTCGTCCATAATTTTCGTATGAAAATTTGAATAATTCTCCATACCATTTAAAATCATATAATCTACACAATCAATACAAAATTGCCATACACTCTTAGGGCCTCACCACACAACTAATGGGCGGCGACACGCGACGTCGGGTTTCTTATTAAACACCCATTCTGACCACCATTATGTAATCTTTATGAAGTTAATTCCCAAATACAGTCGTTATAAGGTGGTAAACTTTGTATTATGACTTGCTTTTATTAAAAATAGCTTATTTTATTGGCTATTTGGTGGACTTTCGGCGGTTTTATGGATATTAGATGCTTAAAGGAAAATAATTATGTTTCTTTGTGTTATTATTCTTCCTAGTTTTATGATGCTTTTGTTAAGGTATAATTTCATGACATAGCAACAACTGAGTTTTAGCTATCACGCTGAATGGTTTGAACAAAATCGTTACAAAAATCACATCGCAACATGAAAAGTAGCATGCGTTACTTTACAATACATTTAAAATAAAATACATTCCATTTTTAGTATAATTTTAAGTGGCTAAAGACAAATCACAATCAAAATTTAAACGCTTGTTCTACCAAACAATTCCTTGATCTATCTTCCACAAACTGAAAACAATCCACCTTAAAACCCCTGCATTCCAACTCAATTAATCCGCTCGGGTTCTTTTAACCGAGACCCATTTATCAGCAGTTGTAATTTACCCGCGTCAGCCCGCAGGTGCGCCGGACGGCTAGTGTGGCAGCACCTTTACGAGTACGTGAAGACGGGTGACAGTGTAGGTGATCGGGGATAAATAAGGAGTTATTGAACTATACCTATTTGGAGAAACAATTTAAGTCTGATGTCAAATAATGTTTTAAACACTAATAAAATAAAACTGGCTTCAAACACCCTTTGAAAAATAAGAAATACTTAATGATTGATCATCGTTAGTTAATAAATATACACAGTAGGTATGTATGAATATATTATACCTAATCTACTTGCCACTGACTTCGATAAATTTAATTTATCACTTAGTTAACAATATATCTTCTGTTTCTAGGTAACGAACTAACTAGATAACGGACTAACGAAGATCTATCGTTATTTTATTACTTTTCAAAGGGTTTTTGAAGTCCGTCTCTCTGTCCCTTGATTTGTTTTTTTTTATTTCACTTTTGAGTGATTATAATTATGTGATTTGACGAAACGTACTCCACACATTCACTACATCCACTAGCAATAGCCCAATGCCAATTGCTCATAATACTTTACAAAATGAATCATCCAAGATGCAAGGACGTAATTCGTTGCAGGGTTCTCCTGGTTCTTCACCAGTTCAACTTTAGCACATGCATTTCCACAAGCGTAAGTTACAAAATTTTATAAATAAATCTAATCGCCACTCGTGAATACTTATTATTGAGGAGTTCCCGTGGTCCGTCGTCTTCATCATCAGTTCCACCTCCCAAATAATGCTTTTGGACCGCTACTTGGGTTATTACAGAAAATACCAAAATTTCTATAATACTTATGCATGCGCATAATATTTGAAGAGTTCCATCAATTACTCATAGATCCTCTCATCAGAAAACGGGACCAACTTAAATGGCGGAACGTCCAGAATACATATTTTCAAAACTGACCAGAAATCTACCCTTGAAAGCATCTTTTTAGTAATTTATTCCAAACAGGCTCCTTAAAAGTCACCTGTGCTATCACAAGCCTTATCTAACGCGCTCGCAACTCGCAAGAATGCCAATATTGACTGAACACTCGACAGAATTGGCCCGACTCGCGCCGACCGAATCGGCAATATTTTCACTATAAACACACAGCCATTTGGTAGGGAAATTGTAGGCAGCCAGTAAATTGGGTGAGAGCTTTGTTTTATGACTGTTGACTTGGGAGGCTTTTTTGTGTGGATTTGGGACATAGGAGCAGATGTTAGAGAAAAATGATGGCGTATTCGATGCCTCAATTCTGATGGCTATGAACTCAAGTTCAAGTACAAAAACGCCGAGCAAACAACGAGTCCAACGAGAAAGAGACAAGCCGATTTGAACCATTTGATCGATCAAACGGCACGTAGTATGATAGGGAGATGGGATGAAACTGAAGACATATTCTTTTAGTGCTGAAGCGTATTAGTAAGGGCGATCTTGCAAGTGCCTGAGCAAGCGCAACTCAAGTCAGTTGGTATTCTTCTTTCCATCGGAATACTTACTATTAACCTGATTTGGTTAAGATCATTGAGTCGTTGGCGTTATAAGTTTTTGACAAATCCAAAATACAGAAAAGAATAAGAGGGTTCTAGTTTGTTCACTTGACATTGTTTTTACTGAAGAAACACAGATTAAAATAATATAGCAAACAATACATGAAAGTGTTGATGTTTGGGTCTTCGCGGCAGTGGATCGAACACTATGGAAGACAGAATCATGGTTGTGGTAGAATGAGGTATAGAACGTAACTACTCTTATGTATTTATAATAGCTGTAGTGTCCCCTGCTGTGCAAAGGCCTTCCCTCTCTTTAGCCCAGTACTTTCTCCCGTAGTTTCTTACAGTACATATCCAGGTCATCCTGCCGTCTCCTTTTTAGTCTGCCTCTGCTCCGGTAACCATCTTACGGAACCCAATAAATTTTCTTGGCCCAACTTTTTGGATGCACGTGGCAGACGTGTTCAGCGCCTCTATTCGGATCATTACGCCTTCACCGCATATTTGCGTTCGGACAGGGTATAGTTTAACTTACAGATTTGCAGTCTTAGCATCGACATCTGCGATGCGAGTTCTAAAGCGCAGTTCGGTATTTCTGATGCGATCAATCCTTCGAACATCTAAATAACTTTACTTAAATAAATAGACGTGTATTTCGAATTACTTAAAATACTTATAAATTGAGCGAAGACTTGTCCCAAAGCTCTGTCAATACGCCCTTCGAAGGGCCTTAATACCCAAATGTTTGCGAAGCGAGCCCCTTAAGGCCCCAAAGATTATGCCAGTGTTGGCTGAGATAATGCCTATTTATTTGTTTGACATTTAACTTGACACTCTTTATTGTTTGTGATATCTTATGCATATTTATTTTGTTTAAAGTTTGGTGCAAAATAATAAATTTATGTTTTCGAAAGTCTTAGGAATCTATTGGTTTTAAATCGCTTTAATGTGTTTAAAGATAAGTTGTCAAGTTTTTTAGTGGTTTCAGTCGACAACACCTGTATTAATAAAGTACGCCTATAGGTAAATATAAATGCTTTAAATATATTTCCAAATAATGAGAATGAAAGAAACGAATGCGAGTTAACGTTATTTATCATTAATGCGTAAACATGAACAAAAAACCATAGTATAATTCGTATTATAACTTTCATCACTTCACGTCTTACATATTTAAGTTTATTAACACAGTCGCAAAACTGTCCAGACTTCGCAAACTTTTATAACTCAATCTAGAAAAACGCCAAAACCCGTGTTAAAAAGAAAGTTAACACCCGTCAATTAGTATTCCCTGCTACGTCCACAGGAAAAATCTCATTCAAGTTTGGTAATAAGAAACTGGATCCATTCGTATTGGTATCACGACTCCAATTTCCCTTGTTTTAAACGTTCGAGACAATAATCAAGGTTATTAAGTTTAATATTCATAGCGAGTGTCGGGTGGGTTCGAATGGACTTAGGGTTAAGTTTTATTTATGACTCCGGCGCATAACAATGGGAGTTAAACTGAAGGTATTTTTGTGGGGTCTTCGAGCTCTAGAGATCAACTCATTTTCATGTTAATCAGGACGTTCATGCATACATTTAGGGAACTAGAAACGATGGAATGGAGAATTATAGATTGCACTACATGTATGAATTGAATGTTGAGATTGAATCGAATCACAATATCAGTCATAAAAAGCAAAATAAAAAATTTCAAACATAGTTTAAACTCATGTATGTCATTTTGTCAAGTTACTTTAGAACTTTTTGACAGTGCGTGTAGGCTGAATACATTACATACATACATTTGCAGTTGCGTTATCGCGCTTTTTTATTCATAATGCTATTAATCTTACTAGTAAATGGTTTCCTCAAAGTGAACTCTCCAATCTGCACTAGATCCGCGTGTGCTCAGTCCTTTTCACTATGAGAGGAGGCCCAGTACAGTGGGACGTATACATACCGATTATGATAATGATACCTATGCTAACCTAACCTACTCTCAGCAATAGTTATACAAATATGATTGTTCTAGTCACGAAATTATGTTATTTTTATCAACGTATACTTATGTCGCGCGCCATCTGGCTACGATTATTACTTACAGTGCATCTATTTCCTAATGTCTCTCGGCAAACTTCGTGTTTCGTCAGTCGTCGGATTTCTATCAGTTGCTAGTCATTTTTATTCGGAAATGCGATGATTGCCGAGACACATTAAGAAAATAGATGCACTGTACTCGGATTCTTGTTATGTTTGATTGTTAATGAAAATGAAAATAATTATTTTGCAAGTAGGTCATCTGGGCTTTTTTACATGTCTCAATCTACCAGTGCTTCGAAAGGTGACATCTGCTGAGAAGAAACGCCGCGAGAAACTCAGCAGTAAGTCTTTTTTCATCTTTGGCAGTACAGTTTTATCTAAAAACTAAAACAAAATGTGCAACATAAAAACCTAATGGGTACAAATTAATTCTAATAAATAACTAATAAGGGACATGTATGTATAAATTCTCTAAAAATTGAAGCAAAGAAACATCTAAATCGATTAATCTAGGTTAAATGGAGGTGTAGACAGTCTCCACGGTCAAGTATAAAGATGGAGATGTAAGGTCTCCAAATATCAAAAGAAACAATTTTAAATATAACATTTCATGTCCTAATAATACAAATATACGAATATGAAAAACTATGAAATATAGTATAGAGAAAGAAGTTATGCCGGCTGTACACACTCGTCAAGAGCCTCTCGCCGAGAGTGTCGTGCGAGAGGTTCTCGGCGAGAGCACACACCATTTTTGAATTTTGAACCGCGGATACCCTTCACGATGGACTTGGAAACTGCTGCTGCTGTTTGTCTTTGTGCTATTAGATTTTATTATATTTTACGCATATTTGTATCATTAAAAACAAAATACTACTTGAACCATGGCGAAGAAGAATCAGAATCAGAATCAGAAACTTTATTGGTAAAATTGTGTTTTACATGTCATGTTATCTTAAAAATAATACAAATAAATATTATGCCATTTTTCTAAATTAATTATTACATTTCGTCATTTCGTCGTCATTAAGGTGGTGTATGGGTACTATGCACTGCAAAAGAACCCAGTAAGTAATAAAAAAAATTGATAAATACATGTTCGATCTCGCTTACGTCGCGAGAGCAACGAGACCCTTTGACTCGACCGCAAAAACCCGACGCCGATTGGGACACGGTGAGACGAGACGAGAAAGAGCGAGACAAGACGAAAACACTATGTACACACTCACACTCGGCCTGTCTCGGGACGTCTCGACGAGTGTTGTACACACTCGTCGAGACGTCCCGAGACAGGCCGAGTTTATGATTACAGCTCTCTGTAACAAAACTTTGTCCACAATCCAACTCTCTCAGTAGCACAGTCATGTATTTATAGACAAGAACATGCTATCGTAAACGTATTGATCGACGAGGTCTATGTTTACAGCGAATCCTTATACAACTGAGCATTACATGAAACTATTCATGAAGCAGCTAAAGTTTCTGTTTCAGTTGGGAAGATGTGTTTGCATTGTCATGTCAGTCACAAAGTTATTAAGTATTTAAGCGTTTGAGCGCAACGTTGTTTGGAATATCGTTGACTTTTACGCATAAATTCCTTGTATTATTTTTTAAAAGAAACTTTCTAGTTAAGTTATTAATAAGTTTCTTGCAGCGCGTGTTCTCAGCACCCTTTGAAACGCTCGTAGTAAATGAAATAATTTCTTTTTTATTTGAATCTTCATTGAATGCTCTTATAAGCTCTCTCAAGTTTCTAGTTGATACGTATGTTTGTGGACATCAGTGGCGCAACCTGCCTACAAGCCGATTCCTGACGGGTTTACTAAGCTAGAAAGCTACGGCTAGCTGTCAGTGAAGTCCATGTTACTCTAACTAAATGTCAGACTCGCACTTACGGTTCTAATTCTTCCGGCTTCCCTTAAGAAACATTTCACGCTTCGCCACTGGTGGACATAGTATTATATTATAAATTTCTCAGCTAGCCATTTGTCAAGTATCCCGTAATATAACGCATAATCGCATAAAATTTGTCTAACTCCATGTTTCAAGCAAGTCGAGAATTCTCGATTTAAAAACTCCCCCAACAATAACTCGTAAACTCATCAACACCAAAAGACATTTTTGACACAATTCCATTTTCGCAAAACCAATCATTGTCACTGATTTAATTATAGCTAGAAACAAAAAAACGTGAAATTCCGGAACCGCCAAAAAGTGCAGCCCTCAGCCCTCGCATTACCGTTAACGAAGAGGGCCAGAGGGGCCTCGCAGGGGCTTGGTGGGGCCCGGGCCCTGCATCGCGGACCAGCGAGCTGCAATAAGAGGATTCTGCACCCTTCTTAGTGTTTGGGACAAGTGAGAAAGTTCAGGAATGACGTTGGTAATAGTTTGAGCGATGCTAAGTGTACGCTTTGATTGTTATTTCAAACTTACTGACAAGGTGGTAGTTCAAAAGAAGAAACTGGTTCAAAAACGAATATTAAGCAAACAGGGTGGTTAAATACCAGAAGTGATGATTTTCAGCATCTTTTCCAACAATTGCGTAGTCGGTTGCAGGAGTGCCAGCAACAAGACGGAGCTTATTTAGACGAAGGTGTTTTATAATTTTTTTTTTTTTTTTATACTAATCACTTATAATAAATACCTAATAAAATAGCATTTGTAGTTTAGTCTCTATCATGTTTCTAAAAGTGGAAAAACTTATGGCCCACCCGTTTCCCGCTGCCACTCCTCCCTCAGCCCCAACAATAAAAGAGGAAATTGCATTAAATTATAAGTCGACGAGCAATCACGTTTTGTTTCCGAGTCGGGATTTAACGGTTTGAACAAATCTCGACTCTTAATTAGAGAAATTTAAAAGCTTATTCGTATAAATGGCGGATGTCAGCTGTCTTTAAGTTGACGTCGTTAAGTTTGCCGTGCACTTCATTTGACGTTTATTGGATGTTGAGCCTTGTTTTGATATATAATTGCTTGCTTAACTTTTAAGATTATGCTACTTTGATGCTATTATGAGAGTCATTTATTGACTAAAATGTTTGTATTACGGGTACAAGAAATACTATCGAACAGAGAGCAAGGCAATTCTTAGTATTATAACGCCCAAACTTTAGCCCGGTTTTTCAATTTAATTTAAACAACATTACGCCTATCACGTGCAGTCTATTTCAAAGCTGGTATTTTAGTGCAAATAAATAATATTTTGCGGAAACAAAGTCTATTAATATAGCCAGTAAAAGCCAAAAAACGACGTTATCTTCAACTGGCAGGGTTCCAAAGGCCTAATTTGCGGTTGCAGACGGAATTACAACGAGATACCAATAGGCTATCGGAACAATCGGGAGAAATTGGGACAGCACAATAAGTCGATAAAATGTAGGTATTGTTTATTTACTAGTAAAAATTTGTTAGTCGAGAAAAAATAAAGTAGTTTTCAAGTTCATAATATAGGTAAGATGGATACTTTGTTAGGTAAGTATACACTTGGTCATTAAGAGGAGTGTGAACCAACGGCTTTTCATACCAAAGGCGATAACAATTTCCAGGCCCTTAAATGTTAACCGATGTTCACCAATTTTTGACAGGTGGTCAGCCAGAACAAAATCTAGCTCTATACGTTTTGGTTTTTCCATTGTAATCAATAAATTCAGCTTTATTATTGTTTTAGCATTCTCATACAAAACAAATTTATCCGATTATTTGACTATGTTGATCTTTAATCAATATTCAAAAACGTATAGACCTAGATTTGTTCTGACTGACAATCTGTGAAAAAGTTATCAAAATCGGTTTACGTTTAGGCGTGGAAATCATTATCGCCTTTTGCATGAAAAGGGTGATTTTTGCACTTCAGTCATTATTTCAGTCCTTTTAATAGTCAAGAAAATATAAAGTAGTCTGGCACGTCCTACATACGCAAGTGTCGCAGAAAAGTAAAGACATTGTTTTATTTCACTACGCAAATTATAATAATTTAATGGACTGTATTGTTAAAATTTTAATAGGTACTTAAACAGTAAAAACGCTCCACTGCGTTTTCGTTATAATAGAACCAGACATATGATATAGAAACCCTTCGGCAACGATGTCGCTTTGTATTGTAAACTTTTCAAAACAATATAAACAAGAGCAAAGCGATATGATAACCACATAATTTAATGAATGTGGTTAAAACCCACTATTAGATACAAAGCACATAAATTAATTAGCCTTTTAGCATGATTTGGAACCGACAAATATCGAAGTCATGGCCGTTCGCTAATGGTCCTGTTCAACTATGTTATCCTCTGAACATATTTCGTCAATAATTTCGTTTCTAATTTCACCCGTTTATCCGTTTTTATTTCAAGTGCTCATAATATCTCACAATAGTTTTAATTTGACTATAAGTAGATTTAATCAAGTGTACTCTTAAACTATTACCGCCAACATCCATAAATCTAGCAAGCCAGCCGAGTCTTAATCTTCTGTAACAATCACTGTACTATTCGCAAGCATCGAACCGGCTCCATCACGAGGGTCTTACGCAAGTTATAATGGAGAAAGTGAGCCGGAATAAATCTTGCGCAACTCGCCTGCCACTAGTTCTACTAGAGCTCTGAGTTAGGAACTTGTAGACAGGTGATAGAAATGTGTAACAAATAATGTGGAATTCGGTTATAGCTGCCCACTAGGAAACCGTGCATTTTTTCGGGATAGATCAAATTAAAACATTCATTTCGGATATAATCCATATTATGTAAGTTACAAAAATTAGACTTAAAACTTATAATATATGTATGCTAGTGTTAATAAAATACATTCACATTTTAATTCACATTTATTTTTGCAACAGCGTAGAGATTTGTCCAACGCTGCAGTAGGGGGGAGTCCCACCCATCAGATAACGCCATCAAAATGCTGTAGGTATAATAAAAAGTATATCCTATTTAATTTACAAGCTCATAACTAAACTATCTCTCGGCAAAAAATTATATCGATCCATCGCTCCGTTGTTACGTGATAGAAGGACGACATACAAAATAGGTAAAGTCAAGTTGTAAGTGCTGGTAATGAGATGGCTGTAAGTCAGTCTGGTCAGAATGACCGGAGAATGACCATCGACGGTCATTTTCTGATAATTCTGACCAGACTAATGGACTGAACTAATGGAATACTGAGCGTGTAACCTAGCACAAAAGTGCAGTCGGTTTTTTATTAAATAAATTATTTTTAGTTATAACCTTATTATAGTTACAAAAAACAGTGAAGTTCATAGTAACAACTTTTTTAGCTTATCAAATGGTGAGTATGCTAAATTAGTTTTAAATAAGTAGTAGGTAAATCATCATCATGCCGTTACTGACTGGTCTATTCGACTCGTAACACTACATCGCGTTCAAGTTTTTCATCAAACTTACAGACTTTCCTTGCCTACAAAGTCCCTACCGTGATTGGTCGCCCACCACGAATTACGGGACCCTATCACGCTTAGCCTACATTACTCGTCGCTGTTCAGAATAAATCCTGACGTGCTAACAAAAGTAGCAATGGATGTCTGCGATTATAAATTGCCAAATCGATTGTAATATATTGTAAAACGAGTACTTAATAACAAATATGGAAGCGGAAAGTTTGCCTAAGTCGGGCCTAGGCCAAGTTTCCCAATAAATTTAACGCTGTAAAATATTCTGCTAAGTTGGTACCAACAAAGTTAGTGGTATTCTTTCGGCTTTGCACATAATAAACGTCTGAAATATCATTAAAATTTTCTTCGTTCGTAGTGTAATTAATTGGCCTGCTTTTATTAACAATGATTTAGTGTAATGAGGTAACTCGGTAAATGTTCAGTCAACCTTTATTCTTCAAAAAAAATGTTTGCGGATTATGTTTAATGTCAAAAATGGAGAGACCCTAAGACCCGTGTTTAAACACCAAAAAATATTATCCCTTACGTACTATTATATCATATTCATACTAGAAATTTGTGTATTTGTCAAGGAACGCAACGATATTTTTATAAAAAAAAGTAATTCTAAGATAAATTTACGACCACAATATAGGTATGACATATTATGTACAGTCCGTCCTTCTAGCTATATACTCAAGAAGAGCACTTATGTTACAGGGATTAAAATTTACAATTATTTACCAGAAAGTGTTAAATCGTTAGAAGGGGCACAGTTTAAGAGAAAACTCAAAGACTGGCTGCTATGCAAATGTTTTTATAATTTAAATGAATATTTTGTGTAAATTTTTAATATTATAATACCTGTTTTTAAATCGATCATTGTATGTATTATGATAATATTTTACGTCCGAAAAGGGCAAACTGTTGATACTATTTACTTTATGACATCTTATAACAATGTACACGGTTTTGACAATAAATGATTATCTTATCTTATCTTATCTTATATTATCTTAGTGGCTAAAACTGTCCTAATACTTGCTGTGCATGCATTGAAATGCTCAATTTCTTGGATAAAATCATAAACCTTCCTGGCGCGCTCGATAACTCACCAAAGTTACATCATAATCGGATGAATGGTATAGGAACGCACAGGAGACGAATAAACAAGTAAACATTTATATAGGAGATAAAGGGTTTAAATGCATAATTTCAAGAGTTGAGGAAAATTTTTAACTTCTACCCCCTCTTTTACCCCTTTCCAGATTTATTTCCAAAAGTTTCCATAGCCTATAAGTGTTTGGATTGTAATTTCGAATACCGCATTGAAATCCGTTCAGTAGTTTAAAAAGTTTATCGCGACAAATTATTGGGATGTGTTGTGTTGCTTATACGGAAACCATTGAATTTCTATTGGATAAACGTTTTCAGTCTATTGGATAATGATCTGTGTTTGTGACTAGATCAATTTGTGTTAGTATCCGAGATAAAATAATAATAATACTTAAATAAAAAGTAAAAAAAAATATGAATTGACTAGCTGAATTTTTTGAAGTGGTAAAATACATATAAGCTCTAGCGAAGGCTTAGTCAGAATTAAATAAATAATACTCAAGCAGTCGTGGCTATTACTAATTACGAAGAAAAAGGACAACCAGAGTTAGGAAAAGGTATTATGAAAGATATAAAAGCCTTTGATCATGAAAAAATTACAACTTTGTTCTTTAGACAGTCTCATCTTTTTTCTCAACAGTGAACCGTCTTTCGTGTAAAGGATGTTTTTGGGATCCACCTGTACAAAAACCCTGAAAGACTAACTTTTAGAGCTCGTATATTTCGCGCTCCGTGTTCATGAAATCAGACAGTTGTCAGAAACTCCTACAAGGCTATAGAATGTGCTGTCGCTGTAGTTGCGTCGCTGCAAGAAAAGTAGGTGCCGGCCGGTAATCAACCCCGACCGAACAATGGCTGTCGACGCCGGATTAAAACTTTTATGCGCTGGCGTAAGTAAAAGGTGCAGCGGTTTGTTTAAATTGATAATGTATTTAAAAACTAGTATAAAAGTAATTATTGTCTATTTCTGTCAAAATTGTTAGTTGTTTAAATTATTTACTTAATTAATTTTTGTACTGTCTGACTGTCGTGCGTCACTCCAAATTGGTTCCCGCTGAAAATCAGCGTTGTGGCTAACGAGCCTTATCCTTTCGGTGACACTCGGTCGTATTATGTCCTTTGTTAAAGGGCACAATGTGTTCAGAATCATCGAATAAATCTTATCTTATCTTATATTATCTTATCTTAATATAATGAGGAAACGCTTTAAAGAGAGTAAAATCAGAAGCATAGAGTTGTATGGCAGCGAGGTGCGGACCATGACCCAGAGAGATAGGGTGTTGAACGCTTTGAGATGATGTGGTATTGGAGGATGGAACGTGTAAGTTGGACGGAAAACGAAAACGAATAAAAACGTAATAGATATGGAGGGTGAAGAAAGATGTCTACTGGAGACGATTGAAAATGGAAGAGGAAATATATTAGAGCACCTGATATGACACGATATTTTTCTTACAACTATAAAGGATAATTTACACCAAACGGCTCGCATTGCATTGGATCGGAAATGATACGAATGGATGCGGCAACATCTGATCGCGTTCAGCAGTGCTATGCGCAGCTAGGTTATATAGACACTGAATACTGTATACATGATTTACTGTCATTTAAAGGTTGTAAAATCCGTTCCGATCCGATGCAATGCCCATAGCTTTGAGCGCACGTGACGACAGTCGAAAGGATCCGATCGGATACGACGGCAAGCGAATGGAGCCGATCGAGCGTCGCAGCATACTTTCGGCTACGATCGCGTATCGCAGAAGACGCCCTCGGTCAAGCTGCTGTCCACGGCTTTAGATACTATGTACTCGTACATGATTTAATATCGTTTAAAGGTTGTAAGATCCGTTCCAATTTGATGCGATGCGCGCCGTTTGGTGTGAATTATCCTTAATAGAAGGGAAAAGTTAAAAGGATAAGGGGACGAGGGTCCTTGCCAAAAAACCCGCTGTCACTTCTCACTCGCGGCTCGTTGACAGCTCTAGTTTAAAATGGAGCTCGTTCACCCAGGGTTTATGATTGAGATGACCAGCCTCAAGTCAGAGGATCAGCGTTCAGCGGCGCACAAAATTTTAAGTTTGTTGGGAATTAAAGTTAGTTAGTTATGGGATTTACGTGGAATATAATATAAGACGTGTTGACGATGCAAATTGTGTTTATAATTTAAGGCAAAAGTACATAATTATTTCACAAAATGTTATAATGTGAAAAAGTTGAAACGAAAATGGAAATTAACAACCTGTCCATTTAATATTTTTGTAAAAATAATGTCCCTTATATGTGGGCATATACAAAATCAACCCGCTACTACCATATCTATTCAAACAGTCAATACTTACTGGCACCAATGCCCTTAGTGTAAGTTTTGAATCTTAAAAAACGTCTCATCCATAAGTAAATAGAGAATTTGACGCAAACGTTTGTTATGACTCAAACATGCCTAGAAAAATTGTATAATGAGCGGGCTAAAGAGGCCGGCTTAGAATCTGCCAGGCAGTTCAGTTTACGGCGGAAACTGCCTGGAATTAAGAGGTAATAATACGACTACAGAATGCTATTGCAATTACCTAGCCAGTGTAGTGCATCCGGTATGTTTACGAAAGCCCAGACTGATCGTTTCCAAGGTATCGTGGGCACGAGGTTATCATTGCTGGGAGGAGGCGCAAGTCGAGCAGCATTCTGCAAAATGATTGCTGGCTGATTTAATTGCCCAGCATGGACGATAAAACACGAGGACAATTGCCTTATGGCGAACGTAGCTCGGAAATAAGCCTAAGCTGCTAAAACCGAGTGAAACTAGATGGCGACACTACCTTAATCAACGGGGTAAATCATTTATTGAGAAAAATAGCAAAAAACGTCTTTACATGTCATTGTGAAAACTATTAGCAGGCTTACGAAGAAAACCATTATTGTTTGAAAGAATTACAACCGCCATTTAAGAAATTCACCGATAGATGGCATTATACAATCCGAAGTACTTTTGATTGTAAGTTAATTGACAGTCGTCTTGCTGCGTACATACCAAGTAGTAATGTAATTAACCCCATTTTCTATCAACTCATAGACTGAAATTAAAAAAGAAATTAACATAAAAACAAAAGTTTAAGTTATTATTATTTCGCATGTTGTTAATACAATCTAGTCCTAGTTCTCTAATGAACGAATTCACAAACTCCACTTAAGCATTTGATTAGAGATTAATTTGATTAGATTAAATTTAGATTAAATGTCCCTCAACCAGTTGTCAACCTTTACATAAACGTCACTTTAAAGATCAGTTTGACATGCCTTTGTGAATTTGGCCATAAGTATGGTTTTTTTTTTTTCTACCTGTCTGAAATTTGACTAGGCCCAGAGTCACGCTAGAACCATGAATTATTTGTTTTCTTTTTCTACGCCCACGAAAATTCCAAGACAGCTACACAATTTAGTTTTCAATCAACGCTTTGACGTCCCAATCTTCGATATTGCAGCCCTCCAATAGTGGGCTTTTAATTAACGAATAGCATTGTCAGGGGGCCGTCAATTCTTCTTGCTTTGTTTCTGTCTCTTAATGGCTGCATTAAGAAATGAAAACGCGATGAAAGACGCTTTTAATCGTCATTTTTAGCTGATTACGGGCTCACTGATTGATTAAAAGCAAAGTTGGGTACACAAAGAAATAGCAAGTTAATAATAATATTTATTTTATTTGGAACAAAAACAACTTAAAATATACGAGGTTGAAACGATAATACCTGCAGAAGTATAAAACTGTGTCGTAGATAACAACGGCCACTCCGTGTTAAATTTATCAGGGTTGCAAGTTAATTGTTGTGTGTGTGTGTGTGTGTGTGTGTGTGTGTGTGTGTGTGTGTGTGTGTGTGTGTGCGCGCGCGCGTGTGTATGTCTGTGTCTGTGTATGAGTCTGTGTATGTGTCTCTGTCTGTACCTGTGCCGAGTGCGCAACTGTTCGCAGAATTTTTCAAGTCCTATTATTGAAAGTCCGAAAATGTGTCTCATACAATTTTACATCATACTAATCACAGTAATTACTATTCATAACACGTCTCTGTTACTAAGATCATAACTCCGAATTATCCAAATTCATCATGTCAGTAAACACAATTTTTTAATACTACTATTTCTTTTCATATTCCGTTTCAACATAACTGTTACTTACACTATTATTTATTATCTTATATTTTTTTATTAGATCTCTGCTTAACAGATTGACATAATAACTAGAAATAGTAGGTTAGGTTCAGAAAATTAAGGCGGGAACAAAGCGAAGCGAAGCTCTCGCCTTAGCCTTCGATGTTAGGTCTTTTTATTGTAACAGCCCAGAAAATCTTGCTTGTTTGTAAGATATTATGAAAGCTCATGCCGTTATATTAATTTGATTAAATCCATAGGGATGCCATTTTGAATGTGAAGTGGTAGGTAGGGATAGCCCTACTTACAACTCAACTTTCGTTGGCGATCGAGTTAATATTGGGTCAGTGCAAAGCTGGCCGATATATTTTTAGAGTAGATACCCTTAGTTAAATATAAATAATAATTATATCGAAGTATTGACGATATGAGCAACAATATTATTTTAATATTTATGTTTGTGAATAAAAACGTTATTAAAAACCGCAGTATGAGTTCATATATATTCTCATTAGAGACATTATGTATCACAAATTTCTGAGATTTGTCTGTTATGAACTCCGTTAGTTGGTAGTAATACAAATAAATGAATAAAAAAATTATGAAGTAAGAAATTCGGAAGATTGATGTTTATGAATACAAATCGGTAGTACAGGGAAAAATCGGGTAACAAATTTTCTGCGAGCCAATATGGACCCACCTGTGCTTGTGTCTGTGCCTGTGCCTGTATCTCTGTGTGTGTCTGTGTCTCTGTATGTGCGTGCGTACGTGTGTGTGTGTGTGTGTGTGTGTGATGGGTATTGGGTAGGCAATATAGTTAACGCCATCACACACTTTTTTCTCAGAACTAGCAAGTTGCGCTTGTTAAGTCTGTTCGGAAATCAGATTTCCTTAGGGATGTCTGCATATTTACAGTACGCTCTATTTGAAGAAAGATTCTTTGTAAATCAGATGGATACCAGAAATCATTTGTTTGTGACAAGTTTTGTATTTCCTAGGGGAAATTTCGGGATGCATCGTATTTTTTTACCCTTAAAATAATTAGAATTGCCCTAAGTATTCACACTATCATTGTCTCTGTCACTGGATGTTATATAAACTTACCTAAAAGGCTTATTACACCTTCCTAAATTTGGTCACTTACGAGAGGTAAGCTGCAATACGTTGGAATGTGATCGAGATCTCTCCATAGGTATCTAACGTATTGCAGCGTCCCTCTCGTAAGTGACTTAATTTAGGAAGGCGTAATAAGCCTATTTAGCCTTATTTTAAAATGTTATAAATAAAGAGAGTGCAGTGTTAGCATAGTTGTCTAACGCGCGCGGCCTCTCGTGCACGAGGTCGCTAGTTCAAACCCCGTCTCACTGCTCTGAGATTTCCGAATCTCATCTGCGGAATTGAAATCTAACCATGAGCATTTCGATGAATTAAAATATTTTGAGGAAACCCGCATACGTCTGTGTGAGGCTGATCTGCATATAAAATGCAATTAAATAAACTCATGCTATTCATATATTAAAAAACATGGTAAAGCTGTAATAAATTTGAATAAAACAGCAGGGACGAAAAGGCGACTTTGCTCCCGAATACGAAGACTGAAAAAATAGTTTTCAAACTCCAACGGAAACGATTAGAAATTAAAACGGCGTTCTAAATTGGAAAATTCCCGGAATGTTCCATTGATTCAGTGACAATGGCGGAGCACTAATCTTTTCATTAAAAACCGATTATTCGCTGCACTTGCACTAACAGGAATAACCATCTATCAACCCTATTTGTCTCACTGTAAGGTTTAAAATCAAAACAAGATGAAAGGTGTCATAGATCGAATCGCAATATGCTACCGCCACGCCATCTGTGACGCAATGACATTTCAATTTGAATTCTTGTAAAACCTTGAGGAATTATTAAACTTTTTTTATGCATAGGGCTATTCATTAAAGGGGAACGCGGCAACTTAGCAATTTGCATGGTTTGACGGTTACAGAAATTTTGATTTGACTTCCCTAGATTGTTCTGGCACCGTGACGTAGACGTCGTTCATCTCATTCGATTTTAATCTAGGCTGAATTAACGCCACTTACCATATATATTATTTCTAAAAGGTATTTTTTTTGAAGACGCTCCATATCTCCGTTAATTCTTATCAAAATTAATGATTTTTACGTAATTTTATAGTTTATTTTCGTCGCTTTGTCACAAAAGACAAGATTAAAATTAATGTTTTCTAAAAAAAAACAACAAGCGATTTGCAAGCGCCATCTATTGACAGTCTGTTTAACTAACATGTGTGTTGGCTATTTGCACACGCATACTAATATGAACAGATGGCGCCACTATCTTTGTGTCACTCATGTTAGGGCCGATGGAGGGTACTGCGTTAATTATTATCTTTGTCAAAATTTCAAATATGTAGATATTATAATAATATGTATTAACACTTTCAATTACGAAACAGCGCGTGGCCCACAGCCGCGTACGTAAATAAAAATCACCCGCATTGCAAGTTAATAGTTAAATACATAGGAACCATCCAGGACTCGGACACAAACATTCGTGCTCACCCTTTAAATACTTAATGCATTATGACTTATGCATTTTATCCAAGATTAAATAGATAAATTTCACTCACCCTGCCTCATGTAACCTATAAATTCATCGCTCATTCTCAAACCATAATAATTATAAAATATCATATAGCTGATACGAGTATACCATATTCCCGAAATCTCTTTCCTAATTTCCAGTTTCACAAAACACCTGACTGCATGATAAAAATAGAATAATATGTCAAATTTTTTAACAGATGAGGAGGTTCCCACGATCGCTAAATGCGATTCTTATTAGGCCCTAAGTTGAACTGTATTGCTATTTCACAGCTCACCATATATTTTACATATTATGTAAAAAGAATGTCTTGGTACGAAATAGCGACGCAGTTGAGATTTGGGCCTAAAGGGCTAAAGGGCCTCGGGACTGCTAAGTGATTTACCATAATACGGTTATATTATAGCCACTAAAATGACAAAACCGCGAATATAATCGTTAAACACATTACTTTTACTACGGTTACTACGATCTTTAAATGTGATTCTCTTTAGGTCCTAAACTGAACTGTGTCGCTTTTACATACCACGCCATATATTTTAAAATGTCAATACAATGTCATGATATGAAATAGCAACACAGTTCAGTTTAGAGCCTAAAGAGAATCGCATTAAGAGATCGTGGTTAACCCCCCAGAACAACGACACATTCGCGGTATTGTCATTTTAGTGACGATAGTAAATCACCGTAGCAGTACCGAATAGAGGCCCTGGTATTTTCGGAATTTGATATTTCAGATGCCTGGTAAATCAAACATTCGGTTAGTTGACATTCTGGCGTTGAAATTTAGGAAAAGAGCGACATGTCAGTTTTATAAAAAATCTAGTTGATTGGTCTTATCTTATGTCATCTTATCTTAGAGCGTCGTCGTACGGTAACATTTCGACCTCAGATCTTTTATAGTCCTAAGTACTTGATCCGGTCCGGACGGCTCATGCTCGCAAGGACCTTTTAAAATCGTTACCTTTTAATTTATTCGTTTGTGCGTTATCGGATCCTGACTAGAGAGAGTTCATAGTGTTCTCTATACTATATTCTATAGTATAGAGAACGAAATAGCTTCATATTCGATATTTGAATTATTAGGACATGAAATATTTTCATTTCAAATTATTATTATTATTTTGATATTTGGAGACTTTACATCTGCTTCTTTATACTTGACCGTGGAGACTGTCTACAGCTCCATTTAACCTAGATTAGGTTATCAATTTAGATGTTTCTTTATTTCTTTATTTTAATTATTATTATGATGAAGCTTAGAGGCTTTATACATCTCTAAGTCGCTTAACTTGTCCACACGCGGAGACTATACATCTCCCTTATTAGTTATTTATTATAATTATTTTTTACGCATTAGGATTGTTTGCTGCCCTTTTCATGTGTTAGTTTTAGTTAAAACTCTAGTGTAAAAGTTGGGAAAAAAAGACTTACTGCTGAGTTTCTTGCGGCGTTTGTTCTCAGCAGATGTCACCTTTCGAAGCGCTGGTAGCTTCAGACATGTAAAAGAGCCCATGTGGCTTACTTGCAAAATAAATGTTTTCCTTTTCATTTTAATTTTTCAAAGTAATCCAGTAATTTCTAAACAGTGCAGTCTAATTTTTTGACTTATGGAAGGTGAAATCAGTATTTTACAAACTGCACACTTTAAAGGGTAAATAAAAATAAAGTAATATTTTTCCTCAAGACTTAAAAGCAGGAACAAAGCAACTCAACAAGCCAACACTAATACAAGTTCACACCAGACCGCAAACTCTTCCAAATAACACATGGCACTACGTAAATCAAAACCAACCGGTATCAGTTGACCTCCCCTCGGGAACACCGGCTGACCCGCTACAAGTAACTGGAGGGTTATTAGTAAAGTGGTTGTTACACAAGTTATTACTTGAAGCATGCTTGTCTGTTCAATCTCTTACTTTGTCCCCTAGACGAAGAATGTAAGAGGCTGCCGGTTGTGAGTTTTCTATGGGTTAGGTAACACATGTTATGAAGTACTTGTTCGTGAGAAATCTTTAAATTTATTATTAAAAAGCCAGATTACGAGTCTACTTCTGCGCCCAGGATCCCGTACGTACGGCATTAAATTTTTGCAGACTCTTATATCTTTATTCAATGTTGAGTGTGATACGTTCTTGCAATAGTAGTTTATGCAACGGTTGCATAATGATAGGCCTTAAAACACTAGTGCGGTTTTCATGAAACGAGCTTTAGCGAGTATCATAATAAGATCGCACGTGTGTTTTAAGGCCAAATTATGCAGAGTTGCATACATAACTTTATCTACACACATATTATAAATCCTCCATGATGTGTTCAGAAACAATATTTTCTGGCAACAAGTTATTTGTTGCAATCGTGGCTGCATATTTCCGATATCCGGCGCATTTTCACATCACACAGTCACTCCGAGAAGACTACTATTCATATTTTCAACTAAAACTTTTTCTATTTAATTCAACAACAATTCTACTTTCGTTCAGCAAAAAACCAACATAATGGCGGCAATTCGATCCTCCGTCAAGACCATTTTTTTTTAATCATAGACAAACGTATGAAGTCTCCATTCTCACGTCACTCGAAATCAAATGTCGTTCGGTTTATATTAAAAAAACATACTGAATTGATGTTTCGTATCAATAACTGTTTAATATCTATGGATACTAGAATAGAGACTCACTTGAGTTTTGACAGCTGTTCCAAATTGAATCTCATTTCGATACTAAAATCGATACTGTTATAACATTGCAGCACTGGTTTTACCTAATTGGTGGTACGGTTTTTGATTACACTATGGAGGTTTTATGATATACGTGTAGGTAAAGATTATTCCGTTTTTATTTCTTTTCTCGAAAATCTTTATGGCTTCTCTTTACAATGGCCCATCATGGATGAATATAGGCACGCACGATTGCGTAGCGACTATAATTGTTCGTAGGTGGCCATCAATGCCTGTAATTGTGAGGAACCGGTTAGTTTTTTTTTTTTTCCATTTATTTGGGCAAACAAACATAGTTATCGGTACATTAAAGCAATGCGAGCCGATGACCGTGCGCGTGCTTACACAATCAGCCAACATTGTCGCGTGGTGGATTTGTGTTTACGCGAAAATGACTGGATGGACGAACACAGAGACTTATAAAATTGAATTGTATCAAAATACAACATGTACTGAGCAAATAATAGCAGCAGCCGCTATCACTCCGACGTCCATCTTCCAAATACTACAGTCAGTAATTAGACATTCACGATTGTGCATACAGCAACCCACGATCGCGCCCCTGATGGGCCATTATGAAGAAGAGCCAAAACTTAACTTAATAATTTTAGCTATATATATATATATAAATAAATAAAAAATATATATATAATATTTTAAGTTTGGCAAGTTTCGAAGATGCGAAGGGGGTATGTGAACGGATTTTTTTTGCATAATTTTGGTGAAAGAAAAGAAATATGGCGAATAAATAAGATGTTAAGACGCTAACCACATTATTTTGTCAGCTGAACAAAACAATTAAAATGACCTGTAGTAAAAACAAGAAACTTGTGCAGTATTCGTGTATTCCACACATTAACCGAAGCGATTACCTTGGTAATAGCTCTTTAGAACTGTTGGAGACGACCAATTATCGGCTGCAGTATCCCAGACTGCAGTTAACGGCAAGTTAGATGAGTAACCTTCAGTGTTCAGTTGATTTAGTCTTTATTACCTTATATTACAGACAATTTTGTTATACTTAATAATTAATAATTTATTATCTTTTACTTTAGGAACCCTTATTGATTTCGGTTGTGACCTTTGATTTCACCCAAACAAAATGTTCCTGTTTTTCATGTTCTTTTCATAAGTGTCCTGACTCCTATCCTTGTGTGAAAAGTGGAGTGTAACAGCTGTCATCTCCCGGTCAGCGATAAGCATCAGCCGAAGGCAGATAAAAAATGTCACGAATAATTACAGGACATGTTATCTTCTACGTGGAGAATGTAGGTGGCTTTAGTGCAGTGTGTGTTTATTTGCGTGGGATTGGAATAAAAAGTATTTAATGTCGTATTCCAAGATTAATTTGTTCTATCTGTCTGCCAAATTTCATCCAAATCCGTCTAGTCGTTTGGGAGTGATTGAGGAACAAACATCCGAACATTCAAATATCATCTTATCTATCTAAGTATCTAGTTAACGACCAAAATTCTAGAGCAGGTAATATTTGTTGTTCTTGATAAATAAAATTGTACGTACACAACATTGTTTGTATAATTATAATGCAGATGTTATACCAGCCAAAATTTCTCCATACCGAGATCAATATGAAACTGTGTACGCCCCTATCTAGGCATTGCGCCCATTGTGTCGCGACACAATACCGCTCTCAGCGAGACAAGTTGTAAATCGCGACACGAGAGATTGACGCGCGATAGTGTCGGCGCAACTTGAGATAAAACTTCTCTCGATGTAATTCCGGTGTCAGTTCCATAGTGACAGCGGCGCGTGACGATTTGTGTTTGGGAGAAATTCGTACTTAAACAGTTTAGTGTTTTGAATAACTACGCTTTCCTTGAGAACGAGAATTTCGATATTTATAAATATTTTTGAAGTGTAATATTTTTTCCTTTCGCTTTCCTGCCATCTGTGGGAATCATTTCGTGAAAAGGGACGGAAATATGTAACAGGAAGCCGGGGAAGCGCGCGCTATTTGATTTGACCAATGAGCGCGCGCGTTGGCAGAGTTGGCCGTGAGATGGTACAAAACAAGGCATTTTCTGAGAGGTTGGCACTGTCAGTGTGTGTGTGTGTGTGTGTGTGTGTGTGTGTGTGTGTGTGTGTGTGACGAGAAACTATATTTATAAATCTATTTACGGTTGATAATAAGTGTATGAAAATGAGATGTCAGAGTTTACACATCATATAAGACTACGGCTCGGCGGTAAGGCCCGCTCGCTTTTTTTTGAAATAAAGCACCTACCTGCGACTTCGTTCGCGTGGAATTCGGTTATAGTTATAGCTCCGAGAACTTTTAAATTTTCCGGGATAAATAGTAGTGTACGTATGTGTAAGGTATCATGGCATTTTATAAGCAATTTTCATTTTGAATTTCATTCAAATCCGTTGAGTCCTCGCAGCGTAATATTAGTGTAATTAGTGCGATAGTGTCATGTGATACACCTCTGAGATTTTCGAATGTCATGTTTGGAGTTGAGTTTGATATTTACGACGAGCATTTTGAATGAAAACATCGCGAGGAAACCTGCGTACATCTCTAAAGTAATTCAAAGATTGGTGTAAGGTCCCCAATCCGCACCAAACCCGCGTGAGGATTATTTCCCAGTCACTCTCACCATGAGAGGACGCCCGTTCCCGGCAAATGGACGTAAACAGGCCGATGATGATAAAACTAACTCGTACTAGATATACTATCTAATTATTTAAAAAAAAAAAACAACAATTTCACTATGAAAAACAAAAATAAGACCGCAAACTGAAATCGCCTACAAATGACCAAATTAAAATCCTTATTAAATGAAACAATTTGAAAACAGAATTGCTCCGTAACGGTCTCATTTCGGCTTTTGATTGGCTGCTGCCGGACAATGCGCTCCTCAAATTACTGTCATTGGTGGAAGGATTAAAAGCGTAAAAACATCAACCTACGCGTATCGTATACACTTAATTTGCTGCACACGGGCGGTTGAAACGCGGTGGCAAACGCGCGTTTTTATGCACTCTTCTATTTGGTAAAGAAATATAGTAAATAATTATTTATAAGAGATAAAAAATAAACTTACGTAGTGTCGGAATATTTTATAATGACTGTATCACAGTTTGACAACCATACAGTTGGGCAACGAATGTACGATGGGCGAATGGGCGAACGATGGGGGCGTTGCGGGGGGTCGGGCGACGCGGGCCGTGCAGTGGCAAACTCGCGTAGTTTGCCGTGCGCCTTTGAAGGGCTTACGCGCGTGTCAATACAGTGTTTTATATAATTTATTGAATTCCACGAAATTTGTGTATATAACGGCACCGATAATGACATGTGTTCTGTATACGGGTATAGGTCGACATCCAAATACAACAAAGATTTAAAATTTCATAGATTTCCTCTTGACGTGAGGCAAGTTATTCCTATAATTTCAGAAAAACCTACATAAATGAGTAAGTTGATACGATAACTTCAAGAAAAAAAATGAATAAATTGGAACCACATACAATCGGTTTTAAGTCAAAATTAGTTAAGTTGACATCTCGACTTAGGTAGGTATCAGAACTAATTCTCGTCATCTACGTCTCTAATCTATACCTACTTAGGTACCTAGATAGTTATTTTGTATTACGGAGTGCCAAGAATCCAAGATAGGTTTATACCTACTTGTACCCTGAACGCGATATTTAATGAAACTAGTGACCCGCCGCGGCTTTGCATGGGTACCTTTAAAAGTCAAACATAAGTACCTACTAAACGTAGTGCCGTGTGGTGCCGGCTAAGAATAGCATCACCCCATCTCCTCCCGTGGGTGTCGTAAAAGGTGACAGAGGGACCAACCGAAGGATGGGCAGCAGCGTCCTTCGAGCACTATCACGACCAACTGCGGTCGCCAACCCGCCTGCCAAGCGTGGCGACTATGGCAAATCCCCCCATTTTTGGGGGAGGCCTATGTCCTGCAGTGGATGTTGTATGGCTGATGATGATGATGAAACGTAGTTACCCATAAGGTCATTTTTAGAGTTCCGGATCCAAAAGGTAAAACGGGACCCTATTACCACAGAGTAAAGATTACATACAGAGGTCTGACGAAGCCGTCTAGACAGAGCAATCGTCTGGGTATGCGGGGCAAGGAGGCGACCCATGCCACATACTGGTCTCGCTCGCGTGTCATAGGTATTAATATTATTAATAACTCAATATGGTACAGACGACATAAAATCTTCACAAAACGTTCTGGAAACTTCATAGTGATTTCTCAAATCCTCATAGAACCTTCTTGCAACTTCATAGAAAATTCTGGAAAGCTCACGGAATCTTCTAGAAACTTCATAGAACATTCTAAAAATGTTGTAGAATCTTCATAAAACCTTCTAGCAACTTCATAGAAAATTCTGGAAACCTCATGGAATCTTCTAGAAACTTCATAGAACATTCTAAAAATGTCATAGAATCTTCATATAATCTTCTAGAAACTTTTTCAGACTTCATAGAAATTCTCGCACTAGGCCAATTATTTAATTACCACTTTTGTGACAACCCTTGCATATCTGCGTATGACAGCGTGACTACCTACGCGGGCGGCGGCATCGTGCTACATTAAAGGCGTTGCCCAACTGTATGATTATTAAACTGTGACTGTATCGTAGAAAAACATACCTGAAAGAAAAAATATATAAATTTAGTTTTTAGCTGCATAATACACAATTAACTAACCTAGAAATTTATTTATATAACATTTTTTTTACTAAGACATGCAATATATATATATAGCCAAGCTTATCTGCATCTGGCCCACAATATTAATTGTTTTAGATCATTTGAATATTTTATTTTAGGTTAGTATCGTATCACATACAGCTGAGTTGATAAATATAGAAAATCAATTAATTATAATATAATCTCAAAGCTCTTGCAAAGAAAATCCAAGTGCTTGCCACAACGGCTATTATTAATTTATTTCCATACATTTAAAAGTATCAAAGTATTAAAAAATGATTTTAATTCTCCAAAATAAACAATCTTAAAGCATTCCAACTTCAAAGAAAGATCTTTAACTTCTCTGGATCTTTGCAACTCGCTTCAGTATCATTTTCAAAAAAAGAAGTCGCTTACATATATCATCGTTTAAAAACACGCCCGTCTGCTGCGGCCCCCCCACACGCGCGGTTCGGAAGCTCAGCGGCGTCCCTCGTTTGTTTTAGTGCTCGCAATTAAACCGGCTGAGTGACGGGATTGTCGCTTCGCGTCGAAAAAAACTCTCCAACAAAAGAGCACTTTTTCCCTGGCATTACCTCACAGGAGTTTTTTGTATTTTTTCCGTGACACTGCCAAGTAGGATGCGTTTCAAACGATGTGTAGACAAGTGTGAATGATGACTGTAGGAGAATTTGAATTCTTATCTCTTTGCAATACAGTGGTTTTTTCTTCAAGAATCATTGTATTGATTCAAGGGTGTTAAATATAATAACGGCGTTAGTCAATTTGATCGCGAATAGTACATTTTGTACCCAAGTAATTATTAAGTATGCGCTACTTTTACTGCGTGAAAATGTATCTTGAAAATACTATGGTAAATTTTTGCATTTAGATTTTTTCCTCAAATTACGGACTCTCATTGGACATGTTAACTTGCCGTTAATTAATTTTCCAGCACTAATTTCACCCTTTAATGGGTTGATTTTCTTTAAAAAAAGTAGACTGTCTTTTCCCATTTCTTAAACTATCTCCATCTATTTATCTATCTAATAGCGTAGGGGGTATTTTAATGTTAGGTGGGTAATTTGTGTAGGATGCGCGATGACACTGACTACATTAAAGTATTACGTTACACTAGAATCGACATCTCAAACAAATGACAGCGAGCAATTGATGACGGAGCGGGCATGCGCGCCGCGTCCGGCGGTGATCGTTTTCTTATAGGTGTTTGTGCCATTTGGCCTCAACAGGCTTTACAAAAAACCAACTTGAGGCGTCCACTCCAGTATACATAATTACTCAAAGACTGACAAGGATAAATCCATACTAATTATTATAAATTCTAATGTACCTCTGTCTGTCTGTCTGTTATACGGCTAACCCGCTCAACTAATTTTAATAAACTTTGATATGGAGTTCGTTTGAGCATTGGTAATGCACATACCCTACTTTAAAATAAAAATAAACAACCCATAAAAGGGTTAAATACGGGCTGGTAGATTGATTTTTACGAAGACTTCATACGGACCGATGAGAGCCCGTTGATGTATTTTCATGTATCTGCGCGATTAACGACTAAACCGCTGAACCGATTTTGATGAATATTGGTATGGAGATAGTTTGAGCCCTGGAGATCATAGGCTACCTTTTTAAAACAGTCAATGCCTAAAAGGATGAAAAATATACATTAAAAAAACATTCCTACTAAATAATAGTGTAAACTCTATATAGCGACACTGAAGGGACTGCGCATGTAATGCGTTGTTCAGAGTTATTAAATGGAGAGAAGAAAAATCTAGCCTAACAAAAGTCTAGCAGCCGAGGTTAACACGTGCAAGGTAATTACAATAAACAAATAAACTTTTTTTTGAATCTTCGGTACTTACGTGTGATAACGACAGTCGAGGTAAATACGAGTTAGACAATAAAGCAACAAAATAATAAACAAAACAACGTACACAACCGCAATTCTTCTTAATTTCGCTAAGTTAGAAAGTAGTGTAGTATTTCAGCGTGTCCCGGATCAAAAAAAGGTATTATATGAACACACTGATTACCACTTACCCTAGAGGCTTCAACGGACGAATTTTTCTTCTAAATAAAACACTCGAAGGTAACTTTCGATGCTATGTTAAGTTTAAATCATTGATGGTATATTTGTTTTGCTCATAATTAACCAAATAAGATAGTGTAATTTTTACACTGGTTCTGTCATATTAATAACTATAGTCTATCTTATACAATACAATCCTCTTCGTATAAAACATCATTCGGACGCGGGTGTCGTATCAAAACGACCGAACGTTTAAATGATACAAAAGTCTGATATAAGTTCTTAAATTTCGATTATAAGGTGCCTAATTATTCAACCACGATCTAAGGAAATCCAAAAATACGCCAAAAATTGGGGTCTGGCCGACACATACTGTTTATAGCTTAATAATGACGTATTGTTGTCGTTATTAAGAGTTGGTGTGATGCTACATAGAGTGTATCATTGTATGGATAACAAGGTAAACCAACCAGAGTCAAGTAATTTCGACATTTTAGGGAGTTTGTTAAATCGCGTTAAATGGAGTTTACACTGTGTATAATTTTTACGACCAACGCATTTACAAAACCAAACCATCTGCGACTGCTGTTATTTTTAACCTAAACAAATAACAAATTTGCATTACAAAATAAATGACCTTTAAAAGGCGTCACCTAAACCTTTCAAGTGCGCTATTAGCTGTGACCTTCGCAGGGCGTCAAAGTGTCCACGGTAATCCGATTTCGTTCGTCAAATGCCGTGGAAGCTTCTTGTTAATTAATTAAATAGCTTGATAATAGATGTAGCTATCTATAATACTATAGTTATAACATTATACTACCGCTTCGCTTGTCTATAACTGGTAATAGAAATAGAGAAAGACGTTTCGTTCGAGCTGTGAAAAAAAGTCAGCGCAATCGAAAGGTACGGCCGTTTATGCCACATATTTTGAGACTCGCGAGTTTATCAAAATCTATAGGGTACTTCCCGTCGACCTAGAATCATGAAATTTGACAAGAAATAATTTCTTATAGCACAAGTAAAGCTAAAACTCCGTAAACCGTAAATTTGCTGTTACATCCCAAAGAATAATATATTTAATTTGCTATTATAAACTTCCCTGCAGTTGGTAAACTGACCGCGACCTATGTCGATGTATGGGGGCAACAGTTTCCTAACGGCAAAGTTAAGTTTTTCCCTCAATCCAGTTTATCTTTTCCTTATCCGGTGCTTTTTTCAGTTTTAGGGTTCCATACCGCACGGTAATGTCTGTGCGCGAATCAGACGCGCACTTGAGCGGTTTTTTATAGAGTACATATCGCTAATGGTTATAATTCAGTCAGCACATTAATTCCAACTCATTTACCTCCATTATGCAGCATGCAGTTGCATCGAGCAATCCGCCATTACTCCCGGCTATTATAATAATTGTATCAAATGTGCCGAAAACCCCTACGAAAGCTAATCGTCGATGATTCCTCATCAAAATCCATTGTCAATAATCAATAAGCGAACAAGCCAAAAGTAACTCTAACATTGCAGCCCGAAGATCCAATTTCATTTGATCACTTTATTATGCGTACGAGTACAACGATTTGTAAAACTGACATAAATTTATACAAGTCGACTCTGCGCTTTGTAGAATAAGACTTATTTTCTCTTAAAAAAGGGCAGTAAAATTGGCGGATCTTCTAATGTCAGTCATAAAGGCGAGTTTCCTTTGTAATTTTTTTGTAGTTAAAAACTAGTAATTTTCAATCAAGCGTCAATTATTTCCGCTATCCGGGTATTTGGGATTTTCTCCCCTCGCAATAATGACAATTTAGCCAGCGGGGGGTCGTAATTTCTTGGCTATGGTGACGCTAATATTATGTGTGAGCTCACAAGAAATTGCACAGGGCCTATATTCTGCATTGCCTAAGCGATATAGCAAATAATTTTCCTACAATACGGTAGCTCTTATTAAATTGACAGCGAAGGCGGTCACATCTAAAAAAAACCTTACGCCATATCGCTTAAGCAATATCAAATAGAGACAGAGCGCCCGCGGTATTAGCTATACAAACTTTGAATCTCCATTTTACCTTCTTAGGGGTTGAATTTTGACAATCGCAAAAATACTTAAATGGTTTTTTTTTTGGATTATACATTATCATACTACATTTCAGATGGATATGCGTGTTATTGGTTTTTGTCGTACAAACTTTGATACAACTATTGGTTACTTTAGTTAAATGAAAATCAAAATGAAAATATTCATTTTGTAAGTATGCCACACGGGCTTTTTCACATGTTTGAATCTTCCAGCGCTTCGAAAGGTGGCATCTGCTGAGAAGAAACGCCGCAAAAAACTCAGCAGTAAAAACGTACTTAACCCAACTCAAACTCATTGTAACACGGGGATCAAAATAAACGGAATCAAATTGAATGACAATGAACAGATTTCATTAGATTATCACTTGCACTATTTTTCATCATTACCACCCCCGACTCAACCCTTATTGCATTAAACAGTGACATTTAAGTTAATCTTACCAAAACTGCTTTCGGAAATGAAACGACTATATATCCTACTGCAAGTGTGAGAGAGATAGAATGTTTTCCAACTTGACAATAGGAACCAATTGACTTTTCTTCAGTAGCGGAGGAAAAATACGCCAAGTGCGAGTTGTTGATGCTCTTCTAATGGTTCCTTGGCTTGTGAATGTTTTATCATGACCGAGAAACCAATATTAATAGATGAATTGAAGTGTTTTGACTTATTTTAACAAACTTAATAAGTATTTCGGCAACGTATAACACTAATGCGAAAATTGGAGTGAGTGTGTGTTATGTTTGTTACTTATTCACGCTTCAACGGCTCGACGGATTTGGAAACTTTAATAAGCTTGTTTGAGAAAATTTTAAAGTTCCCAAGGGAATAACTATAATCGAATTCCACGCGAAGTCACAGGCGAACAAGAAATAAACAAATCCTGAAGAATTAGGTTCAAAACAAAGTCTGAGCCAGGTTTGCACACCAGTTAAATTCACAAAGGAATACCATTTCGACAAAAAACCTAATCACGTTTTCTCCAGCGCATTTTGTTCTTCGTATGAACAAGGCAACAATGGCTTTAAAAGGATTTAGTCCAATCATCCGCCAGCCTAGCGCCATCCAGGAGGAGCTTAGCATTCAAACAAAGCCAATGAGCAAGAAAATAGTTTACGACAAATAGCATTCCGTACATTTTCTAATAGTGTTTTTCAAATTTTTGAAGACGCGACCCCCCCCCCAATATTTTGTTATAAAGAACGGATTACCAACGGCAAGGTCACACTTTTTTGATGGTAACCGATTTTGAAATTTAATAATTTGATATCAGTAAGTCAAATTGTAAAAACATTTAATATTGATTATAGAGTAGATTATATCTCAAGTATTTTGTATGAAAACGCGAAAAATTCAATATTTTAGAATTTATCAACTAAATCAAACAATTCAAAAATATTATTCAGGTAGATAGATAGGTAAAAAAAAGGTTTTTCTTTTCTTTTTGAATGGAAAGTATTTAGTAAAAACTCCTTCAGTCCAAAAGCGAAGCAAAAACCGTACCAAAACGTATACCTTAACGGAACCCGAAAAAGCGATAAAAAATTCCCTCTATCGCCACAGTGGAAATCAAACCCCATTGTGACTCGGGTAATTCTCGCCCCACACGCATTTACATTTATATGAAGAAATCGGAACACTGCACGTAATCAAAGACGAACGTTAAACATTCCTGGAGTCTTCAGGAGGCTTATAGTTTGTGTTCTGGAAATTGATAAGATTTCCATTTAAAACGGCGTTAAAAGCTTTTAATTCCATTTTAATTGTAATTTTTTCGTTTTTTAGGGTTCCGTACCTCAAAAGGAAAAAGGAACCCTTATAATTTCACTCGTGTGTTTGTCTGTCTGTCTGTCCGTCTGTCACAGCCAATTTGCTCCGGAACTGCTGGACCGATGGAGTTTAAATTTGGTACACATTTGTAAGTCGGTGACCGCAACACGGACGTGTAACGTAAATAAACGAATTTTAAACATGGGGGCCACTTTTGAGAGGTAAATAAGAAAATTAAAAAAAAACTTTTGCGAACGATAGCCTGTGACATATCAAATAAAAGGGCTCCTTGTGAGGATCTTAAATATTTCTTTTTATAATTTTAAGGTTATGAGGTTATTTAGGAAAACAGTCAAAAATTTACCATTCCCGCCCTTATCTCCGAAACTGAGGACATAAAATTTTGAAAAAAATACAGAAAGTAGTTTTTTACTTATAGATTACAGGAAAACCTATAAGAAGTCTATGATATTTAAAGTAACATAGGAAATTTCATATAATCATAGAACCCTCTTCATGCGAGTTTAACTCGCACTTGTCGGGTTTTTTTTACACTGAATTATGAATTGTTTATTGATATTTAAAATATTCCTTCGCGTATTCTATAAAAATCTTTATTCAAATTGAACATTTAAAATAGCACCGTAACGGAAGTTTCTTTGTAATTTAATCAAATTATTTTCGCCTGTTACCCAACGAAAATCAAAGTTTTATGACGAAATTTCGGGCTACAAAGTAACACGAACAGGCCAATCTGAAACTGTATAATATTGCTCAACAATGTTTCGATAATTCTGTAACGAGCACTATTGGCCACGAAAAATAATACATGACGTTTGTAAAAGTAATTAGCTACCTACCTTATAATATTATCTGATCGGGACTATTTAAAGATAAAGCACATTTTTGAATACTTAAAGGAGCTGGTAAACGAGCTAGTTTTTTTGACAATTTATTTCTGCACTTCGGGCTATCTTCAAAAAGATTACATATAACATCACAAATGGGGACAAAAATTTCGAATAGAAACTTTTGAGGATAGCCTGAATTGCAGCAATAAATTGCCAAAATACTAGCCCATTTACGAGCCCCTTTCAGTACTCTAAAATGTCTACAAGTCACTCTAATATCAAGAACTTTGATTCGTGTCAATTATAGATTTAATTAGAATACAGACAAAATATTTCATACACAAAATATTTATATTTCGGTCCACTTGACTTCGTAACTATAAATCGCACACTGACAAGCGGCTGACGTTTTTTTCCTTAACCATATTATATAATAAACAAATATTGTGTCACCTAGGCCTAGGGTACAATGTAGGGTAAATTAGCAAAGCTAATTTTAAAGTCGGCACTTTTCCTTGGTCCGACGCGTACCGCCAGATGTTAGTACCTACCCAATATTATTCTACTTTCGTAGTAATTTTGTACGAATATCCGGAAATATGTTAACGCTAATATATTCAAATTGCGGCTATTTTAGACGGCAACCTTGTAATTTACACGATTCATAAACAGCACGTGTTTGATGTGATATATTTTTATTTAGATTTAGCGGAGTTATACACGAATTATAGTTCGACTGACCTATTACAGTGCCCACATCTATTGTGCAGAAGAAAAAGCGATTTGTTACACTGTTGTTTGGGGTTTTTATAACATATCAACTACTTTGACTGTAGCTGTATTTGCTTATAAAAGTATAGTTAGAGTCAAAAGTATAGGTACAGACTTAGGACCTTACACTTTTACTCCTTTAAAATAATGTATGTCAACTTACACACGGTGTTAAAGCAAACACTATATAGTGCGAAGATACTTATATAATGGCAACTGTAGCTTGTAACTTGACAATATTTCCATGTAAACATCGGTCAATGCAAATAATCCCCAGTTGTTATATTTATGGCAGGTTCCTGTATTCGAACTGGAACAGTTTGGGCGACCAATTGTTATTCTCCATAGAAGTTGAAATACTCTTTGATGGTTATAATTTGACATAATATATAAGCTTTAGTAAACAAATAATAAATAAATAAATCAGGAGACGATCTTTACACAAATGGATCTAGTCCCTCTTGACTCTAAAGGCTTGTGTTATGGGTACTAGACGACTATATAGGTAAGGTGGATTCATCCATACGTGTCTTATTTGGTAAACAAGTTTCTAACCTCAAAATGTGCAATTTTTGGGTGAAACAGCAGTTTTATTCTAAATAAAGCAAACCTAGGCTAAAAAATGGCAGTGACTCCAGTTTCTTTATTTACAAGGAAACAGCTGTTTAAGTCAAACAAATTACATTTAGAGGTTAAAAACTTGTTTACCAAATAAGAAAAGTATAGATGAATCCACTTTACATACGTAAATAGATAAATAAATACTTAAATACATAGGAAACATCCAAGACTCGGGAACAAACATTCGTGCTCATCACACAAATAATATAGGTACATGCAGGGTCACTACCAACTAGGCTAACTGCGTCACGAATTTGTCGAAAATTCAAAAATGTATAGCAATAGGTATTTGTATTGAAAATTAAATCAACGTAAAGTATATTCTAAGATAATCTATTGCATAAATACTCTAAGTAATCTTTCCAGACCACGAATATAGTCCTAGCTACCGTATAGGTACTGTATCTTATGGCTATGTTATGACCAGTACATGAATGCTCTATCAAGCACCGCATCCCCCAGACGGATAACTAATTTCGACCTAACAGCTGGATAGATACTAACCGAGTTAGGCCATGTGGTTATAGTGAGGCACGAAGTTTAACCGATCATTAATTTGATCATAGATAATTATTTGATCTAATTGTAAGTACTATGCAGGAAGAAATTTATATTGAGTAGAATTCAAGAGTACTAAAACGATTTTCAAAATGTCCTCAAGTCTTGCTCCGTTATTTCTAGATATTTATAATAAAAGAGATTCACCTTTTATCGAAGACACGGTTAGCCTAGTTGGTAGTGACCCTGCCTCCAAAGCTATGTAGCGGTCCTGGATTATTTGTGTGATGAGCCCGAATGTTTGTTCCTGAGTTTTGGAAGATTCGTATGTGTTTAAGTATGTATTTATCTATATAAGTACATATTCTAGTACCTATAACACAAGCCTTTAGAGCTAAGTTTGGGACTACATCGATATGTGTATCGATTGTCCTGATTTATTTTATTTATGTTCTATAGGTAAATAATTTAACATATCTGTGTGAGTGATTCCCTGTACCATTATTGGTAGATTCTGTCACACAGAACTCATATTAATACTTATAACTACAATTTACTTATTTCATGTATTATAAAAAGTCAAATTCAGCTTAGAATTATATATTTTTTTTCTTATTCAAAGTTACAGACTAAATTCTATTAATTATTTATAAGTATTATGTTGATGTCACATGAATGCTCCAAAAATTTGCGTACAGAAGAGTGCGAGTGGAATCAATTTTGCTTTTAATTTTCTAACAAAGGAAACAAAGCTGGGTATCCTTCATATCGGTATTTTAGATGAACATTTTTGGGCCAATTACGTGTAACCAACTTTTTACTTTGGCGAGCCGCGTAAAAGGTAATTTGAGGTTACGGCTCTGTATTCTGGAGCCATGATCTTCAGCCATCGTCTTTAATGACTTAGCTTTTTTAAAATGAAGTGTCACGTCCATATCGTTCTTGTATCGTTCTCGTTGATTACCCCCCACTATGCGGCGATTAAGCAAACTTGGCCCTCTTGAGGCAACTTGATCGGCGCTTCTCTTACCAAGGGCTAAGTGACTATCGGACAATAGTATTGACGCAGGAGTTCATACGGCTTTAATTATAACTGTCAGAGGCGAAACTTGCGCACAAGCCAGTTCCCCGTAGTTTTTTTTAATGTCAATTGACTGACAAACGAGCTGACGGCCCACCTGATGGAAAGTGGTCACCGCCGCCCATGGACATCTGCAACACCAGAGGTGCTGCCAATGCGTTACCAGACTCAACTAATATGATGCAATCATTGAATTATATAGTACCTAAAGAACTGCTCAAAGCAAATCTCACAATGATTACTTTTGTCAACTACGCGCCTGGACACCCTTTTGAGTACTATTATAATTAAGTCGGTATCTAGTACAACTCCGCGACCTGTGAGACAGCACCACCGAACCCACCGCGCACAATGATATGATAGCATGTGAATCAAGCAATATTAGACTTTTGTATGTATGTCGTTAGAACTAAGACATCAGCAGTAGGGTGTGGTTAAGCCATAGAGCTGGCGTTTGACAAGCTTCTATGAGAGTTGTTACACGAAATTATACTGCTGGATGCAATAATGAAACGCGCCTAATTCCGGTTCAAGCACGAAATGATTGTGGAATGGCCATGCTACTGTTGCTTTAGGGTTACGAGTGGATGTTTATGAAACGAACCACAGGTGAGTTTTATAACCGACTGACCCTTTTGAAATAAAATCTATAATATCGAAATTGAAAACTGATAGTGCTCCTGGGATTGACGGTTTGAACAACTTTTTAATTAAACAAATCAAGGACGTGATCTTATACCCACTTACAGTTATCTGCAATTTGAGTATGTCTTCTGGAGTTTTCCCGAATGTTTGGAAATCGGCAGCTATCACCCCTGTCTTAAAGGGGGGAAGCAGGAATAACCTGGGTAACTATCGACCAATATCATTGCTCAGCTCTGTTTCTAAAATCCTTGAAAGGGTTGTCAATGTGAGACTGATCAGGTTCCTAGAGAGCAATAACTTGCTCGATAAAAGACAATTCGGCTTTCGCCAGGGCAGATCCACCGAAGATGCTGTCTCTCTCCTCACGAGCGCTATCGCTTCTTCACTCGATAGGGGCCAGGCATGTATTGGAGTTTTTCTGGACCTGGCGAAGGCCTTCGATACAGTATCGCATCTCATTTTGGCCAAGAAGCTGGAAGATTCCGGCATTAGAGGGGTAGCACTGGACTGGCTTACTAGCTACCTTCGGGATAGAACACAGCAAGTCAAAGTGGGCCCCTTTACTAGTGATCCGAAGGCTGTATTTTTCGGTGTGCCCCAGGGCAGCGTCCTTGGTCCGACCTTATTTTTGATGTATCTGAGCGACATTGGAAATATGAATCTGGGCAAAGCGGAAATTATCTGTTATGCAGATGATACGGCTATTATCTTTAGTGACAGCTCTTGGATAAAGGTATTTGCTGAAGTTGAGAGAGGCATGGTGGTTGTTGCGAAATGGCTTGCTTCTAACCTGCTAACACTCAACGCAGACAAAACCAAATTTGTCTGCTATCATAAGACAGCCGCGTCAGCTCCAACATTCACCCCGCCGGTCCAGATTCACACATGCCATACCCAAAATTCTGATGCTGTTCCCCAAGCTTGCAACTGTCCAGCAATTTCCAGAACGAGCTCTGTCCAATATCTGGGTATTATATTGGACGAACGACTTACATTCAGAGAGCACGTAGCTAAAACTTCGGATAGGTTAAGGAAACTTAGTTTCGTCATGAAAAAACTACGTCATGTGGCTGACCATAATCTGCTGAGACAAATCTATAAAGCAATCTGCCAATCGATCCTTACATATTGCATATCGGTATGGGGAGCTGCTGGAATCTCGACACTGATCACTTTGGAAAGGGCTCAGCGTTCGTTGCTTAAAGTAATGCTCGGAAAGCCTTTCCTATACTCAACGACTACCCTTTACAAAGATGCCCAGCTATTGAGTGTTCGCGGTCTTTATATACTGCAGGTTGTGACTCAGATGCACAAATCGGTCCTTAGCTCAAATGAGTATAAAGTCCGACTGCAGCGAAGCTCCTTCACTGTGCCCGTTGCAAGGGTTCACACTTTTTTTGCCCGCCGTTTTCCGAGGTTTGCTCATCCAAGGACATATAACTCAATAGTGAAATCGTGTGGCATCCAACGATTGAGTGTCCAAAATGCTAAAACCAAGGTTGAGAAATGGCTTAGTGACCTGGAATACCGAGACATAGAAAATATCCTTCGTATTAGCTAATTATGTAGGTAATTTTTAATTATTATTCATTTATTATTATTATACACTCCTACATGAACATACCCAATTACCCAATACACATGCACACATACTCTCACTCGTCAGCACCCTACATCAGTACTAATACATTTTCATTCTCAAATCATAATCATAGTCCATCAATATCAGAAATAATTGTAAACAAGTAAACGAAGCTATTAAAATGAAAAGGATTATTATTACTATTGGTATTATATAAATGAATGGATTGTTATTTTATAATAATAATTATTATTATTTTTAACTTTCTGGATGTTGTTTTGTCTAATTATTTATTGTTTGTTATGTGCTAACTATGAATCTATTTAATGTTTGTAAATCGTATCTCAGGCTCCACAGGACAGGCCAAGCCTAGTGTGGAGCCACCAAAAAGTGTAACTGTATTGAATTTCCGAAATAAATATTATCTTATCTTATCTTATCTTATCTTATAATAGGATTTCACGAGTACTTTAAAAACGTATTATTCTAAATTTCTATTAAAACAAATTGTGAATGAAATAATATTTCATTATTAAATTTTTTGCTCTCGTGAAAAATCGGGTTTTGGCTTTTACGCCAAGTGAACCCAGAGGTATCGATATAGCATCCACCATGCTGAAGAGACGGCGCGGGGTGCTGCGCGCTCTTGGGAGCAGAAGCCGCAGGGTCAAGGCAAAAAAAATACGTCCGTTTACTTACTCCGTTCTACTTGAACACAGAAACTATGCATTTAAATGGTATTTCCACTGAACACACTGTTTGAACTAACACTGTCCGATTACGAAGTTTGAATTAGCGGCTAAAAATTCTTATCTAAACGTAAGGAAACAGGTAGTCAAAATATCTTCAAATGGCAAAAGACTCGAATCAGATACATGCCCCGTTACTTTAGGTATCCCCCAAGGATCGACGCTGGGAAATACCCTGTTTTTAATTTTTATTAACGACCTTCCGTCGTTTATTTCAGCCGGATTATCCGTGCTGTTTGCTGACGATACAACCGTCATAGTGAGTGCAAAGTCGTATACACTACTCAATGAAAAAATCCTAGAAGCGAGTGGTCAGCTTCAGAACTGGTTTGCAGCAAATGGGCTACTTCTAAACTATTCAAAATCGAACGTTATGATATTCTCGGGTCGCAGTATCACTGTTCCTCCATGTATAGTTAATACTCCTATGCCACTGTGTAGTGATTGTAGGTTCCTCGGCTTCACTATAGACTCAAATCTTAACTGGAAGTGCCATGTCGACAAACTGGGTGATAGACTGAGTGGTGCCGTCTTTGCGTTGCGAAAACTGAAACCGCTCATTTCCAATGATGCACTGAGACAAGTTTACTTCGCCCACTACCATTCACTTATGACGTATGGCACACTACTTTGGGGTAACTCCACGGATGCCAAAAGAGTTCTGGTCATTCAAAAACGTGCAATTCGTACTCTTGTCGGGGTGAAGCCAAGACACCCATGCAGAGATTTGTTTGTTTCGCAACGCATTATGACGCACTACTCACAACACATATTTGATGTTATTATGTTTGTAAGGAGTAATTTGTCACTGTTCCCTTCTTTTAATATCCCTGGCAAACAAACCAGGCAAACAGGTCGCCTGCGAGCAGTTCCTCGTCGCATGGCACTTGCTAAAAAGAACCCCCGAGTGATCGGCCCTACATATTACGAGCGTCTACCCGCAGATTTCAGACAAGAACTGGCTGACGAAACGTTTAGGCGCAAACTTAAGAACCTTTTATTGAATAATCCACTGTACTCAGTTAACGAGTACATGGAACTTAGGCTGTAGATTTATTTATTTATTTGACATTGTTTTATTATTATTGTTATCATTATAGTTTCTAATTTATATTTTGAAATGACGATCCTTCACGGAGATCCCTATCTTTTTCATTTGTGATTGTGACATTTTATATTAGTTAATTTTGGATTATAACTTTTTATTTGTATTTAATAACTGACGATCTCAATTTAATTTCATATATCTTGACATGTGTACAATTTATAATGTAATATTATATTGAGAAATAAATAAATCTAATCTAATCTAATCTAAGCCCGAGGTCTTAATGTTTCAACCATGATTTAAAAAACTAAAGCTCATGTATATTTATATTTTATAAAATATTATCCGTCCGTTTACCTCTCATCTTTTCAAAACACTACATCCACCACTAACCCTTCTTTCCTTGTTTCACGCTAACTTAAATTAATATAACACCCTAGAAAATCCTCCGCAATCCAAGCATTGTGGCGCCAAACCGCTTATTTCCATTGCTTTCAACTCATTTTGACAACGGTCAAACATCACCCGCACATCTAACTTATCACCGCACTCATTCATTCGAAAACCAACCTTTTATCCCGTACATAAAGCGGACTTGACCGGTAAAGATACCTTTGTAAACATTACAATGGCTGAACTACAAAAGCGTAAGAGGTCCAAATGACAGACGTCACAATAGCGGGATGGTGAACGGGATGACCCGCGCATTGTTCAATCTGATGAGGTTTTGAAAAATACGCTTGAAAGTAATACTGGCGACCAACAAAGGGAAAACAAAAACATTACTTATGGATACAGGAAAGAGTATTATTATTGTTGTAGAATATGAAAGTGTGATTGGAATGCAGAGTGTAAAGTTGCCTTTTTGTCAACCGCTGCGATAGCTTTTTAGTGATCGTTGCCTTGGTTTTGAAAAAGATACGGCTACTGGTTTACCAATTAAAATTACATGATGATTTTATAAAGGTATTGACCAAATTTCGGTAATGAACGTAAAAAACTTTGAATTGTTAGATGGTGTCCGCGAACGCATTATTTTTGTGTAGCTTTCTTCCGTGTCGAATTTTTCCGCGATCGATTAATTCTCCATTTAACAAATAAATAATATTTTATCCGATATTTCAGGTGACGAACATTTATAAAAGCGGAGTTTAAAAAAGAAACATTGCTAGTGCAGATTTCAAGGTTAATTATGAAGAAATTCATTTTGATTGGTTAAATTGGTATAAATACCCGTATCACTGAACAAACTTGAAACATTAATAAACTATTAAAGTAGTAAATATAATAATATATCGACATCTCTTCGGCCATAACTATTTCCGACCAAGGGGAGTATTGAAATTTTGAAATAAAAAAATATATTGTCGTCTCTCCTCGCCGGTGGAAAAGAAGCTTCAGAGAACCACACCACTGGACATCTGAGCATATCACTAAGCCTAGTCTAAATTAAACCCAAATCACACTTCCCTGCCAGCAGGGTGCACTGCACAATACCGTAAGAGTAAGGCTAATTACACACACCCCAAATCTAAATTATGACGTTCATTGCAATATGGCGGCACCGCAGCCCCTATATACAGGGGCCCTACGTGACAGGCCCCTTAATACAGGGGCCCTATTGCCTTAATGATTCTATAGGATTATTTTTACGCGATATTGAAATTGGAAGTGCGTAATTGGCTTTACGTTGCATGCATTGCTGAGAATAAATTGGTTTGTTAGTATTTTATTTGACCGGATGTTAGGGAAGGTGCAGGTTATTGGATGGAGTTAATGTTTATGAGTCATATGACCGAATTCAGAAACGCCCCTTAAGCATTTGATTAGATATTAAATATTCAAATGTCCCACAACTAGTTTTCAACCTATACAGAAACGTCACTGAAACATTAAACGTTAATTAAAGATCAATTTGAGTGGCCCTTCTGAATTCGGCCAATAGGCTCATAGCTTTGACTGACTTGATAGCGTAGTGGTAGTGGAACTGCCTACTTGCTGGAGTTCGGGGTTCAAGTCCTGTTACGGGCAAACTTTGTGTGATGAGCACGAATGTTTGTACTAGAGTCATGGATGTTTAATATTAATTTATTTATTTGTCTCTGTTTCAGATTGGGCAAAAATGCTTTCGTATACTGTCCGTATGAGGTCCGGAATTTCCGCTGTTCGCATTTAGCAACCGACTTTGTGAGCAGGGCGTCTATTCGGGAACGTCTAAGTAATACTGCAGCGACCCGCGAGCGAGACTCGCATCTCGCTCTTACGCATACGTAATGCGTAAGAGCGAGGTGTGGTCGTGCGGAAGAGTGGGATGTGAAATCTCGCTCTCGAGTCGCTACAACATCACTTAGCGTTCCCGAATACAGGCGTATAATTCGTTATCGCCATATGTATGAAAAGCCGTACGTTCACACTCCTCTTAATGGTTTAAGGCCTTAACAATCCAGTTTTAAGAGATTAAGGTCTCTTGAAATTGGCAAGAGAAGACAAAATCTCTTTGTTCCGTTGAGTGTTCGAGTACTCGAAGACACAAATATAGCTCCCTCCAGCACTCCATTATACGTGTTACAGACTGACAACAGCAAATTTCAATTTGGGAAAACCGCCGGTTTGCAGCGGACGGATTAAGGGAGAGGATGTGCCAAGCGATAGAGGAGGCATACCAGGCGCCTCATTCGGGAACGCTAAGTGATTCTGTAGTGACTCGTAAGCCAGATCTCTCATCTCGCTCTTACGCATTTCGCGTCGTGCGGAAGAGTGGAATGAGAAATCTAGCTTACGAGTCGCTACAGAATCACTTAGCGTTCCCGAATGAGGCGCCAGGTCCTCTGTGCGGCACTGCGACGTCATTTATAATATTGACTATATAATCATTTAGCAGTGCCGAAAGCCTCGTCGCTTATCCAACAACACCGCTCAAGTCGAAAATTTGTCATTGGATAGAGCTACTCATTGCGCGTCGATCTACCAATCATATTTAGACGTATCGGCCAATAAGAGACTTCAAAAAATAGTATCAGCGCGCAAGTCGGTTGGCCATGCTTAGCCAACTTTGCGCTCCGTGTTTATTTATTGTTTTTCGTTAATTTTGTGACTAAACTTGTGTAAAAAAAAGTAATATTATCAAAGACAAAAGGTAAGATAATGAAGTTATTATAAGAAATAATGAATTGCCTATAATAATTAACCAATAAACGAATGAGTTTAATTGCCATGTACTTACGCGGTGTTTACTGTTTACAATGGTACCTAATGTTTTTTCTCTCTCCTGTAAAGTTGTTCAAAATGACTTGAGCGGTGTTGTTAGATAAGCGACGAAATGTGCCATTGTTTTGTACGTGTTTGACGTTCACATTCGCGATTTTGGCATTTTAGTAATGATATAGTAAATTACTTTATCTACACCCATATCATAAAACCTCCATAGTGTAATCAAAAACCGTAGGAAATGACCACCATTTTGACAACCAATTAGGAAAACCAGTGCTGCAATGTTATTCCCGTATCGTTTTTAGTAGGTATAGAAATGAGATTAAATTTGAAACAGCTGTCAAAACTCAAGTGGGTCTCTATTCTAGTATCCATAGATATTAAAACAGTTATTGTAAGAAACGTCAATTCAGTATGTTTTTTTAATATAAACTGCACAATATTTGATCTCGAGTGACATGAGAATAGAGACTTCATTCGTTTGTCTATGATTTCAAAAAAATATGGTCTTGACGGAGGATCGAATTGCCGCCATTATGTTGGTGTTTTGCTGAATGAAAGTAGAATTGTTGTTGAATTGAACAGAAAAAGTTGTTTGTAATTTACATTTTAGTTGAAAATATGAATAGGATATTATTCTCGGAGTGTGTGTGATGTGAAAATGCGCCGGATATCGGAAATATGCAGCCACGATTGCAACAAATAACTTGTTGCCAGAAAATATTGTTTCTGAAACCATCATGGAGGATTTATAATATGTGTGTAGATAAAGTTATGTATGCAACTCTGCATAATTTGGCCTTAAAACACACGTGCGATCTTATTATGAAACTCGCTAAAAGCTCGTTTCATAAAACCGCACTAGTGTTTTAAGGCCTATCATTATGCAACCGTTGCATAAACTACTATAGCAGTGCCGAATAGAGGGCTAGTAGGTTTATAGAAAAACTGGGGCAAAGTGAGTACGCCACATTACTCATAAATGTGGCGTACACCCTTTGCTGGGTTTTTGTTTTACTTATTTTACATTTAAAAGATAGTGAATAGTTAGTAAATTTTCTGTTGTAACCGTAGCTATTGTAGCCGTGCAAGAAAATTACAATAGTAAACTGTCTGTTATGTTACGTTACGTTAGGTGTTTAAGACGCTTCCGATTTTTAATAGTATTATTACTCAGACGATTTTAAAATATTGATAGAGCATTTTCAGATTCCTGAAAGAATCAAAGGTATTTATGTAGATACGCTTTTTCAACACCATCCGGTTCACAATCAAGTTGATAACTTTAAGTAACACCACCTGCCAGACCTAATTTTGTTAAATCTTTTTAAATTATACTTTGGTTTACTTTACTTAAATTTTACTTTTGTATTGCTAAAAGATATGTTGGAACGTTGTTTTCATTTTAAAATACCTCCTCCAAAAAGCCAATCCACTCAAATCCTTGCACCGCTCTCTTGATAGATATGTTAATTCGTTCACTGAATAAATAATTCATTTGTTCAAGGCATATCACTCTGCGACTTTGTTTCAAGCATGCCAAGCAGACAAGCCACCTTACCCTCAAAAATTAAGGTGCAAAATGCATTGGCAACAGTTTGAATGACGTCACGAACAGTGATTTACGCCAGCTCGTTGACGGTTCGTTTTAAATGCGAGTGTACTGAGATTCAGCGGTTTGAATTTGGAACTAATATTTGAAATTTATTGGTTTTTAAAATAGATTTAAATTGCCAGTATTTTATGAATGTTAATATTAAATGATTTTGTGTGCAGATGGTATATTTTTTAACCGTTTTGCAAGTGATGTTTTTTAAAATATTGATGGTGTACAGTCAACCAAGTCTATACATCTAGGCTCTTGTGAAATGAATCAACAATTTATTTATCTACACCCATATCATAAAACCTCCATTGTTTAATCAAAAACCGTAGGAAATGACCACCATTTTGACAACCAATTAGGAAAAACCAGTGCTGCAATGTTATTCCCGTATCGTTTTTAGTAGGTATAGAAATGAGATTAAATTTGGAACAGCTGTCAAAACTCAAGTGGGTCTCTATTCTAGTATCCATAGATATTAAACAGTTATTGATACGAAACGTCAATTCAGTATGTTTTTTTTTTATATAAACTGCACAAAATTTGATCTCGAGTGACAGAGAATAGAGACTTCATTCGTTTGTCGATGATTTAAAAAAAAAATGGTCTTGACAGAGAATCGAATTGGCGCCATTGTGTTGGTGTTTTGCTGAACGAAAGTAGAATTGTTGTTGAATTGAATAGAAAAAGTTGTTTGTAATTTACATTTTAGTTGAAAATATGAATTAGTCTTCTCGGAATGTGTGTGATGTGAAAATGCGCCGGATATCGAAAATATGCAGCCACGATTGCAACAAATAACTTGTTGCCAGAAAATATTGTTTCTGAACCCATCATGGAGGATTTATAATATGTGTGTAGATAAAGTTATGTATGCAACTCTGCATAATTTGGCCTTAAAACACACGTGCGATCTTATTACGAAACTCGCCTAGCACTAGTATTTTAAGGCCTGTCATTATGCAACCGTTGCATAAACTACTATTATCTTAGTCAGTGTAAAACTTTTGTGAGACATTACTAAGACTAGAAATAAGCACGGCTTTACTCACGATTTATTGTCATAAATAGTCCGACATGTTTCGGACTTATATGGAGTCCTTCTTCAGGGGTTCAACCCCTGAAGAAGGACGTGACGGACTATTGTCGGTCTAACATGTCGGACTATTTCTGAGAATGAATCGTGAGTAAAGCCGTGCTTATTTCTAGTCTTATTTTTATCTTATTTGTAATTATGTCATCATGTGAAGATTGTACAGTGGCCTATATATCCAAATGGTTTTAAAACATCGTCAACGTAATAACAAATGATTGTAAACGAATCTAGCTCTTATTGGGCTTCTCCTAAGATGCAATTTGCAGTCTTTATACCTTTGTACAATTGTGTCACGTAATATTTTGTCTAATCTTAATGTATAAATAATGTTCTTTATTCGTATAAATTTGTTTGCTAGTTTATTTTTACGTACTACTTCGTCATCCAATTGTGTTATAAAATTGATAGGCCAAAGTATAAAGTTGTTAAAATTTGCTGTGTTCTAATTAGATTAGTAGAAAAATTAAGAATTAGATCTATTTTGTAATTCCACCGTAGCAATGCTACGAGCCGCTACGCTTACCGTAACTCGCTACGCTTCGAATAGTTCATAACCCTTTAGTACACTTTCGACATTCAATGAATTATTGCACCACCGAATTATTGCTGAACATTATTAGGACATTTAGGAGTTTTACGGACAAAAAGTTTTGTAGTATTTAAAAAGATATTGCAAATAATCCACTGATAAAACTGGCACAAGGAATTAAGTACCTACAAAGGGAATACACCTGCATTAAACTATTCAGAACTGATGACGTAAACAGGAATGAATCTGTTCCTGCCAGCACTTTGCCTATTGCCAAGCTATAAGCACAAAACTTAAAATTCACCATCACACCCGTACTAAAGTGCGAACGTCCCTCTCCGCTACATCACTGTCGATAGCAAGCGCTGCTCAATATGTCACGACGCCATTTTGTTTAAAAAACCACCTTAAAAAGACCCGGATGTCCAATGCCAAAACGCGAAGACGGAGCTCAAATTACGGTGGTCGATCTGCATGTTTAGAATCGGCTTCCATAATCGGACCTGTTATTTAATACACGGACGCTGCTAGCAGAGCTCAAATAAAAATGGATGATCTGCATACTGGCTGGAAAGAAAACAACCAACATAACTTGATACGGATGGACATGGCAGTTGTTGTGAAATCAGGTCCACGACATTTTGGTATTTTGTTTAAATCTTCCATTCTAAATTGAGACACGATTCCTATGCGAGTGTAGGATGTAAGGGTTCTTATGTTTTGGTTCGGATACTTTTCAGTGGGTCAGCGGCAGCTCACGTTAAAAGGTTTTGTTACATTATAAGAGTAATTGAAATGCAACCCTGTGCTTTTTAACCAGAGGTTCAGTTTTGAATACGCTGAAAATGAAATATAGAACCTTGTAAAAGTGAGCTAGTGGGTTGTTTAGGGTCGAGTGGGCAGGTCCTATTGAGCTGTGTGATGTTGTTTATTACTTTACCGTGTAAAGGGTTCCGGTTCATTATGGGCCTTTGATTTTATATAGTTGTGGCTAGCCGGGATTATCAAGAGTTGGTCATATTTATTAGTATAGCTGTGCCTGTGACTTTTATGCAACGTATTAGCTAAAAATTTCAAAAGCTAGCTTCAAACTTTTATCCAAATCGGTCTAGCCGTTATAGCGTGAAGAGGTAACAAACATACTACCACACAGACACACAAACATTCGCATGTATAATGTTAGTGTCATCACAGAGGGATTTTTTATCAGTGCTGTATACATCTAGAATAAATAAGGTACTGCAGTTTTAGTTTCTTCAGGATATCTTTTTTTATTGTTTGTTTCATATATTATACACAGCTACTCTCTACTTTTTTTTACAGTCTAAAGTCTGTTCGCCGAGATTTGATAAATATTATGATATCGTCTCCAAATAGCGACTGTCGCTTAACTATCGCAAACTGTATGACAGGCGTCGCTTATCGCCGCGCGCACTGAGTTTCGTGGTACGAGGCACGCATTTGTTGTCAAGCGCAGCGCTGCGCCGGGAGGGCCGTACTATACAGTAAAAGAAAATGATACATTTTTACAAATTGATGGCAGGGTAGACGAAACAATTGATCGTTTCATAATAAACGCCACCGTCACTCTGATTCTTCCTGCGACTCTGAGACTTCGTCATGGTCGTCGCCCAATGATATGCCAGCAATGGGACATATACAGGCTATTCTATAATAATTTCGATGAAAAAATATAGTTTTTCCTTTTAATTTCTTATTATCATCCGTAAAAAATAATAAACGGGCCGCTATTTGTAATGAGTTAAGAAGCCCTGTTTTTTATTTATCAACTCTTGGCGAACAGACTTTATTTGAGAACAAGTCTGACCGAAATTTTCAATTTGACACGAGTTTCAAAGCTGAAAGATGTGGAGGAATCTGCACGTTTTGGGCATGTATTTCATGATGTTTTTTCATGTTTATCTGCCAGTATATATAACATATATGCTACAAAATCTTCTTCATTCAGACAGGTATTTGACCGCTATAGCATAACCATAATATCACGAGCAAAACCGCCGGCCAAAGCTAGAGCCAACATTTCCAGCTGCGGTGGGGACTGTCAGCAAAACAAGCCTTTTGTCGTGCGCCGGCGTCGGTACTCGCCAGTGAGAGTTTATTTATCTCCTGGCAGAGAGAACACTCGAGAAACTTCAAGGCAAAATTCTTCGTAATAAAGAATTAGGTTTTCTTTTTGTCATTAGTTAAGCCAGTGTTTATCAATCTTTTTTAGAACACGACCCTTTTACAAGTGAAAACAATCTGGCGACCCCCCGTTTGGGAAATGAAACTACTGCGATAAGTTTTTTGGGAAGTGAAATTTGTCAAAATATATTTTGCCCAAACGGCTGTACACCAATTATTATAGTAATAAGACGACTACAGTTAAAACCAAAATAAGGTAACTATCGCAGTGATGATGCATGCGACTGACATTTCTTTGCGAACTTAATAGATACTTATGTTTAATAATAATAATAATAATCAGGTGACAATCTTTACGCAAATCGCTCTAGTCCCAAAGTAAGCTCTAAAGGCTTGTGTTATGGGTACTAGACGACGATATACATACTTATATAGAGAAATAAATCAAATTAAATCAAATATCAGTTTATTTTCCAGAAAAAGGTTACACTTCTTATAGACTACTAATATGTGTGTGTGTGAGGGGGTGTGTGTGTGTGTGTGTGTGTGAGTGAATACTTAAATACACAACAGCCAAGTCTCAGGAACAAACATTCGTGCTCATCACACAAATATTTGTCCTTACCGGGGATCGAACCCGGGACGCTAGATTCGGAGGCAGGGACACTACCAACTAGGCTAACCGCGTTTGTGTTTGTTTTAAATGTTACTTTGTTTTAAGATAAACATAATAAACAATTACTAAAAACTTTGTATTATTTCTCTCGCAATCCTCTCTGTCCCATCCCAAGCGCCGGAGCTTCATAAATATTTCATACCAGAGACAAAACAATACCGCTATGGTCTCCAGAGGAAATTCACTGCAACCACACGGGAATTGCGACCACCCACGCCCTTATTACAAGTGGATAAGAAACCATTTCATCTAATATGGCTGCAAGAAAACAAAACACTTTTAAATTTTGATTTAAGTAAATATTAAGACTGATACCGCTTTGCAATAAAAAACAGGAGTATTGAATTTTGAAACAGGCTTCTTGTAATCAAACAGTTTCTGTTAGCTTTAACTTATATTTATTGAGGAAATAATTTATTAAGAGGTCTAACAAAGCTGAACTGACAACGTCGCACTTTCCTCCCTTTTCTCGAAAAGATATATATTCATTCATGTTCATTTATTCAGTAATACTCATACATATTGTCAGCATTATTATAATTTAATTTAAATTTAATTGCAGCATACATTAGATCATACAATCCTTACTTAATTTTATAAATGTGAACGTAAGTTTGTTTGTATGTTACGGTTTCACGCCTGCACCGCTGAACCGATTTTGATGTGTTTTGACATAGGCCACTTAAATAATTGTTCTACGCAGACGAAGTCACGGGCACCAGCTAGTATTATTATAAATGCGGAAGTAACTATCTGTGTTACGTTATCAAAGGCAAACTGTTGAACCGATTTTGATGAAAATTGGCAAGGATCTACTTTGATGCCTCGAGTAAGACATGATATTTTTATCCCGGATAATTGCAGTTCCTAAGGGATATGCGGTAAACGAATTCTACGTCGACGAAGTCAGGGGATAAAGCTAGTATGTAATAAAAATAATAAACAAATAGTGATCAAATCATCTAAATAATAGTAAACAGAATAGTGAGCCTTCTGGATGATCCACTTTTTCTGTATAATTTTAATTAAGTAAAATTCTCAAATAAAGTCTATTTACATTGTCCACCTTGTGTATGTATGTGTGTAATGCAATATTGTGGATTAATTTAAAAATTAAAAAGATGTTCACGTTTGAATTTATACGAAAAAAAAAACTTAAATTCCGACAAAATATTGTAATACACACATAAATACACCAGATGGAGAATCATTAATACACTACTTTAGAGAATTTCACTCAATTTCAGTTAAAAAAATCGAGAAAAGAGGTGCGACTTCGCCAGCTCCGATTTGTAATAACCCCGTTATTTAATTTTCCACCGAAACAAACAGTCCGACTGACTTGAAGTTAATTTATTTGAATATAGACATGGGTATCATTTCGACCGACCCACAGAAGACGTTATTAAAAATTAAACCGTTTATATCGGTTCCTCGCGTCCCGTAAAAAGGACTTTTAAATTATTCACGCACACGTGGCGCCTAAGGTCTGAGGGGAGCTATAAACGAACACACGTATTGACCGCAAAAGGAATTACGACAAACAAGAAGCCATTGCGATTGGAATCTTAAGGTGCGTAAGTAAAGCTTAAAACTAAGGTTTGATTTTTATAGTTACGATCGGTGTGTAGAAGTTACAAAGTATTAGTTAAATTAAAGAAACTGGGCCTCAAAAGAATTGTACCGATGTAGCCACCTTTGCTGTCAAGTTTATAAGAACTAAGATATTGCAGCAAAATTATTTGCGATATCACTTAAGCAATAACGAATAGAGGCCCAGCGGCCCCAACTTGCATGCCACAAAGAAATTAAACCCGTTTATCTCTATGACTATCTCTTTCTTCGGCACTAGTGTGAGAGAGACGCACTTAGAAATAAAACGGTCTAACTTATCTTTGTGTCATGCATGTTAAGGCTGGGCCGCTGGTGATACTGGTTAATGGGAAAGATGCATGCATATTTTATTAAGAGTCAAAATTGGTGAAAAATTTATATTGGTTTATAGTTCTGATTTTAGTTTTTTGGACAACCTCATCAAATTTATGTCATGTTTTATTTAGACGATGTTGGTCGAAAAACATTATTTTCGGAAATAATTGTAGATTTCGTTTGAGCGCCATACATTTTGTACAGTCTAACGAATTCTGTGACGTCATAGTTGTTCTCCATTTTGTATGGAGTGTTTTTGCGAGTGGTATGAACAATGACTTTTCAAAGCTTCATAACTTATAAAATAAACAACATAATAATGTGTTTCGTACACAGATCGGCTTCTATTACTAAGCACTTTCCAAAACAAGATGAAAAAAAATCATGCATCTTCCCCCAATGTTAAGTAATCAAAATAATAAACCATCAAAATGGACTTCCAATCTCCTAACAGAACCGACTATCAAAACACTAAAGATTAACCATTATAAGTACAAACTGCTGTCCTCTGACCAACAACCAATCTTCAGCTCAAATTTAATTCCGTCCAATTCCACGACACGGAACAATGAAAACAATATCACACAAGTAGCTGGAAAAACGTTTAGCGCTCGAGAAATACCTCCGGCTTAGAGCGGAACATTCTGAGGCGAAAAATAAGACGCTAGTGTTGGCGCAATTTAGAAAAGATCACCTTATTTTATAGAATTTATATAGTTTTTGAGTGAGAGAAGTGATGACTTACGGCACTGAGGCGTGATCTCATTATAGGCCTCATAAGAAGACTTAAGGTCAACGAAACTGAAATGGAGAGAGTGAGATCACTAATAATTAGAAATTAGGAGATAAGAACTAGAGTAACCAACTTAGTCCGAAGATTGCTAAACTTAAGTGGCAATGGGTGGGGCACATTGCTCGTAGAACAGATGCCCAATGAGGCCGAAGGATCGCAGCGAGGGCAAACCATCCACAGGGTGGACTGATGAGCTGGTAAAGAGTGCGAGGCTCATGTGGATGCGAGCAGCACAGGATAGATCATTTCCAGCAGTGGACGTCTTTTGGCCGAAATGATGATGATGGTGGACGCAGTATGACAAAGTGGACCGATTATTTTTTATTGGCGCACGAGATGTGACTTGTCTTCCACTTGATGGTAACCGACAGATAGAGTCTATGAGTGCGGGTGACAGGCGCTGAACCGATATCAGATTAAGTGCCTGTCGCCGCTACTATGCTGGCTAAGAAGACTTTTACGCTTCTTTTGAAGACATTTGAGTTAGAATAAGAAGGAAAATCGTGAGTTGGGAGATCACTCCACATTTTCATAATGAGGCAGAAAATTTCTGAGTATTTTCGGGTGAGGTTGAGCAAAACTGATGGATCTAGACAGAAGATAAAGAGGAAATTAACGAGATAATAGAATACTTGAAATACACACGGCTTTACTCACGATTTATTGTCAGAAATAGTCCGAGATGTTTCGAACTCATATGGAGTGTGCGGGGGTTGCTTTGACCGCGACCGCACTCAACCCCTGAAGAAGGACTCCATACGAGTTCGAAACATGTCGGACTATTTCTGACAATAAATCGTGAGTAAAGCCGTGTGTATTTCAAGTATTTATAATGTCTCACGAAAGTTTTAATTTGAGATAATAGAAGATGGAAATAAATGAGAAGAGGAATTTTATGTCAACATCTGATCTCAATATTTGGCAGAAAGAAGACACAAATATCACAAATAAATGACATTGTGAGCGCACTGAACACCAATTTAAATATCCCTAATGTAGTAATAATCTTTCCTTTGAAAATATAAATAATTCAATGACATTATCGTTTTGAAAACTTATACACTCACGCTCGTAACTTGGTCCAAAGTTTTTCCGGGAATGAATTATCCGCTTTTTGCCGGATTATTGAAATAATCCGTGTGAATGATGCCGGCTAATGACTTTTCATAAATACTACCGCGTTAGGAGCGATTCCGATGCCGGGCGGCTTCCCGACTTTTCATATTTTTAATCTCGTTGGAAATGTTTTTCTGACCCGATTCGTAACTTCTTCGTATATCTTTTTGAAGCGTAGGGAAATAAATGTTGATTCTACTTACAGAAACAACCTAATAAAGAGACGTTAGACAAACACACAGACGGATATGACGAAACTTTATGGGCATTAATAGTTTGACTACGGTACCCTAAAAACACCTTATTACACGAATAAATATTACAGAAATATACTTAATATACGCAGATAATTAAAAAAAAAAAATTAAAATCTTCAACACATTCAGGGGTGTGATTCTCTATCATGCGCAGCATCTGATTAGCCAATAAATGAAACTATCAATTTAGAATGTAATTACGAAGTCATTCGGTCTAAATTTGAATGTCTCTCTCATCGCTGATCAGCCACTGAGCACGTTAAAATAATCACATGACTGGTGTGTCATCAAACTATAAAATTCCGAATCCATCCATTAGATTGCCGGTACTTGAAATAGCAGCTCCAATTTTACACAAGCTTCAATAAAACACACAGTCATATAAAAGCAATTTGTTTTAACTGGGCCATATTATGCTCCCTCACATTCCAAATTAAGCATCAGCGAACCCATTTCCCATTTATAGGTCCCTCTAAAGTTGACATCCTGTTTATCGGAGCTCGGGCCTTATTCTGAAAAATCGACCTATTTATTTGAGACTAGCGACCCGCCATAGCTTCCCCGCAATATTTCCTATACAAACCCTGAAGCAACATTTCATTAAGTTTTGACAATAGTTAAAATAAGTATCTAATTCTTTTAGGTACATTATATTTCCGGTTAATGTGCGCGATATGTATTTTTTCACATACAAAGGTTCAAGGTTAATCTTCAAAAACATATTTATAGTGATTCGTCCTAAAATAAGCATTTTTCTAAATTTCATGTTTCTAACTTGAGTAGTTTCGGTTATTTCAGTCAATCGGTATGTTAATATTTATGTATATATATAACCACTCAATTAGTTACCTAGAGCCAAAATTACTCAACCGATTTTACAAATGGGATGTCAAATCATTCGGCAATGAGTATAATGACGTCACCTGAACTAATAAGACATTTTGTTTCGTAAAAAAAATCCAACCATGCACTAAGGGTATCAAATGAAAGAAATTGACGAGAGCATTCCAAAATAACAATTTGGTATTTTATATACTTTGATTTGTTATACATTTTGTTATACTTAATACTATGTACTTGTATTTTCAGGCTACAATATCGCATTGGGTGTAACCTGTAATGATAATTGTATGTAAATAAATAAATAAATATTTACAAAAATGTTAAATTCCATTATTTGGAATCCCGTCTCGCTACCCGAACTGCTCATACATATATAAAGCATAAGACAACGCGTTAAAGAACATAGTCTGACTCAAGCTTACGAACAAACATTGATATAAGAGTACCATGACCCAACTATTATTAAGAAGGTAAGGCAACAACAACTAGATAAAACAACCCAAATCGTGACAACGCCTGTCCCTAAATAACCCCAGCGTTTACAGCCTGTCATAAACTGAGCACTCATCTTTAAGCGAAGCAAGCTGAATTTAAGTAACTCAATATAAGCAATAAAAACATTCACTGCGTCGTATCTTCAAAGTTTTAGAACGCTCAACCTTGTTTATATTCCATAGATTTAAAACAGTACGTAAGACACACCGTTCACCATAGGCCAGCGAAGCGAACATGTCTCTTACATTTAATAAATCAAATCAAATGTCTTTATTTTGTGTTACAGGTAGTCAAATACAGATGTTGAAAGATAAGAAATACACTCTATTTCTTCACTGTAAATATGTACATGCCATAAAGGCGTACAAGATATAAATCCAAGATCATAGTCATTGCATGCAATGATCATTGATAAACGAACACCCTTGGATAATTATATATTTTTTTAAACGACAACAAGCAAGTTTTAGCCTTTCTGCGCATGTTCTATGATAACACAATGGTTTTTATTTCTTCAGTGTTACCAGAACTTTTGACTTTAAAATTATAGGATTTAACCTTTTTAAACTTGATTTTTTAATTTCAATCATTTTGGGATTTTTTTTTCAAGCAGATAATTAGCCCGCGAGATGGAAGTTAGGAATATCAGTGCAGGGGCGCTAACACAACATGTGCGAGTCGTTTGGCGCTCAGTGCGTCACCGTCAAACTAATCAAATAGGGACGTATTGGGCGGCAAACGACTTGCAGGTAAGTTGTGCTAGACGTGCAGGCCCATTTATCTCAGAGCATACTAGTATAGTAATATTAATTTCATTTCATTTTCTGTTTTAATGTATGAGACAAAACACCAGTAAGTATTCCCAGACTAGTATGTTTTGAGAAACAGGAGATAATATTTATTATTCTACTGTTTGGAACCTGAACAGTGCGCATGGCCAGCTCATTAAAGCGAATCCAGGCTGGTGTCGCAAAGTTGATTAATACCGGGCCAGCTGGAACGGTGTTCAAAAATACTAATTAAAAAAACAGCTGATTATTACGTTTGTGATTTATATATAACACTATATTAGCTTAGTGGCTGCACCGTAACTTCACTTGAGATTTTACGTCTTTCATTCTTGTTATGCGTCATCACTGTTCTCCAGCTCAACAGTGGAGCCATTTGGCCAACCAGTCAATAATATCAAAGTGGATTAACGTCAAAGTCAAATTCATTTTTATTTAATTTAAGCTTTTTCAAGCTCTTATGCAGGTCAAGTTGTTGGAAATTAGCTTGATAGCTGTCGAATATGCCAGCTTCATAATCAATCTGACATCTTGTCAGCATGTAGCATGATGGCGGAAAAGAAATACGCGTCGTGCGGAAGAGTGGGATGAGAAATCTCGCTCGCGAGTCGCTACAACATTTATTTATAAACACATTAACATGACATTACAGTATACAACCAATGCGTCACGAAACTTAGAACATCACTTATCGTTCCCGAATCGTCGAATATCGTTCTATTCGGGAACGTCTAAGTGATACTGCAGCGACCCGCGAGCGAGACTCGCATCTCGTTCTTACGCATTACGCGGCATGCGGAAGCGTGGGATGAGAAATCTCGCTCGCGAGTCGCTACAACATCACTTAGCGTTCCAGAATAGAGGCGCAGGTCAATTGTACTTTTGTTAACTTTGCGTTAGTTACAAAGTATTTATTATAATTGTAATTTTGATTGTTTCCAACAGTAGAACAGACAACTCAACTGATACATAAATCAATTTGTTCCATTTATTTATTTACCTGACGTTTTAAGTATTATCTCCGACGTCCGTTCCTGATAGGAGAGTGAGTAGAACAAAGGTTTCACGCCTCAACGAATAATCGTACGGGTGGCTGGAGGCCGTTGTAGATTAACTGAAAAATCTAATGCAATTAAAAACGCGTTCTGATTCAACATCCCGCATAAATTGAGTAGAAATTGAGGCTTACCTGATTAATCTTACAATTAGCAAGGATTCTTTGAAGACAGACCAGCCATGTTATTCTTATACATCGCATCGGTTGATCAGCGTCCAGGGATACATTAAAATTTGGATCGTATGGGTTTGTTCTTAAAGTCTTAATTAATAGTTTCGTTTATGCGCTGATCAGCCGCTGCGCACATGTGATCATCACACCACAGCTCTGGCTGGCAAAGTACGTCACACAACTTTCGTGATTTTTTGACCCCACCCACATCCTTGTCACAGTTGGTCACATTTGTGAGACTCCCCTCGCTAGTGTAACGTCACATATTTTGCAATTTTACATCTAGAAATTATTAAATTAAAACAGCAGTTCCGAAATTAGATTTAATTCTATTTAAATTAATAATTAATATAATCAATATCAAATCAAACATTTGAAAAAACGCGACCGGCTCATGTGAACAAGCCAACAAAAACATTTAAGCCATGCAGATACAGTTGGAAATATTTTTAGTTTTGCGTAGTAGTTCAAAGGCATTTTAACACTTAGATGTATTCGATTTTGAAATGTGACGCCACGAAACTTAGGACTCCCCTCCCACCCCTTGTCACACAATGTCACACATCGTCGACCCCCTCCCCCTTAACGTGTGATGTACTTCATGGATGACATTAGACTTGGTAGACGCATAAAACCGCACAACGTTTCGTCGACATGGCATCCAATATTTTGAGCCTTTAATTTTAGCATTATTTTATTTTTTTCTCTATCGCAATGCGTATACAATATACTGCAAGCGCGGCGTTTAATCAAATAAAACGAACAACCGCTCGCTGTATCGCCATTAGCGTTCGATCATACAGACAGCCAATTTGCTGAGAAATGGTGCGACGTTCCTTTGTGCTGTAAAAAATGCGTGCCTATACGTTGTTGAGTAGCTCGCTCGCTGTATGTATGGAAAACTGGCTGGTGCCCGCGACTTCGTCTGCGTATAATGATTATTTAAATAGCATGTCCTTTTTCAGGGTCCAATATAGATTGGACCTATACTAAATAGTATGTTATATACTAATCTATTACCAAAAGTCATAAAAATTGGTTCAGCGGTTTAGGCGTATAACCGTAACAGATTTAGTTTCGCATTTATAATATTAAGTTAGGATTAAGTTGGTGATAGTTGGAACAGACTTTGTTTAATCTTTTTAGGAATAGATGGCGTTGTTAAGGAACAGTGACTTATGCGATGCGATGCAGTGGCAATATTCTTCAAATCATCAATTTTATCGTTAATTTTACTTCAATATTTCGGAAATCATGAATTTTTGTGCATGTTGTCAAATTTATTTGCGTTAGAAAGTAAATTGTAGTGGACATCGTCATGTAAATAAAGTAAAAATGGTAAGGGTTTACTCTCTTGCTACTGCCATAGCCAAGAAATAGAGTTGAGGGTTCTAACGCAATATTTCAATGCCTCTGAGTTTCATCATAAAAACAAAAGAAATTCCATTCGTACATTCCATGTCAAGTAACAAAAAACAATATTGCAATTGATTTGAAGAATTATACATTAAATGGTTTTGAAATAGTTATGACATGATCACTCAGATCTCAAATAAAACGCCACACATCATCTCACAATTGAGATGGATGTGGTCACCCTACCGCCTACCTCTCCACCAATCAGCGGCCGTTCGCGCCCCTGTGCACTAGGGGCCGCATGATTTACGTTGTGCCCGAGACATCTCCCTGATAGCGCGAATTGTCTACGCATTTGTCCCGGTCTTGGCGAATGTGTGGCGATATGTCAACGTTGTTTATTTACAGGTATTTTTAGGGTAGGCTGTTTTGCGATAAACTTTTTTGTTCAGTTTTATGATTGGGATTATTTGACTGATGCTTTTTCGTTTGTTATTGTACAAGGTGGGCCATAATATTTTGCACTTTTAGAAATATCATAGAGGCAAAACTACAAATGCTAATTAATTAGGTATTTATTATAAGTAATTAGTATAAAATTATTTTTTTAATTTGTAAAAACACTGTCATCTAAATGAGCTCCGTATTGTTGCTGGCACTCCTGCAATCGACTACGCAATTGTATGAAAAGATGCTGACAATCATTATTTCTGGTACGTTACCGTCCTGTTTGCTTAATATTCGTTGTTGAACTAGTTTCTTTAAACTTATTGACACAAACTTTGATTAAATTGATGCTGGGATACTTACTTATACAGCGTAATCCATATTCAATCCTAAAAGGCCATCGCATAGTAACGTAAAATTAGTTTTTTTAAATGTGTTTAATACAATTACCACGTTGCTTTCCTGTGAAACGGTCCATCGTAGCCAAAATGTACAAAATGGCTATTAATTTCCCGTCATCCGTACCGCACAATTAATAGTTTAGAAAAAAATATACAAAAACTTATATGGCCCTTATAAGATACGAACGGATGCTATTAATGTAGACTTTTTTAAATGTACGCTTTATAAAATTAGACTATTCGGTATACATACAAAGTAACTTGAAAGACGTAATCTTGAAATAGGTACAGCGTGACTAGAAGACAATTCTGTTCGGGATAATGCTGTCAAACATTAAAATAAAAAGTACTAGAGGCGGTTAGGACTTCATGTATGCATATAAATTGACCGAGCGAGCGATGCGTCCCCGTTTCAGCTTGGGCAAAAATGCGTTCATATGTCCGGCGGATGTCCGGCGGATGTCCAGCGGATGTCCAACTGATCACCAACTACAAAGTCGCATTTCTTAACCGATTCTAGTGAAATTTTGTGAGCAGGTTCGATTATTGTAAGGAATTTCTTTTGTCCATTCAGATTTCCAACGTTTTTGCGATTACACACTTATTTGCGGCGATGGTAAACTAACCGCGACCTATCTCTATGTATGGGGATAACAGTTTTACAACGGCAGAGTTATGTATGTCGCGAGGTCTACAGCCTCACGGAGCCACTAGTTTATACATGTCATGTAGAATAATAACACAGAATAAACCTCTTTGAACAAATTATTATTATTAATTTTGTATTTGATTAAATTTAACTTCCTTAGACAGTCTTGGTTGAATGTGAGCAAGTAATGAGGCTGCGTTTAAGTGGCTTCCAGTTTTACGCGTTTGAGCCGCGAATGCTTCTACCTATTACTTTGATGTTTAGGCTAAGGACGCGAACATGTCGATATCGATAGTTTAATCTATCAATCAAAATTAACAACCAAGCTGGTTCTGGTGTTCGCGACCGAAGAAGTATATATCTTAAGTTTTGTAGTGGGAAAAGATGATTTAATGATAATGATTTCATGACGTTGACAAATTTGATACTATTCAGTAACAACTTAAGACCTTGAGAGTCAAAACTTTCTTAATTCCTCTTTTATTTTGATAGTTTTACAAAGTATAGTTTTATGTTAAGATCGATGTGAACGGAAATCGCTCCCAAAATAGTACTAAAAAGTGAATTTCGCACAACCTACAGTATCGAGTAAGCGATATCGATATCAAAACTATCGATACTGCCCGTCCCTAAGCAGGTGGAAAGCCCTTAGCCCAGTTGCGGCGCACTCGTCTCAAGCGCCCTCCGCAATACCTCCGCGAACTCACTTCGAATACAAACTCGTCTAGCACAGTTGGCAACACACTCGCACTCAGACACTGAGATTATCGCGGAGTTCGTGCAACACTGATGATAATACTCTAAGCAGCGGGTATTTTCTAACCACCTGTTAAGGCATTATACCTACTACGTCAGCGCTAAAGTAATATTGTAATGAATGTAAAATTATTTTGCGCAACTTTAAGTTTGAATCATCTGGACATAGTCCTCCTCCAATGATCGCCATCTGATTGATTCTGTGCTGCTCGCAGAGTCCAGCAATCTTCACTAGTTCGTCAATGCACCGTATGGGTGGTCAGCCCACGGTGCACCTTCCAGTGTGAGGTCGCCTCTCAAGAACTCTTCGGCCCTACCGGCTCTCTGTTCTACTAGCAATGTACCCCGACCATTGCCACTTAAGTTTAGTAATTGTTTGGGCTATGTCGGTTACTCTAGATCTTTTACAGATCTCCTCAACAAGAATTTGAATAAGATAGTTTAATAGAGTAAACAAACTAAATGGCGCAGTCGGTAGGTTACAAAGACCATTAAACACACTAAAAACGGCGAAAATTTATTCCGTGTTAAAATAAAATAGCCACTTATGCCAATGGACATAATAAATAATCTTAAACAACAACTTTTGTGTATGCAGTCAAAAGTATCCTTAAACATTTTAGTATCCCGAGACACTAACAATTTGTGTAAACTAACATACGTACTTGCCAAAGGAAATAGCGACTAATGAATAAGTCAAAGTCAAAGTCAAAGTCAAAGTCAAACTATCTTTATTCAATTTAGGCTTTTACAAGCTCTTATGAAGGTCAAGGAATGAATCTACCACTGAATGAATGAATGAATGGCTCGCATCGCATCGGATCGGAACTGATATTAAATCGTGTACACAATATTTAAAGTCTATACTACCTAGCCGCGCAGAGCAGCCTGAACGCGGGCGTCTTTCGCGACACGCGATCGTAGCCGAACGTATGCTGCAACGCGCGGCTAGGTAAGACTTTAAATACTGTGTACATGGTTTAATATCGTTTAAAGATTGTAATATCCGTTCCTATCCGATGCGATGCAAGCCGTTCGGTAGAAATTATGCTTGAATCTATCTAGACAAATCAGTGCACAAACTGCACCTTTCAACTAAAGTTATGTAAATAACTTTTCACAATACAAGATGTCGTAGGTACTGCCAGTGACACAAAGCACCGACTCGATCGGTAGCGACCTAAAAAGACAAGTTGACCTATTCTAAGGAGCATAACATTGAGAGATTATTAAAAAAGTATTCATTCGTTCATCTCTTCAACAAAGAGAAGTTTTGAAATCAGAACGACAGTGGGCCATTGAGAATAAAATATGAGACTTGAAATAGACTATAAATACAACAAAAACGTTTGCAAATAGCAACGCAGATTTTTTCTAAACTATTAATTGTGCGGTACAAAGGATGATGGGAAATTAAACGCCATTTTGTATATTTTTGACTACGATAGACCGTTTCACAGGAAAGCAACGTGGTTATTGTGATAAACCCTTTCCAAAAACAACTGGAAAAGTGCGAGTTAAACTTCAGTGGAGAGGGTTCCGTGATTATATGAATTTACTATGTTACTTTAAATACCATACACTTTTTGAAGGTTTTCCGGTAATCTTTAGCTTAAGAACTATTTTTTGTATATTTTTCAAAATTTTAGGTCCAGTAGTTTCGGTGATATGAAGGGGGGGGGGGGGGGATGGTAATTTTTTGCCCCTTTTCCTAAATAACTTCAAAACCGTTTATGTTAAAATTATAAAAAAAATATATTTAAGATCCTTATAACGAGCCCTTTTATTTGATATGTCACATGCCATATTTTGCAAATCGTACGTACCAGAAGTGATGATTGATGAAAAAATACTGATATTTTCATACAATTCCGTAGTCGGTTGCAGGAGTGCCAGCAACAAGACGGAGCTGATTTAGGCAACAGTGTTTATACTAATAAAAAATATATTTTATTTTATTACTTATAATAAATACCTAATAAAATAGCATTTGTAGTTTTGCCTCTATCATGTTTCTAAAAGTGCAACAACTTCTGGCCCACCCTGTATACACGTCTGATATTGATGTACACAGGTCACTCAACTCAAAACTAAACAACGAAATAGATAAATGATATAATTTTGGAGACTATTTGCTGTGCATTGCGTATTTCTTTTTATCACACCTTAATGTTCAAACAAATATGGTTCTACTGAACATTAATAAAATACAGATAAAACCATAACACAAAATTCAAAAATCCATTACTAGTAGTCTTATCTACGAAATTTCCCTAGTCGCTGTGACTTACAGCCGTCGAAATCTAAAAACTCGACTTACCCGCTTGTTGTCTCGGAACTTCAACCAGCCGCTGATCACACTGTTATCCATATCACTCCCCTCCTCCGCATCCTCACTCTCCACCCTCCTCACCGGCAGCGGAGACCCTCCCGGACTATCCAGGACCTCCCGCCTCCTCATCACGGGCGTGCATTGCTGGGACAACCTCCCCTCATTGACCGCGTCACTCCGTCTTCCGAGAACCGGCGTGCCGTGAGCTGACACCCCCCCTAAAATGCCACGCCGGGATAGAAAAGGGCTTCCTTCCCACATTGGTCTTTTCGCTGGGCTTTTACATTCGGAGTGCATGCATAGTGCGTCAAAGTTCGCCAGTTCTACCGACACTCGCGTTTGTAATCCACTTGGATGGGTGGTCAGGATTGTCTGCTTCGCTATACTGCACCCATGCCTATGAAGCTCCTCCCTCCTCGCCATGGTGGTTAGTTACGTCAGCGGACCCCCATCTGCCATCTGCAACAAATATTAATTCAATTAAACAAAATAGGCCTTTTAATGGTACAATTACAAATGCGTTCGACGCCTATATTAGTTTAGATTGCTCTTGTATAGCCCGTGCCATCCTTTTGTGCGGGCGAAATTGACTGTTTTAGACTTTACGTAAGTTCAATAAAGGTCTGTTTACACTGAACATAGCACTTATATTCTTTACACAAATCGATCTAGTCCCAAAGTAAGCTCTAAAGGCTTGTGTTATGGGTACTAGACGACGATATACATACGTATATAGATAAATAAATACTTAAATACATAGGACATATCCAAGATTCAGGAACAAACATTCGTGCTCATCACACAAATATTTGCCCTTACCGGGGATCTGTTATGCTAGCTTTCGAGGTAGCGTCACTACCAACTCGGCTAACCACATCATCGATCGTCCATCGTCGTCGGTTTGGTAGTGACCCTGCCTACGAAGTTAGCGGTTCCGGTTAGAACCCGGTAGGAAAAATGTATGTGTGATAAGCACAAATTTTAGTTCCTGAGTGATAAATTTTTCGTATGTATTTAAGTATTTATTTATCTATTTATGTATGTATATCGTCTAGTACCCATAACACAAGCCTTTAGAGCTTAATTTGGGACGAGATATAAATAGATTTGTGTAAAGATTTTCCCCTAATTTATTTATTACTTATCTATTTATTGATGATTGTTCGTAAAGAATGTGCAGCAATCCGATGGCCCACAGCTTTTTATCGCAACCTGCCACACCTTATCACAGAGCTTTATATAGAAGAGGCATAGCAACGTGCTACAGTGTGGCCCCAAGTGTAAACGTGCCTTAATACCTCGGGAGGGGTCACAGATCGCTCGCCATTTGTTATTGGGGGCTCGCCTCCTTAATCTTTGAAAATGTCGACTGTAATAGGAATTTTAGCCGACAATTTCGTTCTTTAATGAAGTTGTGAAGTCTTCATAATTCTAGGGTTGAATTTAAAGTACGTTGATCATTTATTAAATGCGCTAACTGGGTTTATTCGGTGAATTATTCATAGATTTCATTTCGCCCGGTTCTTATTTCGGTATGTTTCATGTATTTCGGAATATTTTAATGAAACATTAAGGTCTGTGTCTTGAATCGCGATTATTTAGTAGCTTCGAGGCCTGTTTAAATTCCTTGAATTAATGTTCAGCATCAGTGCGTTTTGTATCGTATAATTTTTTCTATGAAAATAATCGTGACTTATTCGATTCAAAAACGGTAATTTACGTAATTTCTCATATAAATAACCTTGCCTGTGTCTTTGACTTCGGACATCAAATTACACGTTCGTTTAAAGAGGGTTTAAGGAGGGTTAAACTCCAGTTAAAACGTAATGACGGTCATTAGCGTCGCGTAATGCCTTCTTGAATAAATAACGGACGCATTGAGTTTAACTTACCAATATAAAGAAATGTAAATTTCAAGTAAATCTTTCGTTACAAGCTCTTACAGTCTTTTTACAAGAATTATATTATAACTTATCTGTACCCGTCTTTAGTATTAATGGCTATATGATTATCTTGTTTTTAGTCAATCGATTGCAATGCAACTAAGATTTGATTCTACCTAATTTAACTCAGTTGTTAAGGCCCCATCAAATTTCTTCAGAAGTTTTCCAGTGAAACATACAAACAGACACAAACTCTAAAAGCAATATTTGGATTTTATTACGTTTATTTAATACCCCAGCAGTGTTGCAAGGTCTATTGATGTTTCAGGAGATCTACTGAATTCCGTGTGTGTCTACTGATTTACTGATGACGATATTTTGTCTCGGGAACAAATCGAAATTAATTAAAAGTAACCCATGGCTATAAGATCAATTATTATGAGTACATTCTTAAAAATTCTATACAAGAAAATCGAATATTCACAGCACAGTGGCATAGTCTGTACAGAAAATTATAGCTTGGGGAGACATGACTACGGAGTATTATAGTACCCTACATTGTGCATGGTCCGACATGCACTTGGCTGGTTTTTAACCGACTTCAAAAACACCGAAGGATGAGCTTCTCAATTCGACGCGTATATTCTTTTTTTTTAATGTGTGTTCACCGATTAGTCGGATATGGCTGGACCGATTTGCCTATTTCTTTTTTTAAACGATAGGGTATTTTTCAAAGTTGGTCCCGTTGTAATCGATGTCGAGATCTGATGAGAGGATCTATGAGGAATCGAAGGAACTCCTCAAATATTATAGGCACGCATATAGAAAATTTGATATTTTCTTTCATAACTCAAGCAGTTGCGTTTCAAAAACATTATTTGGTGAAGTGGAACTGATGATGAAGACCACGGGTGACCACCGGAACTCCTCAATGATAAGTATTTCACGAGTGGCGATTAGATTTCCGTATAAGGTTGGAAACTTATGCTCATAAAAAATCATGTGGTATAATAGAACCAACGATGAAGAACCAGGAGAATTCCTCAATGATTGACGTCTTTGCACCTTGGATAGCAAGATTTTGTAAAGGGTGATGAGCAATTGTGATTATGCCATTGTTACTTTATGTAGTAAATGTGTGTCGTTAAATCACATATGATAATCACTAAAACAAGTGCAAAAATTATAATTTAACAAATAAAAAAACCGACTTCAAAAACCCTTTGAAAAGTAAGAAATAATGCCCTTCTTAAGAAAATTACCTAGAAACGTCAGATATATTGTTGATTAAGTGATAGGTACATTAAATATATCGAAGTCGGCGGCAAGTAAATTGGGTAAGTAATCCATCCCTCATACTGTGTTCATTTACTTGACACCGATTTCGATGTATTTAATGTATCACTTAATCAATAATATATCTGACGTTTCTTACTTTTCAAAGGGTTTTTGAAGTCGGTTTCTTTATTTGTTATTACACTAGTGTACAAAATATTCATAATTGGCCAAATTCAGTAAGGCCACTCAAATTGATATTTAACTATTTAATCTCTAATCAAATGCTTAAGTGACGTTTCTGAATTCGGCCAAATGACACATAAAATGATATTCGTACGGGTACGTTGCGTATGATAACCGTGTTTATAAGCATGCAAATGTCTAGGCGTTATAATACGTTGCATACATGACGTACGTGGGCTCACTTTGCACCTATAGTCACACGCAGTGTTAGAAGTTGTTTGAACTTAAGTGCATTTTTTATTTAATTAGCTAATCACCTTTATATCCATGCATCAAAATCGCGGAAGTTTTTTACGAGATCACATAGGTAAGGTACCGGCACTGCACCATGAAAGGCACAGTGCCTAATAAAGCCCACATTGAAAAAAACCCGCTTAAAATAGTAGCAGCGATTTGAAGTTTTGACAGTTCATACAATAGACAAAATGGCCGGCCATCGCCAAAGCGTCAACACTCGGCCGCGAGTCTGTTCGAACCTGCGTCACAAAATAGTTGCACTCGTGACCACACGTGACGTTTTACTAAAAATATCGTACGTTCCTTTGGGTTTTGCCTAAAATTGTTTATTCTGTTTGCTTTGAGGTATCTCTTTGATGTAAATGAATAATTTTAATTATTTTTTATGAAAGAAATCCCTGTGGTATTTTTGGCGAGGGTACTTAGAGTACTTACGGTTTTTAAAAAGGCCGGGCCTTTTTATGGGATAGGATGACAAATAAAGCCCAAACGAAAAAAAATATTATAAATAGAAGATGTTGATACCAAAGATTATTTATCTTCTGTTTAAGTAAAGTAATAAACGACTGATTATATAAAAATGCAGTTTTTTTTTGCTTAAAATAATATATTTTTTTGCAGTTTGTGTTAGGTGGGTGTAACATGGTGCAGGTACCTTATTGTGGCATTTTAGCAAAACTAACTATGAACTTATTTTTATTTTATCCTTTCTATCCACTTACGATACTTACCTAAGCTATCATCTAATCAAAAATACCGTATTTCCTTGACAGACAAACAGACAAATTACACGTCCGCATTACTGCGTACATTATTCATTGCGACCCAAACATCGGCATCGTAATTCTTTATTACAGGCGTAGTGGGTAAGAATTTCCCATACTTACATTTACGGCTTAGTAAAATGATAAGTAAGTAAAATTAAGTAAATTCGGTTGTTGACCATTCTTTAAATTATATTTTTGGCTGGTTGTTAGCTTATTTTAGATTATATAAAAATATTTCCGTAATTAACTTTTCACATTTTCAAGGAAAAAGCACTAATAATATTATTGATTTTTAAATTTACGGCTAAAGCACTATCTTACTGTCAGCCGTCGCGTGTGACGTTAACGTACTGAAATCGGTCGTAAACGTTAAAAAAAGCATAGTCTGTATGAGGGTGCGGTCCAAATAACACTCACGGTGATCACAACGATTAAGGTGGGCAGCGTGATTCGGAACGCAACCGACCTATGCAAACGTCATACGCTGTGACTGGTGTTAAAAGTCAATTGACTAAGAAGTAAAAATGTAAAGTTTTTTGATTAATTAAATTCTAAATAATCTTGATTTATTTTTACATAAACCCTGTTCTATAACGTACAACTGAGGGTTAAGCTGCCGTTCCACAGAAATATTTGTTACTATAGTCAAGTAGCCAATTGTTGCATTTTCCAATAATTAACAATATTTTTCAAAATAAGTCCAAAACTGATAACACTTTTCATTATTTGCTACGCGTTGATGGGATCAAGTCGGTAGACTGGGTTGCAATGGGATGGTGAGGAATTTATTTTAAACACTGAAATTAATAAGTGATATAATTAATTTTCAATAGCATGATTGAAGATTATTTGTAATCCAGTAAATTGCATTTCTAATTGATTTTAAAGTTTAATATGATTTTTTATCTACACCCATATCATAAAACCTCCATTGGTTAATCAAAAACCATAGGAAATGACCACCTTTTTGACAACCAATTAGGAAAAACCAATGCTGCGATGAAGAAATAACATGACTTCTTTATCGTTTTTAGTAAAGAAATGAGATTAAATTTGGAACAGCTGTCAAACTCAAGTGGGTCTCTATTCTAGTATCCATAGATATTAAAACAGTTATTGATACGAAACGTCAATTCAGTATGTTTTTTTAATATAAACTGCACAATATTTGATCTCGAGTGACGTGAGAATAGAGACTTCATCCGTTTGTCTATGATTTAAAAAAAAAATGGTCTTGACGGACGGCCGCCATTATTGACGCGCCGCGCCGCGTTGACGTTTTGCTGAACGAAAGTAGAATTTTGTTGAATTGAATAGAAAAAGTTGTTTGTAATTTACATTTTAGTTGAAAATATGAATAGTAAGTAGTCTTCTCGGAGTGTGTGTGATGTGAAAATGCGCCGGATATCGGAAATATGCAGCCACGATTGCAACAAATAACTTGTTGCCAGAAAATATTGTTTCTGAACCCATCATGGAGGATTTATAATATGTGTAGATAAAGTTATGTATGCAACTCTGCATAATTTGGCCTTAAAACACACGTGAGATCTTATTATGAAACTCGCTAAAAGCTCGTTTCATAAAACCGCACTAGTGTTTTAAGGCCTATCATTATGCAACCGTTGCATAAACTACTATTAAAGACAAAGTATTTAATCGACGTTGGGGCCAATTCTACGCTAAATTTAAATCATTAAACTTAAAATAAGAAACGTCAAACTTGATTTCGACAGATCTGCGCTATACAAAATTGAGTATGACGTTTCTGGTTTTAAGTTTAGGAAATAAGTAAATTAATAGGTCATCGTTTCGAATCGGAGCCATTGAATTTGTATTCGGTGTTTAAAGCGTGCTTGGCAAAATGGCTGTACTTTTCCAGATAAATTCGCAAAAAATAAGAACGTTCCTTTTGTCGTAACTATTCTTCTCTCTCTAGGGTTCCGTACATCAAAAGGAACCCTTATAGGATCACTCGTGTGTCTGTCTGTCTGTCCGTCTGTCACAGCCAATTTGCCTCGAAACTACTGGACCGATTGAGATTTGGTACACGCATGTAAGTCGGTGATCGCAACACGGACGTTTAACGTAAATAAATGACGTTTAAACACTCTTCTTGGGAGTCAATAAGAAAATTTTAAAAATAAGTTTTTCAAGCTATGACGTGTGACAATGTCAAATGACAGGGCTTATTGTGAGCATCTTTAATACATATTATTTTTTTACTTTTTAAATAAATAGTTAAATTTATTTAGGAAAATAGTCGAAAATTGACCATTCCCCTTATCTCCGAAACTACTAAGGCTAAAATTTAAAAAAAAAAATACAGAAAATAGTTCGTTGCCTATAAATTCCAGGAAAACCTATAAAAATCTATGGTTTATAAATTAACATAGGAAATTTCATATAATCACGGAACCCTCTCCACGCGAGTTCGTCTCGCACTTGTCCGGTTTTTCAACAAAGCAAAGATGCTATCGTATAATTTGTGCTTCCTTAATTACCTAACGCTGAGTTAGGATTCGAACCCACGGAATGGAGTATAACTCTCGGGAACGGTAAATCGCGTCTTATCTTTTCAATTATCTCCTCGTTGCATTACGCGATAGTGTGATCAGGGATCATAGAATTATGGGTTTAGCTGATTGAGACAATTCTATCAGCGTTGAGATGTGATGCTCTGCAAAAAGTCGTCAGTTTCTCCGTCTTTTGTTTGTTTTTCCATAATGACTCAATGGTAAGATGTTTGGGAAATACCTTTCACTAAAGCAAGTGTAATTTCATAGATCTGCAAGATAATAAGAACTTCTTGTATATTTCTTGAAGCATAAACCTGTGCTTCAAGAAAGTCATATTTTAATTTACAAATAGAATAAGTAAAAAATCTTAAATCCTTAATGATAATCCAATATCAACTTTTTCATCATCCTTTCCTTAAATTTTCATCCATTTTCTGTTGAACTCCAATAAATTTGAGGGAGGATTTCTTCGATTTCCCATAGAATTGGCGGCCAAATTATCAAAGCGCGCGGTAACGAGCAGAATTCAATACGGATTGAGCCATCCGTGGCTCAAAGGAGCGATGACGAGGACAGCGTACTTAAAACCAGTAGCACTTGAAACATAAAATATCCCAACTGGAGGAATGGGTTCATCTTCAGTTACAAAATCTTCTATAAATTAAATTAGGTTGTTGGTCATCCTTTATGGTATGTAAAACACACGAGTATCTTTATATATGTATGTATTAACAGTGTGGGACCCAAGTGTAATCCCTTAGGAATACAAAACACTCATTAATACTTTTCTTATTGATTTGTGTTATCGTTGACTTTCGGGATGCCTATAGATTGACTAAAAAGAATACCTACAGTATAATATTGGCTAAGACGATATTGATTTAGAACAGAAAGTGTTAAATTGGTACGTCATATTTTTGTTTTAAAATAAGTTCCAAAATAATTCACCTCAGAAATGTTTGCAACCTCTGTCCTTCTGTACACTGTGTCTCGTTTCGTTTACTCTCTGGAGAAGTGGGGTAATATGACACGAGACGTCACGTGACCCCGGAATCCGTAACAAACAACCGTACATAGGAGTAGATATGGTGCTTATACGTGTTGCTGAGGTTACTGAAGCTACATGACGCATAGGATTCGAAAGACCAACATAGGTTACCATAGACGCAAAATGTTGGTTAAAATTTTTGACAGTTATGCCGAAATTTGGGTACGCAACAAGATCTTTTTTTAAGAAAATATACATCTGTAAATTAAAAACTTAAACTTAAATGCGTTAATTGCTTGGGTTAGTAACAGAAGGATCGATCGACCAATTTTCTAAAATAACTTAACCTCATTCAAAGGTCCAAATAAATTTTACCGTTATCTTGATTTGTGAACAAAATACAATCGAGCAACTCCATTGTTTGCAGTGATAACCGCAAAGCCAATGGAACTTATAATAGCCTAAATCTAAAACACTCATTTAGCTAACTCCATATTAATAATCCAAATTAATAACACAAGGACCTTCAACCTCATAAATGGACACGTCAAGCGCAAGCCTGCCCATTAAATAACTAATGAATAAATACTTCCGCCATATTGGCGAGCAACGACACGGAGCGGTGTTTGCGGGAATCAAATGAGCCGATCGCAATCGGCTATTGGTTTAGGACGGCTAGTGAAGCACCAGGCTAAATGGTACTTAATAACAGCTAGTATCAAGTATTAAGCGATACCGGTTCCAAAGGACCATTCCGCAAAAGGACAGGAGACGCTTTCGTTTTCGCTGATATAAATTCATTTTGTAATGCTGAATAAAATGCGAGATTAGAAGGATTTTAGGCGTAATTAATAAGATAAGTTTTCAGTAATAGAAAACTATAATAGGATATTATTTTATCCAAATCACACTAACACAAAGTCTCATTCTTGACAAATTTTATAGATCTTAAACAAACGAGATAATGTTACTAAGTTAATTGGCTCCTCTGTGTACCTTTATTTAAAGATAACTTTTGCATACAACTGGGGCAATAGACTGATTATAAAATGTCACTATTTATTTTAACCAAAAGCTATCAAAATACCAAGTACAAATACTCGCTAGCCCCTCCCCAGTGGTCCCAAGACCAGTGGTCCGTGTGCCCTTCCATTTGGCCGTACCATAATGCCTTGCTGATTATGAGCTGTTTACTTAGGACCTTACAGTCAGACCGTGGATGGCCAGCTCCAAGATATTGTTTATAGTCTTTGAAAATGATGAATTTTCATTACTCTATGACCAAACGGATTTCAAACATTTGTAAAAGTTTTAGTTTCTCTAAACAATGTCTGATTTAGTAATGCCTGTGGTATATTGTGTTCTGTAAATAAGCTTGTACTTACTGATGACATACATTTAAAAAAGAAACCGCAAATTATAGAAATAGCAAAAAATTCACAGACAGGAATCTTCAATCTTGAAATAAGAGATGTATAATCAATTCAAAAAGATAGTCTTATTGTATTTACGACTTACCTCTAAACGGATAAAGTTCCTGAAAACATTGTCTAAACTAAATCTAATTACAGCGGAAACCTAAGGAATCCAAGGCCTATAAAGTCCAGTGAAAGTTAACCAAGAAAGTTAATTTTAAACTCCGCCTTATTTAAGTTGGTGAGCTCAAATGGGATTAGAGATCCGTACCATTATGTACCAAGCTTTAATTGCATTCAAAGATAGACAGTTTTCTAAGTGGGTAAATAGAGGTTGTTTGTTAACAATCGTTCTAAATAAAACAAGAAAAGGCATAAAAGTTTAACGTGTCTCTAAGGCACTTAGTAATGCTTACTATGATGCCTATGATGTTGCTATGGTGGCTGGTGGTAATGTCTTAGCCTAACACGTCTACTTAAAAATGTTTTAATCTAACATTACCATGTGGAACTCCTTAGCACCCTTAGCGGCCTTAACATGCAAGACACAAGGATAATTTAAACCGTCTTATCTCTCAGTGCGTCTCTCTTACACCAGTGGCGACGAAAGAGATAGCCATAGAGATAAACGGGTTTAACTTATATTACTGTCTTGCATGTTAGGGCCGTAGGAACCGTGCCTTTTCCGGGATTCAAAAGTAGCCTACGTCATTCTCCAACCTCTATTTATTACTAAGCAAAAATCAAATGAATCCGTTGCTCCGTTCTTTAAGAGCAACAAACAAACAAATGAACAAACACACTTTCGCATTCATAATATTATTAAAAGCTAAAAAAAAAGTTCTTAAGGATTAAAAACTTGTTTTTTTTAGCTCTAAAGGATCATCGATATAAAACGCCCACGCCCCTCCTTTTCATAAACCTTGGACAAGAACACAATGGTTACAAAAATAATTGGACTGTATAGACTAGTTTATTTTCTCCAACTTTTATTTTTCAAAGCCTAAAGTAAATGTATTATGGTGATTAACGTTTCCAGGGACCCTTTACATCTCCTTTATTATTGATTAAAGTTGTAGGGACCCTGTACATCTTTGCGACTTTTGTATTGAACAAATTGACCTGGAGACTCTTCTTCGTTATTAATAATTATAACTCCAGGGACCATGTACATCTCTGCGATTTCTCAATTTAGCATTTTTAGTATCCCGGAGACTATGCATCTCCCTTATACCACCTATAATTAATTTGTGTCCATTAGGTTTGTCTGTTGCACTTTGTCTTACTGTTAGTGTTTTTATACCATTGAAATAATAATAATTTGGTTGAAAAATTACTCACTGCTAAGTTTCTTGCGGCACTTCTCAGATTTAGAAATGTGAAAGAGTCCGTGTGGCCTTTTCAAAATAAATATTTCCATTTTCATTTTCATTAAAGCTCGGCCTTTGAAAATACTGATCACTTTAAATAATCATGTCGTCTCATATTCAACTCTAGAATAATATATATATATATATATATATATATATATATATATATATATATATATATATATATATATATATATAAAAAATATTTTCATGTGTTCGACCATACACTAAAGTTTCCGATATTCCAAAACACCTTCTATCTAGCGTACTAGAATTTGGTTCAGTATGTTATAACTAAATGTACACAGTCAAAAACTTTCAACCAACCACATAATACAGTAAGTTAGTTAGTATGTTACTAGTTCCCTTTTCAGCCGCAGTGGCGCTGGTGTTTGCATGGCGTGCGGCTAGTTCATGGAAAATTTACCGATATAAAGTTTTGCGGGTAGCAGCGTATTAGTGACGGCAGAGTTTCCTAATGGTCAGTTGCAAATTATCTTCCGCACAATGAAAAAGAAAGATTGGATAAACAAATATTCAACAAGTTAAAATGAAATATATTACTTTGTATTATATTTTCATCCACTTATGGTGAATTTAGCTCTGGTTAGACCCGAGAAGACCAATTGTGTACAATAGTTTGCTCTTGGTGATGATGTGATAATACTTCAGACTGTTATTATACAAGAACCTCGTATTTTACACAATAACTGAATCCCTGATTATTATGTTGTGAGTGTTGTTTCTGTATAGCTATTTCAATCCCAATATTTTCACCAAATTTTAAATAAAAAGAGATATTGCAAGAACCTTTATAGGTTATATGTTTGATCTCTATGATTTTATAATAAGCTTACCTGGAGATCCTATACATCTCATTAATTATTGAAGATTACTTTCAGAGTTACTCTTGAAGAGTGTCCAGGGACCCTGTATATCGCTGCGACTTTTAGTTTAAGCATAGACTGACGCGGAGACTATACACCTCCCATATTAGTTATTTATTATAATTGATTTGTGCCCATTAGGTTTGTCTGTTGCACTTTTTATATGTCAGCTTTAGTTTAAACTGTGATACTAAAGTTAAAAAATGACTACTGGTGAGCTTCTTGCCGCGTTTCTTCTCAGCAGATGTCACCTTTCGAAGCACTGGTAATCTCAGACATTTGAAAGAGCCCATGTGGCCTACTTGCAAATTATTTTTTCTGTAATTTATGACATTTTGTCAGTTGTAGGTAAATCAATTGAACCCTGAACCTCTGTAGCGTTCACTATGCTGTGCGCTTATTGTTACGTGTACCGAAACTCTTGGTCTACGTGCCGATTGCTTTGTAAATGTGCTTGGACTATATGCATATACAACACAACTCTATCCTTCAACTTGTAACTGTATGCTTTAGATTTAGGGATGGTTTTAGAGTGTCGTGTTAGTCCAATAATCGGAGGCTTTGTTTAAGGGTCCAGTGGCTGGAAAAGGACCCCAATGGGATGTTCGAGAGACGATGTAAATTGGTTACGATCTGTTGTGGGATCGAGAGGCAAACAAATAGATGTGTGGATAATATGGACTGACTCGATGGTGCAGTGGTAGGTGGTGCAACTCCTGACTGTGTCAGATGTTACGGGTTCGAATCCTGCGAGGAAATTTTGTGTGATGAGTGTACACGAATCATGGATTCGTAAATATCTCACATGAGATTAGGGGGGAGGGAGTTTGAGCCAAATCTAACGACATCATACCAGGGGAGGAGGGAGGGGTCGAAAAATAGCCATAATCGCCTCACGTAATTAGGAATTTAGGAAATGTTTTTACTTTAATTTTGCACCACCTGCCAAAGTTAAACTATTTCGTTCGTTATTTTCTCTGTTGTGGTTGGTTGTACATTGATTAACACATAATATATTTTTCATCGCAATGCCACGCAAACAAAGTCACAGGAACAGCTAGTATTTAATCAAATCACCAGTACCCCGTCCGCTGTGTAAGCACAGTGCAGTACGATACCTACTGCTATGGCTCAAAGACGGACAAAGTTCTGAAAGACGGAGCGAACAGCGATAGTTCTTCACTAACTTGTTTATTTAACGTTAAACAGTTATCTTGCAGTTAACTGAAATGTGTAAATCTGAAATAGATTGAAATAGCTTTTTTCAAATCATTCCTCGATCCTGTCACTTATTTTTAATAGTAGATTGTTGCACCAAGCAGAAAGTGATTCATTATTGCGCCCAGTGTTAGTTTGAAAGTTGGTAAAAAGAAGTAAAAGTATATTTAAACCCGACTAGTGACGTAAAAAGGAATTTTGCACCTGTTATGACGCACCCTTAGAATTTTTATATAGCCTATGACACTCGCAAGTTCTTCCCGAATCTAAAGATAGCCTATTTATTAAAATTGGTCCAGTGGTTCAGAAACTAAAGTAGAACATCCGAAAATTTTCACAGAAAACTTGTAGACGTACTTACTGTTCAATTCATTTTCATATTACGCCATTTTTTTTAAATCTTTTAGTAACCTATATTATGTTATAAGCCAGTACTTTAAGCATAACATTGTAGACGGGTAAATCACAGTTCGAAATGCCCGCCGACATGTGAACTATTTTGCTATCAGCTAGTCCACAAAAAAGTGGTCAGCTGTCCCGTCGGACTGTGAATGGGCAGATTGGGTAGGATCGGGCGGAAAAAAATTCAAAACACTGCAATAATGAATTTTGTGGGAAACTTTATTGCTCTAGAGCAAAAAAGAGCTGTTTTGTGCTGAGTATTTAAGGCCATAATGATGAAGTTAAAATGTAGTTGGAAGAAAATTTTATTAACTTGCAATCTTTTTATTATGTTAGTTTGTTTGTTAAGGTCAAATCTTGCAAGCTGAATGTGTACCACTTCCTCTTATCCTACGGCGTTGAATTTTTACGTGTTGATTTTTTACGGTAAACATGAACTGAATCGACATCCAGTATTAGTTCCAGATAAAGGAACTCTTCATCGGTCAACAGCACGGACACGAACTTTAGTGTACGCAAAATTACAATTTATTTAAGTACAATTTATTTCATCTCCTAAATCAAATCAAATAATTTATTTGCTTTCGTAAGCAATAGAATTAATAACAAGAGATATATTCAGCGAATAATAATCGATAATATTTTTTAAAAATAATAAATTACATATATATAGATATACATAATGTCAAGTCAACTGTAAATAACAAATTATTGTAATGAAACCGTATCATCTGAAAATTAATTTAAACTAAAGTAACAATTTTCAATTCCATTTTCACAACCTAGAAACAAATAATTGTATACACAGTTCCCAAACTCTCTTTCTCTCAGCTTTTCGTTATAATTCACTGAACTTCGTTCTGCGAGATAGGTACCGTCAAAACTCTCCCTACCCCATAAAGGATCAAACCGTGAGCAGAAGTCGTAAAATCTCAAACTCCTGTCACGAGCCGTATGATAGTTGTCACATTATCATCTCAATCAGCGCCATCTGTATTCAGTGCACGCATGATTCGCATGAGCGCGAGCCCGTTAACTATTATAACCAAAACTACATGTGTACGTAAAACCAGACCATAATTTTTATCATTTTGAAGGGTAGTTTGTAGTATGAGTTAATGTGGAAAACGCGCTTTCATTTTATTATGACATGATTCGGAAAGTTCGCGACTTTGATAACATACTGAAACCATGTACAGAACTAATATTATTTCATGATTGCTTGTATACTTTTCAGCTGCCGAGTGATGGCAAACAGAAAAAAAACTCAACATCTTATTTTTTATCTTCTATACATATAAAACAGTACCGTGACTCACTTATAGACAACGCACAGCCTAAACGGGTCGGTCCTAGAGGTTTGAAATTTGGAGGAGACATTCCTCGAGTACCCTTGACGTGTATAGAGGAGGGATTTTTCGAAATTACATCCCTAACGGGGTGAAAAGGGGTGATAAAGTTTGTATGGAAAATACCGCGGACGAAGCTGTGGTGGGTCCACTAGTTAATATTTCAGTTCAATAGCAGCTCATTTTTTTTATTTATTATAAATATATTATCATTATATTATTATATTGACGATCGAAGAGGCTCATTACTATTAAACACTGAGGCCAATTTGAAAGTGTGTTCACTAAATTTAAAAGTCGCTAAACTTGAAATAAGAAACGTCAAATCGGATTTTGATAGCTTGGTGCTATACAAAATCGAGTTTGACATAATTCTTAGTTTAAGTTTAGCAGCTTTAAAATTTAGCAAACACACTTTCGAATTGGCTCCATTGTTATTCTAAGTTTAATATACAGCCAAGTTCTCTTGCTCATTTGGTTCGCAATCTACCAAATTTACCAGAATATTCCAGAGTACTGATCAAGTATCAAAACCGTTCTCACTTAATCATTCTAAACTATCAAGTAGGGCGAGCGTGCGTACTCGTAACCCTATCACAATCAACATAGTGTTTCCACATCAAACGAGATAGGCTAAGTAGCAATCTGCCGCGCCCCTAGCAAGGGATTCTTGGAATCTGTGTTATGTACAACATACATTTAAGTTTGGTTTCATGGTAAATAAAGTGTTGGGCATGAATGTTGCATTTTATGATAGCTTTTTTCTTTATTCTTGTTAGGGTTCCGAACCTCAAAAGGAATAAAACGGAACCCTTATAGGATCACTCGTGTGTCTGTCTGTCTGTCCGGAGCCAATTTCCTCCGAAACTACGAGACCGATTGAGTTCAAATTTGCTACACATATGTAAGTCGGTAACGGCAACACGGACGTGTAACGTAAATAAATGAATTTTAAACATGGGGCCAAAGGGCCTTTGGGGGCAAATCAGAAAATTAAAAAAAAGTTCTGCAATCTTTATTGTGTGACATATCAAATGAAAGGGATGAACCCTTGTGATAATCTTAAATATTTTTTTAGAATTTTGAAATAGATAGTTTGGAAGTTATTTAGGAAAATAGGCAAAAATTGACAATTCCCTCCCCCACTATCTCCGAAACCACTGGGCCTAAAATTTTGAAAAATATACAGAAAATAGTTTATCTATAGATTAAAAGAAAACATGAATATAATAATAATAATAAACCATTTATTTCAGGCATCAGTGGCCCATACATAAATACCTTACAGACTAACATACATATTAAAATAACTTAAAAGTAATAATGTGCAATATGTAGTTAAACACTCCTGTTTGCTTCGCCGTAGTCGGGTAAAAAATTACATAGCCTTTGACGTCACAGTCCACGCTCGAGTGTACAGATCAACGCAATTGAGCAACGCATTTTATGAAGTACAGAAGGCACATTTTTGCTAAGCTACAGTGATGATTATGAAAATGCAACAAGTTTCTCCTAGCCTTTCCGTTTTTCCGTCACATACGCCCCGATTTCCGGCTGGACGAGTCTTATTACTTCCGCCGGTCGAATGGCCAGAGATTTCGGCTAATTGAAAGTTCCCAATCAATTTTTCCGCGAGACTAAGCACAAATTAATGGTGCTTACTTTTTGGCCGATTTATGTGATGTACTGCGTTGTAGGTTATTTATTAATTTATTTATTTAGTGGGTAGGTGAGTAATGGTCGAGCGTGCGTTCTATAGGTACTTATACCGAGATAGGCACATGAAATGTTTAAGTGCGTTGCTGTATTTGTTATTTTACTTTTAGTTCTTCTTAGATATGATAAGAATTATTATGAATTTATTGAAAATGAATGAAAAATGAAAATGAAAATATTTATTTTGCAAGTAGGCCACCTGGGCTCTTTTACATGTCTGAACCTACCAGCGCTTCGAAAGTTGACATCGGCTGAGAAGAAACGCCGCAAGAAACTCAGCAGTAGGTCTTTTTTCAACTTTGGCAATACAGTTTTATCTAGAAACTAACACAAAATGTGCAATATAAAAACCTAATGGGTACAAATTAATACTAATAAATAACTAATAAGGGAGATGTATAGTCTCCGCGTCCGGACAAGTTAAGTAACTTAGAGATGTATAAAGTCTCTAAGGGTCATAAAAATAAAAATTGAAACAAAGAAACATCTAAATCGACTAATCTAGGTTAAATGGAGGTGTAGACAGTCTCCACTGTCAAGTATAAAGATGGAGATGTAAGGTCTCCAAATATCAAAAGAAACAATTTGAAATATAAAATTTCATGTCCTAACAATACAAATATACGAATATGAAAAACTATCAAATATAGTATAGAGGATACTATGAAGTCTCTCTAGTCAGGTTCAGATATCGCACAAAACTAATAAATTAAACACTAACCAATTTAAATGGTCCTTGCGAGCATGAACCGTCCGGACCCCACAGACAGCACCCGTTCACGAGTATGACGCGTATCTCAGCCATCGTCTCCCTCAACCATGTTTTATTACAGTTAACGAAGTAAAAGCAAGTTATTCTGCAAGTCTCGCTAAAACTCACTTCAACGATCGGACATAATTATGTAACATTTGGCATTTGGTACATCAGTTAACAGCATTGGTAAGAAAAGTTTGATTCCATGGAAGAAGGGCCGGGTGCTGGTATGCGATGCCACCTGTTCAGACACGCTGGCCCTTTCCCATCTACATGGAACCAACAACAGAGCTGGTGCTGCTGAAGAAGCTAAAGTAGGCAAATACAGACTCTTGGTCCGTGGGGTCCTGGCGCTATAAGGCTTTTTAAGGAAATAGCAAAAAGGTTAGTCGACATCACAGGAGACCGAAGAGCTGGCGGCTACCTCGGACAAAGAATTAGTCTAGCTATACAAAGGGGGAACGCTGCCAGTATCTTCGGAACCCTGCCTAAAGGGACTCCTTTTAATAATATATTTTAGTCATTATATTATAGTTTTAAGGTTTTTCGTTCGAGGTTCATTATTATAGTTATTGAGATGATTAAATTTATTTACGTTAATTATTAAAAAAAAAAAAACTATCATATAATATCAATAAAATATAAATCAATGTAACTATTCACTTGAGACGAAGAAGGTCCATATTAAATTAATATGAAAAATATTATAGCTGTTTTGGGGATTCAGTGGCACGCGTCCGTAGATTTTACTTTGATCCCTGGTTGGTGCAAAACGAGCAACACACTACCGGTGGTAGGTTTCGACCGCGGCTGGTCACCACCTCCTTGGTAAAGTCAGCCGCCGCCAAGCGATTCCAATCGTGATCCAGCGTAATACTTTGGGTAGCCATTTGGGTCTAGACAGTTCCACCGAACAAGCGAACGATCTTTCAGTTCCAGTTTCAGTGTACCGCGTCCAACTTCCTTCTTTCCATACATATTTACTCTTCGAGTAAATAGGCATTTCCTGGATAATCCCGTTCCACTTTCGGCCGCCTCATCACTTTACATCTGGTGAGACTGTGGCCAAACAAATACCCATCATAAATTAAAAAGCTGCATTTTGAAACTGAACTGTTATTTAAGTATTGTCTCTCTCTTCCCAGCGGTTTTTGCCGTCTCAGGGTACGCTTTACACATTTAGTTACCCAAAAGTGCAGGTTTCTTCACGATAATTAAGAGCCTTCATCGTAAGAGCATCCGTTACCGCAATTGGCAGGAAATTAATGTACATAAGTTAGGAAAACTCATTGGTACATGGCAACCGCTTGGATTCGAACCCGGACCTCACGATCACGAGTCGACAGCCTCAGCCATTAGCCACCGATGCTTTTAAATTATTTAAGTTCTATAATTTTTCCTAATTAAACCTTTGAGCCGACTGTAGCAGAGCCATAAAGAAGGGTTCTGTTTTCCTGACCAATAGCCCGACGGCGCCATAAAACTGATGGATCGTCGCCAGCTGCCAAATAGTTTGCTGCGAAACAGCGATAAGAACCTTTGATCAACCATTACTTTGTTTACAAGACTTACTGAATAAATTGCTAAAATACTACGCTGTATGTCTTTATAAATGTTTGATAAACTATCTTGACATATTCCAATTAATGGTGTGGATGTGGTGTCATGTAATGGAATAAGAATTTCCTGGGCAATGTTCGACCTTTGGCCTTGTCATCATTCTCCATCAGGTGAGACAGTGGTCTTGCAAAAGACAATCAAGAGTAAGAAAAAAACTTTATTATTTTGTTCAATATTTTGACCATTGATAAGCATTTTTTAAATATATTATATATTTTGGACACTAAAGCATAATTTCCACGAAACGGCACGCATCACATCGGATCGGAACGGATTTTACAATCGATATTAAATCATGAACACAATATTTAAAGTCTATATTAACTAGCCGCGCGTCGCAGCAAGCAAGCTACTAAGCATACATGACTCTGGTATAAACATTCGTACTCATTACACAACCCGCAACCTCTGGCTCAGTAGGCAATGGCACAACCACATCGCCATCGAGTCGGTCATAGGAATGAATGAAGTCAAAATGTATCGTCTAATAACGCCGCAGAGCACTTAATTTAAGACACTTTTTAGCTAATTCCAATTTCCATTAGTGTTGAAGCTGACTGCGCAACAAAGTCAACATGAACAACTTGAATGTTATCACAGGCTTATAGTTTCAAAACTCCAAACGCAATCAACAAACAATTTTATAACATAAATATATCGCAACCCTTATTAAACTAATAACGTACCGATCTACGCAGAACTAAGTAAGGACCCGTTTACACGAGCATCCAGTGTTGCAGGACCTTTAATCGCAGAAAACCCGCAACAAGTGTATTCATATTAATTTTACTCATACGGAATTTTGCATATCCTGTATTTTGCAAGATAATACGTAGTTCCTGAGGGCTTAGCACACTAATTTTTATCGCGCACATAAAGCATTCGTCCCTTTCGCACACGCATATTAGTTAAAAAGTGACAGATGCTTTATGTGCGCGATAAAAACTAATGTGCTAGGCACTCTGCATATGCAGCAAAAAGCTAATTGTTGTATGCTCAAATCTATACTTTTTTAAGTCATCTCGATTTCTGATTTTGAAATAGTAGTTTATGCAACGGTTGCATAATGATAGGCCTTAAAAGACTAGTGCGGTTTTCATAAAACGAGCCGATAGGCGAGTTTCATAATAAGATCGCACGTGTGTTTTAAGGCCAAATTATGCAGAGTTGCATACATAACTTTATCTACACACATATTATAAATCCTCCATGATGGGTTCAGAAACAATATTATCTGGCAACAAGTTATTTGTTGCAATCGTGGCTGCATATTTCCGATATCCGGCGCATTTTCACATCACACACACTCCGAGAAGACTACTTACTATTCATATTTTCAACTAAAATGTAAATTACAAACAACTTTTTCTATTCAACTAATTCTACTTTCGTTCAGCAAAACACCAACATGGCGCCGATTCGATCCTCCGTCAAGACCATTTTTTTTTTAAATCATAGACAAACGGATGAAGTCTCTATTCTCACGTCACTCGAGATCAAATATTGTGCAGTTTATATTAAAAAAAACATACTGAATTGACGTTTCGTATCAATAACTGTTTTAATATCTATGGATACTAGAATAGAGACCCACTTGAGTTTTGGATGCTGATCCAAATTTAATCTCATTTCTTTACTAAAAACGATTAAGAAGTCATGTTATTTCTTTATCGCAGCACTGGTTTTTCCTAATTGGTTGTCAAAATGGTGGTCATTTCCTACGGTTTTTGATTAACCAATGGAGGTTTTATGATATGGGTGTAGATAAAAGACTATTTGAATTGTCTAAAGTTTCTTTTTTACACTACTGGTTCATGTTGGATAACTAGTCGCCTCGCCTCGCCATCGCCACACACAAACATCAAGCGCCTAAAAAAATCAAATACCTACGATACGAAGTGAACAATATTTAATGCCGAAATCAGGTTTGCCGGTTTGAGTGCTCATATTGAAACTCCCGCAGAACAAGATCCTGCAAACTGCAGGATGCTGTGTGAACGAGCCGTAAACTCATGTTTGTAATAGTTATACTCGCAAAGTGCCATCAATATGGGTTATAATTGATACTATTAATTTGAGTTAGCGGTTGTTTGTAACGCGTTACAATGTTGTGGAATTGCGAAGGGTAACCCGTCCATTTTAAGTGGCACGAAAATTCATTTTGCTTACATAATATAATTTTTAGATAGATAAATTACTGCTTTTGTTTTTATGATTAAAAAATTTGTAAAATTGTAAACTAAAAAAAAAAAAACTGTTTTATTTTTATTCATAGGTCGGTTGGTTATATAACTTACCTACTTACTGGCAACATTTGTAAAACTTTTACGTTTCAGTTTTTGCGATAACAATCTTTATATCGAAGCAGTTACCATTGCCAGTTAGCAATTGCTCTAACAACACTACAGAGGATTATACTGGTAAGATTATGTTAATACAAGCACATGTTATACATTCCTGAGAGGGTAAGACGCGGTTTACGGCTGCGTTGAATAGTGAATGAGCGATCGAAGCGAAAAGAAGCGTTATTTAAATCGAGATTAAGGAATACAGCGCATGAGTCAACTTATAAAACATGGGATCTGAAATATACGGTTTCGAAGCTCATTTACATACATCGACATGACGTAAAACCTTAGTTACTGAAGTATAATTAAAGCACTATATCCAAAGACTGGGTTGGGGCCAAAACGAAACTGCATTCAATCAATTTAGAAGTCGCTAAACTTAAAATAAGAACGTTTTTTTTATTTCATTTTTAACGACTTTAAATTTAACGCACATACTTTCGAATTTGCCCCACTATTATAAGGTATTCTTTTGTAATTGGAACTGCTACTGACTCTTCAAAAAATATCGCGTAGCTGTACGTCATTTGTTTGTTGGTTGCCTAAATTTAGGGCTCAAATTGATCGTGCGTTGCGAATGCCTTTAGCCATGTACAAATGATCATCATTTAAGCCAAAAGGCGTTCACTGCGCTGGACACAAGCCTCCTCCAATGATCGATCCTGTGCTGCTTGCATCCAGCGGAGTTCCTCTCTCTTCACCAGTTCGTCAGTCAGTAAGTTTTATACTTCAACTAGATGTGCCCGCGACTTCGTCCGCGTAGAATAGTGTCATTGTGTACCATTTTTATATTTCAGGAAGAACATTAATTAAATAAACAAAAAATCCTGTAAGCATATCTAATTGTAATCAATTTGCAGTGATAATAGCTAATCACGTGACTCACGTGACTCCCCCCCTGTCTTTCTTACTCGCGTTAACTTCAGTTTAACATTTGGAATGACTCCGTAATTGTTACATCAGAATAGCTCTTATATTTGGTCTCTTGTCGCAAACTTATAAAACATTCCCATAAACCTTACATATTTCCATACAAACTTTCATCCCCTATTCCCTATTGTTATTACCCTTGCGGGTAAAAGTTTTACAAACATTGAATGTCATATTTATTTATATCGAATCAACAGCCTAAAAAATAAGTTTCAAGTTTCTAGCTCTAAAAATGACGATACTTCCATACAACTTTTCATCCCCCCTTTCAACCCCTTACAATGGCATTAAAAAGTACCCTTTGTCCTTTCTCAGGCTATAGACTATCTGTGTACCAAATTTCATTTAAATCGGTTCAGTAGTTTTGGCGTGAAAGCGTAACAGACAGACAGACAGACAGACAGACTTACAGACAAACAGAGTTACTTTCGCATTTATAATATTAGTATGGATTATGAATCAGCAAAGTTGAAATCTGTCAACCAACTCCAAATGCATTTGATCCATGATAATAAATGTATTCAATTTACACCAAACACGTCAGAATTGCAGAATGAAACACCTAATTAACCCACAGCCGCATAAATTGCCGGTTAAAATGAAAAATGGCGGACATCACGCGGGTTGCCAGCTCGCAGTTAAACGGGTTGCCAGCGCAAAAAAAGGTAAATGGTTGACGTGATTTTGCAACCAAATAACAGTGGACATTGTTTGTTTGCAGGCATTTGTTTTTATAATGAAAACTTTGGTTGATTGAAATTTTCAATTATATTTTAAAGTGATGCAAAATGATTACACTATTAAATGATTCAAGCAAATACGATAACAGGCTTTTTGGAAAAGCCTTAAGAATTTGACGCGTCTCTTCTTCGTTCTTCTATTTGGTTCTGCCAAAGAATATTATTATGGCCTTCGTAAAGAAGTGGCACTCTCCGCCTCCCACCAGCGCCAAGTTTCCCGCGGCTTAGGAGGAAGTTTAAAGAGTATAAACTTTCAAGATTGCCGCTCGCCTGATACTTGATATAGATTTTAACTTGCACGCCGCTAAAAGATTATTGCGTATAGCGTTGCTGTTCGTATATTTTATCTCTTTCGTACGTCGCCTCGCTTTTGAAAGCCTAAGGCTACGTACGCACAGGCAGGTGGCTTGCTTAGCGCCTAGAGCCTAGCGAGTCAGGTGACGGCGCCTAGCGCGCAGTGCGGCCGGTACCGAGAAATCTAGAACGTTTGTGTATAGCTTAAGCTCTAGGCGATAACCAAGCTACCTGCCTGTGCGTACGTGGCCTTGCGGATTTACTTGACAGAGCACGTGTGTCATATTTGCAAGATAAATGTCTATATCTTAATTATTTGGGTTTAAAAATAAAATTATCCAGTGCTGCGTGTTCATAATATGTAGTGCCGGCCGCCTGGCCATATTCATTAGGAGCATCTTACATTTTCCATTTGAGAAAAGAAATAAATCAAGCTTTACAAAATACGTATAATTATAATGCTCTAATACACTGATTTTGCGAACAGCTTTAAGTAAGAACAATAGTACATAACGAGCATACCAATAAGGTTTATATTCATAGCTAAAAACATATCATAAAATTGTATTGCGTATCTTTTTTTACAGGCATCGATGGGCTATGGAATGCGTCCATACAGCCTCGCAAATATACGCGTGCGATATTAATATTATCGATTAGAACATGGGCCAAAGGGTGCTTCCTTTTCCTTCGTAATGTTATAAAAGGAGCGGTTCCGGGTTATTCCCATAAAATACCGATTGATGGCTATTACGATATGTAGCCTTGTTAATGAACATAATATGATATTTTATTTTGAGTTAAGATTAGAAGAGTTAGAAGCATAAATTGAGGTCTATACAGGGTGTCAGAAAACCCATGTACCAAACTTCGTCCCTGGCCTCCCCTGTAGGTACAGACGAAACCCTAGCAAAATTTTTTTGTTTCAAAAATGTTTTAAAAACTTGATATTTTTTCAAAATAAAACGAGTCCATGAAGACCTGCCTTAAAATTGCATAGTAAACAATGCGTAAGATACGTCAAATGTTGATTGCCGCGTCCCTCAATGAAATTATAATCAATAGACTCTAATATTAGAGTCAATGTACTTTTGACGTTTCTTACTACGCATTGTTTACATGCAATTTTTAGTTGTTTCCACATTACTTTGCGGAATATCTAAACCCCAGATTAGCTTTAGGCAAAAATCAAAATCAAATGTGGGTTCCAATAATAATTTTCTAATTTTCAAATGCTGTAATGGGCAGAGGCACAGTTAGCCACTTAAAATACTACGTTCGCAAAGCTTGAGACTTACCGGATAACTTTGATTAGCTCCAAAGTATCACGCCCCAAGTAGCTTCACTGATGATAAACAAATAAATGCACGGAACTGCAATCGATGCACACAATTACTCATTTACAAACTCGATTTTAATTTAAAAAATGTAAAATGCAATATTATAATTATTTCAATCACGGACACAACAACTGTCAGCAATCAAGACTGGCACGTAAAAGGGAGTACTTCTAAGCAGGTAAGCCTTTCCAAAGAGGCTCAATAATTAAACTCAATGACCTATCTTTTTCCCAGATGAGATCATTACAGGCATCGTGTGGACCGAACCTACAGCCAGGGTTAGAAATACTAAGCTTATTAAATGTACATTATTTACTTTCTGAAACTCAAAGTTGAATACAATAATCTTTAATTATTGTCAAACCTGCGTAAAGGGTTTTGAGTCTTAGCTTTACTCTGTTGCCATTACGTAACTGGTTGACAAAAAAATAATTAAACGCCAGACAATGTTATGACTTATGATGAACCGATATTAGTGTATTGATTTTAAAGTTTTAAATTAGTTACATTTTTGCAAATGAGTAAAAAAGTTACGTTATGTGTAAAACATTGTGTAGCGTGTAATACCGTGTGGGTTTCATTCGAACCAGACCCGCGACGGATCCAAGATAAGCAGTAAGTATTTTGAAATGTTGAATACATACTAATCCTAATCTCCCTAACCCAACAAGACCTTTATAGCCATCGAAATCCAAAAAATTAAGTTCTCGGTAGTAGTCAATCTTTTTAACCTAGAAAATAATTTCACGTCGAATTGATGTATGAATGAAAGTTACGTGACCATAATTAATGAAGTTCGCAAATTAGGCACAGTGTAGATGAGTAGCATTTCTAATAATTCGATAGGGTCACCAAATGGCCAAACATTTTTAAATTTTTTTTTTCTTTGTTACTGTTCATCAGCAACTTTAAGAGAACCCTCTGACGAAATTTGGTGCAAGGGTTTCCTGACAGCCTTGCTGTGAATACACAACCGGAAGTGGAGTACGTATATTTCAAAAAACTCTTGGAGATACTAGAGGCATTAAGGAGCTTCAAAACGATCAAGGTAAAGACGACACTGAGTCCACGTACGCAACGCATGCAACGCATTATGACATCTAAACTATTGAATTTGTTTGAAAACAGATGACTTAGAAACATTCATACGAGTGACAGCGTTGCGTATGATAAGTATGTTTCTAAGTCATCTGAGTTCATACAAATTCAAGAGTCTAGTGGCCGAATTCACAAACGCCACTAAAGCATTTGATTATAGATTAAATAGTTAAATATCCGTCATTTCGATGTCAAAACTATTACATAAACGTCACTTTAATTAAAGATCAATTCGATTGGCCTTTGTGAATTTGGCAATAGATGTCATTATGCGTTGCATACCTACGTGGGCTCAGTATGTCTTTACCCTCAGACTTTTATAGTTAGGAAATAGTAGTTTATGCAACGGTTGCATAATGATAGGCCTTAAAACACTAGTGCGGTTTTATGAAACGAGCTTTTAGCGAGTTTCATAATAAGATCGCACGTGTGTTATAAGGCCAAATTATGCAGAGTTTCATACATATCTTTATCTACACACTTATTATAAATCCTCCATGATGGGTTCAGAAACAATATTTTCTGGCAACAAGTTATTTGTTGAAATCGTGGCTGCATATTTCCGATATCCGGCGCATTTTCACATCACACACACTCCGAGAAGACTACTTACTATTCATATTTTCAACTAAAATGTAAATTACAAACAACTTTTTCAATTCAATTCAACAACAATTCTACTTTCCTTCAGCAAAACGTCAACATGGCGGCAAATACGATCTTCCGTCAAGACCATTTTTTTTTAAATCATAGACAAACGGATGAAGTCTCTATTCTCACGTCACTCGAGATCAAATATTGTGCAGTTTATATTAAAAAATATACTGAATTGACGTTTCGTATCAATAACTTTTTAATATCTATGGATACTAGAATAGAGACCCACTTGAGTTTTGACAGCTGTACCAAATTTAATCTCATTTCTTTACTAAAAACGATAAAGAAGTCATGTTATTTCTTTATCGCAGCACTGGTTTTCCCTAATTGGTTGTCAAAATGGTGGTCATTTCATACGGTTTTTGATTAACCAATGGAGGTTTTATGATATGGGTGTAGATAAAACATTTTTTTTTTATCAAAAAGACCTTATAAAATGTTTCAGTGGCGCGACGATCAACGATCAAACGGTAAACTTTAGGACCGTCACGATCTTCTGCTATTAAAGTCCGCTAGCTGAATCTTAGAATTTGTAAAAGAGCATTCTTATAGGATTGTTCCTATATAAGTTCTTACAAAGACAGTCCTTGTAACCTCCAAGCGAAGCTTTTATGATGGTCGTGCTCATCTTATTCCCCCTTTGAAATTGCGGAATTGAATGTTAAGGAAAATTCTTTGATAGATCAGTATCTAGGTTAAAATAAATTTAGTAAGAACGTGAAATTGGGTCCCCTTACCCTTTTTACCCGATTACGAACCAAAGGGATTATGAATTTACTGGCATGTGTTCCGTCGATGTGTCTTTCCCAGCGCTTTTTATATTGTATCTATACGTGATTGGCCTATTTTTTTTCCAAACCAATACTTAATCAACGAAATGTTGATAATTATTTTTATACAGGTTCATACTTTTAATAACAACTAAATAATCTTTTCATCCATTTGTATTGGTCTCAATTCGTTCCGAAAGTGAACGTGTTCGAAAAGTTAGAAATGCTGACAAATACAACGTTTGTTCAAAACAATAACTACTTATCCGTTGATCATGATCACAACGATAAATCTGTCTTTTGTGTGAGCATAATATTTTTTTGGCTATCAGTGGTTAAACGAAACTATTATATTTACAAAGTTCAAATATAGGGTGGGCCTCAAGTTTTTGTACTTTTAGAAACAAAACAGAGACAAAACTACAAATGCTATTTTAAAAGATATTTATTATAAGTAATTACTTAGTATAAAACTTATCAAAACACCGTCGTCTAAATGAGCTCCATTTTGTTGCTGGCACTCCTGCAACCGACTACGCAATTTGTTCTAAAAGATGCTGACAATCATCACTTCTGGTACGTAACCGCCGTTTGCTTAATATTCGTTGTTGAACCAATTTCTTTAAACTTTTCGACCCAAACTTTGATTAAATTGAAGCTGGGATGACACTTAAACGGCGCAATCCGCAATCTTAAAAAGGCATCACATAGTAACGTAAAACTGTCTTTAATACAAAAACCACGTTGCTTTACCGTAAAACGCTCCATCCTGATCAAAAATGTACCTACATAATGACGTTTAATTTCCCGCCATCCGTTGTACCGGACAATTAATAGTATACATTATATTCTGCATTGTTATTTGCAAACATTTATAACCCACTCTATATTAGTAATGTCACAGATCACAATTCCTCTATGATAATGCTTATTTAAGTATGTACGACCATTTTAGCAAGCTCGTTTGCCTTCCCTTATATAAAAAAAAAAAAAATATTTTACCTTAACCCCAGAAGATGTTTGGAAGTCGATTGGTGAATCTGTATCGTGAGTGTCTGAGATATTGCGAGGCGATGGATGGTAGTAGCGACTCTCTGCGCGCGGGGCCGCATAAATTTATGGTATAAGTAATTCATTTAATTATTGTGGTTTAACTTTTTTGGATTTTGTGTAAACTGTAACGGTGTACATATTTAATTTGACTACACTTGATGATGGAATGATGCGGGGCGGGTTATTTGATTCGTTTTTTTCTCTTTATATATATATATACGTATATATATATATATATATATGTATATATATATATATATATATATATATATATATATATATATATATATATATATATATATAGGTTTAAATTATGTCATCAAAGGAAATGTAAATACTGTAAATAAATATTTCAATTTGACTAATAAATAATAACAAAGTGGCTAAGAAACACACGTGTTTGTCTGTCACGTGTAACCCTTACCAAAAATAAATCGTATCGAGCTCCAAATCCTAAAGTGCTCAACCCCTCTATCGATTGCGGGAGCCGACACACGGCATGCGTGCCGATAATCACACGGGAATCGAACCCGCGCTGTCCACAACGTTTATGTACTACACACACTGTCTATCAAAATCGGGGATGAAGTTCGAATCCATACTTTTGTTTTGGCTCCTTACTTTTTTCTGGTTTATTATGTTTATGTTTGGAAGAATGTATAAAATAGTTTGTTCTGAATCCAGCGTGTTACGAAATTTCAAATTAATAATACTAAAACTAAATAGTTACTAAATACCAATACTAAAGCTTGATGACTTGATGATGACGCGGTTAGCCTAGTTGGGAGTGACCCTGCCTCCGAAGCTAGCGTCCCGGGTTCGATCCCTGGTAAGGGCAAATATTTGTGTGATGAGCACAAATGGTTGTTCTTGAGTCTTGGATGGTTCCTATGTATTTAAGTATTTATTTCTCTATATAAGTATGTATATCGTCGTCTAGTACCCATAACTCAAGCCTTTAGAGCTTACTTTGGGACTAGACTGATTTGTGTAAAAATTGTCCCCTGATTTATTATTATTATTATATTATAAAACAAATGAGTTACCTACCTACACTTAACTACTTTTTTAAGATGTCAGGAAGTTCTCAACGGGGTTAAAAATTACTTAATCCTTATCTATCCTTACTACTTAATATTATAAATGCGAAAGTAACTCTGTCTGTCTGTCTGTTATGTTTTCAAAGCTAAACCGCTGAACCGATTTTGATGAAACACTATAGAGATAGTATAAGCACTAGGGAAGGGTGGCCAGTTTAAAATAAAAATCAACCGCTAAAAGGGTGAAATAGGGTCATTTATGGGAACTTCTTGGGGCCTGATGAGAGCCCGTTAATGTCTTTTTAACCGTTGAACCGATTTTGATGAAATTTGGTATGATAGTTTGAGGCCTAAGGAAGATCATAGGCTACTTTTTTAAGACAACCAATCCGGCTGGAAAAATTATTCGCGACAAGTTGATGCATGCCCGGTGACAGCCCGTAATGACAAGAAAAAAAATATCTTACAGGGCTAATTTAAAAACTTTTTCGACCTTTATATGAAATGTATAATTTTGCCACTGAAAAAGAAAATGAAAATGTAATTATTTATTTTGTAACTTTCACATGTCTTGATCTGAAAATGTAATTATTTATTTTGTAACTTTCACATGTCTTGATCTACCAACGCTTCGAAAGGTGACATTATGTTGAGAAAAAACGCCGCAAGAAACTCAGAAGTGGTAGTCTGCCCTCTGAATTAATGTCATGTTTGCTTTCCTCAAATAGCCGTCTTCGTTGTTATTAAGTTAATTTCCTGCATTAAATAGAAGGCACAGACAAGAATTAGTCAAGCATGAAGTTCACCTCTACATTTACTGATTAATATTTTTAAAGAACATAATGCTGACATACGTTTTGAAATGTATTTATCTGTATGTCCTTAAAACCGTACGAATGCTGGACCAAAAACGTCAATTTTTTAAGAAGTATTTATTTGTGTTACTGGGGTCAATTCGGAAGTGCGTTCGCTAAATTTAAAAGTCGCTACACTTGAATTAAGAAACATCAAACTCAATTATGACAGCTTGGTGCCATACTTAAACTGATTTGTCGTTTCTTATTTTAGGTTTGTTAAATTTAGGCGACAGCGTTTCGAATCAAGCCCACTGTTGGTGTGACGAAACATTAATAAAATAAGAAGTCAGCCATAACACTTGCGAATTTGTAGGAATTCTCTCTTATTTTAAGAGGTTTGTAAACGGGCTAGTTTTGGCAACTTATTTCACCGCTACTAGAAACCCAAAGTTTAGGGATACTTTTAGGGATAGCCCGAATTGCAGTAATAAATTGAAAAAAGGTTGCTCGTTCACAAGCAGAGTTCTTTACACAGATTTTACAAAACCCGAAGTATATTCTAAGAGATTGCTGTTGCGGTCCAAGGTGCAAGGATGTCAATCGTTGAGGAGTTCTCCTGGTTCTTCACAACCGGTTCTATTTTAGCACATGGATTTTCATGAACATAAGTTGCTCCTAAGACTTCATATACTATATGACTGCAGTATGTGCAGCGGTTACCTTCCACCAGTGAAGCCCGGTTCAAATCCAGCTCGCACCTCGGATCGTTTGACTATCAGTTTGATATTTACCTGCACACATCTCGACGTATTTTAAGGATGTGTGTGCGAAAGTCCCTAAACTGGGTACGCGTGAGGACTACTGCCCAGTCCCTCAGATTGAAATTAGACATCTACTCTACCCTGTACAACGTTGTAACAACTCGAACTACGCCTAATATTACATTAATGGTCGGACAATGTAATATAAAGAAGTTTATCATTTTACTGCTCGACTCAATATCCTGCAATAAAATGAATTGTACACTTTTACGGCTACGAACTTTTACGAGGTCACTGCAGGTTGGGTAATTTGGCGTGCTCTTTATTGACTAAAGTGGGCCATCTGATAAACTTGTCAATGGATTTTATGCTAATTCTTTTGTTGAAGACAGTTTTTCTTTCCCCTGATCGTGATATTTGCGTAATTAAATTATTCCATTCCATTACATTAAATAATAAAATGTTAGACACTAAATTAAAATTATTAATTTCGTTTCTAGGGTTCCGTACCTAGAATACCATTACTGGTACCAAGTCAGTGGTCAGTCACCTCCTGATTATTTTGATATCGCATCAGTCAATGTATTAGTGGGGCTTCTATATCGCATGTCTTCCGCGGGTAGCGCCGATCGATGCCCGGCTGATATATGCACAAGAACGAGTACGCATACGGGTAAACAGATTCCAAAGGATATGGGTACCCATACATAGATTATGACGGTTCATGAGATTATGTTGAGTTATTGTTACGTCCATGTGCCAAGAGCCCATATAAACCCACCTATCCGAGATTTTCTATTCTTTTATTTTTGTTATATTTAACTTTGTTCTTTGTAAAATTTGTAATGTTTACATTTCGACGAAATATTTTTGGCCAAATTTCACTTTCCAGCCATTATGGCAACCTTATTTTTCCGAAACCAATCTTTGGCATCAATTTGTTTCATACATTTTAATTTGATCAAATCGTCACGTCACATAGTCAATTACACTCTTACCAAAATGTCTATCTCATAATGTGTATTGCTTAAGTAAGCAATCAATTACCAAACCAAAAATATTTTTCGCAAATGAAGCGAGCAAGCAGAATGGGTTGGAGCAGAAGCGACTCGGATAAGTTAGATTCAGAAACCTGATCGATATTAGGTTTTTTTTCTGTAACAGCCCTGAACACTTTGCTTATTTGTAAAATGCTTACGCCAGATTTTGAGTTGTGCACTCACTTATTTTCTTGTACTTTACAAAACACAAAATATTGTATAAACATAATTTTACAAGCAATTTAGAATTTGATTTTACCACGATCACTTTCTGTGGGTGAAGGCTTATGCCCAGCTGTGGGATGTATTATAAACTGAATAATTGTTGAATCTAAATATTCTTTACAAACTCGTAGCTTTGGTATGTAGTGAAAACACCGTTTGTCGATAAGAACGTTTTCGTTGTAACCATTATAGCAAAATGAAAATGTAAATATTTATTTGCCAAACACACACTGTCCCTTTTACGTGTCAAATTACGCGATCACTTCGAAAATGCTTAAAGAAAATCCAGAATAAAGCCAGATTGTCATTGTTTATCAAATTGAATGTCATAACAAGACAGATAATTCAGAGGAAGCTCTTTGTAAATCTGTGGGATATGAAAGAGTATTAATGTGTACAAGTTTTGTTTCTATGGTTTAACTACGGAATACTAAGGCCCTGTTCAAAGTCAAAGTCTAAGTCAAACTATCTTTATTCAGTTTAGGATTTTACAAGCTCTTATAAAGATCAAGGAATGAATCTACCAATAGTTCGGAAAAAACCTCTACTGAGAAGAGCCGTTAACAAACTCGGTGAGGTATCATTTTTCAAAACAGAACACATAATCAGTTAACAATAATGTCTACAGTTATACAAAATTAGGTATATATTGTATATATGTTCACACGGCAATCCGCCGCACGATTATTTGCAAGATAAATCTTCCAATGGCACATACATTAAGTAGGTATAGGATTCACTCGTATGCTTTACCAATGCGATTATTTACAATATTGCGTATGCGTTAAAATAATAATGATATTGAAATGTTCCTACGTGCACTTATTATAATTTTAACATTAAAAAAATACCCTAGACATGTTTGGATGTTTGTTCTTTAATCACGTGCAAATGGCTGGAGGTATTTGGATGAATTTTGTTAGGCAGATAGATCAAATCTTATAATAAAATATATTACTGCGGGTGAAGTTGTGGCCGTAAGTAAATAAATAAATGACTGGTACATCTCAATTGACATAATATGAGTTGGAACGCCCACGGCACTCCAAGAGCTAAAAGCCTTCTATTGGACAAACTACTCGTAGTCTAGGCACGGTGAGTATGCAAATATTTGCCAGCAGTGCCTACTCAGCCAAATGGATCTTCTAACAAGTTGTTAAAGCTGTACAGACTGAGAAACGCTTTTACGAACCTTGAAGGTCAATCGTAGAATGATGTTAATGAAAATAATGTAAAATGAAATAAATTACTATTTCCAAGTGTAGCGTTAAAGAGAGTTTATTAACTTAGGTACCTATTTGTTCAAATTATATAAATGGCATAAACAGTACCATTTTATATTATTAGTTTTTTCTATTAATGTTGGCGTCAGTTGTTATAATGCCTTCTATGCAAATAAATGAACCGTAATATTGTACAAATTACACATAAACAATTTCTCAAATCATTCATACTGTAGTTTTCACTGACATTATAAAAGGTGCATATCCAATGTGCCAATAACAGGTTCAGTTGAAAAGGGCCCCACGTTGGGCGCCACTTAAGAAATGTTACTACTATCCTACAATACTGAGTGCTATACAAAAGGTACCGATAAAGGAACAAAAATATCTTCTTCTAAGTAACATAAAAATTATTTATTTAAAATTAATTATTCAAAGATTAATGTAATCTTAATCAGTCTGGGACTATCATAAAATTATAACGTATTATATTCAAATGTAGTGACTAAATTCAACGTGTAACTTAAACCATAATATATACGGAAAATAAATATATTAACCTCTATAAAAATTAAGATACTTACAAAACAATGTCTAATCACTAAACTTCTAACACACTAGTCAGTCACTCTATGGAGCAAATTCAAGAACTAAACTGGATTCACCCACTGTATTAAAATTCACAAGCACTAGATTTTAGTGTTTCATACAAAATGCACGGCCGTCTATTGATACGATTGAGCCTGAAGTTGATTCAGATCGGCCCAACGCGTCGACAAAGTTACCCAAAGTTATATGCTCACTATGCAAATTCGGTTTACGTATCGCGAATAACGGAGCGAAATCGCCGCCCCCTCACACATCCGCCCGCCACGAGAACGCGGCGTCAACTGAGGAAACGAAGGATCCTACCCTACAGTTTTCCGCGTGTGATAAGGAGGTGAGATCGCGTAAGCGGGTGATGTGGGAGTGCAAGCGAGAGGGCGGAAGGAAGTTCCGTGTCTGCACGTGGTGCGATGCGGTCAATGGTATGTTGCATTGCCGTCTACGGTCATTGCCGTACGGTGATCAGTTACGTGTTTTTAATCACACTTTATTATGTAAAAGTGTCTGCAGTAATTTTTCACGAGGGGTTAAAACGTTTAAATATTAACACAACTTTTACTGTTATGAACCAACATACTTAGTATGATTGGTATGCTGTGCGCTTCTTTCGCGCTCGCTATGTGACAGGCCTTAATTTACAAGATAAGATACAGGGTACAAAATACACGTAACAGAATACAGAAATGTTATTATTACACTTTTGTTTGAACAGTCACAAGAACACTACTAAACGGAGTTTGGTGGTATATTAACGAGTGTTAAGAGGACTGTAAACCTACGGCAAAAATCACCCTTTTCATACAAAAGGCGATAAAAATAGAAAGATATAAACATTTAAAGAGTTGAAATCATAGCTCTTTAAATGTTTACCGATTTTGACCAATTTTGTGATAGGTTGTCAAACAGAACAAAATCTAGGTATATACGGTTTTTGAATATTGATAGATCAACAAGTCAAATAATCGTCGAAATTAGTTTTGTATGAGAATACTGAAACAACAATAAAACTGAATTTATCGATTATAGATTTTGTTCTCACTGACGACTTATCTAAAATTGGTCTACATCGGTTACCATTTAAGGGGTGGAAATCATTATCGCCTTTTGTATGAAAAGCCGTTGGTTCACACTCCTTTTAAAGAAGGTTCCAGGTAGCATTAAACCATTGTTACACTTATCTAAAAGCTACAAAAGTAATACAGTGATTTCAAATTTAGTCGCGGGCACATATTATATGGAAATCTATATTTAAGTAGACACCAGAAGGCTTAGCAGACAAACAACAACACAAGAAAGTTTCTGTGTACGTATCAGAAGGCTTACGTGAACTTTGTTCAAATAAATTTGAGCTCACGTCGGGTATTAACTCTTAGTACAAATTGAAATACTTGTTGGAAATTATTATTATTAATATAAAAGGTTTTGTTAGGTAGGTACAGTCTTTCTCGATTGTTTCTTACTGACCGTGACTTTGTCTGTGTGGGATGAAGAGTAGTTATCCTATGTTTTATTACAAGATACGGTGTACCTGTCTGCTGAATATCCAAATCCAATCCAGTTTGCGCGTGAATGAGGAACAAATATCCAGACATACAATCATCTTCTCATACTGTCACATTTTCTAATGAATTCATAAAACTATCGCCGCTTAAAATAAAGCCTACAAATAATTAATTTCAGTTATCAAAAAAAAGACAGTTTCATTTTTTTTATAAAGTGAAACAAATGTCAAAACAAAAAAAATACCTTCGGGCATGGTAACAATTTGGATACGCGACACGTACGGGTACAAAACTTCGCATTCGAAACGTTTCATTACAAATGTATCAAATGGACAGGGCAGTTGGCCTCACGCGAGTCCAGTTCGCATTGGGGACTTCACACTGAATTATTTCGAAGATGAAGGTATGCACGTTTCCTCATTATGTTCTCTTTCACGGAAATGCTGGTAGTAAATATATTTTTTCAGAATATTTTTAATTTGGGGTTTATCTGCTTTTTAACTTCAAGTAAGATACAGTCCATGTTAAGACATGTCTGGAAAATGGCTATTCATCCTCGCTCTGAACCACCTCAGCTCTTAGCTGTAGCTTACGCGCTACGAGTATGTAGCTACGAGCGAGCTACAATGATGCTACGCTTATAGCGGGTTGTCACATTTCATTAGCGAAGCCATTTGTATAGAAAGCTGGTTACAAATGTGTTACAATTTTATTACAAATTGTTTATATTTAATTCCATTTGGAAATGTTTTCGTTGATATTGTACGGGCGTATTTTTGAGCATAAGTACTTTTTTCATAGCCTTGAATGAATATTTGGATGACACTCCACTATGAGCGTCATAAGAAATCTCAAGGTCACCCGAAGGGCGATGGAGAGGGCTATGCTCGGAGTATCGCTGCGAAACCGAATTAGAAATGAGAAGATCCGCAAAAGATCTAGAGTAACCGGCGTAGCCCAAAGAATTGCTAAACTTACGTGCCAGTGGTGGGGGTACATTGCTCGTAGAACAGATGGCCGGTGGGGCCGAAGAGTTCTTGAGTGGTGCCCGTTCTGGGAAGTGCAGCTTGGGCAGACCCACATAGTGGACTGACGAATTAGTGAAGATTGCGGGGACTCTGCTGAATGCGAGCAGCACAGAATCGGCCATTGTGGCATGGGGTGGCATTGTTGTTTTTTTTTTAAATAATATTGGCTTTCTAAATTTAATTTTAAAATAATCCTTTTTCTAACCAGACACTGGCCTGCTTCAAGTTGCGCCTAAAACGATGGCTAATTGAGCACACGTTCTAAAGCTACAGAGAGTTTATAGAATTTTAAACAAAACCAAAAAAAATAACATTTAATATTATTATGCTATTAAACTTTGTTACGAATGCGTTGAATTTTTAAGAAAGCTTATTGAGGTAACTTACTTTTGATAATGATTAACAAAGTTTAAGTCAACGACGCCCCAAGTATTCGTAATTACCTCATGTGCTAAAAAAAGGACATGAAAACCGTGACAAAGTTATCCAATAGCCGTAAAGGCTGAGATAACTCGATCGCCTTTGATCGCGGGGGCGTTCGCTCGTTAGGGATGCCAATACAACTATAATACGCGACAGCCCTGGGGCACACTATTATAAAACCTTTGTGTGATGCAGCAAAGAAAAGATTGCATTTTAAAACATCGCCCGTGTTCATATGAAGCTGTCAGGTTCACTCGTGAAAATAAACCGAGAAGTGTTTTGTGTGGGAAGTACATTCATACATACATACATACATACATACATACATACACATCACGCCCGAAATCCCTAATGGGGTGGGCAGAGCCACAAGACTACTTGTGGCCACGTTCGATGAATTAGTCCTAAGATGGTATGATGAACCGTATGGTGACAGGTGATCAGCCCATCGCCCATACAGATAGTCCACCATGTTGGAGAGGACCCGTCCCTTAGTCGACTTTTACGACATGCCAGGATGATAAGCATCTGCACGCATTCTATGCTATTTCTTCACTCCCAGTGCAGCAGAGGAGGAAGTATCTTAAATATAATAATACAATTGAATTATGCGATCGATTACACAAACGCGATTCTTCCTATTCGTGATTCCCATACAATATGGATTCCACACAACTGCAGTTTACTACATTCGTGATTCAATCGCATAATTCATATGATTATATACTCAATTTAAACCCGGAGAAGTAAAAGAAACCCGGAGAAGTAAAAGAAACCGAAAAGCTATAAAAATAAACGCGACACTTACTGTGATCTGATATTATAATTTAATAACACTTGGTAACTTCTTATTTCATTAGATTTTTGTTTTTATAATTTTGTATATATCACAAGCATGCTTTTGTACGCCAACTGGCAAATCATAGTGTCACATATTTCTTTTTCCACCACTATATTCAGTTTTACCTATGATTTACAAATAAAACACTTTGACTTTGATTTTCCACGTGCTAAACCTAGGAATGATGTCACGATCATTGGAGGAGCTTATATCCAGTAGTGGACGTCTTTCGGTTGAAATGATGCTGATGAACACAATCTAGATAAATGATGGTGTAATATTACAAAATAACCCTCCTTTCGTTGGCGCAATCGGGTAATAAAGATCTACTTACTACATTCCGTCCTTAGGCAAACAAAGTTGACTTAGATCTTTATCATAATTCAATCATGCAAAAGTCAAGACTTTAGTAGAATGTATTTATTACATACTCCCACTCCTCTGTCGAGAGTTGCTATTATCATGAGTAAACTGAAAGTGACAACCCTAGAACTACTGTCACCATTATAATCGGAGAGCCAACCCAACCGTGGCCCTAGGGCTACTATAGTTCACGCGGCATTAAAGACGTTAATGATATCTTAAGTCAGATCAGTCCCGACGGCGCGAGTGGGCCCTTCCTGTCTTAAGTTAGTTTGGCTTTGAAATTTCCTGCGATAGTTTAACTGTTTACATCTTCCACACACCAAACGCGGGTCGTGAGCGGCGCAGGGTGACATAAAAATCCATCCTCAATTCGTCACCTTAAATTCTAGTAACCGCCTATGCCATACCCTCCTGAAATCCAAATGTCAATTGTGTTACTTGAATTTTGCACCCTATCAAATTAAGACAAAGTCAAGAATTATTATAGCTTTTGTTGTTTATAAAGGACACTGAATCTTAGGAGGCTAACGAGATGACAGCCGCACAGACACAAAAACAAGCACCCGCCACCGACCTGCCTAGAATCCGCAACTGCACCGCGTTGGACTCGCCGGTTTGTAGTGCGTGACGGGCGCGGGTCGGAAGCGGCGCTGCATGTTTCCGCGCGGGATATTGATGTGAAGGCTTTAATGTAGTTCTTTGTATACAATGTTCACGACCCGCTCCGTGAAAATTCGCAATTTTAATGTAATTGTTTCCCTCGGTGCCAATCGTTTTACAACCCTATTAAATGAATCTAAAATAAAATCTCTATCCCAATACTTATAAGCCCGCGTTCTTGTGAACGCCCGATGATACATGTGCATAATAATTGTAGTGTCCTAATCGAAGTACGCGCAATCATCATCATTTAACCCGATTCATTCTTCAAAGGTTGAGTTTTAGCTCCATCGAGATTATAGAAGATTCAACCAACGTCAAAGCTAAAAAGGCACGTTAATTTAATCTGCTCTGGCCATACCATAGGATAAAGATATCCTTCACTATTTCAGCAGCATATTTCGTTACATACATACATACATACATGGCATCACGCCCGAAATCCCTAATAATAATAATAAAAAAATAATAAAACATTTATTTTCAGGCATCTAGCGGCCCATACATAAATACCTTACAGACTAACATACATATTAAAATACAAACAAAATAACTTAAAACTAACACACTATTTCTGCTGTGTGTGACGCAATTTCATGGTGTCATATTCAATCAGCCGGCCGCGGAATCGCCGAAATATGACACCCTTCGGCCAAAACTCTTGTATCATGAAGACCGATAGATCTTTTATCGGTACGCTTACCACGAAGGAGTTGAAATTCACCTTGTGGCGGGATTCCAACCGCTCGACCCTCAGGTTTAGCTTGGTCTTGATCCGCACATACTCTACAATTTCTTCCGCCTTTGTAGAGTGGTGTAGTCGGGACACGTACAGCAGCGTCGTCGGTGTAGCTGGACGCAACAGATGTTTCGGTCCAGTCGGTGCAGATCCGCACTGGTTTTTTGGGGTGGGTTTCTTCTTCCTCTCCACCCTAGTGAAACCATCGCTGTCCACCTTCAAATTGGTTGACAACGGCGTGTAGCGGCAGGTCTGCTTGTAGCTGCTGCGTAGTTACGCCGAGGTGTCGACGCACGCACGCAGTTCGTCACCTCTACCGAGGCAGAGGGAGGGGCGGTGGGGCGCGGCGCAACGGGTGTTGTCACAACAGCAGTCGACGCATCGAAAATCGCCGACTCAACTCTGCTGTTCGATGCACTTTGTGCTCCACGACACGAGTTCATGTTAGAGGCCTCGCGTGACCTACATTCCGAAATAGTATTACGTAGTAATACTACCTCGGAATGCAACTCACTAATGGTGCTATTCGACACCTCTAACTTGCACTGCATCTCAGCCAGACCGGCTTTAAGGGATGTTATGTCCTTAAGCAGCCTGGTGACATCGACGTGGTCGAAAGTGACGGGGGGTAGCTTGCGCAATTCCTTCGCCACGAAAGCGGGCACGTCGTCTGGATCGGTCGCCTTGAACATCGTTATGATGTCCTGGAGACTCTTCACGCCACCATCCCTTCGGCGGGAGGGCATCTGGTCGGTCTTACCGAGCGACTGGAACAGCAGCGCCTTGCTACTGCAAATCTCATCCTCCTTGAAGCTTGATTTGCAGATCTGCACGATGCTGATCTCGTCCATGGTATCGATGGCGTTTTGGATAAACGCCAACAGTTCATTCGCTATGAGTTGTTGCGAACCCATAGCGACGATAGCGGGCAGCGACTAAAGTCACGCAATTCGCGAAATATGATATTTCCTACAGTGCAGTGTGGCACGTCCGTTTCCGTCCGCGCATCGCGCTGCACTGATGGGGTGGGCAGAGCCACAAGAGTACTTGTGGCCACGTTTGATTAATTAGTCCTAAGATGGTATGATGAACCGTATGGTGACAGGTGATCAGCCCATCGCCCATACAGATAGTCCACCATGTTGGAGAGGACCCGTCCCTTAGTCGACTTTTACGACATGCCAGGATGATAAGCATCTGCACACATTCTATGCTATTTCTTCACTCCCAGTGCAGCAGAGAAGTATTTCGTTACAAAATACTATAATTCAACCTAAAACTGGAAAATACCCAAAGCCTTAACTAAAACAATAACCGACCGATCCTATGCTGCTCGTATCCAGCGGAGTCCCACAATTTTCAGCAGGAAGCCATTGCATAACTACTTGTAATACAAGCGGAAATCTCTTTCTAGTAAGAGAAGTTGAAAAGAGGCTTTCGCTTGTATTACAAGTTACAAGTAGTTATGCAATGGGCCCCAGGTCTTCAGCCGTGTGGTCTGCCCACGCTGGACCTTCCAGTACGCGGTCACCACTCGAGAACTCATCGGCCATCTGGTCTGCAAGTAATATGCCCTGCCATACACCCTGTGATACAATAAGATCTCATTGTCTGATTCTCAGCAAAAAAAAACATTTTTCAATCACAGGCGTTTCAAACACAGAGTCCACATCTAAATGAACATCCACATAACACTCGCTCCACAAACGGTTTGAGCTCGTCCCGCGTCCATTTATATTAGCAGCGTCGTTTGCGTCTACGCCGGGACAGTGCCCACTCGCCCGAAAGCATAAAACAGTAAATGTATTCAAAATAGTAAAACTATACTGTCGAAAAAGTCAGATTTCCAATTTAAAAAGACTCACATATGTGTAGTCACCAAACTAGAAACAAAAAAGCTATGGCAATCGTACAGTAGCGAATGTGATGGAAGTACTATTGTGTAGAATTCAGACTGTGCAGAATTGCGAATAGAAGAAACGATATTGGCATGAAAGTCGAATAATCCGTACAAACTTTGATAACGCATAAGACGGCTGAGCCTAAATGACTAATGGCCGAAATCTCAAAATTCACTCACATTGATCCTTGATTGATATGATGTTTATCCTCCTAAGACCCAGTGTCCTTTATAAACAACAAAATGTATAAGAATTTTTGACTTAGTCTGAATTTAATAGAGTGCACAATTCAATTAACATTAGGGTGCACAATTGACATTTGGGTTTCAGTAGGGTATGTATTGGTTTACAACTGGTTGTTGTAGTTAAATATTTAATCTAGAATGAAATGCTTCACGCATTTGTGAATTAGGCCATGAGATAGACAGAAGTATTCTTTCACTATAGTAATAAAGTCAGTCTAATAAATAACTGGCATAACATGGCGTAAATCAGTATGAGATAGAGTTAATTAAAAAAGATGGCGACGCCATTAATACCATCATCGACCAAGTAATATGATAAAATAGTGCCCAAATGTAACTATAGGAGCTGGCTAAAAATATAAATAACCTTTTTTTTTATTTTAATGCTGGTAGCGCCATTCTCATCTAAATATAAACAAACTAAAGAGGCTAGTAAACGTGCTAATTTCTTGGTAATTTATTTCCGCAATTTGAGCGATTCCCCAAAAGATTACACATTGCATCATTACTGTAAAAAAAAAAGTTTAATTGTAAAGTTTTGGGGATAGCCCGAATTGCTGCAACTAATTGCCAAAAAATTGCTGGTTTACAAGCACGCTTAGATTTTTTTAAGACTTTGGTACTGTTCTCGCTCTGTGTGCCAAGGCACGTATCTCATTCCCACTAACTTTTGTCTATGGCAGGCGGCGCGTGCGCGCACTCCCTGATTTTATGTAAATTAATATTTTTGTCTTATGTCACTTGGCCCTGATGCCGCAATTAGCATATTCTGTGGACGCTACAAAATGTCGGACTGCTGTGACAGGACAGGACTGTATTTTATTTCTCAAATTCGGTATCTACTTATAACGGAATAAATCCATTCGCAATTAGAATATTTTAAGAATAAAAAGTACCGTTAGCAAAGAACTCTGTCTACCTCTATACATACTTTAATAATAATAATCATAAATCAGGGGACAATGTTTTACACAAATCGATCTAGTCCCAAAGTAAGCTCTAAAGGCTCATGTTATGGATACTAGACGACGATATACATACTTATATAGAGAAATAAATACTAAAATACATAGGAAACATCCAAGACTCAGGAACAAACATTCGTGCCCATAACACAAATATTTGCCCTTACCGGGGATCGAACCCGGGACGCTAGCTTTGGAGGCAGGGTCACTACCAACTAGGCTAACCGTGTCGTCAAAATAATAAAATCGTAAGGTGGAAAAAGTCTGCACCGGCAAAACCCGCCGGCCAAAGTTACCTCAACTTTCTGTTAACATTATCAACTTGCTCGTAAAATCTGAAGTGTCGCATCTAACTATTTAATTCGCCCTAAGAGATTTGCTAAAAATTTGGTCAAAGATTAGGTTAGGTTAGGTTAGGTTCGTTCATAAAATAAAAGCTCAAAATTTGGTCGTTTTTGCTGAACAGCACAGTGGCCAATGTTACCCGCTCGTCACCATTATTTTTCACCAACACTCCAACACAGTATTTTGTCTGCAGCTGTCATACAACTGACTGAAGTTAACAAACGATCTCACAGCTATTGATAACAGAAAAATAGTTAAATTTCAACTTTGGTTTAAAAATTGGGCCTATCTCGCATCGTATCGGTGTTATCAATTAATTTTGTTATTTTCTGGTTACGGCCAAAGTTGACCTTTCTGGCCAATGATGGAGGATTTCGCGTACATTGAAGATATCAATGAAAAAATGCTATTTATAGAGGATTTCAGAATGAGAAACAATACATCCCAACGCTTTTTTAATTTCATGTCTGTTTGTCTATTTGTCTTATTGTATGTGCAGCGCACGTTAGAGAATCACACCGCAGATAGTTCTTCAGATTACAGGTTGATTTTATAATGCTTGTATCAGACAGGACGTGAAACTTAGAATTTACTTCAAGGATAACCAAAAATCATACTTTCAAAGAAAAAACGCCTCTACATACAGATCTAAGGCCTACCGCGCACTAGGCAGCCACGCTACGACAGCCAGGCGATGGCAGCCAAAACAACTATGATGGCTCCTGGCCGTCTAGTGTGCAGCCTCCAATGAGCCATCATTTATATCGTATTGGCTGGCGCAGCTTGGTTTGGCTTACGTAATAATATTGGTCATCATTGCACGCTTGCCAATAGGACAAAGCTTCAAGCTACAACCAACTAATTTTAATTCGCCAAAGTCATAATACAAATCCCATGCAACAATACACGATCACTTTCACTCTCCCAATAGAATATTCGCCGACTCTCTCGCACTTATGGGCCGGTCAGCGCAAATGAAGCGATCGCGTGATGCGCCATCATTTCTCAATATCTGCCTTCTTGTATAGGGTGATGTAGCATGTGGTCGAATGAAATTACATTTTGGGGCAGTTCTTGCCTTGAGTTGGTTACGATGTTTTAATGAAGAAAGTATACTTGACTGACTAGCACAGTGGTGGTGCGATTGCCTACTGTGTCAGAGATTGCGGATTAAAATCCCGCCAGGCAAAAACTTTGTGTGATGAGTACGAATGATTATACTTACTCCAGTTAATAATTATTAATATAGTACTTATATGGAATTTTCGTTTGGGACTAAATCCTTATGTTTTAGTATCTATGATAATAATTATTATCAATCAACAATACATACGACATGCATACGACGACGCGGATAGCCTAGTTGGTAGTGACCCTGCCTCCGACGCAAGCGTCCCGGGTTCGATTCCCGGTAAGGGCAAATATTTGTGTGATGAGCACGAATGTTTGTTCCTGAGTCTTGGATGTTTCCTATGTATTTAAGTATTTATTTCTCTATATAAGTATTTATATCGTCGTCTAGTACTCATAACACAAGCCTTTAGAGCTTACTTTGGGACTAGATCGATTTGTGTAAAGATTGTCCCCTGATTTATTTATTTTTATTTTATATAAAACAATACCGTGACGCACTTATAAACAACGCACAGCCTAAACAGGTGGTCTCGGAGGTTTGAAATTTGGAGGAGACATTCTTCGAGTACCCTAAAAGTGCACTAAGGAGGGATTTTTTAAAATTCCATTCCTAAAGGGGTGAAAAGGGGTGATAAAGTTTGTATGGAAAATACCGCGGGCGAAGCTGTGGCGGGTCCACTAGTATTAACTAAAAAGGCATCTGTGAGCACTATTTTAAATGGGAATATGAGTTAGTTGTAATAATGTAATAGTGAGTTATTAATAGTTAGCGCTTCTGTCTGTTTTTTTTATCAAGTCCAATTAGGTATTTATATGTGTATTTTATACTTTTTGAATGAGCCATTGATCATTATTTCCAGTGCCACCAGTATTGTATCGTCCACAGCATGGCCGCCTGTCGTTTGTCGATTAGCGTCTCTTTCATACCAGACTGTCAGAGAGAGTTTCACTGAGTAACAAACACGTCTCGGGTATTTCTTACTTGCCAGGATTGTCAACTATTACAAAGTACCCAGCAGTGAAACTGTAGCGCCCTGTAGCAGTAATTCGGGCCGCGCTGACGTGCAGCGGTTAAAAACGAATTACTACGGAGCACCCTGTAGCCGCGCCATTTGTCATGCCTGGTGTGCACGCCCCTAAACATAGGCTAAGAGATACGTGTACTTACAGAAATAATAAATAAAAAATAAAAAGACACCTATAGAACTTGTCAATAAATATTCATAACATACTTTGAACAAAAAATATTGAAATTTAACTTTTTGTTTTGGATTATGTTTACAAGTCTAGTACGTACCGCACCAAGCATAACACGCTGGTTCTCTGTGAAATCTTTGAAAGGGCTATTTAAATTACTGACAGTAAAATATTAAATTTATCAAAATATTTTAAAGGTTACAAATTTATATTTTGTTTTTGCAGAAACCAGCGCTCATAATTCTACTCCTATTATAAATGTGAAATATAAAGATGTGTCGATATTTGGATGTTAATTCCTTAGTCATGCGCTGAAAGCTAAACGCATTGGTGAAATTAAAAAAAAAACCCTTATCTTGGAATAAAACAGGATACTTTTCATGCCAACCCCATGCGAACGAAGTCGCTGGCACAGCTTACTAGCTTATAAACAATAACACACAACTTATTAATGCGTATAATAATTATTATACTAAACTCTTATCTCTGGTTTGAGCAAGATCTTTACCAACTTAGGTAATATTTTTTGTAAACAAAAAGAGACGAGTCTTGACGCACCAACTCCTACACTATAGTAATCCAGATGTGGGTAGTTTCTTCCCCAGTTCTTTGCTAACAAATATAAATTTAACGTTATCACCGCGGGCATCAGTAACTCAGTTTTAATCACTGTTTTGTACCTCGTTAATTGTTATACTAATCTACATTATTTACGTAAGATGGAAAGAATAGTTTTAATAAACTTTTGGACGACACGGTTAGCCTAGTTGGTAGTGCCCATGCCTCCGAAACTAGCGGTCCCGGGTTCGATCCCCGGTAAGGGCAAGTATTTTTGTGATAAGCACGAATGTTTATTCGTGAGCCTTGGTTGTTTCCTATATATTTAAGTATTTATTTATCTATATAAGTACGAGTATGTATATCGTCGTCTAGTATCCATAACATGAGCCTTTAGAGCTTACTTTGGGAATAGATCGATTTCTGTAAATATTATCCCCGGATTTAATAAAATAATCTCATTGTATACAAAATAGATGTTCTTACGTAATACATCTGAAACTAGAATAGTGTAACTATTTTATTGACTCGATGGTGCGGTGGTACAAAAGCCATCTGTGCCGGAGGTAGCTAATTGGAATCCTGCTAGGGAAAAACTTGAAGGAACCGCGCAAACATAAAACTAAATACAGAAGACATTCTCAGTTTAAGGCAAGCAACGACTCACGAGGTCAGAATCAAACTAGCGGATCCGGAACTCGAGAGAACACATCTTAATCCACTCAAACGCGTCTGGACCGTTTGAGCAGAACTCATCCCGACAGTAAATCTCAATTCACTGGCGAGCAGCCAGCCAGCCGATGCTGAAAACCTTACAACATAGAGGATGGCCAATCGCACAAGTCACATAAGGAACAGTAGGGACAAGGATGTGGATAGTCAAGATTAGAGACAGGCTTTCACTTAGCAGTGGATTATGATTATGACAGGCTGAGTAGGAAAATCCTTAAAATTACATTTGAATCAAAGTCATTGCACATAGCCCTTTGACGGTGATTTAAGGGCTAGACTAACGTCTATCTAAAGATAGGTTAGAGAGTTAAATGTCAGGTTTTGGCAGTTGTCAAATAAACTATCAAATCATGACCTTATTCTGGTTTTACTTCTACCAGCGGTAGTGGTAGGACAGATATGCCACAAAGACTTAGATTGTAGTGGTACTTGAACGAGAGAAACATGAACTGCAGGAGTTTTCACTTCCTGAATGCAAAATGTTTTGTTGTTTTGTTGGAAATGTTGTTTGATTTATATTGTAGGCTTTTCCCACGACCTCGTCCGCGTAAAATTCATTGTTCGCTTTCGCCTCGGGACCCGTCGTTTGACGGGACGGACTTGTTTATTTTCAATTCAAATAATTCTTAAAATTACGCTACTGCGATTTTATTTACTCAACCTCAATAGACAATTCACAGCCACTTTTTTTCCTCTTGAAAAATAAAAAGGCACGTAAAGCCAAATCTATAAAGTTCAAATTGCTCCAATTGAGCAGTGCACACGGAATTGAATCGAGTTAATTGTATAGCCATAAATCGGTTATGTATCTTGCATCGATTATAACATTTGACGTTAGCACCAAGGACGCTTATATGTATTTAAATTTAACTGATATAATATGGAATTCTTGACTCAATCTACGGAATAGTTAGTTACTTAATTAAAAAATATTTCTTGTTTCAATGCCATGTCCAGGATTATTCATATTAAATAAAAAAATATGACCGTTCAGAAAATGTTGGCTTGTGGCCAGATTTGGGATAAAAAGTAAAATTAAAGCGGAGGTCATACCGAATGGCTTCGAAACTTTGGACAGCTGCACCGGACAGTTAAACTTTTCGTCCAAGATTTTCCTTGCTCAAAGTTCGACATGATCAAGGTGGAAACGGACTGCAGACGTTATTGTACAAACACGTTGCTTTGAGTGATGTCACCTGCATCTTGATATAAAGCTAAGTATATGTGCGTGAACTGATAATCATCCAAGTCTACGTGAACGCGCGCATTGCGCAACTAATAGACTGGCTAAAACTAAAAAAATATTTCTAGGAAATTGTACACGTTTTAACAATAAAATACCTAAAAGCATTATAGAACAAACAGACACAATGTTCAAATCTACTGTAAAGCGAATTCTTATTTCTAAGGCATATTACACAGTAAAAGACTGCGTGCTTCATGGACAGGGACGTTTGGGTTCAATCCTGGACCTGCACCGGCGATCCCTGGGCCTCGATGGGCGTACCTACTGTGGTATATACTTAGATGTGTATAAAACTGTAGACATCATTGCTAACTTATATGTGTACTGTTTTGAAAAAATTATAACTCACCCAGTTTCTTGCCAGCTCTTCTCAGTAGAGGGTTTTTTCCAAACCGGAGGTAGATTCATTCCTTGACCTTCATAAGAGCTCGTAAAAGCCTAAATTGAATATAGATAGTTTCACTTTGGCTGCAGTGGGTTCCCGTCTTTATACTGCAGAGTGTGCATACCTACAGCTCAAGTTCAGCTTCAAGTAATACAATAATGACAGGAATTCATTTGTAGGACGCAAAAACACTAAACGAATGAAAATATTTCCTTTGAAGTAGGCCACACGGGCTGTTTCACATGTATGAATCTACCAGTGCTTCGACGGGTGCATACTGTTGAGAAGAAGCGCCTGCAGGCAGCATTTGTGTAAGTAAATAAACATTATAAAACGCACACACACTCACACACGCACATATCACAGTTAACACATACACGTTATTGTTTTTATTATGACTACAACCTTTAGCTGTTTCATACGTCTATCCCAACCTTGGGTTCACTGAAATTCAGGGTCGTGGTGCCCTCGGGTCTCTCGATACAAAGCTGAGTGGATGCCATTTTTGCAAACCTCAATTTTGTTTTCCATTCCTAGTTTTATTGTTAGTATTACCAATGTCCTATTTAGTTCTAAGTTCTTTATTTTTATATTGTTAGTCTTGTTGTTTATCTGTGTTTGCAAAATAAACGTATTTCTGTTCTATTCTATTCTGTAGTCTACGTGCATTAGTAAATATGCTTAATCTAAAAGTCCCAAAAATAAACCCGGTCCATAGACTAGTAGCAGCCCATATTCACAAAAATACCTCTATTTCCTACATAATTTAAATCAAAATACTCGTAAATTCTCATTTTGAAGGACAATTTACGGTGAATTGACAGCTGATATCCCAAATTTCAATATCGATAAGCGAACCTTCGTGACTATGACAAAATCCTAAAACCACTCCCATTTGGTACGGCCCTACATCTAATTTCCTTGTTGGAGAATTTAATAAAACGTGACGGAGTTACCGCGCGTCTGTCGCGCGTCTGTCGCTCATCATCCGTCACGCGTGTCGTGTTGCGGCTCGGATTGCATTTAGTGGGGGAAAATGTCAGTTTTGAATTTGATACCCTGCTCTGCTCGAATGGGTGTAGCGAAAAAGATTAAGAATAATTCTGGGGTCCTAGTGAAAAGGGGGTTAAGTCGAAAAAGTGTGATGTTTAGTTATATAGCTTGTTCTGATTTCAGCAAGCTTTATAATTAAAAATCACACTTGCTCGACTTAACCCCCTTTTGACCCCAGAATTTACCTTGTTTGTTGTTGGATATCGTCACATATTTGCCAAAATCACAAAGGTCACTTAAGCATTTGATCCAAGATTAAATAGTCTCCGTTATCAATTTGAGTGTACATTTTAATTTTATTTCATTTCATTTCTAAAAAATTAATCATCGTTACACAAATCGAAATCCCAAAGTAATCTCTAAAGGCTCGTGTTGTGGATAATAGACGACAACATACATACTTATATAGATAAATAAATACTTAAATAAACAAGAAACACCCTAAACTGAGGAACAAACATTTGTGCTCATCACGCAAATATTTGCCTTACACGGAATCAAACCCAGGACCGCTAACTTTCGAGGCAGGGTCACTACGAACTAGGCTAACCGCGTCGTCAAAGAGATGAACATTTTCCAATCTCCGCTACGCAAGGCTTCCAAATCAAAATTGTACTTGCAACAATTTGTAATGCAACTATTATTTCAATTCACACCTTTTTCAAGAACACCAAGAAATAATTATTACTTAGCCCTTTCTATTACTATTCCTTCTCGTAACAGTGATGCTCAATCAACAATAACACAATTCCATAGAATCTCTACCATTTTTATAATGAAAACACAAATTCGATGCCCCACTTCCAGCCATCACTTTCCTGTGAAATCTAGATACGCGACCAACTTACATAGAATTTAAAACTACCAAATTAAACCCTATCTTTAGGGAATAAGGTCCATGTCAACTGCCACGTAGTCTTTACCCCCCAGGGCGAGGCATCATGATAAATTACACCAATATTTCACTTGTCACACCATTATAACAATAGTATAACGTAAACATTCACATACAAAAAATATTCATACGCAGTTCGGAGCGATTAAAGCGGAGCATGAAAAAATATTATACTGTATTCTATTAGTCTGTGGCGTTCAGAAGTGCGAAAAATCAAAATTAGGAATTGCTGCTAGGAAAACTCTAACGCAATATTGTGAGCCTTACTACATCGCTAATAGGCTTCATTTTATATTTAGTTGATGATATGTAAGTGAAATTGATAGCATACTTAAGATAGTCGCTTTAGATAAGATATAACGATTCGAGTTGTGGCGTGATAATGTAGTAACATAGGTACTTATATTCGTCATAATTAATGATGATTTATTTCAGGTATTTCATTAATTATTTATTTGCTTTCCTTATTTATATCATTATATGTATTACCTTTCCTTTATTTCCTCCAAACATCAAGAAACTTATAAATTATCATGCTCACATTCAAGTTATTTTCATTACTGATTAATATGCATTTCTGTCCATCTGTTTATGTTGTGTTCATTTTCTTACTGTATGCGACATCTGAAATTTCATTGCTTAAAAACCATCATAAATTATAAGATTGTCATTCGTATTTCCGTTAAAAGATAATCAGACTCGCATTTTTATTATTTCACTAATGCATACTGAATAGGCCCAGACCGCACCTGCGTTTAACCGCGCGGTTTTTTGTATCTCAAGGAAATCTATACAAGTGCACGCACCTGCGGTTGGATTTGCATGTAACTGACAGCCGCCCAAAAACCGCAGGTGCGGCCTCGAGCTTACGGATGCTAGTTTTTGAAGTGAAAGCTTCTCTAGGCGCGTTTGGCCTCTTTCTGAAGGGTAAACAAAACTGAACCGTCACGCTCAAATCGGTTACGCTGAGCCGGGGATACTCAGCTCCATTCGCAATTAATCGCGCTCAGATCGGTGTCACTGAATTTCGTATACGTACTCGGATACAGTCGTCATTGCGCTCTTTCTCAAGGCTATAGCTATGAGTATGGGAGACTGAGTGAATGAATGAGGGAGTGAGTGAGCGAGTGAGTGAGTGCGTGTGCGTGCTTTGTTTTTGTAGGTTTTCCCTTCTATCGTGTGGTCTTACGCACACACTTTTTTTTAAGTCTTGTTAATGTCCCAGTGCAAGACTACAGCCTCCCATCTCCTCACCCACACGTCTCTGTTCCTGCCAACTACTTTAGAATATGTCTAGGTCATCCTGCCGTCTCCTTGCCGGTGTGCCTGTGCTCCGGTGACCATCTTAACCCGATTACGGCAAAAGCAAAAAAGAGGGTCATTCTATTCGATTGTATTTATGTTTATTTGTTCGCTCGTTGCTCCTAAACAAGTCATTATATTTGGATAAATGTGGTGGCGTTGGCTTCGTCTTAGTTTTTCGCGCGTCATAGGTCATATATTGCGTTATGAAATCAAACGGTCGATGTTACAGCTCGTACTTTAAATGTTTGTTAGAGTGCAAGGATTTCCTTTAATTTAAGTCCATGTCCATTAGACAGATTTTACACACTGTTACATTTTGCCTTTGTGTCAAAAGTGTTCCTCGGGAACATTGCAGTTTTCGGGATACTTAGTTCTGTCCATCTCCATGCCAAATTCCAGGATAATTGGTGCCGTAGTTAAGCCCTGAAGGCGTAACAAACAGACAAACTCACTTTCACATTTATAACATTAGTAAAGTTTTTTAATTTTTTTTATTTATAAAGTAAATAAGCATATAACTACTTTAGTAAAATTAGAGTCTAGTCTTACAGACTAATAATTAATATAGATTTTGCATAAACTTCTACGCAAACTATATCTAAGAATTGGCACTTTACTTAGTATCTGTTAAGGGGAAGACAATATGTTCATGTGTGTTCTTATTTATTAGTAAAGTATGGATGAATAACAGAAATTTTGACACGACCAACTGACTCATTCCCTCACACCCTGTGGTTTCATTAGAAGTTAACATGGCTAATGTTTTTCGTCATCGGTTGAAAATCTAACTCCCTTCAGTTTTTCGTTGTTTTCATTCTGATTATAAGATTGTAAGCGATGAAACAGGCTTTAATTCTACCAAACAATCCTTTTCAGGTTCCGTGACGGGTGCTCGTCCGCCATTTTTCGCCCGATTCAATAAATAATCGACCGTCGAGATATGTGACGGATCGGCGATCCAAGCCATAAGAACTTTGCTTTCCTTGAAAATGAATATATTTATTTTGCAAGTAGGCTACACGGGCTCTTTCACATGTCTGAATCTACCAGCGCTTCAAAAGGTGACATCTGCTGCGATCCTAGCATGCCAGACACGGGAATAAGTTAAACCCGTTTATCTCTCACTATCTCTTTCTTCGGCACTAGTGTGAGAGAGAGACACTTAGAGATAGATAGATAGATAGATAGATGGATCATTTATTTGTACTAAGCATACATTGTCAACAAGGGTATATCCCTTAAATTTCATTCATCGGTTCAACAATAAAATTACAAATTAAATCACATTACATTATAACAAATTAATTACACATATAATTGCACTAGCCTAAATTGTATTGAATTAAATAATAATAATGTCAAAGATTGCGTATGTCGACTTTACTATTTACTTATCTAAGAATTCCATAACGGAGAAGATAACGGAGATAAGATGGTTTAATTGATCCTTGTGTCAACCTTGCTAGGGCCGCTGAGGAGAAACGTCGCATGTAACTCAGCAGTAAGTATTTTTTCAAATTAGAGTTTTATCTAAATCGAACACATAAGAAGTGCAACAAACAGACCTAATATGGTCACAAATTAATTATAAATAACTAATAAGGGAGATTGTCTCCACGTCTGGGCAAGTTAATTTAATTATTTACTATGTCGCAATAAAAAGTTAATCGGCCAGGAGCAGTGTACTGCCGTTTGGGCAAAATATTTTTCGCCACATTTCACTTCCCAAAAAACTTATCGCAGTAGTTTCATTTCCCAAACGAATCTGTAGCATATTTCCATTGCGCATTTTATATCATTTGGTCGATTTATCATTTGGCATCATTTTGCTTTGTCAGGGGTAGGTTAGGGTTATCTTGTGTCCCTTACGTAAGTACTTATTTTTCAAAAAATACTTTTGCTTACTGTAAAATTGCGATAAGCTGATTTGACTAATGATTGTTTGCCAAATGATAATTTGAGTAAAATAGTTTGGTATCTGATACTTTAGGAAAAGTTTTTTGCCCATACATTAGTAATCCGGCAGGAACATTGTTTTTCCAGCTTTATTCCTCTCTTTCCTCATCATCGACCACTGCTGCGTGCCTGTCTTTACATGCATCGCTTCATCTTGTGAGTTCCACCGTGCACCGCCGTGTGGCGCCCGCATCCAATATCCGTCAGCCAGCGACTTTGGGCGCGGAGTGCAAATGACGTCTACGCGATTATTTTATACCGCCTCGTTGCGGTGCCTTCCGCTCTACAGCCGCGAAAATAATAAAAGTACGATAGAGAAACATTCTAGTGGGTAAACATTTTGTTTATAACCCTAGGATACGGTAACACACCTTAATTAATCGGCAAATACAATGTATACTGGTGTAGTATACATTGTATTTACATACATACATAGCATCACGCCCGAAATCCCTAATGGGGTGGGCAGAGCCACAAGACTACTTGTGGCCACGTTCGATTGATTAGTCCTAAGATGGTATGGTGAACCGTATGGTGACAGGTGATCAGCCCATCGCCCATACATATAGTCCACCATGTTGGAGAGGACCCGTCCCTTAGTCGACTTTTACGACATGCCAGGATGATAAGCATCTGCACGCATTCTATGCTATTTCTTCACTCCCAGTGCAGCAGAGGAGGGACAGTACATTGTATTAGCCGTAACTATTTCACATTCCACAATAGTTATGGACTTAAAAAAACAAATGACAACTATATTTAAATGGCATGTATAGTTTGACTATGCCTTCGACCGTAGTAATTAAATAATTTTGAATTACTACCGTAATCAAACATTTCAAACAATGATTGCTTCAAAAGACTTTGAGCCCACGCACGGTCATTTTAAAAACATGCACAATTCTTCAATATTTTTTTTTATAAATAGAAAGGCTACATAGTAGATTTAATACATCTGATTTCTTACTGCCTCAACCCTTATACCTACTTATTTGACCCATCTGTCACTTTACGGAATTTATAACCGGCCCTTACGTCCGGCTATAAAAAGGAAGAATCATTAAAACTGCAGCCGGACGCGTTATTACTCATTTTACAAGCGAATTAACGGCCTTTTCGCCATAAAAACACTTCTATGATGAAAATAAAGTCATAATAAAATAAAGTTAGAGGAATTCAGGGGTCCCAACGGAAAGGACCCAATGGGACAGTTTTTGTTCTTCGTTTATTTTGCCTTAAGAATAAATAAAGTGGCTTTTGTGCCTCTTAGGAGTGAGAACACATGTCTTAGTAAACCGAGGTCGCGTTCAGAAGAAATATCAAATTTTCTAGAACAACAACTTACACAGACAGACACACACACGCATACACACAAACACTCAAATTGACGCTTCCTCTCGCAGGCCCATTAGACCGTATCATTCCATGACCATACTAGGAACGTGTCAGGCACGGAAAGCAACACAATACGCTCTACTAAACCACTGAAATGGATCGACGGCGTTCTGTGCCCGTATGCAACCCGTATGTTACCCGTATGTTGCCCGTATCGAATCCGTTGAACGTGCAGCGCCGGTTCATTCTACTCTCCGTTTCGCTCCTGCGCGCCGCAGGTAGGCAGCGCCGCCGGCGCCGCGTGCCATGCACGGAGCGTACCAGCACCGGCAAAATATTCTCGCCATTGAAATATATAGAAAGGAACTGCTCAAAGCAATTCTCGCGATGCTTACTTTTGAGGTGTCAGAACGCGAATGTGACACTATCGCACATTCAGTCGCATGGCAACGACGGTCCTTGACATCCGTTTAAGTGACACTATTATAATTAAGTATCCAGTACAATTCCACAACCTGTAAGACAGCACCACCGACCCCACCGTCCGCAATGATATGATAGCGTGTGAATCAAGCAATATTAGACCTTTGAATGTATGTAGTAAGAACTAAGACATCAGCAATAGGGTGTGGGTAAGCCATGGCGCTGGCATATCCTTCTTTTGAGATCTTTGATTCTCGCAGATAATTGTTGACGCGCCATGCATGGCACGCAAAAGTGTCGGTCGGTGACGGAACGATCTAGTGGGTATAGTGTCATACTTTTCAATAATAGTATTTTTTAGCCTGACACGTTCCTAGCACGGCCATGGTATGATACGGTCTATAATGGGCAGAGACCTTTAAGATCACTGAGCCAAATCAGTCGGTTTAGTTATGGAACTAGAAAGTCAGCGCCTCTATTCGGGAACGCTAAGTGATGTTGTAGCAAGTTGAAGTTTTTCGTCCCACTCTTCCGCACGACGCGTAATGCGTAAGAACGAGATGCGAGTCTCGCTCGCGGGTCGCTGCAGTATCATTTAGACGTTCCCGAATTAACGCCCAGGACTATGTCTGCGTTCAGTTTAAATGATATGAGAAAAATATTAATAACCGGTAGTATTATATATTTGCAAGCTGTATATTGTAAAGCACTTCGCGTGACAGACGGTGCTGGCTGAAAATCTCTCTGTGTGACACCTCAGCGTTATGCTGAGTCAGTCCGAACTGCCGCGAAAATATACAATATGTCTCGACGGTAGTGAATCGGAGTTCGGACTCAGCAAAAGCTGAGAGCACTTCGCCTGTGCTTTATTTACTTTATTTGATTCCTTATGTGTTCAACCGACATTTTTATGTATCTGTAAGTTACGTGTAAGTTTAACGGTAGTAAGTCCACTGCGCAGATAGATTTTAATACTTTTTGAAAGGAGCTAAAAGATCTAGGGCGTTAATGGCGCACTTTCCTTATACGGACACAAAGTTTTATTATTTGTGAAAATAAAATAAAAAAATATTGCAAGTAGGCCACACGGGCTCTTTCACATGTCTTAATTTACCAGCGCTTCCAAAAGTGACATGTGCTGAGAAGAAACAACGCAAGAAACTCAGCTACTCACTATTTATCCAACTTTAACATTACAGTTTTAACTAAAACTAACACATAAAAAGTGCAATGGACAAACCTAATGGGCAAGAATCAACTATAATAAATAACTATTGACCGTGGAGACTGTCTACATCTTCATTTAACCTAGATTAGGTAATCAATTTAGATGTTTCTTTATTTTAATTATTATTATGATGACCCTTAGAGGCTTTATACATCTCTAAGTAGCTTAACTTGTCCAGACGCGGAGACTATACATCTCCCTTATTAGTTATTTATTAGAATTAATTTTTACCTATTAGGATTGTTTGCTGCCCTTTTCATGTGTTAGTTTTAGTTAAAACTCTAATGTAAAAGTTGAAAAAAAAAGACTTACTGCTTAGTTTCTTGCGGCGTTTCTTCTCAGCAGATGTCACCTTTCGAAGCGCTGGTAGCTTCAGACATGTAAAAGAGCCCATGTGGCCTACTTGCAAAATAAATATTTTCATTTTCATTTTTCATTTTCATTTATTAAGGGAGGTGTATAGTCTCCGCGTCAGTAGAAATGCTTAAACTAAAACTTGCAAGATATACAGGGTCCCTGGACAAGTAATCATCAATAAAATAAATGAGATGTATAAGATCTACAGGTTCCCAACTTGTAATACAAGTAGAAGCTTCTGAAGGCAGTAGGAAAACCGGTCCTTAAAGCCCTTCAGCACGTCTAGCACGACCTGCCCGCGAGTCGTTTGTCGCTCAGTGCATCCCTTACATACTTGACTAGTTAGACAGAGACGCACTGAGCGACAAACGACTCGCGGGCGTGTCGTGCTAGCCCCCCAGAAGTTATTCGATTCTGTCATACACGAGGGACAGACACCGCAGGCGTGGAACAGAAGTGTGGTGGTCCTCTTCTTCAAAAAGGGCGATAATGCCCTGCTGAAGAATTATAGACCCATCTCACTTCTGAGCCATGTTTACAAGCTGTTTTCGAGAGTCATTACGAATCGTCTCGCACGCAGGTTTGACGACTTCCAGCCTCCCGAACAAGCCGGTTTCCGAAAAGGCTTTAGCACCGTGGACCACATACATACGCTACGTCAGGTTATACAGAAGACCGAAGAGTATAATCTACCTCTTTGTTTAGCGTTTGTGGCCTACGAGAAAGCCTTCGATTCGATCGAGAACTGGGCTGCACTGCAGTCTTTCCAGCGGTGCCAAGTTGACTACAGGTACATCGAAGTGTTAAAGTGTTTATACGAAAACGCCACTATGTCAGTCCGACTACAAGACCAGAACTCGAAACCTATCCTGTTGGAGCGGGGACTCAGACAGGGAGATGTGATCTCTCCAAAACTGTTCACCGCTGTCGTAGAGGATGTTTTTAAGGTTCTGGACTGGAAAAGGCTCGGCATCAACTTAAACGGCGAGTAAATCATCCACCTTCGGTTTGCTGATGACATTGTAGTCATGGCTGAGACCATGGAAGACCTCAGTGCGATGCTAGACGACCTCAGTATAGCCTCTGAACGAGTTGGCCTTAAAATGAACATGGATAAGACGAAGATCATGTCGAATATCCATGCAGTGCCAACTCCAGTAAAAATCGGAGAGTATGCGTTCGAAGTTGTTGACGATTATGTATACCTGAGACATACCGTCCAGTTAGGTAGAGCCAACTTCGAGAAAGAGGTCAATCGTCGAATCCGACTCGGCTGGGCATCGTTCGGGAAGTTACGCCATATCTTCTCGTCCAATATACCGCAGTGTCTCAAGACGAAAGTCTTTGACCAGTGTGTGTTGCCAGTGATGACTTACGGCACTGAGACGTGGTCGCTCACTATGAGAAGGGTCAAGGTCACCCAAAGGGCAATGAAGAGGGTTATGCTCGGAGTATGGCTGCGAGATCGAATTAGAAATGAGGAGATCCGCAAAAGATCAAGAGTAACCGACATAGCCCAAAGAATTGCTAAGCTTAAGTGGCAGTGGGGGGGGGGCACATTGCTCGTAGAACAGATGGCCGATGGGGTCGAAGAGTTCTTGAGTGGCGACCACGTACCGGAAGGCGCAGCGTTCGCAGACCACCCACACGGTGGACTGACGACCTGGTGAAAATTGTGGGTCTCCGCTGGATGCGAGCAGCACAGAATCGGTCGTTGTGGAGATCATTGGGGGAGGCCTATGTCCAGCAGTGGACGTCTTTCGGCTGAAATAATGATGATGATGAATACAAGTAGAAGTCCCTTTCTAGTTAAATAAGTTGGAAAGAGGCTTCTACTTGTATTACAAATTACAAGTGGTTATGTAATAGGCCCCAGTTGATTTAATTCATAGAGGGCATTAATATTATTTACGGTATTTTTCTGAAGGATGTTCGGCAGGTTTTAGCAGATTGGCAGGAAGTGTACGGCAGATTCCCTATTTTCCCAATGGAAGATGAAGATGCCAAGTATCTGTATTTATGTTAAAAACCAATTCCGCAAAGCTCTTAAAATCATTAATTATTTATTCTCCAAAGTAAACATTGACTTTCAAATCCGAAACCTGAAGCAGGTTTAATCAGCTAATTGAGATCGGTAAATACTCCGATTTCTAGCTTTTAGGGTTAAACGGGCGTGATTCTTTGGCGGGTTCCGTGGCGACGCCAGACTGCAATCTGCAAATGGCTAGTGAAAATGTTTTATTCTAGTTTTTTCTAAGTAATGACTCCTTAAACGATAAAGAAACTAAATTTTAAACAGCAGAAAGGAAAGGTCACGTATTCAAACCACGGAGTCGTTTAAGCGTTCAGTTTCTAAGCTACCTATTTCACAATGTTTTGTTCAAAGCAATACACACATATAATATACATACTACATATTGACGACGCGGTTAGTCTAGTTGTTAGTGGCCCTGCCTCCGAAGCTAGCGGTTCCGGGTTTGATCTCCAGTAAGGACAAATATTTGTGATTGGCACGAATGTTTGTGCCTGAGTCTTGGGTGTTTCCTATGTATTTAAGTTTTTATTTATTATAATATGTTTTTAAGTATGTAAATCGTCATCTAGTACCCATATCTGTATCCGTTTGTTTTTTCGTCTCCTATGCATTCCTATATCATTCATCCGATTACGATGAAACTTTGATGGTTTCCGCACGCCGCGAAATGGCTCGTGACCAAAAATTTCATAAAAAAAGTATTACAACGCACACAACTACACACAGCTAGTAATAAATAATAAATAAAATCTTACTTAAATTTGTAGCTATAATTTTATATTTCCAAAACAAAACAAAAAACAGTATTCTCCTATTTTCCGAGTGTGAATTTTAAACAGCACGGCCGTCAAATAATTTCAAAATGCAGCGGGGTGCATAATTGCATAACGGTCACCAAGTGACACCTCCGTACCATAACCCTATCAAAACTACTTTGAACTGTTCCTCCAAGACGCAAGGCTCGAATTCAAATAACGTATTTCAGCTTTCACGTTATGAACGATCGGGGTGCGAGATTGGAGGGTGCAAGCGTGATAACTTTAGTCATTTTCTTAAAACCACCTGACTAAGTTGACATGACTTTTATGACAGGGAGAGACGTCAGGGATGTATAAAAAAACCGGCCAAGTGCGAGTCGGACTCGCACACGAAGAGTTAAGTACCAATATCTATAATCCTTTGGGTACGGAACCCTAAAATGGCGCGAATTTCAAAATGATTCTACCAGATACGTTTTCTGTGAAAAGTATTGGATGTTCCACTTTAGCTCCTGACCTGGACTAACTTTACTTTAACTTTTTTTTTCCCGAATTTTGTGTTTATATATTATTGCGCTCGTGTTTTTAACCCCAAACTAACACTCGGCCCATTAATGAAGCACTTTCTGCTTGCACCAAGCAATCGACAATTAAAAATGTTTAGTATCAGTCTGTTTTTTATTTTTTTACTTATAAAAAAACATCAGCCATTACACAGTCCTCTAACTTCGTAGATATTTTGCAAGATCATTGAGGCCTGTTGGCAACACCAATCCAATCAATTAAGGGTAGTAACACTTACTACTCCCAGTCCGTCCACCATTTCTGTACTTATTTCATTTAAATAAAAATATAGTGATTTTTAAAGTGATGTTTATTCAACATGCCTTAAGATTAGCACCCCGTCATCAGCCGACTACCTTACAAGTTAACTAAGCAAGGATTTTCAAAGCATTCAGCTTGCTAATCTCAATCTGACCAATGTTCTTTCACTGTCCTTAATTTGACTACATTTTTACATCAAGCGTCAGTAAATGGCAGTGCAAGAGAGTGGTTTATGAGCGCATGTGACGGACGGACGGATTTATTATTATAGCTATGAGGGCGGTGTGTTTGAGGCCAACCTGACAAGTGGCATAACTCTATGGGATATGCTGCTGGTGTCATGATGGAGATATGCTATATAATAAAAACCGTAACACTAAACGGCGTGAACTGGGAACCCGTATCTTGCATTGCGTCATACTAACGATTTACAATAATATTTATTGAGAGATATAAATGAATTAAGGGATCTGCCATTATAACGTGACTCGTTTATTTTGTAAGGTTATTTAAATATTGTTTTCAATCAATAAACATTTTGAAATAATTTCACTATACGTCGACTATTATTATAGACCAGAATTCCCAAAGTAAATAACTCAAACAAAAAGTACATTGACATTTCAACTTTAAACTTAAAGCTATTGCAAAACCTACAAACTAGTTTTCTGTACTGTATAAATAAACCAATTTAGCATAAAACCTGCGGTGGAGAAAATTTCTCTATTCCAGTAATTGCTCTTTTGCCACTTGAAATATTTTATCGACTGCTTTCCACAATCCTTAGAACACCTCCACCAAAGCCTCTGCCCTGTTGCGGTGACCTTTGCAAAAACATAACAACCTTTAGTGAAGTTCAGCGGTGTTTATTGTGAAGTGAACTTTTCGCCAACTTGCCTTGATCAAGAACGTTTTATAAATACTATTAGGTTATTACAACAACAATAATTGTTAGTTCTTCAACACAACTAATACTAAAGAAAGTCCTATCAGTTAGAACTACTTTTATGCGAGAATTTAGAACGTGCTTCGGAAACATTCAAGTTTCCGTGTAATTAAGTTTTATTTTTTCAATCTTTTTGGCCAAAAGTCTATATTTTACTCAAAAGATGAAAGCACATTAATTTCAAGTGACTTATTTGAAGAACTTCGCTTCCTTCCTTCTGGCAATATTTTGCCGATGCTTAAAATATTTGGGTAGTTTGGAGAATGTTGCTACCTGTATATTTGTACCCGGACGCAGGGTGCAGTCTGTGGTAGCCTAGTGCGATCTGCCTCTGTGTACTCTACCTCTGAGATTTTTGATTTAACTCTAGCTTTTTGAAGTAATTCGAAGGTGTGTGTAGGTAAAGTCCTTCTGCACTTCTGAATCCACACTCAGCTCGCGTGGGGAAAACTGCCTAATCTCTTTAAGAGGAGGCTGCCCAGCAGTGGGACGTTTATAGACCGATGATATTTGTACCCAACCAGCCCAGTTTGTTAAAATTAACAACGTAATCTATCCACAAATAGCTCCGGTCCATTAGCACCATTCCATACCGTGCGTTATGGCATGAAATCACTACATTCAACGAGAATAAATTTATTGTTGCATTCCATCATTAGCTGTTAAAACTTTTGCACGAGTTACAATTAATAAATATTTGGTTATGTTCATAGCTGGGCACCGTTAATCAAATAGTTAATTTCGGTAATCGCTAATCCGTTACTAGAAAAGTTTACTTCATTAAACGTTGAAGCGTTACATTTCGGAAGATTTAACGGAAGTCAACGGTAATCGTTCATCGTTAACTCGTGGTACAAATTGCATTTTATATGACGATGCGTTAGTGAGTTACTTACTTATAAAAAAGTTGGTATGGGTTATGGGCTAGGGTTTAACATTGGAGTTTGTAATAATACCTAATTATTTAGAGATTAAATTTAAATCAAAAGCTATCTCACGTAAGCCGCGCGGTGCCTTTTTGGCAAATAGTAGGTACTTAATTAAGGTTCAACGGACTTTAATTGTTTTAACCGAAGTTAATGAGTCCGTTAACAATTTTTGCAGTTAACTTAAAAGTTAATCCATTACTCTAAATGTTAACTTCGTTAATTAACGATTAACGGATTAACGGTCTTGTGCCCAGGTATGGTTATGGTTAGCTTAAATAATGTAAAGCATTACGGGACTCCGCTGGATGCGAGCAGCACAGAATCGGTCGTTGTGGCGATCAGGGGAGGCCTATGTCCAACAGTGGACATCCTTCGGCTGAAATTACGATGAAATAAGGTAACGTATTTATAGTATTTGCCTGTGACTTCGTCCGCTTGGAACTCCTTAAAGAACCATGCATTTTTTAGGGATAAAACCAGCCCTCCAACTATCGCTATGCATAAAATGAAGTCAGTCTGTTGTTCCGTATGAAAGATATGATGTTTTGTATGAAAGAGGAAAGACAAACCAACACATTTTCAAATGTATAATACTATTATGTATAACATTAAAAACGCAATATTCTGAGAGCATCAAAACGCGGTCAAGATCATATAGTGAGCACCTCATCCAGTCATTGACGATGTACTCGTCTACCAATCAATTAGTAGAAAGTTACGAAAACTGGTTTATTAGTGGTAAGTTTCTTATGCAAGTAAATAGTCATAGCTTCGAATACCATAGTTCTACAGAACTCTTCCTCAATTAAGAATTCCTACAAATCTAATAATTACCTTACAGCCAGTAGATTGAATTCATTGCGGAAGAAACATGCGCTGCTGCAGAAAAGTACGTTATAACATATTTTATGTGGTAGTAACACCTATTGGCAAGCGATTGGGCAGATTTTCCCTGTAGCTTCTTTTAATATTAATTAGTCTAATGAGATAGCGTTGAACAACAATCGGAACATACCAAAGCTTATAGACCGACGCATCCCGCATAGCGCAATGCGGCGGTTTAATACAATTTGTACACGTGTGGCTTACTTTTATTGCGAGTTATGGTGATTCAACCTGACTGCATCACGTCAGTTCACAGATGTTTATAACCTGGTTGGTGGAAAATTTAAGACTGCCTAAACTTCAATTAATACACACTTAACCTAATATGGAATCGGCTTTGGCACTAAGGTTGCAGTCTTCACTTTATCAATTGCTAATCGAAAATTGGAATAGTCACTTGGTAAGTTGATACTCGCATGGGACCATTCTTATAAGTTTGTCTCTTCTGTCCTAGCTCTTTGTCGTCCTGCTTGTCTAGGATAAGATAACTACGACTTATTTGTAGATATCCTTAATAGCATTTAGTGTACGCATTTGGTTGGGCCACATGGGTCTCGTTAGTTGGACAACTGTTAGATTTGGCCGTCATTTTGAGGTAAGGCCTACAACCAAGAGCCATTGTACTGGGATGTATCCTCACCAATGGAAAGTCACACGGGTGCGCCCTATTCCGAAGTCGAATGATACAGCCAGTGTTGAAAATTATCGTCCTATAGCCATTCTCTCATCGATCGCAAAGGTGTTTGAATTCATAATTAATAGACTGGTAACCCCCCAAATAAAGCCGTTTCTCTGTGACTCTCAACACGGTTTCAGGCCAAGACGATCAGTTGAAACAAACCTCCTGACCCTGGTTGACTCCATTTCTGAACACTTGGACAAGGGAATCCAAGCTGATGTGTTATACTTTGACTTCAAGAAAGCGTTTGACCGCGTAGATAATGACGTTCTTTTAAGTAAGCTGTGTAATGTTGGGTTTTCACCAAAACTGATCCAGTTTTTTGCCAGCTATCTTCGCGGCAGGCAACAATATGTGCAGCACGGATGCTTTGTTTCAGAAACGTACCAAACCCGTTCTGGAGTCAGCCAGGGTTCGATTTTGGGCCCGTTACTTTTTGGCATCATGATAAACGACCTGGCTTCGATGACATTGACCGGGTCTATCGGTGGAGCATTAGTAACGGGCTTCTTTTTAATGCTGAAAAGTGTTTTGTTATGACTTTTAGTCGGGCCCTTAAACCCCTTCATGCCAAATACCAGCTAGGTAGTGATCCAATAGTTCACGTTAACTCAATCAAGGACTTAGGTGTCATATTTGACACGCATCTCACCTTTCATGATCACATGAAAGCACTCGCCGTTAACTGTTATCGGAGATTGGGATTTGTAATCCGGAACGCTCGCGATTTTTATGACCCAAGGGCAATCAAACTTATTTACACCGCACTAGTCAGGAGTAAACTTGAGGCAGCTTCAGTCGTTTGGAACCCACACGAGGTTACTTACGCCTTGCTTCTGGAGAAAATCCAGAAGGCGGTTTTGCGATTTCTATACAAAAAAGTTAACGGGTACTACCCATTTTTATACCCTACGAAGTTTTTGCTTGGCGCCTTGGGATTCAGTTCTCTGGAGGTGAGGCGTAATTGCAGGTTAATGACTAGTGCTGGCAGCATCTTGCGAGGAGAGTCGGACTGCCCCGAATTGGTAGCACAACTGGTGCGCCTGTTCGTCCCCTCTCTGACGAAATTTAATTTCCGTCCCCGTAGTCACCATCTGCTGGCAGTGCCGGCGGCGTGCACTGTGGCCCGCAGCAAGTCGCCTCTTGTTCGCACTCTCCAGTTGCTTAACAGGCTTCTCGCATCGGCACCGGACTGTGATCTCTTTGCTGATAGATGGATGGTAGTGTAGTGTGAGTATCTGAGGTTCTGCGAGGTGACGGATGTAAGGTTTTCATCTGTGTAAATCCACTTTATTTATGTTACTTCTTGTATTCTTGTATTTTCTATTGCGTATTATCTTTTTTGTAATGTTTATTGTAATGTTTTGTATTTCACAGTGCCTTAGTAGTTTACTGTAATACTGTGAAAAAAAAAATGGAATAAATAAATTATAGAATTTCCAACTGAAACAATATAATGCAGAAATGCCAACAGTTTTAAACCAACGCTAGCAGAAGCCGCATTGGCCCAACGTTAATGATAATATTTTACTGCATTGGTCCAACGTTACTTAATATCTAATAGGGCCTTCTTTGTATACAATGCAGAAATGCCAACCGTTTTTAAACAACGGTAGCGGTATTCACAATGGCTCAACGTTGGAAATTAGTTGGGCGTAATGATAATCTTCTTGTTGTATTGGTCCAATGTTGGGCAAACTACTAACTATATCACTACAGATTCCCTACTGTTGCCAGTAGATGCCAACGGAAAATGCTATTAGGGATATATGTCATTATCTTCCTATAGGTTGACCGCTTAAATGAGTCTTCGCCCGCGTGGCACAGGGGCGCGGGGGCACGGCGACAAAGGGGACCGAGAGAGGTACGGGCGGCGTGAAATGAATGAAAACAAAAATGCGCCTGCCGCCCGCACCTCTCTCGGTCCCCTTTGTAGCCATGCCCCCGCGCCCCTGTGCCGCGCGGGCGAAGACTCATTTAAGCGGTCAATCTATAGTAGAAATAATGTAAAACGGACGCACGGAAAGTACAACAGCGTTATGCTTCATCTCCAAGCATCAGCGATATGGACCAAAAAATTCGAGATTCTACGTCCTCCCATATTAAGGTCACATGGTGACATTTTAATACACCAGCCACGCGTGTCTCGTAATGTTGTCACTATTACACGTTAAAGAGTAAAAGTGACGGCGATACAAAACGGACGTTTACTACGGACGGACTTTCAGTTATTAGCCTAGTTATGTCTAAAGAATAATTTCACAATGAGGGCGATAAGTAAGGGCAGTTAGGGAACCGAAATATGAAACAAAACATCTCGCATTTTCGCCTAAGTAGTATTTGCTCAAGCCACATAATAAAAGCGCGTTTTAAACTCGCATTAAAAGAGATTTGAACAGCGATTACGCTTAATAACGCGGTAATAAATATCGTGGAGCCACTCCAGGTAGCCCTACAGTTTGCTACGGTTTGCGGATGTCACAAGTATAGAACTGAACGCGGAAAGTATGGTACTGAACTGTTATTTGCTTCTGTGGCCAGGTTTTGATGTAACTATTGTCTAAAGCTGGGCTTTACTGACATGTTGGTAATAGTTCTATTGAACAAAGTTACACCACACGATCATAAAATCATACAGCAAAACTTTAATAAAATGTTACTATTATTACAAAACTATGCGTGTTACTGAGTGTGTTACGTTAATGATTCTCAAGAGGCTCAGCATGTCTATTCGCCCATTGAATAATTATCTAACATGCAAGTAGTTGTAGCTATAGTCAAATTAAAACTTTCGGTAGACATTATGAACACTCGGGAAAACACGGCTTTGCTCACGATACAAAATGTTTCGGACTCGTATGGTGTCTTTCTTCAGGGGTCGAGTGCGGTCGCGGTCAAAGCAACCCGCGCACTGCCCACTGCGTGGCCCACTGCGTCCGTTCAGAGGGTACGGGTGCGGATGTGGCGGGGGTGTACCGGCGTTGCTGATGTGCTTGGCTGCGGCTCGTCGTCGGCAGTGAACAACAAATAATTTCTGACAATAAATCGTGAGTAAAGCCGTGTTTATTGCAAGTGTTCAGTTTATAGCTGTTGCTATATTAGATTCGACGTCAGTTGACGTCACATTCGTCGCTGGCTAGTAACAGTATCACACCCCAGCAAGACTTGCGACGCCTAAGATTGTGCCTTGCGAGATGCAGCGTCCCCTGCGCGACTCAAAACGATAATTTAACCCCTAATTAGCACTCGTTGTGTTCCGACAAAAATGACCTTTCATTTCGCGTTCTGTTAAATTTATTTTTTTATTTACGATCCCCGGTTTAATCTTAACGAGGCTTCAGCTCTGTTTTACAGAATTCTTTTCTGCGTATTTTCAGTTTATTTTAAATTGTATTATCCTAATTACAGTTATTATACATGCCATTTTTTACCAAATTAAGTATAAAGAGTATAAGCGCAGTATTAAAAAAAGGAAATGATGTTACATCATCCATATATTCAACCTTTCTTGTTATCTTACGCTAGTTAGTACGTGACATAGATTGGCTTGTTGGTAGAGCTACTTCAGTCAATACAAACAGAACTGACCTATAAATATCGACGGGTGTTTACACTTTTGAGGTAAATAAAACCAAAATCTAACCTCTTTAGCACGTTAAACCTCCTCCCGACACCTGAAGGCTCCCCGCTCTTCCCACGGGTAGTTTTCATAGCATAAATTAAAATAATTAATGCTGCCTGCTAATGAAATATTTAGCACTCGGTTTCTTTCAGTTTCGCACTACCTGAGGGAGTATATAATTAAGTATATGAGGCAGCTTGGTCTGTAATTTCACATTATGTACTACAATTGCTATTCGACATTAGCTAAGCGATATGGATATGGAAAAGCTTTCGTAGAATCGGAGATAACTATGATAGCAGTCTTGGAAATTGCTGAAATATGCCCAGTTCCTATATTCAGAAAATGTATCGTTTTGAAATAAATCTTAATAAGGCCAGCAGAATTCTAAAAGATATTAATCAAAAGCATCATAAGTTTTAGTAATCAATTTTAATAACATTCATTCCCGCTATTAACACATCTTAAATAAATAACAATATATCACATTCCACTTTAAAATAAGTTATATTATCGTCCATCACAGTTAGAAGCTAGATTTACCGAAGATGAAGTTCCCGGGAGCATTCACGTCTTCAGAAGCAAAGTACTCTTTCCACAGATCCTGGAACTCCGCCCAAGAAACGTTGGTCTTGCCCTTAGACATCTTCTTGAATGCTTCAACAGACTCATTCTTGTTCAAACCAAAGGACACATACACGGAGGAGAACTCATCGCTGTCAATCGAGCCATCGTTGCTGGCGTCTTCCAAGGCGAAAATAAACTTGCAGTATTGGTTCTGCCACTCAAGCGCTGCAGAGGGGTTCTTGGCAAACTCATCCCACATGGCAACCCACTCGTCGAAGGAGACTTGACCGTCGTTGTCGACGTCAGCGCGACTCTGCAGACCTTCCCAGATCTTCATCAAGGAGTCCTGAGTCTCCTTGCACTTAGCATCCCCAGCCTTCCAGCCTCGCATCTGAGAAATTTTCTCGCTGGCCAGTTCAAAGTCTTTCTTGTCGATGGTGCCGCTGCCATTGGTGTCGAAGAACGCGTTGAACACGTGAAGGAGCTTCTTCTTTCTGAAATCGGACACCATTTTGATTTTTTTAATTGACAACGGTGGAAATGCAATTAGTACAATGAGTGTAAAGTGGTTGTTGATCCTTTTATACAGTTTTTGAGACGGCGTCAAAGATATGGTTATCTGATTTGTTCATATAGTATGACGCAGAGTACTAATTTATCTTTAAGTGTTATCTGACTGCAATGCAGGTTGTTGTTTGCATTACTAATACTTTGTAGTGTGTTGAGTCTTAGACTAATAATTAGTTAAATAAAATCTCGTCAGTAACTGAATTTAATCCTACTATTATGTAATAGGAACCTGATGTGCGGTTTTTTGTTTACGTTGGGATGAAAATTAGTACTCGTAGATAACATTAAAAATAAATGGGAGCGTTTGGCTTGGTGAGATAATTTTACTGTTCATTACTTACGAATACATTTTGCGAAATTAGATATCTACCGAAGCCGTATATTTTTTTAGGACATCAAAAACCGTTGTTTTTAATTATCATATTATGGTCTTGTTCACAAAGGTCACTCAAATTGATCTTTGATTAAAGTGATCTTTATATTGTATTGGTTGACTTAACTATTTAATCTGGAATCAAATGCTTAAGCGTTTGTGAATGGTCATTAAATGTTTAATGGAATGAAAAGCAGAGAAATAATGGTCAGTTATATAAATAGAACAATTGATTCCGCTAAGCACCAAGTCCGCTCTTGCATGAAGTGCTGTCACTTTAGGGATGGCTCTGCCAAGTATCAGCATGCTGCTCTGGATTCGGTAGACCATCGGACTAGAAGGTGTAACGATATAATTAGAAGTTCAAAATCTAGATCATTGTCATAGATTCGCTTGCCTATCGGTCTTTACCTCTTGCCTATCGGTCGGTAATGGCAAATCCTGGGCAATCGCATTCCACCTTCGACTGTGTCATTACTTTCCATCAGGTGAGACTGTGGTCATTCCAAAGGCCATTAATAATAATAACATTATTATTATTAATGGGCTTATTATTATACAAAAAAACAGAACTTAATTATAAGTTCTGTTTTTATGTTTAAAGTTCAAAGTACCAACATAATAATTATCAACATCATTTCAGTCAAAAATATCCACTGCTGAACTCCAAACATCGTCATTACATTAGACGCAACAGTTATCATGCGATTCATTAAGTATGCACTAAAAATAAATTAATGACATACATACATACATACATATTATCACGCCCGAAATCCCTAATGGGGTGGGCAGAGCCACAAGACTACTTGTGGCCACGTTCGATTAATTAGTCCTAAGATGGTACGATGAACCGTACGATGACAGGTGATCAGCCCATCGCCCATACAGATAGTCCACCATGTTGGAGAGGACCCGTCCCTTAGTCGACTTTTACGACATGCCAGGATGATAAGCATCTGCACGCATTCTATGCTATTTCTTCACTCCCAGTGCAGCAGAGGAGGGTAATTATTTTGAAAGGGAAATTAATGACTCAACCGGTAAAACTTTATCAGATGATCAAATTCATGTTAAATTAATCAGGGAGGCGATTAACAATGAATTAACGTCAAAACAAACATAATAAAATAAGCGGAGGTATATACTTTTACTGGCACCATATATTCATTTATTTTTAGTTATTCCCTAAAGTAAAAGACAAAAATTCTTAGTAACACCTTAGCAAACAAATATCGGTGAGCGTTATTATAGGGTACGCGCAATGAAACAATGATGTAAAGACGACGTAAGGAAAAATAAGGAAATAAGGAAATTGTTAGTGAAAGCATGTTGTAACCTTCGAATAATAACATAATAGAAACCAAGTCCACGTATACAGTTTGAAGCAACAAAATCGGAGCCATTTATGGCTCCAAACGCTTTGACGCTCCGTAGTGTCAAACGTCAAAGCGCACCGAACGCATCTCGGTTTATTGCTTCGCTTTTGTCAGGGCGGGTGTATGTAAACTATCCTTCTATGGTTTGTAATTCTATGGTTGGGACACTTTGGACCGATAGCCACTAGTTACACGAGCGATGCCAAATTATTAACTACATTAACTTTTTTCACAGCCTAAAAATAAATAGCGCAAAACGGGCCAACTGCCTTGAGAAAATGTCTGATGGTTCGGAAACCAGCGAACTTCCGCAAGTTTTTGGACACTAATTAAACTCTAGACACATTGAACTAAACTTTTCTCAGACAATCATTGCATTGATATTATTTTTCTGAGAGGTTTTTATATCTATAGGTACTAATATTATGTTTAGATTGTATCGATTTAAAGAAAAGTTTGAATTGACCTTACAACATTCAAATCAAATCCAATACAACTGCTTATGCATTGGTCTTGAGGTAATTCGTCCAGTATTCATTCGAGAACAATCGATATGCAAATTTTGAATATTTTTATCGGCATTACAATTGACTGAACATTATTCACTAACATTAAAAGCAAGATTAACAATAATATAACAAAAGTAAGATTATTCAAATTAAATTAGTAACATGCAGTCAGAGTCATGAGTCAGAGCAGATATTTATTACTAGATTCCGCCCGCGACTTCGTCCGCGTTAAATTCGCTTATAGTTATTCCCTTGGGAAATTTTGACTTAGCCGGGATAAAAATTACCCTATCGCCTATTCCAGCAGCTATGGTCTCACTTTATATGGAGTTTCATGAAGATCCGTTCAGCCATATGAAGCTGAGTGGTAACACACGCACACACTCACGCACACACACACACACGCACACACATACACACGCACACACTCACGCACACACACACACACACACGCACACACACACACACACACACACACACACACACACACACACACACACACACACACACACACACACACACACACACACACACACACATGCATATATTACACATACACATCCACACAAACTTTTACATATATAATATTAGTAGAATCTTTAGGAAGTAGGATTGTTTCATTCGAAGAGTTTTTTGTACCATATTTTAAGTAGATATCATGGAATCAGTTCTTCCCATTCAAACTTTCAATACACCGAAGCAACTTATTTTAGGGGAGGTTAGATTTTAGAAGTAGTTTCGATTTTTCTCGATCGCCTACCTAATTGTTTGTTTTGTGGTGCATTTACACCAAGTTTCTACTTGAATAACAAATGAAATCAGTTTTTCCAATACAGAGTTCAAACCCCTAAGACATCCCTTTTTCGGAGTAGTTTCGTTTTCTTCTCGATCACCTATCTAATTGTTTGTTTTGAAATGCATTTATATAAAGTTTCAAGTTGTTAAACAAATCGAATCAGTTTTTCCAATACAAAGTTCGATACCCAATACATCCCCTTTTCGGATTAGTTTCGTTTTTTTTCGCGATCGCCTACCTAATTGCTTGTTTTGAACTGCATGTATACAAAATTTTAAGTTCCTAAACATATGGAATCGGTTTTTCCCATACAAAGCTTAACGCCCCGAGTCACCCCATTTTAGTGGTAGTTTAATTTTTTTCTCTAACGTAGAACTAATCATTTGTAGTGAAGAGTAATACCAAGTTTCAAGTTTATAAAATCACCGAATTAGTATTTTCCATAGGTGCTAATTTCAACCCCCTTTTTTACCCCCTTCCAGTTTCATTTCCGAAAGTTTCTATAGCCTATGTCTGCCCGAAGTTTCCCTTAATATATTATTGAAAACCGCATTGAAATCCACCCAATAGTTTTAAAGTTTATCGTGCACATACAATCAGACAAACAGACAAACAGACAAACAGACAAACAAACATACAGACAAACAGACAAACAGACAGCCAGACATGAAATTCAAAAACCATTGGGATTTGTTCTGCTGCTCATTCTGCAGCCCCCCATACCAGTTTTTCATTGTTATCACAATGTACAGACTTTTTCCCCTTTACGATTTTATAATATGTATAGATTAGTCTAAAATGTCATTACTTAATTAATATTGGCATTATTATATCTCGCAGTAACTAAGCTAACATATTTCCTATTGCATTAGTCTATAACAACACTACAAAAACACAAACACATCAAGGTTCTTATGCCAGCAACATAAATGCTATTATTTCATGTCTCGTACAACTTAAAAAGTTGGTGGAAGCAACCGTCTTACATAAAGTCCTAGCCACACTCCACGCGGTGTCTTCAGCGTGACAGATAGAGGCATCCGTCATGTCGCTTGCAGGCGGCGGAACCACGCCAGTGTGGATGTGGCATCATGAAAATATCGGAAACTTTATTTTGTACTTGGCATGTTCTCTCATATCCAGACATCGAATTTTTGAGGCAAAATCCGATGTGAATATGTTTGTATATCGATAAAGTCACTTATTGATACTTGTGTCGTAAACTAGTGACCGTTCCCAATTTTTTGTGTAAATGAATATATTTATTGTAAGAATTAAAATTTAAAAATCATATAAAGCAATAGGCATGTATTTGACACTAGTCTCACTCAACTGATGGCGAACAAAGACAGGGTGGTTGGAACACGATTTTTTCGCTCACTTTTACTTTCAAGACACCAAGGTTGTATGATTCAGGAAATACAAACGTAGAGATTGGTCGAAGATCCAGTCAAATTTCGATAGTTTATATTATAAATTCACTCATTACTCACTTTTACTGATATTAAACGACAAAAGTGAATGTTTTGTTTTAGAAACTAAAGCTAAGAAAATTTAAAATCAGTTATAATTTAAACCAAGACAACAATAAAATAAAATTCCTCCTTCAAGAATCACATCACTGTGCAACGCGTACAACTTTTCAATCTTACCTAAAGCTACTAAGAATTTTATACGTTAAGTGCATCCCATATACTTCTATACAGCTTATTTCCTACATCCGGTAGCCTAATGCGATAAAAGAGAGCAGTAATGGCCATAAGGGAAGCGCCATGATGCCACTCATTTGCCAAATTGTGGGGAATTCTGAATTGCAGGAATATAGAATTATTTATTACTGTCGTGGCGTTTAATGTGGTTTTACTGGACGATGGTAATCAAATTGGCTTCGTTGTTGGAGATAACAGGAATACTGTCGGTCACATCGAAAATCAATAAATAGATGATTTTTCTATTGCAAGAAAGTTTGATGATGTATATGAAAAGAAATTTAACCCTAACTTAACAGGAAACTTAAAGTTATTATAATACATTTTACGGTAAATTACGTTGCATTACGATGAGTCATATATATAAAACATCTAATAAGATTATTATATCCCTTCGGATTATTTTTTAGCAGTATTCTTTTGTCCTTTGGTTTAGAAAATAATTGCATTATCTCGTTATCTATTTCTTCAAAGTCGTGACAATACAACTTTATATATGAATGAACGCAAAATTTGTGATTATTCGCTAAATAAAAATACCAAACTAAATTGTACTTACAACACTACGCCAAAAGAGCATAATTAAAACCTTTGTTGCAAAATTAAAACCACACATAACATAGGACGTCACGAAACAATTGCGGCCCTTGGGCACAAAGGGGGTTTTTACGTTCTTTTTTGTTTCTTTGCGTTGATGTATTGCGGGCCCGCCGGACCGACGTCTTGGGTCTGGAGCTAAATTATTCATTTTCAACGATGGGACTGTTACGGTTTTTTAAGATCCGGTGAGAGAATAAAATCCACATAAAATCGCTGCATTGTGAAGCAATTAACTCAAAAAATAAAATAAGTTAGCATTACGTATCAAGATAGAATCAAAAGAGTTTTTGTTGTTGTTTTTTTTTACTATATTTACCGATATCGATCTAGTCCCAAATAAAATCTACAGGCTTGTGTTGTGGACTAAACGACATTAAACATACTTATATAGGTATAAGTAAATACTGAAATACATAGGAAACATCCAAAACTCAGGAACAAATATTCGTGCTCTTCACACAAATTATTCGGAGTTAGGGTCAGTACCAACTAGGCTGCCCGCTTCGTCTATTTTTGTCATCACTGCATCCAAAAGTTTTATGCAATGTATTAATTCCACTTCGCCTTGTGGACCGATTTCATAGGGGTTTGAACGAATGCTGTATTAATACGTATGAGTATTTTATCTAGGTAATAGTATGTCAATATTATAGCGATCCGTATGGGTCACGAATGGTGCCGGCTGAAAGTGGCTTGAAACCTCAGTATTATGCTGAGCTACTATCATTGTCAATGCCGCGATGACACAAACACTATGTTTTGTAATAGTCAAATTAAAACTTTCGTGAGACATTATGAATACTTGAAAAACAATAAATATTTCTGACAATAAATCGTGAGTAAAGCCGTGTGTTTTTCAAGTATTCACTATGTTTTGTGTTGTAGATTTAATTTTGTTTAAACTGTAACTACTGTAATTAACGAAGGTTTTTCTGTCAGTGTACTGTATTACGCGTGTTCTTATCTTGTTTCTTAGCGCAACAATCCTAAATCAATTGACGCACACATCCGATATCGATTCCCTGTGTGTGCAGGAATCGCCGCCTCGTTTAGCAATGTTTGTCTTGTGATGGTATCGGTTTAGATAAATATATATATAAATGAGGGGAATTTTTGGTATAGAGGTTGTCGTAGGCTAATGCTTTGTTGGCTGTTCAAACAGATCGATAGACGCAGAAATATCGTGTTTGGTTTCGCTGGTTTAAGATGAAAAAGTGTCGGTATTCATACAGCGCGGTACAACATACTGATGTCCTAATTGACATTCGCGCGATCAATTAGGCTTCCTGCGGGCTTAGCACACTAATTTTTATCGCGCACATAAAGCATTCATCCCTTTCGCACCTGCATAATTAGTTAAAAAGTGACAGATGCTTTATGTGCGCGATAAAAACTAGTGTGCTAGGCACTCTGTTCGACATCAGTATGTTTGATCGCGTGTTCGTAGGAACAAAGTTCGCACGAACTAGTGATGATCGCGCAATCGTGTTCTATTACGACCACGCCATATATAGGAGTGAAGTAATAGACCCACAGTGCTCGAATACCTATGTATTTCTTACGCGCCGGCTACGACGCTATGCCAGTTACCCCGCCATAGTTTCGGCCGCGATATTCCCATACAAACTTTGAATTCTTTTTTAGCGGATGGAACACTCTAAAGGGAACCTTCTGGCCAAATTTTAACTTTGTGTCGTTTTTATATATTAAAGTATTTGTGCCGTTTTAGGGTTCCGTACTGAAAGGGATCCGACGGGACCCTATTACTGAGAGGACAACGTCCGTCCGTCTGTCCGTCTGTCAGAGGCCTCTAGCTCAGCAACGGTAAGAGGTAGAAAGGTTGGAATTTTCACAGAATATGTGTTGTTATGGCAAAAATACTAGCAAATAATAAAAATATCAAAAAAATTAAGCCGGGAAACTGGCCATACATTGTTGGTACCCTACAAGTTTACTGATTTTATTTTCGTTTACGAGGCTGTCGTGGTTTTGCTGAATGTTTATGGGAACTAGTGAAACCGTAACTTAGGTATGTGTTGTAGTGTTTTATTCTTCGTTTACCATCTGGTATAGCCAATTAAAGCCCGATTTAGAGTTCCACCGTCAGCTCTAGCAAATATTCCGTGTGTCAACCTCGCAGCTTCTTTGTAGCAGAGTTTAACGGCACTATAAGCGTTAGTTACCGCCCGCAAGTTATGGACGCTTTACGACGCGGATAACGACTGCGGTTACGTTACGAGTGATCTTAACGGTTTGCGAATTGTAATAGGTCTTTGTAATTATTATTATTCAATATAGTTTCAGTGTCAGTGTGTGTAGGCACTACGCCTTACAGGACTATCAAACTACGTCTCTATCACGAAAGTAACTTGTCAAGGATCACCGGTACCATCCTAAGAGTTAACTGCATGGAGAAGATGATACGGCTTTTTTTCTGTGTAACAGGAGCAACAGCAGAATTTTATGGACATAAAAATTGACCTATTAATATAAAAATATCGACATAGAAGATAAAAATACAACCTTATTTAATTTTATTGCATAGAATTGCAATAAAATAAATGTTGAGTTATTTTTGTATTTTTCTTATTGTTCAATTATATTTGTATCACTTAATTGTCTCTGTTTTCGTGCATAATTAATAAATATGAATATGAATATGATCAACAAATAAAATATCGCATACAAGTCAGTATCGCGGACCTGTTTTAATTTAATCTATAAGTCCACGAAGTGTTTGGATCAAAGTACACTTACATTGGTATTTCTACAATCAAGTCAAATATTTTACATATCTTCCAATCAAATGGCAGAACGAAAGTAACTGTGTTGCAGCGTTTTGGGTTGACTTGCTCCAAATGATTCCTTACGATCACAACTTTCCAGATTTTTTGCTACCTATCTCTTGTAGTTACAACTCCTAAGGAATTGTTTGGTGCAGGTCACCGCAAAACGCTATAACCCAGCTGCGTCGTTCTGCCATTTGATAGCAGATCTGCCGTCTGTTAAAATAAAAGTGCACTTACACAAGAGATTTGGAGCGTACAAGGATGTCATTCATTCCGTCCAACTTATACAAAATAGAAATGCCTTCGGAGCAGTACAAATGCACAACGCAACAAAAGCGCATGCAGGTAAACGTCTTTCATTTGATATTTGTCCATGCCACAGATCGTAAAGGCTAGAAGACCCTGGAAGTGATAAAAAATCTGTGGATAACAAGGTCTAATAACAGAGTAAAAATAAAAGCGCTAAAATACAAAATATTTTCATTTGATCTACGGAAACTGGACCTCAGGGTATGTATTAGAATTTCCAGCCATATTAGCAAGGCGAACCCTATTAAAATGTATGATATCGCATAGAAAAAGTGAATTGGTCTCCTGGAGTGTGCGTATTTGACCTTTGACCTTGTCGTTATTTACCAGCAGGGAATCTAGGGAAATAAAATCATGCAGCAAAATTGACTTCCTGATATTGGCGGGACTGGTCCTTTGTAATTTTTAGCAAGCTAGTTGTTGTAGTTGTAGTTGTTTGTGTTGTTGATAAACTTAGTTGAGTTCCTGCAGTTTCGACGAGTGCAGCAGCCCTGGTTCTCAGTACATCCATTTCTTCCATACTAATATCTAAGAGAGAATACAAATATATGATTATGTGATGATGATGCCTTCTTGCCACCGGTAACGGCGATAGTTATTATAGTACTATTAGGTAACTGCTCTAAAAAGTGCTGAACTAGGGAGCTCTTGCCGTCTTTGCCGTTAACTAAACTGCCTGCGAAAATCGTATTATGAGCGCGCTAAAGCCGGTCTCTTAAGCGCGCTCATAATACGATTTTTCCAGGCAGTTCAGTTTACGGCGGAAACTGGAATGAAGAGCTCATAAAACGATCCCTGTACAGTGGTTTGAATGGGATAGAAGCTGATGAAGAACATTCTAGTCTCAGAAACAGCGTGGTAGGTACTCGCCCTCGATCGCTGCACTTGAGATAATCATAGCTGCCTCTTCCAGACGCTGCAGCCTGTGGCCGTGTATTATTTTTAATCCGGAGGCCCGCGGCGCTGCGACCTCGTTGCGCACCGCTAATCCTGAGGCGGGTGCCCGGCTCCATGTACACACGACATTGCTCAGACAGTACGGAGTCGAAGGATAAGGAGTAATTTTAAATGGATGATTAGCTGCACCTTTTAAGCTGAGAGGTGCAACCTTATGCGGCTGGACGCAGGATAAACTCACTTATAATTTTTGGTAGTAAATAAACTGAACTGCCCGGACAATATGTAATATGAACGCATTAGAGGCCGGCTTTAGCGCGCCCAGCTCAGCGCCATTTGTAGCAGTTGCCTAACACGTGTTCCACTTGGCAATAAAAATGGTAAGTAATTATTTAGTGCAATGGCACCATGTCAAAACCTCCGCCTCGATCGTACGACCTGCGTATTATTTACTATCCTACTCACCACGTTAAGGCTTGCTGCATTACATACCGTAGATTATTTAACCGACAGCTTTACAAAATGTGTGTAAACGATTTCGCTCATTCTCAAAATACCAGAATTTTTAAGATACAAGATAGCTAACATACCAGATTCTTGAAATAACAGACTCCTGAAATACCATTATTCCAATACACCGGTTTCCTGATAACTCTTACTAGTTTTCTTAAACAGATCGCCTATATTCGGGAACGTCCTAGCGATAATATATCGACGCGCTATCGAGATTCTTATCCCACTGTTCCACACGATGCGTAATGCGTAAGAGTGTGATGCGAGTCTCGCTCGCTCGCCGCAACAATATCGCTTGGACGTTCCCGAATAGAGGCCCTGGTATGTTGACAGTGTATTACTACCAGGAACCAGGTGCATTGGAAATCTGGTATTTCGGATGGTAAATCAGCTATCAGCTATCTGTCAACGATTAGTAGACACATTAAAAACCACAACTCAGGCTAGTTATAACGTGTTTAAAAATACGTAGCTACTACTGTTACCTAGGGGCCACTGAAAATCATCGTCGCGACTCGGCACGGCATAACGCTGAGTGGCACCCTCTTTGGCACCGTTCTGCACAGCCTATTATGTTTGTATTTTGTTTTCTTTCTTTGTTATCTGTCTGTCTGTGTCAAATATATGTTGAATAAATGTCTTTTATTATTTTTGAACGAGCGACTGGAGCGAGCGAAGCGTCTCCGTTTCAGCTTGGACGAAATTGCTGTTGTATGTCCGGATGTCCCGCTATTCTCCTCTACAGGTCGCATTTCTGAACCGATTCTCGTGAAATTTTGTGAGCAGCTTCAATAATTATATGGTTTTTTTTTGCTTATTGAGTTTTTCGAAATTTTTCAACAAGGCGGTGATATGGGGGGTTTTTGCGATTACAAACCTATTTGCGGTGTTGGTAAACTGACTGCGACCTATGTCGATGTATGCGAATAACAGTTTTCCAATGGCAAAGTTTTTCGCGAGGTCAGATCACGGAGCCACTAGTTATTATTTTATATGAGTACTCGTCGGCTCTTATATTGTCCCCTTAATTTTTATCAACAATAAGAAAGGAAGTCATATCGCAGAAATCTAAAAGAGCTTCTTCTTAACATAGCTGTAAACAATATATTGAATAAGTTGAACAAAAGACGGAAGACGCGAGTTCGATACAGATATGAATCAGCTCTTATCGATAAATCCTTAGCTTTGTGTATGAGGAGTTGTTAGTTTGAACCGTTCTTAACGTACGTTTGTATATTGAGGAAAGTATTGTGTTGGCGGTGTATGAATGCGGCGAAATAGATTTCTCATTGTGTGCACTAAACTCTTATCTGTACAACGTGTAAGATTTTGTGAATAACGTTTTCAGTGAAGTTATTGCCACACTCATTATTAATTATCGTTAAGTATTATTTTCTGTCAATTGTTATCAAAGGTAATTTCAAAGGACAGCAGTGGACAGAGTTTGGGCGTGGGGTCAGTGGAGGCAGTCCCCCCCGCCCAGGAAACATCACCATTTCAAATTTAAAAATATGCTGTATAACAATTATGTAAACCGGCTGAAGATTATTCGATATTTCAATGGAGCACCACTATAAACATTGCGCCTGCACTCGCGGCCCATTTGGAGCGATTATGACGTGGAGTGCATTCGGCGGTGTGGAGAACGCAATCGTTTGGTGCATTCCAAACTGCTCAGTCTGCTTTAAACCCTGAATTTGAGTTTCAATTACTTTAAACACAAACACCATTGGGACGTGTTGAGTTGCTTATTCTGAAGCCCTCCATAGCGTTTTGTTAATTGTTATCTTCAATGTACAGACTTTTTCCACTTTACGGTTTTGTTTTAAGTATAGATAGATTAATGTCATTGATTTGGGTGTGTCATTAAAATTTTAAAGGTCTTCCAAGGGCATGTAGCCACAGAAAAATAATTCACAATGGACTGGTGAGCGCGTCGTAGGACTTGCAAGAAGCCACTTAATGTTCTCATTTTCCGGGATAGCATTTTGTCATTTTTAACATTTTATAATATTTTAATCCGATCTCGATCATCCGATCGCTTTAGGTAGGTAGTGTAAACATTAAGAGGAGTGTGAACCTACGGCTTTTCATATAAAAGGCGATAACGATTTCCACCCCTTTAATCTTAACCGATATTGATCAATTTTTGATAGGTTGTCATTCAGAACAAAATAGACCCAGATTTTGATTTTTTCACTATAAGTAATCAATAAATTCAGTTTCATTGCTGTTTTAGTATTCTCATACAAAATTATTATCGGCGATTATTTTTGTTATTCTTTTTACAATATTCAAAAAACGTATAGGCCTAGGTTTTGTTCTGAATGACAAAAATTGGTCAACATCGGTTAACATTTAAGGGGTGGGGTGGAAATCGTTAAATCCCCTTTTTTATGAAAAACCGTAGTTTACTCCTCTTAAGAAAACATTCTAACTATTCATAAATAACGAAGCATAGTTATTAGGAATTTTGGAAAAAATAGAGATGTCCAATTCGATTCCTATACTATGAGTGTGTCTGAATGGTAAATCTTTACCCATTCACCATTCAGTAAGGCTGCATTAAGTGGAGTAAACCAGGAGCGGCGGACGAGCCATTTCGATAATTACAACAGCGCCCGCGTACTTTTACGAGTACGACGAGCATTTAAGCGTTTTGAGCGATTTGAGCAATACTCCACGGGATCATTTGGAACAATACTGCTCGTTGTTTGCTGGAACAATTAATATGCAGTCAGTAGTATTACATTAAGTATACCTGTAATTAGGTAGGTAAAGTTTTTTAAGAAGGACATAAATAGTATAAATTTTATGATAGCATTTACATAATGTGTACGAAATTTCAACTCAATCGGTCCAGTAGTTTCAGAGCAAATTGGCTGTGACAGACGGACGGACATACAGCCAGACAGACACACGAGTGATAAGGGTTCCGTTTTTTTGCCTTTTGGGGTACGGAGCCCTAAAAATCCAATCAATAGTTACCATAGATAAAATAAAATACTGGCTGGGCTGGATTAACCGAGTACCGTGGGTAAGGTTAGAGAATATAATGTAACATTCAAAATAGGGGTTCATATTGGCTCACATAATCATCATTTTGCATAATCACTTTTTGATTTTAAGACAAGATGTCTTGCAAGAAATATGTAAGTACTGACCTAAACATAAGTAAACCAAAGTGTACGTGCGTATTTTGAAAAACTGTGTAGCAATATTGGAAAGAAAGGGAACGTGCTGTTTTAATAACCTATCATCAGCCTGTATTTGTCCCACTGTTGGGCCTCCTCCTCTCTTAGTGAGAGGGACTGGGCAGTAGTACACACGCGAGCCCAGTGCCATTTGGGGACTTCACACACATATTTGACTTACTTCGCATATGCAGGTTTCCTCAGGAAGTTTCCTTCACAGCTCGTGGTAAATATTAAGTACAACCGCACGTGAGATCCCAAAATCTCAGAGGTGCAAGCCGGGATTTAACCCTTTAAACGCCAAGGACGTTAAAAGCGTCATGAGCTGTCCTGCCTACCACGCCACCGACGCTTATAGTTGTCGGAGGTACAAGTCAAACGAGACCTTTCGTTTGAATGAAGTCGATTTTTGCATAGCTTTTGACGTAAGGCGTTGAAAAGGATCCGCAGTCCTCTGCGAAACAGGCCGCGCGTCTAACCACTGGGCTACACCTGTACATTCGAGTTCATAAATATAATATACGTTACCAAAGGGCCAAAACTATCTGAGTGGTCTTATGCCCTTGACAATAAAGTCGTATTCACATATGTCCGCGTAGACATTTTGACCTCGACTGTATCTTCGACTTTACTACTAATTATCCAGAAATGTCCTAAACTGGAATAATAAATAAAAAATCTGGCCCAAAAACCTCGGGTAATATCTTTCGCTCACACTTGGAAAGAAACAACAAATCATTTCTAAAAATATATTTCATTGTTATTAATTATAATAAATCTATAATACATCGTTATTTATCATGCAATAATATATTATTTTAAATATTATAATCGTCATATTCAGTACAATACACACGCATACATTATTTGAATCGTGTCTTTGGAAACTAAGTAATTAAATTATACAATTCAATTATAACACACTATCAGACATTATAATAAATACTATAGTGTATAGTGGCGACACTTCACAGTCTGCTTAACGTTTAGCACTGTCGGTAGGGCTACCACCGTCCTGTAAAACTCACGCTATATTGATAAGGTTCACACAAGTTTATCCATATTATCAGTTTTTTTTTAAAGGCAAACCTTAGTAGTACATTGGTTAAAGCTCCCTTTAACAAAAGGCTGACGATTTAAGACCAGTGGATTTATTGTTACTTACGAACAGAAGTGTCACTCCTAATTGACTAATATTTAATATTCTTTTGACACTACTTTTGTGGGTAGTGGATGTTTAAATATAAAAAATAAATATAATTTATTCAAAGAAATAAGGAAGCAACGAAATAGCAAACTGATTAATTCCTAATTAATTAAATGCAAAATTATAACACTTCGAGTCGAATCCAGATTTGAGTTACAATGAGATAAGATAGATTTTTGCTTGAGAAATAACTAGTAAGAAGTAAGTAAGAACAAATTTAATTTGTTTTGTTTTGATTCATCAAAGGTTTTTGTTTATTTGGCTATTAAAAAGGCACTATATTATAAGTTTACACACGATCAAAAAACAGTTACTATTAAAGAACAAAAAAAAGTTGAGGTTATATAGGAAAAAATGCACAAATTCGGCCATTCTCTTGGAACAAGTCAAACACAACCTTTGATATAAAATAAACTGTATAAAAATTATAACCACAATTTGCAAGTGTAACATTTTCAAGTGCTTTTTATATCGCAACGCCTAAAGAACAATTTTCCAGCGTATTGATTGATATAATGTTGACTATCTTAATGGTTTAAATCTTTCAAATTTCCTACGATAATATAACTTCTCATGTAGAGACAAGTAGAACTTCCATAAGTACAAATTGACATTAAAAAAATCATGCTATGTATGTTTAGGTCTTGTTATGTATCAAAATCTGTAAGGACCTTGTCGGTGACAACCCTAAGATTTTTTCTACACAACTCCTGTCAGCCTGAGGTATCATTCCAAATAAATTCATGATTTTGCATAATAAAGGTAAGCGCGTGATCATAATTGTTAACTATTTCATTGCATTGAGGAATCAGCGTTTACCGTCATCATATGAAATCACAAAATCGCCAACGGTGTGTTGACAAACCAATAATCGCTAGATGCCGCTGTATCAAACTTATCAGCTCTTTCGACAGCTTTCTCTCGACTGCTTGCTTTCTATGTTTAATATGTTTTTAAAAATAAAATCATACTTTAATTTATACCAAACAAAATCGCACCGCCGATCGCCATAGCATAACTGAGCGATTGATAATAGCGCCATCTAGCGGAACCCGGACGCGGCACGCCGCTCACCGCGCGTACACGTGCAGCTGGGCGGCCAGCTGGCACAGCGCCTTGAGCCCCGGCAGGAAGGCGGCCACGGCCGCGAAGTCGGCGCCCGTGGCCAGCGCCGTCGTCACCTGCAGCGCGCCGTCGTAGTCCGCCGCCTGCGCGAGCCGCGCGCACGAGTGCAGCGAGCCCAGCGCCGTCTCCGACAGCTGGGGAAACAGTTCGGGTTGATTTACTGACATCAGGTACAAATGGAAAATCTTCCACGTGAAATAACCATTCTGAAAAATAATAGTATCCAGAGTGAAATTAGTCAAAATGTAATTATGCTGAAAAGTATTTATAACCAAATTTATTTTCGTTGTAAATTAAATCCGAATGGAACTTTGTCGTATAATATCAAGTGCACGATTTTCCATTTGTACCTAATGACAGTAAATATTTGGGTCATAGTCCGCGCGCGAGCTCCGAGAATCCGCCGCGTTCAACCGTCTTTTTATACCCTGAACCTGAACCAATATCCCTCGCCACACGTAAAAAGGCCGGTTTATACGGCCGTCAGCGCTCTTTTTACATGTGGCGAGGTATACGAGTGTTTTCGTGAAAGCATGCTCGCGCGTGCGGACAGTCGTACACGTTCTATGGCTGGGCCTTTGTATTAAGGGGCTGAGCTAATCATAAACAGTGCAGTTTTTTGTTACAAAATACTGATTTAAAAAAAACCTTCATAATGGGCAGCGTCCGTCTAATCTACCTACGTATCTAATGGCTGAATTCACAAACCCATTAAGAGATTTAATAGTTAAATGTCCCTCAATTAGTTGTCAACCCATACATAAACGTTCCTTTTAATTAAAGATGAATTTGGGTGGTATCTGTGAATTTGGCCATAAGTATATTAAACTAGCTGTGCTCGCGACTTTTCGCGTGGGAATAGAATGAAAACTATCCTATCTTTTCTTGCATAATGATCCCATCTGTTCTCAACATCTTAACATCATCAAATAATAACCTCCTGCTTTTTTGAAGTCGGTTAAAAAAAAGAAAAGAGCGCAAAAAAAACAGCATATTCGTTTGTAAAATTACAATTATAGTTGGCTTTCAGAATGTTACTCACCCTGTACTCTCGCAGCATGTCGTAAAGCGTCTCGAGCCTTCTCTGTACGTCTTCTAATTTCCGCTTCATTTGCTAAAGATAAAAAAAGGTTTAGGAATTCTTAGGGCACTCGACATATTCCTATCACGCAGACGCATTGAAATTAGCTACTTGACTGTAGTTACAAATATTAATATATTTATGTGGAACGAAAACTTAACGTAAATAAATGCATCCAAGAGAAACAAAAAGATCATTTCAACTATTACTTACATACATACATAGCATCACGCCCGAAATCCCTAATGGGGTAGGCAGAGCCACAAGACTACTTGTGGCCACGTTCGATTAATTAGTCCTAAGATGACTATTACTTTTTCTTTTATTAAGGGTCAAAAGTAGTCGAGTAAGTGAAAAATGAAATGTGTTTTAGTTCTGAATTACTAGTTTTTGACATCCTCATCAAGTTCCTGTCATTTTTATTTGTACGATATTGGCCGTAAAACTGTATTTTCGGAAATAATTGCAATATTTTGTATAACTTGTCCAATGTAAAAAGAGCCCTGACGGCCAAATAAAATGTTTGACCGTAAGCGCTCTTTTTACATTGGTCTAGTACACACTAACTGCACAGTGACGTCATATTTCAGAGCCATTTTGTATGGAGCGTTTTTGTAAGTGGTATGAAAAGTTCACATTTTCTATAGCATTAAGTATTCTTTTTAAGAAGCCACATATACTAAGGTTGCGACATTTGGCGATCTAGATTTCAATACTGACAGGGACTACGTGTTTGTTCTTTGAACATATTGAACTTGAACATTTGTTGTTGAAATGCTTAAACGTGAAAACACGATTAGTAATAAAAACCTCGATACTTTTATTTTTCAAACATAACGCTTTTTTAACATATTTTTGGTTGAATCTTCGAAACCCTATGGTCTTTAACGATGATTTTTGGTTAAATAGTTGAGTAACAACAACTTCTCAATTCGCTAAAAAGGATTTTCTAATAGATGTTATGGTTCTCTAATAAACATCAAAAAAACTCAGATTTTCGTGAACGCGTGCGCGCGCGGTGGTTGTAACGGCCACGGCTGAGAGCGAGCTATTTTAAAATGAAACCCAACGTCATAGAGTTCAGTTCTGATTGATGCAAAATGAGGTGCTTAATCTAGTCATATGTGGGCTCTTAATAACTCACGGGGTTGGTAGCCCTATTAGAGCACTCGGTCCGTATCGCGTCGAGGACCGTTTGCATGACGGCATGTTCTTCGGGAATGGGCGCCTTCTGCGCAGGCTCGGCCGCCGGCGCGGGCGCAGGCGCCGGGCTCGCAGACTGGAAATGGAATTTAATTCGTACAACATAGGGTTCTATTTACGTTGAAGCTTTTAATGAAACAGCTAAATAAAGTGGAGATAGATATGAAAGGCTGATGATTTTTTTGCTGTTAATTTAAGAAAAATATGAGCTCGATAAAGTTTTAATAACTAATTGTGCACAGTTGTATATGTATACATACAACTGTGTACAATTAGTAATTAAAACACTCGTGGGATCATTATTAAACTCGCCCGCGGTTCGTTTCATAAACACCCACTCATGTTTTAATCACCGTTATTTAGCAACAGTTGCATAAATAACTACTAAAGCCACTGATAAACATCTGAAACATAATGTATAGTAATAAAATGACCTAGGGTCCGCCAAATAAACACTACCTTCACAATATGATTCATATTCCTCTGAACTCTAATTTCTAAATTACATTAAAGCACCAACCTGAGGCGGGAACTGTCCGGGGGCATATTGCTGTTGATACTGATCATACTGCCCATACTGTTGTTGTTGTCCAGGGAACTGTTGTTGTCCGGGGAACTGTTGTTGTCCGGGGAACTGTTGTTGCCCGGGGAATTGCTGTTGTCCTGGGAACTGTTGTTGTCCGGGGAACTGTTGTTGTCCGGGAAACTGTTGCCCAGGGTACTGCCCTGATAAAGGCACGTGTTGGGGTTCCACGCCGAATAGAGGGTGGGTGATGGGTGCCTGTTGTTGGACTTCTTGCTTGGGCTGAGAAAAAATATTTATTAGTATTTTTTGTGGATGACGCGTGGTATGGAACGGGTTGATGAATATTTCGAGTAATAAATCTATGCAAATAAATATAATTAGTGTCTGTTTGTAATGTCAAAATAACAATTCTATCAAAAAATCAGTTATTTCAATTTTTGTCTGCCTGCCTTTCTGTATGTTTCGGCTAACCTCCGAAATGCCGGGACCGATTTAAACGGGGCTTTCACTGGCCGATAGCTGGTGTTATAAAGAGTAACTTAGGCTTTTATTTTAGAAACAGAATAAGGGCTCCGCTCAAAAAAAAATGAGACCCATAAAATTATGAACAAAATTCGATCTACGCGGGTGAAACCCCGGGGGACAGCTAATATATATACAAAATAAATAAATATAGGCACTGGGCTATCCGTCACGTGAGAGGGACCGGGCAGTGGTCCTCACGCGGCCCCAGTCTCGGAAGTAATTCAAAGATGTGTTTGAAGTTTCCAATCTGCACTGAACCCGCGTGGCGACCACCTCAGCAGGATGTATATAGACTGATTATGATAACGATTACAATGACACACGCAAGTTTCTATAGGCAATTTTCGGTAAACGTATGTGCAGCATAGCGAATGAGATGTACTTAATTTAGAAATGGTAACGGAGAAAACGAAAATCCAAAATGATAATTTCGATTAGTCGAAACGCAACACAGTCAACGACAAGCAAACTATAACGAACCATCTAGGATGTTTATTGAGGAAAACTTGACTGTGAACCCGGTTTAGCAAAATCCAAAAATCAAACATGAAAATTACAAAGAAGTAGTTCTAAAATTTTAGATTGCAATGTGCGGTAAATTTGGCAAAATATATGGAGTACTGTTATCTATCGGAATATGTTTGTGGAGCAAGGTAAATGGATCAACTTTCCGGGCGAGCGTACTGAGAGTGTCCCAAAGCGCGGTGTTTTCCAGTTTTAAAGAAAAACATACCACCATACAGGAAAAATATATGCGAATGTAATGATCCTTGATAAATTTACTATTCACTTCTACCTACATACATACATAGCATCACGCCCGAAATCCCTAATGGGGTGGGCAGAGCCACAAGACTACTTGTGGCCACGTTTGATTAATTAGTCCTAAGATGGTATGATGAACCGTATGGTGACAGGTGATCAGCCCATCGCCCATACAGATAGTCCACCATGTTGGAGAGGACCCGGCCCTTAGTCGACTTTTACGTCATGCCAGGGTGATAAGCATCTGCACGCGCTCTATGCTATTTCTTCACTCCCAGTGCAGCAGAGGAGTTCACTTCTAATACATACAAAAGTGATATCACTTATAGTTTCCGCGTAATCAGCCACTGAATATAAGCATTTTTTCGTCATTTATCACATTTTTATGTTTGCTCATTGCGCATAAACTATAAATAATAAAATAAAATAAAAAAATGCAGGTGGCAATCTTTACACAAATCGATCTAGTCCCAAAGTAAACTCTAAAGGCTTGTGTTATGGGTACTTGAGGACGATATACCTATAATAGATAAATACCTAAATACGTTACGTTGTTACGTAATGTATGTTGCCTATACATACAAAACTCAGGAATAAACATTCGTGCTCATCACACAAATATTTGCCCTTACCGGGGACCGAACCCGGGACCGCTAGCCTCGGAGGCAGGGGCACTACCGACTAAACTAACCGCGTCGTCAGTGATATCGCTTTGTATGTATGATACGTTACGTAAAATAACGGATTATTTCGTTCCCAAACACCTTCCCTGTATCGTGTGATAAATTTTAACTTTGCTCTATAAGAACATAACCTGATGAATAAAAAGTACTTCATATAGTTTGCCAAATTTTGAGCAAAATAATTACTAATAGGAAGGAATATGTTAAAACACACATCTGAAATTATTTGAATTGGGCAATTCTAGTATGCTGGGCCTAGAATACTATAACTTGGCTAAGCGTTTATTCTCCTGTGACCCGTTTCACAAGCTGCAGATTACAATTTTACAGACAAAAGTTCCATATTGTTGGGTTCCATATGGAACAACGTATAGAAAACAAAAAAGAATACATACACATACATACACATACATATCTAACGTTACCTTTTAACAAGTACGAGTTTAATTTAAGTTCATTAATCTAATCTCCATTTGATCTTTTCCCCAATCACAATACGTATTCGAATGTTTAATATGATTTTTAAGGCGGCTTAATATTACCGAGTGTAATCAAACGTTATCCGGATAAGCTGTAATACATACATACATACATAGCATCACGCCCGAAATCCCTAATGGGGTGGGCAGAGCCACAAGACTACTTGTGGCCACGTTCGATTAGTTAGTCCTAAGATGGTATGATGAACCGTATGGTGACAGGTGATCAGCCCATCGCCCATACAGATATTCCACCATGTTGGAGAGAACCCGTCCCTTAGTCGACTTTTACGACATGCCAGGATGATAAGCATCTGCACGCATTCTATGCTATTTCTTCACTCCCAGTGCAGCAGAGGAGAAGAAGAAGAGGAGAAGAAGCTGTAATAAAACGTAGTAATTCCATATGGAACTGTTTGGATAATTTATTTGACATTTATATTTATCTTAATTGTTCCATATGGAGCTACAGTTATATTACACAGTTTTTGCTTGTAAAATTAACTTGTAGCTTCGTGAAACAGACCACTGACTGATAACAGATAATATTAGCGATGTCGCAATGCATTATCGTTTCTATCATTGCATTTTACGATTTAATTCCTGTGAATCGGTATTCACTGGAATAGCTCCGGCTTTATAATACTTCCTTTTGAGTTATTGATAATATATTGACTGGTTCGACTCTTTTTAAATGCTTACTAAATTTTATTACTTATATTAAAAAACGTCTTATATTTCAATATCATGAAATACGCTCGCTACGCTCTTGTCAATGGAGCAATCGTCCTATTATCTGCCTTTTCTTTATTCTCCAAATACGACATAACCCCACTTTTTCCATTACTTGGTTTATATACGTTATCTTCGGTCTTCCCGTTTAACCCTTATCCGGGAGAGGCGTTTTATCGACCACATATATGTATATATAATTTCAACTTTAATAACTAAATCGTATGATACAAATTTGATCGTAAATACGTCAAACAATATTTGCTGTCAAATGATTTCCCAGTAAGTGACAATGACAAACATTAAACTGTATTTAAATTTTACGTAGCATTTATGGGGCCCGCTTAAGAGTAAGAGGTGTTGTACAATATTGCAGGTCTTTAAATCGGTCTTTAAGACAATAACGTCCAGACTCTCTGCCATATGCAGCTGTCATCGAGAAAATAAGCGTTTGGACAAGGTAATTAGTAGGCTTGTGCGAAAGGGATGGTTGATTTATGTCCGCTGCGAACACCAGCAGCACAACACTAGGCGCCTGCTCTAAGGGTCATGCACACTCGCTACCTCGTGCGACCGCCGCTGCTCTATAATGAGCCCCCACCGCCGCGTCCCTGCGTGCAGGGCCGACATCTCGCCTTCCACGTGCTACATTACGTTACATATAATAATCGACGAAAGTATAACACGAAACTTAGACAATAAGGACTTATACAGTAACGTAACAGTCGCCGTAAGGTCCTTCTCAGAACTGTATATGTCAAGCTGACAGCGTATTTTAAAATTTTAAGAAATACATTCAATGCGCAAACTAGTATATCATCTTTCCTCTTGCGGATGTCGACGCACCAGACGCGGGTTATGCACTGTCCGCAAGCGGACGTGTTATGTGTAACGAATAAGTAAGTTGGAGTCTTCACATCAATAGCGGGCGGTAGAAGCGCGGGTTCCGGGCGCCGCGCCTCCAAAGTGCGGATTGACCTTTATGCTTTTGTGTTATTCTAGAACATAATACAAAATACAAACTGACCTTAAGTTTCCCGGTAAGAAGCGGCGGGTCGTTCCAGCCGGGCGGCGCGCGCGCAGGCTCCTGGTAGAAGCCGCCGTTCACCTGCGCCGCGGGGCCCGGCACCAGCGGGTTCAGTTGGCTCGGGTTCGCGCTCGGGTTCGGATTCGACGGCATGGTGTTCATGCTCGGGTTCATCGGATTCAGTTGGCTCGGGTTATGTGAGCTCGGGTTAAGTGCACTCGGGTTAAACGGGCTCGGATTCGGTTGGTTGAAGCCGGCGCTGGGCACGGTGGCGCCGCTGTACTGGTCGGGCAGGGGGCTGTTGAACCCGTACTGAGGTTGAGGGTTGTTAAAACTGTACTGGTTGTAGAGGGGTGCGGATTGCACTGACGGGTCCACTTTGTATTTTGATTTTGAGGTTATGCCGCCTGAAAAATAGACAAGTTAATAACTTTTGCTCTAAAGAAAATTATTATTTATTGTTTTTTAAGATGTCGACTAAAATTGCTACTGCAATAACATACTGTTGCGTGTTGAGTGTGCTACGCGAAGAACGGAAAAGGGAATTAAACAACAAACTGGTGGAGTGAAAGAGAATTGTAATGTTATGACAAATATTAAAGAGACAAACTAAGAATCTGCATAGATAATTATCAAAGAAAGTATCTTGATAATTTCGAACCCTGCTAGGCCGGAAGTTGCCATGTAAATTCACACTCCTATTATTCAGCAAATTGGCCACCTGTGGGCTCTTTTACTTGTCACATTAACAAACTAGAATTGGTTGAATCTACCAGCGCTTCGGAAAGGATCTTCATTACTGAGAAGCGCCGCAAGCAACTCAGCAGAAAATCATCTTTTCAAGTCAAATTTTGACGTTTACACCCGATATACAAACTTAAATAAAATTAAATACAAACATTACACAGTAGTAAAGCAATAAATGATAGTTAATAATTATTATAAGATTATTATTAATTTAAGGATATTTAATGGTTATTAGCGTGGAGGCGTATACTTCGTCCAATGTAAAAAGAGCTCTGACGGCCATATAAAATGTATGACTGTCAGCGCTCTTTTTACATTGGTTATGGCGTACCTGCGGGGCCGACGCTGCCCGGGCGAGCCGGCGGCGCGTGCGGCGACAAGCCGGGCGTCGGCGCGGCCGGCGGCGCCCAGGCGCCCGCCGCCTCGTACGACGGCGCCACTGCCAAAGTAAGGGACAATGGAGGCTGCTTGTGTTTACACTCTCACTAAAGGGAGATCGCCTTGATTGTGTGAGTGCACGGGGAATCCTGCCGTTTCATCAAAAAACATTATACAAATTATCACTTCCCAAACAAATTTTAGCAACCGTTTTTTGCCAATGCAATAATTTTAGTACGCACATTTTCATTTGGTCAAATTTTTACTCAGCAGAATATTAGTCTAAGGCATTTGGCCTTTTATCAAATGCTTTATTAAAGCAAAAAAACATTAGACAATCATTTGATCCAATGAATTGATATGATAAAAAATATAAAGACAAAAACAGCATATACGAAGTAATAACATGTTGCGGCAAACGAGCGATCAATACACGTCGGAGCAGAACCGACTCGGACACATTTAGGTTAGAATATGAGCGAAGCTCCCGCCTTAGCCTTCGAGTTTTCTTTTTCATCCCTTAAAAAAACATGCTTTTGCCTTATTTTATTTTAAGTAAAATATGTTATGCCAACTGAAACATTTGACTACATGCAATTTGGTCTAAGTACCAGTTGGAAAGAGAGTCAATGTTTAAACGTGCACTTGACAACAAACAATGCAAACATTGAGTTTGCGTTACAATTATTTGTGAAGAGTTCATTTGCCAAATAATAATTTAGCAAATGAAATTATACGAACAATTGTTTGGGAAGTGATAATAAGTCAAAAGTTTTTTGATGAAACAAGGGTAACCCGAGTGCACGGTCTACAGGATGTCCCTTAACCCAAAGATAAAACTAAAGGAGCTAGAAGGGCGGCTCGAGAGCTGCTAGATTAATTAATTACGACCTTATTAAAAATATCATAGTTTTTGAGATTATGGCTGGCACTTTTATAAAACTCGTGGTTTTTAATACCCTGATCATGTATCATTGTATCATGTATGTCTATGAAAAGAGCGTCGGTGGCCTAATGGCTAAGGATGTCGACTCGTGATCATGAGGTCCGGGTTCGAATCCAAGCGGTTGCCATGTACCAATGAGTTTTTCTATCTTATGTACATTATCTGCGTGTCAACTGCGGGAACCGATGTTCTTACGGTAAGGGTCTGAGCACACGGTGGAAAGGGCCGCTAGCGGACCACCCCTGCCGAGGCCAGCACTAGCCAAATCGAAGCGAAAGGCTGCCACAATAGATCAGCAATGGTCGAAGCGGCACATATATGGCCCAATCAACCTCCAATAATAATAATAAAATGTCTATGAACGTTGACACAAAACGACTACCTATATTAAATGTGATTTAGGTAGAAACAGCAGGGCTCGGAAACCTGTTATTACTTTCCGGTTTCGGTAGTTGACCCTAAACCGGAATTTATTCCGGTTTGGATTACGGTTACCGGTATTTGAACCGGTTCATTGAGAAACCGGTTTTTACAAATTCCTTTCTTGCAGTTAATTTGAATCAAAGCGAGTTCCACACCATCTCTTTTACACACTAATTGAGATCTCGCACTACATCAATAAATACGCACCCTAAAAAAGTTAAATATGGATTACCGTTAAATTTCGGTCTCTGTATTTCATTTAAAACAGCGCCTCTATTCGGGAACGCTAAGTGATTCTGTAGCAAATCGTGAGCGAGATTTCTCATCCCACTCTTCCGCACGACGCGTAATGCGCCCTTAATTAAACAGTTAATTCATGAACTAAATTAAACCAATTTCATGAAAGATATTTACCGCTAATTTTAAAACCAATTCCGGTTCCGGTAAAATTAACCAAATCCATAATAGAGATGGGAACCAGCGAGAATATAATAAACTTGTATAAAGATGTAATAATAATAATCAGGGGACAACCTTTACGCAAATCGATCTAGTCCCAAAGTAAGCTCTAAAGGTGTTATGAGTACTAGACGACGATATACATACTTATATAGATAAATACATACTTAAATACATAGGAAACATCCAAGACTCAGGAACAAACATTCGTGCTCATCACACAAATATTTGCCCTTACCGGGGATCGAACCCGGGACGCTAGCTTTGGAGGCAGGGTCACTACCAACTAGGCTAACCGCGTCGTCAAGATATATGTGTCGAATATCATTAACGTTGTTACAATAATCAAATAAGTCTCACTCATTTTGATTGTTTGGAACTTCCCACAGTTGCCCATTTTAACTTTAACCTGTTTATCGAACATAATAATTTATTTTTAGTGCATTTTTTTCTGCTTGGCTTCGTTAACTGGTAGAGTATGCTATTATGCCATGTTTAAATAAATAACTGACCTGCACTGTAAGTGTTCGAGACGTCGTTGTGCGCGACCAGGTGCCCGCGCTTCTGCGGGCCGCTCGTGGTGCGCGCGCGGCCCATCTGCTGCGTCGGTTGCTACAACAAACAACACAAACAATCAATCCTACAAACAAACAACAGGCCTTGTGTTCGAACAAAACTCATCATTTCGTCATTTATTCAGGGATGTTTCCTGGGTAAAATAATAATAATTCAAATTATTCCGTCAGTTAGATTATCAAAAAATATTGAACACGTATTTTTTGCTTTATCAAATCAATCAAAATTTACAAAGATAACGCGCATCAAAGTTCGGGAGTGGGGGCTCATGACGTCACTTAATGGTAAAAAGTGTGCAAAGTCGTGACGTCACGCGGACCGTCAACACACTATATCTTGGTAATTTTTTATTTAATTGACAAAAGAAAAAATATGTCTCAATATTTTTTTAAATATAATGTAAATGACGGACTAATTCGATTTTTTCAGGAAACACGCCTATTATTGATGCCAAAAGCGTAGTTTTATTCAAAAATGTTCATATTAAGTGGCAAGTGGCAGTTTCTTAGAAAACATGTCAAAATAAAAAATAAAAAATTAAAATTATCAGTAATTTAATCAAGAAAAGATAAAAAATAATCAACATTAAAATAATTAATTACTTTTATTATTTTAATTTTGATTATTTTTTATCTTTTCTTTATTAAATTCCTGTAAATATCGTCCTTAATATTCCTGTAACTATTCTGTATGACAGAGATACCCACTTGACTAGCCCGCCGGGCGGGTCCGAGCCCGAGGGCTTGCACAAGCCTCTCCCGCAGCTCGGTGTTCGCGACGCCCTCCAGGCTGTTGAGCGCGGACTGGAGGCAGCCCTGCGCCGCCAGCCGAGACGCGTACTCTGTTAGCACCGCATCTAAACATCCTCCATTCTGTTCGAAAATATATTATTATTACATTTGAATTTGACAATAGTCATCTACATACTCATACGTCTATCCTTATCAAATATTATCCAACTCTGTAAAAACCACAAAGTTTTTAAAACTTTTTTAAACATTCAAAAATTGTGTTTCGTTAGTTTGGTTTTTAACGTTTCTATTTACATGTTTTTTTCCAAAATTAACTGTTTTAAAAATTTACTACTTTTATTATAAATTTATTTTGAAAAGAAATGAGTAATTAAGGGTAAAATGCATCATATGGGAACACTGCCTTGCAAAACTTGAAGCCAATCATAGTCAAAATTTATTATGTTTTTTTGGAATAAAAAGCAACTTTGCAACATTGTTTTATTTTTTATATCTACGGCGCCTAAGAAAACTATAACAGCCATTAAAATTTCGGGCATAATAATCATCATATATATATAATCATTTTCGCAAATTGTACACTTCTTTCTGAGTTAGTTACGGCCTTAATGATGAAAACCTTTCCTTTGGTCAATTTTGAACGTGTGAAGCTGCTCGTTACGGATTACTAATGTATGGGCAAAAAACTTTTCCCAAAGTATCAAATACCAAAATATTTTACTCAAATTATCATTGGTCAAAATGGCTTATCGCAATTTTAAAGGAAGCAAAAGTATTTTTTGTCAAATAAATACTAACATAAGGGACACAAGGTAACCCTAACCTGACCTACCCATGACAAAGCAAAATGATGCCAAATGATAATTTGACCAAATGAATAAAATGAGAAATGTAAATGTGTGTTATGGCGTTATTATTACGTACAAATCGGCTGCGCCTGATCTTTAACGCTTTAACTACTCAAGTTGCACCTGTGGGTCTAACTGTGACTTCACAAAATATATCACGACATATGCGAGCAATAGCGGGCGAGGCGTCATCCCCATCAACCAGCAATCGGAAGAAAGGACAGAAGAGAGGCCAAGATCTCTACCGCCACGCAAGCGCTAAGAAAACACATAAGAATTTGAGCATTGCTTAACTTTATATAAAATCAACTTATTTACAACTTAATCTTGTATGCAAATGCTTTTGCATTAAAACATTATTTACTGAGCTGCTGACTTCATAATTTTACCTGCCATCCACATCATCAAGCCTGTCCAGGTCATCTAACCTGTGTCTAGACGCGCAGACAATGTGCAAAAGATTCGTTTGGGAAATTAAACTACTGCGATAAGTTTTTTGGGAAGTGAAATTTGGCGAAACATTATATCGCGAGCGTCAAGTTGACGTACCCTTCGAAGATATCCAGGATCTGATGATTCCAAAAAATAGTGCCTAAATAGTACCCAATTAGTACAGAGTTAGAAAAAATAGTACCTTTGTAATTTCGGAGATATGAGCCTTGTTTAACGGGTACGGTAACTTGACGTCAAGCTGGCGTACCCGTTTTGGATCTCGAGAACGGTGCTGTTCCCAAATATGCTCTATCTCCCAGTATATTAGTATATTACAGTATTTTTTTTTGTAACGTAATGAGTTTATATTTGGAACAGCTGTCAAAACTCAAGTGGGTCTCTATTCTAGTATCCATAAATATTAAAACAGTTATCGATACGAAATATCAATTAATTATGGTTTAAAAACCGCACGACATTTGATCTCGAGTGACATGAGAATAGGGACTTCATTCGTTTGTCTATGATTTAAAAAAAACATTCGTCTTGACGGACGCCATTACTATTTTCATTTGTTTGTTTGTTGGTTTCTGAATACATCATGGAGGATTTATAATATGTGTGTAGATAAAGTTATGTATGCAACTGTACATAATTAGGCCTTAAAATACGAGTGTGGTTTTATGAAACGAGCCGACAGGCAAGTTTCATAATAAGATCGCACGAGTTTATCATTATGCAACCGTTGCATAAACTATTATTGCCCAAAAGGCAGTACACCGCTCGCTACACCTAGGAAGAGGTACTGACCTGTGTAGCGCGGCCGCGCGCGGCAGCAGCCCGGCGCGCCAGCAGCGCCAGCTCGGCGCCGGCCGCCAGCGCCGCGGGCCCGCGCGCGCGCCGCGCCGCCCAGCGCGCCAGCAGCGCGTCGCCGCTCATGGCGCACAGGTAGCACGTGCTGGCCGCCTCGGCGAGCGCCGGCTCCGACTCCTTCGACAGTCTGTCACCGAGCATCTCTGGGAACGATGCAAATACCTCAACATGTTGAAATCCGTTCAAAAACCAATAATAAAACAATAAAAAAAAAGTTTCTTCAGCAAAGCCACCTGCAGGCTCTTTTACTAGTCACATGAATAAATTAAAATAGGATGAATCTACCAGCGCTTTTGACATCATTACTGAGAAACTCGGCAGAAAGTCATATTTTTAACCGACTTCAAAAAAAAGGAGGTTCTCAATTCGGTTGTACGTTTTTTTTTTATGTTTGTTACTTCAGAACTCCGTCATTTATAAACCGATTTTGAAATATATATTTTTAATCGGTAATGTATACCTCCAGTTTGGTCCCGTTGTCGTCGAAGTCGAGTTAAGATGAGAGGATCTATTAGGAATTGATGGAACTCTTCAAATATTATAGGCAAGCATAGAGCAATTTCAGTATTTTCGGTAATAACTCAAGCAGTTACGTTTCAAAAGCATTATTTGGTGAAGTGGAACTGTTGATGAAGACCATAGATGATCACCGGAACTCCTAAATGTTGAGTATTTCACGGTTGGCGATTAAATTGCTGTAGGTATAAAGTTCTGAAGCAACATATGTCCATGAAAATTCATGTAGTAAAATTGAAGAACCAGGAGAACTCCTCAACGATTGACATCTTTGCACCGTGGATAGCAACAGTTTGTAAATGATGATGAGCAATTCGTATTATGCTATTGTTACTTGATGTAGTAAATGTATGTCGTTCAATCACAGGATAATAAATAAAATGTGAAAAAAAATTCTTAGGTACTTTTCAAAGGCTATTTGAAGTCGGTTTTATTTTTATTTTATAAATTATAGTTCTGCAAACAATTCTGAAACATCATTCCAGCTTGACTTACGACCCAGCATGTCTACTAAGACGTCGATTTGATAAATTGTGCCGCATTACTAAATTAAGACATTGTTATGGGCTGAATCGGTGAAATAATAGTCAAGGAGTCCACTTGAAACTTATATTAAATATGAACTAAAACTATGTTATAAACTAAGGTTGAGCGCCAGGAGGGTTTTGTTCGAAATAGGAACCCTGCCGATCCTTAACTGCCACCGGCTAGCTTTATGACAGCTTCACTTGTTTTATTCACGCCTTTATCTCGAGGTGCCAAAAAGGGCAGTTCCTCAGGCTAGAAAGCAAACGTTCTGTGTAAATTGCGGTAATACAGTATATCTTCCATTATGATTGTTGCAATTACATATTAATCTTTACACCTTAGAAACTAAACTCACCCCTTTCTCTGCAGAATTAAACACGTAACATCGCGTTATATCATTCCGTAAATTTCCAAAATATCAATGTGATATTCCGAGCAATTACAATTTCGTTTATTACTGCACCAATATTTCAAATGACGGTGGGTACATCCACAATTGCCAAATTAATATTTCACATGGATCCACTCACAGTGAATCGCTAGAACGGAGTGAACCAATTTGCGAGGGTCGATCTATTTTAACTAATATTCAAATTATGCACATCATGCTGCAGTTAGGCTGAAGTAAACCAACACATTTTAAAATTATTAAAAGAAACAAGGAAAAGATCCGCCGTGGGTTGGTTTCGAACCCGAGTCGTTTGCGTCAGAGGCGAGCGTCAATACCACTGAACCATCTCGACTATTACGATTAGATACGAATTATTTCTAGTGATAAGACTAGCGAACTGTGTTCCTCTACATGACGTCAGAACATAACAACATGTTTTATCATTTAATAATTTTGCTCTCTAGATCCTTAATTGGTTAATAAAATAAATAAACAAATACATGTGTAATCATTGTGAATAAGGAATGTTAATTATGTTTTCTTCCAACTAAGCTTTAATTTCATCATTATGTCCTTAAATACTCAGCACAAAGCAGCACTTGTTTGCTGTAGAGCAATAAAGTTGCATACAAAATTCATTATCAAGTAAAACATTGATTTTACATCATATATACACAACTCAAATAAAATTAAATAGATACGTAAGGTTTGAGTTTAAGCACATAAGAAATTAGCTAACGGCTTTCCAGATTGGGTTCCCTTTATCTTGCATAATATCGATTCTCCGAAACATACTTTGCATAGCAGGTATCACGGATTTTTTTTTAGCCGAATTCTATTTTCGCGTAATAATATACTTTTCATCACACTTGCTCGGAAAGGGTGTTATTATACGTAGACGTATAGAGCACTTATAGCCGATTTAACTCCTCTATGGGCCCCGCCGTCAGCGGGAGTTATAAACCATACAAAATCCATAACTCCCTAGGGATATAGGGGTATGGTTTCGAACTCCCACGGGCAGTGCGTGCCCCAGGTCGGCGGAGCCGCGCGGGGGCCGCAGCCGGCGGAGCCGCCCCGCGCTGATCGCGACATACCATTTGTTCTACCCACCTAATGGTAATTCACGGTGTACAATGGGAATAAAATAAATAAATATATTTCTTTTTGTCTAATTTTTGTTTCATTTCCTCGCAAATGTGATGAAAACTCACGGGCAGTAAGGGGATAACAAACTCGAGTCATAAAAGCCCTCGCCTACGGCATCGGGCTTCTAACAGACTCTCGTTAGTTATCCCCTTCTTACGGCCCTAGATGCACAATGTACTACTGCATAATTGTCAGTTGGTATAATAGTCATTTCTCTGAATATTAAATAGAAGAACACTGTATCGTCAAATGTAATTAGTTCTGTAGAATATTCAATAGCATAACTTTAGTATCGCCGATTTTAAATGACATAATGGCAGAATATTATATGGCCGAATCTAATATATGCCGGTACTTTAAATGCAAATAGTTTAACGCAGCAACGAGCGAGCGAAGCGAGCGAGAAAGGCTTTCGAAGCAGAACTGACTCAGATAAGTAAGGTTAAAACTCCGCTTCGCCTTAGTTTTCTACAAATTGGTGCGAAACGAATATGACATTCGATTTTATGCAACATATTAGTGAACCTTCCAGGTGATATGTGATACTGTTTGAATTTATTTTTGTGTACAGAAATAATGAAAATAATCTTTATCTACACCCATATCATAAAACCTCCATAGTGTAATCAAAAACCGTAGGAAATGACCACCATTGTGACGACCAATTAGGTAAAACCAGTGCTGCAATGTTATTACAGTATCGATTTTAGTATCGAAATGAGACTAAATTTGGAACAGCTGTCAAAACTCAAGTGGGTCTCTATTCTAGTATCCATAGATATTAAACAGTTATTGGTACGAAACATCAATTCAGTATGTTTGTTTAATATAAACCGAACGACATTTGATCTCGAGTGACATGAGAATAGAGACTTCATTCGTTTGTCTATGATTTTAAAAAAATGGTCTTGACGGAGGATCGAATTGCCGCCATTATGTTGGTTTTTTGCTGAACGAAAGTAGAATTATTGTTGAATTGAATAGAAAAAGTTGTTTGTAATTTACATTTTAGTTGAAAATATGAATAGTAGTCTTCTCGGAGTGTGTGTGATGTGAAAATGCGCCGGATATCGGAAATATGCAGCCACGATTGCAACAAATAACTTGTTGCCAGAAAATATTGTTTCTGAACCCATCATGGAGGATTTATAATATGTGTGTAGATAAAGTTATGTATGCAACTCTGCATAATTTCACGTGTGATCTTATTATTAAAAGTCGCTTAAAAGCTCGTTTCATAAAACCGCACTAGTGTTTTAAGGCCTATCATTATGCAACCGTTACATAAACTACTATTATAAACATCATGTTAGTGTTACTAAATCAGCTTTCAACAAACAACCAGCAATTTTTTATACGTGTTTTACAATGGGAATACATTTATTTTCTTTCTTTATTGACTATAAAAACTTCCCACGCTACTGTTTGCACTTACCGCAGTAATGCGCCAGCGCCTCGCCCTCGCAGTGCGTAACGAGCGCAGCGAGCGCGTCGCGCCAGCTGCTGGTCGCCACCGACTGCACCAGCAGGTCCCAGCGGGACTGAAGCAGCGACCCGGCGATGAGGGACACGGGGTCCTGTGCCGAGTGGTTCAGGTGGTACTTCTGTACTTTGTACAGGAGGTCTTGACTACCTATATGCAAGAAATGAAATAAAACGTTGATATGTCCAGCTAAATTATTAAGAGAATAAAAACAATTACTTAAAGACAATTTCATCAGTAATAAGTCTTATAAAATGTTTTAAGTTAAACGGTTTTATTTGTAAAGAAACATAATAATGATTCAGACAATACACTAAAAGCTAAAAAAAATACTGTAATGTATTCTACTAGGCAAGCCCTTTCATTTGAAACCCATATCTATTGAGAGGATTGAAATTAAAAATGTAGTTCGCCATTTTGTGGCGGCGGCCATCTTGTATTAGGATTTTTTTCATAGTTTCTGCTTAGCGCATCTGTGAGCGGCATACGAAAATTATTAAGGGTGTGTGAGACATATGCCGTTACCCATGGCCTGAGATACAATGTGGCTAAAAGCCAGTATGTCGTCTTTGAGATCGGGCGTGGCAGGACAGTTGAAGTGCCACCCATCAAGCTTAACGGGGCAGCCCTTGTGAGGGTTGACTTTTTCAAATATTTGGGCCATGTAGTCACGTCGGACCTTAAAGACGATAAAGACATAAATCGGGAACGGCGGGCTCTGTCGGTCCGGGCTAACATGATGGCGCGTAAGTTTGCGCGATGTACGAGGGAAGTAAAGCTTACGTTATTTAGAGCGTACTGCACGTCCCTGTACTCGTGCAGCTTATGGCGCGGATACACGCGACGGGCCTACGGAGCCCTCCGCGTCCAGTACAACAATGCTTTCCGGGTGATGATGGGGCTGCCTCGCTTCTGTAGCGCATCAGGGATGTTAGCAGACGCTGGTGTCGATTGCTTTTACGCCACAATGCGTAAGAGAGCTGCATCCCTGGTGCGCCGGGTGCGCGCCACCCCCAACACCATCCTGAAGATGATAGGGAGCAGGCTGGACTGCCCCTACTTACTTCACTGCAGTCGGTTACATGCGCCGTACTCAGTGTAAGTAGTTGTTTAGTCTTAGGCATAATTATTTAGCACTAACATTTAGAATAAGTTTTACTAACAATATATGAGTTTGAAAAAGACTTGAAATAAACGTTATTATTCTTATTCTATATTATAGTGTGCTGTATTCTACTACTAGGGATGCCCTTTCATTTGATACCCATATTGAGGGAGTTGTAATAAAATATGTAATCCGCCATTTTGTGGCGGCGGCCATCCCGAATTTAAGATCAATCGGTTAACAGGAAGGAGGAAAAATTACAGTTACTAAAGACCCACACAAGACACAAACACGGTAAGCTAAAAAACCGTTTAAAAACAGGTACATACAACTATCTGCTTTGAATTCTAAATAATCAGAACATTGTCACAACTTACCCAAAGACGCTATGATCAAGGCATCAGCCACCCTCTTTGCCTCCAAGCACACCTCGACCGCCTCCTCGAGATTTCCGCTCACAAGCGCGCGGCAAATCAGACTGCTTGAATCTAAAAATAAAATACTTTTAACGCATTTCCTGCGACGCATACAAATGCGTGCATAGGAATTTTATCTAGGGAAAGCCGTGAAAAAAAAACGCGATAGCGAACCATGAGAGTCACACGATAAAATTGCCGTGGATTGAGTAAAAACTTAATCTTGAATTGAAAAATGAAAATTATTTACTTCGTTACCTCCATTATAAACATTGAATTGTTACCTTCTCCGTTGGGTATGACGACGTTCTGAGGCGTCGGGTCGAAGTTCAAATTCGAAAGCTTTCTTTCGATAAGTGTGTGCGCATCCTGTAAAAATATTAACATCGTTAAAATTGACATAAGTTTTAGGATGTATAGTTATAATAATGAATCGTAAAAATGAAATTTTCAACGTAGCAAAAGAAAGTATTAGTGAGAAAAATTGCATCGTGTTATAGAGTAAAGAATATTGATAACAACACTGAACACACACAGCTCAAATATATTGAATATCAATTTGACAAGAATTCAGTTTCTTCGAGAGACCGTCTCAGAGACAGTTTGTTTTAAGATAGAGAATATATTATGAAGGGCTCGGAATTCGTTTTAAAATAGCGGTTAATATAATGCATGAAACCGGTTTAATTTTGTTTATCACTTAAGCGGTTAATTAAGGTTTGAAACATACAGAAATAATGAAGGTTAGCGGTTAATACAGAGAACGAAATTGAAAGACTCGCAGCAGCCGATATTACCCGACTTTGGGTGCGTATCCAATACCTAATAATTTATCCGACGAAATTAAATTAACTGATTTGTTCAACAAACGAAATAATGGGAAAAACCGGTTTCTAGATTAATTGGATAAAATAAGGGTAGCCGGAACCCATAACGGAATTATTTCCGGTTCGTGTCAACGACCGAAACCGATCGAAAAATTTACCGGTTTCCGAGGCCCGAACTTCGTTATTCTAATTCATATTTTAGTTTAATTCTCACATCCGTTTAGATGAAATTATATCATGCTGTAATATTTTAATTTACTCATAAAAACAAGAATTTACCCAGGAGTGGGACATTTTGTAACTTATTTTTACATTGATAACCAAAGTTTGAGGCATTCACTATAGTCGATCTTTGGAAAAAGCTGAGTTAATTTAACAATCTATTACTTTTGTCATGTAATATGTATAATTATTTTTGAGCTATGTGATGACGTCACTCACTCACCGAAAGGTCTGTGCTGGTGTCGGTGGACAGTTCCGCGTCCGTCTCCGTGGATTCACCCTGCCGTGTCAGCATGTTAGTCACAAACAGGAATATACCTTATGCAGTGAGTGCTAGGTTGAAATTAAAGTGAAGACAGTGTGAGAGTAACTACGTTTTGTTTTTTAGAAAGTGTCAAGAATGTGCAAAGTGAATTAGATCGTAATCCGTTGGTGGGAAAGTAGGTGTTGTATTAAAAGTTAGTATAGGTTAAATATATAAGACAGAGAACTTGAGACAGTCTTATGTAGTAATAATAAGATAAGAATTATATTGAGAAAAGTTTTGTAGAAAATTGTCTTATCATAGAGTACCATGGAAGAATTTAAGTGCTGGGCCTCTTTGACCATATTCAATATCACCATTTAGTAATAATACTATAAATATGATAAAATTCAAAAATACATACATATAGATTTGATTTAATCCAATTAAAATCTCGTAAAAATCATATTTTAATTGAAAATTAAAATCAGACTAAAGCACAAATACAACATAAAAATAAATCAATACGATCAAAAGCCCGTTTCACACAGCTACAAATTACAATTTCAAAAACTGGCAATACCGATGACAGATCCCGTACATCTGCCGTGCAGTGTTGCTAGTTTTTTCCTGGAACTTCATGAAACTGGCCACAGTACGTCATTCTAACGTCACGTAGTCTAAAGAATACGTAAACCATGAAGTAAATTCCCCGATCGTACACTAAAAAACGTCCTATAAGTGTACCTATTAGAGTAGAGCCACACCAAACCGAAATTCCGCGACTGAACATTGGCGTGGCAGGTTTGTACCTATGCACAACAAACAGCCACAGAATAAATAAGAGTACTTCGTACAGAAGTTGCACTGTCTGACGAAAGTGGCCTAAGTAACAAAAGCTTACACATGCCCTCTATCGCATAACCCGTGCTCTTTCGAGCGCGACACGTGTAAACGCAGGGTTGTTATATACCATCGCAACATTTTATAATATTTTGAGCGTAAGTAATGTATTGTGCCTAATAAATTAAATACTAATAATGGGGAACATGCATGAAAATCAAAATGAGGTTTAAATGATACGTTATGAAAGTGAATGTAAACAAAAGCATATTACAGAAAAAAGCAGATCATTTTGACTATTCATTTTTATCAAATAAAAATGAATAGTCAAAATGATAAGGGGCAAAACAAAATACATATAATATATATTGTTTTTTAGGTCTGATTTTAGTTTTTTGGACATCCTCATCAAATTTATGTCATGTTTTATTTCTACGATGTTGGTCAAAAAACAGTATTTTCGAAAATATTTGCGGATTTCGCCATACATTTTGTACAGTCTAACGAATGCTGTGACGTTTTGACGTGTTGACGAGGTTTTTGCGAGTGGTATGAACAATGACTTTTCAAAGCTTTATAACTCATCAAATAAACAACATAATAATGTTTTGCGTACACAGATGGGTTTCTATTAGTCAGCACTTTCCAAGTGTCTTTAGTCTTTCTTTCTTTAGTAGTTCTTTAGTCTACAAATTACATACTGTACTCGTGATATTTTTCACACAGTACAATTTATATAGGAAATGGATGTTCTGGTAATTATAAAATGTATCTTCGCTACCTAATTAATATCACAGTACGTACGTACGTACGTACGTAGTTAATATCAGTACCTAAGCAATTGGATAACATAATATTTTATTCGTCTAACTATTTTACATCACATATTCAGTTTGATAATTTTATCCTGACACCGCGTTTGACATATCGTGGGGTCCAAAGAAAACATTGCAGGCAGAAGTCGCGTAATTTCAGCTTGGTGTGGCCGTACCCTTATGTGTAATACTCACGCGGCTGAGTCCCACGGTGTGGTCGGGCTGGTCGCCAACGTTATTGGCCTTGAACTTCGACGTGATCTCGTCTTGCTTGAAACCTGAATAGGGAATAATATCATCATCGTCATCATCATCATCAAGCTCAGTGCGGATTAGGGACTTCAATCACATCTTTGAATTACTTCTCAGATGTATTTTTTATATGATAAGGACAACCAGTCTTTGGTACAATAATAGAGCAAAAGTGTCACAGACGGACAGACACACAGTCAAAAACACACGAGTGATCCTATACGGGTTCCGTTTTTTTCCTTTTGAGGTACGGAACCCTAAAAAGTAGCAAAGTCGATATTTCGCGCCTATATGTTCTACACGCTGAACTGATTTGATTTTGCTTATCACTGATTTTTGTTAAAAAATACACTTACGCGGTTATAACAAACTGCTCATACGCGGTTTTGAACTATCGCCGACGTAAAATCATCTTAGGAGCAGTAAACTAAGTGTCCAACCTGTGAAGGCAGTACTTTGTTGGTTTCCTCGCGATGTTCTCGTTTAATTTCGGCAAATCTCGTGGTAAATATCAAATTCAATTTCGGACATTAGATTCCTAAATCACAAAGGTGCGAGCCGGGCTTGAACCCGGTTAATATTTTAGACTTATCATTCTTTGCAAGAGTGAAAACATTGTCATGTGGGCGATACGGCAATCAAAAACCTCGTGCCAGGAAAGTACTCGCCTGCTGCTGGGGCTCAGTCCCTCCTGCATGAGACGAGTAAGAACTTACCGAGCAGGTTGAGCACCTCTGTCCGGAAGCTGGGCAGGAAGTTAGCTCGCAGGAAGAACCATGTGTACCGCTCGTGCTGGTCGGTGGCTGCGTCGCCCTTCGCTCGGCAATACCTGCACACATTCATCAATGGCTATTTGACTATAGTAACAAATATTAATATATTTCTGTGGAACGGTAGCTTGACTCTCAATAGTACGTTACAGAACAGGATTAATCCATACTTTAATATTATAAATGTGAATGTAACTCTGGCTGTCTGTCTGTCTGTCGCGCTTTCACGCCAAAACTACTGAACCGATTTAATTCAAATTTGGTACACAGATAGTCTCGAGCCTCAGAAAGGACAGTAGGCTACCTTTTAATGCTAAAAAAAAGGGTTGTAAGTTGAAAGGGGGTGATGAAAAGTTGTATGGAAGTATCGTCATTTTTAGAGCTAGAAGCTTGAAACTTATTTCTTAGACTGTTGATTCGATATAAAGAAATATGACATTCAAAGTTTGTAAAAGTTTTACCCTCAAGGGTGTAAAATAACAATAGGGAATAGGGAATATAAGTTTGTTTGGAAATATGTAAGGTTTATTATGTGAATGTTTTATAAGTTTGCGACAAGAGACAAAAGACACTGTAAATAGCTCATTACAGTATTTGTACGTATGTGTGTTATTTGTAAAATAATTATCCTAAATAATTAAAAATGCTACCCAAAGACACTATTCCACGCGGACGAAGTCGCGGGCAAAGCTAGTGTAAAAATAAATCAAGATTTTTTCAATTTAATAAATTAAAATCTTCAATTTTTACTTCTAAGGTTTCGTGACTTTAAACACCATTCACGACGTATGATGTTTGCATCGGTCGGTTGCGTTTCGAATCACGCTGCCCACCTTAATCGTGGTGATCACCGTAAGTTTATTGGGACCGCACATATACAGACTATGTTTTTTTGACGTTTACGACCGGTTTCAGTTTGTTGACGTCACACGCGACGGCTCACAGTAAAATAACGCTTTAGCGGCAAATTTTAAGATGGTAAATATTATTAGTGCCTTGAAAATGCGTAAATTTTATTACAAACATGTGTTTACAAAATCTAAAATGAGTAAACAAGCAAATGGTCAAGAACCGAATTCAGTTCATTTACTTGCATAAAAAGCACATGTTATTAGGTATAAAATATAATGAGGTACTGTAAACTACCATTATTAATTAATTTAGAAAAATTACACAATAATTTATTTGTATTATTTTTAAGATAGCATGACATGTAAAACACAATTTTACCAATAAAGTTAAAAAAAAACTTACAATAGAGATATACATATAAATCATAATCACTTATTACAAAATACACATTCAATATAAATCGGTAAATTTCATTATTACAGAATTCATAATGACACTGTTTATCATAATATGACACACTAGCCGTGCCCGCGACTTTTTTCGCGTGGGATTACGATGAAAAGTATCCTGTTTTATTCAAAGCTTTTTTTGCGCAGAACCCTAATTCTTAAATAAAAATAGCCTAAGATACTCCTTATAACATCAGCTATGTCCCGTCGTTACGGAGATAAGCTGGTAAAAATAGAAAAGACAAAAAAATAATAATAATATGCTTTCATATGCATTTAGTAAAAGCTGTTATTTTGACATTACAAACAGGCACTTCAAGTTTATTCATTTTTATAGATGTATAGATACATAATGTACAAATCCTACAATATAAAATTCTCTTACACTATAAATAGCATTATATAGCAGAAATAATTTTACGCCATACAGGCTCTTCCATGTGGCTGAATCTACCAACGCTTCAAAGACAGATTGAGAAGCACCCCAATGTCCCCACTGTGCCGTTGCTTTGGATTACTAATGTATGGGCAAAAAACTTTTCCCAAACTATCACATCCGAAACTATTTTACTCAAATTATCATTTGGCAAGAAAATCATTAGTCAAAACAGCTTATCGGAGTTTTACAGTGAGCAAAAGTATTTATTGACAAATATGTACTTAGAGGACACAAGTTAACCCTAACCTAACCCATGACAAAGCAAAATGAAGTCAAATGATAATTTGACCAAATGAATAAAATGCGAAATGTAAATGTGCTAAAGATTCGTTTGGGAAATGAAACTACTGCGATAAGTTTTACGGGAAGTGAAATTTGACGATATACTAATTTGCCCAAAGGGCAGTACACCCGTTGTTTTTTGTATTAACTTAAATATTGAAGTGAACTCACTGCGCAAGCGCTTCGACCGCGCCCGGCTCGTGGCTGAGGCTGGAGCCCAGCACCGCGTCCAGCTGCGCCGCCAGCTCGATCAGCTCCGGCTCGCTCACCACCTGCGTTACAAATGGACATGAGAATATTCCCACGCGGGCTCTTTCACATGCATGATGGCCAAATTCAGAAACGCCACTTAAGCATTTGACTAAATATTAAGTAGTTAAATGTCCCTCAACTAGTTGTCAACCTATACAGAAACGTCACATTAATTAAAGCTCAATTTGAGTGGCCTTTCTGAATTCGGCCATGAATATACAAAGGCTATCACGTGACATCTGCTGAACAAAAAAAAACGAACATATAAAAAGTACAATAGACAAACCTGATGGGCAAAAATCTATTCTAATAATAATTAATAAGGGAGATGTATAAACTCCGCATCAGTAGAAATGCGTAAACTAAAAGTCGCAGAGATTTCCTGTAGATCTCTGCGTCTTTTAGTCATAGAATTACAAACCGTAGAAGGTTTACATACAACCGCCCTGAAAAAAGTGAAGCAATAAACCGGTGCGCTTTGACATGGGAGCGTCCCGGTGTTTGTATGAATTTGGAGCCATAAATGGATCCGATTTTGTTGCTTCAAATTGTGAGCGCGGACTTGGTTTCTATTGCGTTATTTATCTAAGCCCTTTTTTTAAACATTTCTACTGTTAAAAAACACTCTGGCGTAACAGAGCTTTACTACGTAACAACTATGATAATTTATCAACAAACGAAACACACAGGCTGGGAGTGTCTGAATTGTAAATTGTCCGGATTGTGTGTGAATTTAGGGCCAATTACTTTAATTAAAAAAAGATTTTTAAATCAAAGAACACCCTAATAATATTTTCTGACAAATATAAGCGGTCTTAGTTTTTAATAGGTTCAGATGTACGTTACCTGACTGATGTACACCGTTTTGGACGGGTTCTCCTCTTCCGGGCATTTCTCGAACGTGACCAATTTGCCTCCGAACTGCAAACAAAATGAAAATAACTGAACTATTAGCCCAGAGTCGCTACTCCGAAAGCTTTTACAATTTATTATCAGTGCTCGGAAACCAGTAAATTTTTCAAACCGGTTTCAGTCGTTGACCCCAAACCGGAAATGATTCTGATTTTGAATTTACCGTTATTACAACCGGTTAAATGAGAAACCGGTTTTGTACTAATTTCGTTTCAGTTTAACGAAATTAATCGGTAACCTAAATGATTTCTGCTTGTTTACCGTTTCCTTAATTAACCGGCAAATTGATGAATGCAATCTGCGGTAAGTAGAGAGGTTTTGAATTCGGAATGAAAAAGCATTGTAATTTGAATTTACAACTCCTTGTAAAAGGAGTCATATTTTTTAATAGTGCATGAAAGCGTCAACTTTGGGTCATTAAAAAGGTTGAACAATAAACGTATATAATTTATTATAAATGTTATTATACCTTTAAATATGATTTTATAAGGATTGTTATTGTTTGAAACATAAAAATATAATAGATTAGTTGCAAATTCATTCAATTTAACAAATATTTATTCCAACTCTAAGAGGTACACAGTATAAAGAACGCTTTTATTAAAAAAAAAAGAGCAGCGGCGTTGGTGCAATGAGGTCGCATAATTTATTATAAATTTGAATTTCACTATTATCATTATCGACATTTTTTTTTTAATAATATCAATTCAATGTAAGGTTTTGAGTGTTGATTAGCACAGTATTTTTATTAGGTTGGTGTTATGATTATACTTCTTCAATAATTAAAAAGTAAAAAAAATACGTAGAAAAAAAGGAAAAATGAGCGGGAATTTCGTTCCTTTACGTTCGTTTTGAAAAATATTTTTTGAGTAAACCTCTATACAAGCTTCGACTAATAACTACCATACTGGACTCGTACATAGAAATCCTCGCCTACGTCTCAGATTTCAAATCGTACTCGTCCAGAATAGCTTACTCCCTGGTGTGTTCAGTAATGTACTATACCGAGAACTTGGCGCCGGCCGGCCTCCGCAGCCAGCGCGGCGCGCGCGGCAGCTGCGCGCGCGGCGCGGCGGCGGGCGCGGCGCGCGCCACGGCCGGCAGCTGCCCCAGCGACGCCGCGCCGAACGCCTCCAGGATGTTCGACTGGTTCTGACCGCTCTGCGGAAGGACTTTATCAATAAGGAAGTTTCCTGAAAAATTCTAATAAGTCCGTCATAGATCTACATTATAATTATAAAAAATTTGAACACATTTTTTTGTTTTGTCAATTAAACAAAAAATGACGCAAATATAGTGCGTTGAAGTTCTCCGTGACGTCACGACTTCTTACACTTTCCCCACTCCCGAACTTTGATGTGCGTTATCTTTGTCAACTTTGATTGATTTGATGAAGCAAAATATAAGTTTTCAATATTTTTTTGTAATCTAACTGACGGATTTTTTTGTTACCCAGGTAACTTCCCTCTTGACAACTTGACTATATATAGTAGGAGAGTCCATGACACTAAACCTAGTATGTTAAGATTCCCAGATGCCATATATATATATAATTAGTCACGTCATTAACGGGGGAACACGAAATGGAGATGCTACAAAGCAAATATACTATGATACTTAAAAAATAAAAACAGAAATATTAAAAAATACGATTTCTAGTATGATAATATTCCCAAGTTTCGTTTGTTCCTTGAAATAGGGGAGGGGTAGGAGTATACTTTAAAGCAGTGCTGCAAGCCCCCCTGATTGGCCTTATCAGTGGCAGCAGCCTGATAAGTGACGTCTCGTAGGTATCTAGTATGATCGATTTCCTAAAAAAACCAAAGCTCATCCGAAAGAGCATCAATTTCTCTGTAAGAAAAACCACTGCTGCATTTTCAAAACAGTGTCACGTCTGTTGTATGGGAGCCCCTTAAATATTTCATGTTTTAGTTAAACTTTTGTAGGCGCTCAGTCTGATACGAGGGGAGGTCCAATAATTCGCGGAATGAAACGGTTGTGAATTAAAATAAAACAATAAAGATATTTTTATTTTTCAATGCAATTATCATCGAGTGCAATACATTTTAAAGATCTAGAAATTAATTTCTCTAAGCCTTCAAAAATATTATTTTCTCTTTGCCTTCAAAATGAGCCGAAATTGCCTCCTTCATTTCTTCACCATCGTAAAAAAAAAAATCCCCCTTCATTCTTTCTTAAATTTGGGAATCCATAATAATTGCTGGGGGCCAGGTGCTAGCTGTAGGGTGGGTGGGCCAGCAACTCGAAGCCGAATCCTTGAAGAGCAGCAGTCGCAACATTGCTCTTGTGAACCGGTGCGTTGTCATCCAAAAGCAACACACCCTTTGTTGACATTCCCCGCTTTTTTTCTTTAATGGCTTCCCGGAGCCTTTCTAATAATATTGCGTAATATGGTCCAGTTATAGTGACACCTTTAACCTTGTACTCAATCAACAAAATTCCTTTGGAATCCCAAAAAACGTAGCCATCAGCTTTTCAACTGATTCTGATACCTTGAACTTTTTAGGAGGTGGTGCACCCTTTTTATGCTAGTGCATCGACTGCTGTTTAGATTCAAGTTCAAAGTGATGAACCCAAGTTTCATCTTCAGTCACAATTCGTTCTAATATGTGGGTAGGATTGTCGCCACGCGGGTCTAAAAAGTGCTTTGACTCTTGGATTCGTTGTTGCATCTGTAGCGGTTTGAGCATTCTCGGTACCCACCTTGCACTAACTTTCTTCATATCAAGATGATCGTGCAGGTTCCTTAAAATAGTAGTATCTGATGCGCTAACTAATGCAGATAACTGTTTCTTTTTAAGATATGTATCTTCCAGTACAAGTATTTCTACATTTTCTATGATAACTGACGATGTAGCGTCAATTGGACTTCCTGTGCAAGGGTCATTTTCAATTGACTCTCTGCCATGTTTGAAGAGACTATGCCACTTGTAAACCATTGTTTTATCAGGACACTGGTCCCTATAAACAGATTGCATTTCATTTAACATTACTTGCGAAGGTTCTCCTTGCTTAGATAGGAATTTTATCACGGCTTAATGTTCGGTTTGCTCCATAGTTGCAGTGTTTTTCCGAATTCATTCGTTTAAAAGGTGATATCTTAAAAACAAATGACAGTTTTGGGCTGAAATTTCACATATTAAGTCTAAAGAGTTCTTATGAGAATCACGCAAAGCGGTTGTATATAATTCTCCCCCCTTCTGCTTCATTCCGCGAATTATTGGACCTCCCCTCGTAAAGTAATCTTAGTCAATGTTATTGTTTTGAACTCGCCTGTTTACTTCGCAGCTAAGTCACTTTGTACCCCGATTATTAATATTGAAATAAAGAACGTTGAAAAAACAAAAAACAAAAAACCCACTTAACCTTTTGGCCGCCAAGCATGTCTGAGAAGTAATACGAATTTCAACAAGTCAAGGTAATGAAGGACTGTTTTATCCTGTGTAGCGTCACGCATAGCCGACAACAAAAGGTAGGACATTGGAAAAATATGCAAAGTTAAGGTACTCACGCTCTCAGGCCGCGCACTGCCACCACCGCCCAACAGCGAGTGCACGCTGACTTGCTGCTCGAAGGAGCTGGACGCCAGCAGGCCGGGGTCGCGCGCGCACCACGACACGTCGAACACCCACTGCTCTTGTTGTGCCACCTCCATTAGGAACTCGCCACCCTGAGTAATAAATATAATTCTCAATCTTTTCATACAATACCATACAATCATTATACAAAGATTAGCTGGGCCGAAGATTTTGTTCGCGTTGGATTCGGAAAAAAAGTAACCTATACTTTATTCCGAGTTTTTTTTTGCGTTGAACCGTAATAGGGACGTTTCATGGGTAAAAAAAACGAATTAGTCCGACAGATTATCAAAAAATATTTTTTTTTTTTAAATTTTTAAATAAGTTTTCTTGCTTTATTAAATCAATCCAAATTGTCAAAGATAACGCGCATCAAAGTTCGGGAGTGGGGGCTCATGACGTCACTTAATGGTAAAAAGTGTGCAAAGTCGAGACGTCACGCGGAACGTCAACGCACTATATCTTCGTCATTTTTGTTGAATTGTTGAATAATGTAAAAGACGGACTTATTAGAATTTTTTAGGAAACTAGCCTATTATTTTCCCTTTTTTTAAATAATAGTAGCCGTTAGTTACTCCTTATAACATCAGCTATCTGTCAGTGAAACTCCCGTCAAAATCGGTCCAGCTGCTTCGGCGATTATCCGGAAGAAACAGACAGAGAGAAGAATTTTAGTACCGTATATACTTTCGTATGCATTTAGTAAAAAAATGTTATTTTCTCATTACAGACACTTCAATTTAATCTATTTGTACAGAAGAAACAGATAATAACAATGACAGGTACCTCAATGATAAATATTTCACAAGAGAAGCAATTTATTTATAACTCCTGAAAATGCATGTGGTAAAATAGAACAGGTGGTAAAGAACCAGGAGAACTCCTTAAAGATTGATGTCCTTGCACCGTAAATAAGAAAATTTTGTAAAGGATGACGAGCAATTGGCATTATGCTATTGTTGCTTGATGTAGTAAATGTGTGTCGTTAAATCGCATATTACTAAAAAGCAAAAAATAAAATAATTTAAAAGGGGTTTTTAAGTCGGTTTTTCTATTTGTTAAATTATCAATTATAAATACAATGAGTTCAATATACCGGCTGCGTGTTGTTCGGGTTCCAGCACAGCACCCTGCCGTCCTTGCCGGCCGACAGCAGCAGGTCGGGGTCCTGCTGGCACCAGGACAGCGACATCACGCCCTTCTGGTGACCTTCCAAAGTTGCCAGCGGAGACGCCGCCAACCTGACAACAATAGATAATGTATACATGGTATAACTCCCATGGAATCAGTGGCAGCGCATGACGTGGAATTTAAAACATTATATTGTTACTCATATTGTATTTACATAATAAATGTGTAATATACAATTGTTATTCAAAAACTATAAATAATATAATGTTTAAGAAATTATACACCGGCTTAACTCACGCGCCGCCACTGATAGGAGTTGAATAGACAGTTTGCATGTTTTATTTCGCTTTCATTGGGAAGTCCTAAGTAATATAACCAAACCGACAACATTTTATATTTTAAACGCTACAATTTGATTAGTTCACTGTATTTTACCTGAAAAGAGGAGGACACCTAGCTAGGATTAATATTTAAAATTATTATTAATTGATTTAATAAAACGTACTGTATTCTAAGAAGACGTATCTCAATTATACAGCGTAATCAAGCAATTTTAATAGACAGTCTCTATTTATTAAAAAAAAGTCTTGTGAAATTTTGACAAGTTTTTTGTTTCTCGTGGAAATGGCAAAGATATCTATTCCGCCATACAAATGGGATAATCGGGTTAATTATTTTAATCTCTCTTATTTTTTTTAATAATGAAAGTTTCTTGCGGAGTTTTTTCTCAGTAATGATGGTCCTGTCCGAAGTGCTAGTAGATTCAACCGATTTTAATATATTCATTTGACAAGTAAAGTAGCCTATGGTAGCCAATTTGCTGAATAAACGTTATGTTTTTTTTGGGGTTCCGTGCCTCAAAAGGAAAAAACGGAGCCCTACAGGACCAATCGTCTGTCTGTCTGTCTGTCACAGCCAATTTGCTCCGAAACTACTAGACTGAATGATTTGAAATTTGGTACACATATGTAAGTCGGTGACCGCAACACGGACGTGTAACAAAAATAAATTATTTTTTAACATTGGGGCCAGTTTTGGGAGTTAATTACAAAATTAAAAGAAAAAACTGAAACTATAGCGTGTGACATGTCAAATCAAAGGGTTTGTTGTGAGGATTTTAATTTTTTTTTTATAATTTTAAGATAAATGGTTTTGAAGTTATTTAGGAAAATAGGCGAAAATTTACCACTCCTCCCCCTTATCTCTGAAACTACCGGGCCTAATTTTTTTTTACGAATACAGAAAATTGTTCTTTACCTATAGGTTACATGAGAACCTATAAGTAGTCTATGGTATTTAAAGTAACATAAAAAAAATCATATAATCACGGAACCCTCTAAACGCGAGTTCAACTCGCACTTGTCCGGATTTTAAATGAATGCATATGCAACTCTGCGGACTCAGTTCAGTATTGCACCTATAACCTCAATACTCAATCTTTATTGCGTTCCATAATGTTATTAATTAGATGGTAGGTACATAAATTAACTTACAAGTTAAACAGATCATTATGGACCCTGTAGGGCACAGCAACTTATAAAACCAGTGAGACGGCATACTTATTTTTAATTTTTACCATACTAGGTATTATTATTTACTACTAGCTTCTGCCCGCGTGAATTAAAACGATGTTGGAATAAAACCTCTCGGTCATGTGGTGATGCCAGAGCGCTCACCTCAAGTCCCAGAGCTGCACGACGGGCGCCAGGTCGTCCTCGGACGCGACGCACAGCTGCGTGGCCACGGCCGGGTGCCACGCCAGCGCGCGCCAGCGCGTGCGCGACACAGAGTCGCTGCAACAACGGGGCACAACCTTATGCTGAGCGGGAGTCCTTTCGGTGACACTTAGTCGTATTGTCCCTTGTCAAGGGGCACAATGTGTTCTGTATCATCGAATAAATCTTATCTTATCTTATCAACAATACAAGATCATCATCATCATCATCAGCCATAAACAAGACATAGGCCTCCCCCAAAAATGGGGGGATTTGCCATAGTTGCCACGCTTGGCCGGCGGGCTGGCGACCGCAGTTGGTCGTGATAGTACTCGCAGTACGCTGCCTCTGTCGCCTTTTACGACACCCACGGGAGATGGGGTGATGCTATTCTGAGCCGGCACCACACTGACAATACACGATACAGACAAGCGCAGAATAGTAGTTTATGCAACGGTTGCATAATGATAGGCCTTAAAACACTAGTGCGGTTTTCATGAAACGAGCCGATAGGCGAGTTTCATAATAAGATCACACGTGTGTTTTAAGGCCAAATTATGCAGAGTTGCATACATAACTTTTTCTACACACATATTATAAATCCTCCATGATGGGTTCAGAAACAATATTTTCTGGCAACAAGTTATTTGTTGCAATCGTGCCTGCATATTTCCGGTATCCGGCGCATTTACACATCACACACACTCCGAGAAGACTACTTACTATTCATATTTTCAACTAAAATGTAAATTACAAACAACTTTTTCTATTCAATTCAAAAACAATTCTACTTTCGTTCGTATAGACAAACGGATGAAGTCTCTATTCTCACGTCACTTGAGATCAAATATTGTGCAGTTTATATTAAAAAAACATACTAAATTGACGTTTCGTATCAATAACTGTTTTAATATCTATGGATACTAGAATAGAGACCCACTTGAGTTTTAACAGCTGTTCCTAATTTAATCTCATTTCTTTACTAAAAACGATAAAGAAGTCATGTTATTTCTTTATCGCAGCACTGGTTTTTCCTAATTGGTTGTCAAAATGGTGGTCATTTCCTAAGGTTTTTGATTAACCAATGGAGGTTTTATGATATGGGTGTAGATAATTAGTACATTGTGCATCTAGGGCCGTAAGGGGATAACTAACGAGAGTCTGTTAGAAGCCCGACGCCTTTGGGCGAGGGCTTTTAATGACTTGAGTTCTGTTATCCCCTTACTGCCCGTGATACACACACTGTTTTTCATCACATTTGCGAGGAAATGAAATAAAAATTAGTCAAAAAAACATACATCGCACATTTAAAAATAAAAATAAATAATGTGAAATACAAATTCATTTCAAATTCAATTTTAAAGCGTTTGAGTAAAGTTTAAAATAAAAGTTAATTTCATTTTGACTTGTTTCCTTTTATTTTTAAACGTGCGACATATTTCTTTTATTTCCATTGTTCACCGTGAATTACCATCAGCACGTCTAGCACGACCTGTCCGCAAGTCGTTTGTCGCTCAATGCGTCCCTTACATATTCGACTAGTTTGACAGAGCGCACTGGGCGACAAACGACTCGCGGGCATGTCGTGCTAGCCCCCCAGGTGGGTAGACATAAACTGTATGTCGCGTCGGTTGCGCGCTACTTCTATAAGAAAACGATCAACTCCGGAGCCGGCGCCGCGAGCACCTCGCCGAAGCCCCGTGGGAGTTATGGATTTTGTATGGTTATAACTCCCGCTGACGGCGGGGCGTATAGAGCAGCTAAATCGGCTATAGCTGCTCTATACGCCTGCGTATAATAACACCCTTTCCGAGCAAGTGTGATGAAATAGTACATTGTGCATCTAGGGCCGTCAGGGGATAACTAACGAGAGTATGTTAGAAGCCCGACGCCGTAGGCGAGGGCTTTTAATGACACGAGTTTTGTTATCCCCTTACTGCCCGTGATACACACAATCTTTGTTTCAATTATTATTTTTATTATTATAGATGAGGCTTTATATATCTCTAAGTCACTTAACTTGTCCAGACTTTACCTTAATTTCATAATAGGCTCATTCTTTCTTAAATCCCAAACGACGCATCTGGAGGCGAATGTCGAACCGAGTATGTGTTGAACCTGCCACAGAATTAGTAGTTTATGCAACGGTTGCATAATGATAGGCCTTAAAACACTAGTGCGGTTTTATGAAACGAGCCGATAGGCGAGTTTCATAATAAGATCGCACGTGTGTTTTAAGGCCAAATTATGCAGAGTTGCATACATAACTTTATCTACACACATATTATAAATCCTCCATGATGGGTTCAGGAACAATATTTTCTGGCAACAAGTTATTTGTTGCAATCGTGGCTGCATATTTCCGATATCTGGCGCATTTTCACATCACACACACTTCGAGAAGACTACTTACTATTGATATTTTCAACTAAAATGTAAATTACACATGAACTTTTTCTATTCAATTCAACAAAATTCTACTTTCGTTCAGCAAAACGTCAACGCGGCACGGCGCGTCCGTAATGGCGGCCGTCCGTCAAGACCATTTTTTTTTTAAATCATAGACAAACGGATGAAGTCTCTATTCTCACGTCACTCGAGATCAAATATTGTGCAGTTTATATTAAAAAAACATACTGAATTGACGTTTCGTATCAATAACTGTTTTAATATCTATGGATACTAGAATAGAGACCCACTTGAGTTTGACAGCTGTTCCAAATTTAATCTCATTTCTTTACTAAAAACGATAAAGAAGTCATGTTATTTCTTCATCGCAGCATTGGTTTTTCCTAATTGGTTGTCAAAATGGTGGTCATTTCCTATGGTTTTTGATTAACCAATGGAGGTTTTATGATATGGGTGTAGATAAATAATATTTCACTTCCAACTACGCTTTAATTTAATCATTATATCCTTAAATACTCAGACAAAGGTGCACTTATTTGCATCAGAGCAATAAAGTTGCATAAAAAATTCATTACTGCACTGTTTTAGTTTTTTAGGGTTCCGTACCTCAAAAAGAAAAAACGGAATCCTTATAGGATCACTCGTGTGTCTGTCTATCCGTCCGTCTGTTACAGCCAATTTGTTCCGAAACTACGGGACCGATTGAGTTGAAATTTGGTACACATAATAAAATAAAAGTTGGTGATCGCAACACATCCGTGTAACGTAAATAAATGAATTTTAAACATGACGCTACCTATATCGTGTGACATATCAAATGAAAAGGCTTGTCAGAATCTTTAATATATTTATTTTAGATATTTAAGATAGGTAGTTTGGAAGTTATTTAGGAAAATGGGCGAAAATTGACCATTTCCCCCTTATCTCCGCAACTAGCAGGCCTAAGATGTTGAAAAAAAAAAAACAGAAAATAGTTCTTTACCTTTAGATTACAAGAAAACCTATAAGAAGTCTATGATATTTAAAGTAACATAGGAAATTTCAGATAATCATGTACGGAACGGAACCCTCTCCACGCGAGTTTAACTCGCACTTGTCCAGTTTTTTTAATTGTCGTTAATTGATCAAGAAATTTTCACGATCCACCCATTCACCCATTCACCCGCCCATTCACTGTCCGACGGGACAGCTGACTATTCTATTATCTAATTTTAAGTTTAATTAATTCTTATTTTATGTGTTTGTGTGTCTGTCTGTCCTACCTGCTGGTTCCAAGCTAAAGCTTGTACGTGGTCGAGTGGTTGGCTCTTGTTGCCTGGAGCCATGGGCTGGCTGGTGTTGTTGAGGTCCCAGATGAAGATTTCACTCTCTGAAGCTCCTGACGCCAGCAGATTCTTCTGGTACGGGTTTATGTCCAGTGCAGATACATGGTCTGGGTAATAATATCAATTGTTAGAATCATCTGAGATAAGGTTAATTAAATTGGTTCATAATATAAGTTTAGCAACTTCAGCTAGCATATAAATATAAATAGTATATGGGGTAGGCTATCGTTTGATTTTTTAATTTCAGTACCTTTGAAGAAATTTTGTATATCCATCACGTAGTTTGCTTTTATTCATATTTTTAATGGGCCTTTTACCCTAAAAGCTAATTTTGGTTTGAAATTGAACATTATACCACTAAGCATAAATTTCAAACGTTATGAAAACTACATGGTTCTTATCATTTATGACTTGCTTCATTGAATAATTTAAAAGCTCGGAGCGCTCCGCTCTTCAGTGACACTAAATTATCAAATAAAGGAGCAGTGCAATAAAAAAATGGTAACAATAACAAATTCACAATTGGACTCTTTCCATCCGAGCCTATTCCCTTAAGAATTAGCAGGTACAGTAAAGAATCACTTCGTTATTGTGCAGAAGTCGTAAATTGATAAGCATGTGGGATTGAGTGGGATGGTGACGGGAGTGTGAGCAGTGGTACCCATGCGTTGTATCGCCACCACATTTCTTTCAACGCTAGACTTACATGCCGCTACCTGTACTCGTAAGGTATTTTTGTATTACTCACTGTTATGTTTTGTGCTACTCCCGAGCAATGGGTTATCTGCATTTTTGAGCAGTTTTTCTGCACTGTAGAATTCTAGAAGGCCACCATCACAGCCACCTACTATCACACCTGCGCCAGACCATACTATCTTGTGAAATCTAAAAATTTAAATATAAATAATTTGTTATTCAAGATGTAATAAAATGAAGTATTAATATGAAATAAAAGAAGAATCAGTAATATTGCAACAGAACAAAAAACATCAGTAATTTTAAGGATTTATTGGCTTTTCAAAATTGTGTACAGAGCACTGAATTTTTATTAATAAACGAATAATACTTCAAATGGAGTAAAATTGTGCCAACTCAACATGGTATCCAAGAGGCTATAAGAGAAACAGAGGGTAACAAAGGGGACAGTTTAAACAATGGGAGGATGAAATCGTGGAGATGGCTGGCAGGACGTGGATCAGAGCGGTAACAGTTAAGATGAACTGGAGAAAATTTGGGGAGGCCATTGCCAGAACACACACAGAAATTTAAATGTGGTTGCTGTATTTTAAAGCAAAATTTTTATGAATTTATTTTCTGATTAAAGGCTATAAATATGAATATAAAATACTAGAAGTTATATTCTGTAAACTTTCTAGGAATAGATAGATATTGGGTAACAAGTACCTCCTGATTCCGTTTTTAAGTCAGTTTTACTTAGCCATTAATTTCATAACACATTACCCTATTTAGGTCTGACATCAGAGAGAATCCATTAATTATAATCATAAAGTGGACTAATTAAATTAACCAAAGGAGATTCCTAAATTGAGTTAAGGCAGCTCTGTACTAAAATCAGTTGGTAATTCAAACTATTGGAAAGCAAGTCTTTACATATAGGGTATTATCTAAAACTATAGCTCACTGTATGAAAAATATGGAGCAAGCTGTTGGATATTATTTATATTGATAACGGTTATTAATGTATACTTTTCACACTGTGCTATGCCATGTATTTTACTTTACAGTAAACTTATGATGATTCGGTAATAAGTTTTGACTCAGCAAAATATCAATGGATGCTATTTATTTCTCATTACCAATACCTGAAATATTTGGAATGAACTATTATCATGGAGTAACATTTAACCAGTTAGCAATCACGAAGCGTATGTTGCAATTACACATCAATTCAAGAACATTCAAAACATCTCTAATGTTTCCAATTAGAGTCAATGACACAATCATTTTCATTACAAAAATTACTCTAGTAGATAAAAAAATTCATAGCTTACTTATGCTGCGTCTGGAAACTAGTTTTCAGCTCGAGATCAAGTCCGGGGTCCTCTAGATTTAAGGCATACAGCTCCAACTGTGATGAAGAGCTGAAGGACGCGTCGACTTGTTGTGCCGCCGAGCCCGCCGCCAGCAGCACCGGGGCGCGCTCCGCAGGCGACCAGCTCACGTTCACCGTCCGCTTCAACTCCTTAATCTTCATTATCTCGCGCCGGACCCGCTAAAACACGACAAACAACCACCGAATTATGTCACCACTTTTATGACGCGTAAAACCCAGAAACTACAGATGAAAAATCTATTTCAACAGTTGTTATAGCTTTTTGGAGGTTTTGATACTGTAACTTATGTTAAACTTACAGTATTTAGACGAGAAAAATAAAATATTTATCATAAAAACACCGAGTTGGCACTTCCAACGTGGCTGACGTAAATACGCTGTCAGTTTGACAGCTAGCTGGATGTGATGGACGCTGCGTTTGGTTACCGGTATGTACTTAAAACTAAATAAAGAAAACCAAATGGTAATTGATTGGTAGTTAATTATACATACTTTTGTAAAAATAGTGATACCAATATGAAAAAAGTACAGTTCGGTTCCTACTGTATTTATATGTAAATATAAATTTCCGAAATCTTGATAACTGAACCACTATGTGGAACGTAGACTTTGCTATTATTATCTCTAAGGCAACCTTGATTTTATTGATGTTTGAAACTTTGGACTGCTTTAATTTATTTTATTTTCCAAATTTATTTACAAATAACTCTTAACTGCCACCTAACCATCGTTCGTATTTGTAACTAAATTATAATAAAATAACGTTCTGGCCACCTGAACATAATTTGCTATTCTGGCAAAAAAACCATCAGCTTCTTACAAATTGACAACAGAATAATAAACAGAATATATTAATGTTTTTTTCTAATAATGTACACAAAAGAACGGTTTTGTAAATGTATATGAAAAGGAAAAATACATTTTGTTTTTGAGTGGAAACTGTGATAAAAGACGAAGGTAAATAAGCTTAAATTGCACCTGTTTTAATTATTAACACACTAGGTATGATGCCAGTGTTCACAATAAAACCAGAGGTGGTGGGTTCGATTCGCCGCCGCGCCAGTCACATAGTCGTATTCATTTACTTTTCTTAAGTCTGATATAGGTAGTTTGGTCACAAGCGGAGTACCTATAATCCCCGGCGCATAAGTTAAACTAAAATGGCGGCCGTCCGCGCAGGTACAAGTATGGAAAAAAAGCGTCGCACCTCATATCGCACCTCATTCGAGGTCAAAGCTCAACTTACATTCTGCGAAATACCGCATCTTTGGTAGTTGCGCGGCAAACCGTAGAAGAGGGGCGGTGGGGGGTGAGTATTGCTTTTAATTTCCCCGCACATCCGTCACCCCATCGGCCCTAACACGCAAGACACAAAGATAAGTTAAACCCGTTTATCTCTATGACTATCTCTTTCGTCGGCACTTGTGAGATAGACGCACTTAGAGATGAGACAGTTTAACCTATCCTTATATCCTGCATGTTAGGGCCACAGGTGCGGTACAACGCCTGTGGCCAAATTATACTCATTAGCATCGGCATAAAGTCTATTATCAATCGTATCAATTTGCTCCCAGATGCCGCTAGTCATGTCCAAGAGTGAGTGGGCGCGGGTCGTGAAGTGGACCGACCCGAACAAGGAGAACCCCGACGTGGTGCGCCAGCGGCAGTACGTGCGTCGCCTCGACGAGATCAGCAAACGCATGACTCGAGACTGGCCGAACTCAGTCGAGGTATTTAGCAGTGGCGCAGCCTGCCTACAAGCCGATTCCTGACGGCTTTACCGAGCTAGAACGCTACGGCTAGCTGTCAGTGAAGTCCATGTTACTCTAACTAAATGTCAAACTAGGCTGTACGGTTCGCATTCTTCCGGTTTCCCTTAGGAAATATTTGACGCTTCGCCACTGGTATTTAGTACACATTGGTGAAGATAGCATGCGTCTGAGACGCTGTGAAGTCCGTTGAAATTGTCAAGGACATTTCGGAATCAAAGGGTGCACTGTCAAACGTCGACATGTAATAGATGCGATTCTTAATTGGAACAAGATTGCGTACTATTCAGCACATTTTTAGGGTTCCGTACCGCAAAAGGAAAAGCGGAACCCTTATTGGATCACTCGTGTGTCTGTCTGGCTGTTTGTCTGTCTGCTACAGCCAATTTGCTCCGAAACAACTGGACCGATTGTGTTGACATTTGGTACACAAAGTCGTTGAAAGTCGGTGACCGCAACACGGACGTGTAACGTAAATAAATGAATTTTGAATAAGGGGGCCACTTTTGTGGGCTAATTAGAAAATTAAAAAAAAAAGTTTTGCAAACTATGGCGTGTGACATATCAAATGAAAGTGCTCGCTATGAGGATCTTAATATTTTTTAATAATTTTAAGATAAATGGTTTTGAAGTTATTTAGGAAAATAGGTGGTTTACTGTCATTAGATACAAATGGAAAATCGTCCAGGTGAAATAACCATTCTGAACTTGGGTTAAAAGTAATAGTATTCAAATTGAATTCAGTCAAAATGTAATTATGCTGAAAAGTATTTATACCCAAATTTATTTACATTGTAAATTAATTAATTAATTAACGAATAATGGACGTGGACGTTCAAGTGGACGAGTTTCCATTTGTAGGTAATGACAGTAAATCAAATAGGCGACTACTACTCCCCGCCCCCCTTATCTCAAAAAATATGAAATAGTTCTTTTCCTAAAGATTACAGGAAAACCTATAAGAAGTTTATGTTATTTAAAATAACATAGTAAATTTCATATAATCACGGAACCCTCTCCACGCGAGTTTAACTCACACTTCGGTTTTATTGGTTACCTATCTATCTGTTATATATTTCTCATCCAGAACGTAAACAAACGCAACGAGGAGCTCCGCCGCGCGCGCCTCGAGGTCGCGGAGCAGGCCAACAACAAGTTTTACAAACGTTACGTGAAGAGGAAGAGAGAGCAACAGCAGCGGCTCATGCACAGCGCGAGAGACCAGATCTTCAAGAGCAAGGACGCGCCTAAACTCCTGCTCAGGTAAGGCTAGGTATAGCTGATAAATCTATCATTTATTTTAATAGGAGTGTTTTGTTGTTTCTTTTGTGAAAAACATTTATCTACCCTTCAGTTTAGCGCTACGCCACTAAAAGACTGTTAAACATTTTCACTGGCCGACTACACAGACAGTGATAGCTAGCAAGCAGTTCTACTGGGTTTCTGAGAAATTGTGTACGTTAATAATCAGAAATATAACAGTGCCGAGATAAACATCGAAAGCATTAAAAGTATAATTCGCTTATCATACGCATTCAGTCCACCGATGCGCCCGCAAACTAAATGCGACTGCGGGCACTAACCCTCATCGCCCTGATATCATCCCACAGTATCTTTGCGACGATTTGAACTGAGCCACATCTCTTCTGATAGCTGTTTAATGCGATACGAGTGCAAAAGGATTTTCGCATCTCTGACGCGTGGGGTTTTTGTTACAAATACCTACATATTAGATCCACGCCCGTTTATTTATTTCAGTGCAGTAATAGAAACGACGGTGCAGAAGGAACAAGCAGAGCAGGTAAAATTCAATGAGGAGCGAAGGCGCGAGGTGGCGGAACAGAAGAAGATAGAGGATGACGAGATCATTCGCAAGGCGGCCGAGTGGCATGCCATGGTGAAGACGCAGCGCCAGCGCCGGTTTGAGGTCAACAAGCAGCACCAGAGGGATATCCTCAACCAGTAAGGGTTTTGTTACTATAGGTTAAGAACAAGAATTGGGGTTTATTGCGAGTTCTGGCACACTTTTATTTGCGTATGTAAAACAAATATTTAGTATCGGTTTTCATAGTAGATAAGAGAAAACCAATCACAAAAAGCAACTTTTTATTTTTGTAGGTATTTTAATGACCAACCGCAAAAAGCAATGCATTCAGTTTGTAATGTGACACAAACATAAGTCAACACACCTAACACACACCGTCTCATCTCTAAGTGCGTCTCTTTCGCACTAGTGCGTAGTAGTAGAAAGATACCTATAGTCAGAGAGATAAGACGTGGTTAAGTTATCCCCATTTCAACTTTGCTTGGGCCGCTGAGGTGACAGCTGATGCGTAAGAGTACAAATTGCGATTCACGCGACATGCTCCCATTTTGTTGCTGTCTTACCTAGAGTACATCGGAGCCCCACTAAGGGGAGATCCCTAAGCGGGGAATACGCGGAAGTGTCCGTGCGCTGCATGGTAGACCATTTCATAAACTTTCAAGAATCAAAAATATTATAAAATTTAGTTCAAAAACAAAACGTTTTAACTCACGATTTTTTGTGTAATAGTGAAACCACCGTTGTTTTAATAATAATAATAATAATAATACAAGACATTTATTCGGCACACATTTGACACAGACATAACAAGGATAACAAAGTAAACAATGAACATAAAAACTGTGCCGAACGGTGCCAAAGAGGGTGCCACTCAGCGTTATGCCGGGGCGCGCCTCGGCGCTGATTTTCAGTGGCCCCTGGGTGACAGCACGAGCGACAGAGAACAATATTATACTGTATTATACTGTACTACTGTTTTACAATGTTTTGCGTAGTTTACACTGTCATTTCTACAATTCTACAGATATTAAAGAAACACGTTATTTTATAACTAGATTACAAAATAACCGATGTGGAAAATATTCTTACACTAGGTACAAATGAACCAAAATTGTATAGGTAGACATACTCGTACGTTGGAATAAGTTTAATTTTATAGTGCATTTTTTGGTAAATTTAGATAAACTATACCTAAGTATATTTTTGTTTTACCTTTTCTTGACGATAGCTAATTTCTGACCTCGAATTGCGTCAATCTTCTTATATAGGCCCAGTTTCATCTAAAACTGGCATGTTGTTTGAAAATTAAAACAAAACTACGTTTTGTATGAAAATGCACCTTACGGCGGACTCTTAACTGGTGCTACTTTGGTGTTGAGGTGTGTGTATAAATATATCATATGCTCCAATTTAAATGACTGTTAAATTACCTACTGGGGCCTAGCAAGGTTGACACAAGGATAAGTTAAACCGTCTTATCTCTAAATGCGTCTCTCTCACACTAGTGCCGACGAAAGAGATAGTTAGAGAGATAAACGGGTTTAACTTATACTCGTGTCTGGCATGCTAGGGCTGCTGGTGGGTGGGGACTGGGCTCATCCAGCAGCAGTGGCCCTAGCATGCTGACACGGGGATAACTTTATCTATCTGACTATCTCTTTCTTCGGCACTAGACGTGCTTAGAGATAAGAAGGTGTTAATTTATCCTTGTGTCAACCTTGCTATGGCCGCAGGGGAAGGTACTTGATCATAACGAAGTGACAGTATTGCAAAGCTGGGCACCGTTAATCAAATAGATAACTTCGTTAATCGCTAATCCGTTACTGAAAATGTTAACTTCGTTAAACTTTAAAGCGTTACATTATAGAAGATTAACTCGGGATAGAAATTGCATTATACAATTATGTCGTTGCGTTAGTGATTTAATTATAAAAAAAATGTTTGTATAGGCTATGGAATTTTAGGCAACCCATTAAAAATTTATAAAAGAAGAAAGTGAGTAGAGTTTGTAGTTATCCCTAATTATTTAGAGATCAAATTCATATCAAAATCTATCTGAGATAAGCCGTGCTATGTACTTTTGGCAAATAGTACGTACTTAATGAACGTTTAACGGACTTTAATTGTTTTTATGGAAGTTGACTTACTTGACTTATGAGGTCCCCTAAATGGGGCAGAGGGCATCAACAGTGACTCGCCATCCCGTTCGGTCTTGAGCTTCGCGCTTGATTTCACTCCAGGTCCTGCCGATCTTCTTCGTTTCATCTAGCACAGTGCGTCGCCAGGTTTGTTTGGGACGGTCCCGCTTTCGCTTTCCTTGGGGGTTCCAATCCATTGCCTGTTTAGGTATATGGTCAGGATCCCTTCTGAGCGTATGACCAATCCAGTTCCACTTGCGTCGCTTGATCTGCTGGTCGACCGGGGTTTCATGGCAGCGAAAATTTGGCGGAGACATCGGTTTACGACAACCTGGAGCTGGTGCGAGATGTGCTTAGTTACTTTCCACGTTTCGCAGCCGTATAACAGTACCGACTTCACATTGGAGCCGAAAATCTTAAGCTTGACTCTTCGTGTGAGTTTTCCTGACTGCCATACGGGCCGCAGCTGCGCGAAAGTTGCTCTGGCCTTGGTGATCCGTGAAGTGATGTCATCTTCTGTCCCTCCTGTTTCTGACACGACGCTTCCGAGATATGTGAATTTGTGGACCCGTTCCACAACACTGTGCCAATCAGCAACGGTGTTGAGTTCTTCACTCCAGATCGCATCTCTTGGGTCTTCCGCGTGTTGATTTTAAGGCCTATGTTAGCCGCTTCTAATCTAAGATCTTCGAGCTTGGCTTGTATGTCGGCGCGCGTGTGACTTAGCAGACATAGGTCATCGGCATAGTCCAAGTCTTCAAGGACATTGGAGATACCCCACTCTATGCCACGTCGTCGTTTTTCGTAAACGCAGCGCATTACCCCATCCAGCGCAATTAAGAATAGAAGAGGCGGAAGTTATGGAAGTTAATGAGTCCGTTAACAATTTTTTAAAGTTAACTTAAAAGTTTATCCGCTATTCCAAATGTTAACTTCGTTAATTACCGTTTAACGGATTAAAGGTCTTGTGCTCAGCTATGCTGTATTGAACGTGTAGGATGACCAGACCCTGAAGAGATCCAGAGCGCTGTTAGGTCTATTCCTTAAGAGGTCAGATGTGGTGGCTTAGCGGTACTGCTGCTAGGCAAAATCTGTCTGTATTTTTCCTCACATGCATACATATATCACGCCTGTTTCCCAAAGGGGTAGGCAGAGACCACGGATTTCCACCTACCACGATCCTGACACACACCTTTCGCTTCGTCCACTCTCATTAAGTTCTTTACGTACGCTCGCCGGTTTAGGGTACTCTTGACGTGGCCTTTCTTAAGAACGTCCTCGATCTGGTTTTAGTACGTTCGCTTAGGTCTTGCCCTACCAATCCTACCATGCACACTCGCATTATAAATCTTTTTCGTTAGTCTTCTTTCGTTCAGCCTCTCCACATGTCCAAACCTTTCTCAATTCTCACAACATCTTCTTCCATACCACACATGCGTAACATTAAATCTTAATCAATTTTTATTATCGTAATAAGAATAGTGGTTACAACTCTTAATATTCGTTATAGGCGAAACGAGCTGGAGGAAAGAAACCGTATGGAGTATGAGACAGAACTCGCCTATCAGCGAATGGACAACATTCAGGCTACCAATCAATTAAGAGAACTAGCAGAGTTTGATGCCAAATTTGTGAGTACAATCATTATTAATTATCTTCATAACTATACGTTGATAATTTCTTGATAATAATAAAATGAGAATAGTTATAAACTCCGCCGTATTTATTTCAACTTTTAAAGATGTCTCACGAAAGTTTTAATTTGATACCTGAAAATAAACGGATATTATTATTATTATAAGAAAACGATCACCGCCGGACGCAGCGCGCACGCCTGCTCCGTCATCAAGTGCTCGCTGTCATTTGTTTGAGATGCCTGTTCTAGTGTAATTTAATGCTTCGATCCTGTTTGCTAATGTTTTTTGTTGATATTTGACTTGTGTCATTAATTATGATGCGAAATGAAAAGGCCGATAACTAAATACGCTACACTCTAGTTAATAAAACAATTCACGGTTATCCGCAATGTCAAAAACTTCCACGATGTTGGAGGTATAAAGCTTGTCTTTAATGCTTTGGTAAGAAGCAAACTGGAGGCATCATCGGTCATTCGGAACCCGCACGAATGCACGTATGTTCTACTGCTGGAGAAGATCCAAAAGACTTTCCTTAGGTTTATGTACAAGAAGAGATATGGGTATTATCCATTCCTCTACCCAACCAAGTTTTTACTTGGCGCCATTGGATATACTTAATTCACTCGAGGTAAGGCGCAGCAACAATCTGTTAATCACGCCCTGCCGTATAAGTATTGCGCGGCGAGTCTGATTGCCCTGAACTCGTGGGGCAGGTCGTGAGGCTGTTCGTCCCGAATGTCTCCAGGATAACTCGGAGGCCGCGAGTGCGCCCACTGCTGGCGGTGCCAGCGGCGCACACGGTGGCGCGCAGGAACTCGCCCTTGCTCCGCGTCCTGGCGCAGCTGAATGCGCTCCTGGAGTCGGCGCCCGAGTGTGACTTGCTCGCGTGGCGATGGGCTACTGTGTGCCATGAATGTCTAAGATTTTGCGAGTTGATGGATGATAGGCCTTCTAGTATTACTTGATGATATATATTTTTTTGTTATTTAATTGTTTTTATATTCTAGATTTTTTGTTTTTAATAAGTTAAGTTTCGGTTAATTGGTTGATACTGTCAGGCCGTGTAAATAAATTTGCAAATTAATAAATAAATAACTGTCCTCAATATTTTATTTAGCCAAATTAAAGAGACAAACAAAACTAAACTAAAACTAATGTAAAATTATCAGATAAAGTTATCTTCATAATTTTGAACCCTAATAATCAGTGACGGCGCGTGTTTTGAATTGCCCCTCTTTCTTTCCTTACCTTGAGATATTTACTGAACTAAGATCCCAGCGTTGGCGGCTTAGACTAAGTATTGGAGTGGACTATCAACTGCCAACGTACCGTAAAACATCAAATGGTGTTCAATGGCTCATTACCAAATTATAATAATGTTTTAATCCAGAAAATTTTACGTGCCCGGAACACCTTGAGTGGCCATATATTCTGATGAATATACGATTGAGTCATTAAATATTATTAATTATGATAGAATAACCGACATAGCCCAAAGAATTGCTACACCTACGAGTAAGTCGCAGTTCGCGGGCACATTCCTCGTAGAACAGATGAGCGATAGGGCTGAAGATCTCTTGAGTGCCGACCACGTATACTGGAATGCGCAGCGTGGGCAGACCAGCCACACGGTAGACTGACCACCTGGTGAAAATTGCGGGTCTTCGCTTGATGTGAGCAGCAAAGAATTGCTCGTTGTGGCGACGTCTTTCCGCTGAAATGATGATGATGACAAATTATGATAATGTTGTTTACAGAAAGCAGAAGAGAAGGCGCGCATCTGGAAAGACATGGAAGATTCAAAGCAGGAGGTGATGGCACGGCGCGCGGAGGTGGCGGCGCGGGACAAGCTGGATGACAAGCTGATGGAAGTCCTGCAGAAGTCGCGTGGAAGGATTGAGACCAAGCGGAAGCAGACCGAGAAAGAGGTACGTCAGTAGCTGACAGTCACTTTTTAGGTTTTCGGTTCATAATGACAACAAAATCTTGCAAAATGATTAGATCGCAAAATTACTAGGTCGCGAAATGACTAGATGGCAAATGACTAGGTCGCAAAATGACTAGATGGCAATAATATGGGGATGCTAGAAGCCATTTTGATTCTTGATATTTTTCCGTCCATGCATTATTGGCAAGTATCAAATGAAAGGGCTTGACGAGAAAATTCCAAAAATATATTAATGTTAGTATTTATAAGTACCTACTTTCTATATACAAATACTTCCTTGAATGATAATAATCAGACTTAAATAAAACCGAGGGGCGCTTTCCTAGGCATTCACGGCTTCTATACTACACATGACATTTATACAAATAATAATAATAATCATTACAGTACAATTTGTGGTATTTTGAGATATCGGCATTTTGAGATCATGGCATTTTGAGATCATGGCATTTTGAGATCTCGGCATTTTGAGTTCTCTGCATTGTAAGATCTTGACATTTTCAGATCTTGGCATTGTGATATGATGGCGTCGTGAGATCTTGGCGTTGTGAGGTCTTGGCAATAATATCCTGACTCCTTTTTAGGATTATGTTAACTGTAAATACCTAAGGCACGGGATAGACTTAATATATAATGTTTGCCATTTCGCAGTTAAAAGCTGAGAAGATGCGCGTGCTAGAGCGCATAAGTGCGAAGTTGCAGTCGGGCGACGCGGTACGCGAGGCGACCGAGCAAGCTAACCGGGACAAGGCCTGCCAAGAGAAACAAGCTATGTAACTATACCACGAGATTCACATATTGTAAATTTGTTTAAAAAGTAAATTTGTTTTACTAATATTGACGAACAAAATATATAATAGTAGATTGTTGCACCAAGCAGAAAGTGCGCCGATATATCGTTGCGCCGAGTGTTAGTTTGCCGAAAACACGAGCGCAATAAATCACTGAATGCGAGGTGCATAATCTGCTTTTCTTTCAACTACTGCAAACAATTGGTAAAAGAAAAGTCAAAGTAAAGTTAAAAACTAAAACCGGATTAGCGACGTAAAAAGCATTTTTGCTCCTTGGAATGATATTGACTCTATATTGACTCTGTATGGGCTCTACATTCACCCTACATTGACTCTACATTCACTCTACATTGACCCTACATTGGCCTTGCCATTGACTCTACATTGGCTGTATATTGGCTCTACATTGACTTTATATTGACTCTACATTGACCCTACATTAACTATACATTGCCTCTCCATTGACTCTACATTGACCCTATATTGACCCTACATTGACCCTACCATTGACTCTACATTGACTCTACATTGACTCTACATTGACCCACATTGAATTTGGTATGAAACTTTATTGCTTTAAAGCTGATAAGTGCTGCTTTATGCTAAGTATTTAAGGACATATTGATGAAATTAAAGCGTAGTTGGAAGAAAAATACTTATACGTACCTGTTTACTTGTTCCAGTGCGGAGAATCGGCTCAAGCAGCAAAGAGAGAAGCATGAGCGGTTCGTGGCGATGCGGCGCGAGGCGCGCGCGCAGTTCCTCGCCGACCAGGCGCGCCGCGAGCGCGACGCCGCCACGCGCCGCCAGTGGGAGATCATGAACCGGTGCGGCGCGCCCTGCGCGACACGCACACACACACAGACATAGACACACGCGCGCACGCACGCAGACTCGCACGCACGCACGCACCTACGCATGCAGACTCGCACGTACGCACGCACGCACGCACGCACACACAAACTTCATCTCTGACCGCGAAACGAGAACCTCTGCCCCTTTGCTTTCCTCTGAGACTTTGAAAAAATTGATTGTACTAATTTACCAAATAAATACGAGTAATACATACAATTAAATATTCTATAACAAAAGTACCTACCAACACAATATTCTCATAACTGCTTAGCTTAGTGAGTTAGGCGACTACTGAAGGCGCCAAGCGCGCAGTGCGGCCGGTGCCGAGAAATCTGGAACGTTTGTTTATAGCCAAGGCGCTAAGCAAACCACCTGCCTGTGCGTCTGCGGCCTAAGGATCTCAATGTAACGAAACATACCTAATTTATGATTATACCTTTCAAGGTTCAAAAATGCTGAGCTATACGAAGACTACAAAGAGAAAATTCGAAAGGAGAAAGAGCGCAAGATAAAAGAATTCAGAGAAGATTGTCTTAGGCTATGGGTCAGTATATTAGGATAAGTACTGAGAGGCGGGGCGTGAGCCCTACAAGGTGCCGTGCACCGGGGCCCTCGGACCCTGACCAGCAAACCTGGTATTGAACTAGCTAAAAATTCTGCCACCTTAAACAGTTTAAGGTCCCCCAGTTTTTTTTTGTGCTCCACGGCCTTTCGTTAACTACTTACACGTCTGATTGAGTGACGCTGTACCCAGGGCTGGATTATCCATAAGTTTAGGCAACTGCCTAGAGACCTCGCATCGGCTAGGGGCCCCACACGTACAATAAAAATATGTTTTATAATAATTGCAACTTCAAGGCTTCAGTGCGCTGCACTGCTGTCTGGAACTACCTAGCAGGAGCGACCTATCTGTGGCCCATTACACGAGGCTAAAAGTAAAAATTTTACAGGCAAAAACTGGCAACACTGCAACACAGATGTATGAGATCTGTCATCGATGTTGCCAGTTAAAATTGTAGCTTCTTGAAGTGGACCACTGGTCGCCAGGTAGTCCGAGACCTGGCGACCAGTGGTCCACTTCACGTCTTTCAGTCTGTTATCCGCTTCACAGAAAGAACGTGACGATCGTGACGCCCGCGAGCGCGCTGAGACGCGGTACTTCTACGGCGAGCTCGCCGAGAAGAAATTACGTCATGCTGATAACGAGCTGCTGACTCATGCTAACGACCTGATTGAGGAGGCCAGGCAGCACGGGAGGCCGACCTATGCGCTCAAGAAAGCTATCGACGTGAGTAGATAATCATAAAAGGCAGAGGCGGATTATTTAATTCTGTCGAGAATGCCTCGCAAGGACCTCATCGGCGCAATTTTAATTTTATATTAATTACTTTCTTTGTTTAAAAAGATACATGCGCGCGCCCCCTTAGAACCTCCCGCCCCTCGGCATATGCCTAGTTTGCCATAGGCCACCTACGCACAGGCCGGTGGCTGGCTGAGAGCACAATCGTTCTAGATTTCTCGGCACCGGCCGCACTGCGCGCTTGGCGCCTTCAATAGTCACCCGACTCGCTAGGCTCTAGGCGTTAAGCAAGCCACCTGCCTGTGCGGCCTTTGTCTTAGGGATGATTCGCCTCTAACATAAGCTTATAATTTAAAAAAGAAAAAAAATCGACTTCAAATAGCCTTCTAAAAGTAAGTTTTTTTTTCACATTTTATTTATTTATTTATTTATTTATTCATTTAAAGATTTGTAACTAACAGTAGGACACCAAAACATTACAATCTTAATTAAAAATATTATATAAGTAACCTAAACATAAAAACAATTTACATTTAAAACTTAACTAAACAATGGGGATTAAAATTTACTTATTTACTACTTTATTCAAAAATATTTATGGGCTTAAAATAATATTAAAACAGGGTCTTTATTCGACATTGTAATAGCCTAAATTGCTAAAAGAACGAATACATAAAACAAAGGTACAAACACAGTAAATTGGACATAAAACAGATCACTAACAATGTACAGACAGGAAAACATTCAGAAATAAAGGTATTTTAGAGACTAGTTTACGCCAGCTGTCAGCAAACACATCAGCATCCTGGACCTCAGATACCAGCACATTAAGAAGAGCTACTGCTCTAGCCGTTGGAGAATTGTTCGCTCGATGTGTTCTGAACCCTACGAGGGCCGCGAACAACTGGTGGCGGCGACGCTCCCCTGATCGCACATACTGTTGCGGGACAAACAGACGGAGCCGCTCGAGTGCCAAGGAATTGTCGAACTTGTGTTGGAGCAGCGAACAGTAGTGGGTCAATAGGTGCATTTTCCGCCTAAACTGTAGAGTGTCCAACCCTACCATACCTGACACAAAAAGCGATGGAAAGAGAAAGGGGTAATACCCATAGATTCTTTTGTAAAGATACCGGCAGAATTTCCGCTGAACTCTTTCAATTTGTACAATGTATTTAGCTTCCATCGGATCCCAGATTATAGAGTTGTACTCTAGCTTGCTTCGCACAAAAGAATTGTACAGGACGATGGAAACATTTATACTGGGAAACTGGGCCGCTGTACGCATGATAAATCCTAGGGATTTACTCGCGCTATTGCAGACCGAGACAATATGCGGGTGGTAATTTAGCTTTTTGTCCAGGTGTAAACCAAGGTCGTGAATATTTGAAACTCTCACCAATGGGACGTCATTAAGTCGATAAGTGGCCTCGATGGGTGCAAGGGACCTAGAGAAGGTTATAACTTTGCACTTTCCCACATTGAAGAAAAGCTTATTCTCACGAGCCCAGTCCACCACAATTTCAATGTCGGATTGTAGAACATCACAATCAGAAGGCGCATTAATCGCCAGAAACAACTTCAGGTCATCGGCAAATAGGAGACACTTAGACTTTTCGATGGCCAAAGGGAGATCATTGACCATTACAAGGAACAAGGTTGGTCCCAGTGTGCTCCCCTGGCTTACTCCTGAACGGGTGAAGTATTCCCTAGACGAATGTCCCTGTATCAAAACGTACTGTTTCCTGTCTCTTAGGTAACTGGCAAAGAATGTCAAAAGCTGTGTGGAAAACCCAAAGGCAGAAAGTTTCCTTAATAAGACGTCATTGTCGACAAGATCAAATGCCTTTTGGAAATCGAAATAAGCTGCGTCGACTTGCCGAGCCGTATCCATGTGCTGATGCACGAAATCTGCAAAGTTCACATTGTTAGTGACAGTCGATCTACCAGCACGGAAACCATGCTGAGATTCAACAAGGTAAGGTGAAATTTGAGCAGAGATTTGCCGATTAATGAGGCTCTCAAATAGTTTTGCACATGCATTTAATATTGCGATTGGTCTGAATGTAGAAATGTCAACGGATGAAGCCTCCTTGGGGACGGGTGTCACTCTCGAAACTTTCCAAAGCGATGGGTAGACCCCTTGAGTTATAGAAAGATTGAACAAAAAATGAAGAGGCTGCTCCAAAATTGATATACAATCCTTGATGATAAACGGTGGAATATTATCAGGCCCAAGAGAAGAAGTAGCCTTAAGCTTTCGTACCGCTTGGCGCAATTCATTAGTGGAAATACTGCAGAGGGCAACATTCCAGTTTTGGTTGCAGGACTCGTACGTAGCGGCGTCAACCGCATCAAGCAAGGGTGTATTGGGATGAAACACAGAACTAAAATGTTCAGCGAATAGATCAGCAGCTACCTGGTTGGCAACTGTTTCACCACGATATGAATACATACCCTCAGCCCTTCTACAGCTTTGCTTACTTCTTATATGCTTCCAAAACTCAGCGGGGTGCTGACAAATATTTTGCTCTAGAGAGATTAGATGTTGCTTATATGCCATACTTTGGAGCTCTTTAACCCGAGTTCTGTAATAACGAAATAATGCTTTATTAAATTCGAGACCATTACCCTTAAACTTGACCAGATGAAAATGCTTCAGCTTGATGTTTCTTATCAGCTCCGGAGTATACCACGTTGGATAGGTGTAACGATGCGACCCAGAAGCAGGTTGTTTTTTCGGCACATGGCGATCTATAGCTTCGTTCAAGGCATTGTAAAACATTTGTGTGGCACAGTTAACATCATTTTGTGTAAACAAGTGGGACCAGTCAAAATTAGCCAAGTCACTATATAAGGCAAAGAGATCAGCCTTCTTGAAATTCCAAGGACATCTTTGTGGTATGGGAGAAGACCAAGGAGATGCCATGAAATCACTACAACTACTGTGTTTACATACACGAATGCTCACCTCAAGGGCAGGATGATAAGCATCCAAGGGAACCAATGGGTCGATACATTCCAGAACGCTAACATTTGTTACACTTGAACTTGCCAAAACAAGGTCCAAGATGCCTCCGTGTACATTTTTTATTTGGTTACATTGCCTTAAAAGAGAAAAATCAACAAAATTGGTAAACTCTGTCACAATATGGGAGTTATAAGAATTTAAATTAAAGTCCCCGATGACCATAATGTCTAATGAGGGAAACCTGCATACTGCATTTTCTATACAATCCAATACACTTATAAACTGCATCTCGCTGTAATTAGGAGGCAAATAAACTACACACACTAGTATTTTGAAAGTTTTCTTAGCAAGGGTCGCGAATAGAACTTCTTTGTCCTCAGTCAGGCCATCGATGTCATCAACGACACGCAAGTTTAGTTATCATCATGTGATTTAACGACACACATTTACTTCATCAATTAACAATAGCATAATGTCAATTGCTCATCACCGTTTAAAAACTGTTGCTATCCAAGGCAAGGATGTCAATCGTTGAGGAGTTCTCCTGGTTCTTCACAACCGGTTCTATTTTACCACATGGATTTTCATGAACATAAGTTGCTTCCAAACCTTATACATTAACTGGGCTCCTCAGCCTATATACGTTCCCACTGCGTACTGGCCTCCTCTCCTCCTCACGCGGGCACAGTGCAGGTTGGAGACTTTACACGCATCTTTGCTTACCTACTTCGCAATTTTGTGCAGATTTCACGTTTTCCTTTAGGTACTGAAAGGCTCGTAGTACTATCAAATTCAATTCCGCATGTGAGATCTAAAAATCTCAGAGTGCGAGAGGCCACGCGTTAGACCACTAGGCTACCTTTTTAACCGAATTCAAAAAAAAAGGAGGCGGTGCTCAATTCGGTTGTATTTTTTCTTCTTTTTCATGTGTGTTACTTCACAACTCCGTCATTTATAAACCTTCAGTTTGGTCCCGTTGTAGTCAGAGTTGAGGTGTGATGAGAGGATCTATGATGAATCGATGGAACTCCTCAAATATTAAAGGCACGCAAGCAATACTAGTATTTTCTTTAATAACTCAATCAGTTACGTTCCAAAAGCATACATCCAATCCTTGTTGTTGGTCATGTACATCGCAGCTCTGAAGTCAATATACCAACATCCAACCTGCAGTCCAGGAGAAACCGGAAAAGCAGCTATAAAACCAGGATTATCATTATATTTATCGGTTTTGCTTTTTGGTTTTTCAGTGGAATTGCCACTTTACAACTTGTATTGGTACTACTAGGTAGGTATCTATTCCAGTGCTACTGCAAGCTGTACCGGCTGTACCCGATGCCGCCGCTGCCGCGCTCGGTGCAGGAGCACACGCCGGGCTACGCGCCGCGCGACGGCTCGGCGCCCGACGCCGGCTACGCGCGCGCGCCCGCGCCGCCGCCCGACCGCGGGCCCGACGCGCCCGACGAGCCCGACGAGCCCGACGTGCCGGGCAAGAGGGACGGCTTGCAGCCGGGAGATATGGTACTTACAACTTCTCGTAGGGTCTGCCATGTGCTCTTACAGTGCAAGGCGCTTCGCCTGACGACGAGTCAGTCGCTGCTAATATGAGCATGAAAACAATTTTTTGCCAATATTTAGATCCACAACCAGTGCGTTATAGCCGGATTCCAAACTATTTGGCCCTGCCTTTTTCACAAAATCGTACCTATGCACCGAGAATTGGGGGTCCTGGAGCGATTCCACAGCGAGCGCCTATTACAAGGCACGGTGTAGGTGTAGGTACACCAACATCATGGGGTTTAGGTGGTTTTCCCTACATTCTTAGTTGTCCTTTCACGCAGCAACGGAGCAACAGATCCTCGTGATTTTTTGGACAGAGATGGTTGAAAGGCCGGAGAAAGACAATTTGTCCCGAAAAATTGCACAGTTCCAGTGAATCGCCAGTCAAATCCATGTATCTACTCTACACAGATGAAATCACTCAAAACGTGCCTGTGCTTAGAATGCGTCAAAAAGGATCAATCACTTTTACGTGCCATGGACCTAACGCGGCAGATATACCTAAGCTTTTAGTTGCTAGTGTGACTTTAACCTTTTGGACGCTACAGTCGGCTATAACGACCGCGGGTTTTCGTGTCACTAACGCTACGATACTTATGCCGATTTCCGCGGGTTTTCGTGTCACTAACGCTACGATACTTATGCCGATTTCCACGCATTTCCGTTGACTAATGCACGCTTTTTCGCATTTGGCCGTGGCGTTCAAAAGGACCTTTTGGACGCCATCGTTGGCTAAGCGGGTTTTCGTGTTCCTGACGCCACGATGTTATATTTGCCGTTTCCATACATTTACGTTGGCTAATGCCGTTGTTGACGTCAGGGGAACGCTTTTTCGCATTTGGCCGTGGCTTCCTTTTCTCAGGCCGGACCGTCTAAGCCAGCGGCAGAGGCCGAGGAATCTGTGGAGGACTACAAGCGCGCCGGCCGCGCCAACGGGCTGCAGCGGCGGCATGCCGAGGTAATCATACCATTAAATGTTTCGGAGCTAGACTTGCCCCTGATTATCGGAAAGATTCCTAAACGCCACAACGTAATGATGTCTATGTTGTGAACTTGTCTAAGTTTAACTATGTGAAACCCGCGATTTAATACCTACTTTGTTGTTTTATCAGAGAACTGAAAAGTTAATATAATAATAATAATATGGCAATATTTTTATTGTTACTTTCGTTATAATAATTGGCATAAAAGTTAGTCATAAGCACTCTCTAAATGGACTTCGTGTAATTACAATCTTCAGAGTCATAATATAACTAATGTTGTCAAAACCCTAATAAGGTTAGAGTCGTATAATTTTGTCAGAATGCTAATAAGGTTAGAACCGTATAATGTTGTCAGAATGTTAATAAGATTATAGTTGTATAATGTTGTCAGAATGCTAATAAGGTAATGGCCTGTTTCACAATATCCAAGTAAGGCGTTATTTGGCAGACAACGGCGAATTTTGTATGAGTTACTCGACACATACATTTTACTCGGACATTGTGAATCAGGCCCTTAGAGTCATATAATAATTTCAGAAAACTAATAAGGTTAGAGTCGTATAATGTTGTCAGAATGGTAATAAGATTGGAGTTGTAAAATGTAGTCAGAATGCTAATAAAATTAGAATTATATATTTTTGTCAAAAGGCTAATAGCGTTAGAGTTATATAATATTGTCAGAAGGCTAATAAGGTTATTTGGTTTCAGCATGACGTCAAGCTTCCGCACATCAAAGTCCCCTGCGAATGCTGCACCTGCCCGCGGAAAGATAAATAAAACGACAATATACAAAATATCATTACTTTATTATCTCTAAGTGTGTACCGATAGAGAGCAATTTATGGCACAGTGAAACTTTAGCGTGACTAGAGATGTGGTGGATGATTGACAAATTGTTTCAAGTGAAGTTCATTTGTTGCGTACAAACTATAACTAGCTTACTAAAAAATAAATCTTTGGTCACATTGAGTGTAGTTTGTCCACGCCAGGAGCGTTTAATCAATACTGAGATTTAAAGTGCCATCGAATACGGCAGCGCACTATCAATTGAAAAATTAATGACAAAATACAATCCACAGTTTAATGAATCACACTATTAATGTCGGCATTTTTTTAATTAACGTTGCTTTTACTGTGTTCGTGATAGAGAAAAATTTTTGGTTATATATTGTGATAATTAAAAATAGATAGTACGCAGTGCCTATATGTGGAATCGTTTTGTACACAGCATTCGTAATACTTTCGTTGGCTTTGGCTTACATAATATTGTTTATCGTTAGAAAAATAATAAATTATCATTACCGAATAACAATGTCAATTAGCTCATTTTAGCAATAACTAATAAATACAAAGAATACAAAAGTGCCAACAACTCAAAGGATCTTAAACTTTATTGTCGAAGAAATAAAACTGAATTGGCACCTTTTTGTCCCAAACATTCACGTCAAACGTCATTCGTTAATAATATTTCACAAATTCGATCTGCTGTTCAATATTCGCCTCTACGTCGTTCGTGTTAAAGCTCAGAAGCGTCAGATCGTTCGGTCGAGTCAGTCGCTACTTAACTAACTTAGCCTAAATTGTACTTTCGTGCGTCCCAACAACCTAAGAATCAGATATGGTCCGTGTAATATAAACAAAACCGCCTCATATCAACTAGTTACTTTTGAAAGCTCGTTTGACATAAATTTATCCAAAATTCTACTTTATATCCCATGCGCCAAAAATCATATTTCAATTACTGCGAACAGCTCAATTTGTATGAGATAAACATATGAACGTCTAAATGTTCAAATAAAGAACATTATGGTATAGTGAGTGTGCTTAATTTTAGTGCTTTGTCTACACACAAAAGATATGATATTACACCGAAAATATTGACTATAATTATGATTATAAATGTATGCATTGACAGAACGCCGACGCAATTATTTCGCATTTGTGCATTCAATATTGAGCCTAATCTTAACCTATCAGTGTCTAAATTCACAATAACAAATAAACGACTTCACTCATTGCACAAGTGACGTATTACGTACGTAATTAAATATTTCGGTGTAGATGTTAACACCGGTTTGTTTGATCGCGAAAGTAACTAGTTAATAAACGACAGCCTTCTGGTAACAATAATCATAGCTCATTTTGAAGAAATTTCATAGATATAAAGATATGTCAATACGAGTGTCTTAATATTAAAACGGGATCAAAAATATAGTTTATTCTAAAATCTATTACTAAGGCAAGGTCGGACGACAAGGTTTTTTATATTAAAATTAAAATACCCACTCATTCATACCAAGAAACCGAATAGGCGGAGTGGTAACAACCGAAATTTATGGAACGATGCAAACTAATTACATATCTAAAAATAAATTAAGTAACACAATTACAAACTAATACGTTCAATTTGGCACTATTCTAATACTTAAACTATTTCTGGCCAATCATATGGAAATGCATTGGGATAATTAAAATGCTAGAATCATACATCAAAAAGTTCAAACTACAAACTCAAGTCGCGTGACTCGGTTCAATGAATCATTTCTAAACGAAGACTTCTTCAAACTCTCGGCCAATCAGGGGCAGGCTCGCTCCTGATCGGCGGTTGGGTGCTGACGTCACAGCGACGGCGGGATCAGGGCACGTCCCGAGCCGCGTCCATGGCTTGGTTGAGGCAGCGGCTGACGAGCCCCAGCTTGTTGAGGTACGCGGACGCCTCTCCGCGTGGTGAACTGTATTAAAAGCAAAAACACATTTACCAAGCTAAAAAAAAACGGTCAAGTGCGAGTCGGTCTATAAACATTGTAATTTTTTTTTTTCGATTAACTTAAATTAAATTAAGTTAATTAATTGTTAGGTACTAATTATTTAAATTCATCATTCAAAATGTAGAGGTCTCTATTACCTGAAATAAATAAATAATAATAATTAATATAGCGACCATTAAATTACCTCAGCATGAAGGAATCGTCGTGTTGTGAATTAGCGCCGTACGAAGATCGTCTGATGAAGTCACCCACTGAAAAGAAAAAAAATATTGAACAGTACTGTTCGTGCTGTATAATAAACCGAGCGAATCGAGGGTCTCAGAGTTGATTAGGACGGATTTTTTATATTTGTTCCACGATAACTTGAGAATCATTGAGCCGATCTTAGTAGTCGGGGCAGATACCATTATAAGCTTAAAATATGAGCAGAATTGGCCGGCGGTTACGAATATATCTTTTTAAGAGGGTACTAAAAACATAATGTTAGAAATTGTGTCCGAGTCATGTCTGAGTGGTATGAAATGAAAGGGCTTGTTTTGTATATTACAAAACTGTTTTAGTGTTTGCCGTTCTCATGTTATAAAAAACCAGTTATCAATCCACCCGTAGCTAGAGTTGGATTTAACGTAAGGCAGCGGTGGTAGTTCCAGAGCAGAATACCAGAGTTGCAAAATATCAGACTCTCAGGATACCAGAAAAATGCCAAAATGCCAGACTGGCATTTTGGGACTGGTATCGTGCTAATCTCGTATTTTGCGACTCTGGTATCTTGAGAGTCAGATATTTTGCGACTCTCGTATTCTACTCTGGAAGCGCGGTGGTAATAATGTAGCATCTATCTTAGTTAATGGTATTTTACGGCAGGGCATTGCCACAATGCCTTCCCTAGCTACGGCCCTGAGTTTGCATCAAGTAAACCAGCATCCATTCGTGAGCTTCTCTCGTCGAATGAGATTCTCTTCGAAGCTGATTGATTATGTCGTGGTGTGAGACTAGTGATTATGTCGTGACTTACTCTGTGGCGTGGTAGGCGAATTCAACGGGCGGTCCTGCTCGAGCAGGCGGCGCGCGAGCGAGGCGCGCGGCGCGCGCGCGCGCGGCGTCGCCGGACTGTCGCCCGCGCGGCCCGACCTGTCACAGTACAGGGCATGACCACAGACCAACCATCTCAAAAGAAGGATAATAATAATCAAGGGGCAATCTTTACACAAATCGATCTAATTCCCAAAGTAAGCTCTAAAGGCTTGTGTTATGGGTACTCGACGACGATATATATATTTATATATATATAGAAAATAAATACTTAAATACATAGGAAACGTCCAAGACTCAGGAACAAACATTCGTGCTCATCACACAAATATTTGCCCTTACCGGGGATGAAAACCCGGGACGCTAGCTTCGGAGGCAGAGTGGGCTAACGGCGTCTTCAAATTTGAGGAGAAAAAACTTCTTTCGCTACGAAGTTTTGCATCGCCTCCATTGTAAGCAATATCTTTTAAATAAAAAATAAAAAGATATTTATTGCCACATTAACACACACACAAGCACATATTTTGAACACAAAACAAAAAACATTAAAAAGCACATTTAAAACTAGGTGGCAAAATGGTTCAGGACTCAGCGTGTGCTGAGAGCATTACGCCCACAGCGCTGTTTTGCAGCCTGCACCATGGCTCTCTGAAGGTGATACATATTTAGGTAGGTTTTAATGAATAATATACCTATATTTAATAGTAGTTTATGCAACGGTTTCATAATGATAGGCCTTAAAATACGAGTTCGGGTTTATGAAACGAGCCGATTGGCGAGTTTCATAATAAGATCGCACGAGTGTTTTAAGGCCAAATTATGTACAGTACATATATGGTAAAATGGGACCCTATTACTAAGACTCCGCTGTCCGTCCGTCTGTCTGTCCGTCTGTCATCCCATCCCCATTCCCATTTTACCATTTGAGAACGGAATCCTTAAAATTGAAAACAAAAGAATTAAAACGGCTGAAAAATCGAACAATATCACATGCAATATGCCGATTTCATTTGTTTAAACAATCGACGATACGTGAAATTATTCGCACGTGACCGTGGCACGCGTATTCCATCCGTACAAATCAAAGGAACCGGGTGATTGCTGACAAAACTGAATTGAAACGCCGAAAGCAGCTGCGCGGAGAGCGACCTTCAATCGCTGCAGCAACCACTTTCGCCACTATTTAGAAAATGCAGCAGTGGTGGCAGCGGGCTATGCTCTTTCGGATGAAATCGATCATACTAGATAGCTAGGTACGAGGCGTCGCTTATCAGGTTGCTGCCACTGATAAGGCCAGTCAGGGGGCTTGCAGCACTGCACTATCGTATACTCCTACCCCTCCCCTATTTCGAGGAACAAACGAAACCTGGGAATATTATCATACTAGAAATTGTTTTTTTTTTTAAGTATCTTCGCCAGGATTTTTGCGTTCCAGCATCTCCATTTCGTGTTCCCCACTTAATGACGCGTCTAATTATATAAATGGCATCTGGGAATCTTATCATACTAGGTTTAGTGTCATGGGCTCTCTAACTAGGAGGTATTATGATATATGGGTGTATATCGATGTATAAAGTTATATAACGTAAACAAAATAGATATATTGAATTTTTGAGGGGATGCTCACGTGTGCGCGGAGGCCGGGCGGGGCGCGGGCGCGGGCGGCGCGCGCAGCACGGCGGCGGCGGCCAGCGCGCGCAGCTGCCGGCGGCGCCGCACCAGGAAGCGCATGCGCAGCACCGCCAGCACCGCCTGAGCCGCGCATCTGCCACCCACAAACCTCTTCAGTAACACATAGTACGTTGTTGCCAAGGCCGGGAACTAAGCAGTAGGTAGAAAAGTAAGTTAAGGGGGCCGAGCCTAAGTAAAGGTCCTCTTATGGTGCGTCCACATCTAACGTCCGCGAACAGCTACGCGGCGCGCGGCGCATAATTCCGTCATTTCCGAGCAATGTTGTGAAAATTATTTCCTAAGAATAAAGGTTAACTAACACTGCGATCAAGTAGAGCCTAAACATTTCAAAAATTAAATTAAAAATTAAAATAGTTTATTTTGCGGAAATACATTACATGGCGGAAGCTTGACCATTTGGTCCCACACTAGACTAAGCCTGTCCTGTGGTGACCAACATCACAAAGTTTACCAGAGAATACATTAGTGCCAATCTCTACCAAGCATAACTAACAACTAGTTAGATTGTGAAAGGTAACAGAATATTTAATGTAATTTAAAAGTAGTTTCAAAGTAAAAGCAATTAAATTTAAATCTACTTTCTTCTAAACGGGCTAGTTTTTCGGCAATTTATTGCTGCAATTCGGGCTATCCTCAAAAGTGTATATTCAAAAATGTTTTGCTCTAATTAGCAATTTGTCTTGCAAATAGTGAATGGCTTCTATCTAAATAATTTTATTCTGTCAAAGAATTCATCGAACATTAGATTTTAATTAATAAAGTACTAGCTGACCCGTTCGAATTTTCGCACGTTATCAAACACCGGATAGTAATAATAACAATATAATAAAGTGAGAATAAGTAAATGCAAGTATTAGTAGTAAAAGATATTTTATTTTTGAGAGATAATTGTACTAAGACATTGCCTATTTATACAATAGTACCTGGATGACCGAGCCTCCTGGATGAGCGAGATATATATATATATATATATTAATAAGAATACACGGGGGATGCACGCAGCTTCGCGCGACCAGCGCGCGATCGGCGTATTTGTCAGATGTGGACGTACCATAATATTTTTTTAACTTTCTCATGCTACAAAACTTCTTTAAAAACAATGTTAGCAGTCACAATGTGATCATCGTTGACTGTTTGACCGTAGGTCTCTTTAACACAAACATAAATATCACTGAATTTACGAACTCGTGAAAAGGCCACATATAAATTGTCCATGCGAAAAAACAATTGTTAGTTAGTTAAACTCTTTGTCAATAGATGGCGCTTGCGCGATCGTGAGTAGACTATATCGACGGCCGTTATTATCCATTAACGACCAATAAATACAACCATGCAAAATCACTGATTGTACAATATATTGATTGTCATTAGATCATATCAAATAATGAAGGTAAAAAAATGAAGTAACTAGCCTACCCGACGCGCAGCGCCATCTGTTGACAATTGTCAGCATCATCACATACGTAGTATCTTCTAAGTAGTCTGTGGCCATGACACCGTGGTTAAACAGACTGTCAAATAGATGGCGCTTGCAAATTGCGTGGTTTTTATTTATTTTTTAACGTTAACGTTAATTTTAATCTATTTTGGTATTTTAAAGACGAATCGGAGAACATAAGCTTTAAAACGACGTTTAAATCATTAATTTTGGTAAAGAAATAACGGAGACCTTGAGCGTCTTCAAAAAAATACCTTTTAGAAATAATATATATGATTCTGACTTTTAATCATGATGACAATAAATATTAATCTTTGACGTTCTATAATAAATAATAGGGACGCTTCCTTGGTAAAAAAATTAATCTGCCAGTTAGATTATCAAAAAATATTGAACACGTATTTTTTGCTTTATCAAATAATCAAAATTGACAAAGATAACGCGCATCAAAGTTCGGGAGTGGGGGCTCATGACGTCACTTCTAGGTAAAAAGTGTGCAAAGTTGTGACGTCACGCAGAACTTCAACTCACTATATCTTCGTCATTTTTTGTTTAATTGACAAAAGAAGAAATATGTGTTCAATATTTTTTTATAATGTAAATGACGGACTAATTAGAATTTTTCACGTCACATTTTAATTTTTCATTTATTTTTGTATGCCTGTATGATACAACATAAGCACATTTCATACAATAAGATCATGTACCTACTGCGTTCTTGCAATAACGTTCTTATCGTGGGTATTGGGGATACGTTTACGTTGGTATTACAAAAAGTAGTTCTATCTCCCTAAGTTGCCCTTTACTTGTGATGTAAACACCCAGATCTGAAGCAGACTTACTTGAACCTCTTCTTGCCCCGACTGACTTCCGTCTCCCTGGACGAGGGTAGCCGCAGCTTCTTCTCCAGCTCACTATAACCCGCCAGTACTCGTTGGAGGTAACGCTTCTGCCATACCAAAGCCTTGCGACAGCTTTCAAGCCGGAGACAGCGGTTGTGGAGGTAGCGGATCTGAGGGACAGAAAAAATGACATAGCCACATTAAAATAAATGCAGAAATTATAAAAAAATAAAAAATTAAGCCCTGTCTCCAGTTGGAGTTTCTTTTTTACAATCTTTTTCTATTATTAACTTGCAATGTTTGTATGTATGTATGTATGATCGGGCCAAATGTTTCTCGCTGAATTAGAACCACTTCCTCTTATCGTACGATGCTGAATTATTACATATTGCATTTTTATAGTAAGCATGACCTGAATCGACATCCAGGGTAAGCTCCAGATAAAGGAACTCTTCAACGGTCAACAGCACAGACCCGAAATTTTGTGTACGCATTTTATTGCAATATTAAAGTGCAATGGACAAAGAAGCTTATAAATATATATATAAAAGGTTCTTAAGTTTGCGCCTAAACGTTTCGTCAGCCAGTTCTTGTCTGAAATCTGCGGGTAGACGCTCGTAATATGTAGGGCCGATCACTCGGGGGTTCTTTTTAGCAAGTGCCATGCGACGAGGAACTGCTCGCAGGCGACCTGTTTGCCTGGTTTGTTGTATTGTATATATATATATATATATATATATATATATATATACAATACAACAAACCAGGCAAACATATATATATATATATATATATATATATATATATATACAATACAACAAACCAGGCAAACAGGTCGCCTGCGAGCAGTTCCTCGTCGCATGGCACTTGCTAAAAAGAACCCCCGAGTGATCGGCCCTACATATTACGAGCGTCTACCCGCAGATTTCAGACAAGAACTGGCTGACGAAACGTTTAGGCGCAAACTTAAGAACCTTTTATTGAATAATCCACTGTACTCAGTTAACGAGTACATGGAACTTAGGCTGTAGATTTATTTATTTATTTGACATTGTTTTATTATTATTGTATTATTATTGTTATCATTATAGTTTCTAATTTATATTTTGAAATGACGATCCTTCACGGAGATCCCTATCTTTTTCATTTGTGATTGTGACATTTAATATTAGTTAATTTTGGATTATAACTTTTTATTTGTATTTAATAACTGACGATCTCAATTTAATTTCATATATCTTGACATGTGTACAATTTATAATGTAATATTATATTGAGAAATAAATAAATCTAATCTAAATCTAATCTATATATGTTCCTGTGCCACGCTGTGCCAGAAAAGTTAACACACAGATTTTTCTTATTTCGTGCAAGTATCACTAACTTTCAAGAAGGTGCATATTATTTCCATTATTTTACTACCTACGCGTTAGATACTTTAAAACAATTTCGGTATTAAAAATAAAATGTAACCACACATTTTTAAAATAAATCTCCTATATAGCTCGTTATACAACGAAACCTTGTTTTCCGAATAAAAACCTATTTCTGGCAACGTCCAAAAAGTCAAAGACCATTAACTAATTCAAAACGAATTAAAAATAGAACTGTTTTGATAGATGTCCTGTCACACGCCACCGATGTAACTCTATCTTCGCGTATTTTTATTTTATTTCTATTTATATTTATAGCCGATTATGGAATAGCCGGCGGGGTCATGGAGCCGAAGAGCGAGATACCCAAGCTGTCCGATATGGTGTACGTAGTCTTTATTGCGTGTACATAGGTATTTGTTTTGCATTTCAATAGACCAAGAGACCTTCAGTGTGGAAACACTTCCTGCCCCGAGACTTCGCCACGTGGCTGTACCGTTCTCGTTATCGAAATCTATCGGAAATACTGCTTGTTGCCGATACAAGTGAAAGGCACCGAGCGATAGTTTTCTATTAAGAGAATGGTTTGCGGTTATGGTAATGGTACTGGTACTGATCAAATAATTAGACGAGACTTGCCATATGAGCTTAACGCGCAAAAGCGTCCGCGGCACCGAGTAAAAGGAAGTAAATCGCGTACATGCGTTGCCGGCAGTGAATGCAAATAATACCAACACAACCACCAGTCTTGCGAGTCCCAACTTTTAATTTAAAGGGGCTGTAAACTGACTTAATGATGGGCAATCTAAGCCTGGCTTTTCCCGAGTTTTCACCAGCTTCGCTGGCTGGGGCACATTTTGTTGTTACTGGGAGCGATTTACCTAGAGTTTTAAGTAATGTGTAAATGTTTGTGTGCAGTATGTGCGGCGACCACCCTTCGTTCACTAAAACGGAACTGAACGTGAAAGTTCTGGAGGACGAGAAGATACCTTTGGGTTACACTAAGATCGTCACCACGGTAAGAATTACAAAATTGCCTACCTATAATGACTAGTAGGTATACGTATGTTGTAATACAAAATTGTGGTTCAAACTTTCATCCAATCGGAGCTGTTCGCTGTTAAAACAGATCCGTTAGCCGTCAAGAGGGGTCAGTTTTAACTGCTAGCTAACAACCCTGTTGTGACAGGTCACAGCCCTATTTTAACAGCTAACTGACTTGTTTTATCAGCTAACAGCTCTTAGATGACACGCCACACAGTCTCAACCACAATTTTGAATAAGAACATCTAGTACTATAATGGACCTGCGAAGCCTATGTCCAGCAAGTGATGTCTTTAGGATAAACATAACGTGATGATGAGCATATATAATGTTACAAAACCCCTTAACGATGTTTAGAAGCTGCCTTTCTTCAGCTTAATTTACAGTCTACATAAAACTTTTGAGCTTGGTTTGATACATTAGCCTGATCAAAATTATATTTATGTATATAAGAGTTTCGACAAATAGCGCCTTAATCACTTAGAAATATCAATCATAACCGAAGGTCTGTACTCAATATGGTTTGGCAACACACAGGCGTAGCTAGACGTGGACGAAGCGAGCCCTCGGCCACGGCCTCGCACTCAAAGGAGCCTCGCGGAATGCCCCCTTCAGTGCTGACCTGAGGCCGAACACCATGTCAATTTTCACTATCATGAATGTGTCTTACGTTTGCTGTTGTACACACAAATACAAATATGGTGGATCTAGGCATTGGCCTTGGGAATAGGTACTGAAAGAGGGCCTCGCTGATGCGATTTCGCCCACGTGTAGGTTACTCCACGCTAGGCCACTGGCAACCAAAATAAGGCAGTTTTATTTGAATAACTAAAATGTGTTTTCAGCCATCTCGCACGGACCGTCTCGGTGACCGCGGCGAGCGCGTAGAGCGAGTCGAGCGTGTGGTCGAGCGCGCGGGCGAGCGCGCGTTCGAGCGCGCGGGCGAGCATGGGGTCGAGCGCGAAGGCGAGCGGCGCGGGCGAGCCACGTCCGAGCAAGCGCTGCGCACCGATATACAACGGCGCATCGTTGCGCCGCGGTCCGAAGTTACGCCCGGGAACGGAGCTCTTATCCAAGGTGAGGGAATTCAACATTAGCATCATCATATCAGCCAAAAGACGTCCACAGCTGGACATAGGCCTCCCAATGATCGCCGCAACGATCGATCCTGTGCTGCTCGCATCCAGCGGAGACCCGCAATCTACACCAGGTCGCCGGGTGTGGTCGCCACTCAAGAACTATTCGGCCCCTTGGCCATCAGTTCACGAGCAATGTGCCCCATCCACTGCCACTTAAGTTTATTAATTCTTTGGGCTATGTCGGTTACTCTAGATCTTTAGCGGATCTCCTCATTAATAATTCGATCTGGCTGTGAAACTCCAAGCAACTCTATCACCCTTTGTGTCACCTTGAGCTTGAGCTTCCTAATGATATCGTCCAAACTCATCTCCAACGCGAATCCGCACTTGCGCACTGAATATTAATTTGCGCAAATATTTTGCATAGTTTATTAAGCTCAAAACCATCTGGGCATCTGACCCTTAACAACCCGGTATAGCTGACAGAGAATCCACTGCAATTGTGACTTTCAATCACTAGCGTTCAGTCCACTATGAATTACTGTTTGTTCTACAGCAGCGCTGGGCAGTTTCCGCTGGCCGCCGTATCTCCTCGCAGTGTGGGTGGTGGTGCTGGTGCTGACGCACGCGCTGCACTGCCTTGTGACGTGCATGGAACGCGCGCTACCACACTTCAAGTGAGATCGCGACCTTATTCATTTCTAATGCGGAATTCGAATATAACTCGATTAGGTACTTTCGTAGAACGTGGGTTTGATCAAACTATCTGTTTAATATCCAAAATAAATTGTTTCTCTTTTAAAGCGATTTTGAATACATCCTAGTTCTTAATAAAATCGAAAGAGACTGCGGTAATTACACCTCTGTAAGTACGATCCACGAGTCCACGTACGATTTTGTCATGTTCGCTCGGAACCCTTAATTTTTATTCAAACCTACACCATATAGGATATATCATAGAAATTTAGGTCAGATAAATGAAACAATGAGAACAAAGTGGACTAACCCCTAATTTGTTAGTATTTATAACAAATGCAAGCTTAACATAACACCTAGACATAAAGCTCATTTTCGCTCCTAATAATAATAGGGTAGATAGAAATCACGTCTTTTCAATCTTTTTTAATCTCAAATCAAATCAAATCAAATTTATTTATTTTTACCAAACAGTTTCTACATTTCTTAGCGTTAATAATTATCTTAACAATATGGTTTAGGATTTGAGTATCAGCGGTCCTCACACTAGGTCGAGCCTGTGTGATCTAGCTGCATTTTTTGGAAAGCGTCTAAACTTTTTTGATACTTATACCTACAGTTAGGTGCACAGGTGAACCAATGGTAAGGAGTTCTTAGGGATAATAATTTTACATCAAAGTGGGTTTTTAACTCAAAACAAATATGTATCTTAATACACGCTTTCTAGACGTATCAAGATTTAATTATAAAACTATGTTTTTTAAGTAATAAATTGATAATCATTACTGAATATCGCATTTTTTATCACTAGCAAGTTATTATTGAATTTTATATTCGCTTATGCACCTATCTATCTATCTATCTATGGTTTTTCGTCTTTTTATTTGCAGACAACTCTGCCGATACTTTCGCACGTGGGCCGAAGATACTTGGAAGGCGGAAGCCGACGCCAAACGACTGTACCCGATCGCTCTCGCCATAGTCACCGGTCTGTTCTACGCCTTCTACTTTGCGCTATACGTGCTCTATTCCATCGCGCTGTGGTCCATAGAGCCGCTGTGCACTGAGACCGAATCCAAGACCAGCGCGCACACTCAAGAGGGAACTGAGACTCAGGTGACGGACTACGTCGACGGCACCAAGAGCGATGCCAGTTTGAAACAACCGTAGTTCTCTAATTTGAGTTTCACACGCAAAATTTATTGTACAATATTTCCACGTACTAAAGCGGTCGTGACTTGCCGACTGTGACGTAAATGTCAAATATTCGAAATTGGAAAATCTAACTGAAATTTTGAAAAAGCGCTCTTTAATACTGCTAAATGATAAATGCAAAAAAAAATCATTTTAAATCAAGAAGCATTGCAACTTCTCGGTATAGAATTAATTAAACCTGAGTGGATTCCTCCTTTACACAAATAACCATTCGTAGGGTGTAACATTCCTGCATTGAAAATTGCAATTGAAAACAATATATTTCTTACAATACCTGAAGTTTTTTTCATTTTGTACTTATAGACCTCAACTTCTGTTTCTACAGTAAATATTTTGACTGGAACGTATAACCTAGTATACATAGTTAAAATTTGTTTGTTCGTCTGTTTATATCATGTTTATATGTAGGGGGTAATCTCTGGAACTACTGAACCGATTCTAAAAATTCGTTCTACCATAGAAAGCTACGCTATCCCCGAGTAACTTAGACTTTTTATGACCGTGAATGTTTCAGAGTCTGGAAGTATTTTAAGTATTTATCTATACATATAAAACAGTACCGTGACTCACTTATAGACGACGCACAACCTACACGGGTGGTCCTAGAGGTCTGAAATTAGGAGGAGACATTCCTCGAGTGCCCTATAGGTGCATTAAGGAGGGTTTTTTTAATCCCATCTCTAAAGGGATGAAAAGGGTTGTTAAAGTTTGTATGGAAAATACCGCGGGCGAAGCTGTGGCGGGTCCACTAGTTATCTTTGTTTGTATATCGTCGTCTAGTACCCATAACACAACCCTTTAGAGCTTTTTTTGGGACTAGATCGATTTTTGTGTAGAAGATATTTATTTTATTTTTATTACTTAGGGAATTTCTTGGGCAGAGCCAGGGTGGATCGCTATTTGATGTTTGCATGTTTGCTCTTCAACTCCACCTCCTGGATCCAAGGTCAGATCAGCTCGATGGTTCCAAATTGTTGTATTGTTATCCGAACACACACAAAGTATCAAATTGATACGACAATTAGAAGTAGGTTTTAATCGACTCCCTAGATTTGTCACATACAAGTGAAACTAATAAAAACGTGTTAAAGAAAACACCACACAAACAAACACAATCTTTTAATTAACATCAGCACTATAACCTATTATCGTCTTAACGAAACATATAAAAAAACTTGTAGCTTTTCCAATTAATAAAGACTAAAAACTACAGTTTTATATGTGCAATTTCGACTGCTACGCGAATTTTTATTTATTAACATGTAAAATTTGATTTAAAAAATGCCCATGCTTGACCTAAGGGCGATCGCACACGATGGCTTTGCAGCAATGCAGTCGCGCGTTTCATATCGCTGTTATACACGTTAACACTTTCATTGCCAAAAAGCCGCCTTGTGGGCACTCCGAGACTTTGCTCCTCGGACGTATATAAGGGGAGGTCTGGACCATCTTCTTATATCCATTTTCTGTTTCCAAGCCGCAAAACTTGGTTGTAATGGTAAAGAGAACGAACGACAGTGGGCAGTGAAGCGGAATTTGATTCTATTGGCGTTTAGAGTTCTGTTTTTTTTATTATGCCTCCTCCTCTATGTCAAAGTTATAGCTACGTCCGTGCTTTGCTCACACGCCGAACAGCCCGCTAGGAGGGCTGTCGCTATAGTAGCTATAGATGACTACAGTCTACGCCAAAGAACTCGCCTAGCGGGCGCCCTTCATCACGAAGGGTCGACATGCAGTTACGTGAACCCGCCAAGAGGGCGCTTCAGCGTGTAGCTTTATATATCCTGCGGCCCTAACATGAATGTCACAAAGATAAATTAAACCCGTTTATCTCTATGATTATCTCTTTCGTCGGCAATAGTGTGAGAGAGACGCACTTAGAGATAAGGCGGTCTATCTTATCTTTGTGTCATTCATGTTAGGGCCGCTGACGGGTCTATAAAGAATCCTATGGCACCTGGGGTACTTCTTGATCTAATGTCTGGCAATGAAAGTGCTAAAGAGTAAGTGACAGAGACTAGGTAACCTAACTTGGAGTATATATTAAAAAAAATACTAGCAACAAAATACAGTATAGCGTCCGTCTTCAACTTCTAAAAACCAAACGCTAGCTTTTTTTTATATTAAGAGGGGGGCAAACGAGCAGGCGGGTTGCCTGATGGTAAGCAATCACGGCCGCCCATGGACACCCGCAACACCAGGGGAATCAAGGATGCGTTACCGGCCCTTAGAGAAAGGAGTAGGCTCGTTTTTTGAAGATCCTAGGTTGTATCGGTCCGGGAACGCTGTTGCTGCAAGCTCGTTCCAGATTCCTACCGTACGTGGCAAACTCCAGCATGTTCTACTGCTATGTGATTATCTTAACACATTTCGTCTCTCGTTTCGCTCGACAATCATTAATTGACACGCGCACTCGTGAGCGTTAGAGCCCGAGACATCCGATTTTGCGGGAACTGTTTTTTGTAGGATCCCATTTGGTGGCAACAGTATTTCAATGCACGCGTTCACACGAGTATACGGTTGCAATGTCCGGCAATAAAACGGATCCTGCAAAATGTATCATCCGATTTTGCGTCTACAAATCAGTCCGGTCGTGCCGTTCACTCAAGTTCGGCAAGAATCCTGTAAAAACCCGGATCCGGTGAATCGGACGGGGGCGGGCGCGGTCGAAGATGCGCCGACGACTGATAGTGTGAACTCACTATCCAGTTTTGCAGGATCCGATAGTCATTAGATCCGACAAAACTGGATGCCGTGTGAACCTAAGGTCTGTTCACTGAGAGTTGATAAATATTATGATATCGTTTCGAAATAGCGACTGTCGTTTAACTATCGCAAACTGTATGACGGGCGTCGCGTATCGCCGCGCGCACTGAGTTTCGTAGTACGAGGGACGCAGATGTCGTCAAGTGCGGTGTCGCGCCGGGCGGACGGCGGCGAAAAAAATATATATTTGTTTTGTTCATGCACACAATCGCCATATTGCAAATTAATGTCTTTTATGTGCGCGTCAAATGTCACATTAATTCAATAATCTGCACTAGCTTCGGCCAAAGAAAAGAAAAAGAAAAAAATATCTATGAAACATGTGTAATACGCGTTGAGTATGGATATGACGTGTCTTGTGTCTTTCTACATATAATAATGTCATTGGCTTAGTTTAGTTGGGGTGTTCTGTTCACGTGTTGCTTTCTGTTTATTCAGTTAGGCAATTCAATAATAATATTCTATGAAAAAAAATAAAAAAAAACCTTTAATTTTTTATTATCATCGGTAATAATAATTATCGGGCCGCTATTTGTAATGAGTTGAGAAGCCCTGACTTTTTATACTTTTTTTATCAACTCTCGCCGAACAGACCTTATGACCATGGTAGTGCTGTGTCGAAATTTGGCCAAGGTCGAAGGCACGCATGAACATGTAGTTTATACGCACTGACAGCTCAAGTTCGGCTCGCCGTCGGTGAGTTTGGTAAGGAAGTGTTATGAGAATTACACCGCAGTACTTCTAGTTAATAGCTTTGATTTCTCACTCCTGGACTCCTAGTTTAACAGCATCTTGATACAGTTACTATACTTTGGGTGAGTTACGCCTAGCTGTAGTCACAGAGTACTTGATTCTTGGCTAAACAAATCCACCCCCCACCCCGTGAAACCATATGAAAAAGGAGCTACACACCAAAAACTATTAACCAGGGCTAGGACAACATGCCCGCGAATCGTTTGTCGCTAAGTGCATCTCTATCCAACTAGTCAAATATGTAAGAGACGCACTGAGCGACAAATTCCTCGTGGGCAGGTCATGCTAGAGGTGCAAGCTTAGAAAGCCAACAATTCTTTCTTAATCTCCACAAAAGGAAGTGCTAAACTTTAGTATTTTGTAGCATATTCAATTCCGAATTTAATTTCATAGTATATGTATACAAGTACCTCCATGATACAATAAGGGTGGTGTTAAAAACCTGAACCTCTTTCAAAAATCAAACAATATAGACGGAAAAACCAGCACAAATTAAAAACCATCTATGCAACTCCCTAGCACAGCGCCTTAGCGAGCAATCCCAGTAAACTTACAGCCTGTTATTTTTCCTCCATCCTACCCAGGTGGTCCTCGCCTCTAGCTCGGTCTGAAGCAGGTCGCTCGGTCTAGCTTTTTATGCGCATAGTGAACCGCGTTAGGCCTCGTATCTTAGTAACAATTCAACTGCAAATCCTTTTAATCTAAAAGCCTTTAAATTACTGATTTTACAACCCCCCAGCACAGCGCCCTAACATCAACGAATCGCAGCCAACTCACTGCCTGCTCCTTTTCCTCGACGCCCGTGGTCCTCGCCTCCAGCTCGGACTGCAGCGAGTCCACTTTAGCGGCGAGGTCGCGGCGCGCGTCGCGCAGTGACGCCAGCTCTGGACTGGTCACGAGGCTGCGTAGGTTCGTTATCTCGCGGGCCAGGTCAGTTTTGTGGGACTCGATTTCAGTCTGAAACAAGAGTAGGAGTGTGAAGTCTGAAGCAAGAGTGGGCAGTGGTCCTGAAGAAAGCCCGCGCGGACCGGGGACTTCACACACATATTTAAACTACTTCAGAGACGTTTGCAGGTTTCCTCACGTTTGCCTTGGAAACGCTCGTGATTTATATCAAATTGAATCTGCACATGAGATACGATAATTTCAGAAGTGCCAGCAAACAAGTTCACCTGTCGGTCAATAAAATCTAAATCTTAAGGCGCTACTCAAGGTCAGTTAATTGACTGGATGGTTCGTTAGCGAAGATTATGTATGGAAAATTTGAAGAAGAAACTCCTCAAGAGGCGTAATTACACATATAACATTTTGCGTTTTTCTAGATTATTTAAGTAAATTTGAGTGAAATTCAAATATTATATAGTCTGTTAATATTGCCCATCCGGTATATTTATACATATTTTGTCATTATGAGGCATGTAATTGTGTATTTAAGCAATAAATATGTATTTTGTAGCGTAAAAACACAGTAACATTGATTACACTGAATTTCAAAGTGAAAATATTTTTTTCAATTAAGGTACTAATGAAGGTCATGGAATGAATCTACCATCGGTTTACAAAAAACTTCTACTGAGAAGCGATGGCAAATAACTCATTATATACAAATCTAAGTATACATATAATGCAGTAGTTACGGCCATCGAGGCCCAGGGATCGCCGGAGCAGGTCGGAATTAATACGCTTCTAAAATGGGTCAGTAGCTGCCCACGGATACAAGTTGTTCAAGTTACCAGCGCGTCGTTGATGGGCCGCTGTTTGAGCGCGGCGGCCGCCAACTTCTGTTCCAGCTCCGAGATGGCTCCGCTCTGTATGCTGAGCAGCTCCTTGGCCCGCAGTAACTCTACTCCGGCGTCATGCTTCAACCTGAAACAAAGTCGATCTTAGTTATTGAGGAATTATTATGGGCTGTTTTCAGTGATCGAAAATAATGTTTCACTTATGCTCTAAAAGTTAGAGAGAGAGTTTGGAGCGTGAGAAGTGAAATAGTAGATTGTTATCTCACTCACGGCGATCACAACGATTAAGGTGGGCAACGTGATTCGGAACGCGACCGACCTATGCAAACGTCATACGTCGTAACTGGTGTTTAAAATCACGTGACTTAGAAGTAAAATTTAAGTTGTTAAATTCTAAATAATCTTGTTTTTTTTTTACATAAATCCTGTTCTTTAATATACTCTTGTGGGTTTAGCTACCGTTCCACAGAAATATATTAATATTTGTTACTATAGTCAAGTAGCCAATTTAATAGTTTTGTGCGATATCTGAACCTGACTAGAGATACTTCATAGTGTTCTGTAGACTATATTTTATAGTTTTTCATATTTGTTGATTATTCAACAATCGATTTTATTTTTACTACTCTAAATAATTATTATTTATTGCTTTATTACTGTGTAATATTTCTATTGAATTTTATTTGATTTTGTATATTTATTTAAAATCAATATTTAACTTGGAAATATGACTTTTGTGAGTTTCTTGCGGCGCTTCTCAGTAACGATGGTCCTTTCCGAGGCGCTAGTACATCCAACACATTTAAATTTTTTCATGTGACTTGTAAGAGCCCACAAGCGGCTAATTTGCTGAATAAACTATATATATTATAATTGATTGTTTTTACATAAGTTATTAAGTTACATTAAATTACTACGTAACAACCTATTTTGCATGCTTCCCGGCAGAACTTGGCTTGGTCTTGCAAATCAAATGTCATCAACTGTACCCATGTTCAGCGAATAAATGATTTTGATTTTTGAAACGTTTTGACTCGACTTTGGTCCAATAACCTTGAAATTTTCCCCTCACCTCCTCAATTCCGCCAGCTCCTGCCGGAGCCCGTGGCACAGCTCGTTCTTGGCGTCCAGCTCCTTCTGCAGATGCGTCCTGCCGTGGTCGAGCGCGCTGTGTGCGTCGGCGCAGCGGGTCCGTTCTACTTCCAGCTTTGATTTCAGCAGCGATATCTCTCCACGGAGGCGCTCCGAGTTTTCCAACTTGAAGATAATCATACATTCTTAATCGGTCCCTGTCCTTTAGGGACTTTGTAAAGAACGTCGTCGTTCTTATCCAGTAATTTATAAAAAAATCGGCAGGCACGAAGTTAACAATATCCCAATAACTTTAGAATGCATAGTTTAAAACTGCTCCCAGCTTTAGGTTTTCAATGCCATTTAAATGTGGTTCTACTAAACTTAAATTAAAAATTGAATGTCCCTCACCTCATGCTGCAATAACTTAGCGTTGGGCTCGTCCTGCCCACCGCTGGGCACGAGTCTCTCGAGCTGGCCTAACCGGGCCTTGTGCTGCATCTCTCTCTGCTGCAGTTCTAGTTCCGACTGCATCGCGCTTTCTAACCGCTTCTTTAGGATTTGGATCATATTTGAATCTTGGTTCTGAAAAAGTTTTGAGAGTTAAAAAAGCTCGTCTTCCGTTGAGACCGCTCGGTGAAAACACGGAATGTTACACGAATATATGACACTAGACTGTGACAAACCACCAAATGGGGCCATCCATAATTACGTCACACGATTCATGGTTTTTGTTGACCCCCTCCCTCCCCCTTAACGTGTGACGTAATTTATGGATGGCCCCAAGGAAATAAGCACACTAATCAAAGCAAAACAAAGCTGGACGAATTTGGATGAAATTTGATAGACATATAAACCATATCTTGGAATAAAATGCGGGCATAGCTAATATGCAAATAAATAAATTTGAAGTCTCCGTTTGTAATGTTAAAATAACAGCTTTTTACTAAATACATATGAAAGTACTAGCTTCTGCCCGCGACAACAGCTTCAGCTTCGTCCGCCTGGAATGCCTTTAAAGTTCCCTCAGGAACTTTTGAATTTTCCGGGATAAAAAGTATCCTTTGTAAATCCAGGGAATAATCCATCTCCATTCCAAATTTCGTCCAAATCCGTCCAGCCGGCAGCCATTTAAGCGTGAAAGAATAAAAAACATCCATCCTCACAAACTTTCGCGTTTATAATATTAGTAGGGTATACGGCAGTTGTAACAAAAAACGATTCTTTTTAAAGTTTCCGACTGTCTTTGTTCTGGCTAATCTCCGAAACGGCTGGACCGATTTTGACGGGACTTTAATTGACATATAGCTGATGTCATAAGGAGTAACTTAGGCTACTTTTATTTTGGAAAATGAATTAGGGTTCCGCGCAATAAAAAATTTAACCGCGGAGGACAGCTAGTTTCACATATAATGTGTGTGATATTATTATGGAAAGCGGCACAGACCTGCAGCGTCTCGGCGCTCTCCTTGTGTGTGAGCAGGAGCATTTGCAGTCTCCCGCAGTTGTCCTTCTCTGCTTGCAAACGTAGTTTAGCTGCCTGCCAGTCCTGCAGTAACTTATCTCGTATCCTGCACAAGATACATAGGAACAGATAGAGTAAGAGGGAACTTGCATCTTTATTTCCATAGGAAAGCACTGAGTAATAGAAACCAAACTGTACGCAAAACATTACAGTTATTTATTTTGAGGGTTCCGTGCGTAGGAATCGGTATATGCACCCTGACGACGGGTTTTTTTTATGTCAATTGACTGACAAACGAGCTGACGGCCCACCTGATGGAAAGTGGTCACCGCCGCCCATGGACATCTGCAACACCAGAGGTGCTGCTAATGCGATGGGTGAAGAGTTCTATGACCAAACGCAGATCAGTTTATAAAGCTCACCTGTTGAGTTCAGTGATGAGAGCGTCCTTATCCTTGAGTCTGGCTTCGAGATTGTCCACCTGCATCACCAGCTTATCGTTCTCGGCCTTGAGCCGGTGTATGCGCTCTGATGATGTGGAGTGCATCGAACTTGAAGACCTAATCAAAGATAAAAGAAAACTTGGTAGAGAAATCGTGTCGATGTCGCGAATTGAAGTAGCTACTCGTCAAGTCCAGTTGGGCGCTATTTACCTATGAATTGTAGTAATCAATGCTTTTACGCTGAGCAAAAAATTGTTAGAAAACCTTCATATTTAGGTAACAAAATAAACTAGTGGCTCCGCTCCGTGAGCTGTAGACCTCAAACTTAACATTGCCGTTGGAAAACTGTTATCCCCACGCTGACATAGGTCGCTGTCAGTTTACCAATACCGCAAATAAGTTTGTAATCGCAAAAACCCCTATATCTCCGCCATTTTGAAAAATTACGAAAAACTAGATCAACAAAAGAAAACCATATAAGTAAGTATTGAACCTGCTCACAAAATTTCACGAGAATCGGTTGAGATGTGCGACCTGTAGAACAGCGTGAAATCCGGACAGACATACGAAAGCATCACTTTGTTCGCTCGGTCAATAAATATATTTTACACAGCACTACAGGCTAAACGAATGCGCCATGAAACGAAACAAAGTACTTGACGTAACATTATACACATAATCTTAAAATACTAAATTGGTTTGCATCCTTCTCCTCACAGAATCTCTATCTTGCATTCAAAACACAGCCACCCATCGCCGGCAAACAGGTCGCTCGGGCGCTGACGCCAGCAGCGCGGCGAGCGAAGCGAGGGCTTGCAGTGTTGTGTTCCTGTTTCAGGGACTACCGGGACTGATAGTCTACCGTGCTGACCCAGCAGTTCAGGATACTCCGAGTCCGTTATTATGAATAAAAATTGTCTATAATTGTTAAAATAGTTAAAAATATAAACTTGACTTACTTGGAGGAATTCAAAGCTAGCCGCGGGATATCTTCGTGCTCATCGCTACTGGCCGAAAGTATCTGAAATGAACAAAAAAATTAGTTATAAGTACATGTTTCGCACTCAAAAGCAAATTTAATGGGGAATGGGCTATTTTCTTTAACAACTTCAAAACTATTTATATTAAAATTATTAAAAAAAAAAATTTTTGATCCAACTACAAAGCCCTTTTGTTTCATATGTCACACGCCATAGTTCGCAAAATATTTTTTTTTTAAATTTTTCCAATTTGGTGGCCCCCATATTTAAAATTCATATATTTACGTCACACCTCCGTGTTGCAGTCACCGACTTACATTATGTGTACCAAATTTCAACTCAATCGGTCCAGTAGTTTCGGAGCAAATTGGCTGTGACAGACGGACAGACAGACACACGAGCGATCCTATAAGGGTCTCCTTTATCCTTTTGAAATACGGAACCCTAAAAAAAACAAAATTAAAACTACTCATAGCAGTTTTGATAAGTCCTATTTTCCGGGTTCTCTTTAATAGTCAAGTCAAACTCAAACTACCTTTACTCAATTTAGGCTTTTACAAGTTCTTATGAAGGTCAAGGACTGAATCTACCACCGGTTCGGAAAAAATCCTTTACTGAGAAGAGCCGGCAAGAAACTCGGTGAGGTATATTTTTTTTCAAAACGGTACACTTATAAGTCAACAATGATGTCTACAGTTTAATACAAATCTAGATAGTATTGTGCAGTGTGCACCAATGTGAAATACTTGTCCTGTATTAGTGCTGTACCTGTTCCATGATGTCCTGGTCGAGGCGGTGCGAGTAGTCGAGCTGGTCGCGCAGCGCGCGCTCCAGCTCGGCCGTGGGCGAGCGCGTGCCGCTGAGCACCAGCGCGCGCTGCTCCGGCGCCGACCGCCGCGGGGACGAGCGAAGTCTTCACACACGACAATACAATTTTTGTTCACAAAATTCAAAATACAGTACGATTAAAATCAGTTAACGATTCGACTTTTCTCGGCTATTATCGGCTAAAGCCGGAGACGAAAACGACACAAGTTACATTGCTGCGATTTCTTTTAGGTAGCATTCACCTAACAGTATCGTAAACGCAATGTATATCACCTGCCATGATGACATTACTTACCAGTAGACCTAAGAAGTTTACACAAGCGATATGGACATGCATTATTTATTGATGTATATAAAAATGTACCGATAATATAATAGTAGTTTATGCAACGGTTGCATAATGATAGGCCTTAAAACACTAGTGCGGTTTTATGAAACGAGCTTTTAGCGAGTTTCATTATAAGATCGCACGTGTGTTTTAAGGCCAAATTATGCAGAGTTGCATACATAACTTTATCTACACACTATTATAAATCCTCCATGATGGGTTCAGAAACAATATTTTCTGGCAACAAGTTATTTGTTGCAATCGTGGCTGCATATTTCCGATATCCGGCGCATTTTCACATCACACACACTCCGAGAAGACTACTATTCATATTTTCAACTAAAATGTAAAATACAAACAACTTTTTCTATTCAATTCAACAACAATTCTACTTTCGTTCAGCAAAACACCAACATAATGGCGGCAATTCGATCCTCCGTCAAGACCATTTCTTTTAAATCATAGACAAACGAATGAAGTCTCTATTCTCATGTCACTCGAGATCAAATGTTGTGCAGTTTATATTAAAAAAACATACTGAATTGACGTTTCGTATCAATAACTGTTTTAATATCTATGGATACTAGAATAGAGACCCACTTGAGTTTTGACAGCTGTTCCAAATTTTATCTCATTTCTATACTAAAAACGATACGGGAATAACATTGCAGCACTGGTTTTTCCTAATTGGTTGTCAAAATGGTGGTAATTTCCTACGGTTTTTGATTACACTATGGAGGTTTTATATGGGTGTAGATAAACAAAATATTCATGATTCTCTATCAATCAATAGTTACTGTTTTAAGTAAGGTAATAGTACAATATTTGTCAAGCGTGTCATACCGTTAAAAATAGTCACTAATTATTTTTCTTATTTCAATACAAAGGTTATTACTTTAGAGTTATTAGGAGGCTTTGTTGCTCATATCCTTATGATGTATTGTGTTTAATAAGATAACGGATAATATATTTAAAGGTCATATCTGTAATTTGATATACTCTATGTAAAAACGAAAGACACCGACCATAACTGAGGATGGCTCAATGGTGAACTTGTTTTAATAGTACCGTAAATATACTTACTAATATTAAACTAAATAAAAATAATAATCATTATTTATTTTCAGGTATTATCACCCGTTTTACGTCAGAACGGAACAGGGGATTGACCTATTTTTACCAGACTACGGCGAAGCAAAAAGGAGGGTTATGATTTGGACCGGTATGTACGAGTATGTATCTACGTTCATCTGTTCCATAACTCCTAAACTACTTATCATAATTTGACGAATGAGGTATCGTTGGAAGCGTCTTGGTCGTCCGCTGGCGATGATATGTGACGTCATATTAAATAATAAGGAAGTTTTCTGAAAAATTCTTATTAGTCCGTCATTTACACTATAAAAAAATATTAAACACATATTTTTTTCTTTTGTCGATTAAGCAAAAAATGACGGAGATACAGTGCGTTGAAGTATCGCGCAACGTCACGACTTTGCACACTTCTGTACCAATAAGTGGGGACTTTTGACGTCATAAGTCCCCACACCCGAACTTTGATGCGCGTTATCTTTGTCAATTTTGATTGATTTGATAAAGCAAAAAATACGTGTTCAATATTTTTCGAATATCTGACCGACGGACTAATATAATATTTCAGAAAACTTCCATATTGAATATGGCGCCCTCTAGCGGACATTAAGTAATGAACTAAATGACTTTTTTTAATGATAACGCGTTGGCTATGAAAGATAAAGAATATCACTTGCTCCTTATTTTCTAAAAGGCGTGGTTCGATACAAAGTGATACGGTGAAAAGGCAAAATATTCTTCTGTGTTGAGTAGACCTGTCTTGAATTTAAGTGACTATACCTGTCGACTAGATCCTTCATGTCTTGGATATCTGCCTCCAGCTCCTGACACCTCTCAGTCTTCTCTTGCAGCTTCGTCTTCAGCTCAGATATGTTTGACGCCTCTCGTAATCTCCAAAAAAAAACATAATTTACTTAATACATCAGCTAAACAGGTCAATGAAGTCAAATTATGAATGAAGTTTTGCGTAGATATGAATAAAGTTATGCAACTTTTCTACGTGTCTGATTCTACCAGCAAGGCCAGAGAAAACATTGCCAGAAACCCAACAATAGGGAATATGCATGAAAATCAACAAGAGGTTTAAATTATAATATATATTACAAAAAAAGAGAATGTAAATACATGCATGTAAAAGCAAAAAAAAGATCATTTTGACTGTTCTTTTTTTTTATTAAGGGTCAAAATAAGTGAGAAATAAATATAATATTTTTAGTTCTGAAATACTAGTTTCCTCATCCTCATCAAATTTGTCCTTTTTATTTGCACGATATTGGCCTTAAAACATTATTTTCGAAAATCATTGCAAATTTCGTTTAAACGACATATATTTTGTACAATCTAACGCGTGCTGTGACGTCATAGTTCATGTCCATTTTGTATGGAGCGTTTTTTCCAAACGTTTTATCTCAAAAAATAAACAATACAATAATATTTTGCGTACACAGTTTAGTTTCTATTACTCAGTACATTCCCATAAAAGATGGCAATAATCTTTTTATTTTTTCTTAGTTCTATATTTACGATATCAAAATTATTTTCATGTTGGGGTCATTCTCACCGTAAATTTATGATTTTGCTCCCTTGTGACACAATCTACTATATTTTCATCAGAGGCCTGTGTCCAACAGTGATAAGATAAGATAAGATAATCATTTATTGTCAAAACCGTGTACATTGTTATAAGATGTCATAAAGTAAATAGTATCAACGGTTTGCCCTTTTCGGACGTACAATATTATCATAATACATACAATGATCGATTTAAAAACAGGTATTATAATATTAAAAATTTACACAAAATATTCATTTAAATTATAAGAACATTTGCATAGCAGCCAGTCTGAGTTTTCTCTTAAACTGTGCCCCTTCTAACGATTTAACACTTTCTGGTAAATTATTGTAAATTTTAATCCCTGTAACATAAGTGCTCTTCTTGAGTATATAGCTAGAAGGACGGACTGTACATAATATGTCATACCTATATTGTGGTCGTAAATTTATCTTAGAATTACTTTTTTTTTAAAAAATGTCGTAAAGCAAATGATGATGACAAATGATAACATCGATGTTAATAATTACTAAGAGCGTTATAATAATTACTAATGATAATCATGCTCGTGAACTAGTCCTATCTATGGGATCCGGACGGTTCATGCTCGCAGGGACCAATTAGATTTGTTCGTTTTTAATATTAGTTTTGTGCGATATCTGAACCTGACTAGAGAGACTTTATAGTCTTCTCTATAGTATATTTTCTAGTTTTTGATATTTGTTAATTATTCATTGTTTTATTTGTAATGGTTTGATTTGAAAAGATGATTTTCTGTTGAGTTTCTTCCGGCGCTACTTCTCAATAATGCATGCATCCCTATTCCTTTCCTGGTTCATTAAAATAACCAACTTACTTCCCCATAACCGCTTGCAACTGCTCAAGCACCCGATCCTTCTCGGCGACGGCGGCCGCCAGCTCCCGCGCCGCCGCTTCCGCCGCCTGCCTCAGCTCCACGTTGACAGCTTCCTTGTCCGCCGTCAGCTTGCCAGCCTGCGACAAGCTGTTCCGGAGTTCCGTCACGTCCAACTTCGCTTTTGCTAGCTCGAAGGCCTGTGCGAGATATTGGGGTTATACACAAGGTTTAGAGTTCATCATCAGCAGCCGTAAAACAGCCGTAAAATTTGCCATAGTCGCCACGCTTGTCAGGCAGGTTGGCGACCGCAGTTGGTCGTGATAGTGCTCGAAGGACGCTGCTGCCCACCCTTCGGTTGGTCCCTCTGTCGCCTTTTATAACACCCACGGGAGATGGGGTGATGCTATTCTTAGCCGGCAAAACACAGGCGGGTTTAGGGTTACCTTTTTTAAATTGGAAACAAGTCAGCTGCTTAATTGACATTGCTATTCGACTCAAGAGACGACATAATTTCGTATAGCACGAAGATGATACAAGATGAACTATTAATTCTGAATATCAAACGAATGTTGTGCTGGCATTGTGAATATTCTTAATACAAGTCATTAGGTTCATGAATTGTACGTTGGATCTTCGTATTACAATGGAGACATTCAACACCAGTAGATTAACGAGAAACTTGGCATGTGAACGACCGACGAGCATTTTTGGCAGCTAACCAAATGTAAGAACGAAACGGTATACAGAATTAATGCATTTTATGTACTGATAGTACGTCATCCAACCAAACGTTTAAAGTCTATACCGGTACAGTAAAATAAATTGAATCTTTTTAATAGATTTCCATCATTAAGGTCACTGAATATTTATATATCTACACCCATATCATAAAACCTCCATAGTGTAATCAAAAACCGTAGGAAATGACCACCATTTTGACAACCAATTAGGAAAAACCAGTGCTGCAATGTTATTCCCGTATCGTTTTTAGTATAGAAATGAGATTAAATTTGGAACAGCTGTCAAAACTCAAGTGGGTCTCTATTCTAGTATCCATAGATATTAAAACAGTTATTGATACGAAACGTCAATTCAGTATGTTTTTTTAATATAAACTGCACAACATTTGATCTCGAGTGACATGAGAATAGAGACTTCATTCGTTTGTCTATGATTTAAAAAAAAATGGTCTTGACGGAGGATCGAATTGCCGCCATTATCTTGGTGTTTTGCTGAACGAAAGTAGAATTGTTATTGAATTGAATAGAAAAAGTTGTTTGTAATTTACATTTTAGTTGAAAATATGAATAGTAGTCTTCTCGGAGTGTGTGTGATGTGAAAATGCGCCGGATATCGGAAATATGCAGCCACGATTGCAACAAATAACTTGTTGCCAGAAAATATTGTTTCTGAACCCATCATGGAGGATTTATAATATGTGTGTAGATAAAGTTATGTATGCAACTCTGCATAATTTGGCCTTAAAACCCACGTGCGATGTTATTATGAAACTCGCTAAAAGCTCGTTTCATAAAACCGCACTAGTGTTTTAAGGCCTATCATTATGCAACCGTTGCATAAACTACTATTCCAGTATCGAATTGTCCACCTAAAGCAAAGTAAATTCTATATAAACTGTAATGTTAAAGTTGGAAAAGACTTACTGCTGAGTTTCTTGCGGCGTTTGTTCGCAGCAAATGTTACCTTTCGAAGCGCTGGTAGATTCAGACATGTAAATGAGCCCGTGTGGCCTACTTGCAAAATATATTTTCATTTTCATATACAAAATATTTATTTTGCAAGTAGGCCACACGGCCAAGTAGATGATCTATGGAAATTATGTGTAACTCACCTTATCATTTAATTCCTTCCTGTTAAAGTCCAGTTCATGTTGCAACAGCGATATCTGTTTCCGGATCTTAGCCAGTTGCTTCTTATCATTACTCGCTTGCCGGTCTGGCTTATCTCCCTTGCTCTTTGGCGACGGACTTCTTGACACCATCTTCATCTGTTCTTTCAGGGAAGCTATCTCTTCGTGATACGAGTTGATATCTTCGTTTAAAATTTCAATCTCTGTCTCCTTATCTTTAAGTTTATCTGTCAAGTCCTTCAGCTCATCTATTTTCGATGTCAATTCGTTATTTAAAGAGTTTACTCTTTGAAATTCACTTTCACTATTTTGAAGCTTGAGAGACGCATTCTCTTGTTCTTTTTCTAATTTGGTTAGTTTTACATTGAGCTCTTTATTAGCTATGTTAAGATTGTTGTTTTCTTCGTTGATTTTGTCGATATCTCTTTTTTGAGCGTCAATAGTATCTTGTAATCTGAATAGTTCATTCGATTTCTCCTCAAAAGCTTCTTTTAGATTATCTAATTCTTCTGTTTTGTCATTAAGGCATCTCTGCATGTCATCTAATCTGTCTAAATGTTGATTCAAACTGTCGATCTGCTGATTCTTTTCAGAAACTAATTGTTCTAGTTTCTGTAGCTCAGACATTTTTTCTTTCATAATACGGTTCTCTGTCTCGCTCTTTTCTAGTGTCGTATTTCGGCTCTGCAATTCGTCGATTTTGCATTCCAACTCTGTCATTTTGTTTGTCAAATTACGTTTCTCCTTAGCTAGTTCAAGTATCATGTTCTCTCTTCTTAAAATGTCCTCCTTGAGCAAATGTAAGTCTTTGGACTTTTCATTGACTTCCTGCATTAATTCAGCCACTCTTTTTTCGAGTGATGTTTTATTTGATGAGAAATGTTCTAACTGGTTCTCATAAAACTTCTTGTCATTTTCCATTGTAGTCATAGTGTTTTCTAACAATCCTTTAAGTTCTTCTACTTCTACCTTTAGAGCGGGGAACTCGCACAGTTGTTCTTCAGCGTTCTTTAAATCCGACTTACAAGTATCCAATTCACTCCTGGATTTCTTTATCTCGTGCTTCAACTGTGTCAGTATATCAGGGAAATTCTCCTGTCTTATGTCAATAGTTATACCTAATTCTCTTAGAGACGTGAACTCTTCTTCTGTTTTATTATCATGTGTGGCTTCTATTGAGAAGTTGATTTTCTTCGGCTCAACGCTGACGTTTTTACTTACATCGATGTCTCTATTCGGATACATGGAACAGTTATCCGGGATCTTCTGAGCGGTGGAATGTTTGGCGCTCTCGCCAAATTTATCGACAGTTCCAAATACAGATGTCTCGTTAATATTCCTTTTAAAAATGTTATGAGCATCCTTATTCTGAGTGGAAGTCAGATGAACTGGCAACGAATCACCACGAGGCGTGAAGCTTGGCAGATCAAAATGATCTATAAAGTCTATGTTAAGCGAGCTCATGTTAGGTTTGGTCATGTCAGGAGGTAACGTCTTATTTAGTTGACTTTTATTTCTATTATCAACGCATGGAACACCAGTCAGATTTAGATTATGTGCTTTGAGTTCAGCCCTTCTCATTTGTAGATCCTGTTCATCGAATTCGGATATGGAAACGATATCGCTTAGTGTCCTAGCCGAGGTTTTGCCGTCTGGTTCGCAATTTTCTTCCTTCTGGTCGTCTTCGAGTTTGAGCGCTGAAGACGAAGTAACATTAGTCAGTTTGTCATAGTTATTAGTGCTAATGGAAGTTGGAGCTGGTCCAAACATATGCGGTCTGAGTCAACGGTCTAGACTGGGATTTTAGGTTATAAACAAATATATCGAAAATATGAGGACTTAACACTCAAGGAAGTAAGAATAAAAAACCGGTCAAGTGCGAGTGAAACCCGCGTGGAGAGGGTTCCGTTCCATACATGATAAACTGAAATTTCCTATGTTACTTTAAATACCATAGACTTCTTATAGGTTTTCCTGTAATCTATAGGTAAAGAACTATTTTCTGTATTTTTTTCAAAATTTTAGGCCCGGTAGTTTTGGAGATAAGGGGGGGGGGGGGGGGGGATGGTCAATTTTCACCTATTTTCCTAAATAACTTCTAAACTATTTTACTTAAAATTAAAAAAAAAAATACATATAAGATCCTCACAATAAGCCCTTTCATTTGATATGTCACACGATTTCAGTTGGACAACTTTTTTTTAAAATTTTCTAATTTATCCCCCAAAAGTGGGCCCCATGTTCAAAATTAATTAATTTACGTTACGCATCCCTGTTGCGGTCACCAATTTACATATGTATACCAAATTTCAAATCAATCGGTTCAGTAGTTTCGGAGCAAATTGGCTGTGACAGACGGACAGACAGACAGACAGACAGACAGACACACGAGTGATCCTATAAGGGTTCCTTTTTTCCTTTTGAGGTACGGAACCCTAAAAAGGACCGTTGATGAATGATTACCTGACTTCTTGCAATAAACCAGTTTACTTGCTATTTACTTTCATGGAGGATAATCTAAAATGTTACCATCGTCTCTCAAAACGACAAGGTTGTAACGAAAACGCCAATTCAATCTGGTACTTGTATTATTATCCCATGATTATCCAATGTATGTATACATTGTTCTGCCATTTTATTAAATAATAAATAAATAAATATCAGGGGACAATCTTTACAAAATCGATCTAGTCCCAAAGTAAGCTCTAAAGGCTTGCGTTATGAGTACTACATACATACATACATATTATCACGCCCGAAATCCCTAATGGGGTGGGCAGAGCCACAAGACTACTTGTGGCCACGTTCGATTAATTAGTCCTAAGATGGTATGATGAACCGTATGGTGACAGGTGATCAGCCCATCGCCCATACAGATAGTCCACCATGTTGGAGAGGACCCGTCCCTTAGTCGACTTTTACGACATGCCAGGATGATAAGCATCTGCACGCATTCTATGCTATTTCTTCACTCCCAGTACAGCAGAGGAGGAGGAGGAGGTATGAGTACTAGACGACGATATACATACTTATATAGAGAAATAAATACTTAAATACATAGGAAACATCCAAGACTCAGGAACAAACATTCGTGCTCATCACACAAATATTTGCCCTAACCGGGGATCGAACCCGAGACGCTTGCGTCGGAGGCAGGCTCACTACCAACTATGCCATCCGCGTCGTCAATTTTTATTGACTTACCCATAATCTCCTGCAACTGCTCCTCCTTCTCAGCCAGCGCCCTCTGGTGGTCGCGCAGGCTCGCTTGGAGCTCATCCTTGTCCTGTTCTAGACTCCTGGCGAGAGACTCTAGCTGGGCGATGCGCGTCTGGGCCACTGAGAGCTCGCGTTCGAGGATTACCACCTTATCCTTTGGGTTACCTGGTGGAAAAACGTGGTATTTGTAGGGCTAAATAAGCATTTTCTATTGTCTGCGGATAAAGATTAATTAATAAACCAGTCAATTCCTAACTCCCGTGTTTGATTACGTTGCACTATTAGATTTCGGTAACAAGCTGTCAATCAAAGGCTTTGAAAATAATGTGGAGGTGAAACCAGAAAACGATTATTTTCTAATAATAATAATAATAAAGACATTTATTTAACACACATTTGACACAGACAAGGAAAGCATAGTAAACAATGAACATAAAAAGCTGTGCCGAACGGTGCCAAAGAGGGAGCCACTCAGCATTATGCCGTGGCGAGCCTCGGCGCTGATTTTCAGTGGCCCCTAGGTGACAACACGAGCGACAGAGAACAGTCTCTTTTGTATTGCAACACTTTCTAAAAGAAAATGCTCACATGAATTTCCATATAACGCCTGATGTTGCTCGCCCAGTTTTTCTTTTTCTTCCAAATTCTGTTTCACGCGCAAAAGTTGCTTGTCTTTTGATTCCAATTCTTCTTTTAGTCTCTGCACCTGTGAATATAAAATAAATGATGGTACATTGAAACTTCCTAAATTTCATTTAAAACCGGTCAAGTGCGAGTCGGACTCGCGCACCGAGGGTTCCGTACTACGCCAATTTTGCATGGTCTCAACCAATCAATAATAAACTTTATGTTAATGATATCAATAAGAAATTTGACAAACTAAGTAGCTGCAGGGGTAATTTTCTGGTTTGATTTCAATATATTATTCATATTTCGACTTATAACACAATTAAATTGATACTTGTTGTTTAACTATGGAGTATAAATTAAAATCAGGACAAATTTGATAGCTGAAACTTAAACCATTATGGAAAAACAGCTGGAACAAAATTTGTCTAAACTTAGTCAAATTTTAGAGTATCAATGTATAAACATTTTTATTTTTTTATTATTTGCTAGTATTCATGCCATAAAATCACATATTCTGTGAAAATTGCAACCTTCTAGCTCTTACCGTTGCTGAGCTAGAGGCCTCTGACAGACGGACGGACGTTGTAGGCTCAGCAATAGGGTCCCGTTGATAAGAAACGAACATGTGTTGCTGCCTGTTTCTAACTGAGTCTAAGCTAACTGGCCGAGTATTTTACCAAGGGCTAACTGTTTGATAAGCTAATTGATACTTATAAAGAATCATAATTGCTGTGTGTATTACTAACTAACCTGCCCTCTAAAAGTATCTAAAATTGTCTAATTAACTGTTAGCTTGTCTGCCATCGGCTTACTGATTAAGTAACTGAGCAACTGTCTGATTGGCTGGCTTAGTAACTAACCTATGATATTCAGGCCGCCAGCCCGACTGAACAGCAATCTGTTCAATCCTGCCCTCAATACTACTGACCTCAGCGAGCGCGTCGTGCAGACTGACAGTCAGCTGCGAGGCGGCCTGGTGCGCCAGCGCAGACGCGTTGTTGCGCTGCGTCTCCAGCCGCGCTGATAGTGACGAGATCTTGAGCGCTTGCTCAGACATGCGCGCTTGGAGGACATCCCGCTCCGCTCGCACCTCCTAGGAGAAACCGAGACGGGAATGTTAAGGTTTGATCATAGACCCTCGTGAACACTTTAAACGTCGCTAGCCCAGACGTGGCAGCTTTTGGTAGGTTCTTGCCTGTTAACACTCAGACAGGACAAGCAGGACCAGGTTCGGTTGGCTCATTCAGTCGTCCACGATCTTATAAATTGAAAGAGTATCGCTGCTCATTAAGCGGAGTGTGAACCTACGGCTTTTCATACAAAAGGTGATAACGATTTACACCCCTTAAATGTTAACCGATGTTGACCAATTTTTGATAGAATGTCAGTCAGAACAAAATCCAGGTCTATAAGTTTTTTTTTTTTTTTCAGTATAATCAATAAATTCAGTTTAATTTTTGTTTCAGTATTCTCATACTTTGTTGATCTTTAATCAATATTTAAAAAACGTATAGACCTAGATTTGGTTCTGATTGACAAACTATCAAAATTTGGTCAAAATTAGGCAAAATAAGGGGTGGAAATCGTTATCGCCTTTTGAATGAAAATGATGATTTTGGTTCACAGTCCTTTTAACTTACTCGATGCAAAAAATCAGTTCGATCAGGTCCTCCGTTGCTACGAGACAGAAGGATTAACCAACAAACCGACCAACATACTTTCGCATTTATAATATTAGTGGGGATTGTGTAATGAATAAATTATGACCAAGCTGAAAATCAGATAACGCTGAGCTGATGAATAATTCCAAACATTCAGTCAAAATAAACATTAAACCGCCAACGTGTCGATAATGCAAACAGTTAAACTAACCGGGTCACAACAGTCAGCGCGCTAATTTTAACCGGCCCGGTTAGCAGGGTCCGTAAAGATCACTGTGCCATTCTGAGTCATCATTATCAATGATTATATTCTGGGCGTCAGTGTCATGATTAATTAGATGTTAACGTTATGACGCAGTGGTAGGCCGGTGGTCTGACGCGGCCTCTCGAGTGAGGTCTCGGATTCACAATGATTAATACCAACTTGTAACTTACAGACCCTTGACTGTAAAATTATTTCAACTGCAATAAGCCTAAATCTAAAATTTGTTTATGTTTCATAGGTTGGAGATAAGACGCAAATCTTGAGCCAAGTTTCGGCGTACAAACACGTTCATAAATAAATCTAGTCATTATTATACGTACGCATAGAGGTCGCCACTCCGATTCGACTAAAGTCAACAAGTATTTTAATTATAATAATAATTATATGCGTTTCAACCGAATTTTTAACTAAAATAATTATTACCAAATATGAACAAGCTAAGAAGAAATGGTTACAAATAGGCCGGTCAACGAGGAGTTTAACCTTGAGACTAATTCCTCAAAACATTTTGCAGTATGATTAAGTATGATAGTTTTCTCAAATTCGCTACGTTTAGATTATTTGATAAACAGACTGTGTAACCACAACCTAGTCATACTGCAAAATTTCACGGTCGTAACAATTAGTGTCAGGGCCTTCATATAAAATAAAACAATATTGGCTAGCTAGCCTATAAGCATATTACGTAGCAAACAACTTGATGACTGAGTATTAATACGTTTAATTTGTCTTTCCTGTGCCCAAAACATACCGAAAACAAAGGGACCAACATTTTCTTTATACAGGCCATAACTATGTCTAATAAAATGACCATAGCTGGTTAATCACCCGTTATTATACCCACCGTTAATCAAATAGTTAACTTCGTTAATCGTTTATCCGTAACCTGCTAAAAAAGTTAACTTCGTTAAACGTTAAAGCGTTACATTCCGGAACACTTAACGGAAGTTAACGTTAATCGTTAATCCGTGATAGATTGCATTTTGTATTTTGTTGCGTTAGTGATTTATTTATAAAAACATGTTGAAAGTTTAGGCAGGATATGAATAAATTCATAAAAGAAGGGTGTGCATAGTATAGCAATAGTAGTAAGTAAACAGTAAAATATTAGGTACTTAATGAACGATTAACGGACTTCAATTATTTTAACGGAAGTTAAAGAGTCCGTTAACAATGTATAAGTTAACTTAAAAGTTATTCCGTTACTCGATATATTAACTTCGTTAATTAACAATTGACGGTCTTGCGCCGAGCTATGCTAACGACCTACATGCGTACATAGTCTATACAAAAAAAAAACAGGCCTCAGCGCCGTTACCTATCGCGAACACGAGAGACAGTTCTGAGCCTAAATGTAAGCATGACCTGACTATACCTACGATAGATAGTTAGGAAAGTATTTTCAGTTTAAAATACAATATGTTATAGATGTTAAGACACACTCCACATGCTGTTATAGAGTATACTATGACACTATGTTCGTGTTTTTTTGTACAGTAGGTACCTAATGGAGTTAAGTGAACTGAAATAAGCAGCAAACGCGGTGACATTGTAGACCAATTGACGGCAGGGCCAATTTAAACGAAAGCGATGAAGTAACATGCAAATAGCAATTCAGACATATTCATTTTAACTTTAGTGAGTTTTTCACCGTATATTACATCATAAGTTGAATGTATGATTATAATTATTATTAATGATTACTAGTCGAGGGATCCTGTAAATTTCTGCGCCCTTCATATTAAGCAATTAACTGACCCAGAGATAACACCTCCTTAATTATTACTTATGATTAGTTTGGGACCGGTAAGTTTGTCCGTTGGATTGTGCCTTAGATTTAGTGTTGTAATATCATATTTTTTTTATGATTTAATAAAGCACTTACTGCTGACTTTTTCCCAGCACTTCTACTGAAATGCTGGTATATTGCCATGTAAAAGTGTCAGTCTGGCTTGCAAAATAAAATAAAAAAACATTTAAATGCAAACGATTACATTTTTTTGGTATTTTAGTTTGGTAATCGCGTATTGATATCATTCTTCGAGACTTAGTTATAAAATACTGCACTTGCACCTGCGTACTAAAAAGGTGACTTGAGAACCGTATCTATATTAATCACAGATTATTATAATAGAATACACTTTATTAACCGACAGATTGGCCGAAAGGGGCATTATTCAATAGGAAACAAACTTCGTATTTTCCTCATTATTTTGCCCTCATTTCTTCGCCTAATTGATCATCAGAATGCCTTTGTTTGGCTTTCAATAATTTATCGTGGAAACAAAATGGCGTTGTCAATTAAGAATCAAATGAGTAGTTCCTTGCTGAGATAAAAACAAGGATGCTCTTCATATAGACACATTAATAGAATACGAAAATTGCTTTCAATATGTCATTGGTCTTATATTCGCAAAAACGTACCTATGAAAATTTGGTACAAATTCACTAAGTTCGGTATTGAATTAACTTCATAATAATTCGAAAATAGTCTTACTATTCTCGAGTCTCGACTTGAATAATCCAACCGAAGTTGTATAATTTGTGTTGATAATTTTTACAAAAAACGCTACGGATCCTCCTTATTTACAGTACAGAAGACGTTACAAGTGGATTTGTACTGCGGACGTTCAATTGCGCAGAAACTCGAATACGTTCTAATAAACAGTTCCCCATATATTTTTACATTACGGCAACTGCAAAGTTAATAGATTTCATATATGATTGCAACGTACATTTACGTATAATTTTTTCTACATCCAAGTATTTGGAGTCCTACACTACTTTCTCCAACGGGATAAAATTTACAATCACTCAATCCATATCGGCAGCTTCGTTTTTTCCACTCACCGTCAAATCCGGCAACCCCATACCAATCTTCCTAAAGTATCTCCACAGAAACATCACACACAACACAACACTGATACCCCCCCGCACTACGCGCTACGACACTACATGGTGATCGATGATCGATGGGCGATAGATGGGCGATGGATCGATGGATCGATGGAAAAAGAGACCTTGTGGCAGCAGAGCACTCTGTGAAGCATGGAGACAGACTGAGCGGAGCGGTGAGTTTGTGTGGGGGGAGTGACGTGAGAATGGATGTGGCGGAAAATAAATGTTACAGCGCGCTGTGGAAATGCAGCGCGGTGTCCGTGAACGCGTACGACGACGATCATGAACTTAAAGAACTTTGGTGAACTAATACGAAGAAAGCCACCACAGCAAGCCGCTTAAAAAACAAAACAAAAATTTCAAAACTATTCCCAAGCACTTTGGTAAATGAAAGGTCAGCTATGAAAACTAGTGATCTACCACCGGTTCGGCAAAAAACTCTACTGAAAAGAGCCGGCAAGAAACTCAGTGAGATATATTTTTTTCTATGTCAAAAAATACAATAAATAAATACATAACAACGCAACTTAGGACAATTATTGTATTTACAAAGTTTCGTTCTTCTTTGTAGAAGTAAACAAAAACAATATTGTCTCCACTTAGACATTGTAAAAAGCAAGCACCTTGCCGCATCCATTAAGAAAGATCGGCTCTCCAACCTATTTATTTTTGTCCCGGCGCTAGGGCTGGCACCATCTATTTCTGCGCGTGCGACTGTTTACCTTCCTGCTTGTGTAACTTGCAAATAGGTTACAACTTTTATGTTTTCTTTGGTTTTAACGGCGTTTTAATGGAGTGTTTATGTGTTTCCGATATTTGGTATCTGCAACCTGGTTTAGTGTGATTCTTTAGATTGAGGAAGGTATATTCCCGTTCCGTTCCGTTCCGATGACTACACCCTGCCAGCAGTTCTGCTGCAAGAACGCGGAGACGTTGAACCACACAGGGAGGGACAGATGGGCTCAGTAGGCGTGTCCACGCTGGCAGGCGGAGACACACTGGCACCACACGAGCAGTCGGTCGGAGGAGCAAAGGAACCTTAACACATTCAGTTCCGAGAACCCGATAGTTGGGTTCACCGTTCGTAGCGCATTTTCGCAACAAAGCGGAAAAACGTAGCGTTTGTCGGCACTGAATGTGTTAACAGCCTCCGGCCTGAGAGCTGCTCGTGTTGAGACCATTGAGCTGGATTGAGTAAGGTATATTGACAAAAAACGTTGGACGTTAATTCTCCCGGATAGTTTATGTATGTTTAGGGAAATATAAGTAAAAGAGGTCTTATTACCTAATAGGTAAATAAATAAACCCTTAATTAAGTAGATAGCCAAACAGGGCATCAATACAATGGTATACGAACATAATTAGAGTTAACATTACAAGTGTAACACTGGCAACCCTAAATTCAATAAAAGCACATCATATCAATTAAGTGGAGCGGTGTTCACATTAGGGTCGCACGCGCATGTAGTCGGACTCCTGACTCACGCGGATGGAACACCATTCGCATGATATAGTTTCATTTCCATCTTTCTAACAAAGACTAGCAACGTACAACTTGTTACACTTGCTATATGGATTACTCAAATTAGACATATATCCATAATGGGCTGATTTTAGATAAATATTTATATAACATGTATTTAAGATGCTATTTACAATCCAGAAGGATTTCTCACTGGAAAAAAATACAAGAAAAAAAATAGGAGACAAATCTAAGCGAATACAGCAATACCGATTTCTTGACGTGTGTTATATGTTAATAGCGGACATAATAACATTTAAAATATATATTTAAATCTGAAATAAAATACTTTAAATACAAGAAATTTAAGTGTTCAAAATTTATATTATTCTTTGCCCAGTGCCGTTTCATGAAGCTACAGTTTACAATTTTATAGGCAACTGGCAACACTGCACGGCAGATGCATTGGATCTAACATCGGTGCTGCCAGTTTTCGCTTGTATAATTGTAAGTTGTAGCTTCGTGTAACGGCTACTGGTGTTAATATGAATAATATAGTAACATCCTATAAAATAAAAATGGTTATTTTAAATTATTTCCATTACACCTATTGTTTCCATAAACGCTGGTTTCCTGGACTAGATGTAACGTAAGGAATGTCAAACGGCATACGTAGGCCGTTAGTTTTTAGTTAAATTGTCTCGTCTCATATTTCTTAGTTATGGAACGGAAACGGAGAAATTCGTGTCAAATTCTGTCTGACTCACGTATCGTGGGTGTACTGCCAAAGTGGGAATAACTACCGGTAGTAACATATAAAAATACTCCACAGGAAAATCTTTAAAGAAAGAAAGAAAAGAAAGAAACATTTATTCACTAACACAGAAGACACACAGAGTAACATAAATAAAAATTTAAACAATAAAAACAAAATGGTGGTGTGTGTCCTCGCGGCTGTGAATGGGACACTGGCTCAGCATAATGCTGAGGTGTAAGACACCTACAGCGCTGATTTTCAGCCAGCACCGTTTGTGACTCACAAATCGATCTAGTTCCAAAGTAAACTCTAATGGCTTGTATTATGAGTACTAGACGACGCTATACATACTAATATAGATAAATAAATACTTAAATACACAGGAAACTTCGTGGAAGAAAGCATGTATTTCTAAGAGCTCAAAGAATGACGTAAACGCAAGTTCAAACGATGCGTGTGAAGTCCCCAATCCGCACTGAGCCCGGTTGGAACCTACTGCCCCCTGCGCACTCCCTCTCACTATGAGCTGATGATGAAACACAATAATAGTGCATCTATACAAGTGATCGAAAATCAATAATGTCCTCGGACCCTAAGCAAATCTTGATAACTTGCCAAATGAATCAACGCGATCGTACCGAGCGAGCTCTCGCCAAAAACCCCAAACAAATCTTATTACAACTACATAAGGTGCAACGTTGCTTTACGAGTAGTCTTAAGACCAATTTGATTTACGACCTGGTATAACGCTAATTCGTTGTCTCGTATTTCTATTGCAACGTGAGCAAGGCGATCGTCTCAAGTGAGCCCTCGCAACAAACCCTAAACGAAGGGATCCAGCCGTTTCATCAAAACACTTGACAAATTATCACTTCCCAAACAATTTTTCGTATAATTTCATTTACAAAATTAACCCCTAACCGAAACGTCTCTTATTACCTCCCAAAAGTGGCCCCATGTTTAAAATTCATTTATTTATGTTACACTTCCGTGTTGCGGTCACCAACTTATATACGAGTATATGTACCAAATTTCAACTCAATGGGTCCAGTAGTTTCGGAGCAAATCGCCTGTGACAGACAGACAAACAGACAAGCTCACGAGTAATCCTATAAGGGTTCCGTTTTTCCTTTTGAGGTGTGGAACCCTAAAAATGATTTGATAATGTTTGTGACAAAGAATTTTAGATGTAATAGAAATTCATTGGGTGTTTTTTCAAAACGTCATCATCTTCCGAGTGTTTTTTCCCGTTTCTAATTATTCGGGGTACGCTTTGACCGCGATCCCAGATTCGGCAGGTTGGGTTATGACAGTGGAGCGACTGCCGACTGACCTTTAACTCTTGTGACAGGGGAACCAGACCATGGATTACACATTTAGTTACCTAAATGAGCAGGTTTCCACATGATGTTTTCCTTCACCGTAAGACCATCGGTTACCGCAATTCGCAGGCAGATAAATGTTACAAAAGTCACATGGCAACTGCTTGGATTCTAACCCGGTACCTCACGATCGCGAGTCGACCTTATCCACTAGGCCGACCTAATACACTCAAAGCTGCAATATGTTAATCATAATAAAGAGATGTTTTCCCGAAGCTCAATTATTCTGTTGTAATAATAAGTTTAATAATATTTGTGAGCATATTTCTGCTATATTTAGACAAGGCAGGGTCACCACCGCATTCATATAGGTATTTATAGAAGCGTGTCCAGATGGTAAGCATCAAGATGATAAAATTTGATTTGTTTGTCGAGTTACGCTCCTATTTATATTTCATGCTCTTAGATAAATCCCGATCTATTCTGACTTTAGACAACTAACTAGATGTTGTTGAAGTAAATCCGTGACAGTGAAGCCGACGTTACGCTTGGCAAGCGGTCCTATCACAAATAAACGGTGAGTAAGACATGTTACTGAAGAGAAGCGTATTGCGATTATTGCGTACAATTTGCGGAAATAAAAAAAAAATAGTTAAAGCACTTTTGTTTTTGCATATCCGTTAGGGTTGTCTACTGTTTTCCATAATTTTATTTGTCCTATACGTTCATTTGCCATAGTACAGTTTACACTTATTATCAAGACTCTATGCGTCCAATTGTTAAGCACAGGCCTACTCTCATAGTAAGTGCGATCGGGCAGTATTCCTCACGAAGGCCTAGTGCGGATTGGGGACTTCACACACATAATTGAATTACTTCATGGGGACTACTACCCACCACTTCCCTGCTCACTTCGGCTGCATGTAAATGAGTCAATAGAGTCTGATGATGATTTATTGAAGTAAACTTTTTTTAGCTTTTCAATCTGGTTCCAACCAAAATTATTGCATTAGTGACAGCGCACGACCAACACGATGATCGGAATAAATCCGCGTTGGAAAGCCGCCAGCTATACAGCAAGGTCGACTGGAGACGGGATATTATCAGGTGACATAATGTGTTCCTCCAGTCTCTAGGAAATTGGTCTAATAATATAACATTAACTTATTAACACAACTTTTGATACTACTATCCTTCCAAGCTAGCGTTCGATCCCCCGGTAAGGGCAATTATTTGTGTAATGAGCACGACTGTTTGTTCCTGAGTCTTGGATGTCTCCTACGTATTTAAGTATTTATTTATCTAGATAAGTACCTATATCGTCGTCTAGTACCCATAACACCCGAATGGTGTTTCTCCCAATAGTGGTGTATATCCCAAAATATAGAACAGTCAGCGTCAGAGAAAGGTATCCCCCTCAGTTCACCTAAGACGCCACGCCATATCCAAGGGGTTACTTTTCTCTGACGCTGGCCTTATCTAAATAGTACCTCTGGCTCGCGAAGTCTCAACTTTGTGGGTAGAAACTGACTTTCATACTAAACACTTGTAAAATATTGTGCACCGTCAAGCTGGCCTACCTACTTGACACTCACCTAACCATTCCTGAAAAAAGTAATTAGGTTACCTGAGCCACGTCTCTCAGCTGAGCGCGCTGCATGTCGAGATCGGCGATGCGCTTGAGGTTGGCGTCCTCGGCGCGCGCCAGCGCCTCCGCCGCCTCCCACACGCGCAGCAGCTCCGGCATGCCGCGCCAGCGCGGGCTGCAGTCGCCGGGCGAAGCAACCTGACCACAATAAAATAAAATAAAATTATGTTGTTAATTCATCAATTCATTCAAATTCAATTCGAAAATTTACTTCCCAATTTAAAAGTGTCTAAATTTGAAATAAGAAATGTCAAACTCAATTTTTGACAGCTTCGTGCTATACAAAAACGAGTTTGACGTTTCGTAGCCGCCGGTAATGTCTTCGCTGACTCACTTTCGGTATCTAAAGTCTAATGTCATTTTTAATTTTGTATCTGTCATAAGCCTCTTTGATAATCATAATAATGTTGTTGTACTAATTTTTTTTTTTTAAATAATTTATATTTGTTTTGGGTCCTTTATTGTATGTGGTTTAATATCTTAAAATATGTTGTCTAGCCTGCAAGTGTTTTGGTTATCATGACTGTGAGCTTGTCTGTTTTAACCTCTTAAGTACTATCATTTTTAATGTTCTGTAGTGATTCCGTCCCAGTGTACTTAAATAAGAACAAATTACGGAAGTACTTTTTAATCTTATATCAATTACGACAAAGTTGAAATTAGAACCAAATCAAGCAAAATACCAGGTCATAATGAGGTACAATAATTTGTACTAAATAAAGTACAAGGGGACTTACGAGGTTAAAATGAATAAATTAAAAATAATTCTATACTGTTTATTCTTCCAGGATAAAAAGTAATCTATGTCCAACTCCGACATTGAAAACTTCAACTGGCTATTTATTGCAGTTCAAAAGAAAGTTCATTAAAAGTAGCACAGACTTTGGGTACGGAACCCTAAACTATACTGTGCAATGTTTCTGTTTCATTTTACTTGAGTTTGTAGGTATATATGATGTAATTAATCAATGTTCGACTTGAAATAGTAGTTTATGCAACGGTTGCATAATGATAGACCTTAAAACACTAGTGCGGTTTTATGAAACGAGCTTTTAGCGAGTTTCATAATAAGATCGCACGTGTGTTTTAAGGCCAAATTATGCAGAGTTGCATACATAACTTTATCTACACACATATTATAAATCCTCCATGATGTGTTCAGAAACAATATTTTTATTATCTGGCAACAAGTTATTTGTTCCAATCGTGGCTGTATTTACGATATCCGGCGCATTTTCACATCACACAGTCACTCCGAGAAGACTACTATTCATATTTTCAACTAAAATGTAAAATACAAACAACTTTTTACAATTCTACTTTCGTTCAGCAAAAAACCAACATCAATGATGAAAGCAGTAATGGCGGCAATTCGATCCTCCGTCAAGACCAGTCTATTCTCATGTCACTCGAGATCAAATGTCGTGCAGTTTATATTAAAAAAATATACTGAATTGATGTTTCGTATCAATAACTGTTTTAATATCTATGGATACTAGAATAGAGACCCACTTGAGTTTTGACAGCTGTTCTAAATTTAATCTCATTACGATACTAAAATCGATACTGTAATAACATTACAGAACTGGTTTTACCTAATTGGTTGTCATAATGCTGGTCATTTCCAACCGTTTTTGATTATGATTTGGTTTTATGATATGGGTGCAGATAAATATTACTTGTGCACTGACCTCCCCCCGCTGCCGGTCCCGCAGCGACACGTCCTCGCTGGGCTCGCTGCACGGCGCCGAGCACGTCTCGTGCGCGCGCTCCAGGCGCCGCGCGCGCCGGTGCAGCTTCTCCTCCAGCCAAAGCGACTATAACAATACACATATTTAAGAATTACGTCATCTTCATCAGTCTATAAACGTCCGACTCCTGGGCACATGCCTCGCCGGGATTTGAACCGACGACACTGCACGAAAGGCCGCGCGCAGACCACTCACAGTTGACATTTAGCCCTATTTATCCGAGACAGTTTTTACCAGACTACGGCGAAGCAAAAAAGAAGGTCATGATTTTAACCGATACGTATGTTCATCTTTCCCTCATAACTTCTAAACTACTTATCATAATTTGACATCGAATCGTCTTGATCATCCGCTGGTTATAAGCTATGTGATGTCACATTATTCCGAATATGGCGCCTTCTAAAGAACATAAGTCATGAACAAAATAATATATTCTTTAATGACTACGTGTTGGCTATTAAAAATATATATAATATTAGCTGTTTCATATTTAGATCGTGATTTTTTTCAGTAGTCGGATTTTAGTTTTTGAACTTATTACTTGTTAGTCTTCAGAATCAGCTTCGTTCCATTACGTAACCAAGTTTTGTAACCAGCTACGAAGTTGGACATATTTCTGTAACCGGTTACAAAACTTGGTTACGTAGTGGGATGAAGGGTCAGAATATGACCTTCCAACATCTAGGAATTTTAAAAATAAATCCTGTCGATTAGGTGTCGATTAGTTAGCAACATTCTTTATGTACTATTCGTCAGTTTACAAAGAAAGTCTTATTTGGCTATTACTACACAATTCGGACCACGTAAGTCGTCGTGAAGTTAGCCTCAAGCCGTGTTCGGTGCAGGTAAGCTCATGCCGCTGCGGCCGTCGACACCTAAAAACGTTTACTGCAACGCTACTAGTAGCTAACTTCACAGAAGGAAACTTAAGTGCTGCGAATTGTAAATATCTATAAAATCTATATAAACACACCTGTTCTTTAATCTGCTCCATCAACTCCTCGACGCGATCATCCGTCTCAAAGACGGACGCGACTTCACTGATTTCAGCTCGCTCACTCCTCAACGACTCCAACTCCCCTAGCAACCCTCGCATCTTACTATCCCTCTCATCGATAGTTCTCCGCATCTCTTCTAACTGCTCGAGTATAGCCGCTTCATTGGCAGCTTTCTGTTCGAGTTGTCCCTCTAAGTTAGATATGATATCGCGTAGTATGGATATTTTGTCGTTCGTATCTTTCAGTTCTTCGTCTGTTGCCGCTTTTCGGGTTTCTAGTTCTGTTATTATGTTGTTCATCTCGCGAGTTTGCGCTTCCAGTTGTTCCACCTAGATCATCATCGATTTATTAGATGGATTCCGCAAACGCATTATTTTCGTGTAGCTTTTTTCCGATTTCTTCATCGGAATTTTACTCGTAGCTTTCTTCGAAGTCGTATTTTTTCGCGACTGTAAAATTTATTCATGGCCATTCTACGTACTCGTGGCTTTTTTAATGACGCATTTTCATCAAATAATGTTAAAGGTGGAAGTTATTTACGAATGTATCATACCTACACTTAATTTTTGTCAGCATGCCTAGCATTTTGTCTGCGACTTTTGATAAAGTAATCACCATTTGTTGTTTCCACGAGTAGAATGCGCTGATGAATAAACTAATCGATCGCGGAAAAATGCGACTCAGAAAAAACCTACACGAAAATAATGCGTTCGCGGAACCCATCTAACAAATCTCATCATCATCACGGCCTATATACGCCCCACTGCCGGGCAAATCCCGATCATAGTAAGAGGGACTGGGCAGTAGACCCCACTTGGGCCCAATGCCCAGACTAGGTATGGTACCCTGTACTATGGGTACTAGACAAACATACGAACTCTTATATAAACAAATATATACATATACTAAATATCCAAGACTCGAACACCAAAATTCGTGCTCGTCACACAAAGTTTGCCCCTAGCGGGACTCAAACCCTCGATCCCAGGTATAGCAGGCAGTTGCACTACCACTACGCCATCGAGATCAGTTATTATATATAAAAAAAATACAATACTAATTGTTTACTACAGTACAATTATCAAGCATCAAAAAATTTACAAGATACATGAGAGGTAAAATTTAAATAATATTATTATATTACGGGTCAAGTATTTCACCTTTCACATCTTAAAACTAAAACTACAAACTAGTTAATGAGTTAGCGTGCTAAAGACAAACAAGCTGACACTTACATGTGCAATGTGCTCTTGACAGTTGCAACAAGCGATACGGAGGTTAAACATCTGCAGACAACCCGCGCCAGTGTTAGTAAACAAACAACCAAACAAACTGACAGGATGCAAACATACTAATTTGAATCGTTAGAGGCAGTTCGAGGACTTGTAAGAGGAGTGTGAACCTACGGCTTTTCATACAAAAGGCGATAACGATTTCCACCCCTTAAGTGTTAAGCGATTTTGATCAATTTTTGATAACCTATAAGAAATAGATCAACAAAGGCAAATAATGGCTGAAATTAGTTTTGTATGAGAGTACTGAAACAACAATAAAACTGAATTTATTGATTATAATGACTAAACAAAAACGTATAGACCTAGAGTTTGTTCTAACGACAACCTATCAAAAGTTGTTCAAAATCGGTTAACATTTAAGGGGTGAAAATTGCTATCGCCTTGTGTATAAAAAGCCGTCGGTGCACACTCTTCTTAAGGTGGTCGTTTGTCGTTCAGTGCATCCCTTACATACTTGACTAGTTTGACAGAGACGCCCTGAGCGACAAACGACTCACGAGCATTTCGTGTTAGCTTCCCTGATCTAGTGAAAACCCACGAGGATGGCAGCGGACCTTTTGCTGCCATTATTTTAATATTTACTTTAAGTAATACCATTTAAAGTCCATGTTTGAATGCTTTATTTATCAGCGGCAGTGCTAGCGATACAATCCAAGTGTTTGAGAAGCATCTCGTCAGTTTTTAGAAGCTATATTCCAAAGTTACAGCACATGTTTGCATCGTTGGAAATATCTATCAAATTATACTTCACGTCACGTAGAGAGCCGTCAGCGCAGGCGCAGAGTATTTAAATATTTTGAGTCATTTCAGAATTATAATTAAATGATTTTTATAACTTTTTAGATTTTTGTACATAGCATTGTACAGTTAATGAATGAATTACAAAATCTTAACAAATTTTTTTGCGCCAAATAAGTAGGTATAATGTTCATAAATCATAAATCATTCATAAATGATACGTAATATATTATAGAAATATGCATGTCACTTTGGAATATTAAAAAGTGCCGTGAAGAAACTTTCAATTCCAAAGTCTGTTCGCTGAGAGTGGATAAAATTTACCGATGATAATAAAAAATTAAAGGGAAAACTATATTTTTTTCATATAATATTATTATTGAATAGCGCAATAGAATATTTCCCATTGCTGGCAAATCACCGGATGACGACCATGACGAAGTCTCAGAGTCGGAGGAAGAATCAGAGTCAGTGACGTTTATTATGAAACGTTAAATTGCTTCGTCTACCCTGCCATCAATTTGTAAATATCTATCATCTTCTTTTACCGTATAGTACTGCCCGCCTGGCGCGGCGCTGCGCTTGACAACAACTGCTGTGCTGTACAGTGTGCGATAGGTAAGCGACAGTCGCTATTTCGAGACGATATCATAATATTTATCAACTCTCAGCGAACATACTCTAATTATGTTAAAAACATGCAGCTTGCTTTAGCCGTCTCAATCATTTCCCGTTTTGAGTTGGGGATTAAAATGGTTAGTGGATAACGGACACCAACCAGGGACCACAGTTTATATTCGATACTGATCCTAATGATATGGAAACCGACGATAACTACGGTCAATGAAAACCATATCGCTCAATCAATGTAGAGTACAGGACATATTTTATAAAGCTACTGGCACGAGATCCCATACAAGGTGTGCTGATAATTATTGCCTGTAAAGAGGCTCGTATAAGAGTTAGTTTTTCAGCAATTCATTGCTGCAATTCGGGCTATCCTAATAAGTGTACATTCCACCGTTTGGTGGTGGTTGGTGGTTTAGTGATGTCATATGTTTTTTTTTTTCATTTATTTCGGCAAACAAACGGTCACACAACAGTTTTTGTACAGCATGTTTACTTACTAGTAATACATTATGTGCGACCAACGCCGTTAACCAATTATTATTTGAAAAAAATAGTGAGTCTTCAGAGTATCGAAGCGCGCACACGCACACGCACACACACACATACACACATTTTGGGGATAGCCCGAATTGCAGCATTAATTGCCCAAAAACTAGTCCGTTTACCCTTTTGATCAGTGTTTTTCAACGTTTTTGAGTACGCGACCCGTTTACACGTAAAAATAATCTGGCGACCCCCCATGACCGTATTAATACTATCTCAGTGGATTCAACGACGAGGTATTTAATAACCTGGCTTGCGACCGCGATCTTCTGAGAAAGGTTATGCGATCCCTTGAGAAAGAGTATGCGACCCCCCGAGAAAGGGTATGCGACCCCCCCGGGGGCGCGACCCACCGGTTGAAAAACTGCTTTAGATAAATGTAATCTTTATAGAACAGGGCCCCAATATAATCAAACATAACTATTTAATCTAGGATCAAATGCTCGGAGACCATTCGAGCATTAGTGCCCAACCACAGCTACCTACCTCGTTTAATATAGTGGCGTTCGTCTGCAGGCGCGCCGCCAGCCGCGCGTTGTCGTCGCGCAGCGCGGCCAGCTGGCGCGCGAACTCGTCGCGCTCCGCCTCGCGCTCGGCCGCCTGCTCCTCCACGAACGAGCGCGTTGAGCGCAGCTGGCGATTGGCTGCCTCCAGCTGACCAGGTTCCATATATAGTTGCAAGTATAGTATCGTAGAACCCGTTAAATCTCGTAATCCATTAACCGGTTAATCAGGGGAACGGATGTTTTGTCACCGGGCAATATGGGGAAAGAAATTTATATTAACCGGTGTTTGGATGCGTTGATTATGAAATTGATAGCATTTATGTCGCTCTAATTTTACCGACGTAATTCAAATGAACCGGTTAATTTCGTTCAACAGAAATAAAATAAAAGAAACCAGTTTCTCAATTAACCGGTTCAAGTGACGGTAACCGAAATCATTTTCCGTTCGGAATCAACAACCGAAACCGGTTAGAAAAATTAACCGGTTACAAAAACCTGGTATAAACCAAATTCAAATTTGCTCCACTCAGTAAGATAAACCTCTTACTGGGTGGAGCAAATTAATTTAATTGTTCAATACAATGAACGTGTAAGTTTGTAATAGTAATTATAATAATCTATACCAGTAATACGTTGGCTTGGGTCTTCACATCATATAACACAGCCTATGCTGGCTATACATGTTGGGCCATCGTCGGTCAACACAAGGGACGCATTTATAAGTCAGGCAGTGACAGCGATATTTATGCCTCGCCAATTTGGCCGAAGTTGGCCCAACAAGTATAGCTGGCATTAGACTAAACATGGGGGATGTATTTTCATTCAAATAATTTCTTACGAGCTGGTCTTAAGAGATACTTTTCTATAAGCATGCGCTGAAATAAACCTTATTAATAAATTCTGAAACATTCACATACTAAACTCGGCCAAAAAGTGCGATCTTTCACGCTAACATAAAATAAGAAGGCTAGTTTTATAAAATATTGAAAACCTGCCATGCCACGATCACAATAATTATTGAACAAGTAAAAAAGTCGCTAAATGACGATAGACAAAACCAAATTTCACATCTGTCACTGCCATTTGGTTGCCAACAACAATAACAATTGTATGCCACTTGGAACTTTGTTTCGGGTCGTGTAACAGCGTAATACTCTGTTGGGTATAGTCCATTCTTACGGTCAAAGAATCGCAATCAAAACAAAACACGAGCCTTTTTTATAAGGAACTCTTTACTTTAAAAACTGTTTGACCATACGCTCAATAAAATAGGAAGAAGAGTGTTTAAAAAAGATACCGTGAAAGAAGGACCCATGTTAGTAACAACACACTTTGTTAAAAGGGTGTCCTTAAATGTCTTCGAGACCGACAACGCATTGGCAACGTCTCTCGTGTTTTAAACGTCCATAGGCGGCGATGACCACCTGTGGATCATTTACCTGTTTGCATGGTAATATTCATATTATTTGTTTGTATTTGATCACACAGTGTCACATTAAAGTGACAATTAAATTCTTTACACATTAAAAAAAAGAATTCTGTATCAAAACGTCATTGAGCGATATTTTTCCTTAATTTTCCTGTGTCATATTTTACCTTTTCACAGCACACCTTGTGAACAGGTGATTCAGTCAGCCGTTTGACCTGCGTGCGTGTGCGATGCCAAACAAACACAATGATAAATAGCTGATAAATGAAACTTTTTGTGTAGAAATGTGCAGGACTCGAAGCTGGTTTTAAATAGCTGTTAATATCGTTCATCAAATCGATTTGATTTCGTTCATCAATTAACCGGTTAATTAAGAGATAGGTTTTAAACAAGCCAAATTTTTGAGACCGGTTGATATGGATAACGGAATTTAAAAGTCAGTAACCGATATTAACTGGCTTTTCAGTGTGCATTCCTTAGCGTAGAGCGAAAGGTCAAATTGTACGTAAAAGAGATTATCATATAACTTGTTTGAATTTTACTCACGAAATGCAAATTAATCGGTTGATTTTGTTAAATAGAAAAAAAACCAGTAAAAAATTATTATTTAATAAACCGGATAAAATACCGCATTCGCGACCTAAACTAGGATATTTTCCAACTTGAAGGGTCGACGACAAAAACTGATTTGAAAATTTTACCGGTTACCGAGGCTTGGTGATGAGTGCTGTGTTGATTAACTTACAACTGGAAAATAACTTAAGTACTTTAGCTCTAGCAGTACAAGAGATTACAACTTAGCTTACTTTGATTATACTTAGGATACCATGTTCGTTAAATTTTCGAATTAGTGTTAATAATTCATATGTTAATTTTCCCTTTATTTGTCATGACGTGGCAAACGTACATAATATTTATAAATATTTGAACTGAATTGGTTTATGATTGATAACACAAGTTGAAAGTACCGGGCAAGTTGTAATGTTATTCGAGGTTATTATTTTTTGTTTATGCATCAATACATATAAAACAATACCGTCACTCACTTATAGACAATGCACAGCCTAAACGAGTGGTCCTAGAGGTTTGAAATTTGGAGGAGATATTCCTCGGGTACCCGAGAGGTGCACTAAGGAGGGATTTTTCGAAATTCCATTCCTAAAGGCACAAAAGAGATAGGTACAGAAGTCAATCTACATACAAGTGTGCTCGAACAAACGCTCACATAGACACTGATCACGGACACGATATCTCGGACTGGTTGGGGATAGTGCGAGCGCGACTGCCGTCCGCTTAAGACGTCGCGTCTGTGAACTTTATTGTGCAATAATGGAGCAACAAAAAAAAAGTTATTATAATTGTTCAGTGGACGGGTGTTTAAATTCAAAACTAAACGGTGAATTGTCGTTTTTTAAGCTACCAGTAGTTTCAGAGAGGTAAGTAGGTACCTGCTTGTATTTCGATAGTTCGTTTTAACGTTACACAGAACAGTTAGGTAGGTAGGTAAGCGCCCCGCCCCGGCCCCCGAAGAATTTATCTAAGATCGATTTATATAATAGTTTTCTATTTTGAATCAGTACCTATAAACGAAGTAACAACATTTTTGTAAGGTAAATTCACGCCGCCTTACGTAAGTTGAAAACATGTTTTTTGTTTGTGTAGATATTGTGTTGTTTTTAGTGTCATTTGATAGGTTTAGGTCTAAAACGGATAACTCACCTGCTGGTGCAAGTCGTCCCGCTCGCGGTGCAGCGCGTCGCAGGAGGCGCCGAGCGCGCGCGGCGACGCGCCGCCGTCCAGCGACACGGAGCCCGACGCCGCGCGCGCCGCCCCCGCGGCCCCCGCGGCGCCCGCTCGCGCGCGCAGCGACCACGGGCTTTGCTGCTGGCCCTCGCCGTATCTACCATAGACATGTGCAAAATGTATCACTTGAGAGAAAAGATAGATATATATCTTTAGACTAGTGAGATATATATCACTCTTTTAGCTCTTAGCTCACTGGACAATCATCAATTTATTTTAGCGTCGCGGTCGGAAGGCGGACCGCAACCAAATCGAAACGTGTGTATGTTAGGCTCACATCGACGCGGCTCACTCGCTAACTGAGCTAGCAGAGAAGATATAGTGAGCCGGTCGAGCCGCTCCGACCCAAGCCGAGACCGCCCGATCATTGCGACTCGGCTCTCATCAATTCCATCCGTTCACCGGCTCATAAGCTCACCGGCTCAAGAGTGATTGTCACTGAGCGAGATTTAGTTGAATATGAAGTGAGTTAGTGAGCGATATATATCTATCAAATGATCTAGCTCTTTTTTATCACTCGCTCGCGAGCTACACATTTCTAATTTGCCGAGTAGCATAAACATCACTCAATAACCCTAAGACGCGGTTTATACAGACGCGACGTGGCGAGGTGTGATGCTGGCGGATAATCAATATAAACCTTAATAGTACGTAGCATAGCGTCATTTTTGTCGTAAGGAGAATTGTGCCTGCGCCTCCAGCTGGCGCAGGCGCGGGCGCAATTATCCTTACGACAAAAACTGTAGAAACCGCGCCTAGCAGAATAAAGTATGTTGGATCCGTGAACAACAAAAACCAGGCCTCAAGACACACGACCTATAGCAATATTGACATCTTTCACAGCTCTGAATCGAGTTGTTTGGCTTCAGTCATTATTTTGTTTGTATAAATGTATTTTTATTTGAATAATCTTTAATTTAATTAACTTTTAATTCTCGACCGTACATGTTAATTTTGTAATAAATAGAATTAAAAAAGTATGTGTGTGTCAGCTCCGACACACGAGTTTACTCCTTACGAACGATTATAAAATAAACCAGTACCCATCATACCATGCTGTCATTTTGACATTTGACAGTAAATAATAAAGTTTCATATTAATGAATATAAACATGTCACTCATTGAATACAATAATTAATTGACACTTCGGGTCCCGTCGTCTTCCGATTGAGATCCGAGTTTTACCGATGGAAACATTATTCACTATATCTGTATGCAATGCGAAGCGACCGACGCATCTTCGGCTAACATCGTGTGAGTCCGTCGTGTGACAGTGTGACATCGTAGTTTGATTTTACTCCCCATAATTTTTCATACCCCGGGCTTATATATTAAAATCGATTCTGAACCTTTTGGCCGCCGTTGTCGAATATGCGTGACAGGCTATACAGGGTAAAAAAGACCTTCATTACCTTGACTTAAAGTTGAAATTCGGGTTACTTCTCAGACATGCTTGGCGGCCAAAAGGTTAAGGAGTAAACTCCAAAAAGTTCTTATAAAAACAGATCAAAAGAATACCTATCGACCTACCATATGAGCTGAGCAACTTACTATGATATTAGCAGTCGGTCGAACACAAATAAACATTTTCTCATACATGCCCGTATTAAATAAACTCTACTCAAGACTGACATCGTACTCAACGTTTTAGTGTCACCGAATGCTTGAGTACGATATCAGCCTTGAGTACCGACTTTTAATAATAGGCTTACCCTTCGACGACAAGGTCCGAATTGTCTCTGTCACATTGCATGAGCTGCGCAACTTTCATTAGTGCAGCCTCCAAGTCTGTTCGGAGTAAATTCTCTCGCTGCAGACATTCTGTCATCGCTTCCTCCATGTTCTGGATAAATAAAAAACATTTTGAACCAGCTTTATGTTATGCTACTATTTCTAGCAATCATTTTAAACCTTCACACAACTCAGTAAGCTTTCAGTATTAGTTTAATTATTTTCGTAATTATTGTTACAATTTATGAGATAAATACTTTTCTATTTCTACTAATTCTGTATCCGTAGCTAGCAGTGGCGCAGCCTGCCGACAATCCGAATCCTGACGGCTTTACCAAGCTAGAAATCTACAGCTAACTGTCAGTGAATTCAATGTTACTCTAACTAAATGTCAGACTCGCACGAACGGTTTTAATTCTTCCGGCTTCCCTCAGGAAATATTTGACGCTTCGCCACTGGTAGCTAGGGATGGGAAACGGTTTTGAAATAGCGGTTAATATCGTTCATAAAAGAAGTTTAATTTCGTGCATCAATTAACCGGTTACTTAGGGGAACGCGGTTTTAAGCAAACCGAAATAATTTTGGTTACCGGTTAATATGGAGATCAAAATAAAAAACTCGCAGTACCAGGTATTACCCCAGTTTTCGGGTGTTTATTCCTTGTGTGTGTATAATGTGGAAAACGAATTGCATATAACTCGCTTTAATTTTACCGACGAAATTCACGTTAACCAGTTAACTTCGTTCAACAGAAACGAGATTAGTAAAATCCTGTTTTCAATTAACCGGTTGAAATAACGTAACCGCAACCTAATCCAAAATCATTACCGGTTCGATTTCCTAAACCGGTTTGAATAATTTACCGATTTCAAAACCCTGCTCTAAACTTTTCTTGTATGTTTGTTAGGTTTAGCTACACATTTGTGTAACGAGAATGAATAGTTTGTCACGGTTAAAACCGATAAAAATTCATTAGAAAAGTTGTACCAAAAGCACCGTGTGTGATAGTTTAGTTATGACATAGGGCAGCAATTCAGCTCATTTTAAAACGTAACTCGGAACGAAAATTTTGTGGTACCTAAACCCAATAGTTCTACCCGCTTCAGCCTATGAATACATATAAAACTGACTCACTTATAGACAACGCACAGCCTAAGCGGGTGGTCCTAGCTTTGAAATTTGGAGGAGACATTCCTCGAGTACCCTAGAGGTGCACTAAGGAGGGATTTTTTGAAATTCCATCCCTAAAGGGGTAAAAAAGGGGTGATAAAGTTTGTATGGAAAATACCACGGGCGAAGCTGTGGCGGGTCCACTAGTTCATCAATAAAATGGTCACAATATTGGCAGGCCAGTTACCTTCCTGTGCAGTTCGCAGTTGTCGCAGTTCCTCTGCCGCGCGTCCAACTCCTCCACCAGCTCCGAGATGTGCACACTCGGCTCCAACGCGTGAGTGTCCGGCGGCGCTTCTGAAATATATACTATGTTTACAGCAAGCCAAGAACGCCTCCAATAGAGTGTGAACCTACCGCAATTCATACAAAAGGCAATAACGATTTCGACTGCTTAAATCACGTAACAGATGTTGACCAATTTTTGATAGGTCGTCAGTCAGAACATAATCTAGGTCTATACGTTTTGTTTTTTTCACTATAATCAATAAATTCAGTTTTATTGTGGTTTCAGTATACTGATACAAAACTAATTTATGCATTATTTGACTTTCGTGATCTTTAATCAAAAATCATAAAACGTACAGACCTAGATTTTGTTCTGACTAACAACCTATCAAAAATTGGTCAAAATTGGTTAACATTTAAGGGGTGGAATTAGTTATCGCCTTTTGTATGAAAAGGGTGATTTTTGCCTTTGGTTCACAGTCCTCTTAAGGAGTATGTTATTTATTGTTCGATATCTATACAAAGTCACACGAGCGGTAAAAATCGCATCTTGTGATATTTTGTATTTTAATTATTTAATTTGTTTACGAACTTAGTTATACACGAGAGATGTTTCAGCCTATTTCGCGCAATTAAAATGACGTCATTGACCAAATATAATAATAAAAGCGCAAATGCTACAATAGATATAAGAATTTACTACACCTATCGTTCGTCACGTTCCTCCTTAAACTTAGCCTCAGGACCAGGGCTTGGAACCAGTTTTGAAATAGCGGTCAATTATCATTCATGAAACTTGTTTATTTTCGTGATCCATTAACCGGTTAATAAAGGGAACTGTTTTAAATAAACATAAATCATTTAGGTTACCGGTTAAAACAGAGAACGAAATTTAGAGACTCAGTAACCGATATCAACTGACGGACTAAATTCAAATTAACCGGATAATTCGGTTCAATAGAAACGAAAATGAATAAAAACCGGCTTCACAATTACCAGTTAAAATAACGGTCAACGACCGAAACCGATTAGAAAATTTGACCGGCTTCCGAGTCCTGTTTAGGTCAAATATCGGTTACGGTTAAGGGTGTTTCAACTGCCTTGAAAGAGACGGTAATAATAAGATAACCGTTCCCTATTCCTTTACGAAAGTGACGATGATTAGCAGCAGCTAACAATGTCATGCTAGGTTTACTTTTCACCGCTTTAGTACGACAGTGGGTCCAATTCGAAACTGTGTCCGCTAAATTTAAGATTGCCTAAACTTAAAATAAGAAACGTCAAACTCGATTTTGTATAGCTCTAAGGTTCAAAATCGAGTCACACGTTTCCTATTTCAAATTTAGCGAAAACACGTTCAAATCGGCCCCAAGTGACATAACTCAAAATTAAATGGTCTCCGATTAAAGACTTTAATTGAATAGTGTTATGACTTTTAAAATAATAGTTTCATTTCGAGTTGTACTAATGTCAAACTAAAGCAGCGTTTCGTCAAAATAGATTTATGGTAATTAGAAAGTGATGGGCGTTTGAAACGCTCGAAAAAACACCAATTTAAGAAATGAATGAGATTGCATCAATCTCCAAGTTTGAAGTGACTAGGAGACACAAAATTGGCTATTAAGATACTCACTACCCCTGAACGTAGCGGCACTCGCCAGCAGCTCGTGCGCTTCCGAGCGCAATCTCTTGAGACTGAGCTCAAGCTCGCACTTGATATCGGCGCTCACGTCCCTCTGCCCTTGTAGGAACCCCGCCACTCCTTCGGAGTCCAGCTCGACAAGTAAAGACAGGTCGGGAGCGAAGTGCACGTGCTTGCTCTTGGCTACTGACAGGTTCAGGTTCGGGGTGGACGGCCGGGAGTCCTCGATTAGAGATGTTCTAGAAAAAGAGAAAATGAAAATGAAAATATTTATTTTGCAAGTAGGCCACATGGACTCTTTCACATGTCTGAATCTACCAGCGCTTCGAAAGGTGACATCTGCTGACAAGAAACTCCGCAAGAAACTCAGCAGTAAGTCTTTTTTTCAACTTTGACATTAGAGTTTTATCTAAAAGCTTACACAAAAAGTGCAACAAACAAATCTAATGGGTACAAATTAATTCTAATAAATTATCAACTGCAACAATTAACATTGTCGTAACTACAATTCGACAATTTTTATTTTAATGCGTCAGAGGTCTTAAAATATCAATTTTAAGACCTCTGCGGCCCTAACATGCATGGCGAAAAGATAAATTAGAACCTTCTATCTCTAAGTGCGTCTCTCTCACACTAGTGAAGACGAAAGAGATAGTCATAGACATAAACAGTTGTAATTTATCTTTGTGGCATGCATGTTAGGGCCGCAGGTGCATTAAAATAAAAATTGACAAAATGTGGTTACGACAATGTTAATTGCTGTAGTCGTAATAACGGAGATGTATAGTCTCCGCGTCTGGAGAAAGAAAGTTTACGATTGGCTACTTGACTATAGTAACAAATATCAATATATTTCTGTGGAACGGTACCCTCAATAGTACAATAGAACAGGATTTATGTAAAAATAAATCGAGGTTATTTAGAATATACTAACTTAAACTTCATTTTTTACTTCCAAGTCACGTGACTTTAAACACCAGCCACGACGTATGACGTTTGCATAGGTCGGTTGCGTTCCGAATCACGCTGTCCACCTTTATCGTTCTGATCACCGTAAGTGTTATTCGGACTGCACCCTCATACAGACCATGTTTTTTTGACGTTTACGACCGGTTTAGGTAAGTTCACGTCACAAGCGACAGCTGACAGTAAGATAGCGTTGTACCGGCAAATTTAAAAATGAATAGTATTATTAGTGTTTTTTTCCTTGAAAATGTGAAATATTCATTAAGAAAATATTTTTACATAATCTAAATAGATCCACTAAAATGAGCTAACAAGCAGCCAAATTTTTTTTTAATAATGGTCAGCGCACCTGACCCGGCTCAATCATGGAAGAGTGCCATTCGTGGACTCCATAATCAGTCTCGCTTGAGCAAATGATGCTGCTGTAGTGCAAATACATGCTTACAAAATTTGAAGAGTTCTTTCATTCCTCACGGACCGCATCATCAGAATACAACTTTAACCTTAACGGGACCAATCTGGCGGATATCTATCAATGAAAAGAAGGATTGTCTAAGTATCTTCTCAAATGTAGGAGTTCTGAGATAACAAACAAAAATAAAACACACGCGAATTGAAAACCCTCCTTTTTGTGAAGACGGTTAAAAAACATTTTTAAATATTATTCTTTGAGAGATTATTCTTTAATGTTTTCCGTTGATTTGTTTATAAGAATTTCAATGAAATATGTAAATAGTCACGAGTGATTAATTGGCAATCAAGTTGCACCCAACATTATAAACGTCTCTCGAGAAATTTTTATAAACAAATCAACAGAAAACAGGTTATAATATAGCCCATTAAAGAATAATTTCATTCAAAATATTCTCTACTAGTGGACCCGCCACAGCTTCGCCCGCGATATTTTCCCTACAATCTTTATCACCTCTTTTCACGCCTTTAAGGATGGAATTTCAAAAAAAACTCTCCTCCAAACAAACCTCTAGGACCACCCGTTTAGGCTGTGCGTTGTCTATAAGTGAGTCACGGTACTGTTTATATGTATTGATAATTATATTAGCAAGTAAGTTTGAATGCGTCTGACTGCAGAACAAGACACATTTGCTAGCTTCCTTGTATTCACTTTTGGCAACAACGCACATAATTTCTCCACGAACAAGACCCACTAACATTTAATATATCAAAACATGAACCCGAGAGAAGTGCTTCGAATATTAATTGGTGTAACAAATTTCCAGCAGCTAAACGGAAAGGCTAAGTTGGCGACAAGCCAGGATATTAATGCAACCCCTGCATACGCAAATAGGCGACACCTTAGTTTAGATTCACCTATAGACGTAGAAATTGGCTCTAAAGTATGGGATTCTTCAAGGGAATCAATAGGTTTTAAAAGGTCGGCAACGCGCATGTAATTCTGGTGTTGCATGCGTTCATAGGCTACTGATTATCATCAGGTAGGCTGTACGTTTGTTTGCTACCATCTTAGTATTTAATAAAAAAAAAAAAACCTGTGCTAATTAATCCCTTTTATTTAAACAATGGGGCCAATTAGAAAGTTCGTTCGCTAAATTTAAAAGACACTTAAATTGAAATAAGAAACGTCAAACTCGATTTTGACAATTTGGTGCCGTACAAAATCGGGTTTGACGTTTCTTATTTACAGTTAGGGAATTTTAAATAAAGAATAAGTTTTTCGAATTGGACCCAATTTTTTTTTTTCATGACTTTATGTCCTCTAGAGGGCGCCATTCAATTTAATGCGACGTCACATAGCCTATAACTAGCGGACGATCAAGAAGCTTTCAACGATACCTCATTTGTCAAATTACGATAAGTAGTTTAGAAGTTATGAGGGAACATACATAGCGGTCAAAATCATAACCCTCCTTTTTGCTTCGCCGTAGTCGGGTAAAAATATGAGAATAGGTGTCATTAGAGCACATCCTCGGCGGTAACTTTTGCTCTCTCTCTGTCCCATCGTGCTGTCTTCCTCGTGCTACTCACTCGGGCAGCAGCCGCGCCAGTAGCTCGGCCAGCACGGTGCGGTTGAGTTCATCCTCCGCGGCGGCGCAGTACGCCACCAGCTGGCCCACGATCCGCTGTAAACTAGTTGCCACGCGCTTGAAGCTGTCCCTGTTAACGTTTAATACTAATTAGAGTCATCAACTAAACCTAAATAGTTAGGGAGCTGGGTGCCATTTGGGTATATGATTTGTTCGTCTATCATATTGATAGGGACGAAATTTTATGTCAATAGAAATCGATTTGGTCCAGTAAATGAAAGTCGTATGTCCCTTTAGTGACTTAAAAACTTTAAAAAATCGTACATATAAAAAAACAGCGACGTAGATGTCTGCCAAATTCTTTTTCTATTCTGGAAGTCCTAATGAATCGAATGGACGCAACGAGAACGACGAAGACATGATTTAGTATAGCTTTTTTCATTTACATTTTTGCAACTATGTCCCGTTATAAAACAGAGTCCTGCACATCTGCCTCTTCAATGTTCATCGTTTTGATTATGATTCTGACCATCATTCCAAGAGGCCGCAGGCAGGCAGCAGACACGAACAAATGATTTAGACCATTTTTTTTTTAAATTTAATTCTTCAATTGAAAACGCAGCGCTACCATGGTGGCAGACTATTTTTCTGTGGTTCTTTACATTGTCATTAATGGAACAATTCAGGTCTGCCAAGCGAACAAATCATATAGAAATTTTGGCACCCAGCTCCCAAGCTACAAGTAATCAATAGGTCACATACAACGATCTCAAAAGAAGGATACAACTGCGTTGAACAAGTGACTTAGTTATTCATGGTAACGCCATCTATTTACAAGTTCATAAACTACGCAGCTTTATTGCCGACGGCTTAGTTCTCAGGCATTTACAGTCTTATTTTGCCTGATTCATCGCCGTCTTTCATAGCTCGCTACGATCTACGAACCATAAAATCAAAACGCAAGAGTCAACCAATAATAGACCTTTCTTCAATGTAATAAGAGCTCCGATTTCGGCAATATTTACTGAGTGTGCGATGGTTGTAAACTCAGGATTTGACACCAATAAAGTGAGCATCGCGAAAGTCGCGCGGAGCAGTTCCTTGCTGTATATGTCTATGGTCCCATATCATTTTTCGTGCAACAGTGCCGAGTAACTTTACGATGACGCTCTTGTCTGAATACATTTTTACAGAGAGGTGTGGAACTCTATGCACGCGTCTGTATTTCCGACGTCCCATATGGTTCTAAAAATTGAGTGCATTGGCATATTTTGGGGAAGCCCACTCCATCGACCACTTGCCATCAGGTGTCATTTAGGTCAAAATGAAAGTAGGGTTCTACCGCTTTTTAAGAAGGATAAGCCGTAACCGACGAACGTGCATAATCAGAATGACGAATCGAGGGAAATATGCCAGTATACAAGTAAGTAGCGTTTAGTGTTTTTTGCCTTCCCCATGTGTGTAGTCTTTTACATTCCACTATATCTTTTAACAACAATGTCAAGAAAGCTTCCCTTCAAGTTCAAAGCTATCTTAAAATGAGACATTGCGGTTCGAAGGACCAACTTGGTCCTCCGTGCCGGATTATTTTACCTCTCCTTAGTGACCTCCTCGAACTGCCGGTTCTGGTCGAAGCTGTGGTTCCGCCGCTGCTTCCATTTGTCCGCCTCGCCCGGGCTCTCCTCGCGTAGACTGGATAACTGGAATAAACAGTTTTCTTAGACAAGCTGCTTCACTACAATGGTATAAAAATTAGACAGAATTAACTAACTATCTGTTATCAGCACAGTATAAGTGACGTTCGTTTCCTGGGCTAATAATAAATTTTTATACAGAATTTATTAACAGAATTAGAACTTTCGTCTATTAACCTTTTGAACGCCACAGTCGGCTGTAGCCGAAAGCAGATTTTCGTGCCCCTGACGCCACGACATGCCGTTTTCCATACATTTTGTCAGCTACAGCCGTCACGGCGTCCGGGGCACGCTTTCTCACAATCAGCCGTGACGTTCAAAAGGTTAAAAATGAATCAGTTTACTGCGACGCCACTAGTAGCTAACTTCACAGATGCAAATTTACGTAGAGCGAATTATACCTTATGCTTGATTACCGGTATTGTGTGGCCGGTACTGATGAATGAAGCGGATTGCAGAATAAGTATATAAAAATGTATCAAATATCCAAAAAAAGCATCCTTTTGAAAATTATTATAGTTCACAAACACTAAAAAAAACACTCTTTTGTCAGTAACGCACTTAAAAGTACAAAATACCCTCATCACCAAGGTGTGTTGGACTCGTCAAAACAAACCAAATGAGCCCAAACTCGAGGGATTTACTAGTAGTCATTGAAGAGTTCCACTATCCACCTCCCGGGTCCATGCTCAGATCAGCTCGATGGTACCAAATTATTGTATTGTCATCAGAATTGCATACACTAGCAAAGTTTCAAATCGTTCCACAATTAGAAGTAGATTAAAATTGACTTCTAAGATTTTATTGCATTGTTTGTTAGTTAATTAGTTAGTTACAAGTGAAGCTAATAAAAGCGTGTTAAAAAGGCTAAATACAGGTGCTATATAATTATATGCCAGAATAAGACTTTCCAGTGCTGCGCGCTCTTGTGTAAGGCCAGTTGAATCCAGATATTCCACTCGAGAATGGAGGCTGAGGGAATATTCCAAAGCGATATCAAAGTTCATTCATGTCCTTTGATAATTTCACTCATTACCGCCCGACACTTCAGCGTGATACTTAACGAGAGATCCATCTGGCTGGTCATATTGGATCCGATCCAAATGTAACATGGGTCATTGTGCTCTCAATAAACGTAATGGACGCATACGTAATATCTGAAAGTGGTCTATTACACACCTTTGCTGATCCTATTCTTATTCAATAACCTAACAGGGCCAGCGCAGAGGAAGCCGAGCGGTCAAGCTGAGGGTCGTGGGTTCAAATCCCAAATCCCAATCCGCAATTCTGAGTTTTTCAGAACTTTTGTGCGGAATTTAATAAGATATTTACTACTATCATTGCGAAGTAATTCAACGATGTGTGTGAAGTCCCCAATCCGCACATGGCCTGCGTACGGACTACTGCAGGGTCCATCTCACTATGATAGTAGGCCTGTGCCCAGCAGCGGGACGCATATAGGACGATGATGATGATGATAACTAACAGGATCTAAAGTGAATTCATCATCATTATTTGGTTCACAAATTTGTAACCTCAAAATGCATCTTTTATGACTAAAACAGCTATTTCTTCGTAAATTAAGCATTGACATAATATTTTTAGACATCACTTTGCCAATTTCTTACCTAATATTGCTTTTCTTAGGATAAAACAGCTGTTTCATCCAAAAAAGGGTACATTTGGAGGTTATGAACTTGTTTACCAAATAACGCAAGTAAGGATGGATTCACTTTATATTCAACAGTAGTTCATTGTGTTAGCCCTGTGTGTTGCCTTTATCTTCTTCAGGTGCAGTGTATTGTAATACACAAACGAATGAAATTAATTATATGCACAGAAAACAAGTTACAACTCACACCTGTTATAAGCCTATTTTTTGGAGTACCGAAAATGTAGTTATACGTACTTTATTACAGGTTATACATAATACCAACATACCGCTAATCTTCGCAACATCACCATATTGTCACATTTCACATCACTAAGTTCCCACAGTACACAATGTTATCACATACACTAAAATACTGTCAATTTTAATTAACATTTCACCCTTCAATGGTTGAACTCCGACTCATACATTAACAGACACTAAAAAAGTATTTACTTGCAAAAATATTTCACAAACGGTATAATAATGCACAGCAAATAAGGAAAACAACCCATACGGAAAACGCTGAAACCATAACTATAAATAAGTATACCTTATGAACAACTGCTTCCAAGTTTGATTAGAATGATCACAAGATACTTAAAAAATAGAGGAGAATGGAAAAGAGAAGTTTCTTCAACGCGTGACATCGAATGATTCACCATCTACCCACGCGAAAACTGAAGGGGAGGAAAAAACAGGGTATGATGAGTAATACACTGTTTTAAGAAACAAAACATAACGATTATGTGAATTTTGACAAGAAAATGGGACAATTAAAATAAATAAACGATGAAAACAAGTATATCTAAATAAGTATACATATAATAATATCACAAAGTGGAAAAAGTCGGTACATTAAAGACAACAATAAAAACATCGCTTTAAGGGGCTGGCTATTCTCATTAAGATTACATATAACATCACTGGGAACAAAAATTTAAAGTGTACAGTTTGTGGGGATAGCCCGAATTACAGCAATAAATTGCCAAAAAGTTGCTGCTTTATAAGCACTTTTAGAATAAGCAACACTTAGAATTACGGAGCAACACAATACAACCCAATGGTTTTGAATTTCATGTCTGTTTGTTTGTCTGATTGTATGTGCGCGATAAAGTTTTCAATGCGATGTTCTATATTATATTAAGGTCAACTAGGTAGGCCTACTACGTTTGGAAATAAAACTGGAAGGGGGTAAAAGAGAGGGTTGAAGTTAATACGGAAAAATATCAAATTTCCCTAAACCCTTAATAAGGTTTGCGTTTAAACCCTTTATCTACTATATAAAAATAAATTTCTGTTTGTTTATTAGGGACCAATGCGTTCCTACCTCGCCTGGTCTTGGCAATATTCTCAGCTCCAAAAAGAAATTTGACATTCTGCTGAGATTTCACCGTTTGTGGTAAATAATGACACACCGACCTCTACTCATAAAAACATGAAAACATAAAAAAACGGTCTGAGTCTTCAAGATACCTATACATCAAAGACTTTCGTCACACGACAAAATAGACCTAATAACATCCTACAACCGGTGCTAAACTCAAAGCTTCCATATACTGTAGTAACAAAACAAAGGCAGCTGTACAGACAGACAGAAATAGATGACTTGTAAAAACGTGCATGTGTGGTCATTAGACGGATGCACGCGTGTACGTCAAGTTCATTGTGAGCTTTTTTCATAGTTAAAACTGAAAACAGTGTAGTGGTGTTTTATATGCGGGTTGTCTAAACAATGCCTTTTTTCACATCAATTGCTTTGTCAATAATTAATCGAACGTGGCCACAAGTAGTCTTGTGGCTCTGCCCACCCCATTAGGGATTTCGGGCGTGATAATATGTATGTATGTATGTGCTTTGTCAATAGCGTTTTTAAAACATGTAGTCATCAATACATATAAAACAGTACCGTGACTCACTTATAGACAACGCACAGCCTAAACGGGTCCTAACGGTTTGACATTTTGAGGAGGTATCCCTCGAGTACCCTAGAGGTGCTCTAAGGAGGGATTTTCTGAAATTCGAGGGATGAAAAGAGGTGATAAAGATTGTATTGAAAATACTGCGGGCGAAGCTGTGGCGGGTCCACTAGTATTTCACAAATATTGATTGGCTGAGCTGTGTATCATACTCTGAGACTTACCCGTATAATTATAACTCTGAGCTCAATACTCGAGTAATGTGTTTAGTATGGGAAAATATCAACTTGAGTATTAAATCAGTCTTGACCATATTACAACGTAGTAGGTATATATATATTTTTTAATAAAATAAAAAAGCTTTTTTTTTAATTTTGTTTATTTAGACTGCGACCCTAACATGCAAGACACAAAGATAAGGCCGCTGGAGGAAGATATTAGTCCAGGTTTCCCTAGTTCATATCCTTACATATAATAAATAAATAACAAAAAGAAATAACGTTTCCGTTCATAGTAAATAGGTTAAATGTTGTGTCTGTTTGTCTGTTTGAATAGGAGAAGAATTAAGATGATAGAAAAGACGGTTGGCACTATGCGCATACGCAGCTAGTAGACCATATACCTAGAACATTGAACATTATCAAAGGTCATCCACCCTCTCCGGATGATGAATAAAACAGAGCGAGACAAGTGAGGCTACTACAACTCAACTTGTACAATGAGTATTCATTCATTAAACACTATGCCATTTAATCAATTAAACATCCATACTTCCGTACTAATATCATAAATGCGAAAGTGTTTGTTTGTTCCGTTTTCACGGCCAAACGGCTAAACAGAGTCCGATAAAAATTGTTAAAAATAGAGCCTGTTATATGAAGTGGTCATAGGATACTTTTTTATCGTGATATCCTGGGAGCATTTTGAGAAATCTTACAAATATACGAACTATGAGAAATGCTACTCCTCGGTAGACGGCGCTGCGCGCGATAAACCAATTCCACGCGGCCGAAGTCACCCTCCTCTGCTGCACTGGGAGTGAAGAAATAGCATAGAATGCGTGCAGATGCTTATCATCCTGGCATGTCGTAAAAGTCGACTAAGGAACGGGTCCTCTCCAACATGGTGGACTATCTGTATGGGCGATGGGCTGATCACCTGTCACCATACGGTACATCATACCATCTTAGGACTAATTAATCGAACGTGGCCACAAGTAGCTAGTCTTATATTAGAAATACGTAAGTAACTCTGTCGGTCTGTTACGTTTTCACGGCGAAACCACTGAACCTATTTAGATGAAATTTGACAAGAATCTGGAATACTTTTTATCCCAGAAAATTATGCACCTCCCCAGGGAATTGCGATAAACAAATTCCAATAAACAAGTTCGTGTAAGAACTGTCTACTAACTTTCATTGAAATTAGACAGTCCAATCCTCAAGTAATCAAGTAAGTACATCTTGACGTATTGTAATCTATCCGTTCCCCATATTTATAGTCTGTATTCAAGACTTATATCGCATTTCAGCAAGACTTAATATGAGGAATTGCCTACGTAAGTTCAGTATCAGACTTAAGCACAGACTGGGGCCAATTCGAAAGTGCGTCGCTAACTTTTAAAGGACGCTAAACTTGAAATAAGAAACGTCAAACTTGATTTTGACAGCTTGGTGCCATACCAAATTGAATTTGACGTTTCTTATTTTAAGTTTAGGAAGTTTTAAATTGAGTAGTAGTTTCGAATTGGCCCCACTATTTACTTAATACATAGGTCCGTCTATGAATTCAAAAAGCCGAAGAACTGTTTTTAATTATGCGACAACCTTTGCCTTATACAGAAGCGTACGTCACCCCTTTTTTTCGAAATATCCAACTCACTAGATGAAACTGTAAGATTATTAGTAAATAATAAACGCAATAATCATTAAAATGGGCTGTTATAACGATCATAAAACTCATAATGCTCTAAACACCACGTCAAGTGCCAGCAAATCAAATCAACTAGCGAGGGGCAATTGTGATTTGGAACATTTGTGATTTCTGTAATGGAGCGTGAATGCTTTTATATCCAAACCGTGGGGGAATATGAGGGGAGATTCTTTAATGGTCCTCGATGCCATGTGAAAAAAAATAAGAACCAGTAAACAAAAGTTTCAGAAGCTTTGACTACGAGAAACTAGTAAATCTTTACAATGACAATGTGCGTTTGTTTGTTGCTCCTTCTTTACGTGAAAACAGAGAAAATGCACAGTTCTTGACGGTATAACTAGAAACGAATTCCGCGCAAAGTCACGGGAAAAGCTGGTATACAAATAAAAAAGAATAAAACTGATCCTTTTGCAACAAGAACTCCGACAGAAATGTGTTTATTCAAAAACAACTGACAAACAAAACCACGCGCAAATAAAGTAAATTAAAAACCGTCACTTCTAACTTTAACAGTCAAACGAATTCAATCCTTATTGCTTCCGCGATAGGCGATAGTCCCGTGACGTCAGGCGTGCGTCGCGCGCGCCGGTCACCGATATACTGAGGATGCGATGTTTACAGACGCGTTTAGTTTTTCTGGTGATCCTGCGGTTATAGCTACAGTGTTAAGGAGAACAGTAGGGTAGGGCATATATATAAATTAATCAATAATAACATTTATTTCTTGATAAGTACTTGAAATAAACACGGCTTTACGGTGGATTCGTATGGAGTTCTTCTTCAGCAGCCCTAGCATGCCAGACACGGGTATAAATTAAACCGGTTTATCTCTCTGACTACTTCTCTTTTGTCGGCACTACGTGTGAGAGAGACGCACTTAGAGATAAGACGGATTAACTTAACCTTGTTGTGTCAACCTTGCTAAGACCGCAGGGTTGAGTGCGGTTGCGGTCAAAGTAAGTCGCACACATTTCAATGTCGGACTATTTCTGGCAATAAATCGTGAGTAAAGGCGTGCTTATTTCAAGTATTCATAATCTCTCGAAAATTTTCATTTGACCATTTATTTCTTGTTTATTTAATTCAGGTAAAGCAAATTTGAGAGAATCATGTCTCGAGAATCTAACCGAGATAATTCAAAGTTATAGCATATTTTAGGCAAAGGACATACAAAAATTTCAACACCAAGCCAAAACTGGGCGCAAATACCTGTACAGGTAGGTAGACTGACAGGAGTTTCACAGGAAAGAGAAAGATGATGCCTTTGCTAGAAGTTGAGCGCATCAAAAGCTAACCACACAAAAGATTTAATCAAGAAGAAAGAAAGAAAAGAGATTTATTCACTTCACAAGGACACACAATAATAAAAATAATAAAACAAAATAATACAGAAATAAACGAGGGACGTGTGTCATCGAGGCAGTGAATCGGTCACTGGCTCAGCATAATGCTGAGGTGTCAGACACCTGCAGCGTTGATTTTCAGCAAACACCCTAAACACTAATAATTACACAAAACTACTTGGATAAATAAGTGGTATATATAAGAATAATTATTGTTATAATAAAAAAAACCTAGATTGTGATATGCCTAAACAGCAGACGTTGTTGAGTACTGTTTTGATATTACTGTGTCAACGACTAATACATATTTTAGTTCAGTAGATAAGTAGCGATCTTAAACCGTTTTAAAGATTGAACACAAGTAGCAAGCCCATACACCAAGATACTCCAGGTGGCGATTGACAGCCAGCTGGTGACACTTGACATTCCCATCTGTTTAAAAATGTAGGTCTGTGTGGAACTAGGAAACAAGGATTTAGTTTGAGATATGATTATGTTTGGAATTGAAGCAATATTACAATTTAAGATGATACTTATCGTTCTGCCATAAATTACATTCTAAATGATCCAGATTCACAATCAAACCGAAAGAAGTCTACAAAAGCAATAGATTTAATTAACAAGTTTTTAATTAGATATTTATGAATAACAATTAATAGATTTAGTTTCTTTAGTTTGCGTACATATTTAAAGACTGAGACAAGAAACTTTGAAAGTGTGTTTGTTTTTCTGTTAGTTCTTCTATCACGTCAAAACGGAGCAAAAGCTTGACTTGATTTTTAACAACAACAAAGGATACTTTTTATTCCGATAAATGCACATTCCTGCGGAACTATTGATGACGCATTCCACACTAAATCGTGAGCCGATTCTAAAATATCTAAAATAAAATATTTAAGAACCTATAGCCTATTGGAATCCACCTAATCCATACTTGTCCAGCATATCCAATAAGGTCTTGCTCTATCCCCTCTAAGCTCCATTGAATAGTCTATAAACAATATTAAATGTGATATAATATTGCAAGGCTAAATGTGAACTTTAAGAACTGGCACATTCGAATGTAGGTAGATTATGATGTCTATTTTGGGTGCGCACGCGGCGAAGGATTTACAAGGAGTCGCGATCATAATTTCTTATGCGGATCTACGCGAGTTTACTTTGGAATTTAATAGGGTTGTCACTATAACACTTTGGTTGGTTGGTTAGCCAACCAGGCTAATATTTGGCCAGGTCCGTATATTTCGGTCAGGGCAAATTTTTGTGTGATGAGCACGAACGTTTGTTCCTGAGTCTTGGATGTTTCCTATGTATTTCAGTATTTATTTATCTATATAAGTATGTATATCGTCGTCTAGTACCCATAACACAAGCCTAAAGCACAAGCTTACTTTGAGACTAGATCGATCTTTGTAAAGATCATCCCCTGTTCAGAATGCATTTTGTATGAGGTTATGTGGGATAAGTAGACTTGTAATAGTAATATTTATTATCTTACTTTCCCGGCTAAACGAATCAGTTTTGAAATACAAAATTGGGGTCACAGACAAAAACGCACGATCATTTAATCAACGAAAAATTAACGACTGGTTTCATGAGAATTACGAAGTTATTTTATTAATTGCAAATAACAGTATAATTACTTACATTACATATTATCACGCGCGAAATCCCTAATGGGGTTGGCAGAGCCACAAGACTACTTGTGGCCACATTCGATTAATTAGTCCTAAGATGGTATGATGATGTAACAGTATAATCATTCCTAATATTAGAAATGCGAAAGTGTATTTATCTACACCCATATCATAAAACCTCCATTGGTTAATCAAAAACCATAGGAAATGACCACCATTTTGACAACCAATTAGGAAAAACCAATGCTGCGATGAAGAAATAACATGACTTCTTTATCGTTTTTAGTAAAGAAATGAGATTAAATTTGGAACAGCTGTCAAACTCAAGTGGGTCTCTATTCTAGTATCCATAGATATTAAAACAGTTTTTGATACCAAACGTCAATTCTGTATGTTTTTTTAATATAAACTGCACAATATTTGATCTCGAGTGACGTGAGAATAGAGACTTCATCCGTTTGTCTATGATTTAAAAAAAAAAAACGGTCTTGACGGACGGCCGCCATTATTGACGCGCCGCGCCGCGTTGACGTTTTGCTGAACGAAAGTAGAATTTTGTTGAATTGAATAGAAAAAGTTGTTTGTAATTTACATTTTAGTTGAAAATATGAATAGTAAGTAGTCTTCTCGGAGTGTGTGTGATGTGAAAATGTGCCGGATATCGGAAATATGCAGCCACGATTGCAACAAATAACTTGTTGCCAGAACATATTGTTTCTGAACCCATCATGCAGGATTTATAATATGTGTGTAGATAAAGTTATGTATGCAACTCTGCATAATTTGGCCTTAAAACACACGTGCGATCTTATTATGAAACTCGCTAAAAGCTCGTTTCATAAAACCGCACTAGTGTTTTAAGGCCTATCATTATGCAACCGTTGCATAAACTACTATTGTTTTTTTGTTTGTTACTCTTTTACGTTAAAACGGTGCGACGGATTAACTTGATTTTTCGCATAGCGATAGGTGGAAGGCCGGAGAAGGCCGTAAACTACTTTTATCTTGATATCCTGGAAGTATTTTCAGGAATCTTTATAAATACAGGAAATATGAGAAATGCTACTCATGCGTAGATTCCGCTGCGCGTGTTAAGACGCTGACAACAGTCAATGATCTTGAGTGATCGGTTACTGTCTGTTTGCACCGGAGTGAACGAGAAGCACTGTGCGGTGATTTGTATAAGGAAAATAAAAAATTGATAAATTATACAAGTAAACACAGTAAACGTGAAATATAAATTAGTCATGTTTTTAGTCTGGGTTTGATCTAATAGTGCTATTAATTATAGACCCATAAGTTAGAAAAATTAAAACATTAGACGTAGGTACCTTCCCTTTTTTGGTCTATGGTATCGATTTCATCAAATCGTGTTTTAGAAATACCTAGTAAATGTTCAATAATATAAAGAATAAAAACACATATTATTTTCGCTTTGCCAAAGAAATTGTTTTTGTTAAAAAACTGTTTAAGTAAAGCCGATTTAGGTCTTGTCAGCGCCTTAAACTAATTTCACGCGGACGCAGTCGCGAGCAAAAGCTAGTTGTTTATAAACTTCACATTTCCTAACGAAACAAAATTGACTTTGTAATTCAAAATATTGCTGACACGTGATTTTTCTTCTCAGCTCGTTGATAAGCAATAATTTTTCTAGGGAATCCTAGCACAGCCCTATTTATTTTTCTTTTAAAACTGTCTCCCGATATAGCGCTGACATCCTGTCGTGTACAATCACAAGCTCTCTTCCGAGGGCAACTAATGAAATGATTAACTTGAACTAGTAATGTTGCTTGCTAATTGAACTCTGTGGGTGGTTTAATGAGGTCCATACAGTGGCTTCATTCATACTTGTATTATTTTGTAAACAATTTTCTAACCTCAAAATTTGCAATTGGGTGAAACAGGATCTTTTTATCCTAGTAAAGCGACGTCTAAAATAGTGTCTCCGGTAGGTACCTTTATTTGCAAGGAAATAGCTGTTTTAGCCAAAAAGGTGCATTTGTGTGAGAAACTTGTTTACCAAATTAGACAAGTATGGATAAATGCCCTGTAAAGTAAAATTAAAATTTCGCGTTTGCTTTAAAACAAAAAAAAATAAGGTAGAAGTTTAAGTAATTTTATAGCATTTGTTTGACAATAAAGTAAGACCGAGTAGGTTGTGTGATATGTATGATATTCGATTACATGAGTCTTGGTTTCTTCAGACCTATAGAGGGGATTCTGGAATACTTAAAACCAAAGGCTTCACATTTTCTTTTCTAAATATTAACTAGATAATGATTTCAAAGGATTTCACTTGAAAGAAAATACTAACTAATCGAACTAATTAATCGAACGTGGCCACAAGTAGTCATGTGGCTCTGCCCACCCCATTAGGGATGTCGGGCGTGATGCTATGTATGTATGTATGTAGAAAATACTCGTTTTGCAATTTTAACAAAATATACCCAATCAAGTAGATCAAACAACCAGACAAGTGCGCGTTAAACTCGCGTGGAGAGGGTTCCGTTATTATATTAAATTTCTTATATTGCTTTAAATACCATAGACTTCTTATAGGTTTTTCCGTAATGTCTAGGTAAAGAACTAATTTATAATTTTTTTTTTTAAATGTTAGGCCCAGTAGTTTCGGAGATAAGGGGGGGAATGGCCAATTTTTGCCTATTTTCCTAAATAACTTCAAAACCATTTAATTAAAAATTATTAAAATAAAATATATATTTAAAAATTATTAAAATAAAATATATATTTAAAATCCTCACAACGAGCCATTTCATTTGATATATCACAGGCCATAGTTTGCAAACGTGTTTTTTTTTTTTCAAATTTATCCCCCAATAGTGGCCCCCATGTTTAAAATTCATTTATTTACGTTACACTTCCGTGTTGCGGTCACCGACTGACGGCCACACGAGTGATCCTATAATGATTCCGTTTTTTTCCGTTTGAGGTACGGAACCGGAAAAACTGAGTTACACCGAAGTCCAAACATGAACACCGACCAGTGGCGAAGCCTGCCTACAAGCCGATTCCTGACGGCTTTACTAAGCTAGAAAGCTACGGCTAGCTGTCAGTCAAGTCCATGTTACTCTAACTAATTTCAAACTCGCACGTACGGTTGTAATTTTTCCGGCTTCCCCTAGAAAATATTTGACGCTTCGCCACTGACACCGACATAAAATATACACTGCCAATAACAACACTGTTTATGTCTTATTAAACTAGCATGCACAAAGGTTTAATGAATGCGTAAAATATTAAATTCGGTCACGGAAGTTCCTTATAAGGAGCCATAAGGAAGCCGACCCGCCCGTTATTAAGCTGTAATGCACGTGGATTCGCCGTAACTTCACGATGTGCATTAAAATAGGTGTAAATAGTTATGTTATTCTCAAACAAATCTCGTCGCTCATTATGTCCGACAATCATAATTTACCCGCGCGCTAATAGGTATTACGTGGAGATACCTACATCTAGGGTTGCCAACTATTTATGGGGAAAATATGATACTTTCCATTCAAAGTTATCATTAAAACATTTCCCTAACAGAAAATATAGTACTTTAAAGAAAACCCTTGTAAAAAAGTGTATGATATGAAAGATTACATATAATACACACATTTGGTACTTATATTAACATTCCGATTGCGCATCCTGTGGCTATCCGAGCTGCGGAAATGCCTATTGAACTGGCCAACTCAAAGCCCATTTGTAACGACTGACTGAAATATAGTATTTTTGCGTAGGTACTATATATTTCTTCAAAAGTATATAGTACACAGAGCTAAAATATAGTTACAATACTATATATTATAGTACGCTTGGCAACCCTACCTACATCAGTAGCCGACTGCGTCGAAATACGACCAAGTTCAAAGACGGACGGATTAGTACATTGTGCATCTAGGGCCGTAAGAAGGGGATAACTAACGAGAGTCTGTTAGAAGCCCGACGCCGATAGGCGAGGGCTTTTATGACTCGAGTTTGTTATCCCCTTAATGCCCGTGATACCACAATGTTTTTCATCACATTTGCGAGGAAATGAAATAAAAATTAGACAAAAAAAGTATATATATTAATTTTATTTCCATTTTACATCGTGAATTACCATCAGGTGGGTGTTCATAAACTGAGCGTACGTTGCGATCAGCTCGGGAGCCGCAGCCGGCTTGCGGTCGCGCGCCCCGCCGGCTGCGGCTCCCGAGCAGCTCCGCCGACCTGGTGCACTTAACTGCCCGCGGGAGTTCGAAACCATACAAAATCCATAACTCCCTAGGGAGTTTGTATGGTTTATAACTCCCGCCGACGGCGGGGCCCATAGAGGAGTTAAATCGGCTTTAGTTGCTCTATACGCTTGCGTATAATAACACCCTTTCCGAGCAAGTGTGATGAAAATGTAGTTTATACGCACTGACAGATCGAGTAAGGCTTGCTGTTGAGTTTATGAATGCAGTTGACACCCCCTAGCAGTGTAATCACAACAACGTTAGTTAGTTATCCGCGGGCTGCTTCCGCAACTCTGCTTCTTTATAGTACCTATTTTACGTGGTATGAGTTAGAGGCACTCATGCCAACCCAGCTCCTATAGTAAAGGGGTTGAAAAACGTCTAGTTTTTTGGCAATTTATTGCAGCAATTCAGGCTATCCTCAAAAGTTTACGTTTAAACTTTTTGTCCCCATTAGTGATGTTATATGTTGCAACAATACATTGGAAAGATTAGCCCGTTAACGAGCCCCTTAAGTCTAACAGACCCTTGTTGTTGCCGACGACTTCCTTTCTGTAACATGTAAATGCCGTCCGTGTGGTGCTAAGAATAGCATCACCCCATCTCCCCCCGTGGGTTTCGTAAAAGACGACAGCGGGACCGACCGAAGGATGGGCAGCAGCGTCCTTCGAGTACTATCATGACCAACTGCGGTCGCCAACCCGCCTGCCAAGCGTGACGACTATGGCAAATCCTCCTATTTTGGGGGAGGTCTACGTCCTGCAGTGGACGTTTTACGGCTGATAATGATGATTAACATGATGAAGCATGTCCTGTGAGGAGACGGAGATGGGACATCTTTATCTTTATCAGCAGGTTTTTGTTTAACGTAAGAAAACAAACGGAATATGAGTACTCTTACTGACGCTTTTTCCCGTCTACGTTTACGCTTCGGGGTACGCTTTGACCATGATACCGGATTCGGCAAGTCGGGTTATTATTTTTAACCAGAATAAGGGTGAATTTAAAAAAATAAATTACGTAATTAAGGCGTAGTTAAGAAAAAGTTAAAAATGTTCCTCTGTGTTACAAAAATTAGCCATACAATTATACGGCCTATTTTCGTAACACAGAGGAACTTTTTAAACTTTTTAGGGTTCCGTACCTCAAAAGGAAAAACGAAACCCTTATAGGATCACTCGTGTGTCTGTCTGTCTGTCTGTCCGTCTGTCACAGCCAATTTGCTCCGAAACTGCTGGACCAATTGAGTTAAAATTTGGTATACATATGTAAGTCGGTGACCGCAACACGGACGCGTGACGTAAATATATGGATTTTAAACATAGGGGCCACTTTTTGGGGGTAAATTAGAAAATTAAAAAAAAAGTTATGCCACCTATATCGTGTGACATGTCAAATGAAAGGGCTTGTTGTGAAGACCATTCCCCCCCCCCCCCCTTATTTCCGAAACTACTAGAACCAAAATTTTGAAAAAAATGCAGAAAATAGATCTTTACCTATAGATTACAGGAAAACCTATAAGAAGTCTATGGTATTTAAAGTAACCTAGTAAATTTCAGATAATCTTGTACGGTACGGAACCCTCTCCACGCGAGTTTAACTCGCATTTGTCCGGGTTTTTTAAACTACGCCTTAATTACGTTGTTTTTTTTTTGGAATTCACCCATAAACTGAGAGTTTATCAGGATTTCGTTATCTCTACACTCATTACTGTCGCCAGAATTATCGCCATATGTACCCGTCATTATCAATTGAGGTCCACTCCATCAGCTCTCCAACCGAGCAGTCCCTTCGTAATTATATAATAAGGAAGACCAGTCCCTTTCCATTAATTGTTAATTACTTTGTTGACATTTAAAACGTTATTGAATGATTGAGATATTTCTAATTGATCGGATTGGAAACAATAATATAATTCACAATTAAAACAAGCTAGGCCTGGATTCTAATTTTTTTTTAATTTATTCCAATTTTAATTTTTAGAGTTCCGTACCTACAAGGTGCTGTCTCTTTTTCATAGGGTTCATAAGTACGAAACCCTCGGCGCGCGAGTCAGACTCGCACTTGACCGGTTTTTTTCCCAATACATCGAGCTAAATCGGAATACTGAAAGAACCCTAGCAGAACCTTAAGTACAGTAATCGAAGCGCATTTCGTAACAATCAATTAGATGGTACGTGCGCACATAATTGAGCGGAGCGCACTCCAACGCACTGCGGATGCTTTTTAATTCAATTACGACTGAAAATACAACATGTGCCCGACATTATCTTATTGGGCCGACACGAAATTAACAGTTCAATGATAAAGGGATGGGTTCTTCCGTGTTGCAAAAGTGGAACTCGAAAATTACGAAATGAGCGCGGCGTCTTTTTGGACGTTCCTGTCTTCAGTATTACCTATACACGGAAATGCTGAAAAAACTCAAATCTAAACGTTTATTCGGCCAATTGTCCACCTGTAGTACTCTTATTTGTCACATGAATAAATTAAAATCGGTTGAATCTACCAGCACTTCGGACAGGACCGTCATTACTGAGAAGCGCCGCAAGATGCTCAGCAGAAACTCATCTTTTCAAGTCAAACATTGATTTTACAACCTATATACAAATTAATCGAACGTGGCCACAAGTAGTCTTGTGGCTCTGCCTACCCAATTAGGGATTCCGGGCGTGATAATATGTATGTATGTATGCATACAAATTCATTTCAATGATCAACATTTTAATCATTTGACCGAGCGAAGCGAGGTCTCAGATTCGACTGGGACGGCGGTTGTTATGTATCTTCGTGAAAAGTAGACAAGTAGTTGAGGCAGATACAATTTTTAAGTTCGACCATGAGATCGGTCGGGGGGTTTCGAAGATAGCGGGATTCTTTAACTGGACGTCGATATATACCTTACTCATTATCGCCAATTCAGCATAGGACAGAAAAGAAGGAAGCCACAGTGCATATCTAAAACCAGCCTTGAAGAATGAAGCGTAATTTTTAAGTTGTGAGTCGCGATTTCTGTGTCGCCTTCAGCTTTATACAATGACGCTTTCAGTCGCGACCGGAGTTTGAAACTGAAATTACGTTACTAGATAAACTCGACCGCCGAATGATGTGCGACATTTCCACGAAGGCACACCTTGCCTTTATCTGTCAACACTCAAGTTTGACAGTCACTAATCCACGGTAAAATCTTTTAGCTTAGCTTTTCAGCTATTCCGTTACACTTTTAACTTCCCCATTAACAACCTTACCTCATGTAATTTAGAGTTTAGTTTCGTGAAGCGCTGCAATAGTTTCCTGTAAGCTGATATTATTTAGCGTTGTTTATAAACGGTCATTATGCATGTCGGCGCATTTTATGCGCTTGGGCCGAATGCCGCATTCCTGAAAATGGTGTAACGGCAAGCCATAAAATTATAGCCCAAAATAGAGTATTTTGGGTGTTTTAACTCCCATCATAACGAGCAATAGAAATCGCCATTTGCAGTGGTAACGTTTGATTTATCAGTTAATATTTTGTAATTATTTCTAGGCAGCCACTGTGCTGTAATTTTTTTATAGCTATCATGACAGTGAAACTGTTCACAAGAAAAAACGGAAAGGATAGGCGGGAAAAAGGGGGACAAGGATCGATACAAATAAATTCAATTCTTTTTTCATTAAACTTAAGATCACTAGCAAATGCATCTGATGCCCTTTTTGCATGTTGTGCGACCGGCGCCGGCGCTGGTAAATAAATGCTAAGTATAATTAGACGCAGGTCAGTCACCCGCGCCGGGGTGTCTCGGGGAAAGGTCGAGTATCTGGGGCGAGCCTTGGGTTTTGTGGGGAAAAGCCGGAAGACGTATTTTAGGCGCCTTCTAAGGTTGTACAAAAGATTTTTTAACATGCGTTTCGTTGGGGAAGACGTGTTTTGGGCACTGGAGAGAAGAATGCTCTAAATTAAATTGTCGCATTGTTGTGTTGTTTGTTGTCGTTGTTGGTGTTGTTCTGTTTGTCTAATTAAATTGTTATAATGTAATATAATTTCATTTCTAATTTTATTGTTGAAATGAATGTAATTTAAGGGATATACCCCTGTTGACAATGTATGCTTAGTACAAATAAATCATATTTCTTTCTATCTATTTATTGTTATACTTCCTGTCAAGTATCGATGGTTAGAATAACACATTTTTTATGCCCAACCCTTCCAGTCAAAAAGGCAAGCACAGAGTGACAAGTGACAGGGACGGGCATGCCTTTTTAGGTACGCTGGTAATATTTCAATCGCTAGGTGGTACACAGAGATCTGATAACTTTGTAAACTGTTGTGTTCGGGACTTATGATCTATGACCTAATGCCGAAACGGGCAATGGAAAGATGTATTTAGGTCCTCAAAAGCATCAACAACCAATCAATGAACAGAAAGCTTTTAAAACCATGATGAGTTCAGAAAGAAACTCTAGAGATAATGGATAAGAAAGACCCTTGGTTCTTGCTTCGTCTAATAATATCTCTTATATTTGCAACTTAGCTATTCAACCAAGCAAACGACAATTACATAGAATTACTCATCGCTGCATTTAAATGAAAACTCTCCACACAGCAACTTAAATAAAAACACACAAAACTCGAAACAAATTGCATTCTCATTTCCCAAACTCTCGAAGGAAACGAAACAACAATTTAAACAAAAATATCCGACAAACAACACTTTAAAATATAGATAATACGTTCAAATAAAAATCACCTTAAATTTAAGCTTTATAGTCACATGCTAAGGTCCAAATTGGAATGGACATTTGTGTATTCTTAAGTCCTTACTGTGGAATGTGAGAAACGTCTCAAAAAGCAATTAAAGCAATCGGCAAACCGTCCTGATTTACGAACGCGTAAAAACGTCGCCTTTACTCACGAATAGGGAATCCGGGATATATATAGCACGCTTTGTTATCCTAATGTTATAGCATTCCAAACACTATTTACAATTTTGCTTAAGGAGACGGAAAAAATCACATTTTTCATACAAACGGTGAACAGGTTTTTACGTCTTTAAATGTTAACCGATTTTGACAGTTTAATTATTTGACGACGCGGATAGCCTAGTCGGCAGTGACCCTGCCTCCGAAGCTAGCGTCCCGGGTTCCATCCCCGGTAAGGGCAAATATTTGTGTGATGTGCACGAATGTTTGTTCCTGAGTCTTGGATGTTTCCTATGTATTTAAGTATTTATTTCTCTATATAAGTATTTATATCGTCGTCTAGTACTCATAACAGAAGCCTTTAGAGCTTACTTTCGTCCTAGATCGATTTGTGTAAAGATTGTCCCCTCCTCTGCTGCACTGGGAGAGAAGAAATAGCATAGAATGCGTGCAGATGCTTATCATCCTGGCATGTCGTAAAAGTCGACTAAGGGACGGGTCCTCTCCAACATGGGCGATGGGCTGATCACCTGTCACCATACGGTTCATCATACCATCTTAGGACTAATAAATCGAACGTGGCCACAAGTAGTCTTGTGGCTCTGCCCACCCCATTAGGGATTTCGGGCGTGATAATATGTATGTATGTATGTTGTCCCCTCATTCATCTATTTATTTATGACGTCAGGTAGGTCAAAATGTAGGTTTATAGGTTTTAGATTTCTTAATATTGAATATAAATAAGGAGATAATGGCAAGAGTATGTTTTGTGAGAAAGCATAATTAGGCATATTTTCGTACCTAAACACCGGTGTTGTTAGACAGTGACTATTTGTACGTTGGTACTATTATCTATTCTGTGGCCGAGGTATGAACCCACGGCTCTCTGCACGAGAGACGCGCGTCTAAACACTAGGATACCACGACATTTATAATGTGAGATTTGTTTTTAAATCTAGCTCTTATATCACAATACTTTTACTATTAATTTATTTATTCAGGACGTAACACAAACAGTCATAAAGTGTAATATAAATTGGTACATTTAAGCGATAATGGATGCAGATGTTTGGCTGGCCGTATCTCACTATGAAAACACAGAGAAATAAAACTATTATGCTACATGCACAATACGATAAGATTCCTGCAATTTACATCGGATCTTAATTTCAGACTTCACAGAAAAAGAAATACAATTAGAACTAAAAGTAAACTATTGTTTATACAGTTTTAAGATAGCGGTCTTAAACTGGGTCTTATTTGTTTATAAACATGAGGATAAGCTACGTTTTCATTTACTAGAGTGCAACGAATACTACATGTTAAATATACCGACAAATCTGATAATCTCAACACAGTTATCTGATCGCCGCAGTAAACGATATAAGCCGCGCACATGTTGCATCGTTCCGTGGGAACGCGCGGACTATACTGATTCAGTTAATAAATAGAAACTTTATCGGAATATAATGACTATCGATTTACCTCTAATACCGACAAATAGCATTTCATTACCCACGGTTTATTTTAATATGTTAAAATAAGGAATTTATGATACATAAGCTGGTGCCTGCGAATTTGTTCGCGTGGGTTCGGGATGAAAAGTATCCTATGTTTTTTGCGCAGAACCTCAACTATCTGTCAGTGAAAGTCTCATCAAAATCGGTTCAGCCATTTCGGAGATTAGCCGGAACAAACAGACAGAGAGAAAAACGCAAAATTTAAAAATAGTTTTTTTGTAATTACTAAATGCATACGAAAGTATATACACTTTCGTATGCATTTAGTAAAAAGCTGATATTTTGAAATTAAAAACAGACACTTCAATTTTATTAATTTGTAGATAAACTTTATTCTATCCCTTTCACACTAAAAGTAAACGTAATAATCAACTGACCTCCTTGTCTTGCGGGCGCGCGTCGTGAATCTTATCACGAAGCGCCACCAGCTCCAGAGGCCAGCTTGAAAGCTCCGCGTCCGGGTCCGACAGCAGCACCTGCGGATACACACCTTATTACTATCTGGTAAGATTGAGATTAGATTGCAGACAAAATCGTAGCTCGGACACTGCGAAACTTCTAGCCGGTAAGGTTGAAATAAGATTAAATAAGTTGAGCTAACATCACCTGTGAATTACACCGTATTACTGGCTGTTAAGGTTGAGATAAGATTGAAAGTTTAGGCAAGCAGTACCTAGGAATTATACCCTAATTACTAATATAAAAAGCCGTTTTATGCTTCAGAGTGTATGGCATAATTTGTGCGTGTGCTTTATTATTTGACTGATAAGGTTCAGGATAGAGGGAGTCTCGGCAAGATTGTGCTTCAGTAAGAATGTGTTTAGAGGATTATAGTAAGCCGCTGCTGCAATTCGGTGGCTGCACATGCGAATATACACCTTATAAATGGCAAGTAAGGTTAAGATTTGATTGAATACGTTTTTGCTACCTCGAGGCCCAAATTATCGGGCAATCTAGACCATTTTACAAATAAGTAAGGTTTAAATTAGTTTAAAGGCAGTCTTAAAGGTTTCAGGGCTGCCACACAAGGCTTCTTGGATCGATTTTTTTATGACGATATACATTACGGTGGATTCATCCGTACTTGTCTTATTTGGTAAAAAAGTTTCTAACCTGAAAATGTGCAAAGATTTGGGTGAACATACATACATACATACATATTATCACGCCCGAAATCCCTAATGGGGTGGGCAGAGCCACAAGACTTGTGCTTGTACTTGTGGCCACGTTCGATTAATTAGTCCTAAGATGGTATGATGAACCGTATGGTGACAGGTGATCAGCCCATCGCCCATACAGATAGTCCACCATGTTGGAGAGGACCCGTCCCTTAGTCGACTTTTGAGTGAAGCAGCTATTTAATCCTAAATACGGCAAAAACGTCTAAAATATCGTCTCCGGTTCCTTTATTTGCAAGGAAACAGATGTTTTAGCCAAAAATGTTGCATTTTGAGGTTAGAAACTTGTTTACCAAATAAGACAAGTACGGATGAATCCTCTGTAAGTAAGAGTTATGGTAGTTCAAATCTGAAGAGACATGAACGAAACACGAAAATGATCTTTATTTCCATAGTTTTATGGTAGTTTGACAAACGCATAACCACCAATATGCAGTGTATACGAAATAAAAGATGATGTTTAAGAATATATACTCGTCTTCCAATTACGAGTATTTATCTAAAAAAGTAACGTTAATGCCCTTGACATTAGAGTTGTGTTTACATAGCCAAGACGTTCTTTGCTGAAAGGTTTTTTTTTTGCTCCATTCATTTGATGTACAAAGTGTTATAATCAGAACATTTTAGACTAAACGGATACTACAACCTGCTAAAAAGAACTCGTAAAACATATAACACGTTAAAGATATAAACTTCGAGCTGAACTCATCACACGATCAGATAATGTATTTGACCTCATTCAAAATTAAGCCATTACGATACATTCTGTTTTGTATTTCTAGCGAAACGCGAATCTAGTAATATCAGAATCAAACTTACAAACAGCGTTTCCATTTTAAACTCAACACAAATAAACACAAAACACTAAATGTCACACAATCACGACTGCATATCACTAAACTCAACAGTACACTGCAGTTACATCGAAAGCAAACATGGCCTGTCTGACCCACCCTTATCACAAGACCCAACATCATTCCCTGACAAGTAACGGAGGGAAAACAAACTCATTAAGTAACGTGTTTATTATGCGGAAGATTTGACAACTGTACAATAGGGTGATTAGAATATTATCTCTGATACTTTTAGTTTAAGCATATACTCACGTGGAGACTACATCATCCTTATTAGTTATTTGTTATAGTTAATTTTTGCGCATTAGGTTTGTCTATTGCACTTTTAGGGTTCCGTACCTCAAAAGGATGCAACTGAACTCTAATAGGATCACTCGTGTGTCTATCTCTCTGTTCGTCCGCCTGTCACAGCCAATTTGCTCTGAAACTACTTTACCGATTGTGTTGGAATTTGGTATACATATGTAAGTCCGTGGCCGCAACACGGACGTGTAACGTAAATAAAAGAATTTTAAACGTGGGGTCCACCTTTGGGGGGTTAAATTAGATAATTTAAAAATAAGGTTTCAAGGTCAAACTATATAGTGAGACATCAAATGAAAGTGCTCGTAGTGAGTTTTTTTTTAATTAATTTTATGAATATAATTATATGCTTTGAAGTTATTTAGGAAAATAGGCGATAATTTATCGCCCCCCGCTTATCTGCGAACCTACAGGGTCTAAAATTTTGAAAAAAAAAAATTAAGGACATAGATATTTACCTATAGGTCACAAGAAAACCTATAAGAAGTATATGGTTTTTTAAAATAACATAGGACATTTCAGATAATCATGTAGGGAACGCGAGTTTAACTCGCACGTGTTTATGTTACTTTTAGTTAAAACTGTAATGTTAAAATTGGAAAAAAGACTTCGGTACTGCTGAGTTTCATCTCAGCAGATGTCACCTTTCGAAGCGCTCGTAGATTCAGACATGTGAAAGAGACAGTGGTTTATTTGCAAAATAAATATTTTCATTTTTTATTAACCATCCCACTAAAACAGCTTATCATATTTCTAATAAATAAATATGCCGCGAGACGGCGTGGTGTCAGAAACGGGGTCATACACGCAAAAAATGTCCCATCACCTGGCATACCGCCAAACCGCGTCGATACTTCACGATGACTGTACTTCAATACGTAAACTTACAAACATTGTAAGTCCATTTCTCACACTGTTCAAAATAACGTTCTATTACTAGTGTCAGATGATACTGATTTAAACGACAGAAAAAATAAAATATTTGAGCTCTTAACCATCGGATTCTTTTTCCGCATTAAAATTAGAATCCCGGTTTTATTTCCATGGTACCAACGGAGCGTACGATTTAGTAGTGCTACCACACGTTTGGCAAAAAAAAGAGACCCAGTTATTTGTTAGATAAGGACGTCTCTTCAGTTGGTTCGCTATATATTGGAATATTTGTTTTTTTAGATATGTTTACCAAACAAGTTGACCCCCAACAGCTTCGCCCGCGGTATTTTCCATACAAACTTTGTCACCCCTTTTCGCCCTTTAGTGATGGAATTTCAAAAAATCCCTCTTTAGTGCACCTCAAGTGTACTCGAGGAATGTCTCCTCCAAACTTTCAACCTCTAGGACCACCCGTTTAGGCTGTGCGTTATCTATGAATGAGTCACGGTACCTACTGTTTTATATGGATTGATATAGATATATAGATATGTATTGGAATTGTTTGTCTATCCTCTTATACTGTTTTTGTCCTCAAAGGGATAAGTTGGCTTTTGTACAATTAGGTAATGCGCATGTGCATTTACTTTTAACTATTTTGCAATAAAGATTTTACATACATTTTTACTGTAACGCATAACAAATGCGCAAGTACACATGCACGTCAGGTTGTACAGTGTATGGTATTGTTTATTTTCAAAATAAATAACGAGAATTATTGTAAGAACTTTACAACATATCACACAATATTGACCACTAAAAACGTCCAATAATTTAGCAATTTTTTATTCCGCTTTCTCTTCATAACCGGCAACGGATCGACTTGATTTTTTGCATATCGATCGTCGGAAAACCGGAGGACGTCGGTTAGTTTTATCCCGGAAAAAATCACAGTTCCTGAGATGATAGCGCGGCAGAAGTCGCGGGCAAAAACTGTTTGACTATAGATGTAAAATAGTTGGGGGGTTATAGTTTGGGAAAATAGTTTCAAATTACATCCAAATCATAATACACCATAATTCAAATGGTAATCTTCAAAGGAAACTTGGAATGTTGCAAGTTAAAACAGTAATCCCCTGCTAGGATATGTAGGTTAAACAGTTTTTCATTTCGAGCGATCTTACGACTCACGAAATAATAACCCATTTATTAACAAATTGATTTACATAGAAAAACTTGCGCAATACTTTTACTACTGATACTGAATAATAAAGCGTACGCGTACACTCATGGGAATCATGCCGGCGTCGGTCAATATTTGTTTTGAACGTTGGATATGATGCACATCAAACTGCCCGCGTTATTTAACCAAAAATATATCAGAAATACATATATTTGACATAATGATAGGCGGTCGATTGTTGTGTTTAGCATTATGGTGACCTGGACCCCAATTTTCGGTGCATTCGAGATAATCTCACAATCGAGATTAAACAACGGTGCATACAGTCGTTTGACGAAACAGTATGAAACTCACGTTTAATCTCGCAATCGACATTATCTCAAATGCACCAAGAATTGGGGTCCTGTTAGAGTATTATCATCGGATAAGCTTCTAAAAATTCTTATTAATATTATAAATATGAAAGTGTGTTTGTTTGTTCCTATTTCACTTCAAAACGTAGCAATGAATTTACTACGCAGCATTTGCTCGCGACTTAGTCCGCGTGGAATTTGTTCATCGCTATTCCCCATCGGGTTATCTAGGGTTATTTTCCACGGGGGCTAGCCCCTGAAAAATCATGGCTGATGAAGCCATAGCCAATGTATAATGGGTTGGTAACCTTATCCTGGGGTGGGCACCAGACAATTCTGGGGGCCAACCCGTCCTCCTCGCTATATGCGCCAATGCTATTCCCTCGGGAACTGCACTTTTCCGGGATAAAAAGTAGCTGGCTTTCCAACGATCGCTATGTAAATCTCAAGTCAAACCGTTACCGGTTTTAACGAGAAAAAGTGGAAAAAAATGTGGTTTTCTAAATTATTGGACGCTTTTGGTGGTCAATAATGTGTGCACTATCGCCATGCAAATCGCTATCAAGTCAATGGATAACTCCGTTTGTGCGTGAAAGCGGAACAAACAAACACACATTCGTATTTATAATATTAGTCAAGATAGTGGGTACTCCATGCCTTTAATTAATATTCTCTTTAATTTCCCTGGTAAACATAATGGTACCTAACATAAGTGGATATCTTATAAGAATTTGAAAGGACTTACACGTCGCTTATAGAAGAAAAGATGATTCCGATCCGGCATAACTTAACACATTCGTCTCTTACACAATCACATAACTCTAACTCAACATGTTCTATTTCAACTGAAACTCAAACACGTCCATTCGGACTACACCTTATTTGGATAAAATAATAGATCAAAAAGAACACTTCACTATTAACTACATTAATAATTATTACGTCATTTTACAAGTCAAAATCATACACATTAAATCTTTTAGTTCCGTAACCAAAAATCACATGTTTAAAAAAGCACATGTCAAAATCATAGACCGAGAGCTCTGTCCAATTTGGCACCGTGACGACAACTAAGCCGTGCTCTATTTGCGTTTACCCACGAGTAGTTATTAGTGGTGCACTTTCCTCGCTGGCTCCTGGCCAAGGATGAAGAGATTGCGGGTACTGGTCACCCTCGGAGTTTGTTGCCGTCAGTTTACGTTCGTTTTTAGGGTTCCGTGCCTTAAGAGAACTGTGCACCAAAGGCAAAAATCACCCTTTTCATCCAAAAGGCGATAACGATTTTCACCCCTTAAATGTTAACCGATTTCGACCAATTTTTGAGAGGTTGTCAGTAAGAACAAAACCTAGGTCTTACCGTTTTTTGAATTTTGATTAAAGGTTAAGAAAGTCAAATAATGCCGAAATTTGTTTTATCTACACCCATATCATAAAACCTCCATTGGTTAATCAAAAACCGTAGGAAATGACCACCATTTTGACAACCAATTAGGAAAAACCAGTGCTGCGATGAAGAAATAACATGACTTCTTTATCGTTTTTAGTAAAGAAATGAGATTAAATTTGGAACAGCTGTCAAAACTCAAGTGGGTCTCTATTCTAGTATCCATAGATATTAAAAAGTTATTGATACGAAACGTCAATTCAGTATATTTTTTTAATATAAACTGCACAATATTTGATTTCGAGTGACGTGAGAATAGAGACTTCATCCGTTTGTCTATGATTTAAAAAAAATGGTCTTGACGGAAGACCTTATTTGCCGCCATGTTGACGTTTTGCTGAACGAAAGTAGAATTTTGTTGAATTGAATAGAAAAAGTTGTTTGTAATTTACATTTTAGTTGAAAATATGAATAGTAAGTAGTCTTCTCGGAGTGTGTGTGATGTGAAAATGCGCCGGATATCGGAAATATGCAGCCACGATTGCAACAAACAACTTGTTGCCAGAAAATATTGTTTCTGAACCCATCATGGAGGATTTATAATATGTGTGTAGATAAAGTTATGTATGCAACTCTGCATAATTTGGCCTTAAAACACACGTGCGATCTTATTATGAAACTCGCTAAAAGCTCGTTTCATAAAACCGCACTAGTGTTTTAAGGCCTATCATTATGCAACCGTTGCATAAACTACTATTGTATGAGCATACAGAAATCTCAATAAAACTGAATTGAAAGATAATAGTGAAAAAATCAAAACGTATAGACCCTGATTTTGTTCTGACTGACAGCCTATCAAAAATTGGTCTACATCAGTTAACATTTAAGGGGTGGAAATCGTTATCGCCTTTTGTATGAAAAACCGTAGGTTCACACTCCTCTTAAAAGGAAAAAACAGAACCCTTATAGGATCACTCGTGTGTCTGTCTGTCTGTCTGTCCGTATGTCTGTCTGTCTGTCACACATATGTAAGTCGGTGACATATCAAATGAAAGGACTTGTTGTGAGGATCTTAAATATATATATTTTTTATATTTCAAAAATAAATTGTTTTGAAGTTATTTAGGAAAATAGGCGAAAATTTACCATTCCGCCCCCACTTATCTCCGAAACTACTATACTATAGATTAAAGGAAAACCTATTAGAAGTCTATGGTATTTAAAGTAACATTAGAAATTTCATATAATCACGGAAGTTTAACTTGCACGTGTCCGGTTCTTTAGGGACAAACTTTGTGCGATGAGCATTAATTAAAGTACCGGAGTCATGGATGTTCAGTATGTATAATTATATGTATGTATTTATCTATGTACTAGCTGTGTACCGGAATCTCTGTTGACCCCCCCCCCCCCCCCCATTGCCACAGAGGGGCTAGCACGACATGCCCTCGAGTCATTTGTCGCTCAGTGCGTCTCTCACTAGTCAAATATGTAAGGGATGCACTGAGCAACAAAAGACTCGGGGGCAGGTCGTGCTAGACGTGCAGTGCAGGGGATATATTTTCAAAAATCTTAGTCATATAAGGAACTCGTGCGGAAATTCCATGCTTCTAGCTTATTATAACAAATTGATTCAGTCCAAAACTAGAATTCCCTGTGCTATAGTTACTTGACAACAATACGAATTTATAAAGTTTAACAGTGACAGATTGACGGACAACGCACAGCCTAAACTGGTGGGTCAGTTAATCCGTTACCCGAAATGTTAACTTCGTTAATTAACGATTAATGGGTTAACGGTCTTGTGCCCAGCTATGCTGAAAATTACGATATTCAAATTCGACGCAGGCGCAATCCAGCTAATGCAGGTTATGTCCATGTGAGCGTATGATTATTTCTGTCTGAATGATTTGTTCAGTGATTGGTGAATGGTCTAGTATACGTAATTTTAACAAAGCTCATCACGTCGACATAATAATCAGAAACTCTACATACTCTAAAACCCTCTCATTTCTACACAAGAATATTCCGCTGGCATGAATGAAACAATTCGCTATTCTGAGCATCCCATCCAGTGTTGACCCAATAAACAGATTTACTGTCCACGAAACACTTTAACGCTACAAAAACTATACATCAAGGCGAATATTTACGCAACAAAAATTATAAATATGGGTTATTGGTAGCCCGTAACGCGTTTTACAGCCGTTTTATGGCGTATTTGTATATATCTAAGTTATTCATTGCTCGTGTAGGAATTGCGTCAATACGTAAATATTTACATAGAAGAGTACTAAGGGGGCCCAAGCACGTAGGTTTTTTATTTATCATTCCCTCCCGATTGCAAATTGTCGCCAGAACATGAATGCTGACGTATAATCCAACACTTTATAGTCAGCTGACATTTTTTTCTTCAAGATATCGGGGTAGCTAAAGTCGCCGAGAGTTTATAAATATTATGATATCCGTCTCGATATAGCGACTGTCACTTAATTATCGCAAACTATGTGTTGGGCGTCGCTTATAGCCGCGCGCACTGAGTTGCGTGGTACGAGACTCGCAGTTGTTGTCAAGCGCGGCGCCGCGCCGGGCGGGCGGTACTATACAGTAAAAGAAGATGATAGATTTTACAAATTGATGGTAGGGTAGACGAAGCAATTAAACTTTTCATTATAAACTTCACCTACTCTAATTCTACCTCCGCCTCTGAAAGTTCGTCATAGTACGACGACCATTCAGCAATGGGATATATAAAAGTTATTCAATAATAATATTCTATGAAAAAAATATAGTTTTTCCTTTTAATTTCTTATTATCATCGGTAAAAATTATTAGCGGGCCGCTATTTGTAATGAGTTAAGAAGCCCTGATTATTAACTTTTTTTTATCAGCTCTTAGCGAACAGACTTTATAATCTGATAAACTTTCAATCGGAAGGGAACGTAAGGACGTTCGTAGGGTTCCGTACCCAAAGGTTAAAAACGGGACCCTATTACTAAGGCTCCGCTGTCCGTCTGTCACCAGGCTGTATCTCATGAACCGTGATTTCGTATGTAGTAATTTCCACAGATGATGTATTTCTGTTGCCGCTGTAACAACAAATACTAAAAAACAGAATAAAATAAATATTTAAGGGGGCTCCCATACAACAAACGTGATTTTTTTGCCGTTTTTAGAGATAATGGTACGAAGCCCTTCGTGCGCGAGTCTGGCTCGCACCTGGCCGGTTTTCTTTTCTACGTGCTTGGGAGGTTACCGCTGCTCAACCCACCCACGGAACTGCAGCTCACGTCCACGAGGCTTCATGATACAACTCTGAAGCATTTTAGGAGTTACCGCCCGGGAGGGAATTGGTCATGAAAATCTGTTCCTAGCTCACAGACCATAAGTTATTTTAAGTAGTAAAAAGTTACCTGTATTTGGTCCTGCAGCTGTTGTATGACTTCTTGCTTCGCCTCCTCCAGTCGCCGCTCAAAGATCGCGTCCTTTGTAAGTGGCAAGTCAAGTAGCCCGGTTTAGTAGCACACGGTTAGTGCAATCCATGCAGGGAAAGAAATGAACATTAGATATTGTATTTACAAAAGTGGACTGTATTGTGTGGGGCGATAGTCGAGGTTCGTGTGGCGGATGAGCTCCCGAAATTGAAGGTTTAGTGCATTTGACTCTTGAAACAACTGAATAAGGTCGATTATCTCTGAATAAAATCTGATAAAGACCGCTCAGTTCTTTATAGCATCCTTCGCAAAAATTGGAGCCTTCTTAATCTATCACAAGAGATGGCGCTATTGTACAAAGCTTGATCGATCAATAAGGTTCTTCAAAACTTTGACATACTGTTGGTGGTATTAATCAAAATCAAGCTAGAATAATAATATATCATATTGCAGTTTTGGAAAAAAATAAGTAAATTTTTATGTGCAGAATTGGAAATTGTAAGAAAATTTATAATTTTGTACTATCAAGCTGAAAAAGTTAATTATAACAGAACTGTACAATAAAATTTTCGGATATCTATTAGCTATATTATGCAATATTCACGAGAAAGTTTCGGATGGAAAATGTATGAAATACCATACAACCCAAATGATGACTTGGAAACTGATCGACAAACCACCAGAAGCTCTATCATTATTTATATCATTATCACTTCACCCTTCATGCAATATATAAAAGAAGATTTACTTTAGTGATATCCTGGGTTTTACAGCTCTCTTTCAATTAAGCTCAATAAATAGTTATTAATGTAAGTTTTGCATAATAAAAGTTATTAAAACACGAGTGAGTGTTTATGAAACGAACCGCAGGTGAATTTAATAATAAGATCCCACGATTGTTTAATAACTAATAACACTTAGTTGCAAACGTAACTTTATCTACACTCATACAATTTTTTAAATAAACGAAAAAAATTAATGAAGCGTTAAACATCGACAATGTTGAAGGGCGGATTTTCATAACGAAAATCATTACCACACCGTTTCAGTGATGCTGTTATATTTCATACATCTTCACTCATGGGTTGATGTGATGTATTATGATAATGTATATGATATTCCCCGGTTTTTGAAGGTTATAATAATGACATCAATTCATTTATAAGTGTGAGTGCATGAGTGTAAATAAACAACTTGCGATTTTTCCAGTAGAAACTGTCACACGATTTACAACCGTAAGTTTTAAGAGTTAAAGTAGGTTATCAACACTCTTTTTAATATATTATTCACAACACCGAAGAACTGGGATCATATTAAGTAAACTCCTTCAAAACAAGTCGAAGATGTTACAACGACCAATTTAGTAATGTAATTTCAATTCGAACGTACTGGAATTTCAAGTTGAAACAGAAAACGTGTTTTCAAGTACTTTACTTAATAATAATGACCCGAATCTATAGTCAGGTATGATCCTGACCTTTTCTAGCTCCAAATCTATGTCCTGCTGATAGAGCGAGACATTAGATTCTGTGTTTTCTGCGGTCTGCACGCGAGCTTTCAACTGATTGATCTGCAACAAATAAAAAAAAATTAAAACAAAATACTTAAGAGAAGTGTCAACCTACGGCTTTTCATGCAAAAGGCGATAACAATTTCCACCCCTTAAGTGTTAACCGATGTCAACCAAGTTAGATTGTGAGTCAGAACAAAATCTAGGTCTATACGTTTTAATTTTTTCACTGTAATCAATAAATTAAATTTTATTGTTGTTTTACTATTCTCATACAAAACTAATTTCGGCGATTATTTGACTTTGTTGATCTTTTATCAATATTCAAAAACCTATAAACCAAAATTTTGTTCTAAATGACAATCTATCAAAAATTCGTCAAAATCGGTTACAATTTAAGGGGTGGAAATCGTTATCGCCTTTTGTATGAAAAGAGTGATTTTTGCCGTTGATTCACAACCCTCTTAAGAGGAACGTAAAACTCCCTAAACATAAAATAAAGAAATTAAAAAAATGTATGTGTCTGTTTGTAATGTCACAATAAAATATTTTTACTAAATACATATTAAAGAATTGGTAAGGGTACTTATAACAAAAAAAAAACATTTTTTTTGTGCTTCTGTCTGTTTGTTCTGGCTAATCTCAAAAACGGCTGGCCCAATTTCGACGGGACACTAACTGGCAGATAGCTGATGTTATAACGAGTAACTTATGCTACTTTTCTTTTTGAAACAGAATTAGGGTTCCGCGCAACAACAAAAAAACATGAAACTGTAAACAATCGATCTACGTGGGTGAAACCGCGGGGGACAGCTCGTTATAAATAAATAAGTTACCTGTTCTTGTAATGCGACAACTGTCTTTTTATGGTGATCCTGCATTTCCCTCAACTCTTCAAACTGAGAGTCCGTCTTCTTGTTCGCTTGCTTCACTGCAGCTTCTAACGGCGGCATCTTAAAATCAATAAATAAATAAAAATAATATTTCTCAATATAGGTATTATAACAATCTTTCAAAGTTACACGAATTTGAGTTCAATTTTAATACAGGGAGGTTGTTATTACACTGTACGGTATAACCGACAGTAACAATCATTCGATTTTGTTGATGAACCAGTATGATGCGCTGACATTAAAATGCTTTTTTTGTGGTCATAACCAGTAGAAGTTGACCCTCCATCTCACCTCATTAATAAGCGACGGCAGGTCGGCGCTCCTGGTGCGCCGACGCACCCAGTCACCGGCTTCGTTGGGCGCCTCGAGAGACGACGCGGAGAGGGGAGACGCGCACGCGCGCCCGCGGTACACCTCCTCCGAGTAACTGGAATTATAACCTTATATTACATTACGTTCAAGTATAGTACGAATTCTTTCCCAAGTCCCGATCGCATTAGCTCCTTATCTGACGAACAAAGCTGTTGTCTTTCATTAGCAGGTACAAACTGCTAAAACCATTTCACACAAAAAGGGTCTTTATGTCTAAGGGAAGAAGGTTCTCATTAAAACACAGGGTATGTCAGCTGTTGAACATTTTGTATTTACGACAGCAGTAAAGTGACCATGGAAGCATAGTATAACTAACAGAATTTGATACTATGATGAAACTATCACTTTATGTTATATTATTTCATGTTATTTATGTAACTACATTTTTGTACATAAGGATATATATTTTTATAAAATGGATTATTATTTTGAATTTAAATATTACGTTAATTATTTGTTTTACATCATTTATTTTTTTAGATATTTAACGTAATTAATTTATTTTGAATTGTGCACCTTATTTATGTTATATTATTGTATTTTATTAATGTAACGACATTTGTATACATAAATAAATAAATAAGAATATATATTGTTATAAAATGGCTTATTATTTTTAATTTAAATTTTTCGTTATTTGTTTTACATCATTTTTTTTTTTAGATATTTAACATACGTAATTTAATAATATATATATATAATGTATATTCATATTTGTAAACGAGTATTAAAATGTGTTAGTCGTTCTATACCATCCATTTGCACTTAACGGCTGTTTTAAATACAAAATGTTCAATACCCTTACATACATTGTGTTTTAATTAGAACCTTTTTAACTTAGACATAAAGACCCTCTTTGTGTGAAATGGTTTTAGCAGTTTGTACCTGCTATTTCAAAGTAGCTGTTACACTTCACAATGAAAGACAATAGCTTTGTTCGTCAGATAAGGAGCTAATGCGATTGGGACTTGGGAAAGAATTCGTACTATAAACGCGTCCTGCATAGATACGCGAAGTAATTCAAAGATGTGTATCAAGTCCCCAATCCGCACTGGGTCAGCTTGGGGACTACTGCCCAGTTTCTCACTTTATGAGAGAAAGCCCTTGTACATTATTAATTAAAAAAAAATGATAGAATTTCTGAGATTCTGAGAAGATTCTGAAAATCCAGCTGAGAATCTGCCCAGCTGCTCTGGAGGGACTTTAGAGATAGCTTGTGTGCGGCGGGATATCCGTCTATCCGGCCAATGGCCATGCCGGTTTATCCGGTATCTGGTATTTAGTTAAACCAATACCCATTGCATCTCTACTTTCTAATCTATAAAAAAAAAAACGTATATTAAGTCTCACCTTTTCTTCACGTTTGACCTTGGCAGCATAAAAAGAAAAACATATTTCATTCCAAATGTTTATACCTGAATAGAAAATACCTTACACAATATTTTATTGACTATTCGGATTTTTACTACCTAACTTACCCAAGGTGAACCTTAGGTTTACTCGGCTTAATAAATAACCTTTGTCCTTGTGGACTTGCCATGACATTTTATACCTTCCGCGTTTAATAAAAGATCTGATTTGGAATAAGTAAGGGTTATATCGTTTGTTGAACCTAAAGTAGCGTGCTATTAAATCAGTAACTTTATCAAGATCAGTTACTAAGCAAAAAATTTATAATGGCTGGCTGAAACCTTGTTTTTATTTTTGATACAACCCGCTGTTTTAATAAGTTTGATATCATATATAGGGTGGGCCAAAAGCTTCTGTGTCTTCTCATACATTACAAATAAATATGACCTTTTGGTGTACTCAATTTATTTTTCATCTCGGCACCTCAAGCCAGATTTTGCTGACTCGCTACCCGAGAATTCTAAACTACTTGTTCCTTTGCTTACTCGGGATTCAAAATCAACACTCGCAGCAAAAACCAACTTTGCTCTCTTATTGCACAAATAACTATTGTATGTATTCTTAGTATATAAATAAATAATATTGGAATTGTCTGTTTGTAATGTCAAAATAACAACTTAATGCCTAATAAAGTATATACGGTACTCATAACAAAAGATTTCTTTTTAATTTTTATATGTCGGACCTTCTGTTTGTTGTGGCTAATCTCCGAAATGGCTGGACCGATTGTCACGGGTATTTCCCTGACAGATAGCCTATGTTATTAGGAGTAACTTAGGCTACTTATCATTAAAAAAAAAGAAAAATAAATATGGTTCCGCGCAAAAACGATATCTTGGGAATAAAACTTAGGATACGTTTCATCCCAATCAGGTAGTGTGTATATAGCTACAGGGGGATCGACCTAAGATGGCATTCAATGGGAGAATGAGAATAAGTAGTATACCTAAATGTTTATTAAATTATCTTACCTTCTTTCCATATCAGTGCATTTCTTCTCAAAATAGGTCCTGAGATTCTCCATTTCCTTTTCATGTTTCAGATCAAGTTCAAGTCTCAACTCCTCAATATCAGCATTCCCTGCTTTGACAGAAGCCAGCAGCTCTCTCAGCCTCCGCGACTCTATGGAAAACGCTTGTTTATCCTGCTGTAACTGCGTCTCTAACTCTTTAATGTCAGTGTCCGACTCTATCCTAATTTTCGCGATCTCATCACACAGAATTTGAATCAAACTCTCCCGCACCTTATTCCGCAGATTCTCTTCAATGCTCTCATCGAACCTGTTCATAATTTCTGTCACCTTCATCTCAAAGCCTGTCACAAAATCATCTGAATCAGACTTTAAATCGGATCTAGAATAATTCACTGTTATTTCTTCTCTATCATTGTCCTTTTCTCCATTAGAACTTTTGAGTGAAGATCCACCACTCATCAATGCTGAGTAGAACTTTGTGTCATCTTTGATCATGCTCTCATACTTGGCGTAATCTGATAGTTGTGCCTTGATAGTGTCATGTTCCGAATGTGCTTGGGTGACCAGCTGTTGTAGGCCGACAACTTCTTGGATGAGGTGTTGGTTCTCATGCCTGAACTCATCCCGTTCACGGACGGAGCGCTGTAACGTAATGGTCAGTTCCTCGATTATTTCATCGCGTTGGGCGATAGCGGCTTCCAAATGCACAAGCTGAAAGGACAATAGCATTCAATACATGAGCACAGAAGCAAGCAGCAAGCAATGGTAACCGGGAAACACAACAATTATAGAAATTTTGATGTAAATTAGACATAAAACTAAAAAATACTGGCTGTATAAGGGGTATTTGTTAGAAATAGTTAAAAAGAACTGAGAGGTTTGTAGCTGTATTAATTTACTAAAACACCTCTGTTTTATAAGTAGTTGTTCAACTAGTTTGTTGGCTATTTCAAGTTGGCTACAAACCTCTCAGTTCTTTTTAACTATTTCTAACAAATACCCCTTATACAGCCTCTAGGGTACTTGAGGAATGTCTCCTCCAAATTTCAAACCTCTAGGACCACCCGTTAAGGCTGTGTGTTGTCTATAAGTGAGTCATGGTACTGTTGTATATGTATTGATAACAGGGTAAAATTATAGAAACTTTGCAGGGATGGTTGGCAGAGTAGTCATGTACATGTACTTACTAAGTAATAAAAAAATGTGGATTTTGCATTGTGCTTCCATCAAAAGGATCAATCTGTAATTCAGTGTGTCTTTCACTCAATAAACAGTGTAATCAGAGTGTAGTTATTATTAGTGTAATCAAAGACACTTTTAAAGTCAAATATTAAGGGTTAATTACCCACAAATGTATTAAAAAATGTAAAACTGAATTTTAAATTGTATTTACAACTAGGCTACCCTTGTAAAAAATTGTTACATCTCTGCAGTGCTAACATGTTTGTCAGACATTTATTTTAATTGTATCCTCTTGTAAACTACATGTATGCAAGAAAGCATAAATGATTAAAAATACACTCACAATACCTAATACTTAGTTATGTAATTATACCAACAACACATCCATCGGTTCCTACTAGGAATGCAGCTGGTTATTTTATTTCTATTGAATGCAAAAAAAACGGTTTGCATTCCCTAACTCCTACCCACAGCAAAAGATATCTATTTTGCTATTATTATGTGTTAGTACCACCAGTAACACCTCAACAATACTCAATAAATTAAACAAGACAATTCCGAAACCACTATCTACTACAAATATAGACACAAATTAAAAAGAACACATTTATTAAAATGTTAAAAACAAAAGTACTTTGCAACATTCTCATATAAATAAAAGTGCATGTTGTAAAACGTGAAAACATAGCGTGCCATCTGTGTTAGTAGCAGGATTACTGTGCAGAGCAAAGCCATGCTATAGAGCAGACAAATACAAATGGAAATCCCTCGTAAAACTAGTACCTTCACTTGGAACTCTTCACATATTGTTTTGTAATCTGTGGTCATTGTACTGAATGACATAGTGTCTTCTGGAGCTAAGGATTTAGGCTGTGGTAAACTGGGCATTGACTCATCTTGCAGTTTTTCTTTCAAGTCATAATCTACTGTCACCTCTTCAATCAACAAGTCACTCTGCTCTATCTTATCGTTGTTACTTGATAAACTATCTTTGTCTATTTCAGGTGATTCCTCATGTTTAATTTCAGTATTTTCATGAAACATTTCCTCTACTTTCAAATCACCAGCACCAACTAAGAAAGGAGATAGGAGATTCTGGAAGACTGGTAGTGGTTGAATGTTTTGGTCAATGAAAGTGCTTCCTTCTGGAGGTGGTCCAAAAAAAATCTTACCAGTCGTTAAAGGGAATTTCGGCACACCATGACCTCTTATATCTAGCTTGATTATTTCCTCAGAGTCTGAACTGTCTTGTTTTAAGAAATCGTCAGCAACAGATAATGATAAGGGACCATCTGTTGAATGACTTTTCTCATTCACTTGCTGGTCTTCTGAAGGATTAGATTTTTGATAAGATTCTTCATTAAGGGAATCAAGATATTTGTCACTTCTAGGAGATACTTCAGACTTATTGTCAACCAACGATTTCTCTAGTTCTGCTTGTAGAGTTTCATGAGTATCTTTTGATATTGATTCAGAAGCCAAATTTACTGGACTCTCCTCACTTATGTGGTGAATATCTGCTGACTTAGGGTCTATAGGCCATGATGTGCTTTTACTGGGGTCTTGTACGCTAGGGTTTTCACTAGGTGAAAGTGGGAATGGAATGTTCAAGGAGCTATTATGAGACTGATCGGTTTCCTGTGGCTCAACTTTAAGCAGCCATGGCTGTGTACCGGCGGCATTATCAGACTCTGTGACAGAGTCCATTTTGGACGGAATATGTTCGGATATAGACTCGGTGGGACTATCATCCTCGTCAATAAGTGGAGTTCCTGTGACATTTTGTCCAGTATCTATTTGGGGTGTTTCTGTATCGGTAACCGCGGTCCCTTGAGCGGGAATCTGTTGAGAATGTACGACATCCGGAAGAACGTTCTAAAAATAAATTAAAAATAAAAATCAATGGGAGTGTTGATTCATGACCATCGACGGGGGAAACTTGAATGAAAGCTGCTAAACAACAGCTTTCTAGGGCTCGCGGATCGTGAATAGCGAGTAGGTCAACCTAGAGCGCAGGTGAGGCACCGCGGCTATGCATTATCTGAACTATTTTTAACGTATCGACGAATATAAACCTTCTACGCGATAGTTTGATACGCTTTCACGAATACGTCTTGACGCGATGCACAATCTATAATATGTCACGATTACCTTGGAATCAGTTGTAAGCGGTGGAGTCTCCTGAGTATCATCCATAATTTAACAAATTCATATTATTTATCAGTCGTAAAATTCATAAAGTTCACTAAAATTGGTTGTCAAGACGACGTTTCTATTCAAATAAAATACAAACGAAGGGCCATTAAAAAAAACAATTGCTGCGTTTTGTTGCTACTTCTAAAGTAGTTTAAGCTTATAGCTTTCCAAGTTTCCGTCTTTACGTAGGTATTTAAATTAGCTTTTAAGCCTGTAGGTAGAACGACTTTGAATTTTAAAAATAAATAATAGCTTATAAATATGTGCCAGCATATTGTATATTGGCACAAAGAGTGATGCTACTCGAATGGTTCTGATGAAGCGAGTACAAAATGAAAAAGTAATTTTTTATGAAGATGAATTAAGAAGCTCAAAATATTTACCTGCGTCATTGATTTAAAATGTATTTTCACACTAAACCGATGCATGTAGCAAAACGCCAATATAAACTATCAAAATAAAATATACCACCGTTAACTCCACAAACTTTGTTTATTTTTAATTTAAATTATACATTATATTCCCGAGCATCTGATAACCATATGCGCTACTCAGTGCCAAGGTTTATTTATCTCTAATTGAATTATAATAGCATTGCAAACATATCCATCAACCGGACAAAAGCGGAACTTTATTTCCAACATGGTAAAGTCTGTTCGCAGAGTTGATAAAAAAATCAGGGCTTCTAAACTCATTACAAATAGCGGCCCCCTAATTTTTTTACCTATGATAATAAAAAAATCAAGGGACCAAAACTATATTTTTTTCATAGAATAGGTAGGTAGGTACTATTACTGAAGAGCCTGTATTATGCCCATTGCTATGGACTGCTCAGAGTCGGGGGAAGAATCAGAGTCGGTAACGTTTATTATGAAAGGTTCAATTGCTTCGTTGAACACTTTTAGTGGGGGCCCTAAAAAGCAGGCCCAGGCGCCGCAGAATTGCATGCATGCATGTGCATAGGGTGTATATCTGGTTACCGTTCGATGCTAGCGACACTATTATCAGCAGAAATAAGTTTGTCATCCTATAATCTCATCAGTCTCCCGAGGTAAAGAGCTGTGATACTGTTGTTATGGACCAAGCTTGCCCTTAGTAGGATTCTGTCTGCAGCTAGAGCTGCGGTTAACAAGATGATAAGTTGATACAGTCTTATAACTCTAAGTGAGTCACTCTCACACTAGCAACGCGACGATGAAAGATAGTCGGGGAGATGAGACAGGGTTAACTAACGCATACTGAAACACGGGCCATTCTATAATGCTTTGGGTTATAATGCTATATGTAGGTATTATGTTTATACCTACCTACGCAATAAAGAATAGAGTAAGCAACTAGGTTTAATGTTAACCGACCTTTTTAGCTCTTCGGTTTTAACAGCGCTGTTAAAATCATTACAAAAAAACGAACAAGATAGGATACCAATATATTTATTATTATTTACACATACATTTTAGAAAAAGCCGTTTTATTCTGTACATTTTCTACAAAATATAACAACTTAATTTCGATTAAGGCCAACCTACACACGTAAATTAATTACACGTATTGCTTTGCAATTTATTGTGTTAGTAATTTATATGACTGTGCAACCTTTTTGACCTTTACACCTTTTAACCACCAGTCAAATCGGCCGGGGTAAATACAGTGTAATAGGTAATAGCGATCTACATGCATTCACCTAAGGTCCAAATTCACATTTACATTTGATTTGCAATCGCGGTCAAACGGTTAATAGGTCAAGCTGCGTCCCCACTGAAATCAATTAGATTGCATCAGAAAGATCAAAGCAAAACATCGAAATGTAATTCACATATTGCTGTTTTCATACTTAGATACACAATCTCTCCAGTAGGGACACACCTTTAGTCAACTACAGATAAATTCACCTGGGATTTTATTCATTATTATACTTGGTCACTTCAAATGAACATTATTATGTACAGACAGCTGTGAAATACAGTAATAAAGGCTTTGTGGAATTAGGTAAACGAAACATACTAGCTCATCTATTTAAATGATTAAATGCAGGAAGTAAGTCATTAAGGAAGTTGCTTCCTCTTCCCTACCTCTCGTCTCTAAAACAACATGCAATTTTTAACCTTTTAACCACTAGCTTTGTTTGACCTGGTGTTGCCGAAACTTCTGCGTTTCGTACTGTACATATATTACGGGTCAAATTCGTATAAGATTTCAGTTCAGCTTAAGAATCAAATGGTTATAGGTTACACTAGTGGTATTCAAAATACTTAGGTATATGAAAGTTTGTATACGGCCAACGAGCCATCACAAAACACTTGATTTTGCCCTATCTGAAACTTTCTATGTCCTATCATAAACTCAATTCTACAAGCACGTTAACATGCACAAAAAGCAACAAATATTCATTTCTTAAATGTATTACATATAGTGTACAGTCAACCAATTTTAACCATAGGCCGCTGTCACACTCTGCTTTAAATCACGTCAATCTTTATAGTCAAATAAAACGTTGTGTGACACGGCGCTACAGTTACCCATTGTATCAAATTGATCGACTGTACTCTGACCATTTGTAATGTTCAAATAGCTAGATAGTTTTCTATTAGCCTGGTTAGACTGAGAGACCAATAGTAAGTAAGCCTTGTTAACAGCGAAGTTTCATAAAAAATCTAATTAGCTCGTCATTTACATTATAAAAAAATATTGAACACATATTTTTTCTTTTGTCAATTAAACAAAATATGACGAAGAAGTTCCGCGTGACGTCATGACTTTTCACACTTTGTACCAATAAGTGACGTCATAAGTCCCAACTCTCGATCTTTGATGCGCGTTATCTTAGTCAATTTTGATTTATTTGATAAAGCAAAAAATACGTGATCAATATTTTTTGATGATCTAACTGACGGACGAATTGGAATTATTATTCTTTTACCCAGGAAACTTCCCTATTGGGTAGCCGAGATGTGAAAGCATGATGAATTTACCATATAAAAGCACCCATCCTATTCTAACCAGCAAAGTGTAAAACGGACAGACGTTAGTATCCGTCATAACCTCTAACATAGCAAAACTTTGGATGTAATTTTTAATAGAAAGCACCACTATTTGTTATGGACCCTACACGATGGGCCATCGTCGGCCACCGCACAGGACGCAGTCATACGTAAGAATGAGATAAATATATCTCTGTCTCATTCTTACGTGTAAATGCGTCCCGTGCGATGCCCAACGATGGTCCATCGAGTAGAGCGCCCATTACAATACGTTATTTTGACAAAGATCATTCGAAGTTATTTGTGATTTGGAAATACTATTAAGATTATACTATTTAGTGGAGTTCTATGTTATGCAATATGTCAAAGTTTATTCAAGATTAAAGGACCACTCATTCAATGTTTAGTTAAATGATGTAATAAATAGTAAATCCAACACATAATATCCCTATTTCAGCGGTCCCTTAATTATTGTATCACCTGAAGTAGCCTTCGATAAGCCCACAATAGGCATGTTTCCTGGGTAAACAAATAATAATTCTAATTAGTCCGTCAGTTAGATTATCAAAAAATATTGAACACGTATTTTTTTCTTTGTCAAAGCAATCAAAATTTACAAAGATAACGCGCATCAAAGTTCGGTAGTGGGGACTCACGACGTCACTTAATGGTAAAAATTGTGCAAAGTCGTGACGTCACGCGGAACTTCAACGCACTATAGGTATCTTCGTAATTTTTTGTTTAACTGACAAAAGAAAAAATATGTGTTAAATATTTTTTATAATGTAAATGACGGTCTAATTAGAATTTTCAGGAAACACGCCTATTACAGTTTAATGACTTCACTGACGTGATTGACAACTCTAGACGTAAGGCGTTAAGAAGTATTTTGCAATGACCGAGAGATCACCTTCCGGTATAAAAAAAAACTCTGGCTATGCCTAATATAAAGGTAAAATAGAGATATTATTGCATCATACATTCTGGTGAGTTTGAATATAATGTACATATTGTCTTAATTTTCAAATTGATCTGCAGCACAGTATACATAAGTGATCAATTTACTTTACCAAAGTCAGTAATGTAACTTTACAGTTGAAAAAATTTAATTCATCGTTTTACCATTATTATTACTAGGATAGTATGATGTACCCTGAAACATAAAATTAAGTTACCTCATAAAATAAACATCTACAATCAGCGGTTCATTGAACTTTCTATGAAAAACGAAAAGGCAGGAACAAGTTGGATTATTTAAAATACTGCTTAATTACTCTCTGAATATCTACAAAATACTTCATTACAATAAAAACATTGTACATACCATAAATTACTCGAAGCATGACAAATTACGTTATTTTATTTAAGTACATAATAAATTATAATAGAATGTATGTATTGATAGTCAAACGAGAGCTACCACAAAGTATACCTCGTCCAATGTAAAAAGAGCGGTGACAGCCATATAGAATGTATGACCGTCAGCGCTCTTTTTACATTGGTTGAGGTATACCTGCGACTCTTTTTCAGTTGGTGCGTCCCTCTTTGTGAAGTCTTGTAAGAAAGGGACACAATGAGCTTCAAAGATTGCATAAGGTGTGCTAACCATAGACGTGTTCTCTGATTAGTTATACACGACAAATTACAACACCTCAAAATGGTTATCATATGGGTTTCAGGATGTTTTACTAATCAAGTTATCACATGATTTATATACCGGCAATAAACGCGTGTCGTTTAAAACCATGCCGTAACAGGTAAAATATTACCCGAGTGCGGTGAAGGAAGGGTTATTTATGCAAAAAGATAAATTGCAATTTCTTCAACCCGATCTTTAGAATATTGATGTTAATACAAATTTCTATTTAAATCAGTACTAAGTGCTTTGTAAGCATAATCTTTTTTATGGCATTAGAGATTATAATAAATAGTTGTGTTACATTCATGTTTTGTGTACACGAATATCTAAGTAAACTCTGGTATAATTCCAAAAAAATCTAGATATTAAAATGAAAACCTAAAAGCCAATTAATTTTTTATAGATCACAACCAAAACGTACATTTTTGTGTTTAATAATTCTTAATGCAAATTGAATACAAGCCACACCAAGCGACACGCAATCAAATATCTAAACTGCTGATTGAGTGGAGATAGCTTACACCTTTTTTGTGTGAAAGTAGATAGGCAAATCCTTATCAGAACATTCAAGACATTCTGACAGGTTAGTCTGAAAGTTAACATGATAAAAACATAGATATAACAGTGCACACGGCACATCACCAGACTAATTATTTCAGTAGTTTTTGATTTAGTAGTCTCGCATTACACACCAAACCTCATATCAGTCTGTGCTGACCATAAATCTAATAGACTCCGGATAGCCGGGTAAAAAGCCATAAGGGGTGCGGCTGACGCAGGGCCAAGCGTACCAATCACAGTGCTCTAAAAACTCTGCACGCCCGTACGTTTGGCAGCTTTATTTGCTAGTACATTCTCGGCTAAGTGGTGTCTTTAGAATAATTGGTGTGATGCTGAATACTGACATATTCAAGTTTGGTTCTTAGTATGAGAAATTGCTTACTTGTGTATAGTATTAGTCTTGGGCACAAACTATAAATACAGGCCTGAGAGACTGCCACAGCAGTGCCAACTCCAGATATAGATAAAAAATTTAGTAATAAAGAAAACCAATGCACTAACATAATTTATAAGACATCTCATTTACGAACACTATGGTGTAAAAAAAATATTTGGCTTTTTATACAATATGCAGTCATACACACTCTAAGAGCTTGGTACATTCTGCCCGAGGCTTGGAGCCTTGGTGGAGATTTAGAGCGCCCGGCAGTCAGGTGGCAGTCTTCTGTTGATCCTCATCTTCCTCATCATCCTGCGCTAGCAGCTGCCGAGCCAGCTGCAAGGCCTGGAAATTTAAATATGGTATTGACTAACAATATATATTAAGCTAAAGTTGATTCATCCTTACTTGTCTTATTTGGTAAACAAGTTTCTATCCTCAAAATGAAAATGATAAAATGATAATAGAGATAATATTTTAGAATCACTGCCAAATTTTCACCTAGGATTGCTTTACTTAGGATAAAACCCCAAAAAAAGGTACATTTTGATGTTATGAACTTGTTTACCAAATAAGACAAGTAAGGGAAGAATCAACTTTACAATGATTTAGATATGAACATGATCAATTATTTCATTAAATTTTGGATCCAGAAAATGAGCAACAATCCAGAGAGGAATTATGACAAATAAGGTTAATGTTCTATTTAGACAAACTATTTCACTGCAAAATGCCTCTGCAGAAACTCATCAGGTCAACATTGTGGCGGATCCACCGTTGTGGGCATGATGGGCATCCCCACAACCCTAATAGACTTGTTGTATGTCTACAACTAGGAATGGAACTAGAATAGGAATGCACTATATCGATCATGAGCGAGTTCATACTCCCAACTCGCACTTGGCCAATTTTCAGGTGGCTCTGACTATAACCTTTTTTGAGGGCTGGATTGACGCCTTACAGACACCACAATTTTCTATACATTTGTGTCAGCCAATGCAGTCTGTTCATATCATGGACATAATAAAAAAAGGTTGCTGTTGAATATGTAACAGGATTTGTTTTACACAATCAATTACCATATAATGTCATAACTACAAAACAATAGAATGGTAATTTAATATGCATCCAGGAGTGATAAATAATAAAACATTTTTCAAACTTGTTGTCACAACTTTAGTAAAACATCAATTGTTTATCAGCCAATTAACCTTTTAACTGCTGTTGTTTTGTTTTTGTCACTTTGTATATGTAACCGCAGTTAATAGGTTAATATATATACATACATAATTGTCACGCCCGAAATCCCTAATGGGGTGGGCAGAGCCACAAGACTACTTGTGGCCATGTTTGATTAATTTGTCCTAAGATGGTATGATGATAATAGGTTAATACGTAACATAAGTATTTATTGCAATAATACCATATCCTTGAAAAATAATGATACATACCACTTCATTATGACACAATAAAGAAGATAATAACCACAACCTCATATAAATCCTTATACTTAAAATTGTTATGACAAATTATTATTTAAATTTTGAGTTTAAGAATTGGGACATTTCCAATGTTTACTTCACATTATGCCAAGAATCTACCATTTGAAGAAAGTCCTGGCATTGTCAGCTATTCTATTTGTTTCATCACCAGACTCGCAACACTTTTTTATACTTTGTGCCTGCCAAGGAACTACGCTTGGGTGTAGTGTACACCAAACTAACCTGAAACTCATTGTAGTGCATTTTCCTCTTCTTCTCGAACTCCGCCCGACGCTGGCGCGCCTCCTCGCTGTCATCGGGGTCATCCTCGTCGTCACTTTCGATGCAGCGCGGCGGCTTGTTCATGCTCGCCGCTAGCTTCGCTGCCAAAATATTCGCGTCCAACTCATCACCACCCTCCACCTCCCCATCCACCGTCTCCGAAAAGGGAGTCTTTGGCTCGTCCACTTTCATGTGACCGTAATCCTTGTTCGCCGGGTGAAACGTCTCCATAATATTTATCTCGTCGAACCTCTGCTCCTTCGCCCGTTTGCTCGTCGACGGATTCCCGTCCGATTGTCCGTCAATACTCCGCGACGTCTTCAGAATGCCCTTTGAGGGCTTCTTCTGCAAGTTCTGAGCCATGGTTGATAGATCACAGCTGCATGGTACAACACAACGCGTGTAATTTTAGATAAAATTGTTTTTTATTTTTTCCAAATATGACAAACGCGTCGATGGCTTTCCGACTTCTACCATAATTTTGACAAATGCATGACAGATTTTAAGTATTACCACTGTATAACGTTGGTTACTACCATAGTGTTTATAACGCACAAGGCATGTTGCTAAAAAAAAAACGTCCTTTAATTTGACTTCAGCATTCCACTTTGTCCTTGAGCGTATTTAGGTTTATTAGTGCCTTTATTACCTTGGTTATAAATATGATTTAAAACTCGTCGTTACTCGTCGTACTCGTCGTTCGAAAAGTCTAAAATATAGTAAATGTCTTATTTTATTGTTTAGAATAAGAGCCCGATTTTTAAATTTTCATACTTTTCAGATTAAAATGATCTAGGAATACAGAAACATTATGAGAAAAGGAGAACGTATCCAACTCAACTGTCAAATGTCAATTGAGTTTATTCTCAGTGTGGCCAACGTAGGCGATTTGTCGCCATTTAGGCTACTCAGAATAAGAATCGGCGATGAAAAAATCTGAAAGGCGACTGGTCGCCTATTAGGCTACTTCAGAGACAAGCATTTAAATTAGCCGAATCACAAATGAAAACTACGTTTTATTTTATTTAAGCGAAAATTTGGCGTTTGATTGGGCTACTTTTTTGGGCTACAGAACAGAAGTTGAAATTCGGCTACATTAGGCTACTTAAGATGTAAAAAATGACGACATCAGGCCCTAAGCGGTTGGCAACACTGTTTATTCAATGTTTTATCTTTAGTTTTAATTAGTGTTATTGCAAATGTACTCAGTTATTAATAGTGTTATTTCCTACAACTTTATGTAGTTTTTGATTTCCTATTTTGTTGATAAAAGTAGCCAGATAGTATATAGTTAATTTACTTTTACATTTAACACACTTCAAACTCCTCCATTAAAATGGTAGAAGAATCTAACGCAAACTCCAACAAAGCGAAGGTATGCCTTTACTTAAAACAAGCTTCGTGTAGTTTTAGAGCTTATTCAAGTAATCTTCGTGTGTGTTTTAGGTGAGAGCTACGCGCCCGAAGGCTGTATACTTATGGACTGAAGCAGACGTGCAAAAGTGGCTTCGACGACATTGCAGCGATTACTACACTTTGTACTGGGAGCGGTTTCATGAGGTAAAGCATGCTAATAAGACCAAAAACGAGCACAATCGTTTTATTTAAGTGATGACTGATGACTAGTCAATCATAGAATTTAAGAGGAATGTGAAGCAACGACAAAAATCACCCTTTTCATCCAAACGGCGATAACGATTTCCACCCCTAAAATGTTAACCAATTTTTGATAAGTTGTCAGTCAGAACAAAATCTAGGACCATACATATTCTGAATATTGATTAAAGATCAACAAACTTAAATAATCGCCAGAATAAGTTTAGTTTTGCAATTTATATATTTATTTATTTATTAACCTTGTCCTGCTGAATTATTAAATGTACATGAATTGATGCATATATATTTTTTTTCCTTTCTGGAATTTGTCATTTATTATTATCTATTGTAGTTCCTTTCTGGAATTCGTCTTTTATAATTATCCATTGTAATGTCTTATCTAATAAATCCTTGTATTATTTATAATATTCTTATTGCATAAATTTGGTCAACTCAGCACGCCCATTGGACGAAGGCCTCCTCCAGTCGTCTCCACTCTTTCCTATCTTGTGTCGTCCTACTCCATGTACGTCCCAACATTTCTTCTAGGTCTTTGCACCATCTTATCTTTGGTCTCCCTTTTGCTCTTTTACTGTCCTGTGGGTACCAATCAGTGACCTTTTTGGACCATCTTTCATCCGTCCTACAGTGAAGATGGCCAGCCCATTTCCATTTTAGCTTACGTGTTGTACTAGTTACATCTCTTACTCTTGTCTTTTTCCTGATGTCAGTGTTTTTGTTCTTGTCTATTCGTTTTTTACCCAGCATACTCCTCTCCATATTATGTTGGCATGTTTCTAGCTTTTTTCATTATTTTTTGTTAGAGCCCAGGCTTGCGACCCATATGTTAGACATGGGAGTATACATGTATTGAAAACAATTTTCTTGCAATTGGTTGGTAAGCTTTTGCTCTTCATGATCTCTTTTAATGCCCATTACTTACTCCATGAGTTCTGTATTCTTCTTTCAACTCTTTTGGACATTTCATTCTCTGTTGATATAAGCTCTCCTAGGTACACATATTCTTCTACATATTCTATGATGTTATTGTTAACTTTTATAGTATGTTTTTCATTGTTTGTCATAATTTTTGTTTTCGAAAGGTTCATCTCCAAGCCGGCTTTCCCACTTTCAGTTAGTAAGTCATTGAGCATATGTTCTAAGGTTTGTGGGTAGTCAGCCATTAGTACTATATCATCAGCAAATCTTAAATTACTTAACCGTTCCCCATTTATTAGTATGCCATATGAGTCCCATTTTAAGTTTCGAAATATGCTTTCTAGGGTGGCATTGAATAATTTTGGTGATAGAGGGTCACCTTGCTTTACTCCCCTTGTGAGTTTGAACTCTTTTCCTTCTTTTTCTAGCTTGATTCTGGCGGTACTGTGTTTATATATTTTTTCAATAATTTGTATATATTTTTTCTCAACTCCTTGTTCTAATAATGCTTGATCTTGATGTGTTCTAAACTGTCAAATGCTTTGGAGAAATCGATAAATGCCATGTATATGTTTTTCTTATATTCATTATATTTTTCTATAATTTGGCTGACTGTATAGATATGATCTATAGTTGCAAAGCTGTGCCTAAACCCGGCCTGTTCTATGGGTTGGTTCTGGTCTAAAGTTTTTTCTATCCTTTGAAGAATTATCTTTGAGAACACTTTATATACATTTGATGTGAGTCTAATAGGTCTATAATTATTAATATTACTTATATCTCCCTTTTTGTGTAATAGTGTAATTACCGATTTTGTCCATTGATCTGGGATTTCTTCTTTTACTAATATATTGTTGAAAAGTTCATTTAGAATATTGGTTAGTGCTGGCATGGCTGCTTTCAGGAGTTCGTTGGAAATTTGATCTAAACCTACGGCTTTCCCATCCTTCCCATCCTTTTGCGACATAAGAGCTCGGTGTGTTTCTTCGGGTAAGATCTTAGGTATATAAATTTCACTTTCATGTTCCGTGTCTGTTAGGTCTAGGTGCTCGGAGTTGATTTTAGATGTACATAGATTTTTGTAGAATTCTGTAGCCACATTTAATATATACATTCTCTGTTAGTGAGTAGTTGATTTCTGTTTCCTTTCATTTTTGGTATCCATTCTCTCATGCTGTCTAGGTCTTTGAAAGCTTTTTTGGTTGCACCAAATTTAGTTATATAAGCCTCTATTGTTTTGTTTCTTTGCTCTTTATGGTCTTTCCTAATGCTTCGATTAATTTTTTCTTAATAAAGTTATTTTTGCTTTATTTTTGCCTTCGTTATTATTTGTCATAGCCTGTTTCCGTGCTTCTATCAGATCTAATGTTTCTTTTGATGTTGAGTTTTTTCCCCTTCTTTGTTGATTTCCGCAGCTAGTTTGGGCTTTTGTTAAACAATTTTCGAGGCTGTTGTATTCCTCTTGTACATTACCTGCTGTCTTTGGTTGTGATTCCTTATGCCATGATTCAATGATGTTGTTTATCTTTTTTGCTTCCTCCTTACCAAGGATCCTATTTGTTGACATTGCTATCCTCCTATGTTTCTTGATTTGATTCCCGTTTTGCAATACTAAAATAAAAATAAAACTGTATTTATTAATTATAGTGAAAAAACGAAAATTAGATTTTGTTCTGACTGACAACTCATCACAATTTGGTTAACATCACTTAACATTTAAGGGGTGGAAATCGTTATCGCCTTTTGTATGAAAATCCGTAGGTGCACACTCCTCTTAAGAAATAATAGAAATAAGCCAAATCATACAATAATCAGAACAGTTTAAAATAGTAAATAAGACAGCTAACAACACTAACATTTCTCATTTTGGTATCTGTCACTCCACAGCACGACATAACAGGTAGAGCTTTAATCCGAATCAATGACAACACCCTACTTCGAATGGGAATCACCAACAAAGAGCATCGGGATGCAATTTGGCGGGAGATTCTCAAGTTGCGGCTCAAAACGGACATTGTGGACATCCGTGATTTAGAGCGACAACACAACTACTTCGAGTATGATTTGTGACAAAGTGAAGACCATGTCTTGGTATGGACTATAATACCCTTGTGGTTAGTTAAACTGATGTCTTATTACATGTTGAATTGAATGTTGTAGAAATTTATGCGCACAACCTAAAACTATTGTTGTACTACGCAGTGAACCTGACTAAGAAACTACCTTATTTCTTATATTTAGATGTAGTATTGGTGGCCCAAGTTAGTTTTCCTTTTTATCCACAACTTGTTTAGTGGTGACACTTTTAGTTGTAACATCTTTGTGGCCATTGTATTTTTATATAGGTAGTTACAAGCCAATAATATTCTGACGTTATTATGATCTAATTTTACCTAATCATTCATGGATGTCACACATTTTTTAGGATCCTGTCTCACAATAATTAATAGTTGTAAAATAAAGTTTAAAAGGTACACTTTCATTCATTTCAAGAAATGTGTAATTGGTGTATGACTGCAGGCAGAGACTGTGTGATAGTATAAACAGAGAAGTAACTTACCTCCGATCCTTAACCCTTTGAACGACGGCTAAAGGCAAAAAAACGTAACATAGATGCCCGACGACGTCTGTAGCCGACGCAAAAGTACAGAAAATGGCTTATCGTGGTGTCAGGGGCACGAAAAGGCTAGACAGTGTATGGGCACCCTCGGCAGTGTTAGGTCATGCTCAGGTGTGCAGCTGTTACTGAGCGCGTTCCTAGACATTCCCTGACGTTTGCTTGTGGCGCGGCGCGGGAGCGTACGTACAAGGCGCGCACACATACACGCGTTGTGTACCTATGTTTGTAGATGAATTACTTTTCTGTTTATACTATGCTTGAGTTCCTAAATACCATTTAGACCTTCACTGCACTTACGTATAGGGACAAGGTAAACCTGTCATATTCATATGGTGTCCAAAACTAGTACTTAATGGTCTGAGTTATACTTATGGCTCAAGCACAGTCGTACTCTGTGGCTCAAGTATTGAGCTGACTCCCAGTAACATTTTTTAATTTATAACTAGCTGTGCTCGCGTCTTTTTTCGCGTTGAATTGGGAAGAAAAGTATCCTATATTTTTAACCGACTTCATATTCCAGGTGTTTATTTGCGCACAACCCTATTGTTTTCTTTTTCTGAAATAAAAGTAGCCTAAGTTACTCCTTTTAACCAGATAGTTAATTAAAATTAAAAGACGTTAACACATAATGCATTTTTGTTGTAATTCTGTCCCGCCCTGAAATTTCCTACGTTTATCTGGCCCCTCATTAAAAAAGTTTGCCAGCCCCTGTTCTATTGCATCACCTAAGCGGCCCTAGCAAGGTTGACACGGGAATAACTTAACCCCATCTTATCTGTCTATCTCTTTCGTAGGCACTAGTGTGAGAGAGACGCACTTAGAGATAAGACAGTGTTAACTTATCTTTGTGTCAACCTTGCTAGGGCCGCTGTATAGGTCTCGGTCTGGGACGACGGAATATTGTCGGACATAGCATGCTGTGATTTCTGTAGCCTGCCTTAGACGATGGTTAGGACTGATGGACTGGTTTTAGTCCGTCAGTGTATCTAATTAGTTACGCCGTTAAATCAGCGGTAACGGTTGTATGACGGTCGTAACATACTGCCTATACATTCTCAAACATAAATACATCGTATGCATTGATCTCATTGTCGTGCCAGATGGGGCTTGGCTCAAGTCACGACGCCTAAGAGTTTTCCTTATTTTCCGACAAGATCCTGGATAGACCTTTATCATATTTCGGCTAATTTCAAGTCCCTCTTTACGATAACTATCCAAATTTGTTGCGAGTCTTCTTAGTCTCCTTGGCGGGGAGATGTTTCCAGCAATTTCCGTGTCATGCGTTTGGGTATACGACACATAGCGTGCCCATACCAACAAAGTCGGGCTATCACTATATTTTTGCAGATGAGGTTTCTGGGCTGAATGCTTAGAGAGAAGCCTCTCTAAGCTGCACTGGTGTGAGAGACACCTGGTGTCGACCTTGCTAGGGCCGATATTCAATATAATTTGAGAGAAAAGTACATTTGCTGATTTGTAGCAAGCATTTACTCTAACTTTAACAACTTAGTTATAGCAATGTAACTCATATGTATGCCAATGTCACGCTGGCCTAGCGGAGGTGGGGCAGTGTTACCCTCCAAATATTCACTAACCAACGCATACGTACCTCGTAGTTTTATACCGGCGCGGCACTTGGGTCGAGCACGGGCAATCGTATGGTTATTCCCACAGAACTATATCGAGATAGAAGGAAAGAGTGTATGTTCCCGCGTGCCAAAAAGATGTCGTGAGATCATCTTTATGTCTAACAACGGCGGTGGCAAGGCGCAGTACGGTGGGAGTGGCGATGCCTAGACTCGGTTTGCCAGGTCGTAATCGATGCTTTTGAATCGTTTTCGCGCGACTTATGCTTCTTGTTACTAAATTAGACTCGTGATATCAAAGTAACGACGCATAAATGTTACACGCTCAATTTCCATACAAATCGAGGAACTCTCTCATAAATTCATAAATAATTTTTATTTTGTTCCCAAATTTGTTTGCGGTGCCTAGGAGGATAAAGACTTAGTTATTGAAATAATCTAATGGAAATTGCGAGTAGATCCCAATCTCTTCCTGCCTGACCATTCTTATTTAAATCTCGTGTCGCCAGTATCTTGTGCCGCGTCCATCTGGTTCGGGCCGTTACTTTGCGCGGGCCAGACGGTCCGAAATAGCCCATTTTAATGACTCCCCTTTGTTTATTATTTTTCCTGTACCATCCCGAAGACAGCGGTTTTATACGCGACAGCCGGGATGAGCCGATTATAAATGGGCGCTACGAAACTATTGTCGCTAAGGAACTTTGAAAAATGGTTTAGCGCACAATTTGCAGTAATCGAATAACTGCGGCTCTTGCCGCTAAGAACACAAAATTAACAGATCGCTGACCGCTGTCTCTTACATTGCTGTAGGTTCGTAGATAAACTTCAGTCCTTAAAGCAAGCCCTTTTTTCTTTGACCCCAATACCCCAAGATCAATTAAGCTCAAGTCACATACCTACAAATTATCCTCGGAGAAAGAGTACCTATCAGATTCACCCCATGCATGTTCTACGATTTTTAGCAAGAATTTGAACAGAGACCCTCTGCATGGAAGGGTGAGAGATTTCGCTACACTCAATCGATAATGTCGATTTTCTGTCGGTCTTCGCCCAAGTTCGCCCACTACCATCTGGCATGGATATAGTCTTTAATAGACCAGTTGCCTCTCAGTAAGTAAGTAGGTAGTATTCCATAATAAGTGTAAAAGGGAAGATGCATATACCTATATTTTTTTTCGAATCCGACTCGGCTGGGCATCGTTCGGGAAGTTACGCCATATCTTCTCGTCCAATATACCGCAGTGTCTCAAGACGAAAGTCTTTGACCAGTGTGTGTTGCCAGTGATGACTTACGGCACTGAGACGTGGTCGCTCACTATGGGCCTCATAAGAAGGCTCAAGGTCACCCAAAGGGCGATGGAGAGGGCTATGCTCGGAGTATCGCTGCGAGATCGAATTAGAAATGAGGAGATCCGCAAAAGATCAAGAGTAACCGACATAGCCCAAAGAATTGCTAAGCTTAAGTGGCAGTGGGCGGGGCACATTGCTCATAGAACAGATGGCCGATGGGGTCGCAGTTCTTGAGTGGTGACCACGTACCGGAAGGTGGTGAAAATTGCGGGTCTCCGCTGGATGCGAGCAGCACAGAATCGGTAGTTGTGGAGATCATTGGGGGAGGCCTATGTCCAGCAGTGGATGTCTTTCGGCTGAAATGATGATGATGATATTTTTTTTCATCTTGTATTGCAAAGTGCCGAGTAATAGAAACCCATTTTTGTACGCAAAACATTATTATGTTGATTAGGTATTTTATGAGTTACAAAGCTTTGAAGTCACTATTCATACCACTCGCAAAAACACGCCATACAAAATGCACAACAGCTATGACGTCACAGCTGTCGTTAGACTGTACAAAATGTATGGCGTTTAAACGAAATCTGCAATTAATTCCGTTTGTAAAATACTGTTTTAGACCAACATCGTAGAAACAAAACATGACATAAATTTGATGAAGATATCCAAAAAACTAAAATCAGAACTAAAGAAAAATATATATTTTTCACAAATTTTGACCCTCATTCAAATAAAAATGAATAGCAGTGGCGAAGCCTGCCTACAAGCCGATTCCTGACGGCTTTACCAAGCTAGAAAGCTACAGCTAGCTGTCAGTGGAGTCCATGTTACTCTGAATAAATGTTAGACTCGCACGTATCTACGGTTCGAATTCTTCCGGCTTCCCTTACGAAATATTTGACGCTTCGCCACTGATGAATAGTCGAATGATCTGCTTTTTTCTGTAATAGGTATGCTTTTGTTTACATTTACTTTCATAATATATCATTTAAACCTCATTTTGATTTTCATGCAACTTCCTCATTCTGCTTTCTTTGCTGATTCGACTCCGAAAACTCTTTAAATGGATTACGAAGGAACCATTGAAGCGGAGAAAACTAGACATGCTGCGGCCCTAGCAAGGTTGACGCAAAGATAAGTTAAACCGTCTTATCTCTAAGTGCCTCTATCTCACTAGTGCCGACTAAAGAGATAGAGAGATAAACGGGTTTAACTTATCCCCGTGTATGGCATGCTATTTAGAGCTGCAGGAGTAGATGGAGATTTGTAATACCAGAAGCGCTGCGAAGATTTTATCTGCCTACTATCCTTGGCTACCGTTTTATTTTCTTACAGGGTTACATGATGGTGTATATTTACCATCACCACGACCATTACAGTCTAAAGGCAAAGGTTAGCTAGTAGAGTCGGAGTTACTTTGGCATCGTGCGGAACGTCCGGCCTCCAGCGTGTCAGCGCGCGCCCACATACTTTCACACCCTCATGTCATGTCATGTTACACTATGTTCTTTTTAAATTCTCATAATTATCTTTGAGAGTTTAGTAGGAAGCAGAACTATCTTGTTTACGGGTAGGGATGTAGGTATAAAGCTAGGTTAAGGGAATGGACTCCCGCCTGATTACACCAGCAATGCTTTCCACAAGAAATAGGAGTAAGTAAGTCTTCCAAAACTACGATTGGCCAGAACTAAAAAATGCTTCATACATCAAAGCCTTCAAATGTACAACCGCCTACCTGACTGCTAAAGCACTAAATGACATTAAATATAATCTGAAAAAGGCTAGGTCAAAAATTCTCATTCATTATGATTATTTTGACATTACTTTATCTCGGTCGAATGAATAATTTCCGTTATTGTTGTAAAATTAAATTACTTAAATAGCATTACGACTTGTTGTAGTGTATAAACCTATGACAATGGAATAAATAGTTATTGACTTTGACATACGCTACACACACATACCTTCGTCGCTTCTTGATCGTAGGTACAAACCTGCCGAATCCCGGTCTTGTCGTTGTGGTCCTCCACTAGTAAAGTTATGGTTTCATTATCATTCATTAGGTAAGTAAGTACCTACTTTATATCTTTCTAGCACGAGGGAAGTTCAAAGAAAGCTGCAATTTGGATCTGCAGCTTTTCCCTGACTTTAATGACTAATTAACTTGCTATAAATTCCACAGTAAAAATCCACGCTCTAATGAACAATTAAAACACTTTATTGCCGAGTCCCAAGAGCGAAAATGCTTCAGCTAAAACGGTTGCGCGCGTCCCAGTCATAACTCAGTCCAAAAACAAACCGAAACATTGGCATCATTACGAAATACTTATGTTTCAAATGCACAACGAACCTCGCGCCATTAAAGTCATTTGGCATGATGCTACTGCCAAATTGACTCCGAGAAATGTCCCGCAAAACCGTATGGTTATTATATTACGAAATTTACGCCGCGTGAGTCTGCCAGTGCCTAAATGCTTAATTTTATTGTGTCAAGCCAGTTCGCGGCATAGTGATTCGCTGGGCGCGGGAAACGGTCGCGCCTCTCCCCCATTATAATCCTTTGGCGGGAATTTTGACGTTCTGTTTTGTGTCTATGGTTTTGAAAAAGTTAAGTTTGAAAGTGCAGTGGCGCGTAATGTTATAAAGCTGATGTGCGCGGAAACTTTGTAGTGGTTTGTATATTATTTTTATCTTAATACCCGTGGAAAATGGAAATATATTAACTGAAATCAAAATTTGGATTATTTCAACAACACTGTTCATTTGTTTACTAAATTATCGACAGAAGTACCACAATTACAGTCCGACAAAATTGGAAATGGAAATAAATTATTAATTCATTTAGTAATTCATAAGTATCTTTACAGCGATAGAAACTTTTCCATTCAAACGCATCCCTTAACTATATTTTATTCAACGCTTAACCAGGTACCGTCTTTGATTGATCAGAGTTCTATATTTATGCTCAATTACTAACCAAATGCAGTTCATTGAGTAGCTATATTCATTTTAAATGTAGATAAGTATGCAATAATGTAGTTAAATATAGGATTTTTTTTGTACCACCATACAATGTTTGTGTTGGGTGGAAAGGTGGAATGTAGTTTAGTCTTCTTGTATTTCTTAAACTTTGTTTCGTAATTATCATTTTACTGAATAATCTTAATTTAAATACGCAACATATTTTCCACGTAACCTGAGTACTAGCCTTTTTCCATCTAATTCGGTGTAGGTACGTTTTTATCACGATCAGGTTTTTCTAATAATCAGGCCAGACCTGCTGCCCACTTACCTATCTTATCTCTCAATGCATCGCTTTCTTCAATACTATAGTAAAGAGAGATACGCACTGAGGGATAATTTATCCTTGTATCGTACATGCTAGGACATCTGATGAATAGGCCCAGTTGAACTTTGAGCCGGAGTGCAAGCGAAGCGGCGGGTGCCAAGGGGCGTGCCGTATACGATGATTTAGCGTCGATCGTTAGGCCAAGGGTGCAATCTTGCGTCTAAATCTCTAATCAACTCTATTATAGGGAGTCGTTAAGGCTACGTACCTACTGACCTACAATCATAATTAATCGTTAATTAACGAAGTTAACATTTCGAGTAACGGATTAACTTATAAGTTAACTTCAAAAATTATAATTGACTCATTAACTTCCGTTAAAACAATTAAAGTGCGTTAAACGTTAATTAAGTACCGACTATTTTCCAGAAGGAAACCGCGCGGCTTATGTCAGATATCTTTTGATTTGAATTTTGACTATCTGAAATTTCCTGTGTTACTTTTAATACCATAGATTTCTTATAAGATTTCCTGTACTCTATAGATGAAGAACCATTTCCTAAAATTGTTTTCAAAATTTTAGGCCCAATAGTTTTGGAGATAGGGGGGGTGGGGAATGGTCAATTTTTATCTATTTTCCTAAACAACTTCCAAAATATTTATAATAAAATTAAAATATATATACGTATATGTATGTATATATATATATATATATATATATATATATATGATATATATATATATATATATATGATATATATATATATATATATATATATATATATATATATATATATATATATATATATATATATATATATGTATATATATATATATATATGAGATTCTCATAACAAGTCCTTTCATTTCATATATCACACGATATAGTTTGGAAACTTTTTATTTTATTGTCTAGTTTAGCCCCCAAAAGGGGTCCTCATGTTTAAAATTCATTTATAATGGCCGAATTCAGAAACGCCACTTAAGCATTTGATTAGAGGTTAAATAATTAAATGTCCCTCAACTAGTTGTCATCCTATACATAAACGTTTTTTATTAAAGATCAATTTGAGTGGCCTTTCTTAATTTGGCCGTAAGTAATTGACATCCTTCAATTCTCGCCTAGCTGTCGCATTCGACACTGCGGCCCTAGCAAGGTTGGATTAGTATCATATCGTCTAAAAAAGCAGCTGGTCTAATTAGCAAGTGATCTAAAAGTCAGATGGTCTAATTAGCAAGTGGTCTAATCCACTGTATCTTGAACTGACATGGGAATAACTTAACCCAGTCTTTTCTCTCTAACTATCTCTTCGGTCGGCACTAGTGTGAGAGAGATGCACTTAGAAATAAAACAGTATTAACTTACCCTCGTATCAGACTTGACTAGGGCCGCTGGAAATGATAGTTTTCCATATAAATTATCAGCAATGTAATTATATTGGCAAATAGTTTACCCCTTGCCTTGCCTCGTGGATGCGTTATTGTAAATTGTGTAACCATTACAGCAAATGTGTTTCGCTTTACCTCACACATGTTTATTTGAACGAAAACAATAAAATGTTTATTTTTCGTTTCCATTATAGTGCCAAACGCTCGCATGAAATACGTTAAATATTGTTTTGACGTTTGGAACAGGCATGGAAACCTTCGCGTTTTATTTGTTAGTGAAACAAACCGAGCATTTGTTTAATATCGCCGGGTTTAGGATCAACAAATCAGAATCAAACGTGATGCAGGTACATTTCTTTTATAAAAATAAGGCCTGCTTTCGAATGGATTTACATTCTGTTTTTTTTTTTTGTCATCAATGGTTTTGCGTGTAATCTCAGTTTCACCAGATGTTAAGTGACGACGAAGTCGAAGGTGGTACCGCTCACCCAGAAAATGCCTATTCACTCTTGCCTTCAAAACACCAAGGTTATACGATTCCGGGAAGTACTTATCCCATCCAAAAACAAACATTTTTAATAGACTTAAAAGAACCAATCCCACAAGTTCGACATTAAACTAGAGAACTATAAATCTGCGAAACAGCACCCGTCACTGTAAATTAGCAGTAGCTCTTTATTAGATACAACTTTGTCTTAGCAATTCTGTAAAACGGCTAGTCTCAGTACGGAACACTTACTTGAACACTGAACAGCGCAACTATGTGATTGTAAAGTGTTTTTCTGTATGGCGAGCTAACAGTTGCCGCATATGAAAACGGCCCTATTCTGCATCAGGGTATACTTCGTCTACAGTAAAAAGAGCGCTGACAGCCATATAAAATGTATGGCCGTCAGCGCTCTTTTTACTGTAGACGAGGTATACAGACCACAGATTACTATATGTACCTAGCTACTTAGAGGATATAGTAACTTAAATACTCTAATGGCCGAATTCAGAAACGCCACTTAAGCATTTGACTAGATATTAAGTAGTGCAATGTCCCTCAACTAGTTGTCAATCTATACAGAAACGTCACTTTAATTAAAGCTCAATTTGAGTGGCCTTTCTGAATTCGGCCATTAGCTAGCTGCACAGAATGCTCATTGTAGAGGAACTGGGCAGTTGGAGACTTGTTATAAAATTTGAATTTGAAGCTTCGTGAAATGTGCCACAGCATGTTCCAATTATCAATCTGTATACTGATGAAATTAACTAGCGAAATAATCATTTTCAATTTCATTTTCATCCAAACCACCAAAACCACCCGTACGTTTTGTAATGAAATACGAGTTAATTTTTTTATGTATTGGAAAAATAATAGAATTTTCTGAAAACCAAAACGTTCGTCTATTCTTATTAATAGTAACTAAGGACTGTTTCCAGCGCCGCGAACCTAATTAAAGAAAAAAGCATCTTGTTTATGGCACAATCACATCAGTCTCCGTCCGGGATGCCGCAGTGTATATAAAACCAGTAGTTTTTCTTTTAAGATGTCACGAAAAAGCAATAGTAAATTCTAAATGTACCGCATTACATTACGACATTCTGACCCTTGACTTCCCAGGATAGAAATGGTTAAGAAAAGAATGCCAGCTAACGTGCAACTTCGGTAACCGGGTTGTTGCTTAAGTAATTGGGCAATGCACCACGATCAACTTTCGTAAACACGAAAAATATGAATGACGAGGCATTTGAAACTTGCATGGACTCAGTATTGTTTTCTTGTCTGGGATGTAGTAAAACTTTGCGGATTTTCCACCTGAACATGCAAGACACAAGGATAAGTTAAAACGTCTTGTCTCTAAGTGCGTCTCTCTCACAGAAGTGCCGACGAAAGAGTCATAGAGATAAACGGGGTAACTTATCTTTGTGTCTTGCATGTTAGGGCCGCAGCGTCGGACTGGCCATATAGTCGAGGTGGCGTTTGCTAGCCGGGCCCTAGCCTACGCGGGCCCATCACGGGCCTGGCTTGCGGGTCTTATCTTTGATAATTAATAATTTGTATATTTAATTATTCTCCCATAATATCCCATCTATCATCATCCCGTCTCAGGCCCCGGGCTTGAACCTCGCGGGCCCTTCCGGTCCAGTCCGAACCTGGATCAGCGTGCTCCTTTGCTTACCTACTGTCATAATATTGACTGCGGCACCGTTTCGCAAGCAACAGCTGGGCCTCTATTCGGCGCTGCTAAGTGATATACTAGATATGATATTCAGTTCTTTGCAATATGAAATGATGTTGCGTTAAGGTGCTATTCAGGAACGTATCACTTCAATCAGTTTAACAAATAATTTTCGAATGCGATGTCTAAATGCATGTATTGCCAGACTTATAATGAAAAATCCCGTTGAATGAATGAATGGAAGTTGCAACTACGGTATTTATTCATTGGTAACTGATTCTTAATATATTCTTATTCAATATCGATAAAATAATGATTTTCAGTACATTTTTGCACAAATAGTAAATTGAGGCGACTGTTTTTTTCTGATGAAGTGATTTCTTTTAGCAGATAACTTAAGCCTGGCAACAAACCTCAGCTTCGAAGACGGGCTTAGAGCGTTTTCACATTTGGCGACACGATATCGTTATCGGCGACGATACCGATATGTCGTCGGCCGTGTCGGGCCCCCGTCGATATCGGACGATAATTCCTGTATGTGTGCTATACTAGTGTTCATTTTCTATAGTGTGTGCGTGACTGTGCGGGTGGCGGGCGGTGGCCAAATCGGGAACGATAATATCGGATGTATGTGAAGATACAAAGGATATCGGCTATTGGCTATCGTCGCCGATAACGATATCATGTCGCCAAATGTGACAACGCTCTAAGGCTAGCCACTGACCTACAATATAACTGTGCAATAGCACTGGGTGCACAACTATATTGATCTTCAATAGTCGATATTGACCGTCAATATCATCTGACGATCAATATAATTGTGCAAGCAGAGATATTGCACAGTTATATTGTAGGTCAGTAGCTAGCCCAATGCTCACAGCGCCGAAAGCGCGCTATCTTCCGTTTCGATTGGACCGTAAGGTGCCGTAAGGACGCTTATGGCGCGCTATCGGTGCTGTGCGTACGATTTAAGTGTGTCTTGGAACGTGGGGTTGACCATGATACATGATCGTTTTAGAAATATATTAAGTATTGAATAATTCATAATGTACATTATTGATAAACTTTAATGTAGTTAATTATTCAATAAGCACGTTTTTTTATTTATTTTAATTCTTTTTAACACTGGGTTGAACAAAAGGACGTGAAGCGTAACGCAATATTTTGTTAATAATAAACACACTAAGGCCAAACTAAACACATCCCCCTGCGTAGAGGTGTGCGACAAGGGGATGTAATCTCCCCAAAATTGTTCACCAATGCTCTAGAGGATGTGTTTAAGATGCTGACATGGAAAGAACGTGGCATCAACATAAATGGCGAGTACATCTCACACTTTCGTTTCGCAGACGACATAGTCATTATGGCTGAAACGCTGCAGGAGCTACAGTATATGCTGAACGATCTAGCTAATTCTTCTGAACGCATCGGTCTCCGGATGAATTTGGACAAAACTAAGGTTATGTTCAATCAACATATCAATCCGGAACCGATCATATTACAAAGTGGTCCTCTCGAAGTTGTCGAGGAGTATGTTTACGTTGGGCAGACTTTGCAGTTGGGTAAAAACAACTTCGAGAAAGAGATCAACAGAAGAATAAGGCTGGGTTGGGCAGCATATGGAAAACTACGTCGAGTCTTCACGTCGCCTATTCCACAAAGTCTAAATACAAAAGTCTTCGATCAGTGCGTCCTATCTGTCATGACATACGGAGCCGAAACGTGGATACTCACGGTTAGGTTGGTCCACAAATTGAAAGTCGCTCAGCGGGCTATGGAGCGGGCTATGTTGGGAGTTTCTCTGAAAGATTGTATCCGCAATGAGGTGATCCGACAGAAAACCAAAGTTACCGACATAGCTCATCGAATCAGCAAACTCAAGTGGCAGTGGGCCGGCCATATTAGCCGCAGAAACGATGGCCGTTGGGGCAAACGTGTTCTGGAGTGGAGACCGCGAATCGGCAAACGTAGTGTAGGACGCCCTCAGACTAGGTGGAGCGACGATCTCCGCAAGGTCGCTGGCAAGAGCTGGATGAGAGTAGCCGCGGGTCGTGCTCAGTGGCGTGCAGTTGGAGAGGCCTATGTCCAGCAGTGGACTAGTATAGGCTGTTGATGATGATGATGATAAGGCCAAATCGGGAACGATAATATCGGATGTATGTGAAGATACAAACGATATCGGCTATTGGCTATCGTCGGCGATAACGATATCGTGTCGCCAAATGTGAAAACGCTCTAAGGCTAGCCACTGACCCACAATATAACTGTGCAATATCAGTGGTTGCACAATTATATTGATCCTCAGTAGTCGATATTGAGCGTCAATATCATCTACTGACGATCAATATAACTATGCAACCAGTGACATTGCGCAGTTATATTGTAGTGGATAGCGTAAGGCCAGGTACTGACCTACAATATAACTGAGCAATATCACTGGTTGTACAGTTATATTGATCGTCAGTAATTAGCTGATATTGACAATCAAAATCATCTTCTGACGATCAGTATAAATGTGCAATATCACTGGTTGCACAATTATATTGATCGTCAGTATACGATATAGACCGTCAATATTAACTACTGACGATTCAAAATAGCTTAGTTCGAATAAGTAGTTACCATAATGGAGACTCAGTCCAATGAAGAAATGAAAGCTATCCTTCCCCTTCGCAGAAGGCTCTGCTGATAGATAGGTATCGAAACATACACAAAGAGTTTGAGAGAAGGTAGATGCAAATTACCGAATATTTTTTGTAGACGATAAGTACCTACTTATATCTTACGTGGCCACAAGTAGTCTTGTGGTTCTGCCCACCCCATTAGGGATTTCGGGCGTGATGCTATGTATGTATGTAAGTACCTACTCATATTAAAACATATAAGTATAAACCTTGTTAAATTAAAGCACGTTAATAGAATTGGTTGATTATACGCTACTCTATATAATTAATCTGTGGACAGCTCTATGTAAATTCACACATAAATTATCTGTCACTTTTTTGCTAATATGCGGGTGCTCCTCTCCTTTAATTTTACGATTGACGTATAAAAGCAGAATCAAAATAACGAGTCACTCACTGCGGTCCTCTTGTAAGCGAATCCAACCGGAAGAGGCTCCGTGCGCAGGAGTCCCAGTCCTTGCGCTCCATCGTCGCCGCTCCGCGCTATGTGCGTAACAGCACAATAGAGCGCGACCTAATCTGGCAAGGCTTGGACGCCTTCATCAGCCGCCTCGCACGCGGCACGTTCGATCGCGCCGACAACTCGAGCTGTTCCACGCTGCAGGGGTTAGCGCCGCTCCACGCGCGCCCTCCGGACGGCCGCTACCGAGCTCTTCCGAGAGAGCTCGCGCCGCCCGAAGTCAGTCTCCGGTCTACACCCAGGACTCAAAGCCGCAAATAGGCAAGAAAACCCACCACGCCGCAGATAGGCAACGTGGCCCCTAACAGATAGGCACTAACGAAGCCAAGATGGCATAACTACTACACCTCAGATCAGCCCGTCGTTACGGGCCGCGAAGGAATTCGCCAAAAAGGGCAAAGCCCTGAATAGCTCCCCCCACGCCTCCCACACATTGGCACAAGCCTCTGGCCGCCATTAAAAAGATTTTAACTCATTGTTGGGTTAAAAAACGACTTGATGAACTTTCTATGGCGTGTGTATATAAGAACTAGTAAATCTATGTTCCTGCTTTATTATCCACAATACCCATCAATTGATAGCAGAGCCTGTGGTTGAAACGTGATTAAAAAGTGTTTAATGTGTGGTTGAATCGGGTCCGGTTAATGTACATCCCGATATTGACCATCCTGATAATGCTCGACCAGATAATTCGCATCCACCCCATACTACCAGTTTGCCAGTAGTATGGGATGGTTGCGAATTATCTGGTCGTGCATTATCAGGACGGGTTAATATTAGGACGTACATTAACCGGACCCGATAAAAATGCTTTAACAAGAAACAAAATGAGAAAAATGGCACCTTCATATCGCATTGAATCGCTTAGCAAGAACAACTATGATACATGGTGTCTACAAGCTCAAGCCATACTTATTAAAAATGAGCTGTGGGAATACGTCAGCGGCAAGATAACATTGACAAGAACATCAATTGAAGAGGACTAGAAAGAGTTTGCAAAGAACAAAATCTTTTATCATAGTAGTGGGCCAGCAAGGAAAGCTACATTACTGAAACAATTGGTCTTAAAACGAATTAACCAATCAGAAGATGTCATAGACCATCTAAAGAATTTCATGGATGTTGTAGACAAATTAGAAGAAATGAACATGGAACTTCATCCCGAACTAAATATTAAGTATAATGATGCTCTATAGTCTACCCACTAGTTATGACAATTTTAGGATTGCTATAGAGTCCGGAGGCACATTGCCAAGCCCACATGATTTAAAAATCAAAATATATGGGGAAGTGAAGCAAGAATGTACCGAGTTGACGGAAGCGCTATATGTACAGAATTATTTATCATGGGATTTCTGTGATAATTTAAATACTTACTAGCAGTAGTTTTATCTTTCTGTGATCAAAATGTTAAATGTTATAGAACAAAATTATTACAAATACTGATGATTTAACCAGTGTTTCATTCTTTTTCAATTTTTCTTGTTAGGGGTCTTCAACTTAAACCCTAATTATTTTTGACAAAGCATGTTGTGGATGAAGTGTTTGTAAAATTTGACTATGATAATAAAATTATATATCCTGTTATTATTTTTTTATATTTTAAAAGTTCTGGGGAGCATAAGGAATATCAGATTAAAAAATAATAATGTGTATAAGTCAAATAATAAACGAATTTTAACAAAAAAGACTTTTATTGATAATTTTATAGGAAGCCCTACATGTGTAGGGCTCTCTATTCTTAGCCCGCCTTCTAGCCGCCTCTTAGCACACCACAGCTGCACAGAATCTCGCAGCTCCAGCTGAGTGAGGGGCTGCTGGCGCTCCTCTGGAACCAACAGCAGGTATATCCCAGGAGTTCCATAATGGAACTAATGGGATATTCATTTTAAAGGAAATATCCCAGTAGTACCATATAGAACTACTCGTACATAATTCATATATAACGTATACTACGTAATTGACCACTACGCATCGATTAAATTGCCATCCTTCATTTTTATATTCTTAGGCCTCATTTCCACCGAGGGGCTAGCCGCCCGCGACTGCCATTTCCTTCGGAGTCGCGGCCGCCATACCCATTGACGCGGCCGCGACTCCATAGAAAATGGTAGTCGCGCGCGGCTAGCCACTCAGCTCAGTGGAAATTGGGCCTTACACAAGGGATTGTGTCTGTAACATTTGGTAACAGATGTGTTTTACAATAATAAAACATGGCCGGGGTAAGCATGGCCACTAACCCAATATTCATTAACTTTAAGCTTTATAGAACTCACGTTTTTTTGCCGAAATCATAGTTTCATGCCAAAATCAGGTGTAAAACTTAGTATGTAGTTCCATATGGAACTATTGGGATCAATAATTTGACATTTACATAGGTACCGATTGTTCCATATGGAACTAGAACAATGGGACTCCTGGGATATACCCCCAATTCTCGATGCATTCGAGATAATCTCACAATCGAGATTAAACGTCACTGCATACAGTCATTTGACACAACTGTATGAGTCTGACGTTTAATCTTGCAATCGACATTATCTCGACTGCATCGAGAATTTGGGTCCTGAAATGCTTGTTATGTGCGCAGTGGTTTCAGAACAGGTGGTGGTGCACTGTGTGTTATAAACCCCAATTTTGTTTTACCTCTTGTTTTCTCAAACATACGATAGTTATTACTGTTAAAAACATCAGACTAAACCTACCACATCGATACGGCTTGTAGTTTATTTTTTAAAAATCATCAAAGTTTCCATATATCCGGGGCATGAAATTCACAAAATATTTTTTTGCTAAAAAAATGAACAACTTGTTAAAGTTTTGATTACATTATTTAAATGTGCATACAATACCGTAAGTTTCCACAATTTCTTATTGATATACTGTAGTTACTTGAATAGATATTCATATTTTTCTCTATTTGTTTTTTTTTAATTCCAGTATAACGCCGTATTAGATGGAGATTTATATACTAAACGATAGCTTAAACATGCCTTTATCAGCAGTATTAAAACTTCAATCTAATCCCGCGTTACTCAGCGGCCCTAACATGCATGCCACAAAGATAAATTAGAACCGTTTATCTCTATAACTATCTATTTCGTCGGCACTAGTGTGAGAGAGACGCACTTAGAGATAAACGGTTCTTATTTATCTTTGTGCCATGCATGTTAGGGCCGCTGAAGATACAAATTATTTAAGTTATATCCGGTTTTTTTGTAGCTAGGGTTGTCACTTCGGGTAATAATATTTAATATATTCTGGATCCGATTTTTAATAGCAATCGATGGAAAGATGTTTGACGCAATTTTGAATACTTTTTCCCAATTACGTTGTCCTTATTGTGAGTTGACTTCAACAAAATTTAATGACCTCCAAAGCTTTTTCTAAGCCTGTTATAAAAGAACGCTTAATATATGGAATAAGCCTGCTGCAGGCTTGGCTTAGAGCTTTGGAATTTGTTCATAAGCTTTGCTATAAGGTTGTGGTAAAACGTTGGCGAATCGCACAGAACTCTGAAGATAGCTGATTGGTAGAGGAGAGCGAAAAAAAATACAAGCAGAGATCAGAGAAAAAATGGGCCTGTTGGTGGATGTAGTGCGTCCCACTTCAGGCACCACGAATGATGGAAATACGGATCGGGCCGACTTCTCAGATCAATATCGTGTGAGCTTTGCTCAAATTTTAAACATCGACAAATGGCTCTTGGATGATATTTACATTATATTAACTGTATTATCAAGTAACTTGCACATCGATCCGACTAAATTCGGCACATTTTGTAGAGTTTTGGCTTACAGGTATGTAGAAAAATATAACTGGCATCCTATGACAGTTACCATACATAAAATCCTAGTACATGGTGCTAGAATAATAGAACTGTTGACTATACCAATTGGGATGCTCACGGAACAAGGCGGAGAAACACGCAATAAATACTGGCGGTTTGATAGGGATCACCATTCTAGAAAAGTCAGTCGCGAAGCAGCAATGTATGATTTGTTCCACAGAGCACTAGTCTCCTCAGACCCCTTATTTACAGATTTTGGACTAAAAGAAAGAAAAAATATATTAAAGAAATATCCATTGCCAACAAAACACCGCTTTTTTTGGCAGTAGATTTTCTTTATTTTCTAAAATCTATTGATTATTCAGTTGTGGATATTGATGTCACTGAAAATGTTGTCTGAACTAATGAAGACTAAGGCAAAAATATAAATTGATTTTATACCCGGGTCATTGGCACCCAGATATACAAAGTGACAACCCTGGAAATAAAATTAAATTGTTTATATCTTCTGAGTAACGCTGGATTAGATTGTTGTTTTAATACTGCTGATAAAGGCATGTTTAAGCTATCGTTTAGTATATAAATCGCCATCTAATACGGCGTTATACTGGAATAAAAAAAATGAAACAAAAAGTGAGTAAAATTGAAAATTGAAAATGTTTATTCAAGAAAACTTAAAAACTACGGAACAATGGTTTTGGGTCCTGCGCTAGGATTCCCTGTGTTGCAGGGCCCAATTTGAGAATCTAGCGAAACAGATACAGTTCGTTTGTGGATTATACAGGCATACAAAACAAATTACATAAAACTAGCAAGTGAAAGGTATACAGTGATGAGTAAGAAAAGTAGATATATAAGTATAAAATATTGTGGATGGATACTAAGTTTACATGCCCTTACATTATACGAACATTAAGCATTGGGGACCCATCAACGTACTGCTTCAAGTAGATTCTCGGTCTCTCGGTAGTCGAGCTGTTGTAACCACTCCGTCAATATGCGTTTATTAGGTGGTATCAGAACTATATATAAATATTAATATCTCTTCTAGTAACTGCAGTGTATCAATAAAAAATTGTGGAAACTTACGGTATTATATGCACATTTAAATAATGTAATCAAAACTTTAATAAGTTATCTAGTTTTTTAGCTAAAAACTATTTTGTGAATTTCATGACCCAGATATATGGAAACTTTGATGAATTTTTTAAAATAAATTACAACCCGTATTGATGTGGGAGGTTTAGTCTGATGTTTGTAACAGTAATAACTATCATATGTTTGAGAAAACAAGAGGTGAAACAAAATTGGGGTTTATAACACACTATGTGGCGGCAGCGGCATCAATAGCTACTGTCCCTCTTCAGCAGTTCTATGAATAATGCAAAATATAATATTTCAAATCATGACTACATAATGTTTAGTAGGATTAAAAAAGGAGACTGAAAGTTAGTGTGTGGGGGGGACATTATTATTATTTCTGGTAACAATCCATCGTTTAGAACAAATTGAATTTATATACTTCACTTGACATTGGTCCTAGAAGCAGCAGTTAAATCTAAGAACACAAGATTTAACGCCTGCTTCTAGGACCAATTTCAAAGATGATTCTTGATTGCAGGTGACAATTTTCAATACTTATTAAGTTTTTTCGCAAGTAGTGGGAACATTCTTCAAAATATTTACCTATTACATATTTATTGTTCACACATTGACGTGTGCGGAGTTATACCCACGATTGTCCTTGTTGTTTGTGTTTGAGAAGCTATCTTCTGTGTTCATGTAGCACAGGTAGGTATTAAAACAACAAAATGATTACTCTTGTCGCTTTGATTAAGTATGTACACAGTAGCATTTAACACCAGTGTCGACGATTGCATCATTTATCTGCAATTAAAAACAATAAAGTTAATAAATAAAGTAAATTTATAAAGTAAATAAAAAAATAAGGCACTATTTAGGGTACTTACATTTAAAGATGTTTTATAAGGTCTTTAATGTGACCGAAGTTTGTCCAATGTCCTAGTTCAACAATTCTCATAATCATAACTAATTTACCTATTTTTTATCATAACTGTTTAATATTGATAAATTACAGTTAAATATCGACAATGGCACACATTTCTTTAAATTATTTAACTCAAATTATAATTCCCTTCATGGGTCCCACCAAAGTAATATAATATTACCAAAAGGTCCCACAATGTTATGGTTGCTAGGCAACGCCACTGTAGAACGAGGTGATTTCGAGTTAGTAAGCTATTCGGGAACGTACAAAATTTGCCGGCTACTAGATAGCGAAACGTCTACTTATATGTGTCCCCCGAAATAAAATAAAAAAATCCCCGTGAGTGAACTGAACGAATAGAAAGTTGTAATTTTAAGCATTAAATCATTGGAAAAGTTGTGCTATTAATATACCTTATTCAGTATTAATTAAACAATGATTATCTATGCACTGTTGGTAAAATAATAAATTTTGTTGACGGTTTTTTCTGAATAGGTTATTCCCTTTAGCAAGATAAGATAACTTTAGCCTGGCAACAATGCACTGTCAAACTAGGTACGTTTCGAGTCGCTCTAAAAGCGTGCTCACAGCGCCGAGAGCGCGCTATCTTGTTCCGAATGGTGCGCCGGTTTCGTGCTGTAAGTACAGTTTAAGTACGTCGTGGATCTGTGGTCGTGGTAAAAAGAGCGCTGACTGCCATATAAAATGTATGGCCGTCAGCGCTCTTTTTTTATTGGCGAGGTACATATACAGATTGGTATATATTATCCTGCTATTAAGGCTAGCCACTGACCTACAATATAACTGTGCAATATCACTGGCTGCACAATTATATTGATCGTCAGTAGTCTTTATTGACCGTCAATATCATCTACTGACGATCAATTTAATTGAGCAACCAGTGATATTGCACAGTTATATTGTAGGTCAGTGGCTAGTCTTATATTAAATTTTCTGTCAATCTGTCATGTCAACCGGCCACCAAATCACGGCTGGTAATCTACGTATATGGAACACGGTCTTAGGCTAGCCACTGACCTGCAATATAACTGGTTGCACAGTTATATTGATCGTCAGTAGTCGATATTGACCATCAATATCATATACTGACGATCAATATAATTGTGCAACCAGTGACATTGCACAGTTATATTGTAGGTCAGTGGCTAGCCTTATAACTCAGAACAAATTGACGTTTTCTTGTGACTCATTTGTATATTATGTCACATACAAGTCTTCTATAACGTATACATTTTGAATAACATTTAATTAAATCGGGTTATAATGCCAGAAGTTAGTCGGTTTAGAGTGCTACGAGTAAGTTAAAATTTTTCTTTAATCGTTAAAGTTTCCTTTAAATTGCTTGAAATGTATTTCATTTAATACAAAATAGGTATATAAAAAAGTAAAATATGCTTTTCGTATTGGTATCATCGACCTTTTTTTATTAATGGTAAGAATAGCCCCTTGTCCAAAATCTCATTATACGCATTAACTTTTTACGAATAGGTATATAAATATTGTCATTATTTTTAATACCGCCAGGACAATTTAGAACTACATAACAAATTTTTTTTAATATTCGTCTTGATTTTTTATTTAATAATAAAAATGAATTGACGCTTTTTAATGGTAACGGAACGTTGTTAGTAAACATGAGTACCTAGGTAGTAATAATCTGTGGAAAAACACATCCACTCACATCAAATCGCAACGTTTTGATTTGAATTGTTCGTGTAATGGTGTTTTATTCCATTTTTCTGCGACGACCCGGCTTGTTTTTGGACACTGAAGATTCTCTTTCTTACGAGGACCCTGGCAAGCTATAGAACTCCGACGGCTCTTCGCTTTCTGATTGACACTCGCATGAAAATTTGGACTCCGATTCGATACATTGGCTTGTGTTCCCAACTGTAATAAAACTTGTAAGTACCTATCACTTCCGTATATTTTGTTTCAAATTTGTTACAGCGTGGGCCGAGCTAAAAACCTATTTATTCTTTTTCAGGATTTCATATAGCACTTGCTTCCTAATCCAGACAAGCACTTTGAAAGATACTTGGAGAAATGCAATTGAATGTAATGAGAAATGTTGCGTCTATGGATATTTTCGGCTGCATTTGAAGTCACGACTACCGCAACACATCGCCGACCTGTGCTGGCTTTGAAGCAGCCGTCGTATCATTACTAGTAAACAATTTAAGTAATGTTCACTCTTCAATTGTGAAGTGGAATCCTGTTCTTTAAAAGACCTTTTTTTAAAGGTGAAATATCAAGCCAAACTATTGAAATGGATTTTGATGATGTATATAAAGTAAACTTTGTGCAATTAGAAAAAAAAAATAGAAAATGCTAAAGTAATATAAGAGCACAGCTAGAATATGTTGCCGGGTATGTCTTGCGGAAACTTAAAGCAAAAGTATTTAAAAATTGCGAGCAATGTCTAAAATATCTGTATAATGATAAAACAGAAGGGAGTACATTAATTGTGAGGGAATATTTTGAGGATAAATCTTGCTTGACAAAAAATTAGTTCTGATCAATTGTTTTATTGTTATTGGCATAGAAATTAACAGACAGCAGATAGATCAGCACAAATCAATAAATTACTTTATTAGGAAGGATACAGTTTACCTACTACATATTAAACTATTGGCTTCGATGCTATGGTTCCTATTTATTCCTCCTCTTGTCCTTGGACTTAGGCCTCCTCCAACATTTTCCATATCTCTCTATCTCTATCTCGTTAATATTTGAAATGGGTCCGGTTAATGTATGTCCCTATAATGCTCGATCAGATAATTCGCATCCACCCCATACTATCGGTCTTTATCTTTCTAAAAAAAACCGGTCTGACCAGTAGGTGTCAGTAGTATGGAATGGTCGCGAATTATCTGGTCAGGCAATATCAGGATGTACTTTAACCGGACCCTTTGAAACTTTGTATGCTATTCAGATGACAATACAATAATTTGGTACCATCAAGATGATCTGACCATGGATCCAGGAGGTGGATGGATTGAGATGACAATACAATAATTTGGTATCATACAATGTACCTTAGTGATGAGGGTCTTTTGTAATTTTTAGTGCATTACTGACAAGAGCGTGTTTTTTTTTTTAGTCTTTGTGTAAATTATAGTTTAAAAACAAATAAAAAAATATTCTTTAATAGCAAACCGAACTAAAAAGAAGAAAATATTTTTTAAGTATGAAGAGTTTGTATTACAGTTATAGAAATTCCAACAATCAATTATGACTAATCAATTTGGGATAAGATTAGAATAAAAATGAAGTTATTAACAAATAGTTCAATTATAGTATAAAAGCGTGGGGTGCTTGGTATTAAATGTTACAATTATTTCATTGGTAGCTATTTATAAAATTAGAGTGATTTTGAAAATATAGTAAGTTGTACCCCACGGATTTTTACATAATTGAATAATTTGTTAAAAACTTAATTTTTATTCTAATCTTATCCCAAATTGATTGTTGGAATTTCTATTACTGTAACACAAACTCTTCATACTTAAAAAATATTTTCTACTTTTTAGTTTTGTTTGCTATTAAAGCGTGTTTATAGTTTTTTTATTTGAAATTATCTCTAATACCTTCTACCTCTAAATGATGGTGAAAATTACATCTAATAAATAGTTACCAGTTATAAACCAACATACAGAAGAGTGCCTTCATTTTATAAAATTTATAGAATAGATGTTTTTATAGACTTTTTCATAAGTATAAATTCTAATCTAATTTAGTCTTGACTGTCTCACTACATTGGGAAAAGGTGGCCCTTTGACTTCTCCATGATTCTCTATTTAGAGATTCATGAGATTCATTCAGTCTCTGCCAAATTGGTCCAGCTCGTCTTGCCATCTCTGTCTTGTTCTGCTTCTTCTCGTTAATAAAAAAATTGGAATGATGTCTTAATAATAAAATATAAGAAATAGAATTAAGAAATAAAACTTTATTTTGAATAAATCTGTAGGTATTACTTATTTATTACATATTTTATGCTCTTATGCCAATTCAATCTTCAATAAGGATCTTATGCCATGGCATAAGATCCTTATTGAAGATTGAATTGGCTTTGGAACGGTTTTTGCATCAATCGCTAGCACCAGGAGTGTATATACCCTAGGGCCAAGGGGGTCTAGCCCGGGGCAGCAGGCTGCGAGGGGCGGCAAAGCCTCGCGGCCTTGTTTGACGCCTTTTATTGTTTACCTACAATATTTTTTATTATTTAATGGGACGGTAAAACTAACTGGCCCGGGGTGCCAAATCTCTAAATATGTCTCTGGCAAGCACACCCAAAGCAGCTCCCTACGGTGTTGCGCGCGGGCGAGTGCATCTTCATGTAGCGGGCTTCATGGATAATAGGAGTCGGAAGGGTTTCCGTTTGATGTTACCCTGATTACCTAAAAATCGTAACAAACATTACAAATTTTATTACCGGCTGCGGCCCTAACATAGAAGACACAAGGATAAGTTAATCCGTCTTATCTCTAAGTGCGTCTATCGTACACTAGTGCTGACGAAAGAGATAGTTATATCGATAAACGGACGGGTTTAATTTATCTTTGTGTCTTGCATGTTAGGGCCGCTGGAGTGTTTTATTTTATAAATTGCATCAAGCTAGGTAAGTACCTACCTTGCAACCTTCTTGACCCAATGTCTCGCGTGCTGAATGGAGGGAGTAGGTAGGTATAGTTATCCATTTATTGCACGATCACCCAAATCGCACATTTGTCGAGCTCCAGTGGATACGCTCAATAAGTCAATAATGTTCCAAACATTGAAGTTCTTCAATGGTTCCAAGACAGCATAACAAAGCTACAACAAAACAAAACCGATATACTTAGGTACTTAATGACTTTCACAAATGTTTCAAAGCCTTTAGTTAAAATGTGTGTTCACACTCGGGCTACGAAAAAGCTTTCTATTAAAACAAGGTTCGTTTTTAGACGACGTTCGCACTTGAAGAGTAATTTAAGCCTTGTTAATAAGAACACGTTAATTGAATTATCGAATATTCTGAATACAATTTGCGAATAAAAAGTAAGAAATGCACTTTACCTTGTATTTCGGTTGAAATTGCAATAGCGATCCGTAAAAAACACATTCAGCCCAAGCGACAATATTCTCACTATAATGTCCCATTTTGACAGTAAATAGCAAGATCCGAGCCATACGTCAAACACTATTAGGCCCTTTGAATCACACTTTGGCGCGTATCATTTCATAATTGCTAGTTTTACAATAGAACGAATGACTTGGGCATTCCCGAATAGCAATTTAATCATATCGCTAGTTTTCTGGTTCACTATTTTGACAGTTAGTATGAAGATTTCGAGCCATACGTCAAACGTCATGTGGTCAGTAGAATCACACTTAGCGCGTGTCACTATGGAATTGCTAGTTCACCAATACCCAAGATCACTTTGGTGTTCCTGAATAGCAGTTTGATCATATCGCTCGGTTTTAGCTCGGATTCTGAATCATTATGCGTTCCCGAATAGAGCCCCGAACTGCCTTGTATTTATCGCTTTTTCTGTCACGCCACGTTCAATTAAAACTCCGGCGAATTCCGCCACCATTAACAAAAGCTTTGGAAAAGTTATAATTAAATGCGTGTGCGCATAACGCGGCAACTTCAGACCTAGCGTTCTCGCTGTCTCGATTCTTGAATTAAATCGCATCTTCGAATAAAATACCTACTTGTCGTTGTAATATTACTCATTTTATGATTACCTACTTTTTTTGAATTTGGTAGTTGGTAATTAATTATTACTTGTAATGTTGTAACTTCATAAACTTACTTCGTTATAGAGTTTTGCACCACCTCACAGTGTTTTTTTTTGCCCTAAAAAAGTGACATGTTCTTTTTCTTGCATAGTTCTACAAAGCTCTTCATTTTAAATGTAGATGTCAAACTCGCGCGGTTCAATTCGAAGTAGTTTTTGAGGAATAACAATTTTTCTTTGTGACCCCAAAAACTGAAACAAAATCTTTTTTTTTTACAGAAATCTGTATGCGACAGAATTTATCTATTTACCTATTCGTTTGGGCTATATTGACTACAAATATTCCTGTTTTTAACTTTACTAAAAGTCAAGTAGATGCGATGTTAATAGGTTTTTTGAAAATTTGGTTTTTATTTAATTATATTTTTTTAGGGCCGAAGTAGAAGGTCTGTCCTTAATAGATACATGTCACAAGATGCTAGCAATAAGCTATCAAAACAGTATTCTCTATCTCCGCTTAACTTTTGAGAAAATCACATTTAAAATTATATTGTCAGGGTTGTCACCTAAAGATGGGGTCAAACGGGGTCAAGAAAAAAAATTGCGATCGCGCTCAAAACTTGAATAAGTACGGCTTTATTTTTCTATTTCAAATATTTAAACTAGTGGTTTAGATTAGGTTTCTTCGCTATCGGTTCTAAAACTCGACCGTAGTCCCGACTTGAATTTGTTAGATTTTTTTTATAATTTAACCTCAAATCCAAGTTTTGACCGCGATTGCAATATTTTTTCTTGACCGACCCTCTTTTACCTAACCTTTAGGTGACAACCCTGACGATATAATTTTAAATGTGATTTTCTCAAAAGTTAAGCGGAGTTAGAGAATACTGTTTTGATAGCTTATTGCTAGCATCTTGTGACATGTATCTATTAAGGCCAGCCTTTCTACTTCGGCCCTAAAAAAATATAATTAAATAAAAACCAAATTTTCTAAATAACATAATAACATCGCATCTACTTGACCTTTAGGAAAGTTAAAAACAGGAATATGTGTAGTCAATATAGCCCAAACGAATAAGGTAAATAGATAAATTCTGTCGCATACAGATTTCTGTAAAAAAATTAAAAATGATTTTGTTTCCGTTTTTGGGGTCACAAAGAAAAATTATTATTCCTCAAAAACTACTTGGAATTGAACCGCGGGAGTTTGACACATACATTTAAAATGAAGAGCTTTGTCGAACTATGCAAGAAAAAGAACATGTCACTTTTTTAGGGCAAAAAAAACACTGTGCACCTGCCAAAGTAAAAAAAAAATTGAGGATTATTTTCTCTGTTGAGGTTGTCTGGAAGAGATCGCTATTTAGCGACCACCTATTGATCCCTAACTTTATTTTGTTAATTTGTGCGTTTCTGTTAGTTTGTACGGGCGGTAGGTAGGTAATGTCCGTCATAAGAAATCCTGTTTTATCATGTTGAGTTAACTCATAGGATCACAGGATTGGAATCATAACAACGCATTTTCAGTTCGCTGAATTAGCAAAAGCTTAAATACTGAATATAAATCCTCCATTACAGCACAATGTTGCAACAGCTGTTGGCCATTACGACGCGACTTTGATGTGAACTCACGCGCCGGTTTTGTTTCAGAATCGTCCTCGACGCCGACACCAGGATGAACAAGAAATCGCATAAAAAGAAGGTATTTAGTTAAAATTAACTGTTTGTGGTGCCAGCGCTAAAAGCAACGAATGTGATGGTGAGCCGTCCCGGGCCTCCACAATAGAGAGATTATAGATAGAGAGCGTCACTCAACTGTTCCTGTTGTTAGGTTAAACGGAGATCCACTTAAAAAAGTTGAGCAGTTTAAATATTTAGGTCATCTGATCACCTCTGACCTTAAATATGGGGCTGACATAGAGAGGGAGCGCAGGGCGGTCGCTGTTAGAGCTAACACGATCGCTCGCAGGTTTGCTCGAAGCACTACTAACGTAAAGGTGGCGCACCCTGTGGGTGGACTACACGCAAAAACAGTATAGCGTGCAATATAATGACGTGTTTAGGGGGCTGTTGGGGCTGCCCCGCCACTGCAGCGCGTCGGCCATGTTCGCGGACGCGCATACAGACAGCTTTCATGCTATTCTCCGTAAAAAGGCCGCCTCGCTGCTCGGCAGGGTGCGGGCCAGTACCAACATACCTCAACAACTGCAGTGCTATCCATAATTATGTCAGGCTGCACAAAATGACTACTACCTTGAAATTAAATTAAATTTAATTTAATTTAATAATATTTTTTGTTTTTGTAATTGTATATGAATCTCTGTAATTCGAATAAATGTTTAATAATTAATCATAGAGACTTTGAAAAAAAACTTTTAGATCCGACAAGTAAACACTTTTTACATACTTTGATATTTTAAATGATAATTGACGGTCAATATCATCTACGTTATATTGTAGTCTATTCCTCCTTTTTTGCCCCAGGGCCTCCGGACCTAAAATCCGGCCCTGATAGTTATCCTAAGTATTATTAACTAAATAGACAGCCGTACGATATGAGGGGTAAATTAATTTAAGTACCTAGTGAAAACAGTAAGTAGCGAAGAGCCCAAATTAAATTAATATTTTCACCCTCCCAAAATTAACAATCAAACTAATTTTCACATTTAAACTAAAAAGATTCAGCATGTGTCAAAGCATACCTTTCAACCGGAAACATTCTAAAAGTCTACGGTTTCAAAAGACATAGTGTTTGCAACGCATTAGCGCGGACGTTTCGTTAGTTTTATAGACTTGTTTTAGATTTAGTTTCAACGTAGCTATTCGTATCTCGATTGATATTTAATGTAAGTTTTTATTACGCATGAAACGTAACTTACAGCCACTATCTGTAATTGTATTAATATATTAAATCTTGTTGAAATGCTGAAAGACGTCCACTGCTGGACATAGGCCTCCCCCAATGATCTCCACAACGACCGATTCTGTGCTGCTCGCATCCAGCGGAGACTCGCAATTTTCACCACGTCGTCAGTCCACCGTGTGGGTGGTCTGCCGACGCTGCGCCTTCCGGTACGTGGTCGCCATTCAAGAACTCTGCGACCCTATCGGCCATCTGTTTTACTTAAGCTTAGCAATTCTTTGGGCTATGTCGGTTACTCTTGATCTTTTGCGGATCTCCTCATTTCTAATTCGATCTCGCAGCGATAGTCCGAGCATAGCCCTCTCCATCGCCCTTTGGGTGACCTTGAACCTTCTTATGAGGCCCATAGTGAGCGACCACGTCTCAGTGCCGTAAGTCATCACTGGCAACACACACTGGTCAAAGACTTTCGTCTTGAGACACTGCGGTATATTGGACGAGAAGATATGGCGTAACTTCCCGAACGATGCCCAGCCGAGTCTTGATTCCTCAACAAACTTGAAATATCAGGGTTAAGTCACACTGGTAAACTGCCAAGACTTCCGTGTAAATAAAGTGGTTTAAGTATATATGGATTGTGTGTTACCTACCTACCTTAAATGGTTAAGACACTGTTTAGAAAAAAAAAAGTTTTGACAACACACTGCTTGTATTGGACGATTTTATTTAATCTGTATGTTTCCATTCCTCTTCCGTTGACATCCACGCCCTTCACACGAAGCTCGGAGTTACAATTTTACAGACAAGAACTGGCAACACTGCAAGGCTGATGTAATGAGATTGACATAGGTGCTGCCAGTTTTTGCTTGTAAAATTGAAACTAGTAGCTTCGTGAAACGGGCCACTGGAGGCTACTTTTGATGTGATATTAAGAATAAATAAATAACTATTATATGCTGTATTATTGAAGGGATGTGTGCCTTTATTCGGGAACGTCCAAGCGATATTGTAGCGACACGCTAGCGAGATTCGCATCCCACTCTTCCGCACGATGCTTAATGCATAAGAGTGGGATGAGTATCTCGCAAGCGAGCCGCAACAATGTCGCTTGGACGTTGCCGAATAGAGGCGCTGTGCCTCTATCAGCTAATTTCCACAAAATAAATGAAGCGTGTCAAACTAAACTTTAACCTTTTGAACGCCACAGTCGTCTGTAGCCGACAGTAGATTTCCGTGCCCCTGACGCCACGACATGCCGTTTTACATACATTTTGTCAGCTACAACCGTCACTCGGCGTCCGAGGCACGCTTTCTCAAACACCTCAAAAGAAAGCATCGCGAGAATTGCTTTGAGCAGTTCCTTATATTTATTTCAATGTGCAAGAGTTTTAGTTTTATTTCATGGCATTGATATCAGCAGCCCTAGCAAGGTTGACACAAGGATAAGTTAAGCCGTCTTATCTCCAAGTGCGTCCCTCTCACACTGGTGGCGACGAAAAAGATAGTCGGAGAGATAAACAGGTTTAACTTAACTTATCCCCGTGTCTGGCATGCTAGGGCCGCTGGAAGGATTTTCACTAATTTACGTAAATCCCTTTCAAGAACGGTCTATATATCTTAATATAGGTGCCGGGGACTTTTTCCTTGTTTTATAGCGCGAATGTAGTTGATGCCTGGGCGGTCTAATAAAATGATCTGAATCCATTGAACGTGTCGCTGGCGCGGCGCCCGCGCGGCGCTCGTCACCTGTCACGCTGCGCCTGCGTCGATCTAGCGCCCGTAATTGTAAGGTCGTGTTGATGAACGAAAGTAACCGAGATACGGTAAAGGCAGACCCTAGAGTATAATTTTAGTACTTTTGCCAGCTGTAAATGAGTAGGAATACCCGAACTCACATTTGATTGGTTCGATTCCCAGATGAGGCAAGCACTTTTTTAAGATTTTTTGAATGGTCTATTACTAAAAATAAACTAAATTTTCTATAAAGCAAAATTTCCTACCTACAATATTTAAACTAAGTAGGTACCTAAGTACTTTCGCTCTGTGTGACATAGCGGCTCGTATATGGTAAAAGAGAAATTACCCTCATGCACTTACTGACTAATTTGATAGTTTCAGACATGTTAAAGAGCCCGTGTGGCCTAAGAACTTGCTAAATAAATATTTTCAATTTCATTTTCATTAATATATCTCGGGAACTAAATGTTACTTAATGAAATTTGGCATGTAGGTTCCTTTTAGGGTATACCCGATAAGAATGGATTCTACGAAAATCCGCTTCTCTGGAGTAAGATGGGGGTTCACTGTGCATAAAAATTACCGCAATCAAAGCTGTGCTCTATGTTAGATTTAATAAAAAAATAAAGTGGTAAAAGTCTGATAACAATGAAAAAATAGGGAGCTTGAGAATGAGCAACACAACATATTATCTCAATGGTTTTTGAATTTCATGTCTGTTTGTATGGGCGCGATAAACGTTTAAACAAACTACAGATTTTTTATATTAAGGGCAAAACTTTAGGCACGACATATGCCATAGAAACTTTTGGAAATTACACAGGAAGGGGGTAATAGAAGCAGTTAATGTTAGTAAGTATATGAAAAAATTACAAATTGCCCTAAAATCCTTGAATTATGCATTTAAACCCTTTATCTACCACATAAATGTTACTTTGGTTGTTTGTTTGTTCGTCTCGTATGCGTTGCCATACCATTCATCCGATTATGATGAAACTTTGGGAACTGTGCTTTGGGTGTGCGTTGTGCGTACTCGGGATTTATGATTATGACCCAAATTTTTTAAAAACAGAGCATTGCAGCGCAAACACAGAAAAAAAAAGTGAAATATCGCATTATTAGTCCAAAAATAAAGCCTGACTCATGCCCTCTCGATGTCAAAACATGTTATTAATAAACGGCAAAAAATCAGTATTGACGTAAAGTGCACATTGCACGATGCACTGCCAGCGAGCGGTGCCAACTCCCTATCACCTTCGCAAGCTCTCATCTAAACCTACCGTGATTTAGCAAAAGCCACCCTGCTCTATGGAACTAGGTAGGGATTTTCAATAACCCCAAAAGCCGTAAATACTCTAACATAAAAACTAGTGGAAAATAGACGCATTTGTTATCTGAGGATCTCAAGGGCCCAGAAGACCCCGTTGCGAAATGGTTTTATCCTGATTTCACAACTGCGGCACTAGCATCAGTAGCGCAGCCTGCCTACAAACTGATTCCTACACTGAAAAAATGGAAGGGCTACAAATAAACAAATTATTGCTAATATCGAATCGACCAAGCGACTCATTTCGGCTAGACCTTGCAAAGTTGTTTGCTAAAATCAAACAAGTCCAAGCAATCACGTGTCTATACTTAACAGAGCTGTTATTTATTTTCAAATAAGTCTCGGTTGTATGTAGCCGTAAGATGTTAGACAAGCTAAATTGGTACTTTGCTGGCACTTCGTTTTTTCCGTGTAACGGCTTTACCAAGATAAAGAAAGCTAGCTAGCTACATTGAGTGAAGTCAATGTAACTCCACCAAAGGTATTTTTTTCCGGCTTCTCTCGAAATATTTGACCTCAACCATGCGTGGGCGGCTGATTACCTTTTGCATCTTTTGGTTGGTATGTTATTGGAAGCTTATGATTTGATTGTACTTTTGAATGTACCCACTTGCACTTACCCCGATTCCCAATGTACGAGAGGACACGCAAAAAAACGTTAAGATCTATTTTGCTACTAATGACCTACGTTTGCAATAGCCAATTTTTGTTGTTTTTACTAAATCTCAGCATATGCAATTGCTTTCGCGCCAAGACGTGTCGGACAAGTCTAATGAAAATATGTCATCCAAAATTTAATCTGACGCGTAGCGGTCTTTGCTGCTGTTACGAAGTGTATCAACCCCTTTACATCCTTCATTTTGATTGATTGATTTTTAAAGTTACTTATTTACTTATCATAAAACATGAGATAGTTAGAACCATATCACTGAACCTATTAACACTGGTTATGATTTAACCGAAAGCGTTCGGTTAAATCATAACCATAACCAGGCTAACGGCCGCACTTATAGTCAGATGTTGATTCAGACTTCTTCTTTTTTCAAAATTTCCATACAAAACGTATAGACCTAGAGTTTGTTCAGGCTGACAACCTATCACAAATTGATCAGAATTGGTTAAAATTTTAGTGAAAATGAAAATATTTATTTTGCAAGTAGGCCACATGGGCTCTTTTACATGTCTGAAGCTACCAGCGCTTCGAAAGGTGACATCTGCTGAGAACAAACGCCTCAAGAAACTCAGCAGTAAGTTTGAACTAAAACTAACACATAAAAAGGGCAGCATTTAAGGGCTGGAAATCGCTTAGAATAATAACGCAATAGTAACCAAGTCCGCGCGCACAATTTGAAGCAACAAAATTGGAGCCAGTTATGGCTGCAAATGAATACCCACGTCGGGACGCTCCGTACTGTGAAATGTCAAAGCGCACCGATTTATTGCTTCACTTTTGTCAGGGCGGTTGTATGTAAACTATCCTTCTATGGTTTGTAATTCTATGGGAAATCGTTATCGCCTTTTGTATGCAAAGCCGTAGGTTCACACTCCTCTTAACTGATTCTGAGTAGCGCCATTACCTATAAGCAACTTAGGTTACAAAAGGAGCATGTGTTTTAAAAACCGGTCAAGTGCGAGTCGAACTCGCGCACGAAGGGTTCCGTACCATTTATATCAAGCAAAAAAATAAAACATGTTTGTTGTATGGGAGCCCCCTTAAATATTTATTTTATTCTGTTTTTTAGTATTTGTTGTTACAGCGGCAACAGAAATACATCATCTGTGAAAATTTCAACTGTCTATCACGGATCATGAGATACAGCCTGGGCACAGACGGACAGACGGACAGCGGAGCCTTAGTAGAGGGTCCCGTTTTAACCCTTTGGGTACGGAACCCTGAAAAGTACTTTCGTCATATTATGACCGTATTATCAATGTTTACTTAGGCAGCAAACGCACTATCATTAACACCTCGCTGCTCGCGTAACACTTCCAATTACGAGTAAGTAGCCCGACACGCCGTGACAGTGCATCAATCAGCCTGCTTGGCTGGCCGAGGAGCATCGCCGGCGCGCCCGGCGAGCGCGGCAAATTACACATTGTTTCGTCAGATCCTTGGCAACGTTGCAATTGGAGGAATAAATAGCAGCTGTATTATGAGGGTTTATGACGGCGTCGCTGGGTTGTATTTTGTTTTACATGTACTAGCGGACTTTTGAAACATCAAAGCATAGAGCTTTTGATTTTTGATGATATGATAACGTAAAAAAAAGTATAAAACTTGGTGAATATATGACTAATGGACAGCATTTGATATTTCTAACACGATATAATATAATTAGTTAACTGTATTCTACGTGAAAAAGACTGACGTGACGTGAGAAAGATTTTATTTCTTTGTATTTTTTTAAATAATGAGAAATATATTTTGTTAAATAGGTATATCAAACGTGTTCAGGAGGCAAAAATCTTTTGATTTCTATACCTAGTAATATTCACGTTACCTCAATCACAGATTACATAATACTCAATTAACTCTCCTAAGCAATCATTTGGCCATTCATTTAGAAACGCATCCACCGAAGAGTCTAGAAATAAACATTAAAATTATCTTTTAGATTATCACCGCAAATTGGTGAGCAAGATTCAGGACTCGGTATGCCAGCGAGTGCGCAGCATCAGCAGAGCGTGAGCTCGCAAATCACCAGTAGGATGAGGCCTTTATGATCAGCGATTGTTATCGAAATCTATCGGAAATACTGCTTATTGCCGATGATAGAACTAACAGGGACCGAGCGATAGTTTTCTATTACGAGAACGGCTTGCATAAACTCATGGTAATGGTACAGCTCTCATCGCGGCGTGCGCGGGCGCCGACGGCCCGCGTGCCGCGCTAAAGGGCAACAAAACACAACTATGCGGAGAACACTTGGCATAGCTGCTGTTAACCAGCGATGACAAGTGGTGATGACTGGAACCGCGTTATCATCACGTTCGATTAACCTTTTATAAATACAAAACTTGTGATCACTTATTGCAAGAGACGTACTTTTGGCGTACAATTTGAAAGGTGTTTGAGAGCTCTAGTTTTAAAGGATGTTAAGACAATTTTCCGAGAACTGCGGCTATTTTGTGTGCATATTGCACAATTTTGATATGCTAAAACAAGTAGCGGGCATTCAAACCATTTAAAAAAACTGTCATGTTTCTGAAGAAAGGTCTCGGCGCGCGAGATCTTTTTTGAGAAGGATCTTAATTTGTTTCCAGATATCTCCCAATCTAAATCCTCTCAATAATAAGGGTTCCTTTTTTCCTTTTGAGGTACGGAACCCTAAAAAGCGAAAGAAGTTATGTATTACCCCGCGCAGATTACAATTGTCATACAATATTCAGACTCCCGGCCCTTTTTACGCGACTGCGCGAAAGCTAAGTGGGGTTATTTACAAATGAGTCTTAAGTGATTTCTTACCTTACTCAAACTATTGGATTGCCTTATGCCATTACAATGTAACTGGGTAATACACACTTTGAGAAACAAAATTTGTCCCTCCTGTGAGCAAAATATAACGAAAATGGCAGGTTAAATTCACGTTTTCTTCATACGGGCCGAAACTATGCCTGATACCCTACATGCGCATATATAGTTGTAATAAAAATACCAGGCCTCAGGATGCTTAACTTTTGGGAACAGCGGCCCTAACATGCAATACACAAGGGTAAGTTAAACCGTCTTTATAAGTGCATCTCTCTCACACTAGTGCCGACGAAAGAGATAGTCATAGAGGGAGTTTCCGTGGGATGTACAGATCCATCTTGAGGTATGACAACTGATATTCTAGGGTATTTGAACTAGGAATCGGTCATATGAGAATCGTTACTACAATTTAGTGTATTTTGGGAATGGGACGTTTTGTGAATCAGTTTGAATGAAATTCAGTCCATTTGAAATTGAGTCTTATCGAAAACAGTTCTTTTTGGTAATAAGTCAATTCGAGTTTCATTCTTTATGAGAAAAGGTTTTTTGAAATTAGGTCGTATTTAGTAATAGGGTATTTTGAGTTTAGTTCCGAATGCACTGGAAGGAGATAAACGGGTTTAACTTATGTTTGTGTCTTGCATGTTAGGGTTGCTGGAGGAGACACTTGTGAATTTAAACTTGTGTATGACCCAACTTCTCATCAACATTTCATTTGAACAGACCCACTAGAGCCAGCTCCTCATAACACTATCTTCAAAGCGGCCCATTAGCTTATTAAATCTATAAACATTTCGCAACGGGCTTCTAAATCAATCGCTGGTGTTCCAGCTAAACATTTTTATGAGAGAAACATAAAAACCCCCTTTATACACGCTCATAAACCCGGATTGATGCCGTAGATCACTTGTCGATGACTAAATTCTTTTTCATTGGTTATTTTCGTAAAAACAATTTTATCTGAATCGAAAACTAAAGCGCTGTCTTCGTGCAGTAGATGGGGAGATAGTATGTGGAAACGTTAGTTCCAGTTTTAGCCACTGGATCGTAAAAGTTTGTTGATTGCTTTTTGTGTGGGAATTAGAAACACAAGTATATTATAAAGAAAATGATGTAAGTCTTGTAAAGTTACCAACTCCTGCTCAATGATGACAACCTAATGAGGATTTATAATGATCCCTTCATGAAATCATCGTATTGATGCTACGTAAACACTATTTTCTGATTTCTTCGTAAGCTTTTTCATAATTTAAAACTGGATTCTGCGGTCCGTATGGATTAGCACCTGAAACTATTACGCATATTTTCACAGTGCTAAAACAGTAGCAGGCCCAGTAGCAACGAAGCTGGCAGTAAAATTGACAAAATACATAGGTTCCTTACCATATCATAACAAAACAACAGGCCAGAAGGAGATCTATGATCCTGAAACCCCATCAAACATGGGATAACGCTTAGGGAAACCGCTATTCATGTTATAACTTGAAACGTTGCTAACATATCCGTAAGGTAATTGCGATGCTATCAAGAATTACGAATTAGAGAAATCGATGAATCAGCAAGCGATGAGTTATCCGAAGATTCTAATAATCTCGGGTTTTCTGAAACAACACGCGTACTTCCAATAACTTTACTCATACTCATCCGGGGCATAATATAAGTCTCATCATTGGTAAATCTGTTGATACACGTGAATTCAATATTGCGAAGTCTAGTATTAGGGCATCTTGAACTCTCTCCAAGATACCGAACAATGCTGATCAGTAACGCGTGTTCAATGCTATAGCAACTGCCAAGAATAACACGATGATAATAATTGAGATTTAGACAGGAATAAAGCGTCGTATCGTCTATTTACATGGCTTTTATGTTCGCTATATATAGATGATGAGACACACATTAAACTGCCACATTAAACTAATTGTGCTAACTCTTTGTGCTGTGCAAACATGAAGTCGAAAAGTTGGAATGATGTTAATTATTTTCGGTAAATGTAATCAAATAGTAAAAAATAAATAGTTTCTTTAGTTTCTCTAGTAGTTTAGCAAAATCAGTTGTCATGTCCTCTTTAACTTATAGATTAGGTACCTAAGCTGCATACAAATAATGTACACGATAAAAATGATGTCAAGACGTTGAGCAACGATTTGTACATTTTTTAACACAAGTCTTCTCCGTTCGTTTTATTCTTGACTGAGAATAGAAGTACTTGCCGGTGGTACTATCCAAAGATTAGTAGAACAGGGCTACAGGGCTACAGGGCCTATCTAAGCCCTTGATCTTCACATCTCAATTGCCAAACTGTCCATTAGCATATTATTTTTCAAGTGCGAAGGGTATTGCTATAAATAATGATCGAGTCATTAAATCCGGCCCCGGACATTGACTTACGACGCTAGCGCAGTGGCTTATGGTTCTGCATTATGTTTCCTATAAGATTGCTATGAACTTCATACAAAAGTACTGTAGACCACAATAAATATACAGTTCTTTATACAACAGGGTCTCAGGGACACGACGTATGGATCTTTTCAGTGTATCAGGACGCTAGATAGAAGAGAGAGACTGATCACCTGCACTGATCATCCTCATAAATGATTGAAATACTTATAGCTAGTCCTCATGTTAAAATCATTTTTCAAAAATACACCTTGATTGACTGATTCATCATCACCTAGCTGAAACTACTGAAGTCTGAAATATAGAAAAAGCTTGCTTTTGTAACGTAGACACTCATTAAGAAAGGATTGTTTAAAAATCAACCCCTGAGGACATGAAAGGTTGTGTCAAAGTTTATAAGGAAAAAACACATCACGCTGATTAACCTGAAATGTGGTAGGTATAAGTAATATAATTTACTAAAATAAATATTAGACACGTACTTTACGTGAAATAGGGGGTTTAAAATTTGTATCAGAAATACCACAGGCGCAGCTGTGGCGAGGCTAAATGCTGGACCATACCTTTACCATACCTACCTGCGTAGCATATCTTCCGCCTTTACCTATGCTGTTTACCCCTCCGCACCAATAGGGTCGTGGGCATTCCGCTCGTGCGCACCGCGAACCTTAACCTATCTGTTGCCAATAAATCACTCGCTGCCAAACGAATTTTTACTCAAAGCCATTGGCACGGCAGTCAAGTGGTGGCGCCCAGAATACACCTAGACAACGCCGACCAGCACTCATTCATAACAGCACCACGTCACATTACCCGCTCATGTTGGTCTTGCGCCTTTATAATTTTTCTCTCGCCATTCACTCGCGATTTTCCCGGATGTTGCGTCGCATTTTCAGGGTAAGTGTCATCGTGGCTAACGGATACATATTTCTCTCGGCATGAATGCGGCGGGCAGATGTGTTGCTTTTAATTGGAACCGGATTCTGTTTATTGGAGCTGACAATCAAATTTTTATCTGGATTATTTTAAATTTGAACGTGAAATGTTTATTTAGCAGTGTTCTTGGATAATCGTCTCATTTTTCCTAGTTGCCTGACGTCAAACGTCAAAACAGTAAACCGATTTTATTAGTTTGCTTTATGCTAATTTTTGCTAACGTTATTTTGATATATGGGATATGTGCGATTTATTTTTAAGATGTAAGTTTTCTTAGGCGATTTATTGTCTGCAATAGTTTCCTTAACCTAATGACACGTTTGTGAGCTGAAGCGTCTCGTGTAGAATATCCTATCGCGAAGTGCACAGTTGGATGTTTGACAGTCCCCGTTGAGTTGTGTGTAAACAAATAAGTGGATTGCAATAGGTTGTGGATGATGATGGTGACGAAATAAATGAAAACTAATTGTAAACTTGGTATTTATCTACATTATTTAGTTTGAATTGCCTAACTGTGTACTGATGTTTAAACAAAACTGATGTGTGATGTGTTCTGATACATACTGTACATAGTAATTTCGGATTTAATTTCGGCATAAATTCTTTTACCGTGTTTGGCCAAATCGGGCCCAACAGGTGTATAAAGCAGGAATATACTTACGGGGCTCTGAATGACTTATTTCAGTGGACAGAAATGTAGACTTATTAAATAGTTAAATATTACGCTAATTTAAAGTAATTTGTTTACCTGGTAACTGTCCTTTGTACTCTCCAAAAGTAAATCAAAAGAAATATAAAATAAATAATCATCAATGCCTATCATGGAAAATTGGGTAGTGAAAACTTTTCTTTCCAAGAGCTAATTTGGATTATCTGCTCGTAGCAAGGAGGACAACCGCTGCTATTTGCTAGCATGAAATGCTACGTGGAAACGAAAGTGATAAGCAGAGAATTGTGGGAATCGAAGGAAGGCTTTCCACCAGTGATCATTAGCATATTATTTATTGTTTCAGAACAAAAAGCGCGGTAAGGGCGATGGTCGCAACAAGGAGAACGAGCCTTCACCAGCGCCCGAGCTCGAGGAGGCGCCGTCGTCGCCGGAACCCGAGCCCTGCTATGAGATCAAGCACTCTGATGTTATGGGAAGGTAAGCTATAAATTCCAATTCAATTACATTATTAAAAAAAATCATTACAAAGAAACAATCACTTTATCATAAATCGCATTTCTTTAAAATGCGACGCGTCATAGAATGTGTATGAGAGTGACGTACACTTTTTGCAAGTAGTAAATTCGAGAGTAATTGCCGAATCCACAAAGGCCACTCAACTACTTAACTGTCGACCTGTACATAAATGTCACTTTTAATTAAAGATGTAGTTGAGGGAGACTTAACTATTTAATCTTGGATCAAATGCTCCAGTAACTTTCGTGAATTAGGCCATGAGTCTGTTTGCTTTTGACATCTAAACTGAACCAATTTCGATGACTGGCATCGATAGCGATACAATATAATTAATAAGATACGTACCTCTAAGAATCTTGTACTTAGTCCGAGATGAATGATAGTTACGTCAGTTTAACCCGTTGCATAAGTAGTAGGTAAATAAAAAAAACAGTATTCGCGTCACATCTGATTTTTAGAGTAGGTACTAAATGCAAAAAGTGCACCAAAGAAAAACGACGGAACAGTGATTAAGCATACGAGGGGATGTTTATCCTATAGTGGCTTACAACAGCAACTTCACGATGGAAACGCTGGTAATTGCAGGTACCTGGTAGCGCGGCGCCCCATCCGCGCAGGGGAGGTGGTGCTGGACGTGCCGGCGCTGGCGGTGGGCCCGTGCGCCGGCTGCTCGCTCGTGTGCCTCGGCTGCTATCGGGAGCTGCACGAAACTGCGCTCTACAAGTCAGTACCATCACCAGCGTTCTTCACGTTAGTCCAGTGTACCTACCTATCCAAGGTTCTATATGCTTGGACTCGGGGCTATCGGGCCTGTCGCGGTAGTATGCTCACGCCTTTCCGCACGCTGCCAATAAGCGGTAGGAGGAACACACCAAGGTTTTTAATAGGTACGAGTCCGAAATAGCCATCCGCCCCCACCGGGGCCGGTGGTAACCACAACCGAATTCCCCTGGGAAACTAAAAAGGTTGGAACGTAGAGACTCTGGATGCAGGTGATGGTAGGAGGTAAATACAACTTTGTACGGTATCGGTATGTTTATTGTGTAAAATACGAGGTACTCTGTAACAATATAATATAAAAGTTATAAATATAGGTAGGTAAGGCTATGTGGATGGGATGTTTATAGGCTATGTGTGACACTTTTCTTACAGTTAAATGCCTCACTGGTAAGTCCTTTATTCATAACAGGATAAACGGTAAATAATTATAATTATGCTTCTTATATCGCACTGCACGTTTTAACTGAAACTTCTTATTGTTCTAGTTAGGTATTTTAAAACGATGTACAATTATGTACTACAGGAAAGTTATTTCTTTGTCGGTGTATGACCTATATGGGCCAAGATCTCTTAGGTAGTTATAGTGATGATCAATTGTCCAAATCGATCTATTGATCAAAATTTTGAATTTGGAAAAAAAAAAAAAAAGGAAGAAGAAGAAGTTGTCAGTATTGAAGGAGTTTTGTACGATTCGCGATAGCTCCTCGTTACAAGGTCCCTTTGTAGCTCAGCCCATCTGCACGGGCGGGATAGTGAAGTGACTGACTTTGACTTTTATGAGAATCGAACTTGCTGTTGTCAACAACTAGCTGTTCTGGTAGTAAGATTGTGTAATTGTTTTTGGTATGATTTACGTTTCGTTTATCAGTCTTTCAGTCTTAGTGAAAAGAATGCACGTATAAGTAAACAGCTTTGCCATTGAGAAACAACGCCTGAAAGATTAACAAGATCAAAAAAGCTCATGCAATTTTTTCGTGTTGGAATTGAAAAGGGGTAATTGTTATGGTAATAACTAACGTCAATGTGCTATTTTGCCATGAACGACTGATATATACGAAAATTTGCTAAAAATAGCCGAATAGGCACTAAAGATTGGGCGACAAAACGAATATGACAACAAGTACTTAATGTGTGGCTGGCATTATTTTGAGTAGAAGTATCTTTAAATGATGTCAGTTGTAAAAAGTTTTGTAAAATATCCCTTATGATAGGCACTAGGTCCGGTTAAAATAGTCCTGTCAGAGTCAAGTGATCTATTAAAAGCTAGATTATGGTCAGGTCATTTTAAAGTAATCTTCGACAGATGTGACGGCTGCCAATGGCCGTTATGCAGCAAGTCATGCCCTGGACGAGGGCGGTATACTGGCCACTCTGATTACGAGTGCGAGGCGCTGAAGTCCTGCCCTCCTGATTATACTGACCTTGAGGAGTTGAAGGGGTGCTACCATGCCCTTATGCCGCTTAGGTGAGACAGCAGTTGGCTATACCAATCCTTTTTACTCAGTGACAAACTTTGTGCTTGCTCCAGGCCTATCCAGATCGCTGTTCTGCTTCATGACTATCCTAGATTTATGAACTATGTGCCTACATGTGCTTTGGATAGTCTATTGTAGAAGAGGTTGGTCTAGCTATTGGTACCTTAGGTATTAACAAGTCGGTTTCTGACAATTTGAATGATCAGAAGGTAAGTAAAACTACGCCAATAGCCGCTCCTGCTCGTGGCTTCAACAAGTTACTAGTTGCTTACAGAAAACTGACACTTCTGTCGCGATTCCTGTGGGCCTAGTGACCAATAATTCTTAAAAACACCTTCCAACTCCAGATGCCTCCTGTTAAAGAAAGCCGATCCACCAAAATGGGCAGCGCTGAGGCAGATGGAAGCTCACGACGCGCTGCGGCGCGCGCGCGACGACATCTGGCCGAGCAACGAGACGCACGTGCTGCGACGGCTGAGGAACTGGAAGATGCCATTCCAGGACGAGGAGGTGCACACTATCTGTGGGATACTAGAGGTAAGGACTTGGCTCGTCACTAATCCTGGCCAATCCACCTTACAGGAATAGACCAAATCACTGTGGGCACAAGGTTTCTTGTCTTGTATGGAATAACGGAACTTTCTGGACAAGCTTCATGCTCAGGATTCTATCTTCTTCATTATTCTCCTATCCTCTTTTATATGGAGGTAAAAAGTCATATAATATGTCACGTTGTGCACCATTTGAAAAAATTTGTTCGACCATTATGCTTGCCCTATAACAATACTTGTTGGAGATGAGGCAGTAGTCCCTTCGAGAAAGCAGATAAACTGTCGCGCCAAACCTCTAGTTTTTTTCCCTTTTTAGATAAGGTAGTTTTTTCTGAAGATATTCCTTCGTTTTCTAGGTGAATGCCTTCGAGGTGGGCTACGGTGGTTCTAACGCGCGCGCCGTGTACGACAAAGCGTACCTCCTCGCCCACGACTGCACGCCCAGCACGACCCACACAGACGCAGAGCTGAAGCCTACTAGACCTCTCACTGTGCGGGCAGCTGTTCCGCATAAGGCTGGGGATCTGCTGTCGCTGTGCTATGCGTACACTTTACAGGTAATTAACTTTTAATATATACGTTTACGAAGCAGCACAGATCGGGGTTATGCGATGAAATGTGTCTGTTATGACATTTACGGCACCCACTTGAAGTCATCGAGAGATTACACGGCCAGGTTTTTTGAACTGACCTGTTACTGCTGCGGTATGAACTGGATTCGCATATATCGGACACCTTGCCGCTACGGCATAAAGCGTCAAGTGGCTATTATGAACAAAAAAAAATCCACGTGTTTTTATGGAGCCGAGATTGTTTTTTTTTTTATGTCAATTGACTGACAAACCGGCAGACGGCCCACCTGATGGAAAGTGGTCACCGCCGCCCATGGACGTCTGCAACACCAGAGGTGCTGCCAATGCGCCAGACCGGTCGAGCCGGCCCATTCGAACAGTAACCATCTAGTGAGGATTACTGATTGGCTCTACACCTACAAAATGATGATAGATATTTAAAACTGCGGCGAAAGCGTCAGAAAATTGCTTCTTGGATCGGTATTTATAGTGCAATGATTGTCTTTTATTTTCAGGGCACCTTAAAGCGGCGTGAGCACATCCAGCATAGTAAGTTCTTTGACTGCTGCTGCCGGCGCTGCGCTGATCCGAGCGAGCTCGGCACCTTCGCCAGCGCCTTCCGCTGCCCGCGCTGCGCCGGCCGCGTGCTGTCCAGCGCGCCCCTGGACCCCGGCGCTCCGTGGACCTGCATCGACAATGGATGCTGTTATAATATGTCCGCTGCCGCCGTTCAGATGTTGTTGAAGAGGTTCGTTTTTCCTTTTCTTATACTGCTCCTGTTGCACCGGAAGCTTCCGACCATGGATACAGTCCGATCGACCGGTTACGATCTGTGTTTTCAGGAGTACACCTAAAATTTAAATCGAGTTCAGAAAATTTGTAACGATAGGTAATTATCAGTTCCGTTTACTCCATAAAGACACTAAGCCCATCCATAAATTACGTATTTGATTTTTGGAGCCCTCGTCCTTGTCACGCATAGTTGCATTTATGTGCCTCTCCTGCTGTAACATCACATATTCTGCAATATTTTAAAGATTTCGATACATTTGAAATTTAGAGTTTTAATACTTTAGATTTATACATGTGACGGTACGAAGCTTATAACTCGTCCCCCTCCTGTCACAGTATGTAACACTTTATTAACCCCCTCCCTCCCCCTCAACATGTCACGTAATTTATGAACGGCCTTTAATCGTTCACTTTTTTAGGCTAACAGAAGAGTTCGAGCAGATCGACGTGAACGACGTGCCCGGCTTCGAGTCGTTCCTGCACAAGTACCGCAACGTGGTCCACGGCGGGCACTACCTGCGGCTGTCGGCGCTGCACTCGCTGTCGCAGCTGTACGGGAAGGCCGCCAGCTACCTCATCCACGAGATGCCGGAGCCCGAGCTGGAGCGCAAGATCCACGTGTGCCGCGAGCTCATGGCGGCCTTTGACATCATAGAGCCCGGGTATTCTAGGCTGAGAGGTGAGTTTTCGATCTGAGATAAGTCAATCTAGAAAGCACGCTATGCAACTGATGGTCTCCTTGCAATTCCTTTGCTATTATTCAGCTAACTTTTTTCTTACCAAAAATCGTTATATTAGGTCCCTACTTATGAAATTGGCGTTTTGTAGGAATATAAAGTAATTGTTTTTAATTAAAAGCTTTTATTTAACTTGCAATGTTTGTATGTATGTATGTATGTTCGGGTCAAATCTTGCAAGCTGAATTAGAACCACTTCCTCTTATCGTACGGAGCTGAATTTTTACATGTTGGTTCAGTTCTGATGACAATGCATTTTTATGGTGAGCATGAACTGAATCGACATCTAGGATTATGTCCAGACAAAGGAACTCTTCAACGATCAACAGCAAAGACACAAAATTTTGTATACGCATTTTATTATGATAGCCGATTACAAGTCTTACTATGACATGGTTGCTGCACTCAGGGTTGGTAGCAGACAAAGGAACTCTTCAACGGTCAACAGCAAAGACACAAAATTTAGTGTACGCATTTTATTATGATAGCCGGTTACAAGTCTTACTATGACATGGTTGCTGCACTCAGGGTTGGCTTCTAACTAGGGAACTCTTCAACGATCAACAGCACAGTCACGAAACTTTGAGTACGCATTTTATTATGATAGCCGGTTTTAAGTTTTACCATGACACGGTTGCTGCATTCAGGGTTGGCTCCTAACTGAGGAACTTTTCAACGGTCAACAGCACAGTCACGAAATTTTGTGTACGCATTTTATTATGATAGCCGGTTTTTAGTTTTACCATGGAATGGTTGCTGCACTCAGGGTTTGCTCCTAACTAGGGAACTCTTCAACGGTCAACAGCACAGTCACGAAACTTTGTGTACGCATTTTATTATGATAGCCGGGTTTAAGTTTAACCATGAAATGGTTGCTTCACTCAGGGTTGGCTCCTAACTAGGGAACTCTTCAACGATCAACAGCACAGTCACGAAATTTTGTGTACGCATTTTATTATGATAGCCCGTTTTAAGTTTTACCATGACATGATTGCTGCACGCAGGGTTGGCTCCTAACTCGGGAACTTTTCAACGGTCATTAGCACAGTCACGAAATTTTGTGTACGCATTTTATTACGATAGCCCGTTTTATGTTTTACCATGACATGGTTGCTGCACGCACGGTTGGCTCCTAACTCGGGAACTCTTTAACGGTCATTAACACAGTCACGAAATTTTGTGTACGCATTTTATTACGATAGCCCGTTTTATGTTTTACCATGACATGGTTGCTGCACGCACGGTTGGCTCCTAACTCGGGAACTCTTCAACGGTCAATACCACGGTCACGAAATTTTGTGTACGCATTTTATTATGATAGCCGGTTTTAAGTATTACTATGACATGGTTGCTTCACTCAGGGTTGGCTCTTAATTAGGGAACTGTTTAACGGTCAACAGCACAGCACAGTCACAAAATTTTGTGTACGCATTTTATTATGATAGCCCGTTTTAAGTTTTACCATGATATGGTTGCTGCACGCAGGGTTGGTTAACTCGGAAACTCTTCAACGGTCAACAGCACAGTTACGAAACTTTGTGTACGCATTTTATTATGATAGCCGGTTTTAAGTTTTACCATGACATGGTTGCTGCACTCAGGGTTGGCTCATAACTAGGGAACTCTTCAACGGTCAATCACGAAATTTTGTGAACGCATTTTATTATGATAGCCGGTTTTAAGTTTTACCATGATACGGTTACTGCATTCAGGGTTGGCTCCTAACTAGGGAACTCTTCAACGGTCAGCAGCACAGTCACGAAATTTTGTGTACGCATTTTATTATGATAGCCGGGTTTAAGTTTAACCATGACATGGTTGCTGCACTCAGGGTTGGCTCCTAACTAGGGAACTGTTCAACGGTCAACAGCACAGTCACGAAACTTTGTGTACGCATTTTATTATAATAGCCGGTTTTAAGTTTTACCATGAAATGGTTGCTGTACTCAGGGTTGGCTCCTAACTTGGGAACTCTTCAACGGTCAATAGCACAATAACGAAATTTTGTGAACGCATTTTATTATGATAGCCGGTTTTTAGTTTTACCATGACATGGTCGCTTTACCTACAATTTACCGATTTACCTAAACGAAAATACAATATGGAACTTGATCTTCTTGACACAAGTATTTCTAAGAAAAACGTTATGTATTAAATAAAATAAATTTACACATGTAAATCTCGCGACAAGCTTTTATTTCATATAAATTGTATAATGTAATAAATTGACGGGTTTGATTTCATTTAAAATTTATTTTCTTAATTTTAGAGCATTTAAATAAAAGCTTGTTTTAAAAAATATATTTTTACTGTTATTTTATTTGTAAAATATATTTAATTAATCAAAGTATGCACCGTTGTTATCTATGCACTTTTGCCATCTCATAGGCAGTTCATTGATCCATTTACTAAAAAACTATGGGGGCGAGAATCAATAAACTCTTTGAAGGCGGTTTGGACTGCCGCATCGGAGTTGAATTTTTTTCCTTGTAAGAAGTTGTCCAAATTCCGGAAAAATTGGTAATCTGTTGGAGCAAGGTCCGGAGAGTACGGTGAATGTCGCAGATATTCCAATTGTACCTCATCTAACTTAGTGGCTGTTTGTTGTGCAGTGTGGGTCTTGCGTTGTAGTGAAGCAGCAGTGGCCTAGAGCGATTGACCAATCTCGGTTGTTTAGCAGCTAGTTCTTCCTTCATGGTTTGCAGTTGCCGACAATCTGCCTTAATCGTTTGGCCAGATTTTAGAAAGGTTTTGACCATGATAGGAGGCTAGTATTTAGGGTAGGTGCTTATCATGATAGAAGTCTAGTAGGTAGGTGCTGATCATGATAGGATGCCAGTAGGTGGGTGCTTATCATGATAGGAAGCTAGTAGGTAGGTTTTGATCATGATAGGAGGCCAGTAGGTAGGTGCTTATCATGATAGGAGACTAGTAGGTAGATGCTGATCATGATAGGAGGCCAGTAGGTAGGTGCTCATCATGATAGGAAGCTAGTGGGTAGGTTTTGATCATGATAGGAGGCCAGTATGTAGGTGCTTATCATGATAGAAGGCTAGTAGGTAGGTGTTGATCATGATAGGAGGCCAGTAGGTAGGTGCTTATCATGATAGGAATCTAGTAGGTAGGTTTTGATCATGATAGGAGGCCAGTAGGTAGGTGCTTATCATGATAAGAAGCTAGTAGGTAGGTTTTGATCATGATAGGAGGCCAGTAGGTAGGTGCTTATCACGATAGGGATCTAGTAGGTAGGTTTTGATCATGATAGGAGGCCAGTAGGTAGGTGCTTATCATGATAGAAGGCTAGTAGGTAGGTGCTGATCATCATAGGAGGCCAGTAGGTCCTTATTAACGTTGTTTATGTTATTTAACTAGAGGACCTTTTTACCAGGAGTGACACTGTACGAGCTCCACGCGCCGCTGATGATCCTAACGACGCGCAAGTTTGAATCCAAAGCCATCTCCAAGGAAGAGTTGCGCACAAGGCTTAAAGAGGTAAAGAGCTGGACTAGTGGATTAACAAAAGAGGTGTCATCATGGAGTGGTTAAATCATTTTACTTTGACTCAATGTTATGTCAGTTTAAATGCTCAAAACACATCTTCAAATTGCCTTCCAGATCGTGGGTTACCTATCAGAAGCAGCTCTGATCCTGGGCTTCGAGCCGTCGCAGTCCTCAGAGGGTCTGATGGCCTCCGCTGCCAAGGATGCCCTCAAGAAAATCAAGACCTGGGAGCAGATCATTGGCAAGATATCATGAGAACCCTGATGATGCAAGAAAGGGAACCTAATACTGCTGATTGTTTAGTACTTTTGTGTTTATTTGATGAGTATTCGTTTTTGGAAAAGAAATTAGGAGATGTTTATAAAATGAGGCACTTGGTATGTTTTAAAAAAAAAGATTCCGACGAATTGAGAACCTTCTCCTTTTTTGAATTCGGTTAAAGTGGACAAGGACAAAGGTTGTAAGGGTCTCACTAGAATGGCTGGCGACGCGGTTCAAAGTATTTAATTTAGCTTTTATCTGTGTTGTTTAAATATTAGAACTTGCTGTTCATTTTTATTGTTAATGTTGACAAATAGTTAGATGTTATTTTATTTTGTAATTCTTTTACCTTCCTTATTACGTTTGTTGTTTCAAGCTGCATTTTAAAATGCCATTATGCATATCGCTGGGTCGCCTTCTTTACTGCCTAAAAATTATAAGAACTAAAATTGCATTTTGGAATAAATTAGTTCTAGTTTTTTTTTTATCTCACAATTAAAAATGGTACCTAATGGACTAACGGGGTTATTCTTTGATAAAACTTTTCAAGTCATTGGAAATATAGTCTTTTATCTACGGATTTTTCACATGAGGCAATCTGGAGAAAAGTAAAGGGTGGGATGCCCTTTTTATTTCGAAGAAATATTTTTAAAGTAATTTAATAACCTAAAACACATTAGGCATCTGCATTTGCAATAAATAGGCAATTTATAAACCTAGAGATAGATAAGATTGTTGACCTGTTAAAATGATAACTATTTAATACCTATTTTAGCGCAATGACTTTTTAAATTCGTTGTTTACTATACGTACCTAACCCACACATTTTTATATTATTATACCTACTTTTTCATTTATTATCAACTAACTGTGAAACTTAAATGTGATCTTTTAACCTGCAACTATGATCTTATTCTTTCTATTTATTGCTAATTTACGTTTTCTTATATACATTGGAAAAATAATATATTTTTTTAAGTTAACTATTCGAATTTAAATATTTTTGTTAAACAACTATATATTCATTCCTTCTACTAAACTAAAAGACAAATTAATAAGACGGTGTGAAGTGTACACAAAGAAATGTTTTTAATACTAATGTTACAGTACCTACAATAATAATTTGTAAATAAATATGTCGCTTTTTTTACTTACCCCTTGATTCCTGTGACCCTTTAAACGAAGCTACGAGTTAAAAACGCAAAAACTGGCAACACAGATTTCAAGTCACTCCCATGCATCTGCATTGTATTGTTGCCAGGTTTTACCTGTTAGTAAAGTAATTTTTTAACCAAGTGCGTTTTGACGAAAAAGTTAGATTAGTATAGAATGGTTTCCGAGTCATAATCTATACTAATACTAGCGGACCCGTCAGACGTTGTCCTGTAGCGCCATGTGCCGGGCTGATTTGTGAATATAAATCACCCAGGGCGCCACCCAAACGCATACAAAAAAAATCATTCAAATCGGTCCAGCCCTTAAGGAGGAGTTCAGTGACATACACACGTACAGTAGGATTTTATTTATTTATTTATTTATTGTACGGGACACCAACAGAGTACATAATATTACATTTGACAAATGGATTATATATATATAAAGATTATAAATTCAAAAGTGTGTTTGTTTATTCCATTTTCACGGCCAAACAGACTAACAGGATTCCATAAAAATAGAAAGAAAGAAAGAAAGAAAGAAAGAAAAAAACATTTATTCGTAACAGAGCACAAAATACATCACAAGACGAGAAACTAGAAAAAGAAGAAATAGTGCCAACTGTAACGAAAAGGTCCCAACTCAGCATAATGCTGGCTAAAATTGCACAAATACAGCCTGATATAATGGCGATAGATATCATAGGATACCTTTTATCCCGATATCTCGGACGGATTTTCAGGAATATATAAATACAGGGAATATGAGAAATGCTACTCCTCGGTAGATGGCGCTGCGCGCTATAAAAAAAACCACGCGGACGAAGTCGCGAGCAAAAGCTAGTTATGTCATAAACAAAGCATAAACATGATTGAAATCAAATAATAATTTGAATATTAGCGTCTATCTATTGATTCTGCTTAGTAACTACTCACTAAGTATGATATCGCTCAATAGATATCGCTGAAATCAAAAGTTTCTTGAGAAATTTTAGATTTGCCCTAACTATTGATAAACAGCAAATTTGAGTCCTCGTGTGCATTAAGTGTATTTGTAACGAAATGAAATAGCAAGCAATTCACAAAATATTGCAACATATTTTTTACTGGTGAAAATTTGAGACGAAATTGGGTTTTTTAGAACATTTTTGCAATGCCAAAGATTTGGCAAAGTTGGCACAATTTGGAGTAGGTAGGTACTCCCGTTACTGTCATGAAAATATGATAGGTACTGTAAAAGGCCGCTAAAAAATAGCCGGTCGAATTCCTTCGAGCACGTTCAGGAGAAACGTTCTGAAAGCATGTCAAAGTGCTATTTTTACCAGCGCACGCGCAGTTGGCCCGGCGCTTCGGGACGCGTATAGTAAATCGGGAACTCTTTAAGAAATGATCATTTATTTAGTGAATTAAAGGGCAGAGTATTAAGGTACGAATTAAATAGTTTTATATATTAAGCGTATTTATATATATAGTTGAAAGAAGTTAATTAAGGGAAAATTCTTATTAGGAAAAGTAATAGTGCACAGTGATAAATTTAAAGAAGTTTACAAAATAACCTGCATCCAAGAAAAGAAGCTGGTAGGTATTATGATACTTGAATGGGTGTAATGTGTCCCATAAAATAATCAGAGGATTTTTTTTATTTAAATATATTTGTGTGAGGTATATACCCTTTAGCAAAAATATCTCCTTTTCGATGAATTGCTACGTAGTAATAAGCACACTGTATAACGGCGCCTCCCATAATCGTAATAGCAACATCACGATAGCATGGATGTGGGGCTTCGTCTGTATTTTAATTGTGCAAAATGAACTATAATTCTAAATCATTATTATGGCCAAAGGTTCAACTAGTTGAGAATGCATCGCATCAGAGCATTAAATCCACCGCTTGTACACTAAGGTTCTAACTACATATCTGCAAGAAAGAATAATATTTATATTATTCTTTTACTGGTGAAAAGACGAACTGGTGGTTAAATAAATAAATAATCCTAACCAAAGATACATTGCATGTGCTGTTTTACCCTTTCAAAATGTACTTATGTCTCATAAATAAAATTGTATTAATTGATAAATTGATAGAACTCTTACTGTAGATACGTAGTCGTTAGTAAGTCACGTATTGTAAATGGAGATATAGCCATTCCAAATCAAACTTTATCACAGTCACGTAAGGAATATAATAATGTAATAAGAAAAGCCTTTCTGAAATCCCTTTCAGACAATGAAATCCCTGGGTTCCTGCTATATCTGCCTAGCCCCGTCCTCCCAGAAATGCTCGGGGTGCCAGGCCGTGCACTACTGCTCGCGCGAGCATCAGAAGCAGCACTGGAAACAGCACAAGCACCAATGCACACCCGTCAAGCTCAAGGAGGATGAGAATGTGGGGCGGTATCTGGAGGCGTCACGGGATATCAAAGCAGGGGATCTTGTGATGAAGGAGAAGCCACTCATTACTGGGCCTACGCAGGTAAGACTGAAGCGTATGACTTCATCACTATTGCCCTAGATGTAAGCTTGTACTAACCCCCATAGAAGGACCACAAGCCAGCTTTGCTTGAAATATTGAAAACTAAAATGATAAATATTTATTTTGCAAGTAGGCCACATGGGCTCTCTTACATGTCTGAATCTACCAGCGCTACGAAAGGTGACATCTGTTGAAAAGAACCGCCGCAAGAAACTCAGCAGTAAGTCTTTTTTCAACTTTGGCAGTAGAGTTTTATCTAAAAACTAACACAAAAAGTGCAACATAAAAACCTAATGGCTACAAATTAATTCTAATTAATAACTAATAAGGGAGATGTATAGTCTCTGCGTCTGGACAAGTTAAGTGACTTAGAGACGTATAAAGTCTGTAAGGGTCATAATAATAAAAATAATAATTGAAACAAAGAAACACCTAAATCGATTAATCTAGGTTAAATGGAGGTGTTGACAGTCTCCACGGTCAAGAATATTGAACAGTTTCAAATGGATTAATAATATCAAAATTCTGGTGAGCCAAGTGGGCTGAAGTCTACTGCTATTTTAACTACACAAGAGAATGTGCAGACAATCACTTATAAATAGATGTTACGAGTTGGCTACTCAATGAGACGATTATGTTTCAGGTGACTCCACCAGTGTGCCTGGGCTGTTACAAACTGCTGGAGGCAGGAAAGACGGTGGATTGTGAGCTCTGCGGCTGGCCGTTCTGCTCGCAGGACTGCGCCATGAAGGACGAACACACGCCCGAGTGCCACTACACTGAGAAAAGGGGCGAAAAGGTAAGGTCACTGGGCAGGCTCAACGGGGTAGTACCACGCGCTTACAGAATGCCGGCGTAAAGTTATACCTTGATATCCTTGACGAGATCCTATCTCTTCATGTCTGCCATGTCGTATTATTTGGTAGGGAGGGCTACACTGTGCATGGGGCTTATTCGTTATTCCTTCTGGCTTTATACCGTAGCATAACAAGATTGTTTCAACGACGACCTGATGTCTAAATAATGTGGTCAAATTCTTATTTGATTTTTTTGCTATCAGGGGACCATTTGCTTTCAGTGCACCCATTACTCATCCAACATAACGTTTCGCTATTCCCGACTGTCAGACAGTCAATCTAGGACGTGCTTTATACGCCACTCTCCCTGTGAATCAATAACGAATATCATACCCACTTACATTATCTAGGTATCAATATCAACGTTCGGCACACCCCATCCAAACTACCAATGCATCACCGTCCTCCGGTGCCTCTACCAGCGCGACCACGACAAGAAACTCTGGGAGAAGCTACAGGCTTTAGAGTCGCACTGCGAACAACGCCGCGGCACAGACAAGTGGCAGAATGACAGGAAAATGATCGCTGAGTTCATCTGGAACTTCTTCAAGCTTGAAGGGGTCTTCAGTGAGGAGGAGATTATGAAATGCTGTGGGATTCTTCAGGTGGGTTGATGCAGTTTTCTGGGAAATAAAACATTTCACTTTTAAAGTAGAAATACATAAGACGGTAATAATATTAAATTGTAAATTGTAATGATATGGACCAGTTTTGAATAAATTATTATTATAATTGTAATATTGCTCGATACATGAAGCAGCCCTAGATAATTTCGTCAACATAAGCATCATCTGATAAAGTTTTGATTGACTTCCGTCTTTTTTCTTCTCATAGTCTTCCATTGAAAACCGTACCCACCTCATTCGTCTCCTGGGTTGTTTTCAGATCAACGGGCACGAGGTGCCGCTGGTGGAGCCAGAGTACGTGGCGGTGTTCGACCGCATCTCCATGGTCGAGCACAGCTGCCGCGCCAACTGCAACAAGAGCTTCACCTCCGACGGAGAGATAGTTCGTCGGAGCTCATCTTATACTGACCACTTAACATAATAACACTAGTTTTTTTGGCCCAAAATAGGTTCGGTAGATAAATGACATAGTATATCTCACATAAGTAATACCGGCAGAAAAGCTTTCGCTAAGAACTTAATTATCTTAACATGTGGGGATTATTTCAGTGTAATCACCATTTTAAATCTGCAAGAAAATTATTTTTTAAAGGAATCAAAATGTAGGTATCACTGTTACAAGAAAACACCAGACAGTCGATGCAAATCACAAGCAATCGCGACAAATTAATTTATCTCTTAATCACGAGGAAAATTAGAAGTTTTATTCGATTCAATAAACCACCTCATCATATATCAGTTCTCTGTGAAGTCAACACTAGCAATGAACGCGACCCGCAGGTGCTGTCCGCGGGGCTGGGCGTGCCGAGCGGGCGGCGCGTGACGGTGTGCTACACGGACCCGCTGTGGGGCACGGAGGCGCGGCGGCACCACCTCGCCGAGTCCAAGTTCTTCGAGTGCGCCTGCGCGCGCTGCGCTGACGTCACCGAGTGCGGGACCAGCTATAGCGCTATTAAGTGCAGGAAGAAGTGAGTGTATATTACTGTACTAGACCGTCTTAGCTACCCTTACAGGATCTTTGCTCTGGCGTACGATAACGCGCGGCAATAATTAAGAAAAATCGAAGAATCCGTTTTTTTGGAAAGATAATAAATCTTTAAAACCAATAGATCATATAGGTACGACCTGAAATCTAAGAAAATTCCACCATTTTGGCCGGGAGCCTGTTGCACTACTAAGAAAGTATTAATTTTACGCTATCATGTCAATTTTATCCTTCACGGAACTAAGACAATAAATATCTCTGCATCTAGTTGCATATCTAAACATCATATTTATTTAAAGACTAATTTGCATTGTGCATTTTATATAATTAAATTATAACATCACATCGCAACACCAACTAAGCCTCTTATCGGTGATCGCGTGATAAGAACAGCACAATAAGTTACTGATCTCAAAACAAACACCATCACTGAAACTGGCGACATAAAGGTATTGCAAATACCTACACACGGTTCATAAATACACATGTGATCAACAACATTTGAAATGATAATCCTAGAACAAACAAGATCAACAATCGTAGATTGTTAACTATAAGGTACGAAAGCCACCAATTTCACACGAGACATTTTCGAATTCGAATGTGAAACTCGTGATTTTAATTTCGACAATGAGGAAAGTTTACAAAAGCCAGATTTGATACCGAAGATAAATATTAACTTAGTACGACTCCTTTTCTGTTCACTCTTCTCCTTTGTGCAACCGAACTATATAGGTATGGCTTCAACTTTTTTAAGCAAGACTAGAAACCAGAAACTAACCTCCAAAACTTCCAGGGACTGCAGAGGCTATCTTCTCCCAGAGACGTTCATCCTCCCGATCCTGCATAAGACGACCACCCCCAACCAAGAGACCCACAACTTGGACAACAAGTCGTGGATATGCAATGCCTGCAAGGACGCGGTGTCCGACGCCATCATCCAGCAACTACTGCAGGATATCGGGAGGGAACTCGACATCATGCCAAAGGGAGATGCCGATGCTTGCGAAAGGTAAAACAATCAATGCTGTGGCTTTTCTTGTGACATTTTTCAGCACCGCTACTGAAAGACTGTTAGCATCCCAGTCTTAGCAAAACTGGCTGTCCACAAGAACTGTGTTTGGGCAAATTCTGGTAATTAGAACATAAGGACGACACATCCTGTACCACCGACCTGTTTTAATGTTGTGTTCTGGCGGGGGTGAGCGAAAAAAGATACAAAAATAGGATTGCGTCATTTTCTAAATTTTTGCGTCATGCGCAAAAGCAAAACCTTTCCGCAATATAGCACTTGCACTTGCGCGAAATAGAAAGATTCTTAAATTATTGTAATCAATTTGCGTGCTTCCTGTATCCAGTTTATCATTAAATTTGAATTTGCCATGTCACGCCTTAGGCCAAAATTACATCGACAATAAAGTAGTTCAAAACCTGCTCCTTTTGATTTGAGAACCAAAACATTTTCTCCCTAGGTTCATAACCCACTGCAGCAAATACCTGCACCCGCGGCACTACTACCTGACGGACGTGTCCGTCGCTCTGGCCCAGCTCGTGGGGCAGGAGAGCGAGCTGGGGCTGGGCGCCGTCAGCGACGACCGCCTGCTGCTCAAGTCGCAGCTGTGCCGCGGGCTGGCAGACCTGCTCGAGACCCTGGCTCCGGGTGAGTGTGCAGTGACAACGGACTGCCTCTCGCGCGAAGCTCGTGCGGCAGAAGAGTGAGCTGAAAAAATTTGACTTGGGCTTAACCTCAGCCCATTTCTACACTAGTCTCATCAAAGCTAATGATGACTGGCTAAAGATAACCTGTGCATAGTCTGACTATATCCTGAATTGACATTGAGTAATAATTAGTCTGAACTGTCCGAAAGGGGTTCAATCTTGTTACTGCCTACCGATTGGTTATCAATACATATAAAACAGTACCGTGACTCACTTATAGACAACGCGCAGCCTAAACGGGTGGTCTTGGGGTTTGAAATTTGGAGGAGACATTCCTCGAGTACCCTAGAGGTGCGCTGAGGAGGGATTCCATCCCTAAAGGGGTGAAAAGGGGTGATAAAGTTTGCATGGAAAATACCGCGGGCGATGCTGTAGCGGGTCCAGTAGTAGGAGATAAAATTTATACTTTCTATTATTTATTATAGCATGTGTTATTTTGTTCTTTCAGCGGAGACCCGTCTGCGGGGTTTGCTGCTGTTCGAGCTTCATGCCGCCGTAGCAGAGACGGGCCGGAGGAAGTCACTAGTTGACGGGCCTGGGGTCATGCTGGGATATGTCACGGTAAGTAGGGCCCTCAATGGCAGACGTGAAGTTTTCTAAGAGTTAGCAAGCATAGCGGTGAGCGGGTTTCCACCGAGGCGTTGGTGAACATGTCGCGAGAGCTAGGAACCGGCTCGAAAAACGACGGTGTTGCAACTTATAGATAGTTCAATCCAGGAAGACGCGCCCCACTTGGGAATTTTACGTATATTATATGAAATGTGCCGTGTGGTGCCGGCTAAGAATAGCATCACCCCATCTCCTCCCGTGGGCGTCGTAAAAGGCGACAGAGGGACCAACCGAAGGATGGGCAGCAGCGTCCTTCGAGCACTATCACGACCAACTGCGGTCGCCAACCCGCCTGCCAAGCGTGGCGACTATGGCAAATCCCCCCATTTTTGGGGGAGACCTATGACCTGCAGTGGATGTTTTATGGCTGATGATGATGATGATGACGATGATATGAAATCGTGCGACGCAAAATAAAATTAAGTGGTGGGGCGCATCTTCGTGGATTGAACTGTTTGTACTTGTTTGAGCTTAAAGTTTCTTCGACCAAGCATTAATTCCAATACTAAACGCAGATTAAATCACCTATTCTATAAATACGCCATACTGTTAAGCACACTAAACTGAATTCATCCATACTTGTCTTATTTGGTAAACAAGTTTCTAACCTAAACATGTGCAATTTTTGGGTGAAACAGCTAAGTATTTTATCTTAAGTAAATAAAGCAATCCTAGGCTAAAAAGTGGCAAAGTGACGTCTAAAATATGGTCTCCGGTTGCTTTAATCACAGTATAATAAACTAACAGTATTTGGTCTCGGCAGTGTCCTCGAAATAATTACCTACGGCCGCTCGGTATGTAAACACGCAGTAGGGCTGCTGCTGACTGTCTTTCTCGGGTTACGTATTTGATAATGGCATATTAAATTGTCGTAGTACCTTTTCAGGAAATATTACTTCAAATCTTGTAAATTAAATTATTTCTAATTGGTTCATATTTCTAGTTCCAAAAGTGACTGTAACTCAGTCTGGACTAAAAAAGATGCATTTAGTGTATTTTGCTTTTACAATATCAAAAACATCAAAAAATCTCGTGCCATAATTTACGTAAATAAATTCATGGGAACACATTACACTATCCACGTCCGTACCCAACCGCGGCGCACTCGCGACTGTTGTGTACCGAAGTTTACCGAGATTTCGAAGCGCGTCGTTTCGGCCGTTTGTATGAAGATGGAATACTGTATACTTGATTATACTGTGCTTTAATTACTTTTTTTGATTGCTCTTTTAGACAATGAATTCACCTTAGAAATACGCATGCCGTTTCTGCGTGAATACACATCGAGTGTATTGAAATTAGAGCGCGTTCAAAACTCGATAATTTGTCAGAAAAGCATGATTGTTTTAGTAAATCATTAATAAACGCGATAAAGCTGTCAAATGACGGCACGAGAAACTCGTGCGCACTTCACGGTGCGCGCAAGTGGCGCACGCGCTCTGGTTCCCGCGCCCTCGCCAAAAATACAAGTATAATTAGTATAGCGCTAAAATTATTTGCTATTTTCACTGGAAACTTGCTGTCCATTACACTGTTGCCTTATGATTTGACCACCTTCTTCTGCTTTGGTCTTCCTTACGTACTTCTTGAAGCTCTAATCATAATAATAACATAGTCCACGAGCCAGGTACAAATTTTGTCAAACATTTCCTCCCGGGCGATAACTTGTAAAATGCTTCAGACAGTTGTATCATGAAGCCTCGTGAACGTCAGCTCCGGCTGGTGCAGAAAAAAAAGTCGGCTGACTACAAACTCGTGAATTATACGTCAGCTGGTCACCAGAACATGAAAACTGACGTATAATGCACCACTTTATAGTCAGCTTACTTTTTTTCTTCAAGATATTGGGTTAGCTATAATCTGATAAATATTCAGTGGGGGTTACCGCTGCTCAACCCACCCACGGAACCGCAGCACGACGCTGCATTTTACGAGTTATCGTTGGAGAGGCCATTGGTTATGAAATGTTGCTTGATCACGGACCAATATTATTGCAATGCAGTGTAGGCTATACATAGGGAACACACATTATGTCTGAGGCCATGGTTCCTCCCTCATCATTGTCACGTCTGTCCCACAGGAAGCCCGACGCATTCTGCTGCAGTCCGTGGCCCTGTTGCGACACGAGCCGCCCGAGCTGCCCGAGGGCCGGGTGGCGCAGCAGGCACGCTCCAACATCATTCACATGGACGAGCTGATCAAGAACCTCGCCGTCGCGCTGCCTTCGCCTCTATAAGAGCCAAACCCAGTACAAGCATTTAAAACTATAGTTAATGTCCAGTGTCTCATATAAATGCTTATTAAGCTCCTGAACGGAGTTGACTCAAAGCGGAAAGTTGCTCTAGACCACGGTTTCTTAAACTTTTTGTAGCCGGGAACACTTTCAAAATTTCAAAACTCCCACGTACCCCATTTTTAAAAGAATTGACAACAATCTAAGAGTCTGTTCGCCGAGAGTTGATAAAAAAAGTAAAAAGTCAGGGTTTCTTAACTCATTACAAATAGCGGCCCGCTTATTATTAAAGGGGAAAATAACATTTTTTTCATAGAATATTATTATTGAATAGCCTAACTGTATAAACAGAAAGCAACACGCGAACAGACCACCCCAACGACACACTAGAAGCCAATGAAATATTTTATGTAGAAAGACACAAGACACGTCATATCCATACTAAATGCGTTTTAAACATATTGTGTCATAGGTATTTTTTTCTTTTTCGTTTCTTTGGCCGAAGCCAGTGCAGATTATTGAATTTATGTGACAATTGACGCGCACATATAAGACATTAATTTACAATATGGCGATTGTGTATATGTACAAAACAAATATATATTTTTCGCCACCGTCCTCCCGGCGACACGGCAGTTGACAACGTCTGCGTCCCTCGTACCATGAAACTCAGTGCGCGCGGCGACAATCGACGCCCGTCATACAGTTTGCGATAGTTAAGCGACAGTCGCTATTTCGAAACGATATCATAATATTTATCAACTCTCGTCGAACATACTTTAATCTTAATAAAATTATATTAGGTAATTCATAATTTTTTGTATATTATTATTATTATTATTTATTTATTTCAGATAATAAGAATCCATATTATGTGTTATTTATACAATTAAAGCCTTATGATCTATTGTGTTTTATAGCCATGGACACATTACCGGGACCCTTAAGGGATCCATGGACCATAGATTAAGAAACCCGCTCTAGACGCCAACATCCTAAAAGAAAAAGTGAAAAAGCTCATTGTTGTGCTTCTTTTTTTTTGGGGGTTCTTGTGAACACCTCTGGCTATATGGCACTGCTCATGTCAGTTAATTAACGAATAGAAGTTGGTGAATATTTTGTTTGGAAAATTTGAAAAAGGAAACTCGTTTATGTTTCATTGACTGACTATGAGTGTGACCGTAGCCCGTCTGCCACCACGTAATCAGCTGACTGGTTTTGGCGCGGTTTTCATTGGCAGTCTTCGAAGGATAGCCTGCTCATGAGGAACCAATATCTCCGCCAAACAGCATTTTTGTCTATGATTCCTTCTTTTATCATGTTTATAAAGTAAAGTAACGAAAATACTGGAGCCTGTTCCTCGGCTGGACTTTGCAACTCTATAGTTGCATTTGAGATTCGCAGAAAATAAAGTTGTAGAATCGAGCCGAGGACAAGGCGAGTTGTTTTAATGTTACTATTTTGACACACGCGAAAAGATAACTAAGAATCTTAGAGGGCCTCAAAAATGAATAACAAAACCCTTACTTGTAGTCATGCGGTCCGACGCGGATATACGGGGGAGGGGATTGCCCCCCTTGCCCGCTTCCCTTAGTCACGACCGAAGCACGTTATTTCTAGCAAATTTTTAGATTAGAACGAATTTTATGGATCATCACCAAAATTGTACCCAGAAATGGAACAAATCTGTTTCTGATTAAAATGCATATTTAATTACCACTTCAACTGCAGTTTTAAACACGGGGTGCAGTGCAGAACAAAATCATCATTTCTACTAATCCAAATTTGATGTTATTTTTAGGGTTCCGTACCTCAAAAGGAAAAAAGGAACCCTTATAGGATCACTTGTTTGTCCGTTTGTCTGTGTGTCTAGACCGTTTTTCTCAGGAACGCGTAGAGTTCTGAAGTTGAAATTAATATCAAATACTCAGGTATGCAATCTCTAACTCACCGCAATCAAAAGATACGACCGTATATGCAATATATTTTGATACTTTCAAGGGTATGCAAGGGAATCAAAACCTATACTTCCCGTTAACCTAGAATCATGAAATTTGGCACGTAGCAATGCGATTGCTGCGATTTTTTACAGCACAAGTAAAGGTAAAAGTCCGAACCGTAAATTTGTAATTACATCACAAATAAAATTAAAATTGAGGTGCAAACCCTAAAAAGAAAAATACAACCGAATAGAGAACCTCCTCCTTTTTTGAACTCGGAAAAACTCATAAAATTATGTGTTCTGAAAGTAATAGGTACATATAATTGAGCATCTCTCACTTTCCAATCCAACCAATAAGTAGGGTAGTGCGAAAGGGGCGAATGCTTTATAGAACAATAAAGAAGTGTCTTAGGGTGGCTGAGGACCTTTTACTCGCGCGTGTATAGGTAGAGAGAGAGAGTACAGTCAGCGTCATAAGTATCTATATACTTAAGTACTTTATGAAAGGATAATAAATTGTGTAAATACAACGGTCACGAGCTCCGAGTATCAGGTGACAGACAGACAGATGACCGACCCAAAATATTCCCAATATCCGGGGATTTATCCGACGATGCGGTTATCTATCAAAATGAGTGAAAATCGCCTATTTTGTATAAAAATCATTGTAGTGCATAAAACACCACAGAATTGTTCGATGAAAAAAGGCATAAAAAATATTATGTGTGTTTAGGAATTGCGAAAGGGCTTACCGTCAACCCAAACCCCAACTATGAGGCGTCATTTAACAAGCAATTATTTTGAATGACCCTTACCTTTCCTCAGTACTTTGATTGCTTTGCATGTAACCCTCGTTTTTCCCGCCAATATTATTAATACAGCGATTCATCTTAATTACAATTGTATTTAGTTATTATTAACCTTTAAGCGGGCCCCATACATACAGATATGCTATACTTACTAGGGAATCATTTAAAAGGCATTTATTTTTTACATACATACAAGCGAATTTTCAAAATACTGTATAGTTACTAAGGTTAAAATTCTAAATATAAAGTGGTCGATAAAACGCCTCTACCCGGATAAGGGTTAATCCGTAGTTTGATCACAAACGCTGACTTTCTGCGGTGTAATCGTATTTGCTATCGGTGAGAACCTGTAATGGGCTTTTTTGAATTAATGTGATATTACCAGATTGTTTGTTGGTTTTCTATAAGTAAATAAATTAATTCAATATAACTAAAACGGGTTTAAGATCGGTAAGAGCGTATGAAACACTTCGGCTACTCGGAATGCAATACGGTTGTTTTTTGCCCTTGCAGGAACTCGACCTGCTTTCTCCGCGCCTATTAACACTACGGTTGCAATTAATATGTGTATTAAATGTGGACACTGTGTCACTTGACATGTTGACCATATAAGGCTGGCAGTCCACCACGAAGGACAAAAAATAGACCAGCAAGATCGGTTACGTTTGTTTATCCTTACATATAGAAACGACGTGTCTATACACTCAATCGTACTAATATTATAAATGTGATAGATTGTTGTGTCTATGGACATAAATATATGGACCTAAATAACTACGTATTTTATCTATCAGATCTTATACGCATGCGAATATTCTTTAAATATGCAACGAATCCTCTATTTCTTACAGCCCTAAGTAAATGTATCAACAACCTATGTCAACAAGTGTTAAGGCTCTTCGTGTTACAATGTTATCTTATTATAAATATATTGTAGATTTTCGTAACATAATATCCTACATTGAATTTTAAATTAACCATAAACTTAGGAAAGTAGTAATTGTAAGAAAACCTGGGGTTTTATTTGATTTGAGCATTCCATTATTACGAGCCCTTATTGGGTTCGAACGTGGCCACAAGTAGTCTTGTGGCTCTGTCCACCCCAATAGGGATTTCGGGCGTGATGCTGTGTATATGTGTATGTATTGAGTTCTAAATTGAGCCCAGTAGGGCTCTGTAAAAAGGCATTTAAAATCACACGTACAGGCATGGTCATAACCTGCCTGTGTAATGGCCGAATTCAGAAACGTCACTTAAGCATTTGATTAGATATTAAATTGTTAAATGTCCCTCAACTAGTTGTCAACCTATACAGAAACGTCACTGAAACGTCACTTTAATTGAAGATCAATTTGAGTGGCCTTTCTGATTTCGACCACAAGTCACATCACTGACCAATTATCCTAAAGACACCGCTTAGGCTAACTTTTACTAGCAACTGAAGCTGCCAAAATTGCGGGGCGCGCGGGGTATTAAGAGCGCTGTGATTGGTGTTTCGCGGAACTTAACTTCCCGCGCCTGCCTGCCCCGCCGCTTATAGCTTTTTGTCTCTAAGGGCGGCAGCGGAGGCCGTCCATATGCGGAGTCTATTGGATAATGTCAATGGTAATTGGATGTGGTATAAGTCTACTCTTCTACGTAAGCCTCTCCCAGGAACGCCGCTCAGCCCGATCTTAGGTGCTTCGCGTTCAACTACCGCCGACCACTTTTCTTTTACCATGGTAACTGGTTATAGAATGGTACTCTTAATAATTATCCAACATTGACGTTTAATTGACGCTTATAAACAACGCTAGAACCACGATGAGATTATAGCGTCAACAATACCATCATTCGAATTCGAATCAAAATAAAATTAATTTTCAGCCAGCGTAATAGATTAAAAACCGGACAAGTGCTAGTTAAACATGCGTGGAGAGGGTTCCGTGATTATATGAAATTTCCGATGTTACTTTAAATACCATTGACTTCTTATAGGTGTTCCTGTAATCAATAGGTAAAGAACTATTTTCTGTATTTTTTTCCAAATAATAGGCCCAGTAGTTTCGGGGATGAGGGGGGGATTGTCAATTTACGCCTATTTTCCTTAATACCTTCAAAACTATTTACCTTAAAATTATAAAATATATATATTTAAGATCCTCACAATGAGCCCCTTGATATGTCACACGCTATAGTTTGCAAAACAATTTACGTTACACGTCCGTGTTGCAGTCACCGACTTACATATAATTATGGGTACCAAATTTCAACTTAATTGGTCCATTCGTTTCGGAGCAAATTGACTGTGACAGACGGACAGACAAACAGATAGAGAGACAGACAGACTCACGAGTGATCCTATTTTCCTTTTGAGGTACGGAACCATAAAAGTAACACATTTTAAAGGTTAAGGCACTGCAAATGGCTACGGAAACGTACCGGAGCCTTAAGGCTTCGCCGGCCGCTGCGCCTGCGCTCCGGCAACATGGCGGCGTTACGTCACACACTCACACACAAGTCGCACAACCTCAGTTATCTCCTAACTGCCAACAACCGCCGTGAACTTTAAATAACTGTTTTCAGACAAAAACTCTCTCGTTTTTTTGGCTGAAAAAGCTTAACATATTGTTTAAATGTTGTGATGTGTCGCGCCGGATCGGATTTGGTTTTAAATAGTGAAAAAGCTGTTGTTGTTAAAGTGAGTGATGGGGTGCCATGCAGCTACGTAGCTGCAATTTTGTGAAGGTGAATTTTCAGGATTGATTGAAAAGTAAGTAAAAAATATACTTTTATCAAATGACAAAACTCGACTCCAAAAAGACTTTGAAATTAGGAAATTATGATGCCGTCTTGGTAATTTAAATAGAAACATCGACGATATTGTGAACTAAGTGATAAATGAAATACTTTAACAGGACCAATTTGAACGTAGGTATATTCTATTGATTAAAATAATAATTGTCGTGATCGGTTCACAAATTTTAATGTCGGAATTCAGAAGTTCCCTTTTTGAACTAGGTTTATAAATAGATATGTTTTTTTTAAAGTCCTAAGTGCTCCCACGCGCCTGAAGTTTATATGGCATGACGGGTTTTACCGATTATACGCGTTAGAGTTCAGTTTGATTCCGTTCCGTGGTTGTAGGAGTGTATTTAATAAAACCCGATGGCTGTGACTGTAGCGACGAATGAGCGCCTTTTCCCGAAATATTTGGAAGACAGCAACGACTAAAGATTCGAAGGCCCATGGACATAACTAAGTACACAGTTTTGGACGGACAGAAACTTTATTTGGAATAACATCAAGGTACAGTAGGTGTAAGGTAAAAAGATGTTACCTGCTAAGTTATTCAAAAATCTCTTCGCTAATCTCGTCTCTCATTTCATCCGACAATCATAAATGGATCTGCACACTCGTAGGCATTATGCGAACTTACGCTTTTAACGACAAAGTAAAATTTTGATCATAATTTTTTCCCGACAGAAACGTAAGTTTTTCAGAACATTGAATATATCCATCCTGTAAGCAAGGAAGGTAGGTCCTATCAAATTATGCGAAAGAACTTATCATGTTAGTCATCGTGATAAAAATGTATTAAATATATAGGGATTTTTTTATGATACAATCAATGAAAATACCCGAAATGCATACTTATTTACACACACGTGACTGGTTTTTACTGCGTTAATAATATAATATATAAACTAGGCAAACTGTGGACAGTGATAAGAGTTTGACAAAACAGAGAGTATTTATTATACTTACTTATCTTATGGGTAATTAGCACCTTAAGAGGTCTATTACGATTTTTTCATAAAATGGGCAACATTGGCGTTCTTAGACAACTTTGACTTGCTGAATGGTGGAGCTATTAGTATAGTTCATAGCGGCCTCACTTTTCAAGATTAGATTTAGATTAACAAGATTTTCATAAAATGTGCAACGGCACTTTTCGAGCGAGCTCGTGGATTGAACTATTGTACTAAGCAATCGATCGATCGTTGACAATGTAAAAAGCGCGTTGAGGGCCATACATCTTATAATGCTATCTCTTAAGTCGGCACTATTGTGAGAGAGACGCACTTAGAGATAAGACGGTTTAACTTACACTTGTGTCAACCTTGCTAGGGCCGAAAGAGGAGAAAGTTCTGAATCTAACCCTCTATGACCCTTATACGTTTCTGCTTGTAGTTTCCGATCTTCCCTAGTTTATGAACTATCTGCATATTTAGCTTAAATTTTCTGGAAGTCGGTTTCTAATGTTTAAGAGGATCTATCAAAAATTGGTCAAAATCGGTAAACATTTAAGGGGTGGAAATCGTTATCGCCTTTTGTATGAAAAGGCTGATTTTTGCCGTTGGTTCACAGTCCTCTTAAGGTAACTTGACCGCATGGACATTTCAATCAGATGCCGAGTGCTGGCTGTATTTGTAGACATTTTCCAAAGTAATTCCTTTAGTCAAAACATTCATTGCATGCTTAAATCCTATTCTAGGTATTGCTCGCGACTTCTCGAAAATCGCGTATTAACCACCACAGTGAGCATTACGCCATTTGGACTTGTTAGACGTGTGAAATTTAGCAACACATTTAACATTGTATTGCCCTGTAAGTACTCATATTACTTTTTTACCAATTTACGTCGTTTCCCGTGGGAATTTCAGGAAATGCTTTTTTAACGGGCGCCTATACTTATTAGGCTTATCAGAAATGCTTGTATAAAATTTTGGCTCTGCGTTGATCCCAAGCGTACCCAATGTTCGCAAACAAACTTTAATACCCGAAGGCATCCCTTTATGAGGGTTGTTCCATTTTTTCTTAAATGCCTACCTTATTGTTTATTTTGAAAAGTATCTAGGTATACCAAGTTTGTAAACTTATGGAATCAGTTTTTCCTTGAATAATCCAAGGCACTCCTTTTAGGTGCAGTTCCATTTTTGCTTCAACGCCTACCTACCTAATCGTTTGTTTTGAGGAGTATTTATACCAACTTTCAAGTGTGTGAAGTCATAGAATCAGTTTTTCCCATACAAACATTAACACAACAAGAAACCCCTTTTAGTTGAGTTTTTCTCGAATGCCTACTCATTGTTTGTTTTGAAGAGTATTTACACAAGTTTGAAGCGCCCAAGGATAACGATTTTGCATACACATCTTACACCCTTTTTTACTCCTTTAAGGGTTGAATTTCCGGAAATCCGTCCTTAGTGCGTCTCCACACTTTTAAAGGTATATTGTATCCAAATATTAACTTTCAAGGTTCAGCCGCTTTGGTTGTGCGTTGATATCACTATATCAATCAGTCAATTCTTCTTTTATAAATATATATTAATAGATGTCACATCAAACATACATAGCCGAATCCGGGGGCACGGTAGTGCCCCCGCCAAGGCGAGTAAAAGTCGACGAAACAAGCGGGCACGACGTACCATCCTTTTCTCGAAGCGATTCACACCACTTTTGAGCCCCCTGTATCTTTGCTGTGAGGATATCTAGAAAGCTGAAATTTTAGCTACGAAGAGTGCTCACTGAACCTACCTTAACTCCATCACTGCAAGTTTCTACCCATTATAGTTAACGAAATATCACAAGTCAAAGTTCCTTTATTTTGTCACTGACTCACTGACCACTGACTCACTGACCACTGATAGAAACTTGAAATTTGGCATCAAGGTAGGTCTTTGGGTAAAACCATAGGGAAAAGTCTGACATTACCAAAAACTTGATTTTTAAGGTTTCCGATTGACGACCAAGTTAAAGATGCGGCTAATTTCATAGATTAAGTATTGAGCCAGGTTCCAAATAACTATGTACTGTTATTTCACGTACCTGTAGGTAGGTAGGAACTTAATAATGCAAAATGAAAATTGCTTTATCTACACCCATATCAAAATCAAATTAATGTTAATTTAATCAAAAAACCGTATGAAATGACCACCATTTTGACAACCAATTAGGAAAAACCAGTGCTGCGATAAAGAAATAACATGACTTCTTTATCGTTTTTAGTAAAGAAATGAGATTAAATTTGGAACAGCTGTCAAAACTCAAGTGGGTCTCTATTCTAGTATCCATAGATATTAAAAAGTTATTGATACGAAACGTCAATTCAGTATATTTTTTTAATATAAACTGCACAATATTTGATCTCGAGTGACGTGAGAATAGAGACTTCATCCGTTTGTCTATGATTTAAAAAAAAAATGGTCTTGACGGAAGATCGTATTTGCCGCCATGTTGACGTTTTGCTGAACGAAAGTAGAATTGTTGTTGAATTGAATAGAAAAAGTTGTTTGTAATTTACATTTTAGTTGAAAATATGAATAGTAAGTAGTCTTCTCGGAGTGTGTGTGATGTGAAAATGCGCCGGATATCGGAAATATGCAGCCACGATTTCAACAAATAACTTGTTGCCAGAAAATATTGTTTCTGACTGAACCCATCATGGAGGATTTATAATATGTGTGTAGATAAAGATATGTATGCAACTCTGCATAATTTGGCCTTAAAACACACGTGCGATCTTATTATGAAACTCGCTAAAAGCTCGTTTCATAAAACCGCACTAGTGTTTTAAGGCCTATCATTATGCAACCGTTGCATAAACTACTATTGTAAAATTGGAAAGGCATTTGATTATTATTATTAAAAGCTTTTATTTAACTTGCAATGTTTGTATGTATATGTATGTGTATGTTCGGGTCAAATCTTGCAAGCTGAATTAGAACCACTTTCTCTTATCTTACGGAGCTGAATTTTCACATGTTGGTTCAGTTCCGATGACAATGCATTTTTTTGGTAAGCTCGACCTGAATCGACATCCAGGATTAGCTCCAGACAAAAGAACTCTTCAACGGTCAACAGCACGGACACGAAATTTTGTGCAGGCATTTTATTATGATAGCCGGTTTTAAGTTTTACCATGAAATGGTTGTTGCACTCAGGGTTGGCTCCTAACTAGAGAACTCTTCAAAGGTCAACAGCACATTCACGAAATGTTGTGTACGCATTTTATTATGATAGCTGGTTTTAAATTTTACTATGACATGGTTGCTGTATTCAGGGTTAGCTCCTTACTAGGGTACTCTTCAACGGTCAACAGCACAGTCACGAAATATTGTGTATGCATTTTATTATGAAAGCCGGTTTCAAGTTTTACCATGACATGGTTGTTGTTGCTGCACTCAGGGTTGACTCCTAACTAGGGAACTTTTCAACGGTCAACAGCAAAGTCACGAAATTTTGTGTACGCGTTTTAGTATGATAGCCGGTTTTTAGGTTTTACTATGACATGGCTACTGTGGTCTAGTCTCTGGTCGTATCTGTCTGTCGGTCTTAGCCAACTTTTAATAAATTATAACTGAAAGGAAATAAAGGAGGACTACTACTAACTTACAAAAAGAACTGAAATCCCATCAAAAACATTCAAATGTAAAAAATGTGCCAAGCCTCGCATTCTCTATCCTCCAACCCCTAGGCCGTAAAAAGTTGTGAGATCCTATTGTAGAGCCAAGTCTGAGATGTTCTTGTCATTTTATCGGCAATTCAGCTATTTCGTTTTGAATTATTTTTATTTTCTATCAAATAACCAATATTTTAAGCCATTATTATACATCTTCGTTTAATATAAAAAAAAATATCGCGACTTGGCAATGAAAAAACAACAGTTTGCTTAAACAATGGTGCCTTTGAGAGCTTAATTTAAAATCTCCTTGCACGTTTACTCTTAGTGCCAAGAGATGGTGACAACCTGAGCGCGTTCGCTTGGCTAAGCCATTCCCGGTAGTGTTGGGCAGGACAATGAGTTTGAAGGAGTAACTCGTTTCACATAACGAAGTGGTACAATGTCCTACCTCAAATGAGGCGGAGCTAACACCTCGCTCTCGCGTCACCGTGTCGCACTTTACGGAACGGACGGCACTCGTTTTTCTCACTCACACCCAGAGTTACTCACTACGCTGTCTATTTCGCCTCACTCGCATGATTTTCTCGGCTCTTCTTCTATCAGTGGGACATAAAAATTGCGTTGGAACATTTTTACGAAGTGAAATTTTGACAATCTAACACAGTGAGTGTGACGTTTGAGGTGCCTCATGTATGAGTAGGTCAACCGTAGTAACGGAGTGCTGAATACCATAGAGCTGCCCTTTTACCTACCTAACTATATTTAATTTTATTCTTTTGCCTAGACCGCAAATATATTTTAAAGGTTGCTTATGTATGACGCGCACGAGTTGTGCTCAAACATTTTATGCTAATTATTAATACAAATAATCCTTGAGCGAACACTTAGTCAACATTACAAGACTAACCAGCAAATATGATAGCGCTCCTCGTTTGCAGATGCCAGTACACTCTGTTCTGAGCTGTCTGCCTGTAATGCTGTACCCGTTCAATATCCTTGGTAACGGTTATCCACCACATGGTAACCAGCCACCCTTTGCCCAAATTCTTATCTGGAAAAGCCTTTTTGACAGCGTATTCTTCGTCTCGCCTCATCACAAGTCCGAACTATACCATTCGGCTCTTGACCATCTTAGCTATCTCTATTCTACAGAAGAGAGCAGTCCGGTCCATTCACAACCTGGGCTCCCGTGATTCGTTAAAAGATCGCTTCAAACAAATCGATATCCTTACAGTAGCTTCACAATATATTTATGAGGTGATCTTGTATAAACGCACAAGAGTATAGAAGTTTTTAAGAAAGTGTCTGATGTCCATACTTTTAATACACGCGGTAAGAAATAAGCTCTTGGTTCCTAAGTTTCGCCTTAAGAAAGTAAGTAAATCTTTTCTGGGGAACCGCATAAGATTCTACAATAAAGTTCCCCTGGAAGCATGGGAGTTGTCTTTTAATCCATTTAAACGGTACATTAAAGATTCGCTTCTTAAGAAAGGGTATTATAAAGTTGAAGATTATTTAAATGATGAAGAAGCTTGACCAGCTCTGAGGCCATTAAACGCAGCCGTGTAGCCTCGTAGTGTCCGGGAATGTGTGTGTCGGTTCCTGGCGCTGTCACCGTTGCCTGTTGTCACCTTAAGTAACTATTTTGGACTTTATACTTGGCTTAATAGCCAATATTATTTGTATTATTAGGACATGAAATGTTATCCATCCTTACCATCCATCCATGGTGTGTTACCATCTTAGGGCTAATTAATCGAACGTGGCCACGAGTAGTAGTAGTAGTCTTGTGGCTCTGCCCACCCCATTAGGGATTTCGGGCGTGATGCTATGTATGTATGTATGTATGAAATGTTATATTTCAAATTGTTTTTGATATTTGGTGACCCTGCATTACCATCTTTATACCTGACAGTGGATACTATCTACATCTCCACTTAACCTAGATTAATCAATTTAGATGTTTCTTTGTTATTCAGTCATTATTATGTTTAATATTATGACCCTTAGAGACTTTATACATCTCTAAGACATTAAAATTAACTTGTCCAGACGCGGAGACTATACATCTCCCTTATTAGCTATTTATTATAATTATTTTGTGCCCATTAGGCTTATTTGTCGCACTTTTTATGTGTAAAACTAACACATAAATTATGTATAATTGTGTAAGATTATGGTATATGTACCTATATCGCACATGCAAATTTTTTATCATGTGAGCCCACTGTGACATCTCTCGTCGGACGGCTACTCGTATCTGCCTTGATTTATTTCATTCTTGTCCAGCAGCTTGAGCTTGTCATGCTCGCTCAAAGGTCTTTGCTTACGGCGGCGTCGTTGATCGGGTCGCCACCTTCCCTAAAACATGGTTGAGGGAGACGATGGCTGAGATACGCGTCATACTCGTGAACGGGTGCTGTCTGTGGGGTCCGGACGGTTCATGCTCGCAAGGACCTTTTAAAATTGTTACCTTTTAATTTATTCGTTTGTGCGTTATCGGATCCTGACTAGAGATACTTCATAGTGTTCTCTATACTATATTCTATAGTGTTTCATATTCGATATTTGCATTATTAGGACATGAAATATTTTTATTTTATTTCAAATTACTATTATTATTTTGATATTTGGAGATCTTACATCTCCTTTTTTATACTCGTGGAGACTGTCTACATCTCCATTTAACCTAGATTAGGTAGTCAATTTAGATGTTTCATTAATTATTTATTTTAATTATAAAATATTATTATGACCCTTAGAGGCTCTATACATCTCTAAGTCACTTAACTTGTCCGGACGCGGTGACTATACATCTCCTTTATTAGTTATTTATTATAATAAATTTTTACTCATTAGGATTGTTTGCTGCCCTTTTCATAATAATAATAATAATAATAAATCAGGGGACAATCTTTACACAAATCGATCTAGTCCCAAAGTAAGCTCTAAAAGGCTTGTGTTATGAGTACTAGACGACGATATAAATACTTATATAGAGAAATAAATACTTAAATACATAGGAAACATCCAAGACTCAGGAACAAACATTCGTGCTCATCACACAAATATTTGCCCTTACCGGGGATCGAACCCGGGACGCTTGCGTCGGAGGCAGGGTCACTACCAACTAGGCTATCCGCGTCGTCAATGTGGTGTCGTCATGTGTTAGTTTTAGTTAAAACTCTAATGTAAAAGTTGGAAAAAAAAAGACTTACTGCTGAGTTTCTTGCGGCGTTTCTTCTCAGCAGATGTCACCTTTCGAAGCGCTGGTAGCTTCAGACATGTAAAAGAGCCCATGTGGCCTACTTGCAAAATAAATATTTTCATTTTCATTTTCATATAATGGGAACAACTTAAAAAGACAAACACATTGAGTGAATCAATTATGTCTTAAACATCATAGATATTTCTCTAATGAAATGAAGGTAATCTCTTTTAAAGATCTCGTGGTGCACATGCACACGCATTTGGGCGGTTTACAAAAACATTGTACGAATTAAGTCGTAGTTAAGAAAAAGTTACATAAGTACCTCTACGCTACTAAATTAACCATACAATTGTATGGCTAATTTTCATAAGAAAGTGGAACTTAAAAAAAAATACTTAACTACGTCTTAATAACGTACAATTCTTTTGAAATTCACCCAAGTGCGTCTCTCTTACTCACTGTGTTACGAAAATTAGCCATACAATTATATGGCTAATTTTTGTAGTACCGTAGAGGAACTTTTTTAACTTTTTCTTAACTACTTACGCCTTAATTCGTACATGTTTTTGAAAACCGACCATTTAAGACCACTAATAAAACTTTTAATGCAATGTCTATACGAAGTTAGTCACAGTGTTACGTAAGAATTTTAACAACAAATAATAACAATGGTCAATGTACAAGAAAATTACTTTTAATAGGTACGTAATGGGACCTATGTGTGCCGTTCGCCTGGCTATAGTGTCAGGATTCTTTGCATCACTTACAACTACTATTAAATAATTAACATAGAGTGAAGGTTGAAAGGTGAGAGAAGAAAGAACCTAACCTAACCTAACACCTAATTAAAAATAAATTATCAAAAGTCTGCGTAAGAGTGCCTATAAGGCCGGCTGAAAAACGCTCTAGCCCTACGATCACTCTTTGAATTAAACTTTTGACGTTGATCCTTCGAACCGTTTTTACACAAAGTGTTGCTTAGCAAACCTACGGAAATATATCAACTATGGATATATTTATTTAAATGCGGCTATCCTTAAGGAAAATTCCTTGTCTCTAAAGTAATATATCAAGTCTAGACACGAGCCTACCTTTTCTATATTTAATAATATTCTCAGAATTGCTCTTAGTATTTGCTATGCTCATGACGATTTGTTATTTTAATACTTAAGCTATCAGCCAAACATCAAATACTGTACCTGATCTAGATCACGTTTATAGTCAACAAGGAGTTCCCTTTCAAGGTGCATTTACTGCACTGTTTTCCAATGGAAAACTAGGTATATCTATGCTGACGCAATATCTTGATTTCTACTTTATCTAATTTAGTACGACGATTGTTTACTCACTTGTCAACTGCTACGTAAGCTACTGCGTTTTGATAGACCTGGGGGGTATCTACAAATTGCAATGGTATTTTAAGAACAAAAATCTATGGGATCAGATTATTTGGTGCCAATTATGCAGAATGTACCAACTCTGCGCTGGTTCATTTTCGGGCGCTCGTTTCCACACATAATAACACTGATGTAACTGGTTTCTAGATTAATTTAAATCATTTTTACAAAAATATCATTTTCCGTAATCTTTTATCAGTCCTATGAACCTACTAGCTTTTCCCACGACTTCATCTGCGTGGAATTCTTTATCGCTATGCTTTCAGTAACCGTGCATTTTCCGGGAAAACCGAGCCATTATCCTTCTCAGCCTTCCAACTATTGCTATGCAAAAAATCAAGTCAATCCATTGCTCCAAAAGAAACAAAGAAAACCAACAAACGTTTCCGCATTTATATTATTGAGGATCCAATGCCTGAACAAACTGGACATAACTAGCCTAAGCGGTGATCTTAACTTGGTTTTAATTCCACAATAGTTAGATCAGCAATGACCGAGCGGCCCACGAGTAACAATACATACATACATACATACATATTATCACGCCCGAAATCCCTAATGGGGTGGGCAGAGCCACAAGACTACTTGTGGCCGCGTTCGATTAATTAGTCCTAAGATGGTATGATGAACCGTATGGTGACAGGGGATCAGCCCATCGCCCATACAGATAGTCCACCATGTTGGAGAGGACCCGTCCCTTAGTCGACTTTTACGACATGCCAGGATGATAAGCATCTGCACGCATTCTATGCTATTTCTTCACTCCCAGTGCAGCAGAGGAGTATCAATACATCCACCTCGATTGTGGTACTATAACGGTATAAAGTGATGTGATGTTCACAGATTGGCGTGTGTGATGTTCGGCGCTAACTGCCTGTGGCTGCTCCTGTGCTACGCGCAGTGCGCGCGAGCAAATCTCGTCAATGACTACGAACAGATTGCCACCACCATACTTTCTCAGGTAATACAAAGATCTTTGAACTAAACGCCCTGGTCTTTAACTTTTTATCTGCTATACCAATATTGGAACCTTCAGATAATCTCTATTTGACATTGACTAAGAGATTTATTTGGCATGTCATATAATTTGACTGTTTTTATCTCACTTTGCGATGTTTACATTGAAAATAAAGTAAAAAAACAACGCTTTATTCGTTACCATAGTAATATGGTAAACTCTTATGAAGGTCACGCAATGAATCTACCACTATACACACTATCACTTAGACCAATGTCGAATAGAGGCCCTGGTTGCACCAATAAAGGCCTAATACCTAGTTTGGGACTATCAATGCGTGTTGTTGTCTAAGATATAATTATTATTAATAATAATCCAAGTAGTCTTAGTGTTATTTTTCGGCTTATTTTTTAGCGGAATTTTTCAAGTCCATGCTAAACGTAACATCTTATTTAAGCTTTAACATCTTGCTCTTCCTAATCCAATGTACATATCGACGTCTGCAGAACGAGGACCGCAGTGTGGACCTACCTGTGGAGTTAGGGGTTGACCGCACCTCGGGCTGCATCTGCCGCGCCAGCAAGCACAGGCGCGTCATTGTCTGCTTCGGTAACTACGAGTGCAAGCGGTTCCCCAAGGTGCGTTATTTGGCTCGGTTTTCTATTTGATTGCTTCTGCAATTTGGATCGATTTTAGGTTCGATTGCTTTGTAGAAAGTACTTATGTGTTGCAGAAAAGCAACGTACTTATTTCGAATTTTCTAAGCCAAAGCATAGAGGGTTCCAATAAAATTACAAAAGAACAATTTCAAATGAGTTTTACTAATATTTTACTAACGTTAATTATTAACTACTAGTAAATCAATGTTACTTTATAATGATTAAATTTGATAAATTCGTAAATAATACAATAGTATATACTATTGTTTCAGGCTTTAACAAGCTAGGCTAGCTATGTATGAATCTGAATACGTACTTGCGAATTTAGATCGAATGCCTCATTTCACCAAATCTAGTTCTAATTGCACAAAAAAAACATCTTGTTGCGAAAAAACCTCTTGTTAATTATTAACACGGTTATTGCCCGAGATAGCAAGGTAAGAGATAAAAATTCTAAAGTTAACCCGAGTGACGTGAAAATAGCCCACTGCGTAGTATCTGATAGCAGATAACAGAGATTTGTGTATTCTAAACGTGACTGAACCGTCAAATGTGAATTCAGATTGTCCATCCCCAAACCCATTTTATAATTTGAGTCTTATACTGCTTTGTTTTGTGTCCACAATCGATAAATACTATATAGAATTTACGTTTTTCTATACGATTAGAGGCAATTTAATTTATTCAGATTTCTCTAAGTTATATCTTGGATTATGTTGATATTTGAGACGTTTTATACAATTATGTAACGGAAAGCACATCTGACTTTTACTTTCAATCTAGGATTCAGAAAGTAGGTATTGTATTTAAAACATTTTATTTGGCTTAGCCAAACCATAATAAAAATAATAACCTATATTTTTTAAATTGCAGATTCAGTTTAAAAGCGAAGGGTTTCGCGTCAGAACTACAGCCATCACTGAGATCACCAAAGGCGACCTGGACACCCTGCACCACCTGAGGATCCTGGAAATTGAAGCCAACCACCAGCTTAGATATGTGGAGCCGGGGCTCTTCCGCAACATGAGCAACCTGCAACAGCTCTCAATCTCCTACAACACCGTTCTCCTCACTCTCGCCGAGGACACCTTCGAGGGCCTAATAAACCTCAAAAACCTAACTCTAGTAAACAATGGATTCTTGAGCATAACTCAGCTAACACCCGCTTTTAAACCCAGAATACTGCCATCTTTAACAGGCCTAGATTTGTCCGAGAACTGCTTCGAGCAAATAACAGAAGAAGCCTTCATCCCAATGGTAGGAACGAAGCTTAGTCGTCTTGAGATACATTTATGCAGCCTGGAATACGTACATCCTGATAGCTTCTTACCATTAAAGAAATTGAAGGAGCTGCATATTGGAGAAAACGATCTGAATTCCAGCCTAATAGGAAATTTTCTGGTAAAAATGATGTACGGAGGTATTAACTTGACGTATCTTGATTTATCCGGTATGGGTTTCAGAAAGCAGCCGCCCAGGAGGTTGATCAACATAATAGCTCAGACGACAGTTAAGAGATTGATTCTCTCGCAAAATCAGTTTGAGGCGATCAGCGATGATGCGTTCCCGCGCATGGTAAACATCGAAGTACTAGATCTGAGAAAAGTGTACGCGATAAATATAGGTCCCAATGCTTTCGACCCCTTAAAATTTCCAAATCTCAAAGTCTTGCTTCTTGGTGGAAACAATCTCCCAGGAGTACACCAGGCACACTTATCAAATCAGCTGTTACTGCTAGATCTATCAAATAACAAAGGAAGTGCTACAAATCCCCTGTATTACGAAATTGGAAGAGACACTTTTATCCAAAGCAAAGAATTGAGAGTTCTTAACCTTGCGTATAACAGAATAAAGACTGTATTTCACTATTCTTTCAGGGGGTTAGAAAAGTTAAGAATTTTGAACCTCGAAAACGGAACAATATTTTTTATAGGGGAAGGCACTTTCAAACCACTAAAGGAGCTTGAGATGCTTAATTTGGGGAACAATCCCCTCGTTGCCAACGAGAACTTGACGAGCGCGCAGTTTGATGGCCTGAATGAGTTGAAGATATTGATACTAAGAAACTGTGGCATTAAACGTTTTTACGACAATGACAACATTTTCGAAATGATGCCGAATCTAACTCATTTGAATATTAAAAATAATCAATTGTACTACATCACCGCTGAGACGATCAAACCATTGAAACTGCTTCAGGTTCTAGACTTGAGTGAGAATCTCCTAATATCTTGGTGGAAGCCGTTGTTTCTGGCATCGGGAGTTGCACCTCGGAAACTGTATTTGACAAACAACAAGATATCACATTTCTCTATCAGCATGATGCAAGACATCAACTACCTTTTAGAACATAGTAAGAATTCGACCGCAGAAGTTGACCTGATGGAAAATATCTTCATTTGCGACTGCAGCACCATGTACATGACCTACATGTGGTTGGACAAGAACGGGTCAGCAGTTCTGAAGGACTACTTCGCTCAGTCACAATTCCAATGCAGCAGTCCCGACGTATGGGAGGACCGTAAAGTCTCCGAGTATCTGTCATCTGTCAAGAAGTTAAATTGCTTAGTTTACGAGAAGATTACAAACATGATGGTGATAGTTTGGACCGCGCCGTCTCTCGTTACCCTTATTATGATTGTTGTGACTGTTACTATTGTTTATAGATATAGGATTTATGTACGATATTGGATATTTTTAGCTAAATTGGCTCTTGGCAGGTCCATACTAGGGAAGAATATGAAAGCTGAGAGCACTGTGGAGAAGACGTATAAATACGACTCGTTCGTGTCGTACTGCGCTGAAGACAGAGAATTCGTCATGGAGATGGTCTCACAATTAGAATCAACTCCTCCGTACCTGAAATTGTGTGTGTATGAGAGAGATTTTGAAATTGGTTCGTTTATCTCAGAATCAATAGTAACTAGTATTAACGAGAGTAGATACATAATTTTGGTAATAAGTAACAGTTTTGTGCAGTCCCAATGGTGCAGATGGGAGACGCAGCTAGCTGAATATCATAGACTTCTCCTTGAGGATGGGACGTCGTACGACCCTTTAGTGCTAGTCAAAATAGGTGAAATTGACAATAAAAATTTATCAACTACATTAAAATTCCTTTTAAGAACAAAAATATACCACTCTTGGGACGAGCAGAAATCGGAGGAGTTTTGGAAAAAACTAAGAAATGTTTTGATGAAATAATTGGGAATTCCAATATGCTTGATATTTTATTACATAATTATTTTTTATCAGGATTCGTTTTATTTTCCATGGAGTCTTTCGTATTCGAAAGAAAGTTGCAGTGAGATAATGCCACCTTTTTAGCTCAAACATTATCCTTGAGAAAGTTTGGAAAAGGAAAGTGCAATAAAGTCAATATTTACAGAGCTCAGTCTGGTTTCACCGGACTTTCTATAGCGGATGCCAGTTAAGGAAAACATTTTACATCTCAATCATATAAAACCATACATGGCCTGTTACACACAATCATAATAGAGCTTAATATTAAATACTTTAATATGTATATAGAAGCAAATACAAACAACATAATCAAGAACAACGTAAGGTTAAAAATACATGTCAATATTACCGTAAGTGAAATCAATAAGATGTCATTTGCAAAATGTAAATGAGCGTAAGTAGTCTGCATAATGCGTGAACGGTTCATGTGTTATGTTTGTTGTTTGCTTTTAGATCGGTACAAAAACTACACTATTATGACACACTAAATATTGTTTTGAAATAAAATAACTAAACAGACGTACCTAAATAAATAAATAAAAGCAGCATATGCATCTCACGCACAGCAAATTGAGTTAGAGCTGTCATAAAATGAATGAATGCTACTTCTCAGCCCAAACAATACTGACACTAATTACCGTTTATAATTAATTTAATTAGGCGACTCTCCTTTTCGAGCTGCACCCGGCATTGTTGTGGCACGGGAGAAAACGCCATCTTCATTCAAGATATCGTCGAGGGATAACGGTGCGGTGCGGCGCACACGCATTGTCCCGTCTGGCTCTAACGAATTGACATTTGTAGTTGTTAGAGCGGGACGGTTGCAGACGGCGGCTGGCAAGCGATTACTCGACTGACCTACTCAACCGCGTACACTCTTTCTTGCGAGCAAGCGGAACCTAATTTTTGTAGCGTGAGAATTTGCAATGTACTGCGCGTGAGACGATCTATGACGTTAATTGAACACTCTACGACGCTCTTTAAACACCAGGCATGTGGATTATTTTAATTATACTATATCAGTTACTTGGCCTCTACGAGAATTCAGTCTAGCGTATATTAAGTTATTAAGAAAATAATTAAGTCACTATAGTAAATGTTAATAATACATTACCTCAGCAAGCTACAAAAGATAAGCAGGAGTTTTCCTTGCAGAAAAGGGCCCCTTTTTAGAAGTCCCAATGAAAATTTAAGGAACGGTTTTAGTATTCGGAAACTTATGTAAACTGGTAAAAGAGGTAGAAATAAAATCATCGATGAAGAACAATTTGCTTTACGTAATATCATAAAAAATATAACAGGGAAACACTAATCTAAACACAGCTCAAAACATTTATGTTACACTCTACAATAAAACATGAAACATAAACAACCGGTGCCTCTATCCGACATTGACTAAGCGATATCGCTAAATATTTTGCTACTATATGGTCGCTCTTATTAATTTGACAGAAAAGGCGGCCTCATCGTAAAACAAATACGGGATATCGCTAAGGCAGTGTCCAATACAGGCCCAGACGAATACATGCAAGTGACAGCAGCTGGAATCAAACCCATAAGTTATTGCAACTGTCCGGGATTAAACTAAAAATGTTTTTAAATCATTGCAGCATAAAACGCACACTAACCATTCGCAAACAAGAAACACCATTAATCAGAACCAAAACCACATTCGTTTAATCTGTAACATGAGACAAGCAGCGCAGCCACTTTTTCTTCAGGGCTGGCTCCAGGGGCCTGGACCCGCGGGGCAGATATCAGGAGGAAGGGAAAGTGCTTCTGGACTTCAGTATTTTTTAAAGTAGGTATAAAGGCAAGAATTGGAGGGCGCATATTAATTTGTTCGGCCCCGGGCGGCAAAAGTCCACGCTACACCACTGCGCTGATTATATAGTCAGGTGCGCTGCAGTCCTTGACAGTGGCATCGCGAAAGTCGACCGTGGTCCAAGAAAATACGGAACAGCAGCGAGTCAGTCAGTGGCCAGCCGTTGCGTCGACAGCACGTCAACATGCGCCCTCGCGAAACAGTGAAAGTACGTTAGAAATGATGCGACTCACAATCGCCTTCCTACTTGTGGTGAGTGCTAATCAAATTGAAAGTGCTAATGGGTGGTGCTCAATCGGATTTCCTTGTTTCTTTTTGGATGCTGCTGTATGGTAAAATGTTTGGTTTACTTTGATTTTGGAAGCGGTTACTTTCTTCATAAGTAAGACACCTGACTCTCCTTCCAGTCTTTGTGTAAGTAATAAGGTTGCTTGTTTTGTTATTACTATATTAAATTGGAATGATGTTAATGTATCTGTAACTTCAGCAACTGTTAATGAGGCATTAGTATACCTATCTAAGTTGAGCTAACATTAAACAATGGTCAGTCATTAACGAAATATGAAATCTTAAGGTTAATGTATTAGAGGTCGATGAACCTGTCAAACAACGTAACGTAACTAGGATCACATATCTGTGATAATGTACGGTTCATGCAAGCTGGTATTGGTTTGAATGACCTAAACACAGAGCATGAGCATTACAAAATAGTCACCAATTTAGTAAGAACTATGGAAATATACTAGATATGTACCTATTGATGACATAATGTTTGTGTATGATACATTTTTAGCAACCAGAACATTTTCTAAAGATCGCTAGACATTGTTTGACTGCTCGGTTAGGATTATCTAGGTTGTATAAATTTCCATCACCATCTTAATTAAGATGCTTAAGAACAAACATATTCACATATTTACGAACAATTATCCCGGACAAGTGCCTATGGGGACTTGGGTTAGAACATCTTGGCGTCAGGGGCGTAACTTCCGCCGTATCAACCGTATCAATGATACGGGGTCTCCGGGCTATAGACTCTTTTGTGACGAATCATTACCCTTCATATGGGCTCTAATGATTTAGATGGTCTACACCTCGGCTGGTAACAGTGCACAACAAATCATTAACTATTCTTCAAACTAATATCAACCTTAACAGAAACAAATCAGTTGACAGCCCTACGAAAGCAGGGTGTACAGTCGTCGTGAGAAGCGGGTCGGGGAGCGCCCACGTTAGTAGCTTTTCGTCGCGACTGTACTAGCCAATTACTTTTATGAATAGTCAATCGTAATTAACCGATATTCATGAATGTTCATCTGTTGGCCAGTTTATGATTTATTTTAATGTTTGTGTTTAGACGTAGAGCGATCCTATTATCAAAATCTCCAAATTCTTCATAAAAGTTTCTTCCCGAATTCATCTAGATTTGCGGAGATTATATACGTATTTAGTCAAATTAGTGAGTAAGGCATTATGTAATTTAGTTGTAATGAACCCAAAGCTACATAACACCCATATTTTTTGCTTTTTCCTAGTGACATGCAAAAAATATGGGATGGCGAAGGATTGACTTGTGTTGCTCTCAAAAGCAACTCAATTATCAGGATTTTCGTAGTAATATTGCTATTAATTTACATAGTTTGCAACAAGATGATCGAAACTCATTGTCAAATTGTGATATAATCCGTAAATACAGTGCTAATGAGTCTTCTTACGTCACAATAGCGAAAGTTCGGCTTGATTTCACCTGCTCGTCGTAACCCAGTTTAGGGCATGCATGTGTTAGGCACCTCCTGCTAATGCACGAATAATAGCGTTCAAGTCGATAGTGGCCGTCAACCAAAGTGACCACTAGGGCAATCAAACCAGTAGAATCGTGCTATTTCTTTTGCACTTACATGGCCTTACTCACATCTGCAGGGTAGCATAGTGCAAGAAAGAAATGAATGTTATATTGCTCCACTCGTCACTTTGGTTGACGGCGACTAAGTATTATATCGTGCGAATTTATGGATTTTACTATCAGAAAATGCTTGAGTACCGACTATTACGGTTCTAAGTCATCATCTCTTTAGGTCTTTTTACCGTTTCTAATTCGGGGTACACATTGACTGGTCTCAGATTTGGCAGGTCCGATTATTCCAGTGGAGCGATTGCCATCTGACCTTCGCATCGCAACCCTAGGGAAACAGACCAATTGCATCGTGGTTACACAATGTGCAGGATTCCTTACAATGTTTTCTCTAACCGTGAAGGCATGTGCTGCCAAGTACCTTTCCCAATATTTAAACGTAGCAAACATTAATACGTGAATCTTGTCACGGTCGTTTATAGTTATAACTGCCGCATGAACTGCAGCTAAACTGGTCTAGGACCGTTGACAAGACCATTACCTAATTCAAAATATTTGGTAAGGACTGAGGATTCGACGGATTACACGAAGTAAAGTTTAATGTTTCAGAGGAGTATGCACAACGGTTTTGGGAGCATGACCCTCAATATGACTGTAAAAGCGTGAAATGAAACAATCCAAGTTTTTTGAAGGCTTTTTGCTGGAATGCGTACCTAATTTAAGTACCTAATATATTTAATTAATAGCTGTTCCCACGTCTTTTATTTGCGTTGCCTTTTTTATTCCGAATTATGGTATATCTATTTGCCAAATTTCATCCATTCTGACCAGCCGTATACTTTCACATTTCGTAATAGTATGTAGGATATCGCATGTTTTAAATAATGTTAAATCTCAAATACAAAGATCATTCTCCTAAACTGTACAGCTTTATAAACATGCGTCTGTCCCATGTTTCTTACATTCTTCAATATTAAAAGGTACTATTCTGTTGTCTGCTTTTGTACTCACATCATCTTCAAAACAAAGATAGCCATCATAACAACATAATCACTGCTCGTTGGCTCCACCTTGCCTCACCTTTACATCACGCCGTGATCATGGCGTGTGACGTCACCCCGAACATCACTTCACTTTCACTCGCATACCTGTCTGTCTGTACCTATATGACATGTACCGCTTTCATACCTTTTGTTTCTGTCGCTTTAAGATTGTTAGTTTTTTTAGTTTTTGTTGACTGCTCTGTAGTCACAATCTTGTTTGGGTATTTAGGTCGGTGGTGTTTTTCTGTAAGTTACTGAAGCTTCGGTTTACTAAGTGGCCTGATTTCTTTTTCTCCCATTTTAACCAAGATAACGTTAAAATACATGTAGTTTCGTATTTGAGTGTATTGATGACGCGGTTAGCCCAGTTGGTCCCTACCAACTTAGTCACCCCGTCTCCGAAGCTAGCGGTCCCGGGTTCGATCCCCGATAAGTCAAATAGGTACTTGTGTGATGAGCACGAATGTTTGTTGCTGAGTCTTGGATGTTTTACTATGTACCTAAGTATTTATTTACTTATCTATATAAGTACGTATATTATCGTCTAGTATCCATAACACAAGCTAACTTTGGGACTAGATCGATTTGTGTACTTAACAGATTAATAGTAAAGGAAAATAGGTATTGATAATCAAATCACACAATAATAACAAACACATAATTGCGAGTGGTTGTATTACAGTTATATTTAATAAAGAATCCCACATACACAAAAAAGATAGGTACCTACTTACGCGCGAAAAACATAGGTACACTCCCTTGCTTCCGCGCGGTCAAGAAATTATAGCCAGTCTCGTTATTAAGGTCAGATGTGCCATGTTTTTTAGGGTTCCGTACCTACCTCAAAAAAGAAAAAAACGGGACCCTATAGGATCACTCGTGTGTCTGTCTGTCTGTTTGTCCGTCCGTCCGTCCGTCCGTACATCCGTCTGTCCGTCTGTCTGTCTGGTGGAACTACTGGAACGATTGAGTCGAAATTTGGTAGACAGGTTAGAATGGTTAAAAAATCATTTATTTAGGGGTATATTAGAAAATCTTAAAAAAGAGTTTTGCAAACTTTATCGTGTGACGTATTAAATGAAAGGGCTCGTTTTGAGAATCTTAAATATATTTATATTAGAATTTTAAAATAAATAGTTTGGAAGTTATTTGGGAAAATAGGCGAAAATTTACTATTTCCCCCAATTTAGCTCCGAAACTAATGGGCATACAATTTTGAAAAAAAGTAAGTAAAATTTTTCTTTACCTATAGACTACAGACTACAGGAAAACGTATAAAAAGTGTATGGTATTTAAAGTAACATAGGCAATTTCAGATAATCATGTACGGAACGGAACACTCTCCACGCGAGTTTAACTCGCACTTGTCCGGTTTTTGCTTGTGGGGCTCATCCCATAACTCTCTAGTTCAACTGAAGTAATAAACACATTGTTATGCGATGCCCCACAAGTAGCACAACGGTAAGGCATGCCCACACGTCCAAGTCTCGTAAACATCTTCTTTTTGGAGAAAGCATTGTACTCGTACAAGGAGTGCCTGTTGGCAATTCAATTACTCTCGGCTGTAGAGGTTCCATTTAAAGGTAGTTTGCGAGAGAATTTATGATTACACTTTTTTATACGCAGCAGCGGCCCTAACATGCATGCCACAAAGATAAATTAGAACCGTTTATCTCTATTACTATCTCTTTCGTCGGCACTAGTGTGAGAGAGACGCACTTAGAGATGAGACGGTGTATCATATCTTTGTGTCATGCATGTTAGGGCCGCTGCGGGGTTTAGCTATATTTACCTTTTGAATGCCACAGTCGGCTGTAGCCAATAGCAGAGTTTCGTAAACACAACTTAACTAAAACTAAATTAAACTAAAAAAAGTAAAGATATTATAATAACGCAATTCGAAGAAAATCCGGATTTTCTTCGAATTACGTTAAAAAATCCGGATTTTCTTCGAATTACGTTATTATTGTATCATTACTTTTTTTAGTTTAATTTAGTTTTAGTCAAGTTGTGTTTAAGGTTAGGTACCGTAACATTGATGATTTTGTTATTTTAGTATACTTACTACGTGTAAAATTTTGTAGCCCTCCAAAGCTATGTATGCAGATTAAGTTAATACATTTCCAGTTCTTTTTACAGTCAGTCTCTATATAGACGGAGAAAGTGTTCCGTTATCAGTGATAATGCATCGATCATCGTCGAAAGTGGCCGTCAAAGAGAATGTCATTATTTCACCTGCGCTGGCGGTTACTTTCGATCGCTCTATAAGAGTGATGCAAGTTATAAGCGACATAACAAATTAAAAGTCGCTCTCAATGGCCCGGATCAATCGGAACTTTGAACAGCACACAGACGCAAGAGCGACCAGACCCGAGTCAAATTCAAAACTTACTTGAAAGGCGAGCTGTGAGGATCATCGACGATCCCATACTTACTGAAAAAACGCTATAGAAACTTTAAATGTAAAGCGAGACTTCTCCCTCCCTCTGTGTGTCCTAACGCTTGTATAATGGGTTATTTTCCATATATTTCAAAGAACTGTTTGACATGATGCCCACGGCAACCTTCTACCAACGCACCGCTCACCATTGAATTGCGGAGTTCATCCTTACATCTTGGAACCTAAATGGTCACGCACGGTGCGATTTCTAAGAAATTTCCTCCGCAAACGCTCCGGATGTGGATTGAGCTCCCTGCGGAGGTTTTCCCACGGGAGTAAAGTATTGGGTAATAGGCTTTGTTTGTGTCTGCAATGAAAATGTGATACTCCTGATAGTGCAGATGTCCATAGGCTATGGTAACCGCTTACAATCAGCTGGCCCTACGCTTGATTAGCACCATCGTGTCATAAAAATTCAATTATGAGTATCCGACTCTGGCAGGGATTAAGCCTGCAACTAAAGCTGCGGAGCTCAACATTGGAACCACTATTCTAACCGGTCAGTCAAAATGAAAGGTCACAATTGATTTCCTTTTCCACGCTCACCATTCCTGATTGCAGTTTAAAAAATTCGAAATCGGGGGTCTTGACAAATCAAATTAGCTCTTTCGTTGCCAAGGACCCACTTGTTGGGTAAGCAAAAGCTACGAATATACACCTACGAAAATGTTAGCAATTGAAGGTTATTGCAGTTTAATTCCCGTTTTTGCAACGGGCGCAACGGCTGCTATGGGGCATAATTAGGTAGCAAATACTAGAGGTCTACGTGATACAGACAACGATCGTTACTATGGCAACAAAATGACGCATAGTTTTGTCACTTTCTTTTCAATGTACACTTTGAAAAGTAAGATAAAGACAAATCGATATGCTATACCATATTTTTACCCAATGTCCAGTACAGGCCCTGAATCACAAAACTTATCACTTGCACCATAAAAAATATAATGTACAGTCTTTGACTTGCACCACACAACCGCGTAACAGGTCCACTAGAGCTACCCACGACTTCCGTCCGCGCCCCCGATCACTTATCAAATGAACAAAACCGCAGAAAGATGCATATCAATGTTCTTATAACATTGCCAAAGAGTCTATTTCGGCTTGATTTATGCTCTTTTGATCGGCAAAAACACACGATGCTTAATTGAAAGATCTCATGGCATTGACAAATGGGATATTAGGTTTGCCGTACGTAAATCCTGCTACAAATTATTCATCAGATGGCAGGTTTAAACATATGTGTTAATTAATAAATAGCAGAAAGTGACCCAAGGGAGTAGCAAGGCGGGGCAGGTGGATCTGGGCTACCTCAGAACGCTGGCCCACCCCAGAATTTAAACGAATCATTTAATTAAAACTAGGTAGGTTCATCTATTTATCATTGCTACGCCCTATGTGGTATGATGTCTGACTGATGCCATCATAAATTAAGAGAAACTATAGTGACTAATATCTGCTTCATCATCATTATCACCCTCCCACTGCTGGGCACAGGCTTACTAGTCCCCACGCGTGCCCAGTGCGGATTGGGAACTTCACATAATTAAAAAAAAAACAAATATGTATGCAAGTTTCTTCACTGATGTCCTAGTGCACCACACACATGTAAAGATTTTAAATTAAAAAAAAAAACAAAACGTACTTACTTAACATAAGCATAAGGCAAGAGTGAATAGGCATTTTTCTGGGAAAGCGTGTACCTACCAACTTCGACCTCGTCGTCACTTAACATCAGTACCATTACCATGAGTTGCGCAAACCGCTCTCGCTAGCGTAAACTATCGCTCGGTCCCTTTTACTTGTATCGGCACCAAGCAGCGTTTCCGATAGACCTCATGACCATGTAAGGGCTCGGAGCCCTTACCATGAGCTTGCGCAAACCGTTCTCGCTATCGAAATCTATCTGAAATGCTGCTTGATATGAAATGGTACAGGTGAAACTGAGATCAAACGCATACCCATTTTAGAGTTAAAAAAAACGTTCAGCGGCCCTAGCAAGGTGTTACAAAGATAAGTTAAACCGTCTTTATCTCTAAGTGCGTCTCACTCACACTAGTGCTGACGAAAGATAGTCTAGTCAAAGTGATAAACGAGTTTAACTTATCCCCGTGTCTGGCAAGCTAGGGCCGCTGTTTTGGTAATCTTACAATACAATACTCTTTATTGGGCACCACAAAAAGAACAAAACAGCACAAATTAACAAAATAAAGTAAGAAAGCAATAGTGGTCTTATCGCTAAATAGCGGTCTCATCCGGGTAACCTCAACACAGAAAATAATCATCAAATTTAGTTTGACTTTGGCAGATCTTCAGTTTAAGATTAAAGCTAAGTCAAACACATCGCTTGATGCATTTGAGAGCAGGCTCAGGCACTTGTCACCTTACCCTAGTAGCATTTTCCTTTGGCATCCATTGGCCAACATTAGGGAATCCGTAGGGATATAGTTAATAGTTTGCCCAACATTGGCCCAATATAAAGAGAAGATTATCATTACCCCCGACCAATAACAAACGTTGGGCCATTGTGAATACCGCTACCGTTGATTAAAAACGGTTGCATTTCTGCATTGTATACAACTATGGCCCTATTAGATATTAAGTAACGTTGGCCCAATGCAGTAAAATTTTATCATTACGCCCATCCACTTACCAACGTTGGGCCAATGCGACTTCTATGGTTTTTAAAACTGTTGTCATTTCTGCATTATATTGTTTCAGTTATGTTGGAAATTCTACAATGGCCCTTGGTTATAGGCCTTACCTCAAAGTGACGGCCAAATCTAACCGTTGTCCAACTAACAAGACCCATGTGGCCCAACCAAATGCCAACACTAAATGCTATTAGGGTACTTTGGTATATTATAAATGCGAAAGTGTGTTTGTTTTTGTGTAAGTGTTCCTCTTTCTCGTCAAAACGCATCAAAAAACAACAGTTGGAGACTTTAAGAACGATACAGGCTACTTTTTATATTGGAAATATTCAAAGTTCCGCGTTTCCAACAGAATAGCGATTAACGAATTCCACGCGGAAGAAGTCGCATGTACTTCGTGTTGAAGACCTCTTTTTAAAACGAGTGGGACTGAGTATATTAGCACCTACATGGGCCCTCAGGCCCTCCTTTGCAAATGTAGGCAGTTTTATCTTATAATGCCCGAAAAGGCTCGAGGTATATTTAATTCTTAATTCTTTTTTCGACTCTGTAATTTACCACTAACGAATGCATTATACCGATTTATCTGTACATACATCTCATTCACAAGAGTGCCCAATCCCACGCGCATGAAGAATTGCAAACAATATCGTCCTCACAAAACGCATCTCATTTAAATTCACCATAAACTACTGCGTTGTAATAAGGTAGATTTTTGAGTGGCAGTACCATGGCCTCATTCGTGATGTCAATGATCTTTATCTTTCTCTAATTGACAGCTGTTGATGCTGTAAAGCTTTGACACCCAAAACATACACAGGACGCCGCACCGACCGACCGGTCTAACCAGACGGTTGTCGGCGGCGATGGGAGTGAATTATATTCGATATTTTAATTTATGATTTTTCTTTTAATATGAACGCACCCGATGTTTAACAATCTGTTTTTTAGTGATTAACAAAACGAAATCGTTACCGATTTTTAACGTTTTGCTAACTGCGTTGTACTTATTAATGTCTTTTGTAATGGCTTATTAATGTTTCGTAACCTAGAACAATCAAGGAAATCTGAATGAAATATATTGTCAGATAATTAAATGATTAATAATTATTTACTTATCTCCCGTTTTCTTGCAAGTAGGCGCCTCACTTGGCCTGGGGCTATGACTACGCGTCGGCGTGCGCTCGGCCACAACGGGCGGGGCGCACGCGCGCTGCTGCGCCCTGCGACCTCAGCAAGCAAAGCTACTGCACGAGTCCGGGGGACAGCTACCCCTGGCACGCCATCCGGAGATTTGTTAGGGAGAACCAGGTGAGATTGTCATTGTACTTACTCAAAATAACTTAAGTGAAAACGTAAAACTATTTTCTTTACTATTGTACAGTAAAAGGGTCCTATTAATGTACGTCCCGATAATGCCCGACCTGATAATGCCCGACCAGATAATTCGCGACCACCCAATACTACCATGACTACTAGTAATTATGGTAGTATTGGGTGTAAAAAGGACCCCAGAGTGCCTAGCATACTAGCTTTTATCGCTCACATAAAGCATCTGTCACTTTTTAACTAATATGCAGGTGCGAAAGGGAGGAATGCTTTATGTGCGCGATAAAAATTAGTGTGCTAAGCCCTCAGTAAAATATTATTAATTTACATACATACATACATAGAATCACGCCCGAAATCCCTGATGGGGTGGGCAGAGCCACAAGACTACTTATGGCCACGTTTGATTAATTAGTCCTAAGATGGTATGATGAACCTCCTGTGCTGCACTGGGAGTGAAGAAATAGCATAGAATGCGTGCAGATGCTTATCATCCTGGCATGTCGTAAAAGTCGACTAAGTGACGGGTCTTCTCACCATGGTGGTTATTAATTTAATCAAGCCAAAAGTCCGTTTATCTGTTCATCTTATTATTTAATCGCAATGCATTAATAATTTAGGATGTACAGGCGTATTTGTGCGTGCATTACACTAATTCATTTCTTTTATACATTTCAGGGTCTCATGAGAAGAATGTACGGAGAGGAACGTCACATCTCAGTCCTGAAAGCGGAACTAGAAAATTTCATTGAAGATGATGATGACGATAACATCAAAAAGACTGCAGACTTTGCCGAAAATATACTCAAAACGAAAATGATGTATACTAAAAAAAGCCATGGACGTGCCATGAAAGTAAAACCCCACTTCAGACCCATTCAATCAAATTCCAATAGAAAACCTGATAACGATACTTTAAGAGTAAAACCTTTAGAATTCGACGGTAATAACACCAAAATTAATAAGACTGGCGATAGCAATGTAACTGAAATAACAAGTAATGAAACTGTCTATGAGGACAAAGGGATATCTTACAAAACTAAACTAGAAAGCATAGCTAATATTGAAGTTAACAATTTAGACCCTGATGTTATAACACTAGAAGCTGTAATAAAACAAAGCATTGAGACAAACAGTATTTACACAAGTTTTGGCAATCTTAAAAGTGAACCGGTCACCTTAGACGCCAAAAATGTAACCTTAGATAAAAACGTTACTACAACAACAGAAGGCATTTTAAACTCAACGGAAACTACAACCTTCGATGTGCAATATGACGATACAACTACAGAAATGGGAAAAGATGCTTGGAAGCCAATGAACCCTGATATCTCTACTTTACCCCCAACGCTTCTCTTTTCAGAGCACGAGAAGGTAAAGAATGACAGGATTGACACCAACGTTAACGATAAAAAGGAGGAGTTCCACCCCAAGCCCGTGCAGCACCAGGAAGCAATGCGGCCTTCTGTTATAAAGTTACGAGGAGCGTAAGTTTTCGCCTATTAAGTTTCGATCCAATTTTTAATAACATGAATAAAAGAAAATAGACGTCATAAAAGATCATAAAAATAAATAGTTTTCATCCAGATTTGACAATCTTTGTTTAATTTGAATGAGACAGTAGAGAAACTGAAGACAGTACAAACAATAAAATCTAATCGTCATTGTATAAATAATGTCCGATAAAACCGTAAAGTAATGGTAAACAAAACATTTGTTTTCAGAAACGCATGTGAGTCCAAAGAGGAGATGGCGGCTCCATTCTGGGCAAATAGCACGCGGGGCGAAATCCTGGCGCTGCTCAACATGTATCCCTTCGAGCAGTACATCCACCTCGAGACCTGCGTGCACGAGAAGAAACAGATGTACTGCAGGGAAGGCTGCAGGTTTGTATTAACTTAACATCCTGAGACGTCGGTAAAGAGCATGTTACTGTGGTTTGAGATAATAATTTAACAAATAAAAAAACCGACTCCAAAACCCCTCTGAAAAGTAAGAAATAATAATCGGCTTTCGTAAGTCATTTACCTAGAAACGGCAGATATATTATTGGTTAAGTGAAGTCATAAATTAAATATATCGAAGTCGGTGGCAAGTCAGTGTTGTCTTGCCACCGACTTGTCAAGTATATGAACACAGTATGAGTGATGTATTAGAAAGTACCATTTATTGCATGTACCTATTACCTTATTCACTTGCCACCAACTTCGATATATTTAATTTATGACTTCACTTAACCAATAATATATCTGCCGTTTCTAGGTAAATGACTTACGAAAGCCGATTATTATTTCTTACTTTTCAGAGGGGTTTTGGAGTCGGTTTTTTTATTTGTTAAATTATTATTTTATTTTATACTTTTTAGTGCTTATCGTATGAAACACATTTATTACATCAAGCATCAACAGCATAATGCTAATTGCTCATCACCATTTACAAAATGTTGCTATCCAGGGTGCAAGGGCATCAATCTTTGAGGAGTTCTCCTGGTTCTTCAAACCCAGTTCTATTTTACCACATGCATTTTCATGACCATAAATTGCTTCACAACCTTTTACAGAAATTTAATCACCAACTGTGAAATACTTCTCAATTAGGAGTTCCGGTGATCATCTATGGTCTTCATCAACAGTTCCACTTCACCAAATAATGCTTTTGGAACATAACTGCTTGAGTTATTACAGATTATACTAAAATTGCTATATGCGTGCCTATAATATTTGAAGATTTTCATCGATTCCTCATAGATTCTCTCATCACACCTCGACTTTGACTACAACGGAACCAAACTGGAAGTATACCCTACCGATTAAAAAAAGAATTTTCCAAATCGGTTTATAAATGACGGAGTTCTGAAGTAACAAACATAAAAAAAAAAAACATACAACCGAATTGAGAACCTCCTCCTTTTTCTTGAAGTCGGTTAAAAAATTATAATGGGGATTGTAATTGTAGTGTTTTTAACCGATAAACATCGTATAAGTCGAGTTGATTAAAGGGCGCTGAGGACTATACGATTTATAGGGCCTATTATAATAAAAACAAATTAACTCTGCAAGAGACCCGACTTTAGGCTCAACTACAGCTAACAAGTTGATATTTGCTGGCTAATCGGTTTGTTCTACTAGTTTGATAAATATTCCTGTTTTAGATGTGAACAGCAGTACCGTCTCCACCGTCTCCTGGCCTACGACCCTCGTAACGAATGCCGCGGCATCTTTGCCGACTGGTTCAAGTTCCCGGCCTGCTGCGTCTGCAAATGCTACGACGTCCCCCTCGAGTTCCGCGCCCGCTCACCCCGCATTCTTCACCCGCAGTACGGAGAAGAAGTAAAGAGAGTCATATATGAAGATGTCGCCAGGGACTGGTATATGATGTCCGCCTACGATGAAGAAGAGGATTTGTATTAATGTAAGTTACATGTAGCACGAATGTATAGTCCGAGAGTACTTATATTTTTCGGCATACAGTGATGAAAACCATACGTGTATTTTTTAATGGATGTACTTTCATAGAAACTCGTATAGGTTCTAAATACATAATTAGGTCACACGCCAATAATTGAACACACTGTTGGGGCCAGTTATAATACTTATTTGTAACACATAAAAAAAACGAATTCAAAAACCCTCTGAAAAGTAAGAAATAATAATTGGCTTTCGTAAATCAATTATCTTGAAACGTCCAGATATTTACGAGTATATTGTAGTTCAAGTGATAAATTAAATACATCGAAATCGGTGTCAAGTATATGACCACAGTATGAGAGATGAATATCTAGATAATATAATTGCTACCGAATTTAATTTATCAGACCTCAACTTTGACCACAACGGGAACAACTCGGAGGTATACTCTATTGACTAAAAAAAGAATTATCCAAATTGGTCCAGCCATCTCTGAGTAATCGGCGATTAGATTTGTGTATAAGGTTGGGAAGCAACTTATGCTTATGAAAATTCATGTGGTAAAATAGAACCGGTGGTGAAGAACCAGGAGAACTCCTCAACGCTTGACGTCCTTGCACCTCGGATAGCAACATTTGTAAAGCGTGATGAGCAATTGGCATTATGCTATTGTTACTTGATGTATTAAATGTGTCATGTGCGTCGTTAAATCACATATGATTATCACTAAAAAAAGTGAAATAATAAAATTTTAAGAAATACAAAAACCCACTTCAATAACCCTTTGAAAAGTAAGAAATAATGATTGGCCTTCGTAAGTAAATTACCTAAAAACGTCAGATATTTATTGTCGATTAAGTGATACATTAAATATGGCAAGTAAATTAGGTAATCCATCCTTCATACTGTGTGTTCATATACTTTACACCGACATCGATATATTTAATTTATCACTTAATCAGCAATATATCTGACGTTCCTAGGTAATTTACTTACGAAGGCCAATCATTATTTCTTAATTTTCAAAGAGTTTTTGAAGTGGGTTTTTTAATTAGTTAAAATTTGTATTTTATGCTTCATTGATTTCAGATACCTACTCAACACTTCGTACAAACTTCAATTAATTGGAAAACAACGAAATTCTGAATCGGTTAGATCGACTGAGAACCCACCTTGAGATTAATTTAATTAGTAATAGTACATGAACAGATACATATTTGGTATTGAAAAACGAATAATTTTGAAAAAAAAATAGTTTTGTTTAATGGGCATGTGTTACATAAAAATGTTCAAATTATAAATGGTTCAAACATATTCTTTCGTTTTCGATGTGCAGATATTTGTTGAAGTCAATACGTATTATTTAAGGAAAGATTTAATATTTACTTGTTAACACACATTTCTATACTAACTTTTATTTAATTTATATTTATTTCAGTTTAATTTAATTAAGGCTAGTGAGAATTTTGTTAATTACTGTATAAAGGAAATAAAATGCGTTGTTGCTCACCTGAAGATTTTATAAATAAATTATTAATAATCGTTATGCTGCTATTTTTTTCTATGGTCAAATAAAAAACCTACTTGATACAAAAGTAATTTACACACTTTTTGTTTTGTGTATCCTTGCACTTCTGCCCGCTACATAAAGCATTCGTACCTTTTGCATCGCACCCGCTTATTAGTTCAAAAGTGACAGATGCTTTATGTGCGCAATGAAAGCTAGTGTGCTAGGCCCCCTAGACAATACCCAAACCACCCGTCTGAAGACAAATATAGGTATTGTATGATAGGTATAATTCGCGGCACGTAAGTTGGACTTTGACCTCAAATGCGCAGAACATAAATGCGGGTCTCAATCGAGGTGCGGTATGAGGTGCAATGATTTTTTTTCATACTTGTACCCGCGCGGACGGCCGCCATTTTAGTTCAACTTAAGCACCGGGGATTATACAAGTTATTGTCTGTGGCGGCAATTTATTGACCCGTGACCTTATTCGAGTTTCGTTGACCGATAATCAAAAAGCTTGGCCACCCAGTCGGTCTATTAAAGGTAGCTAGACTCTGTGCGCTGTGGCATGGTGCGGATGACAGCTGTCATCTTAGTACTTATTTTGCATTCTAAGGTTACAAATAATGTGAGATGACAGCTGTCATCCGCACCATGCTACAGCACAGAAATTGTAGGGTGCCAAAAAAGTATGGGTTTCGCACTCAGGGCCCTAAGTAAGTATTTATATTTTTAATTTGTGATGCCTAGAAAATATTGATATGCCACCTTGGCCAACGTACAATAATAAAAATTAGGCTAAAGGAATTAAATTTATAAGTAAACTTATTGAACCTCATGAATAGCTCAGGTTTTTTAATTCCTTAGCTAATATTTTAGAAAAACATAATCTTGCGGGTATTATCGCCTAGCAAACATTCAAAAACCGGTTTTGATTCACGAACCGGTAACCACGCTTGTCAAAACAGCATACACAATCCCTCCCTACCTGTGCTTCAAACAAAATTAATGGCGGTTAACTGACATCTCAAGTCAACAAACTAAGCGTTTATTGCTCTGCAAGTTTCTAGTTTGCTCATGTAATTTTTAAGAAAAAATGCTGTGTAGTGAATAAACTAGTAATTACATTTCTGTTTATTTATAAATCGTGTTCACCTTTAAAGTTAATAAATCAACCCACTAAAATGACCGGGAGAGGTAAAAAGGTGGCTGTGCCGAAGAAAAAAGCCAATGGCTATAAAATGCCTGCTCCTATCGCCACTGGTGAGGTAATTCATGATACTACGATGAAGAAGAAATGGCGAATCGGGCCTTCCATAGGCGTCGGGGGCTTTGGAGAGATATACTCAGCGTGCGACCACGACAGTACGCCTAAGGGCTCTAACTATCCATTTGTCGTGAAAATAGTAAGTAAACGCCTTTTATGTTAACTTAATTGGAATATAAAACCTCCTTTTGAGTTAATAGATCACAGTTCATGTCATTTGCTTGTCACTTAATATGTAGATTCTTCAAAATTGACAAAAGTTTACTAAAATTTGAAGCTCATTCATTCTGCCCTGTTAAAGGCGTTCCAGAGTATGCATCATTCCCATACTAAGCAAAGCAACTATGTGCATGAGAAAAGTTAACCTTTTAACTTGTTTTTCTTTTTAATTTTTACACAGAAATCTTAACATAGACTAAGGTCAAAATAAGTTCTTTATTTTTTGTTATTATTGTTATCAGGAACCACATGAAAATGGACCACTATTTGTTGAAAAACATTTCTATGTCCGAAATGCAAAAATGGATGACAGTAAGTTTATTTATTGGATTACTAATGTATGGGCAAAAAAACTTTTTCCAAAGTATCAGATCCCAAACTATTTTACTCAAATTGTCATTTAGCAAAAAATCATTAGTCAAATCAGCTTATCGCAATTTTACAGTTAGCAAAAGTATTTTTTGATAAATAAGTACTTACGTAAGGGACACAAGGTAACCCTAAACAAACCTACCCATGACAAAGCAAAATTATGCCAAATGATAATTTGACCAAATGAATAAAATGCAAAATGTAAATGTGTGTGTTTCTTGGGAAGTAAAATTTGGTGAAAAATATTTTGCCCAAAGGGCAGTACACCTTATTTATTGTGTAAAACTTGAACTTTTTATTTTCATTTCTATCTGTGTAAGCTGGGCTGTGTGGGCTGTGTAATGATCGTACTAGTAAAAATTCTTAATTTGGAAAATCTGGTAACAAAATTTGTACTGTTGTAAGTCATTAGCATTTTTACTAACAAATGGACTATCTTTACAATGCTAACTACGGATATATCCATCAGTAAAAGAGCCTCACATGGGTTCAAACCCATGTGAGGCTCTTACCCCCATAAGGCTGAAATTCGTGCTACTTCACAGACATGCTTGTCATTGAAGAGGTTAAGCTACTGCAATGCTTACAGAACGAGCAATGGTGTACTGTTAAGATGTTATTAAGAATGTTATTAAGATATTATTTACATGTAATTAAGATATTAAATAGGCACATCTATTATAATTTTTAATCATATGTTTTATGTGGTGTTCAATAAAGACTGTATTGTATTGTAATGTTATTTTAAACTTAACCAATATCACATGGGTATCTGGTATTACATTAACATCAACAAAATATTTTAGCTAATCTGCTATTAACATTCTTTGGATTTTAGTTAAGACATATATGAAAAACAAGAAGCTATCAAGCCTTGGCATGCCCACTTACTTCGGCAATGGTTCTCATGACTACAAGGGGGAGAAATACAGATACCTGGTGCTGGAGCGATATGGTAAAGACTTGTGGAACCTGTTCAACGATAGTGGACGCTCATTCCCGCCCGTCACTGTCTTCCAAATTGGTTTGCAAATGGTAAGATACTACTTTAAAAAATAGTTACTGGAATTTGAAAGGAACTATTTTAAGGACAATTGCTTAGATAATTGGAGTTTTTGGAATCTGTAGTGGCTTACATCTTTGCTTTACTAGGTTACGGGACTGTTTTACTGCTAGGTATTACTTAGTTATACTTGTGTAGGAATCTTTGGCATTACCTAATTCTGGATATTGTAGGTGAAGTATTAGAGAAACATTGGAATGGTAGGAGTGTAATAGAATCATGTACCAAAGTATAAAGAGATTTATTATTAACTTACATGCCATTTTATAATGTAAGGTAAACGCTGACATAAGTAAACCAAGATATTACTGCAAATGTGTTAAAGTAGCCATATGCTAACCTGGGTACACTATAGTGGATTCATCCATACTTGTCTTATTTGGTAAACAAGAATCTAACCTCAAAATGCTTTTTTGGCTACAACAGGTGTTTCCTTGCAAATAAAGGAACTGGAGACAATATTTTAGATGTCACTTTGCCAATTTTTAGCCTAGGTTTGCTTTATTTAGGATAAAATAGCTGTTTCATCCAAAAATTGCACATTTTGAGGTTAGAAACTTGTTTACCAAATAAGACAAGTATGGATAAATCCACTGTAGTGCGATGCACTCAAAACAAACCAGGATCAATGATAGCAAAAGAATTTGGTTGTCTACTATTTTATTTCAGTTGGAGGTGCTAGAATACATCCACAGCCGTGGCTATGTGCACGCTGACATCAAAGGTGCCAACATCCTCATGGGGCTGAAGAAAGGGTCGGAAAACCAGGCTTATCTCCTGGACTTTGGTCTAGCCACGCGGGTCAATGATAAAGAGTTCAAACCTGACCCAAAGTGTGCACATAATGGCACCATCGAATACACTAGTAGAGATGCGCATTTGGGAGGTAAGTATTCAGTTACTAGGATTTTCTTTTCAAAACAAAAAAGGTAGGTCCACCCTGTAAATAGAACTGCAAATTATCCTGTGGAACGTCCTAAATACTGCATGTCTCGAAGTTCATTGAAAAATGACATGTAGAGTTCATTTTAAAGAGAATATTATATAATATCAAGAGCCTAGTGTGTGTGTGTGTGCGTACAGACCTACAAGTACCTAGTAGTTATCGAAATTTCGCACCAAGATAGATTTTAGTCTGGAATAGCATAAAGGATACGCTTTCCCGGAAAAAATTAAAGTTCCCCAGGGAATAACTATACCTAACCGAATTCCACGCGAACGAAGTCACAAATTAAAAGCATAAAGTCAAATTAAAAGCTAATGTAGAATTTTACTTATGTAAATGTGAATCAAAATTCAAATATTTACTTTACAAGTAGGCCACACGGGCTCTTTGACATGTCTGACTCTATCAGCACTTCTGACATATGTTGAGAAGAAGCGTCGCAAGAAACAGCAGATTTTTTCTTAGCGTTAACATGATACTGAATACCCAGTGGCAACAATGCGCGGCGACCTCGAGATCCTCGGCTACAACATGCTGCAGTGGCTGGCAGGCGAGCTGCCGTGGGAGAAAGTGCTCAAGCAGCCCAAGTCCGTGCAGGACATGAAGGAGGCCTTCATGAAGAACGTGCGGAGCAGTATCAGTAAACACTACCCCAGTGCGCCTGGTGAGAGCTTTGCACCTATATACTTAGCTTATTATTTCATTTTATACCTGATTTGTCTGACCAATCATGTAACCATGTAAGGCCCAGTGCCTAATAAAGCCCACATTAAAAAAATCGCGTAAAAATAGTGGCAGCGATTTGAAGTTTCGACAGCTCATACAATAGACAAAATGGCCGGCCATCACCAAAGCGTCAACACTCGGCCGCGTCCTGTTCAAACCTGCGGTCACAAAATAGTTGCACTCATGACCGCACGTGACGATTTGCTAAAACTGGCCTTCAAAAATCGTAAGTGTCTTTGGGTTTTACCTAAAAATGTTTATTCTTTATGCTTTCAGGTATCTCTTTGATGTAAATTAATCTTTTAAAATTGTTTTTATGCAAGAAATCCCTGTTAGTAATAGTTATCAAATTCTCGAAACTCAAGAGGCAAAGTGTACCAAATCTAGGAACAAGATTCGACAATGAATAAGGACGAAGTCTATGGTCATTTCCCTTAGAACTAACCGCCATAAATGTGAAACACTGGACAGTAAATTGGCTTATTGTTGCCTAAACAGATTGCCAAGTTGCAGAATAGAAGAAAAAAATAAAAAAATAAAGTAGTAGTGAGAGTACCTACCGTTTTTAAAAAGGACGGGCCTTTTTATGGGATAGAGTGCCAAATAAAACCAAAACGATTGTTTTAAAAAAATATATATTTTTTGATAAATAGAAGATGTTGATTCCAAAGATTATTTTTCTTCTTTTTAAGTAAATTTATAAACGACTCATTATATAGAAATCCATTTTTTTATTTTTTTTTATTAATATATTTTTTTGCTGTTGATGTGTTAGGTGGGCCTTACATGGTGCAGGTACCTTGCTCATATTTATTTATTTATTAAATCAATTATTAGCGCAATAACAAGATAATAATAAGACAAAAACAACGGATTTACGCTAAAAAGGACCCACTCAGCGATACTCATACTTGCCCCTGACTTAAGCCTTAAGCAGGCCCCATACATACAGATAAGCTAGGTAAAATTAAAAAAAAACACTGTAATATTTGTCACTTACTAGGGAATCATTTCAAAGCCATTTATTTTTTACGTGAATATAATCTAATTTGCATCATACCATGTAGTTACTAAGGTTGAAATTCTAAATACAAATATGTGGTCGACAAAACGCCTCTACCCGGATAAGGAATAAGGTAACATTCCAAACACAACCACAGCTACAGAGGCAAGCGACAGCGACACTACTGGCATATATTATTTTTCATTTAAGCTGCAAATCCTGTCTATAACTGTCGTGCAGGCGTCAGTTGATATGCTACTTCGAGAACCAGTAGTATCGCGTAAATATGGATCTTACTAGAAATTAAGAACAAACATTTATCAATTTGGTCTGTGTTTTATACTAATTAGAGATATGATCTGCATCATCATTATCAGCAGTTCAGCTGAAAGACGTCCACTGCTGGACATAGGTCTCCCACAGTGACCACCACAATGACCGATCCCGTGCTGTGATGGAATATGATAAAATCTCAGAAAACTTTAGGCTTGTGTATGTTAGGGTTACAGCTTCCACTGCTGTAAGTTCTAACACTTCTAACTGTGTTTGCGTCACACTCAAACATATTTATGCTAAATACACATCAATAACTCAATCTTTTTTCTCTTTCTAGAAGCCCTAATAAAATACTTTGAATATATAAACACTTTGAAACCGAAAGATGTGCCAGACTACACCAAGTGCCGGAAAATTTTCGAAAGCTATCTCAAGAGTGAAGGGGTCAGTAGAAACAGCAAAATTGTCTTCACTCCAACCAAGAAGAAGCCCAAACCGGCCACACAAGTTGTTGATGACAACAGTTACAGTGAAGAGGAAGTTCCAAGGAAACTACCAAAGCTAAATGGAGACGCATCTAAAGCTGTCAGAAGAGTTAGGAAAGCAAAAGCAAAAGAAGTCGGCCCAGAATCAGAAAACAGTGAAAATGAGGAGCCAGAAGTAACAGAGAGCAAAGTAAAGAGGAAACCAAAAGCAAAACAAATCAGTATTAATGAAGAAAATGGTGAAAATCAGAAGCCGGTAGTAAAAGAAACTAAGGTTAAAAGGAAAGCGAAAAGAAAGTCAACTGAGCCGTCTGTTGTGGTGAAAGTGAAGAGGACTAAGTTAGCACCAAAAGCCACGCCGCCTCTCAAGAAGAACCAAGTGAATTCGGCAACGCAGACATCGACAGGGAAAACTAGGCGTAGTCCACGGCAGGTGTCATTTGACAGTCCCATTTGCAAGATTATTCTGGACAAGACACTTTTACCAAGTTCCAAAGATAAATCGGCGAATTCTAGCGCTGATATGTTTGAAGATTCTTTTGTTGTTGAGGATAACAAAGTTATACCGAAGAAGAAACTGTTGTCTGAACAAAAGGAGACCATTACACGGGTCATTAAGAAGAAAGTGACCACGGTCAAGGTTAAAGAGAGGTCGTGGAAGGACGCTCCTGCCGTAACAAATGGTCGATCACCGCCGAAGTAGGAACTTGTCTGCTCGAATGCATCTTAGGGGTCGTCCATTAATCCCGAGAGTCCCAAATAGGAAGGAAAGGTAGTTCAAATCAAATCGCGATTGATCACGAGTAAGGGGCTTTGTAATATAACATTTTTAGCATGACGGGTAGCACGGTCACCATTACCAACAGTAATTAAATATATCTTAAAATGATGTACTTGAAAGGTGGCCGTTCTGGAGAGCATCGCGTAGTTTTTAGGTTTAAAATTAACGTAACGTGTGACGTAACCTACCTTCCCTTCCAAATCCACTTGATGTTGGTAATATAAATCAATAAATGTCAGCACCTATTATAGTATAGGGGAGGTAAAATGTACCTTAAAAAAACTCACGTGATTAATGTACGACTCCTTATGTCGACTTGACCGATTGGAGTGAAGTGAGTGGCCGCCGCAAGTGTACGAGGATAAATGATCCTCTATTGAAATATTTCGTATTCCTTATATTCAGTACAAATTAACACCAAGTTTTCTAGTTTGTTGCGTCAATTAAAATAGAGCGGACTCAAAACTGACTCAAAATAAGAAAGTTACAAATTACCGTTTTGTTCGTTCAAATAGTGTGCATGCTGTGATATGCCGCCACAAAGAAGCCGCCGTCTCGAGCCGAAACCGGCGTCGGCAACCTCAAAGACTTGTACACGCGCAGTATACATTGGTACGTCGCGCTGGACAGTTATTTTGCTAAGAATTAAAAATACATTCAGACCAATCCCAGTAATAATGGTTCTTCTCAAGAAGGTAGGATTATTTGGTAGACCAAGATAGGGATTTTAACAGTGACACTATTGGACCAAATTAACACAAAGTGATTCAGATGACTAATATATTTCTATTTTCCGTAGTTTCATTATTGTAATTTATTAAAAAACGTGAGATATGAATACTAAATGATAATGATAAAGGAGGCCGTTATCTATTAGAGCCGCGTTTATCTTATGTATGTAGATGCAGAACATTTTATCTCGAAATGTTCCCATAAAAAAACTGGCATGATCTAATAATGGCATCCATGAGCAATCAAAAGAACTCCTAATATTATTTTATCCTTATTTATTATTTTCATTACTCCAAACTTATATCGTTTTTTTTTTTTCATTTTCTCAGATACAAGTCCAAAAACCCTTTAAACATTAATGAATAATTACTGGCCTTCATTAGCAAATAGCAAGGTAGTATTTAATCGAGCGGGAAAAAGTACTAACCTAACCTAATAATATAATTGGCAGCTAAATTACCTATTAATTTTGATTTACTTGACGCCGCGCCGTTTTCGATGTAGGTATTTAATTTATTACTTTATTAATAATTATATCTGACCTTTCTAGGTAATTTACTAACAAGGGCCGGCCATTATTTCTTATCTCGTCGGGTTTTATTTTTAGTAAACAGAACATTGTCATGCCGTTTCCATATTAGCGTGCTACTGTACTGCACACTATTTCAGCGAAGGAACTATAAGTACTATAAGCACTTTTTACTTAGTATATAAAATACATATATAACAACATTAACCACCGGTACTTATAAGCAATTTATAAGGTTACAAATATTTAAAAAACGAAAGTAGCGTTCGGTACTTTCATTATTGTTATGTCCAGGGGTGTGAACCTACAGATTTTCATAGAAAAGGCGTTAACGATTACCACCCCTTAAATGTTAACCGATATTCACCAATTTTTGATAGGATGTCAGTCAGAACAAAATCTAGGTCTATACGTTTTAGTTTTTTCACTATTATCTATAAATTCAGTTTTTTTTACTTTCTTCATCTTTAATCAATTTCAATATTCAAAAAACGTATAGACCTATCAAAAAATGGTGAATATCGGTTATCATTTAAGGGGCGGAAATCGTTAACGCCTTTTGTAAGAAAAGGATGATTTTCGCCGTTGGTTCACAGTCCTCTTAAATAAAAGTGCGTTCATGAACTCATCAGCAAACTTGACCTGTCAGTGGGTATAAAGTACATGTTCGTGCGTGTCTCCGACTTTGGTCGTATGTCGACGCAATCGGCCACGAACGTAAGTACACTACTCCGCATGATGCCTACAGTGCGCGGGTCAATTTATGATTGTCGGACGAAATGAGCGAGATAACATAGCAGCCATTGTCATATTAGGTACTTTACCGGATTATAAACTATGATCATCTGTTAAAAAATCAGAATTGTTTGTGAATAGTTGAGGCGCTGACAACACCTAAATGGGCTTTACTTAAACAGTTTTCTAACAAAAACTATTTGATTTGGCAAAGCGTAAAAAAATATATGTTCATATCCATTATATTATTGAAAATAAAAAAAAACTATTTCCGAACCACCATTTGATGAAATCGATACGATAGAAAAAAATCGTGAAGTTACGTCTGAACTCCTCTTTAAACAGTTCTGTCTTAATTTTTTTAACTTATGTGTCTATACTTAATAACACTTTAACATCACGCCCATACTAAAAAAATACTAATTTATGTTTTACGTGTAGTGTGGTTACTTAAATAGTTCATCCGTTTTTGATTTTCCCCATACAAATAACCGCACAGTGCTTCTCGCTCACTCCGGTGCAAACAGACAGTGACCAATCACTCAAGGTCATTGGCTCTTGTCAGCGTCTTAATCGATTCAGTTGTGTTATTGTTGGAACAACGACCCACAGTTGGGTACGTCCATGTTTTATCTATTGTTGTGTACATTTTTGGGCTATCCCCAGTAGTTCCCGCCCCTCACCACTACAATAAATGGGTGAGAAGTCATTTTTCCCAGTAGTACGCAATGGGAAGTAAAGGCCCTTGTACACTGCCACATTTTGTCACGCATGAGCACAGACCACATGAGACGCGTATCGCTGTCATTTTACAATTTAACAATAAAAAGCGTCAGCTGCTGAGTGCAAGGGTCTTAAGGTGGGGACTGGGTACATCCTTAAGTGATGTCCTTATGGTTCATTGTTGAATGAAAATTAAATCTATGTTTTGCTGTACTGTTGACAGGTAAGGTCTGTTTAAATGTTAAAGAATCGGTTTGGAAGTTGTGTTTAATAAACAGTATTCCCTAAATAGTTGTTTCCGTATTGCCCATATAGTAATATGTATAGACCTAGATTTTGTTTTGACTGACCCTATCCAAAATTGGTTAAAATTTGCGAGGTGAAAATCGTTATCGCCTTTTGAATGAAAAGGCTGATTTTTGCCTTTGGTTCACAGTCCTCTTAACACGTTGGCTGCCATGAGCATCACCAGTGGGATCACGTTTTCTTCTCTGTGGGATCAAAAGCGAATGCTGATGCTCATGGCACCTCAGTAATAGAGCGATGCTTTGAGCACCACCGGTGGGATCAGGAAATTTGTATGGGGCGTGGGAGCGATACTGTACGCACAGTATAATCAAGTAACAGTATTTTGTCTCGGCAGTGTCCGCGAAATAATTACCAACGGCGGCGGGGTACGTAAACACGCACTAGGGCTGCCCGCAGACTGTCTTTCTTAGGTTACGTTTTTGATAATGCTACATTCAATTGTATTATCGTTTTATGTAATTTAACTGCAAATCTTGTAATTTTGAATTTTTGATGATTTCTACTTGAGTAATAACTATTTTTAAAAGTGATTGCAAGTTAGCAGAGGCGTAGCGTGAGGGTAAGCCGGTGTATCATTGTCATCATTTTGTATTTACATAAAAAAATATAATATGCAATTTTTATGTTAATACAAGAAGTAATTAATAATAATAATAATAATCTTTCAGTTAAGAAATTATGCACAGGCTTACCCTCACGCTTCGCCTCTGTAAGTTAGTATGGAGGGTTTTTTTATTTTATTTAGGCCCACTGATTTACTCTACCTGTCTTAGAAGAAGTTGGTCGCTACGCCTTAATAATGCTAATACCACCTCATACCTATCATACATAACACAGAAATATGTAAAAACTAAAAATAATGACATGTGTCTTACCTTGCCGGCTGAGTTGGTAATTTAAAAAATGTTATCTGGTTCCGATATAGATGAATTTAAACATCCATACACTGAACAATCTAACCGATAACTTCGTGCCATAATTTACGTAAATAAAAGCGCGGGAGCGTGTCACACTGTCCACGTCCGTACCCAACCGAGGCGCATTCGGGACTGTTGTGTATTGAAGTTTACTGAGATTTCAAAGGGCGTCGTTTCGGCCGTTTGTATGTAGATGGACTACTGTATACTTGATTATACTGTGCTGTAAGTAAGCATGGTGGGCAGCCAACGTGTTAAGAAAAGATCGAAGAATCCGATATATTTTCCTGGAAATTATATTTTAAGAAACGAGGCTATTAAGTAGATTAGACCAGAGGGCTTAGCACACTAATTTTATAGCGCACATAAAGCATTCGTCCCTTTCGTACCTGCGTATTAGGAGTTAAAAAGTGACAGACGCTTTATGTGCGCGATAAAAGCTAGTGTGCTTGGCATTCTGAAATCTATGTAAATTCGTCAATTTTGGGACGTAACCTAAGGGCGGTCACCAATCGTATGGGTTATTTGTCGTGGTCAAAAGCGCGATTCGTCGCGATTATGTACGATCCGTCATTGAACTTGTATCTGTTGTGTGTTATATAATTTATAAGCCTATGTATTTATATATATATATATATTATATTGTATTTTTATATAGTTATTATAATAATAATATCTTTAATTATTGTTCCCATAATTTCTACCAGCGTTCTCAATGCACCTTTTTGACAGTACTCTTTGCTTGGCCTGTTGGTTGACTGGTATAGAATGCCATTTGGCATTAAGTCCGTTATTTGTACCTTGTTTGTGCAATAAACCTTAAATAAATAAATAAATAAATTCGTCAAAATTCGCTTTTTCGTCTAAGGAGCGTTTGGTCAAATTGTGTTTTGCAATACGCTAGTGGCCCATAGACAACAATTTTCCGGGTGTTATAAGTAGGACGCATGCCAATTTGACACTTAAGTCTTACAGGTATAAGTTATTTTTAGTATGAAATAATTACGTTAATGACGATGATAAATAAGCAATTATTCGCGTCTATTTGTGTACAGCTGGCAATGTCAAATCGGGATATTTGGCGACTTTGACCAAAGGCCACTTTGACGAAAAGAGTATTTTGACGAGCTGCGCTCTTGACCATAGGCAAATAACCCAATCGTACGAATCGTCTTTTACTTTAACGTGTGAAAGTCACAGCGATTACGAAACGCGTGACAGGACCACTGCAAAAAGTTCTAAAATGAAGGGCAACAAATTAAACAATTTCAAATCCAAAGCTTTTTATTTTTTATTTACAATATAATATGAAAGTAAACAAAATGTAACATACCAAAAATTAGACATTTAACAATGAAACGCCGGGCGGCGCGGCGCGCGTCGTCGCATGCGACGCGACAAATAGCGACAACTCTATTGTGATACTAAACGATCCCTGTACCCTTACCATGAATTTACGCAAACCGTTCTCGTTATCGAAATCTATTGGAAATACTGCTTGTTGTCGGTACAAAAGGGACCTAGCGATAGTTTTCGACGGTTTGCGTAAGCTCATAGTAATGGTACTGCTCAATCGCCTTGAAAGTTACAAAAGCTAAACTACACCTAAACTTTAATCATATTTTTTTTGTGGAGTGATGTACGCTAATCTAGGTCGATCGATTGTGATATGGGTGTGCCTACGTCAGACACGTTCGCTTCACATTGGCAGTACAACAGCGGTCAAGCTATCATCGTCTAAACACAAAACAGTAGCACCATTTGTAAAAAAATATAATCTTTCAAACTCAACAGAATGCGCCGGCGCGGCGCGTCTGTCGCTCGCTGTCTAATTAATTACAACTTACGATTAACCTTAGAAAACCACTATTTACGCCGTTACAGGAACATTGTATGCAAAAACATTATATAACTTGCAATGGGACTAGTATAGATTTCATAATAACTCCATCTTGTCATGACGTCACACGGAGTCTGGTAAGGGTGTTTAAATATACGTGTATAAGGCCGCATTCACACTAGTTTTCGATGTCGAATTCTTACCAATGTAAATGAAGCCAAAAACTCCTTTTAGAATATGCACGTTAAAACCCGTATTGTTTTTTCAAAATATTTTCTAAACCTGTTTTGTGACCTTGCTGTGTTTGCGAAATATCCTTCGATAAACTTTTGTGCTTGCAACGTGTTGTATAAAATTAAAAATCTTCACTATACATAATTGAGTGTACAAGTCATATTTCAAGAGGAGATTCGTTCGTCCAGCGTCACTACATACTATTAGTTAATGAGTACACTATGTTATTATTCCGTACGCGTACCCGTCTATACTTACAGCTAGTTCAAACTGAACACGACTTATTCTAAGTGGAATAAATGTGTATCATATATAATAATGATAATGTACCTAAACATGGTTCTACATCATTGCGAGGTTGCACTAGCTATCTGCGTATTGGCTTAATTAAAATGCTAAAGCCGGGACTGCACGACGCGACGCACAGTCCGAGGCCAAACTCCGGGGCCGGATCGCCGACTCGGTATTTTATACCCAACCAACTAACCATTATTTAGCGCTTAAAATGACTTAGCGTTAACCTATCTTTGCCTAAACGGACGCACGTTGCACGTGCCGACTTACCTACAAACAATGCCGTACGACCGGCCCCGAGGCTTTTATATAAGCTTCGTACATTTATCTACAACAAAATACGACCCTATTAAATCAATGGCTACGCCAAATTGTACTACGTTCATACCAGGCAAACATGTCGGTAGTTGCGTCGCTATATTTTATTTAACTTCTAGATTTTAATTTTAACGCTCTGTAGAAAAAAAAAATGAAACAAAATTCCGTTGGTGATTACGTTCCTGGCGTTTTTAAAGCTTCTAGCACTTGGTTACGCAAGCGAGGCGGCTGGTTAGCGGCATCTTAAGAAACACGACGAGTCTCAATCTTAAGAAATGATACATCATGATAATCAATACATATAAAACAGTACCGTGACTCACTTATAGACAACACACAGCCTAAACGGGTGGTCCTAGAGGTTTGAAATTTGGACGAGATATTAAGGAGGGATTTTTTGAAATTCTATCCTCAAAGGGGTGATAAAATTTGTATGGAAAATACCGTGGGCGAAGCTGTGGCGGGCCACTAGTAGAATATAAATGTATACCTAGGGAGGACACTCCATTGTCAATTCAGAGCCAACGAAATAATAGAAGTTGGTATGAAATATATCGATTCAATTGAATTCAATTAGGTAGGTGAAATATTACTTTAAGTGTGGCGCCGAAAAGTAAAATAAAATGTTTTATTTTTAAATAGTTTTTTTAATGATAATATCCAACGCTCTGCAATCTACTCACTGTTCAAACGAGCCTATTTATTGTTAATACTTCCAGATGCCTCGAGGTTTAACCGCTCGCGTCGCTTGCTTCAACCAGGAATCGAGAATAAATAACGTTTAACATTAAAAATTTGGTGTTTTTTCAGTCAGGTATTAATTATACAGGTCCCATTACTTCTTATTTTTAATTAATGTTTGTTTCGAGCGCGGCAAAAAGCGTAACTATTTGACTAAACTATTTGATTGTTTAGGGAGAAGCTTTTGAACACACGAGACTAGTAGCATCGCTGCAATGTCGGAATGTGGCATCCATTTTGTTTAACTGGTGACACGGTGGAAAGAAAACAGTACGGAATCTTTATAGAAACACGCTAGGGTCATATATTATTTCTACGGAGACGACGTACTGTAATTTTTTCACTATGATATCGTATAGCAATAGAGGACTACATTATTGCACTTACACAAATGAACGAAAAATTATCTTATTCGGAACTATTGTTTTGTATAACGATCACATCACTAAATCTATATTTATTACATTGTAAGTAGTTACAGTTCACAGTAAGTATAACGAAAAGTATCTGTTTGGGCGAGTGTTGCACCGGCTGTAGTACGGCGTTTAAAATATATATCGAAATAAAAACAATAATAATGAGTACACAATGGCGTGGCGTCTTAACTAATCGATTCCTCGTATCTTTCCCAAACAGTTCTAGGGACACGTTTTTTTCCAGGGATTGATAATTTTGGTACCGGTATCGACGAATTCAGGGTACATTTAGATTACCAGAATTGAAACCGGAAACCGTTTGAGAATTTCAGTGTTACTGCTTTAAATACTTGTAACCAAAAGGTAGTCCCTGACAGCATCATAGCCTGACAGAGACAGAAGATGCGACGCTTTTATAATATAGGACGACAGTTACGGTTGACGGTTGCGGTTTTGTTACCAGTGCTGCGACACGTCCGTCGTCTCGTTGGCGCGTGTAAATATGGATTACCGATATTATTTCGGTATCCGGTTTTATTTGGTTCTACAGTAACCTAAACGGGTTACTGGTATTTTAAGTACCGGTTTCAATCCCTGGTTTATTTTTCAGATTTGTTTAAAAATATTCATGCTTTGCCACTTCAGTATACTCACATAAAATGATAAAATTAATAATCGGTGGACACAGAAATGCATAAAAGCAACTAGAAAATAAATCATTTCACCGCCACCGATGACAGCCGAGCAACACAATTTAAAAAAAAAAACTATACATAACAACGCCAAATAAATACAACTAACAACAAACATAATAAGCTATCTGCCCGTGTTTAAAATCTTAAAAGCTGATGAAAAATATTAACATAATCTGGGTGTAAGATTCTTTATTGAACACATTATTTACGTACTTAAAATCTGAGCCTGGCTTAGAATATTGAGCAATGCGGGGATGAAATACTGCGCGCTAAGGAAAAAGTGTATATGTAGACGCTTACCACAAAATTAAATTGAGCTCTAATACAGTTACATTAGAATCCAGTATTAAAGTCTGTCCGCTGAGAGTTAATTAAAAAAAAAAACAGGTCCTAACTCATTACAAATAGCGGCCCGCTAATTATTTTTACCGATGATAATAAAAAATTAAAGGAAAAAACTATTTTTGATAGAATATTATTATTGAATAGCCTGTGTATGTCCCATTGCTGGCATATCATTGGACGACGACCATAACAAAGTCTCAAAGTCGGAGGAAGGATCAGAGTCTGTGACGTTTATTATGAAACGTTCAATTGCTTCGTCTAAACAACACACGAACACCCAAACGACACACTCAAAGCGTCTTTCAGAACGGAATTGTAATATGGCCGCCGCGTGCGCGCGCTCGCCCGCCCGGCGCGGGGCCGCTCTTGACAACAACTGCGTGCCTCGTACCACGAAACTCAGTGCGCGCGGCGATAAGCAACGCCCGTCATACAGTGTGCGATAGGTATGCGACAGTCGCTATTTCGAGACGATAACATAATATTTATCAACTCTCGGCGAACAGACTTTAATTTGTCATGAAAGTTGACATACGCCTTTTTCTATTATCACGGCAGAATAGCAAGTAAAATATAACACCGGGTCTTGGTATTCCAACCTTGACCAGATTTTTTCTGAAAGATTCTAATCAAGCTCAGAATAACATCGTCACTACTTTTAGAAAAGCCGTATCTCAAAAACGGGCGATGCAATAATAGACTTTACACGCTCCAAGCAAGGTTTCGTTTACAGATTGATTTTGAGATACGAGCATTTTTCAAAGTATATAGATATTTTATTTATTAACACTTGACTAAGTTTCTTAACAAGTAATCAACTTATGTTCCACGGTCTCTAATTGAAACGAAACCGAATAACATCGATTTTGTATCTGTAAAATCGATTGTCAGCCTTACATTTGTTATTTTTTAATTTTATATTTATTTTCATTGTTACATGATTACTTGTTAATTATAAAATTGATATCCATTCGTGATTATATTAATTGTCAAACATAATATAAATGTTTCATATTTGATGCTAGATTTCTTCATAAAAAAGCAAATCCAGTTAAAAATCTGTGTCCTTAAGACATTGAACCTCTTTAAGTGGGAATAAAATCCAGTGGATATAATCATGAATGGATCAACAGCCAAGTACCGGCCAACAACAAACAATAACAATGTAGATATATGAACTCCATTATTTTAATCACGTGGTAAAAATTGCACAGTACTCTAGTGAACAGAGTATCCTTAGAACACAATAGGTAGTATATCGTAGGGAACATAAACTGAGTGTGCTACGTTAGGCCTCTCTCACAACCCTGGCGACAAGCGAACCGCCGGCCCCTAGCAACTACACCGCTCAAAATAAAATCAACTTTATTCCTCAAACGAATAAGATTCAAATTACTGTGCTGTTTAGCACTGTTCGAAGCGGTTCAACGGTTGCTAGCAGCCAGGGGTTGCACCCTATATTTTATTATATTTAAATTATCTTTATGTTCAAACACGGAACCTCTTAGCCACTGTCGTTTTCTGTGCACATTTATTTTATATTTTTTTTATTGCTTTATGCATATTTCCGCTATTGTACTAGAGTTAAATAGTAATTTCAAGTCACAATTATCGATAGATGAAGACTATAAGTACACGAATAGACAAATAAAAATGTTAAAAACGAGTACTATAATATAATTAATATAGTAACATGGAGAATGACGCATTAGTTTATAGAAATATTTCTTTAGTTTTCAGCAAAGTTAATTAA